>OY728133.1:626912704-629412704 GCA_963277665.1 Viscum album
AAAATGATAATGTTTATGAGAAGATTAGTCCTGTGGATTATCTATCAAGGCCGAACGACATTTCTGATCTTGGTTTGGAACTAGATGAAGTTGTTGAGTATTCAGAAGATGAGTAAGAAGACGATGAAGTACCACATAGGGAAGTAGTTATTATTGATGAATAAAGGACTATTTTTCCTCATGTTGTCCTTGAAGAAGGATCCCCTTCCCCTGGAAATGATGTCAATCTATAAATCTAACATGAAGTTGAAAAATAATCAGTTGTCACATAATCTGAGCAGTAAACCATGTAAGATCCTATAGTAGAAGAACTCCATGTTGTGTAAGAAGTGAATTTGGAAGAACTCGCTATGGAAAAATCTCTTCCAGAAATAATATCCTCTGATGAAGAGAGGATAGATATAGCCTTTCAGTTGGCTGGACAAGAAAATATTGAAGAACATAGAAATGAAACTTTAAAAATAGAACAAACTCTTGAGCCTCTCAGTCCTGAGAAGGAGGCAACTGTTGAGGGGGGGAAAAGCCCAAATCATGAGCCAAATGAAGCCCCACATCTAACTGAGTCAAGTCCTATGGAAACTCAGTATAGATTTCCTAGCTTCTATTATTTCAATGAGTCTTAGTAGGTTACTACAACCGAGCTTGATCTGTCTCCTTATTTCATTTGAAATCATTCACAAAATTTTCACCTATGAAGAAAATTGAACCTGAACTTATACCTGTACCAATTCCTACACCTGAAACTTTATCTAAACAGCTTCCCTTTGACATTAAGGATGATCTGAAGGAATTTGGATATACTATATTATCTGGTGTTGAGAAACTTATGAACTCATAGCCTCACCTTGTGACAGAAGTGAGTGCGAGAGATGACTCACTATTATTGGAAAATATCATTTGAAAAAAAACAACCTAAGAGGCTCCATGAGATTCAAGTAGAATGAGATGAAAATAAGTTTCTCAGTAATGAATTCACAGCCCTGAGAAGAATGGTTGAAGACATGCAGAAAGAGATGCATTTGAGATAAAAGCCTCCTCTTACTCCTATATTACCCTTTGTTTCTCAAATCTATCGAGATGTTGTGTCCGAGATTCACCCTTATCTAGTATCCTTCTATGAAAGGATTGTGTAAAGGCACAAATAAGTGTTGAAAGAAATGAGAGAGCTTGTGGTGAACCTTAATAATCTCACTAATGAGTACACTAGTTGTCTTCAAAAGGTATTAATCAGCTCAAATCTCTGACCATAGCCGTCAAAGCTTCTAGTACCTATGGTCAATCATCTACACCTTTCTTGGACAGTACTTTGCTCAGATATATAGTCAAAGTGGAGCTCTTGAATGATTTCAGTGGCTTTAATGTGGCTTCTTTCTCTGAAGTTTTCAAGAACAGTGATAGATTTTTTGACCTTATACAAATTCACTCCAAGATTGCAAATGATTCCCTGCCGAAGATTTCTAATAAAGTGGATTTCTATTTCAGCCAAATTTTCTCCAAGACTGATATGAACAAACACTTAAAATACCTTGTAGAGAATCTGTGAATTCTTCCTATGACTCAAGCCTTCAAATCCCAAGTCTAGAATTTAACCGTGTCTACCCGATTTTTGTACATGTTTATGGAAAACAAAGAAGACCTTGAAAAAGAAATGAAATATGGTGGATAGATTATTTCAGACTTCATCAAACTCCTGAGACCCTATCTTCATGTACAGAGTACAACAATTGCTGCTCCAGTAGCTGCACCTATCAGGCCTAGGCTACCTACCTTCACCTCAGCCTTAGCCTAAACTACCATGTTTGTTGGCCAAGCTCTCAGTCAGATCAGGCCAGCGATTCTTGATCAGCAACTTCCTATATCTTATTCTTCTCCTACCTTGGCTACCTCAGCCTTTGATGGTCTCCCTTTACCCTCTCTATCTACCACGTCTCTACCTTCCTCTACATCAACCACTGCCCCTACATCTTCCTCTTCTGCTGCTGCTAAAGGAAAAGAGAAGGAAAATCTCGGAAGAAGGACAATGCTTACTCCTTTTTGATAGGGATTCCATTGTTTTTGTATTTCTCTTTATTTTGTACTACCCTATGTTTACTCTTAATGGAATGTGTGCTGTATTCTATCTCTTCTTTAAATTTTTTTAATAATCCCAAAAGGGGGACAAGTTTCTATATGTTATTTTCTCTATATTATATTTTTCTCTATAGTTACATCTAATTTACACTTTAATTATACATGATTTGTGATCATCAAAAAGGGGAATATTGTTGGACTCCTAATGTATTAATCATGTTTTAGTTATCAAAAATTTCATTAATGGTCAGAAATATCATAAATGATCAGAAATATTATTCGACCTAGTTAAATCATAAAATATATCCAATCATGTGTACTTATGTTTCATGTTCTCTCATGATTTATAATGGTTAAGATTAATCCATTTCATTTATATCACTGTTTATGTCTGAATACAGTTGTTTGCCTAAGTAAAATACACTGTAAGATAGACAATTTGAATCTAGACACCATATTCTAGACACTGTGAAGTAAGACTTCGTGAATCAAGACACAGTGAATACAGACAACATAAGCAAGACACCATGAAGCCAGACACCATAATCCAGACACCGTGAAGCCAGACACCGTGAATCAAGACACCGTGAATCAAGACACCATAAGCCATACACTGTGAAGTCAGACACTCTAAATCAAGACACCGTGAAACCAGACACCGTGAAGCAAGACAACGGGAACAAGACACCATTACACATAGACACCGTGACACTCAGAGAATGTCACACTTATACACCATCACACTCAGACACCGTGTGAAGGAGACACCATTTTCATAACATACTGTGACACCGTTTCTTAAACTATTTTTTCGTCTTTCAATTTATTTTTTAACGGTCATATTTGATGCCATTAATGCACAAACATAATTACTGTTTATTTGTAAACATAATACGAGGTATGAGGTATGAAGCACAAGGATCTTGTTGCCTAAAAATCATGTATTTCGAAGATAAAGGGTGAAGTGTGCTCAAGAGATGAAGAGTGTGACACTCAATGAAAAAAATCCTATGAGCACGACCACGATGAACATATTGCAAGATTTTCAAAGAAAGAATTTTCTCATGCAAGCAATCTGACTCTATTGAAGAACATAAGAAGTACATTGTAATAAAGAGAACATCTTCACATTATCAAAGCTCATGAAGAACATAAGCTGAATCGCGACACCCTGATTTTCAAGACATAAACCAGAGGACTCTGAAGCATTTTAGTTTAATCAACGGAGTCCAGAGATGCACTTCAAATCACTAGATAATTATAAACACATATCTACTCTCTCTTAGTGATTTCTTTACTGAAACTTTTTAGAAGTGTGTGTACTCTGTATATTCCATACACACACTAACTCTTGTGCCCAACTGGATGATTTATAAATCCTTACACAAAAATCATTATTTATGTTTACCCATGAAAACTGTAGAAGAGGATCCTATGTGGACTTTTTATTATTATTTTTTGTTCACCCACGAAAACTATGGAAGAGGTACATGTGTGACTTGGACAGTCTGTGTACTATTGTTAACCCCGATATAGGGTGTGTATAAATGTTTATTTATATAAACTACTTGGTGTTAGGTGATCACCATGTGGAGTGGATTAGGTCTCGGCTTGAGACTGAACCACTTGTTTTATATCTGATGTGTTGTTTAAACTTAATATTCTCTGTTTTAATTCTTTATTGCATAATCCAAAAAACATCAATCCCACTTTGATATTTATTATTGGAAGAAGATATAACTTATTTTTCTTAGTAGGAAAACTTCAAAAGTAATATTAATAATATAAATTATGATTACTGAGAATTAATCAATCTTCTATGAAGTTGTTTAAAATGGTCAAACTCTTATAACATTATTACCTCGATCAACTGGGTTGTATCTATTTTTGGGGAAAAAATTTCTTTTGAAAACAATATTCTTTTAATAGAAATTTTTATAGTTACTCAATTCACCCCTCCCCTCATGAGTAAACTACTCCGACCAACACAAGTTTTATCAATTTTTTGAAGCATCCTCAGAAGTCCAACTAAAAATTCCATCATAATGTCATTCCACATCCACTATATAAAAGGAAGTGAAAGAAATAACCCACCTAGACACTGATATTCATCCATCACTTACTAACATGTATGGAATCATTCTAGGAAACACATAACTTCTTTCTTCATTCCCATCCATGAAAGCTGGCTTTGAAGATCAAGGTACATCCATGTCAATCCCAGAAGCACTTCCCTCTCTTTTGCGTGAATCCCACAAATCAACTCCACCCATACATCCATAGACATGAAAACAAGACCATGAATATAAGAAACACCATCAGAATTGAATGTCCAACCAGAAGGTGACTCCCCACCTTTTAGATTTTCTTTCACATAAAAACACTTTGAGTCTACCTAGTGACACAATTTAACATGGCTCAAAAATGAAAACTCAACTTTTATATTTTAAAGGGTCATCTAACCATTTGAATCATATACCACAAAATACATCTTAGTAAATAATTCTATCATTATCTACTCAGATAATGATTCATGGACTAACAAATTTTTTGTCGTCCAGGGTAGAGCATCCACAACACTATTCCCTTTCCCGAGAGTGTACACCAAATCTAAATCTATAGATTGTATGTACTCAACCAACCGTCGGTATCGAAGATTAAAATCCAGCTAGGAGAATAAGTATTTGAGACTTCTATGGTAGGTAAATACCATAAAGGTCTCTCCAAACAAGTAATTCCTCCAACACATTAAGGCATGAACCACGGAAATCAGCTGAAGGTCATTAGTCAGATAATTTCATTCATGTGGTCCCAACTGACTCGACACATAATCTAGTACCCGATCATCCTGCATCAACACCTCCCCAAGTCCAAAACCAAATGCATCGCATAACAAGGTGTAATTTTTACCTAGTTCGAGTAGGATCATAATAGGTGTGTTGTTCAACCACTTCTTTAGCTCGAGAAAGGATTTTTAAAAATCTTCTGAAAAATTAAACATAATTTTATTCTTGTTAAGGCCTGTGAGAGGCACTGGAAAACAAGAAAAATGACTAATAAACCTATAGTAATAACCCTAGAATCCTATAAAACAAAATATATCACATACATTAATTGGATTTTCCCAAGAAACCAAAACCTTAACTTTTTCTTGATCGTCTGACACACCTAACATAGAAATGATGTGTCCTAGAATGTGCACCTCATGAATCCAAAACATACATTTCGATATCTTGGAGTAAAGAATATGCTTTCATAGTGTACTAAATAAGATGTCATGATAATTGGCATGATCATCATGTGTTTTGGAGTTTATCATGATGTCATCAATTAAGACAACTACAAAATGACTTAGATATATGTGGAATATCTAGTTCATCATATCCATAAACACCTCCGGTTCATCAGTCAACCCAAACGACATCACCAGAAATTCATACAATTTGTATCTGCTTCAAAAAGATGCTCAGGGTATGTTAAAAGTTCTTACCCTCAACTTATGGTATCCTGAACTCAAAGAAATCTTGGAAAACACCGATGCACCTCAAGGATGAAAAAAATGGCATCGATTCTAGGAAGAGGGTATTTTTTCATAACCATTATCTAGTTTTGAGTCATATAATCAACAAATATCCTTAGTGATTTGTCATCCTTCTTAAAAAAAATACTAAATAACCCCAATGGGATGCTCAAGGGTGTATAATCCCCTTATGTTCGAATTATTCTAACTGATCCTTCAGTTATTTCAACTCTTTTGCTGAATTTCTATTGGGTGGAATGTAAAATGTATCCTCTCCTAGAAATAATTAAATCATAAATTCCACATGTATCTTGGGTGGTAACCTGGAGAAGTCCTTAAGAAACACATCCTAAAACTAGTCCACAAAAAATGTATATTTACAATCCCTTCTCCCCATCATCTTCATATGGCATGCCAAATGGGCTTCGATTTCACCCAAATATAGTATAGTGGCCCTGCACGACCCACTCAAGTATCCCACTCACTAGGAATGAAATAACTGTTCGAACAAGAGATGTGAATGTTACCCAAATTTGGTATCAATCAATATGATCTTTATAAGACAACAACAAGCCCCTTTCCAATATAATGTCAGAAACTGAAATCTCAAGGAAAAACATATCTCATACAAAATGAAACCCATAAATCTCTAGAGAATAATCCATTCATAGACAGATGTCCTTAACACATACCCCTATCAGATTTTCTTGTGACACTATCATACATGTACTCTCCACAATTAAGCCCATTACAACTATGAACTGATAAGAAGTAATGTAATTCATAGAAAATATGGAAAATAAAAATATATTAATTTTGGAACTACCAGAATTGTAATAATAACAACATATGGTCATGCCTCACTACCTTCATGTATACCCTAAACTGCATAGAGATGTCCTAAACCCCTAACCTATGCTCCATCCTGAGTACCATGTACTGCAAAACTCTATTGGTAAGGATAATATCTCCCCAAAGATTCACATCCACTATCACAAATAGTAAGACATGTGGATGTCCAAATACTTTACTGATATAGTGTAACTAACCTCCTCTATATGCTCAACATCTTCCTCTGACCACCATCATTCCATGACTATCGTAGGTTCTTACAGAACCTCAGTACATGGTATAACCGGCCACATGCTCGACCCATAGCCGGTGGGAGGGGAAACTTGTCACACTTGTGTCATAGCCTTCCACACTGATAACATAAGACCTACTACCCACCATGAGAATATGTCCCCCTCTTCTGACTGATGTGTGAACTTCCACCCTGTATAAATATTGCAACATGGTGCATCCAACTATCAGAATACAAAACACTTCCTCGACCAGATGGTAACGAAAGTTCCATACTTGAAGCTCTATTTTGGATTCCCTCTAAGAAAAGGGATTGGTCCACCACTTCATAAATCCCAGTAGGATGAAGGATATTCACCTCAGATATAATCTTTTGTCTCAACCTATACTAGAAGCATTTTCCCATGGCTTCATTTTATCCTATCAAGGATGGAATAATGCATCTAAAATCTGTGAAATTTTTAACATGGCCCTTTACCAAAATTGTCCCAAGAGTTATCCTCATAAAATTCATAGCCTTCTCAGTCCTCATGGTTTTCGGATTGAAGTTCTAAAGGAAATTCACCTGCAAATCCATCGACATCATTTCTTCAACCTGCTTCGCTTGGGCCATGTTTTCCCACTAACGCTTTTCCTGATCCCTCAGCATATAAGCCACTAACATGAATAGATTCTCGGGAGGAATATCTAGATGGTCTAGAATATTTTGTATGGACACTATGTAGAACTCTAATACTTCTAGACTAGCCTCTTCGATAATGGCAGGAGGGTGTTGCAGCTAAAAATCTCTCGTCAGCATAAACATACTCAGTGCAACGCACCCTAGGACTTATTCTACCATATGTATTAAATGAGAATCTTTCCACTGGAACTGATTTTCCCACTATTCTTGGATCACCACATTCTCCTAACCTCTTGCATATTTTTCAAAGACTTTACCACTCCAACAAGCTCGATATGTGGTTAATAAACAGAATTTAATATACATATATATATTAATTGAAAAAACAAATAATACATAAATAATAGATATAAACTCGATAATAATAAATAATAAATAATGAATAATGAATAATAAATAATAAATTATAATTAATAAATAATAAATAATAAATAATAAATAATAAATACATAATAGATATAAATAATAAATAATAAATTATAAATTATAAATAATAATTAATAGATATAAATAAGAAATAAGAAATAAAAAATAAAAAATAATAAATAAAAAAATAATAAATAATCAATAATCAATAATCAATAATAAATAATAAATAATCAATAATCAATAATAAATAATAAATAATCAATAATAAATAATAAATAATAAATAATAAATATTAAATAATAAATAATAAATAATAAATAAATACAAATAATAAATAATAAATAATAAATAAATATAAATAATAAATAATAAATAAATACTAAATAATAAATAATAAATAATAAATAAAAAATAAAAAAATAATAAATAAAAAATAAAAAATAATAAATAATAAATAATAAATAATAAATAATAAATAATAAATAATAAATAATAAATAATAAATAATAAATAGTAAATAATAAATAATAAATAATAAATAATAAATAATAACTAATAAATAATAAATAATAAATAATAACTAATAAATAATAAATATTAAATAAATATAAATAACCAATACTAAATAAATATAAATAATAAATAATAAATAAATATAAATAATAAATAAATATAAATAATAAATAATAAATAAGAAATAATAAATTATAAATTATAAATTATAAATAATAAATAAATATATATAATAAATAATAAATAATAAATAAATATACATATTAAATAATAAATAATAAATAATAAATAATAAATAATAAATAATAAATAATAAATAAAAAATAAAAAATAATATATAATAAATAAATATAAATAATAAATAATAAATATATATAAATAATAAATAAAAAATAAAAAATAAATATAAATGACAAATAAATATAAATAATAAATAATAAATAAGAAATAAGAAATAATAAATAATAAATAAATATAAATAATAAATAAGAAATAAGAAATAATAAATAATAACTAATAACTAATAAATAAATATAATTAATAAATAATAAATAATAAATAAACATAAATAATTAATAAATATAAAGAATAAAAAATAAAAAATAAAAAATAAATAGTAAATAATAAATAATAAATAACCAGTTACAAATAAGATAACAAATAAATTAAAGTATATTATAAATAATAAATAATAAATAATAAAGGAAACACATGAAAAAGTATGAAAAGACGTGATAAGGGATGAAAAATCATAAAAACTCATGAAAAAGGATGGAGAAGCATATGAAAAATAAGGCATTAGAAAGAATGAGAACGCATGAAAACTCGTGACAACTCTGGGAAACTCTTTAATAATTCAACATAATCATCATAATAACCCACAAAAAACCATTGATAAAGATAACAAGTCATGGAAACCCAAATAAATAGTAATAAATGGAGCTACCATTACAACCCGTCAAAACAGTCATAAAGAGACACAAACATTGGACTCACATTAACAGAGATAACTTATGATCCGAGAGTCCATTTTAGATCCGCAACCTGTCAAATCAAAGATCCTGAAACGATCTTCGACCTAAAAGGTGAAAGTGTCCGAATGGACAACCAGATCAGAAGTTATAACCATTTTAAAAAAAGCTGACGGGGAACAATAGCTAGAAACGAGGCATTGAAAAATATAACAAACCCGATACCCACTAAAAAGGCCATAACATATGATCTAAGAGTGTATTTTGGCACCGCGACCAGTCAAACTGAAGCTCATGGAACGAGCTATGATCTGGAAGGTGGAGGAGGCTGAAATGACATGCAGATCGAAAGTTAGGTCCATTTGAAGACAAGTTCGACGAGACACTGGTGACGAAAACAGGGTTTTGGAGGCCTTCGGAGGGGTTTTTGAGGTCGAAGAACATGACGAAATCTCACTTCTATCGATTGGTTGCGTAGATCATTTTGCTTGCTTTGATTTGATATGTGGTAGAGCCCAAACGGACACTCGGAGCGAAAGTTATGGTCGTTCGAAGTCGGAGAACATTTTTCAACTTTCTTATAACTCTAATATCTTCCGCACCTTAGACCGTCTCACGGTTTTGATTATACATTCCTCTATATCTCTTCATGAGCTTCGATTTGACTAGTCATGGCACTTCAACGGACGCACGGATCAAACGTTACGGTTGTTTTAGTGATTTCAGGGTTTCTCGTGTTTTTTTATTTTTTCATTTCATTTTGTGGCGGTTTTACTGAAACCACCATTATTTGGCGGCAGTTTTTTAAAAAACCACCTCTAATAATTGAATAAAATTAAAAAATGTAAAATAAAAACAATATATTTTTTTTCCATTTAGCGGCGGTTTTCTTGTAGTGACTCCACAACCGGAGGAGCGTTCTCATCAGCGCCCTCATGTCACCCAACTGGAACACGTCTTCATGGTGGAATTTCTCTGCAATGCTAAACATGAGCATTAGAACACAACTACAACACTTTTTTGATGGAAAAAATATATAGATAGAGTCACCACTTTATATAATAAAATAGGTTCACATACACTACCAAAATGAGCCCACTCACAACTGAATCACTTATTTTTACAATCTCTCCTATGGTCATGACTAACATGGGTACCTATTTCACATGGTTACAAGCCATATATTTTACAGCCAACAAAAACCATTCATATATCCCAATTTACTCTTAAAACACTTTAATCCACTTTCACATCATTAGTAAAAACCATTTTCCAATTTTTACTCGAAATTCCAACATCACCTTTTACCCAATCATACAATCTAATTGGGAAAAATTAATCATTACTTTTAAGAAAACATACGCATCTAACCTTTTACATCCTCCACACCCAAATGTTGTTTGTTTCTATCATGATGCATTCCAATTACCAATATAGCTCCCTAGAATGATTCATGAATGGAAAACATCATACCCTTCCAGTCACAAGAAAAATATCACAAAATTGTCAAATCACAGAACAAGTGCATCCCCCAATTGTGAAATATGATCAAATATTAAAACATTCAATAGATGGAAACCTAATATTTTTTTACCTCCCATTTATTAAAAATTCATTTTTAGTCTCACTGTTTTAGGTCATAACTAGTTCATTCATATGTTAGTTTTGGTTTGGTAGTTTTGGTTCTTATTCTAAGATAATTGTCAAAACATATATAAAATATTAATAATTATATAATTTTAATATATATTAATTATATATTAATTTTTATTAATCCATAAAATAAAATGATAGAAAAATAAATAACACTATTCCTGGAGATAGTAGACTATACACAAAAGTGTACACACTACTCACTTTTTGAATAATATAATGAAATAAAGTTAAATATCATTCCACAAAATATTTTAAATATACTATAACTTATATCATATAGATTAATTAAATATATCCTTTTATTATTTATGTAAAATTGAAATGAAAAACAAATCACATTGCTTCATGAAGGTTATAGTCCACACGTACGCATGAGTGGTGTTATCATGTTCCAAATGATTTTAATGTTAGATTATAGATTCTTGAATCCTATTTGTTTAATAAATATTATATATAAAAATTTACCAAAACATAATATTCTTATATATAATATATTTATTACATATGACTTGTAATGCTACATAAAGACGATAAGTCATTCGTTCACCCAAGGAACACTCTCACTTGCAATTTGATTCAAAATGCTCGATAATAGTAATTTTATAATAATAATAAAATTAAAACACATTATGTATAATATATATATGACATAATTTTAAATGGATCATATTTGAGTATGTATAATAAGAAATTAATTGATGTTGATTTTAATACGATTTCTACTATTTAGAGAGTCCTACATTAGATAATTTATTAAAGAACAAAGTGTAAGGATTTTCATAAGACCACCACCTAAAATGTAATATCATAAATATTTTTAAGAGAATTAACCTTTATAAATGAGTAATTTTCATTGTTAAATTTATTTATAGAAAAAATATTAACCAGTGTATGATATGATTATTATACATTAAGGGTAATGATAATTCGAATATATAAATTAAGTGATAGACTTTAATAGAATCATTATATCCTATGAATCCCATTTATCATGGTTTCTGCGGATGATGGAAACATGCGTATTTTTTATCTTGATAAGTGATTTAATAATTACAGAATCATTGAATCCATTTATGGGAAATGTTAATTCTTATCGAGAACATGGCCCAAACAATGATGTTAAACCCCTTCAAAATGTGTTTGAATAACTCACCTCACCCATATGGAATATTCTAGTGTAATAAGTCATTATGTATCTATACCCTAATAATATAAAATTTTTAATATAAATTTTAATAAATATTTATTATATTATTTGTTTTTATTATTACTTTAAAAATAAATAATTAAAGCGTATGATAGAAATTAGATTTTGATATAATGAAAAAACGATTTATAAGTCAATAATATATTGTATTAATCAACATAATGAATTTAATGAATTTAATATTTATTGAAAAATAAGTTATTTTTATAAAATTGTTTGAGGAGAAAATATTTATTAAAATAAAAATCATCATATAATTTTATTATGTCCAATATAATTGTTTTATGGTTTAAAAATGGTTATCATAAAAAGTTATTTATTAAAAAATGGGGATTTTTTATTTAAATTTGAAATTTATTTTTATTTATATAATTGTAGTGTTAATTAATTTTTATTTTTGAATTTAGTGCATTGATATTATCCAGTTGTGTTTTTTCATTATTTTAAGACAGTCAAATTTTTGGGTAAATGTTAAATATGATATCAATATAATGTTTAATAATGTAATTATAAAATAAATTTAATTATTTAATAAATACATTAAATTGATTAAATGACAAAAAAATACTTCTACCATTTAAAATATTTTATTTTCATTATTTATTAACATAATTTATCCTTCATGAAAAATATAAAATAGATATTATAGTTTACGGGTTTAAATTTAACTCTTAGTGAACATGACTCACATTTATACATCCAACGACAATATTTTAACTAGAATGTTTCACATCAATATAGAATATTAAAAATACTGTACTATTTTCTATAATCCACATGAAAACCCACCTGGATGTCTATGATTTTGATTATTTTATCATATTAATTCTATAAATTTATGTTTATAAATTAATAACAAATTCCACTACTATTTTTTATAAAAAATTACCCAGCACCACATTATAGTACTCTCAAAATCCTTGGAACTCTAATTTATTCTAACTTTACCTCTTTATATCCCAACCAAGGTTTCATTAGGCTCATAAGAGGATACTCCCAAGTGATTGGATCCATCTTCCCAAAGTGATGGATCCTATCCTTTTATATTTCCTTTGAACACAATATTTGGGTTATTAATATTGATTTTCAATTTTTCAAGTTGCTATATTTTTTACCAACCCAAAATTTATATCCATGTGATTTGAACACAATGAGATACCCCTTTGACTTCCATTAAACAATTCCATTAATCATTTAATACCCATATTATAATGTTGAAATTATCCTACTATTTTACATACCCAATATTTGCGAAGTGAATACCCAAAAGAATTTATAATAATGAGAAATCAATGAGTCCTAACAATATACAATTTATTTTGGGGATTATATGTATATAACAAAAAATAAATATCTAGGGGATTAAATGTGATTAAAGGAATCCAATGTCGTATGATCTATGTTAAATATTAATTTATGTACATGGTATAAATGTGATTAGGGAACTTAGAATCATATATGATACTAATTAATTATTGAATAATTTTATCTAATTATATACCATGTACAATGCATGTTGATTTCACCTAGAGCCTTATATTATTATGTATCATTCGTTAGGTTTGATAATTTTTTATGAAGACATGTTTTATGTTGTTGGGACATAAAAATGTTTCCATGATGTTATCATCTTATATAATGAATTTTTCTTATGTTTATAATTTTCACCCCATTATGTTACCTGCATACACCTCCTGACCCACATTCACTATATGTTACCTATTCATTGATTATTCCCATACAAGGATCCATAGATCACTAATATTTTATATATTTCTAGAGGTTTTCCTACTATGTCTTGGAATATCATTGTCATATAATGGAATAATGGGATGTTTTGAATATTTTTGGTTTACCCATGATCATGTTATTTTTTATGTACCTAGTATCTCAAACACTATATGACTCATCATCTATTCAAATTTGATTATATATTCTTAAATGTTAAAAAAATGAACTCAAGTGTATTACACTAAAGTTTTTGAATGTTTTTATCATATGTATGTAATTTTATTTTGGGGATAAGGATAATAATACCTGAGTAAATTATTTTTGTATAACACAATATGTAATAAATCATCCCTACAACATTAGTATATTGTATTTTATATGGATTTTAATAAATAAAATTTCAATATATATCATACAAGTTCATATGGATCTATAATATTAATACTTAGTGTTAATAAAAATTAAAATGAATCATTTTGAATAAATATAGTGGCACCAAGTTCATGAAAATGAGGTCTTGGTATACAAATTTTTTGAAAGACTCAAGGTATATGATTTTATAAATTATCATGATTTTTATGAAGCATTATTATGAGAAAAAAAAGCATCATATTAATTATTACGAAATAGATCATGAATAACATATATTTAAACTAAGTAAGTAATATTTTATTTAATTTATATCATTTAGGAGATATGGTTTTAATGATATTGGTTCTCACCGATTTGTTTAATTGTTTGAATATTCAAAAATCTATTTTTCCCATTATTTTTTTTAAATTCCATGATATATGGGAAACCATGTCAAATTACAAAGGGAGGGTATATTTGATGACTGGACAAATATAAATTTAAAATTTATAAGTGTATGAGTCTAGAAATTCCTAACAATAAATTCCCAATAAACATAAGTTTTTAATATGAATAATAACAACTTGGAATAGTAGTTTCCCCCTATGAAAAAGAATGTTGCAATTAAGACATTCTTAAAATAATAGACTATATGCTTCATAGGATCTTATAATGTCATAATCATATACTAATAGATCAACTGTATTGAAAATATCTTCTCCATAATTCAATTCAATTAAATGTAAATTGGTTATCTAGTTTATTTACATGTGGATGTAGAATATAATAAATGGTGGATGTTGATAAAACAATTATGACATATAACAAGGATACATATGTGATAAAGTAGGAAGAATAATATAAAAATAATTGTTCTAAATATTTTCAACACATTATCATACATATAATGGAGATTTATTAAAATATCTTAATTAAATAAGATGAGTAATCCACCAAGTTGTACAGGGATAACATTAAAATAGTTACATGATATGGCTCAATATTTTTCATTGATCATTAAATGAAATCTTATCAAATAATTGGTTAGATAAAATTGAGTCTATTAATGAATTTTCTGACTATAAACATGATTTATGGGAAATGTATTTAATCGTTTTTTAAAAAATACATACTTAAAATGTAAGAATCCCATGGATCTCATAGTTCTAGATATAAGTAGCAGATGATAGTTTTTATTACTAGTAGTAATATTGGAAAATATATTGGGGAAATGGTTGTCTAACACCCCACAGGTGAAAACTCAACAATAAAAAATCTAGAGATATTATAGAAATGTGCATCAAAATGATTTACCTATAGTAACGGAACCATAATAAACCAACCTATGTAATAGACAAATGGAATTTTCCTCTCATCCCTTATCCTAATTTCAAATTATAAATAATAAAAAAAATGGGGTGAATCAATGCACTATGATGAAAATTGTTAATGATATTCATTTAAAATAACCTAAAATGACTATGTTTAAGGAGAAATATTATAAAATACATATACTTTACAATATATATGTTTTGAATAAATTTAATTTCATCCCAAGCTTGTTTTATATGCAATACTAAGTATAAATGAAATATAATAATCTTTGAATATATTTTGATTTAAATGTGACAATTATAAAATAACAATTTAGTATGTGTGTTTGAAAATAAACAAATAATTTATTAAAAATATATTTTTAATACATATTAATTGGTTATCTATTGATCAATAATAAAAATAAAAATTATTTTAATGATATTGAAATATTTTATAAAAATATATATACCTACTAATGTCACGCTTATATTAGAATTAATTTTTTATAAATTATATCAATTATGTTAAAGAATTATCTTCTTTATTTTCAAATATCATAATTAAAATATCTTAGGGTTAAAATGTATTATTATTTTAAATATTTTCATTTTTATGAAAAGTAAACATTCTTAATTTTATTATGAAATTAAATTTTTTTAAAATCATTTTCAATATCCATTATATAAAAAATATTATTTTAAAATAAAAATTATTTAATTTATACTATAATTATTCAATCATAACTCATTTTAACAAATATGTTGTTCATTTTTTAAATATTTTTTTAACTTTGGAACATTGTTCTTCAAGAAAATATTTTTTCATCATGTCAGTAGAAGAAATTTTAAATTAATTTCTAATATTAATATGTGTTACATTTTTAATAATCAAATCCATATTTTGAATCATAATATTTAATTTTATCTAATATGATTGTCATAATAGTTTACAATATATAATATTAAATATAATAAAAATTAATTATTAGAGTTATGTTAAAAAAATTTTCCGAGATGTTAATTGTAGAAGATATGTTTTAAAAATGAAATAAAAGTATTCTAATAATTATTGGATGGATACATTCTGAAATCATATCATATATGGTTCTATAATGGGATATTTTGGGGACTTTCTACTTTTGGGGGATCATGGGTGTAAATAATTATTTTCTAAATAATAAAAGTGTTTCTTCTCCCCTACATATAAATGTATACCCCCTCAAATCCCCACTTCACAGTTACGAAGGAATTTTGTTCCTCTAATCCCTACCCAATACCTTTCAATCATATACAAAAAATATCCTAGAAGGTTTTTATTGAAAATTTTAAAGCCTAAGAATTAATTTATTGAAAAATAAAAGAGGGAATCTGAATAAGAGGTGACATGATCAAATGATCATTTTTTTATTCCTTATAGAAAACATCATAAAATATTATTAAATAATTATAAAACAATAACAAATGTATCTCCCATATAATGATATTATTTTATTTTATTTTAAATATCAATATTTTTGTCACATTACCTCAAATCATAAATGAAATTGTCAATCATGTAAACAATAGACTACCTCATCACCGATTGATGTAACCCATTTTCGGAAAACACTTCTCGTGGTTAGATATAATTATAGATTGAATATTTAATGATTACATTATATGTTTGAAAACTGTTTTTCTATATGTTTTCTAAAAAAACTACTTTCGGATTTAATGGGGTTTTCAAAAAATAAAATTATATTTTCTTCCAAAAAAAGTTACCAATATCATAGTATTGTATCTGTATTCATCAATGACAAAAACCCATAGTATAAATGTATAAAATAAGGGGTATGATTTATTCACACCATAATTATTATTATATTGGATGATCTATGACTATTTTTAACATAGATAGTATTAGTATTCATTACATTTTTCATTATTATGTCATTGAATTTCCATTGAATTATTAAATTATATGGGATAATTGAAAATTAATTATCAATAAAAATTTATATTATTTATTACAGATATACCTATTTATTAAAATGTTTCTCATTTGTTAATATAGTGTTCAATTTTTATGAATATTTGATAGATTGGGGAAACATTGATAATTCAAATTATTTATTGAATATAAATTTTTAATGTTAAGACATATTCTTCATGAAATAACACGGATTTTTGGAATATTTTTACTATTATATATCTTTTTATAATGAATGTGACTTGTTTAATCATAAAATAATATTATATAAATTGAATGTGTGCTCATTTATTCTCTAATATAAGATATTTATGTTAATTGATTCATGATAGTATATTTTATATTTAACCCTCATTGGGCTTCTGAGATCAACTTTACTTTTTAAATTTTATATGAATCCATTTATTGTATGATGATTAATATTAAATGATATTCTTTTGGGAATAATTTTATTTTTGAAAAAAATATTTTGTAGTTTTTTATTAAAAAGTAATATTTTAATCATTTAGGAATAATATTTTTCATTAATATAAATATATTCATTCTATTTGTATGCAATAACATGTATATTATGCAATTATAAAGATGTATTCTATATTATATATGTTACTTGTAAATGTTTGATTACATTAGATATGTATTTGGATCTCCAATCCTACTAAATAAATCATTTTATTGGTATTTTACCACTATAGCTATGATAAATTAAAAAGGAAATATCTATATCTAGGTTTCTGGAATCTGTGTTCATACATATTGCATCACGTAAAATAACATTATGATTTTCCTTATGGATAGGTATAAAATAAAATTATAAAAAAATTAATTTATGAAATTGTATATTTTTTCCAAATAATAATTTTTATTATAAATTCTTTAGGGGAATTCATATTTGGAATAGATTCATGTAGGGGTAATTACATTTAAAAGTGTTTGTTAATTATATATTTTCTTTTGTTTTGTTTCACAATGTGTTTTCCTTTACTACACAACTATTTTAACACTCTTGAGCTATATTTTTAAGATAAATCAAAAATTCATTATAAATTATTTTAATGGGTTTGAAAATAATCATTTCTAATAAAACCATATTTATGATTCTAATATAGAAAATGAATAGATTTTTTTATTTAACTTGTGTGTTACATAATATTTATAATTATAAATTATGATATAATTTATTAAATTTTCTTACCCAATCTAGTATATTCTATTGAAATGAAATGAAAGATAGATGATATAATTATTTCAAAACACGTGGATAATGTATTGATAACCATATATAGAAAACCAATGTATATGTTATTGGAACGGAGAAGATCATGTCCATATTAAGGTAACTAACTCTTAATATCAAAAATAAGCCGGCTCAAATAATGAAACTTTCTATTATGAAGAGATATTCTCGTATGTTTAAATATTTTATGTGATATAATCCATATCATTTTATGGGACAACAATACAATAGTAGATGAGAATTGGATTATGTATCTTGAGAAATTATTTCAATTCGTGGGATATGATTATTGGGAAATGGTTACGCATTTATTGCATTGTCATAAAGGCAATGATGTATAATATTGATTATTGATCTTGAATATTAGAGACAAAGTGGAAATGTAACACATATAATAGAAATATTTTAAAGATAAATTATTTTATAAACATTTTCATTGTGGGAAATGAATTAATATGTAGTGAATGTTCTTTAGATTAATTAAATGGTAATATAAATGTGCTACAAAGGTTGAGAATACATTTAAAAGACTATCATTGAGTTTTTTAGATTGGATATTAAATATAGAATTGAGTATTGACCATTTCATTAAATAGAAGATTTAATTTCTCTAGACAACAATTTTGTATCATTATTCTTTCATGTAATAGTTATATGTTCCATAATGATTGAGAATAAGCCATCTCAACGAAATATATATAAAAAAAATTAAAAAATAATACATATATTGAGAATTTTGAAAAATATATTAGTTTAACGAAAATTAAAATAAAGAATAAATTTATATCTTCAAGACATTATTAAATGAATTAAATTGGAAATTCTCTATGGGAATGGGTGTTTTTTATAAGTGCATATATATATATATTATTAAGAAAAATAATCATATGAAAAAATTAAAATTTTAATATTTAGTGCTTCAACTATAATGGAATGAGGAATTATTTAGACTAGTGACAAAACAATAATGGTAATATACAACATAATAGGCCAATAAGAGAGTTAAAATCTTATTTGATAACAACATAAAATCTATAAGTACATGATGATGTGTATAATGAAACAATAACCACATGTAAAAATTTATCCAATTATTTATATTATTTTGAATCATCATAGACTTTTTGGACATCCATTTTTATTAACATAATTAGATATATCCCAATAAACTTAATAAGGGTCTTTTATGTCAAAAATAATTATGGAATTAAAACTAAAATTATACTGTGACTCGTAGTCCCTATTATAAATGGTAAAGGTCACCTATTGGTGGACATTATTATTATACCCATGATGTAATTTTATATAATCCATTGAATATAATGTGATTAAAAATATTATTCAATGATTTGTAGAATGGAGAATGAAATTGGATTTTTTGATGAATATGTGGAATTAATTATCTTTAGAGTGAATAATTCAACATATAATTCATTTCTAGATCCCACCCTAGTATATATTCTAAATTCTATCCTTATAGAATAATAGAAAACAAAATCTATGTATAGAGATGGTAAAATTGAAATTGAGAATGTAAATCTATTACCAAAAATAAATTAGTTTCCTTACAAAGTAATTAGCTAGATAACCACCAATTCCATTAGTTTAGTTTTCAACTAATTTAATCCTAGATACATGTGCAATATAAAAGACTCCCAATATAAAGAAAAATGTAGAATTAGTGAATTTTATGAAACAAGATGAGGGGTTGTCCATTAAAAAATTTATTTACTCTAGTGTTTCAGTAGAAGATAACATATTACCTTCCTTATGAATAATTTTGTATCTGTGAGGATTTAATTAATAATATACAAAAAAAAATAATATTATGACAATGAAAATGTATCACCGAAATCATATGGATTAAATATTCAATCAACTACATAGTGCTCAATTATTTTCAATGACTGAAATTTTGTACGGTTTCATTAATTGTGAGTGAAGAATGAATAAATTCTATGTATAAAATTATGAATGATGTAATGACCATATTTTTTTAATAATAAACCATTGTGATTAACTAATCATCCTCTATTATTATAGATCTAATTAATAGGTTATTATATTAATACATTGAATTTTTTGGAGTTAATTGAAGAAATAATGGGGTTTTGTAAATGTTATGATTACCATGCGAAGCAAATTCATATAATTTTTTATAATAATAGTAGGAATATGAATTGCAGAATGTTTAGTTAGTGTTATTCCCAGAATCCGGAAACATTGTTTCATATAAATATATTCTCAGTGGATAGAATCACTGTTAATCTAGTGAACAAAATTCAATTCAAAGAGTGGTGAACACCAATGAATATAAATGAGGTAAATAGTATCCTTGGTTACTCATGTTTTTCATAGGGAATTTTTAATATATTTTCCTAATTGGATCACAAATTAACCAAGAGTGAACATGAAGGGGATGAGTTTATATGGAAAAACAAATTTGTTAAATTTTTTAATGATTTATGAGGAGATTTATCAATGCTTCTTTTTTGACATAACCATAATAAAATGAAGTGTTGGTGGCATATATTTGATCCTTTAATCATGGAAAATGTTGTATCCATTTAAAAAAATATTTTACTTTCAGATGCATAATATTAGTTGATGTCATCTGAACATAACTATCCAACACTTAACATATAATTGGTAACTATAATCATTTACTTGAATATATAGAAATATTTTCTCTATGGTGAAATATATGATATATAAAAAGAACAAAATGAAATGAAATTAATAATTTCATTAAAAATTCATAATGAGTAAAATGAGATTACATTAAATACAAAAGGATTAATATTTATAAATACACTATCTACAAATAAATGAAAATAAAAACATTTTTATTGAGTAGGAAATATCCTGGCCTTCTGAAATAAATGAGTATTCAGGGGGGTCCAATGATCATGGATATTGTAATATTTATGTGGGAGGTATCAAAATAGAATGAGACAAAATTATTTTTAAATGATTTTTAACCCATCGTACTACAGAAACTAAAAAAATCCTAATCATATGAGGAGAATTTTCATAATAAAATTAATGTGTTGAGTTTTTAAAAATTAGTATATATTACATGTGAATATGGAATTATATTTTTTCAAAAGTGATATTGTGTTTCATCTAATCATAATGTAAAATAATTATTTTTTGAATTAAATTCATATCTATAATTTACCTTGAACCCTTGGTAGCACCATGATGTATTGGGATTTAGGGGATATTTTTTGAGGGGATATCCTAATGTAGGAATATTCTAATTATGGGTTCGTATTTTTGGTTTTTCATAATGTGGATACTAAGAGATAAAATCCTAGATGAGTAGTGAAACCACTTCCTATTAGGATGTGGTAATGATATTACATTACTATGCGGATTTTGATAGGACAACTGGAGACACCAATAATGAAAAATGAAATATTTCTTATTGTCAATCATCGAACCAAATATGATTATTTCCTTTCTAAAAGTGATGATTTACCACTTTTGTGTCTCTAATGACTCTATATAAATGATTTCTAGTATCATTATGTTGAATATCATTTAGTCATGTTTGATAATTATCTCTAATTAAAATAAAAATTCTTCAAGAGTATTTAGAATTATCTTAATATATATCTTATTTTGAGAATGATAATCCAACCATAAATATATAATAAATTTTATAGTACTGTTAAAAAATGGGAATTATTTTTGAGTTCATTGTCACATGGCTTTAAAGGTTTTCATTATTATTATTTACATTCAGTTGTCTATGGAAATAAGAATTCATTCCATTCAAGTAATCAAACACTTTTGTATAAATCATTTATTAGAAATAGATTTATAACTCAATAATGATGGGATATATTTGTTGAAATGAAACATATAGACCCATATCTTGTTTAAGAGAAAATAATGATGGTATGAACAATTTAGGGTCATATTAAAGCATCTATAATTACTAAAAACTATTATAATTACATTTGATAGAAGGGTTTGTTATTACTAGTGGGATATCATGTTATCAGGTGATATTATTCATGGAAGTCAATAATATTACTTATAAATAATGGAATTCATATACTGAGGAACACTAGAACCTAATAAATTATAAAAAGGATTGGAGCAATGGATTATCAGTTTTCAATTCCACTAAACCTATCAAATGTACACGATGTTTTCCATATATCATTATTATTAAATTAAATTCTAATAATAATGTATCTACCCACCATTTAAGAGATACAATTAGAATGTGATATATATTATTGTGATAATACAATCATGTTTCATGATATAATAGAGAATGTTTTGAATTATAAATACACAACATTGGCAAATGTACATTGGGGAAATCATAAATTGGGTGAACCAGTATGGGAACAATATGATGTTATAGAGGGTATACAATATCATTTTTATATGTTAATTATAATAAAAATTCAAAGGATTAAAATTTTAATGGAATAAATAATGTAATACCCAATGATTTTACAAAATACTTCTTATATAATCTGTATAATTTCTTCAATAACATGAGGTATATAAACCACTAAGTTGAAACAATAAAAAATACATCATTAAATTGTTATAATATAAGAATAAATATTTTTTCCTAGGTAAAATATTGGTGGTTATGAATAAGACTAACTAAATTTGAAAAAATATATTGGGTTTTCACGATTAGCGGTTATCTATTGATCAATTATGATAATAAAAATCCTATCAATGAAAACAAAAAATATTTCCTAAATATATTTTTTTCAACATGAACACTTAGGTTAAAATTAATTGTTATAAAAATATAAAAATTTATTATATTAAATTCAATTTATTTATAAAGTAGTCATATAAAAATTTGTGTAGGGTTAATTAGATGTATTTATCGATAAATTTTTATATATCTATATATAGTGAAAAATCAGGATTTTTAAAAATATTTATTTTCATTTACATTAGTTATATGTTACTTTTTAAAACAATTTATATTAAATAATATATTATTTTCATTATTACATATTTTATCCCATTTAATTCATTCAAATTATTTATATGTAAATTGTTAATTTGAAATTTTTTTATACATTTAAATGATTATCCTTTAGAAAATAGTTTTTCAATACAAATGTCTGTTTAATTTAAAATTATATTTGATGAATTCTATCTGTAAAATTAGGTAAAATCTATATATTATTTTTAAAATTAAAAAATAATACTTTATATTACGGTAAATATAATGTTTCACCAGAATAAGTATATAATACATTAATAATTAATTACATATGTTAAGGAGAAAAATATTTTACTCATGATAAACTAAGAACATAAGAGTAAAAAAAGATAAAAAAACATTTCCAATTATTATTGGTTGGATATATTTAGTCTTTATAATATCCAAGGATTTATATTGGGCCATATTGGAGCCTTATAGAATTTGAAAAATGTATGTGTAATTAATTATTTCTAGAAAGACAAATGTTTCATCTCCCCATTGTATGTGCCCACACACTGTCATCCTGTATTTAAACATGAAATGACAAATGGTTATGAAATTACATACAATAATAGCATACTAAATTTCCTAAAAACATATTAGATGAATTTTTTATCTAATTCACATCCTATGATTGATTTTGATGAAAATCAAGATAGGACATTTGAAGATGAATTAACATTTTTAAATGAGTATTTTTATTTAGTTTCATCATCCACCTAATTCATATAAAATCTAAACCCAATAATATAAAAACTACATAATATCCCAAATACTGATAATTTTTTATGTTAACGTAATTGCATATATCCTTCTCCTATTCCATCAAAGGGGTATACAAATAATCCATCGTGTGTGTGATAGTTTTCCACCTAGGGAACTGATGCAACACATTTTCAGTCAACAATTATCATGGCTTGATATAATGATAGAGTTAGTGTATATAAATATAATATTTATAATATTATTGTACTTATTAAATTTTAATATCACATATACCATATTATATTCCATTATGTTTGTTATATGATAATTTCCTTCTTGTGTGTGGTGGATTACCCCCTCATGATGTGTTGTGATTAGTGTTTCAAAAACTATTTATATTCAATTAAAATAAATGCCTTTAATGATTATATTTTATATATATAAAAAGATATTGATTGGGTAAAATTAATATATCACATGTTTTATTACCCAATCCCAAATTTTAAAATGATATTGTTTCTTATACATACATTTGACATACCATCTGTGTGTAAAAATGCGATTCATTTTCTATTTCCAACATTGATGAATTGTACAAAATGTGTATATAATGAAAGAAAAATGTATATAAAATTAATTAAAATTGTAAGATGATGGAAATAAGTACCTTGTTATATAATTGGTAATTTAATGACAAAACAAGCATGTGAAAACATGGACATTAATAACCAAATTAATAATGAAAACTAAATATTATAAACGGATAGTTGATAATGTATTACAGTAGGATCATATATGCATGAAAAAACATTAATAAGGTACATTTAAAAATAAACTATTATAGAACACTATAAACATGGTTAATATGAACTCAACTAAACGGAATCATTTTGTAAGGGATTTAATATAACTTTCAATTTAAATGAAACATATATATTAATATGTACCTATTATATTATTTGTCTTATATACTTCTGAAATTAGTTATATTACATGATTTATTTATTTTTTAACATTTAATATCTTTCAATAAAATTTTATTCTGTTAATGGGTTACAAATTGAATGTTACTAATGGAGTAAGATTATATATTAAAATTACAATTACAATTGATAATGGTATATCTTTTATTATTGTTTAAGGAATATTATCATTTATCCTACTTGAGATCCAATAAATTTATAATTTTATATATAGAAGTATTTTCTATATTATCTTCAAACATTAACAATATTTTGTCCTTGTTTTGTGAAATTAATTTTGTAATAGAAAAATAAATTGTATTCACCATTAGGTCAAATATATTTTCCATTAATATGCATTTTTTCAAAAAATGAATTTCATTAACTAAAATGGCCTATTCAGAATATTTTATCAAATTTATTAATTTATAAAATAAATTAATGTAATATTTCTAAATTTTTTTAATGTATATATTTTAAAAATATATAAAATGAATGTTTTTAATTTATATGATTACAATAGGAATCCATGCCTCCAAAATTATTTTAGAATGTTTAGCTTCATCTAAACTTTTTCACTTTTTATAAACAAAAAATACATTTATACAGGGTTCTATTTTTATCTCACATCTATTACATTTATAATTCCAAAGAATATGATTTTTATTAAAAACACAATTACTTTGATGAACTAATTATCACCTATGATTTATTGATTAATTTTGTTATTGTTGACTCTCTTTTAAGACAATCATTTCCATATATACATTTTTCATGGGAAATAAAATTTCATGTTAATATACTTATTCATTGTATCATTTATATGATTAATGAAAAGACTATATACAATTTTTTCATAAGTCTTTTACTATGAATCATAAATGATTAACTAGAATAATATTGATAAATCAATATTCTATATGCAATACATATATCTTCTGAAAATTAATATTATTTGTGACTAAAATCGAGTATTCAAAATATGGGTAATAATTGTAATCTATAGAAATGGGAGGTTATGAAATTATATATCCCCATGATGCATATATAAATCACTTGAGGAAAATTAGTTTTCCACATTAAATAGAGGTATAAACTAATAGTGTAAATAACTTGTGAATGATCATGAATGTAATGGTATCATGGTCCTTAGAATAATGATGTACAAATATTATGTATTTCTATTATTGATAATATAGTTTTTATTATAAGGAAATGATTTATCTTGTTGATATTATCTCTAGATTAATTTAAATATCTTTATATTGATTAAATATTATCTATTTTCAAATACTTATGTTACCATATTGATTATTTCTTATCCAGTCATTATATCTTAGTTATTGAATAAATTGAATGGGGGATCATTTATTTACTTTTAAATATATTTTTTGGTTTATTTATCAAGATATACTAAATATTATGAAACCCTTAATGATTATTTGAAATTACCCTTTTTCAGTTCCCATTCCCTATGATTTAAGCAACAATTCGTAGAATTTGTTTTAGGATGCCAACTATTTTCAACAAAAATGTGTTATTTTATATTTAAAATGGAAAATGGGTGTCATGTTTGTATGTTTTTCACCAATACTACGAAACTGGCATGCCTTTTGGATTTGAAACCTTATATCAATTCAAATTATATAATGTAGACACCAACGATTGGTTATTAGGGTTAGTGTTTTGACAATGATTTTTTAATAAAAAATAATTAGTATTGTACTTAAATATATTTTCTGTATTTATTATATTAATTAATTTAATAATATAAAACAAATTATTTGATATCAGTTTTATGAATTCATTTATATCATGCATTTTTTCAAAAATATATAAAACACTACTTCCAATCAATGTGGTCTAGTTGTATATGAAGATGTAAAATTGGTCAATTGTTACATCCAAATATATTAACTCCTATAATGTCAAAATTTATCAAAAAAATTTACTAAAACCCCATCTACTACATAATTTTGTATAATTTAATTCCATTTTGGGAAATTATTTCTCTTTTTTAAAGTGAAAATATAAATTGTCGATAGAAGGATATCACCCTTCATACTGAAAATTTTCCTATGATTATATTCATGTGTAATTAGAAGGATGATGATTCCTTTTTTAAAATGTCTCCATAATGGATTTTTATAATCTGTGTCATCCTCAAAAGGATGAGACTATAGAAAAAATCATTTTTTCTAACATGAACCATATATGGGAATTCACTGATGCATTTCATGAAGAATTTTCATGTCATTCTCATAGACTACAGGATGAGTTTCAAATAAAAAATATACCTACATATTTTTATAATATATAATACTGTTTATAGAAGTGAAAATGTTAAACATGAATATTTGATAAATAAATTATAGGATAATAAACATAAAATGGTTTATTCCATTTTCTTCTTGTGGGGTGAACCTGATATTTTTTAATGAATAAGGATAGCTACATGAACCACTATGTTGTTTATCTTAATCTAAAAAATATCACGATTAATAAAAAGTATAATATAGAAAAAATTAATGTCTTTTTAGATTAGATACATGGATCCCAATACTTCTGTAATATGAATCTTCAACTATGATAATATCGTTTGATTGTAAATATGGTGGATATACCCTATAACTATATTCAAACAATATATATGCATTATGAGTTCATAATTACTACATTTGGAATAATTACTTCTCTATCTATGATCATTTAATGGATAATAGATTACTTATTAAGTACTGTTACAATTTTTTTGTTAGAATATTTTGGTGATATTCATATCTACAATAATAAAGGAGGGTTGTGATGATAATTTGAATTTAGTATTCTATACCATTCAAAAAAAATTATTTTTTGATGTATTTCAAATGAGTGTACTCAATGTATAATATAATAATTTATTGGAATGTTACAACAAGACAAGGTATTTCTATGAATCATTCATAAATTGATGAAATTATAAGTTTACTCAATCAATAATATGTGATAAAAATTTATATTATTTATGGATTATATTGGAATAATAATCAATTTATAGGAAACATATCATGCTTTTCAAGGATACTAACAAAGGTAAAAAAAATGAATCATTTTTTTCATGACTGATGAATGTGATAATATATATAATGACTAAAATAATAGGTTAATCATGAATCATGTGATGATATTACCCATCAATGTTGGAGGATTTATGATATATAATTATTTTAAAAAATATATATTGAGTTTTTTACTCATATAAGATGAAAAATTAATAGTGTATCCTCCTCTAATTAATTTTCCATTTGAATAACTAGTGACCCCATGATCAGAAAATACCGTCAGTGATCTTCCCATTTAATATTTTGAATATATGAATCTATGATATGATGTTAGAATTATATACATATCATACGATACTAAATTATATTTTCCCTTAAAAGGATCTATTTATAAACCAAAATAATAATGTTAGAGCATTGGGATAGTTCAATCCATTAAAATTATAGGACGGTGACATAATGAGAAAATTATATTTATTGAACAAATCCTACTACCTTATCCATAATTATAATTTGATGGAATAACGTCTATACAGAAATGAAATGGATGGGAATAGTAATAATAGACAATTTTTTATCTTAAATTTCTCAAATAAATGATCATCTATACATTCTTGAGAGTGTATTTAAGGCCAAAAATAAATATGGTGTTCTATAAAATGAAATTTATAAAATTCAACATTTTGAAAATGGAAACATTGAGTTAGAAAGTTTGAATCTCATATATGTATACCATCAATATCAGAGACGAAAAATCAATTTCATTACTTTTTGAATACCTCATAATTGTATATTCAATTGAGAGGAATGATGTTGTATAAATATGAGAACAAAATAACTTCATGGGAAGTATAAAAAGATCATTGGACTTGTATCTTATTGCTTAGTAGGTCAATACATCAAGGATGTATTAATAATATCTAATGGTACAATGAATCCATTATTCATGGAAATATATAAATTTATACAAATAACAATTGATTTCATTGTAATACTCCTTAGGATATATAATTTCAATTATTTTATTTTAATGGTTGTTGATCACATTACTATTCCTGTATATTTAATTACTGTCTAGGAATATTTCTCTCATTGCCAATTCATAAAAATATATAGAAGGTAAATTTCAGGAATAAATTGATCTCCACTCTATATTTTATTTTATAGAGATCCATGGTTTATCTCAAGGGTCTATAAAGTCATTCAACAGGAATTAGATATATAATTATGTTTTAGTAATTCTTATCATCCTGATAAGAATGGTCAATCTAGGAGACCCATTAAAACCATATAAGATATATGGATATTTTTTGCAATGTATTTTTAAGGATGTTGGGAAAACACATTCTCCTAGTGGGTTTTTCATATGACAATATTTTCAATAATAGAATTCAAATGTAACCTTATGTGGATGTTTATGGAATGTAGTGTGAGAGTCCAAAATAATGGGATGATGTTGGAGAGGGGAAGCTAACCGTAATAGATACTTTAAAATATATTACATATATAATGTTTTCATTTATATATCACCATGGGATTAATTTAGGATGTAAATTTTAATGGTAAAAATTATTTCAACGATACATCATCAACTATTTGATCATTGAACAAATTAGATATATTGATTATCAACTAGAACTCCCCCAAACCAACAGATGTTCATAATGCATTCCCTAAATACTAAGTTGATGATGTAAAAACAAAACCCCTCTCAAGTAATAAATATAATTTAGGTATTGTTGAGTAAAAATATTTAATATGAGTCCAATACTAAGTATATCATTGATCATAGAGAGAATGTTTTGTGTAACTAGAGAAATCACCTGATCAAATTATTGTGATGAAAGAACATGATTTCCAATGAAATGTGCAAACCAGAATTAGTGATAAAACATAAGATTTCTCATCTATTTTATTGTATTTAAAAAAATTTAGATGGTAAGGCGGAAAGAATTAAATTATTGGAACATTTATATATGTAATTAATTTTTCAAATTCGAAATTAACAAATTGTTGAATTTATTTATTGAAGGAACATGCCCTTTACTGGTTATTTTACACCATTGTAATTTTCAACCTTTATGATATAAAATATCATTAGAAATTAAAAAAATTTAAACTATATAAATTATACATGGACCATTATAATTAGTATATATTTTTGGTTATTATAAAATTCAATTAACACAAAAGAAATAAGAGATGGGGTAGACCTGTACAATTATACTCTAGGAAGAAAATTTATTTGAGTTTCTGAGGATGATAGTATAGAAAATAATTTCTGTTAAAAAATTTCATAATTAAAATGAATAAGTGATCCATGATAAATGTTATTTTTTCATACGTAAATTTTTTTTGATATCATGTCAATAAAAAATTTCTGAACAACCCCTTAAATGTTTTACCAAGACACACATTATCCTTAGAGAAAACAACTGTTTAATAAATGGATATGTATATAAAACGAATTAGTATTTTGATTTATAATTATATTATTTTGAAAATAATGATTATATTAGTCTATTTTTATTATAATTTTTTAAAAATTTAAATAATTTTATTTTAAGAAATATATTTTTATATTAAAAAATATAATTTTATGTCTGGAATATTTATAGTTTCATTCACGAATAACTTTTTGATAAATTCTAGAAATTTTTAATTAAAAATAATTTTAATAAAATATTATTAATGAAAAATACTTGAATATTTAGATATGATAATAAAATTTTATAATGTCCAATGATATTTTTAAAAGCGTCATAACATCTGCTCATAAAAATAGCCCAGGGTTTTCAATAAGTTGAAATTTTTTATTTATTTCTATAAATATTAATATATAGATAATTATTTTTATTAAATAATTCTTTTTTTTGTAAATAAATGTGTTATAATTATCCATTGGTTATCTTTTAAAAAAATTATGGATAATTTGGATTCTTGTGTAAAAAAATAATAAGGTATAAATGTAAGGTATAAATTATGAAATCCTAAAATCCATCAATGTGATTTAATAAATATTATAAAAATTATCCCAGACCAAATTTATATTTACCCTTTAAAATTTCATTTTTAGACTATTATATTATTTTTATAAACCCTTGATGAATCTTTCAAAACCTATACTATATTTTCTATATTTAAAATTACTTATTTATGAGAATTACTCACTTCCATAAAAAATAGGTATTATTTTAATGAATTAACATACTATTAATGTAAGATTATTAAAAACATTGTTATTTGGTATAATAAATGGGGAAACCATTATTGTTTTTCTTATTATGTTATTATATACAGTCAAAAGATATATGTTTATAAATTTATAATGAATCCCACTATTTTTAATGTAAAATCCCTATAAAACACTAATTATAATTAATTAAAATCCTTAGAGAACATATTTAATCATAATTTCAATCCATATATCCCTCGTAATGATCCCTATTTTTGTAATAATCTCTTTATAATATTTTATAACCACCCTCTCGTGTTAATGGATCCAACCCTCCAATTAATTAAACTATATTATTTGTAATGTGACTTTTGATTTCCAATTATTTTTATAGGTATATTTTTTCTATATATATCTTTTACTATCATTATTATTTCAATTTGATTATAAACCACATTTACTATCATTTAATCCTTCCATGTATCTTTATTAACCCTTATTATTTTTAGAAAATTTTATTCATTTTTTTTAAAAAACATTTTTCTATTAAATAACCATCCCATTTTACATTCAACATCATTCATCATGATATAAATATCCTTAATGTATTAGGTAATTACATGTTTCTAACACACATTAATTAATAATGGGATTAAAAGGGTTAAATTAAATCCTTCTATTGTAAGATCAATATGGAACACTTATGATTGTATATTATATGAATATGAAAATTCCCCTAAAATAAATTATATCTTAATGAATTAGTTAATTTTTTTGTTAGGAGAAAATAAGTATGGTTTTATGGAGGCTTTCTAAAGAAAACTATTTTTAATTCATAGTTGTAATCCTTTACAATTATATCTATTTTATTGTTTTATGTTGATTTTATATTACTTTTCTACATTTTTATTTTCGTCTAATATCATCAATAAGTGTTAAATTATATTATTCTCACCCATCTATATTTCCCTGATAATCTTATTGACTCTCATGTAATACTTTAAATTATGTAATACATTAATTATTCCATTAATAGGATATATAGGTCATATCTTTCATATTTACATACCCATGTCATTCAATTTATTATTAGAATGAATATAGGATATATATGGCCATGATATGAAGTTTTCCAAAAATCTGATAGTACCAATGTTCATGTTATTATGATTTGTACAAAATTATATATAGTCACAATTGGACTCATGAACATCTATGATTTTATTGTTTTTATTTTTATTAACTAAATAATTAATTAATGTTTATTAAAACATATTTTTTCTTATAAATAACATGGATAATATTTTCTAGAAGAGAAATTATTGGGTATTGGTGAAGTTAACTTGCTAGATGGTGTATAATGATAATAGGTATGGGATATACCTCTCTGTGACAGAGAAAAGACTCAATTTGATTTACTAAAAAGATTTTAATAATTTTATTTCATTCTCACGAATAAGTCATCTATATATAAGTAGATTAGAAGAAAATAAATATATGGAAAATATAATAATAGTCAATGAAATTTAGATAGGGTTTGGTCTCATTTTATACATTAAATTTTGGTTTAACAACTTATTTATCAAATTTTAATCATAACCATAGCATTGGATTTTTTATTCATATTGGATTATATTTTTTACTTATAAGATAAAAAAATGATGGATTGTTTTCATGGAATGATAGTTTCAACCATCTAATATACTGTTATCCCCTTTTATTATTTTGTATATGTAAATCAATTTTTTAAAAATTATTTTTCATAAAATATTATAATTTTCATTTATGAAATAATTTGGTTAATTTGATATTAATTTACATACAAAAAATTAAATTAAAATAAACTAAATTAACAAATCAATAAAAAAATATTCATTAATGATTTTTTTGGACGTTATTAAATCATGGAAATGATATAACTATTATTTTTTTTTAAAATAATTTAATTTATATTCTTATTAATTGAATAAATACAATTTTGGATTCTTGAATGATATTATGGTAAATATATAATCATTAAATATTTTAAGAAATAGAATTATAAAACATGTTTTAGTAAGAGAAACAAAATCCTCCGTGTGATTATAAAATACATGATTAATTATTAAAGTGTTAAATTTTATATTTTTTCATTAAATTAATTAATATTATGGTAAATAAGAAAATATTTAAAAGTGGTTGTATTTTAGAGACATGGATCGATAGGTTTGAACTATACTCATAAAATATGATTGTTTTTTCCTTCTTTTATCTCTTTTACCCATATTGAGAGAGATAAAATATAAAAATATAACTACACATAATGATAAAAAATAAAGGGTCCTATTTATAAAATATACCATCCAAATTACATTGATATAAACCTTTTTTGCAAATTCAATATACATAAATGGAATAAATAACTTTTAAAATTATTGTGAAAAATGTGACGAAGGAATATTTTTAGAAAAATAATGTTATAAATAATAAAATTGATTTATTATTATCTCATTCAATGAAAAAATATATTAGATAAATGTTAAAAACGTGACTGAATATATATTATATAAATTTCATTATAATAATTCACCAAAAGTTATCTATTTGACTTTTTAAGACAAAGAAATTTGGTCAAATTTTTGTTTCATAAAAAACACTCTTTAATATTCAAATTATTATTTTTTATTTACGATAAATTTATAACTAGTGAATTCATTTCAAACATGTTTAAACAATTATTTTTATATTTTTTTATTTGGTTTTTATAAAATATGATAATATATATTTTTTAATAGATTCATTTAAAAAAACATAATAATAACTTATGGTTCATATATACTTAAAGTTACATGTAACATAATATATCAAAAAAATTGAATAGATATAGATCATAAAATTTTATTTTCTTCTATTTTTACCTCTAATATTAATTTTCTCCATCATATTTAGTTACATTGATATATAAAAATACAGATGATTCAACCTAATTGTAAGAACCAAGGTCTTCATTTTTAGTTATGGATCTTGATTTGTGGTGTTTTTGAGAAAAATAATAGTTTCTTGAAATTTGAGGATTACACATCATGTACTTAGGTATACATGCCGTGTACCTGGTTGCTGTTGGTAGCCATGTATTGGCTGCATATCGGCTAAGTACATAGTTGTGTGAGGTGACCTAGAGACTACTTAATGCAGGGCCTAGTAAAAGAATATACACAATGTGTGTCTTTCTAGAACACAGAGTGTATTTTTCTTTTGAATTGATAAATTTGACATGGGACTCATGTAATTGACAGAACCACCATCTTCTAGTGTTGTCTTATCCAGGATCGATGGATATAACCAATTATTTTTCAATTCCCCGATGGATCATCTGTTCTATGAATAAAAAAATTTAGATTGTTTTTTAATCTAATTTGTGAGTTAGTCCTTCTTCAAGATCCTATCCTCATGATTTTCCCTCATGCATGAGTTATTCAAGGATGAAGGATTTTTGAATTTTTTAGATCTATTTCATTCTAGGTTGAATAAAATGTTGAGATTAAACTATATCGATCATACAATGTCAAGGTAAGTGGATTGTTCTTTTCTGTTGATTTACTTTTAATTATATGGGAAAAATTGCCCAATACCCTAGTTTAGGGTATTACATGTTTAGGGAATTTAACCATGTCAATGTCTGTCATGCCTTGTTTGCTTGAGTATGATATTTTTTTTGTTAATACAGTTATTTATGTTTTTATGAATGTATTTTTTCATGTTTGATCTGATATTGGTTGTGGGGACTAGAATTTGTTTTTTGGAAACTCTGTTTTCTATGAAAAGTGTTGTTAGGATGAACTGTTAATATCTATCATGATTTTGATATGCTTTGTATCCATTCATATAGGTAGTATTTTTTATTTAATTTGGCTACTAAATAATGTTTGTGCATTATTTCTTTACCCAGGGCAATTTTAACATGGTCTACTAAGACCATAGGGGGAATTGACATTGAGGGATTCCACAAAGTGTCTATTGTAATTTTCCCACTATGAGATTATAAGGGGGTGTTAATGTTGATTTCTCTCTCATAGTGTCTATAGTTATCAATATGAGACCACATGGGGAATTATAGTTGAGTTCTTCCTCATGGAATCTATATTTTATCATTAAAATACAATAGGGTAATTGACCGAGAGTGCTTCCTTAGAGGGTCTTTATTTTAAAAAGATCAATGGGGTTAGACCGTGTCAGCTATCCCAGGAGGTCTCTATATCATTATTGTCAAATGATAAGCTTGAACAAAGGGGATAGGCTATGAGAACCTTCCACGAGTGATACATTATAATGTTTTGTGGAATATTTAAAAAATATAAATGAATATAGATAAAATTGTAGGACTTTTTTCTTTTGAGAACGTCCTTTTTTATTATATCGTTTTTCATATTTTCATGTTATATCTATTAAATAATATTTATACATTGATATTTGTGTGGTTTCCTACTGGGGTTCTATCACATGATATTTGGGTCATGATTTTGGTTCTAAAAAGATTATATTATTGAAGGTATAGATAATGGAGAGTGCCCTTCTACATCAGGTACATGACTGTTTGTGGAGCTAGGGAGTATGAGACCAAACTGAGGCTTGTGATGATGTTGGAGTTTACTTATTTTATTTGTACTTTGTTTTACTACATTTTTCAAACATTCTGACTTTTTTTGGCTAATTTGTTAGATACTTGTGACATGCATGATTATTTACATATATATATATATATATTTATGTTTTAGTTGTTTATTTACTCTTAGTATTCTTCTGTTTACTTATTGAATTGTATTACATCTTCCTCTAGTGTTATATCATTGTTTCTATTGAGTTACTCTAACAATGAGGGCATATTTTCCCCATTATCACACCCAATTCCCTCACTGCTAGTCGGCACCCTCTAGCATTATAGGAAATTCACTTGAGACCATGTGACTAATTGAGTACTGGGAACATTTAGTGACACTCTGAACTAACATGTTACAATGCACAATCAAAGGGATTCTTTTTTTCTTGACTTGCTATTTGGAGCTTATAGACAATGATAAGAAGAAATATGTTGTTTGTAATAAGACGTGCTTGGGTGTAACTAACATGTATATAAGGAAAATCCAATATTCCTCAAATATTGGAATTTTTCAAGTTATGAAATAATTACAGTTGATATGATTTCACCATTGGGTGATTCACATGTTTTGTGATATTATTGTTTATACTTTTGAGGTTATATTTATATTGAAACCTGACAATATGAGGTTAGAACATCTCATGCATCACATAGGAACTTGATAGAGATCACATGTCAAGCATTATTTTCATTCTATTTAGGATGCATTATCGATTTCATGTTGTTGTGATAGATGTTATTCTAGATATGCATGATGTTATAATATATTCCTTGATCGAGTACATTCTATTTGATAGGGTTTTACTTATTGTGTATGGTTTCATTTCAATGAGCACCAAAATTTCATCTGTGATGTGTTATTGGACCTCATGTATCGAAATATGTTGGATCATGTATTGATTTCACAGTTATACCATCTGATATACATAATGATTATTCCAAACATTTATTCGTAGGGAATTTGGGCCCCCAATGATTGGAATTTGTCACTGTAATGTTTTTTTGTGTTTTTAGGTGGTTTTGGGGTAGTTAAAGGGGATTACTACCTTGATAAATACCCATAATACATTGAATGTTCTCATGAATACATGCCATGTATCCTTCTATTTGGGTGGGAACAAAGTTTCTTATGTACACGCAATGTATTGTATATACACGCCACGTAGTCCTAAACTGTGTGAGAGACTGTGTGGGAAGAGAAATGAGGTTGGGAAATGTTTGGTGACCCACGTTGTGTAATTGGTGTATATGTCATGTTATAAGAGATGTGTACCCAGACATGTGACCAAAGACATGGGTAGAGGAAACTCAGTTGGTACACAACAAGTTCTCTTCTTACACGTTATGTAGACTCGTCTGTGTCACTGACCATGTGACTAACAAAACATATGGTTAATAATTAAGGGATACACATTTTTTTCAGGGTATACATGCCATGTTGAGTTTCCCAGATTTCATTTGTGTTTATAACCATGTAGATAAACTCAGGAAGGATAAAATTATTCAAGTACACTCTGTGATTCAAGGAGAACATGTTATGTTTATGGGGGTAACATGACCAGGGTTGGAAGAAGTAAACTCCCAAGTAAAGGATTAAGGGAACACTCCATCTAAGGGTAATACACATTGTGTATCCATGTTTTTATGAATTTGAATTTTTTCATCCTCTTGTTCCTTTTTTCACTTATATGATTTAGTCATTGATATTCTTGAATTGAGGTGAGCGCTTGAACATGTATAATCATGCCACAGAGAGGTCCTACGGTTGTACGCTAGATACTGTGCACCGACCAGACACTAGACACAGTAGATCAAGGACTACCAGTAGATCCTCTCACCATGATTCTCTTGGAACCAACCATTATCTTGGATACAACTCTAAATTCATAGTTATGTGAAGGTTCCATGAGGTTTATGCATACATTCCAAGGAGCACCACCTCCTGCCCCATCTATGAAAGATTTGACATGGTTTTTTCAAAACTTAATTCCTATCATCTTCTCATGGGATGGTGGACCTCAGGCTATTAATTCTTGGTTATAATCCAAGATATATATCTTCTAACATCTAGATATGCCTCTAGAAATGTGGTAGAAGCTCACTAATTACATGACTCAGGATTCCTCCAAGAGATTGTGAGATGTGATTTCACTAGAGCGACAACAAAATGTTTTGGCTTCGGATGAGTTTTAGTGTACCTTCTATGTATGATTTTACCCAGATACGTTGATGTCTAATAATTCCTAATAGTTCATGTTTTTAGAGTACGATACACTCTTGTCCATGGAATATTCTTCTCGCTTTATAGAGCTGCAGCGCTTAACACCCATTCTATTGGTTGATTAGTTATTTGTGGGGAGGATGTTTGAGGATTGTATCAGGCATGAAATTAAATCTCAGGTGAAATTATTCACGTTAACAACCATGTCTTCCATAGTAATCTAGGAACTAGTCACAGTGTACAACCTCAGTGATTCTGAAGCTGTTGTCCAGAGTGGTTTAACATCTACAGTTGTTTCTTCTCCAGCTAATAGTATGGAGCACTGTAGGGAGTCTACACATAGAGATCCAAGATGTCCGGATGAACCTTCATGTTTCGAGGATGTATGGTACTTGTGTGGGAATAGGGGGCATACATGGCCACTTTTACCGAGATACCTAGTTGAGTGCCGATATTACAAAAAAATGCGTCATCATTAGCATTTCTTTCAGTTTTACATACTAGTAGCAGGTGATATAGGTTCTTCTATGACTCCTCTATTAGGAGTATGACCACCAGTTTCTCATTAGTCTTGGAACTAGAGTTCGTCAGGCCATTAAGGTCGTGGTTTAGGTCTTGGCCTTGGTAGCTAGTCACCTGGCATTCAACGTCAACAATGTGGATCAGCTTAGGGTGGTCAGGTAGGGTTGTAGGGACATAGTACACATCATAAATTTTTAGTGGATCTAACCACACATGACTCTGATTTCGAACCCTATAAAGTTAGTGGTACAATTCTAGTTTCCTCTATTTTAGTGTCTTTAAATTTAGAGAAAGGGGATTCCCATAGTTTTATATAAGTTGATGTTGTGGAGAACCTGGGGCTCTATATCGTTACATTTTCTGATATCAAAACAATGGAAACCTAGTGGGGGATTAGAATGGATAGTGTACGTTATTTCAAGGAGTTCCCTCTAGAGGATGTTGTGTGTCACTTTTTAGGGTATTTTTATGTGAATATTATGATAAACTATGATGTCATTCGTGGAATTTTCTGGTTAGATCTTTTCCTAGATATTTTCATTTTCTATCTCTATAGGGTGAGTTTCACATCACCCGATGGCGGTTTTTTCTAAATTAGAGAAAATGGGATGCCCATGAAAGTAGAGTTGGACAGGATCATTATTTGTTTGTAGAAGTTACGACCAAAATTTATAGTCTATATACGGATGACTAGGGGACTTCACAAATGTAATTTCCTCCTTTGGTGGAATGTTTCATAGATGCCTTTCCATAGGACAATTTTGGTTTACCTCTAGAGCGAGAGGTATATTTTTTTACTCAACTTTTTCTAGGAGAAGCATAGGTATCCATTATTTTTTATAGGATGACTACACTAGAGTTAATGGAGCTAAAGAAGAAGTTGGAGGAGTTGTAGGAAATGGGTTCATTTGAACTAGTACTTCTATTTGGGGTTTTACGATCATGTTATCAAAGAAGGAAGACTATAACCTCCAATATAGTGTGGATTATAGAAAGAAAAACTAGTTAATGATCACGAACCGATCCACCTTTCAGTGTATTGCTGATCTCTTTGATCATCTTAGAGAATCTCGAGTGTTCTCAAATATTGAATTGAGATTTGGTTATCATCAGTGGCGTTTTAGACCATCTGATATACCTCTTACACCATTTTGGAGTAGGTATGGTCAATACTAGTATGTGGTTATGTCATTCGGTCTCAGGAACACGCATAAAGTGTTTATGGTATAGATTATCAGAGTGTTCTATCCATAATTGGATTCCATTATAGTGGATTTTGTGGATGATATATTTTTGTACTCTCACACTCGACAAAACCATGCTAATTATATTGAGATCATATTGAGTATACTGAGAGTGTAGAAGTTATATTCTAAGCACTAAAAATGACACTTTTAGATAGGACAAATCTACTTATTTGATCATGTTATCTCTAAGACATTAGTATCATTAGACCTATAGATTTTCAAAGTAGTATTTTCATGGGAGAAGCTAAAGAATGTTTTCAAGGTATGGAGTTTCGTAGGTCATGATGGTTAATACAGACATTTAACATAATAATTTCCATGCTTATAAATTCAATTGATGGGTTTGACTAACAACATTGTGAATACCTATGTAGAGATTCATTTTATTTATCCTTCCAAGAGCTGAATGTGAGGTTAACATCATCACCGATACTGGTTTTTCCATAGCCGAGAAAGAGTTATACATTTTTCTATAATGCATCATGTATCGGGTCGGGAGATGTTATTATTATAGAGGTAGGGGTTGTTGCATATGAGTCTTCATAGTTGAATCCACATGAGAGCAATTACCCAAAAATGATCTTGAGTTGGTTGTAGTTTATCATGATTTATGCTGTTAGAGACATTATCTATTGGAACATAATTTTTTGGTTTTCACTGAACACAAAATTATCATGTATATATTCACTCAACGAGATTATAATTTGAGATAAGAATTAAGGTTGAGATCCATCAGCCCTATTATTTCTAGATTTCATAAATGCATGGGAATGAGAACACCGTGGCTGATTCATTGAGCTTGAGGTCTTAGACAAAAGAAGTTCAGGAGGATAGTAGTGAGTGGCAGATTATGGCTCTATTCTATGAGATGGATTTGACGGTTCATCATAGATAGGGGTATATGTTCATTTATTCTATGTCTTTTACATCTACTCTACATGATTGAGTGGGATGTGGAATCAGAAAGATTCTAAAGGCCTAGTTCTATGGGAGAGTGTATCAAGAGAGGACCCTATTCCTAGATGGACTGTAGGTGAGGATGAGATATTAGACATCCTTAGATGCGTATGGGTATCAACAGACATACATGAGTATATTTGTCCAAATATTCATTCTTCAGTTTTGGTAGTTCATCCTGGTGTTAAAAATATGTATATAGATCTACACTATCAGTATTGGTGGCCAGTCATGAAGAGATATGTATTTGTTTTTTCATGACTTGTTCCACATGTTAGTAGTTTAATGTAGTGCATCACCTACCAGTTGGGATATTGTAGTAGTTACCCATTCCTGAGTTGAATTTTAATGATGTTGTGATGTATTTTCTGACAGGCTCACCTCGGTCTCCTAGAGAGAATGATTTAATTTGGGTTTTCCTTGATATAATTATAAAGGATGCTCTTTTATTTCCAATCAAGGATACCATAGACATTGTTGATCTATGAAGGTCATACATTTGGGAGATTATATATATTCTTGAGGTTTTCCACTCCATCATTTCTGATAGGGATGCTCATTTTACCTCTCGGGTTATTCAGGTACTATAGATGGATTTGTGTACAAAGGTACTTCTGAGTACAACATACCATCCCCAAATAGATGGCCAGTCTAATCATTTGATACAGATGATGGAGGACATGCTATGAACATGTTTACTAAATTTTGAAGGTTCTTGGGATAGGCACATACCTTTGGTGAATTTTACCTATAATAATAGTTTTCAAGAAATATTTTAAATGTCTCCTTATGAGGATTTTTATGGAAGTCCATGCCTATCACTACTATATAGTTTGGAATCAGGAGAGGCAGCTATGCTAGGACCTCATCTTTTGTAAGAGATCATGGATAAGATATAATTGATTATGAAGTAGATTGGTATTACATAGTCCTAAAAGATTTTTTATTCTTATCGAAAGAGATGAACTCTAGTGTAAGGGCGTAAAGAACAGGTTTTTCTATGTTTTACACTTATGATGGGACAAATGAGGATTATGAGAGAAGGAAATATTTCACCATGATAATTCGAACTGTTTGAGGTTATTGAGAGAGTTGTGTCAGTTGCCTACAGTTTGAAATTTCCTCAGAGGTACCAATCCAAACAATACTTCTACCTTGTATCTCAGAAACGACGTTAATTCTAAGAACCATATAATGTTTTTCAACCTCATGGGTTTGATTTGGAGGTAGACATGTCATTCAAGGAACATCTTATTCAGATTATTGATCATAGTGTGAAGGTTCTTCATGGAATGTTTGTTCCTCTAGTACGGGTTTTATGTAAGCACAAGTGAGTATAGGACGAGACAAGGGATTGAGATCCCGATGTTCGATTGAAGTGTATGTAGCTGTTTGAATATCGTTTGTACTAGATTTATTTTCCCAGGGATTTGGAAACCTGGTGTAGTGAGATATAGGGGGAATTGACATTGAGGGCTTCCCCAAAGTGTCTATCATACCTTTCACACTGCGATGCCATAGAGGGTATTGATATTAAGTTCTCTCTAAGAGTGTCTACAGTTATCATTACAAGACCATTAGGGGAATTAAGGTTGAGTTATTCCTTGGAGAGTCTGTAGTTTGTTGTTAAAATACTACATGTGGATTTCACAGTGGGTGCTTCCTCAGAGAGTCTTTGTTTTCATTAGACCAAAGGGGTTAGACTGTGTGAGAAATCCATGTGGTAGTTATATCATTATTGTTAAATGATAAGTTGACATAGAGGGGTTAGGATGTGATAAAATTCCCAAAAGGTTAATGGTGAATGATTGGTTTAATAATAAATAAATGTAAATGAATGTAGTTAATACTGTAGAATGATATACTTTTGAGTACTTCCTTTTTTTTACTTGTTTATTCATATTTTCCTGATATAAATATTCATTGATAGTTAGTCATAGATATTTGGGTGGTTTCCTACTAGTATTCATCTCACACCCTATTTGGGTTATGATTTTGGCCCCAAATAGATTATATTGTTGCTGAAATAGATAATGAAAAGAACCATTTTACATCAGGTACATGAAAATTGTGGATCTGGGGAGCATGGGACTAAGCTGAGGGTTATAATGCTATTAGAGTTTACTTATTTTCATTGTACATTGGTTTAGTAGTGCATTGCATCATTGTGACTTATTTGGATGATTTCTTAGATACTTGTGACATGAAAAATTATCTACACACACACACACAGATATATATATATATATATGTGATGCAGTTGTTTATTTACTCTCCGTCTTCCATTTTTTACTTATTGTATGGTGTTTCTACTTCTGCTAAAATTATACATTTGTTTCTACTATGTTGCACTGCCAATGAAGGAATAGTTTCCCCACTATCACACTCAAAGACCTCACTACTAGTCGACAACCTCGGGAATTTGGGGGAAGGCGCTTGGGGGAATGTGAAATATTGGGTATGGGGAACCTTTGGGTGGCCCCCAAAACTGGGACGTTACATTAATAATATTCTTATGTTTCCACGTAGTATCATAAATTTTATGATTTATCTAAAAAACATTAAGGTGGAGAGTAGTCTTATTTCATATAACTTTTATCTATGAATCTAAATCCCTATAATTTGTGTGTCAAAATATAATTATTTACTCTAGTTGTATTTACTTCCTCAGTAGAGATACAAGGTTCAAATTATTAAATTGAGAGTGATTTTGTGCCTGAGTTAAGTGGAAAAACAAATTTTTACTATAATCCGATTTCTTAATGGGACAATCAATTCATAGTGTTATAATCACATTCTTTATAAATCCAATAATATTATCATTGGGAGATATTTTATGTAATATATTAACAAAAAAATCTAACTATAGATCTCATCTATGATTATATACGATAATTGTTTTTCACCATGAGATACCCTTCTTTGTAGTTGAATGTATATAATATCCCCCCCCCCACCAATTCCTCTTATAGATAAGGTATTAATATATTTCATTATCAAATGTAATATAAGTATATGGAGTTTTGAAAATAATCCCATATATTTTATAATATTGATCCAATTGAATTTTTTAGTTGATTGTGTATATATATGAGAATTAATCTAAATCAAGGGGATGATCCCATCATACTTTAAAATCTATAAAGAAATATCCCAATTATTCTTCTCCATATCCAATCATTCTTATAAGATTTTCCATCAATCAGTGTAGGAAAATTACTGTTGAATCTCAACAATATGTACATACCAAGATGATTACGTCCTCATAACATTTTGGTAAACCATGGTTCCCAATCAGATACAAAATAATGTGGTCCCCCATGAACCCACAAAACATATTTAATGTATTATCTAATAATAAGATCAATATATACATATTCCCTTATTACCAGGATTTTTTATTACCTTTTAAGTTGATCAACAACAATCTAAATAGAATCATGACTTTTTATATTTTTGGAAGTTATATGATCAAATACAATGTGATTTTTCAAATTTATATAATGTTATGTGTAATGGTAATAAATCCCTTAAAACGTATGTCTCTCATCCATAACATACATATATAATTGGCACAGATAAACATAATCAACAAAAAAATTCTTCATATTCACCCACTATAAATGCACCTTTATATCATTAAAAATATTTTTTCATTTAAGATAGATGTAAAAGGAGAGACTATGAACTTTTACCAACAGATAATTCTACATGTATTGTACTGATGGGACACATAAACCATATAAAACCCATATCATTAAATAATTATCATAATTTTCATTAGGAAAATTCATCTCTTTATTATATAATGTCACAACATCCTTATATTCAATATTCTTCCTCTCATAGATGGCGGGTTAAAATTCATATGTGAAAGATATTATCATTTCAATTCATCATGATTCCATTATATATATATTATAAATCATTTAATATTTGATATATACCAATACTAATCATAGAAGATTTGGCCTTGAATTTCTAAATTATTCCATCATCCACTATATTATTATTCCCATGTTGGTAATGCATTTATCAATAATAATATTTATTAAAATCCAACCATATTATATGGAATATATTCAAATATTTTTTTTAAATATATACTTCATGATTTTATGATAACCATATTTGTTGAATCATTCACAATATAGATAATTTTTCCATATCATAAATAAAAAAAATTGTTCTACCTAACCCAAATAATTTTTCTTTTAATTTCTCACATAAATTTTTAATTAGTTTGTTGCATAAGCTATAATCTTTTCCTTTTAAAGAAGAACATAGCCTAATACATTAATTGATGAATCACTAAAGATAAAAAACCCTTATTCACTACATTATAGTGTAACAACATCCCTATAGACTAACCATCTCATCATTTGTATTAAAATATTGATACATTAATCAATCCATAAGAATATGAAACCCTTATTTTCCAAATTTGTAGGTGGATTTTCTTATTATAGGAAATATCTCATTAAAAATTAAGCATTATCCTATCAACATGGAATGAAAGGATTATATAACTAATATCCTATAAAATAACATTTTTAAATAAATATATAAATGTTATCCCCGCGAGTTTAGAATAAAATGGAATAAAATAATAAATTATTAACAAAACATAAGAAAGTAGATAAAAATAAACATGAAATCATCATATAAAAAATCAATAAAAGATTGGCCAATACAAAAACTAAATATTATAAAAAATAAAATTAAAATGGTCGTCATTACATCCCACACAATCATATTAATAGTAATTTATTCAGCATGGTTTGATAAGAAAACCACTCGTAGAGCTACAAGAATAACCTATTACCAAATAGAAAATATGAATAGTTACCTAAGAACATAAAAACCCACATAATATTTTGTTGGTTGGGTTCAGTCCAATATCCTAGTGGGAATATCAATTTACTCAAAAAATATCTGGGTCTATGTGCGACTAGTTTATGTTCTTGAATTATATATTATTAGTATATATTATTCCCATATATCATTACAACTTACAAACACAATATACAATTACATTAGATTCATAAATTTAATTTTATAATTATATTTCTAGGGATCTAAAAAACTTGCATACCTACATTTGTTCTATGGGTATATAATGAATGTGAATGTCAATGTAACCTATTATGTAACAGTTAAAGACTCATAATCCTAGATCTGGTGTAGAAATCACAAACATCACATTTCTATATTTTTTGGGTAATTCTATCACAATTTTTTCCATCCAAACCTAATATTAGAAAAAGGAAAAATTGGATCACATATATCCTTATGAAATTTTTTTGTTTTTAATTTTTAATAATTATAATAAAATTCATTATAAATAAGTCACATAAATTTAAATTATAATTTCTCACACATAAAATAAAATTTGGTTTAAATATTATGAAATCATCACATCCATATGAAATATCTTATATAAATACCTCATTATATATCACTCATTAAAACCTAGGGAAAATAAATCATATGATGAGTGATCTCAAATTATATATGAGGGTAAACATCAGAATTTAAAACTAAATTTCATAAATTACAATAGAAGTGTACAATAGTGTTATGAAAAAATTAATGTGAAAGTGAAAATCATAATGGAAGTCACACCCATAATTACCAGTTCCATTTAATATGAAAACATTGAAATGTAAAGAGTAATAAATATAAATAATCACAATCCATATGGAATCAGTCTCGATCATGAGAATCATTAAAACCCAGATAAAGTGTAATGAAAACATATACATAACATGACACATAATATTTACATCACACCTACAATCACATAAAAAAAATGGAAGAACCATATGATCTTCTTCCATACCAAATTTATTGGAGTGATGTCATGGAGAAACCTATCATTGGTTCTTCAGGAAACCACTGGTCATTGGATTAGTGTGAAAACACATGTTAGATAAATATGTATCATTAAAAAATTATAACACATAAAAGAGTTATTTTATTCCTAAAATAAAATTAAGATCTATTATCCATTAAACATAATAATTAACTAGTGAAATAAATTACATTCATAACAATATCCATAAAACATGATTAATAGTTGGAATGAAATATATTTCATAATTACCCCCATAAAGCAGTCTTAATCCCCATGAAAATAATTACCTTTGTATCCAAAATATATTTACCTAAAGAAGGATATGAAAAAATTAATGTGTATGATTTTGATGAATCGATGTATCGTTAAAGATTTATTAAAAAAATTATACAAAAAGTATGATTTTCATTTTTGAAAATCACATTTAAAACATAAAACATTTTGATTATCCATTTCCTTAAAAAAATAATTGCAAAAATATAAAGAAAAATTTAAATATAACTATAATTTTCAGAAAAAATAAAATCATATATTACATTCACATTAAAATGATCATAAAATATAATTTAAAAACAATTTTAGAAAACATTATTTTGATAGAAAATAGTTTTTTAACCGATAATAGAATCAATGAAATAATATCATAAAAAAATATCTCACAACTATTATATGTACCAAAGACAAAAAAAATGGTATGATTTCATGAAAATATATTTAATAACTAGATTATAATAAGATTCATGATAATTTAACAATTTTATCATTAGATAATTTTTTAAATAGTTGAGACCGAAGCCTAATTTTTATTCTTAATACAATGAAATTTCCTATTTTAACTTGGTAGAGGGAGACCCATTACATAACTCAAAGTCCCAAAGGGCACGTAGCCCATTACATTGCCCGCCGACCCAATTTTTTTGGAAAAAATCCTAGTCTGTGAATTATATTCTATAATACCCACCAGCTACATTTTCTCCTAGTGACATACTGCCGCTACAGTTCCCTACAACCACAATAATACCCTTTATTTCTACAGTACCTATACTACTATAGTTTTCCTATAGTACTGCAACAGTACATGCTCCCAATGGGTTTTGAACCCCCATTTTCATATAGGATTACAGGGTGAATACCATTAATCCAAACCCTAACAATATATCATTAGAAACATAATCATTCACAATCCCTATAAATATAGACACTTTTACAAAAGACTCATACCACTTTGGAAACATTGAATCATAATCTCCATGATGTAATATCATTAAATTAAACATATAATATCAGGGAAATAAATAAGTTAATGTTATAACATTTCCAATAGGAAATATATATAACATATTAATGAGTATTGGTATATAACCTAACTATCCTCTCAATGATGGTATATATTGACATAAATCTCTTATTTCAATGGAAAATTTGAACCCATAAACTCTATAGAAAATTTATCATCGATTGGGTATGATATTACCCATTAAAATAATAATAACGATAATATAATAAATTCAATATAATTATATAGACAACCCATAAAAAATAATTTGTTAATATGGTATATCTCTTTATGAAATAATTGTGAGATGATAGAAACCCATACATTCTGTCTGACATTTCATCTGTGTCTTTATCTTGTTTAATATTGAATATATTTCCATTAGATACATTATTAGAGAATTTTTTTATTACTTTAATTTTTCTTCTTCTGATTTTATAAACAATTACATAATTGATTAAATATACATTAGATGTTTTGACCATATTCAACATATGTGTCAAAATTTACATTGGTGTGGTGAATATAGTCAAAAAGGTCATTATATATACATATATATAATAATTTTAATTTACTTATTATTATATATAAATTGAAATTATAATTTTAAGACAGATTATTAAATATGGTTATGAAAAATGATCCATCAATATGTTCATGGAGATGTAATGATATACATATACATGAGAAATGTATAAATTTTTCTATAATAATTTTTGAAAAAAATAAGTAATATTTTATATTTAAATAATTTTGATTATATTATAAATAAAATTGAATTTATTTATATATACTTATATATATAATTCATGAGATTTAAAATAATCAATTTTTTTTGAGGAGGCAATAGTCCACACACCCATGAACAACATGATCACCTTTTAACTGTGTTAAATTGAAAATATAAAATTATATAATACAATTATTGAATGATAATAATATCATGAATATAATTATAATTTCATGTGTTTCATATATATTCAGTATAGTTACCCTCGTTACATTACACATGAATCATTAGTAAAACAAATTCACATCACCTCACAAGGATGTAGTACACTGTTCACAGCAGGGGTGTTATTATATCCCTTACATTTGGTGACTATAATATAATGACTCCATAGGGAGTATTATGTAATACATATCATAAATATAATATAAAAATAGTTTATCCATAATTATTCTTAACTTCGATAATTTGTAATGGAAAAACGAATGACATAGTTTTGCAGGTCGGTAGCCTGCCGTACACACACATTATGATTTTTGTAACTCATTTGATGGATGTGTTTTTTGATATATATCATACCAATCTAATAAATACATAAAATTATATTTAGAATAATTATTTCATTACAAAATCATGACATAAAAATAATGGAATGGTGGGACAAATAAATAAAATAAAAATGATTTTAGAAGGACATTATAAGTTCATTGGGTATCCTCTATAGGATTTCACTAATGAATTAAAATGTTTTATTTCCTCAAAAAAAAAATCATTCAATTAGTTTTTATATATTTTGGGAAGATAATGTTTAAGGGTTATGTTGATAAAAATGATTGAGAGCTCTGAAAATATGGAGAGAGTTAGTGCATTGTTATAGTTGTGGAGGAGTGGAATTCTTGTAAATAGGTAATTTTATTTAAAATTGGATGGTGGAAATTACATATTGTTCCTAAAAATGTATAATAATTGATTACAGGTTTTATTTGGTCATCATATAAATCTCCCAAAAAATAAATTTTTTGAACAATTTATTACTTACCACGTAAGTTTTGTTATTTTTTAAAATATTTTGTTAAAGTAAATAGTTTTCTAACATATGTGATTCATCATTTATAACTAAATTAAAAGTAAAACATTAATAAAATTAAGACAAAAATATTATAAATATGAAATAAAAATGATAAAATAAAATAAAACTCTTGTTTGGTGGAACTAAAAATTAACTGAAGCGTATGTAATGCAGAAAAAAACATTACTTTAACAACAACCTTTCCAACAATGTTTTTTAAATAAATATTAACATTTCATTATAAAAGGTAAATATATGCATTTATGTATCATATTTTATAATATTTTAATTTTAAAATCGTGTTACATAAGATATGATATTTTATACTTATAAATCATATTATAACATATCAGTTATTAAAAAAATAACAATTTTGAGATTATTTATTTAAATTTAATTTAATAAAAACAATACAACAATAAAAATAAAATATAGCTTTTCATATTTTTATCATTATAAATTCATATAAACAATATTTTAACAAAAATTCATTTCTTTTTCTACATTTTTAATTTTTTTATTATCAATTATTTTATTTAACTATTAACTAAATAATATATGTGTTGGAATTTATTATGATTTTAATGAGATCTTATTATATATAATAATTTAAGAAATTATCATGTTAAGAAATTTATATTTCTAAATATTTTTTATAACAAAACATATCTTGTTTTTAGTTTACCCCAAATCATTATGTAATTTAAAATGACCAAATATGTTTTTTTGTTTATTGTTTTTTGAACATATTATATGGGTCATATTAATTTTATATTTTATGAAAAACAATATATTTTTAGGATATATTATAATGGTCGAAATATATCTATCCAATGTGTATTGGATATTATTTTTCTCCTTGGTAAACATTTTATTCTATGTTTTTTAATTATATAAAATAGTTTCAACTTATTTAATGTAACTAATTGTAATAATTTTCACTAAAACAATTGGTAAAAAATTATTTTCTACTTTTATTAAATGAGGTATTCTTTTGATTATAATTATGAAATCAATTTTTACATATTAAGATCCAATAATTGGAAAAAAATAATTTAAAATAAATCCCACAAATGTTACGAAACAACTTTTTCTAAAATTTAAAATGTTAAAAAGATTTAAATTTTTATTTAAAAAAATTTAATGTGAAATTTAATCCAATGACATAAATTATATTACTAAAATCATAATTTGACTTTTTTACATTAAAACCAATTCAAAATTGTAAATTATATCAATAAAAAGGTGATTTTACATTAAAATTCGTTATTTTTTCATATTAACCAAAAAGGGGACTTCTAATAAAAATAAAAATTTCACTATAACCTAATTATATATTTCCCATTGCAAAATTACTTTCAATTTTTCAAATAAAATTAATTAAAGTTTCTCGATTTATATTATAAACAAGTCCACCATTAAAATGTGAAAAACTACCATTGGAAAAATGATGATTTTTATTTGTGTAAAATATTAGTTATTCTTATTTAATGAAAATAAAATTTAGGAGTTGAATTTTAAATAACATTATTGAATATCTAATATATAAAGAGCATAATATAATAGAAAATAGTTATTTTTTATCATTCTATTTTATTTAATGCAAGCTATACTCGATATCGCATGTAACATAAGTAAAGATTTAATTTTTTAAATTCTATAGGAGTCAAATCTCCATATAATATATTTTATATTTTAAATTATATATATATGTATGTAAACAATGTCTTTACATTTTAAAATATATTTTTTAAATCACAAATGGTAAAAATGATTAGTAAAAATAAGATTGATAATATTTAAAGGATACTATGTTAGTCATCTGGTATAAAACGTAACTAGTTCATTATATAAAAGAGTATTGGTGTTAAGAGAAGATATGGGCATTACAAAAAAAAATCACAAATTAGGATATATTGAATATTATCAATGGTTACTATAAAGTGAATGATCAAGATATATTTGTCAATCATAAAACCATATACTGGAAAGCTATGAAAATTGTCACTAATATCATCAGAGATAATGGTATTGGATAAATTTTTTCTGGAAACCTTTCATAGATTTGGGTAATTTGCATTCCATATATACTATGAAAATATGGAAATATACAAACCTTGTGAGTATAATTTCATCTTTTTGGAAATGTCTACAATAATATCATTTTTCTCCAAATATGGAGTATCCAAGATTTATTTCTTATGCTTAAAGAAATAAAATCAAAATTTAAGGACCACATAACCATAAAATTTGTAAAAAACTATTAATACTATAATTAAACTATAAACACAAAAATAACGTTTATAACATGGATAAATAATTCTATAAATTAATAAAACATCATACAATACATAAATCCTTAAAATTTAGATGTAATTTTTTTGATACTAATTCATTCTATAAATTTATATAGTAAATTTCGTCCAACATTTATAGATGAAAACAAAAACTCTTTAATTAGATATAACTTATCATATAATATTCCAATATAAATAAACAAGTATACCACAAATAAAATACCATAATATTCAAAATAAAATTATTCTTCATTTAAAATATAACATACTAACCTAGACATCACATAGTTTTATGTTAAAATTGAAACACTTTTAATCTTTTAGTCATGGGATCATAACCCACCACCCTGCTGGGTGTGATAGGTTGTCCCCCAACATATGATATAAGGCCCCAGCCTTAAACCTTACTTAATCTTGAGTTATTACAGGATTACATATTGATGATCTTTTCAGGTTTAGAGTTTTATAGAATTAGATCATGAAACTGGCATTACATTCCACATTTTAAAAAAAAGTGGTTACATAAAAGACTGTATTCATTCTTCCCATCAACGGAAACATATTTAAAATAAAACATGGATTCTTTCTTGACACTTCCTTAACACTATCATCACATCATGAACCTTTCCCTTGACCTGTGAAAAACATTTCAAAAAAAAATTGGGATGAGAATAAAAATCCCAGTAAAGGATACACAAAGAAGGAAAACTGTTAGTTTTTCAAAAACAACAAGTAAACCATGAGTACTTTACCAAAGTAATACTTTTCACCTTTATGAAGTAGTAAAAACACATCACTGAATAAAAGATCATTACATTCCCTTTTATAACCAAAATATTACCATAAAACCCATATAATGAACACATAACATATAAAGCTAACTTGGAACATAAACATAGTTAAATGGAATAACCATACGGTCGACTTCCACACATACTTAATGGAATAGCCATACGGCCGACTTCCATAGCCAATGCATTGGAGGTTATAACGTAACCCCCCGTCCTGTTATTCATGGAACCACTCGTCATATGGTTTATCACGTAACCACCCGTAAAATGTCTATGTACCATCATTACACATAAAATATTGAAAATATAAACATTTCAATAACATCATTTCATTTTCAATCACAATAAGTAATTCCCAGATATTGAATTAATCAATCCATTTTAAAAAACAATTTAAAAGAAATTTTTGAATCAATTTGTCCCATACCACTTTGATGATTTTAATGGAATTATAATTTTAAAACATTAATTTCCATATAAATAAATACTTAAAACCATTTTGAAAACATGGACATTAAAGATAATGATTTAGAATAATAAATATTTAAAACATTTAAAACGATATTTTTGTTAAATAGTTTTTAACAAAATTAGAGACTCTTGAATACAAATAATAGAAGAATAAAATTTAATCCGAACATTATAATATCATGAGAATAAAGGGATTCATGATATAATATGTCAAAGTACAGTATACACACCATTTAAGAGTGAATTGGTGCATAAAAAGAATGAAGTCTCAAAAGAAATGTATAATGAGATGAAATCCATTATAAAGAAGGTATCCTTAAATTAAGGATAAATCAATCTCATAGTAATGTGTGACAAATATTAATACACCCAATATAAGTGGATATTAAGTGTAAAAAAAATCAAAGGATATTCACACTTATTCAAAGGATGACATATTCAATAACTACATGTTGAACCCAAATAAATCGAAATTGGGTTAAGAAGTTCCCTTGGTAAAATTCGACAGCCTAACGGCGTCACACAAAATTTTACAAAAAGGATTGATGAGAGATATAAAGAGGATCTCATCACTTGGATTTAAAATTTATATAAATAAGTATATAGAAGAACATATCCCAACATAATAGTATTTGAATTAAACGACATAACAAAAGAAGTCTTTAAAAAAAACGAGGGTGAAAGGTCCCCTTACCGAGTTGGGTAACATTCAAAAAGTACACCCCAGGGAATAAGGGTCATATAATGAACATGTAAATACCCATAAATGAAATTATACTACACAAAGTGTATAATAATGGTCAGTACATACACCACTCAATGGAAATAGTGGCAAACGTAGCATAAATGTCATGAGAATAAAAGTGAGATGAAAAATCCCTTATGAAAACTCGGCAGCCTAACGACGCCACTTCAAACATCCAAAAATGGATTTATGAGATAAAATAGGGTCTCCCATAATATGAACATAAAAATTAATGTATGAGGAATATAATAGAACATCCCCAAATATAATAATTATGGGCTTAAAAGAAATGACATAAATGAGAGTACTTAAAAAGAAATAGAGAGGCTGGATCCCTTACCTCGGGTCCGACTTGACTCAATCATTCTTTAACGTCCTGAATAATAAACATGAGTTAATTTATACTTTCTTAAGAACCTTTTTCAAGTTCATTATTACTTTTATATAACTTATTACCATGTTATAAAGATTATGTAATCATTTATGTTAATAATGTTTGTTTTGTCGACATTTAGTTCTTAAGTCGAAAGTGAACTTCTTATAATTACATGTTGTTCATGTGGTCAAAGGTTCATTATATCCAGAATAATATTCATTATTTGGGTATCATATATATCATATATATCCAGAATATACACATATTTATAATATTACATAATAATTTAGGGGTAAGAAATGAAATGCACCGTTCATGGAGACGATAAGCCCTACGTACGAATGAACACTACTTTCATTTCTATTTCGTATTTTATAGAATGGAATCATAATGATACAAAGGTATATTATAATTCAATTATAATATCATATATAATACCATTAATTACATCCTTTATACGTCCCACATATGGAATTAACGAATCAAATCACTTTGAGGGGCGGTAGTCCGCACTTCCTAAAATGAAGATATCGCGTTTACTCATAATGGTAACCATAAAGGATATTAAAAAAATGAAAAATACAGAAGCTAAAGTAAAACATAATCATATTATATATAATATATAAATATAGTGACATCTTAATGGCCACCTTTGAAGGTGTTAAAAGAATATGGAACAATCATCGTTTTGTGAGGCAGAAAATCGCCAATCACAGAAAAAGTATGTTCTTTAACCATTAGACGAAGGTGTGTGTAAGTGTAGCTCTAATAATTCTTATAAAAACATCCTAGTATATTTAATATACTGGAGTTGTTACAAAAGAAATGAATAAAAAGATTTTATGGGGTAGGAGAAGCAAAATAAAACAAAAGGACTCAAGTGAAGACATTACCTTAAAATCAGGTAACACCCTTTGGTTTGAGATCAAAAGAATCCTTGGGAAGACTTATGCCCAAATTGATGCTTCAAGGAGTTATATAGGGATGTGGAGAGACAAAATGGTCAGGGTTTGGCCGAGCCAAAGGCTTTGGAAGTGTGGGTAAGGAGGTAGAGGTGCAGGCCTTTTATAAGAGGAGGGGAGGGGCACTCTTGGAAAGGTATAAAATGGAACTTTATTTTCAAATGTGTTTCGGATTTTAATGGTCCCAAATTGGTGTGTTTCGAGGATAAGATGATAAGGGTTCTAAATACACCCATACAATAGGTTTTGGACATGTGTAGGTCTTAGATTTTACATTATCTTTCCATTTTATTTAAATCTTTTATTATTGAGGTAATCACTGCATCATCATGATGTCTTAAATAATTTAATATATTTGATGTCTAAAAATTATAAAAAAAATATCATAATTTAGGAAATATTTTTATCATTCTAATTAATATTTATAGTCCAAAATATCATTTATCTAGACAAAATTAAAAATATTTTACTTTGGTGATACATTCTATGTTACATTTAACATTCTTTAAAAATAAAAAGATAAAAAGTCACTTTCTCACAAAAGTGATTCCATGGGGCCCCCAAGTTTGGAACAAGGTATAACATGGTCGGCCATGAGACAACCAGTAGCCTTAGGACACATTTTGTGGTCATTTTTAATTATTATGATATTATCTTATTATATTTAACTACTCGATTACTCATTAATCAAGATAATTAAAGATAATTACCGTCGTTACTATTCATAATGTCCAAAAACAAAATAGTCTTAATTACATAATTTGGAACTTCTGATTCCAAAAATTTAATCCATTTTAACAAATTAAAAACACATAAATTTCAATAATTAATTTAAAAAAAACTTCTCGTTGTCAAAACAAATAGCGGGTTTTTTAGAAACAATATTTATGAAAAGTTTGGCACTTGTTTATGCCTAATTCCAAAGTGAAATTAATCCCAATGACCATAATTGAATTATATGGTAAAAATATATTCTAATTACACTTTAAAACAAATTAAAAAGATAATATAACCATATAATTGAATTATATGAAAAAGCAGTTTTGATGTAAAATGCAGTATTTTTCACTATTCATTGAAAAATGAACATTGTCAAAAAAATACCAAAAATTAACCCAAGGTAAATTTCAATGTCCCAATCATAAATAATATGTTTATTTTGAAAAATAGAGGTTATAAAATTGTCAAAAGTGGATTTAAAAGGGGTTCGCCATCAAAAGGCGGTTAATCGACCTTCTAAAGAATATTAGAATGTTTACCCATAAAAACTAGATTCATTTTCAATTTTAATCCTCTATCATTTATTGAAAAAAAGTAAAAATATTTGACAAACATATATAATCATTTTTTAGTTAGTTCTTTTCATTCCCTCCATTACAACACTCTGGTGTTAACTACCATTTAAAATAATATTATTTTACTATTAGAGTGCAATGTAAGATTTCAAAGAAACTTGTTGTTGCATATTGGGTACACCATTGAGCATAGCGTTACCTTTAAAGTAATATTAATATTTTTTTCACAAATATGGATAAATGTGAAAATTTCATTATCTTTATTTACCTGGGGTGTTACATCCTTCCCCCCTTTTGGGAATTGCGTCCTCGCAATTTTAAAATTGAGATTGGAAACATCCTTGAACGTCCCACATTGGAACAAGAGTCGGTAAAACAATAACTTTAAAATAAATAAAGATAAGTACAAAGGTCACCCAAGTTAACCCATACTAGGATTACATGTAGGAAAACATGGACATGGAGGAGAAAACATAGGGTCATGTTCTGATGGAGAGTGATAGAAAACATGTTTAAGAGAAAGTTAACCACAATAAAATCACAAACTTATGATGGGTTAAACGGTATTCGATTCCCCAGTAGGAAAAGTTAATAGAAAACATTTTTGTTTGAAGTTACTTTTTATTGAGGAATTTATTCATAAGGAAACATAATCACTTATCATGTTGACATTCAACTTTTATTAGATTCCTTACACAAACTCATATTTTCTCCAAAAGTCGAGTATTTAGAAAGACTTGTTCACATTAAGAGTACTATAATCAACTTCTAGAGAATCACCTAATCCACCAAAGAGAACTATATACTTCCCATGTCTTTATACTTTAACCAAAACCAAAACCAAAAAGTTTAGTACAAGATTAGATAATCCAGAAAAGGATAACCCTTTATAAAAATAAAATCTATGCTTAATCTCCAAAATTTGTCCAACAAAACAAAAAGTTCAATGAGGACCACTCGATAAACAATTTGTCCATAAAATTCTTCAATTTAAATCAAACTAAGATTGAAACCCAAATATTTGAAGGATTCAGTCACGTAGTCTTCCAAGTTAAATCGTAACATTTATCTCCAAACAACATCAGTTGCTCCTAAAGTCTCGTATTGAAAAGTAATTAACCTAATCAAATATCCTCCATTATAGGTTAATAATTTCCATAGATAACCCAAAATCAGATCATTCTAGATTCATATGATCATCTAACTAAAAAGAATTAGTTAAACTATCCAGGGACTTCACGCAGTCCAGTGGTAGGTGAAAAAAACCAGTTGCACTTTGGTTGTGGGTTCGATTCCCGCAGCTTTGTCCAACACGACTGGTTGTCACACGGTCTGCATGTTTTCCTTTTTCCAAAACTATATAATTCTCAAATCATTCCCCAAAAAGAGATAAAATAATCAAAAATAACCATAACATAATTTAACCTCTATTTTGTCTCATGCCTTTCACTTCCATCATAACATATATTAACCCATAATTGCCTCAAAAGTAAGGATCATATAAACCCAAATGGTTCTTTATAACTATGTCCACAAAAGAACAGATAACTATTCCTCGAATAATATTTTCATATGTTAAACATCAGGGTTACACATACTATAAAAAGTCTTTTAATGTAACCCCATTATAAAAATATACTTAATACTCTTACGAATTTCACCATAACTCTTGAAGCCCTTATATGTTGACTTCTTACTCATTCAACATTCTTCATGATCTATCAACCATTCCATTCCAACTTATTCTGAAATACTTCTTTCCTACAAACAAAATCATGAATAATATCCTAAGATTCCAAAATAGGAAAACAATAGTTATGAAATAATCCATACATTTGATTGGTCATTGTCAGTTTCTTCATCCTCAATCAGAATGGCATTAGGTATTGGTAAACGAATATTTGTACGTTCATGGTGATCCCATTCACGAAACTTTTTCATAGGACATGTGTTTGCATAATGACCATGCACACCAAATTTAAAACATTCAATTGATCCCTCAGAAAGAACTTCTTTCCCTTTCCTCGAGTCAACTGGATGGTTCCTTTTCCCAGGCAGGTTCTTGCTTTATGACATTCATTTCCACATCTATAGCATATTTATGTCCCTTTGAAACATTTTCCTAGGTGTTACTTTCCACATCTTTGACACATAGGTTTTTGAACATACTTACCTTTATGATTATTAACCATAGTTCCGTAGGGACTCATTTCTCGCATATATGATGCCTTATAGAAATCACCAAGGTTTAGGTGGTCAATAATGAATCCAGATAGTTGGTTGGGGATAAACACAAGAGTTATCATTGCATCTCCCATATCATTCAATTGATTGCTCAAAAAATGGTCACAGTTTCCTTCACATCCACTGTTACATTGGTGCCAGCTAGATCCATCCATTTACTAAAACCAAAAATGTCAATGTGAGTTTATCAACAAAACCATCATGTACTAATGAGTAAGATAAACACTAAGATATACTTACTCATTCACTTTATCTAAAACTAGGACTCTTTCTGAATTCCTAACCATTATGGTAATGTCACTTATGCTTAATGAATACCCTAACCTCTAAAGTTATCTAAACCTACCTCTAATACCAACTATAAGGCCCCAGCCTTAAACCTTACTTAATATTGAGTTATTACAAGATTACACGTTGAGGATCTTTTCAGGTTTAGTGTTTTCGAGAATTAGATCATGAAACTGGCATTACATTCCACATTTTAAAAAAAGTGGTTACATAAAAGACAGTATTCATTCTTCCCATCAACGGAAACATATTTAAAATAAAACATGGATTCTTTCTTGACACTTCCTTAACACTATCATCACATCATGAACCTTTCCCTTGACTTGTGAAAAACATTTCATAAAAAAACATGGTATTAGCATAAAAATTCCAATAAAGGATACACAAAGAAGGAAAACTGTATGTTTTTAAAAAACAACAAGTAAACCATGAGTACTTTACCAAAGTAATACTTTTCACCTTTATGAAGAAGTAAAAACTCTTCTCTGAATAAAAGATCATTACTTACGCTTTTGTAAGCAATATATTACCATAAAACCCATATAAATAACAAATAACATATAAAGGTAACTTGGGACATAAACATAATTAAATGGAATAACCATACGGTCGACTTCCACACATACTTAATGGAATAGCCATACGGCCGACTTCCATACCCAATGCATTGGAGATTATAACGTAACCACACATCCTGGTATTCACAGCACCCCCCGTCATATGGTTTATCACGTAACCACCTGTAAAATGTCCTAGTATCATAATTACACATAAAATATTGAATATATAAACATTTCAAAAACAAAATTTCATTTACAATCACAATAAGTAATTCCCAGATATTGAATTAATCAATCCATTTTCAAAAACCATTTAAAAGAGATTTTTGAATCAAAGTGTCCCATACCACTTTGATTCTTTTAATGGAATTATAATATTAAAACATTAGTGTCTATATAAATAAATACTTAAACCAATTTGAAAACACGGACATTAAAGATAAATATTTAGAATAATAAATATATAAAACATTTAAAACGATATTTTTGTTAAATAGGTTTTAACAAAATGAGAGACTCTTGAATACAAATAATAGCGGAATAACATTTAATACGAACTTTATAATATCATAAGAATAAAGGGATTCATGATATAATATGTCAAAGGACAGTATAAACTCCATATAAGAGTGAGTTGGTTCATAACAACAATGAAGTCTCAAAAGAAATGTAAAATGAGATGAAATCCATTATAAAGAAGGTATCCTTAAATTAAGGATAAATCTATTTCATAATTATGTGTGACAAATATTAATACAACCAATATAAGTGGATATTAAGTGTAAAACATTAAAAGTTTATTCACACATATTCAAAGGATGACATTTTCAATAACTACATGTTGAACCCAAAGAAATCGAAATTAGGGTAAGAAGTTCCCTTGGTAAAATTCGACAGCCTAACGGCGTCACACAAAATTTTACAAAAAGGATTGATGAGAGAGATAAAGGGGATGTCATCAGTTGGACATAAAATTTACATAAATAAGGATATATAAGAACATATCCCAACATAATAGTATGTGAATTAAAAGACATAACAAAATAAGTCTTTCAAAAAAAGAGGGTGAAAGGTCCCCTTACCGAGTTGGGTAACTTTCGAAAAGTACATCGCACGGAAGAAGGGTCATACAATGAATATGTAAATAACCATAAATGAAATTATAATAAAAAACGTTTATAATAATGGTCAGTACATACACCACTCAAAGGAAATAGTGGAAATCATAGCATAAATGTCAAGGGAATAAAAGTGAGATGAAAAATCCCTTACTAAAACATGGCAGCCTAACGGCGCCACTTAAAACTTCCAAAAATGGATTTATGAGATCAAATAGGGTCTCCCATAATATGAAAATAAAATTTAATGTTTGAGTAATATAAAAGAACATCCCCAAACATAAGAAATATGGTCTTAAAAGAAATCACATAAATGAAAGTAATTAAAAAGTAATAGAGAGGTTGGATCCCTTACCTCGGGTCCGACTTGACTCGATCATTCTTTAACGTCCTGAATAATAAACTTGAGTTAATTTATACTTGATTAATAACCTTTTTAAAGTTCATTATTAGTTTTATATCACTTATTACCATGTTATAAACATTATGTAATCATTTAAGTTAATAATGTTTGTTTAGTCGACATTTGGTTCTTAAGTCGAAAGTGGACTTCTTACAATTACATGTTGTTCATGTGGTCGAAGGTTAATTATATCCAAAATGATATTCATGATTTGGGTATCACATATATCATATATATCCATAATATTAATGTATTTATATTATTACATAATCATTTAGGGGTAAGAAATGAAATGCACCGTTCGTGGAGACGGTAAGCCGTACGTACGCATGAACGCTACTTTCATTTCTATTTCATATTTTATAGAATGGAATCATAATTATATAATGTTATATTATAATTCCAGTATAATATCATATATAAAACCATTAATTGCATCCTTTATACGTCCCACATATGGAATTAATGAATCAAATCACTTTGAGGGGGCGGTAGTCCGCACTTCCTAAAATGAAGATATCATGTTAACTCATAATGGTAACCATAAAGGATATTCCATAAATGAAAAATAAAGAATATTAAGTAAAACATAATCATATTATATATAATATATAAATATAGTGACATCTTAATGGCCACCTTTGAAGGTGTTAAAAGAATATGTAACAATCATCGTTTCGTGTGACAAAAAATCACCAATCAGAGAAATAGTATGTTCTTTAACCATTAGACGAAGGTGTGTGTAAGTGTAGCTCGAATAATTCTTATAACAACATCCTAGTGTATTTAATATACTGTAGTTTTTGCAAAATGAATGAATAAAAAGAGTTTAGGTGGTTGGAGAAGCAAAATAAAACAAAAGGACTCAAGTGAAGACATTACCTTAAAATCGTGTAACACCCATTGGTTTGAGCTCAAAGGGTTCCTTGGGAAAACTTATGCCCAATGTGAGGCTTCAAGGAGATATAGAGGGATGTGGAGAGACAAAATGGTCAGTTTTTGGCCGATCCAAAGGCTTTGGAAGTGTGGGTAAGGAGGTAGATGTGGGTGCCTTTTATAAGAGGAGGGGAGGGGTACTCTTGGAAAGGTATAAAATGTAACATTATTTTCAAATGATTTTAGGATTTTAATGGTCCCAAATTGGTGTGTTTCTAGGATAAGGTGATAAGGGTTCTAAATACACCCATAAAATAGGTTTTGTACATGTTTAGGTCTTAGATTTTACATTATCTTTAAATTTTATTTAAATCCATTATTAATGAGGTAATCACTGCATCATCATGATGTCATAAATATTTTAATTTATATGATGTCTAAAAATTATAAAACAAATATCATAATGTAGGAAATCTTTTTAGATTTCTAATGTATATTTATAGTCCAAAATATCATTTATGTAGACAAAATTAAAAATATCTTACTTAGGTAATACATTCTTTGTTACATTTAACATTCTTTAAAAATAAAAAGATAAAAAGTCACTTTCTCGCAAAAGTGATTCCATGGGCCCCCCAAGTTTAGCACAAGGAATACCATGGTCCTAAATGAGACAACCAGTATACTTAGGACACATTTTGTGGCCATTTTTAATTATTATGATACTATCTTATTATCTTTAACTACCCGATTACTCATTAATCAAGATAATTAAGGATAATTATCGTCGTTACTATTCATAATGTCCAAAAACAAGAGTCTTAATTACATAATTTGTACCTTCTGATTCCAAATATTTAATCCATTTTAACAAATTCCAAACACATAAATTGCAATAATTAATTTAAAAAAACTTCCCGTTGTCAAAACAAATAGCGGGTTTTTTAGAAACAATATTTAGGAAAAGTTTGGCACTTGTTTATGCCTAATTCCAAAGTGAAATTAATACCAATGACCATAATTGAATTACATGGTAAAAATATATTCTAATTAAACTTTAAAACAAATTATAAAGATAATATAACCATATAATTAAATTATATGAAAATGCAGTTTTGATGTAAAATGCAGTATTTTCACTATTCATTGAAAAATGAACATTGTCAGAAAAATACCAAAAATTATCCCAAGGTAAATTTCAATATCCCAATCATAAATAATATGTTTATTTTTAAAAATAGAGCTTATAAAATTGTCAAAAAGTGGATTTAAAAGGGGTTTTTCATCAAAAGGTGGTTAATCGACCTTCTAAAGAATATTAATATGTTTACGCTTAAAAACTGGATTCAATTGCATTTTTAATCCTCTAACATTTATTGAAAAAAAGTAAAAATATTTGACAAACATATATAATCATTTTTTAGTTAGTTCTCTTCATTCCTGCCATTACAACGGTTAGGCGTTAACTACCATTTAAAATAATATTATTTTATTATTAGAGTGCAACGTAAGATTTCAAAGAAACTATTTTTTTCATATTGGGTAAACCATCGAGCATAGTGTTCCCTTTAAAGTAATATTAATATTTTATTCACAAATATGGATAAATGTGAAATTTTCATACTCTTTATTTACCCGGGGTGTTACATATGATATATCATTTTTCTTATTAAATAATAAATTTAAAACCTCCCTCTATAACACTTCATTTTTATCATAGTGGTTAGAAATATGTCAAAAAAATGTCTAATTTTTTATTAATAACCTAAAAAGATATACTAATAAAAAAATTAAAATTATGTTTATAAGGAATAAAACACATAATAGGCCTCTAATTATATCAATAAATCTAAAAATAATATCACATAAAGATATCATAATCATGGTTATTATCTAAATCAACTATTGATACAAAAAATATTAGCCCAAGACCTAAACACCTCGATCATTTAATGAAATAATTATCCTGTCTATTTTATCTCTGATGAAGAGAATTGTGACCCAATTTTTACCATGAAAACATTAACACACAATAATTTAAAATATGTCATATATAGCCTCATGGACCTTTCAATTTTATTATTTTATAAAATTTATAAAAACTCCAAAAAAATGTTTACAGGACGTTAAATGATTATTAATCCTACATAACCCATATTATTTATTATATTAAGATTTCATTGTCATAAAAATGAATACCTTCTATACATAAATCATTCAAAATAATTATTTAAAAAGATGGATAAATTGAACAATAATAACTGTGATATGAAATTCTCTAAATGGGTAAACATAAACATTAAAAATTTATTGTTATTATGGACTGTAAAAGTACGTAAGGGAATGATTATGTTACGAACTTTCAGAATAAAATAATAATGGAAACCATATTCATTAACATATTCATAATTAAATATGAAAAAATAAATAAAATAGTCATCAATATTTATAATCATGGTCTACGTGATATCAGTCTCAATCATGAGAATTGTTATAAACCCCTAACATGGGTAAATAAAACATGTAAATAATGTGGGAAATAACTTCCACTTACCTCATACAATCAATATTAATAATGGTATAACCATACAATTATTTTCCATTCAAATTTCATTAGAGATATATCATAGACCTACCCATTGTTAGTTTATCATGGAACAACCCATCATTGGTCAATAACGTAACCACCCATAAAATGAAAAAGTACCATTTCAAAATAATAACATGTAAAAACAAGAAATTATTCATACACTCATAGCGACAACTGGTATCTCTATCAAATATTATTAACCATAAGAAAACAAATTTCTCCTATAACATTATCTTTGAAATATGATTAACACATGGAATAGAAGTGGGTTCCATAGAAATGAATTTTAAAAAATTAATATTTCTCGTAGAAAATAATGATTATTACATCAACACATAATATTTATTGTGGAGGATAATTAAAAAAGGGTTCATGAAATTTTTGAATGTAAATAACATTAATATATCACTAAAACATTCTTCATGAAAATAACATTTTCATATTTTAATTTTCTTTTTTAGAATAGTAAACAGTTTAAAAATCAATTTCATTGATTGCATCATTTGAGACATATTGATGAATATTTAAAATCATTTAAAACATGTTATGAAAAATAAAATTCATAAAATATATTCTCATTAATTTTAGATTAAAATATAATTTTAAAAAATTAAAACATTTTTAGATAATATTATATTAAAAGAAAACATAATTTCAATATAAGGGGAAAAAAATTCCTATTTTCATAAAAAAATATTCCCAATTAGTTTAAGTAATAATTAATATAAAATATAATTATTACATGAAAATATATTGATTTAAATAATTACAAGAGAATTTATTATAATAATAAGAATTCAACATCGGGGACATAATCATTTACAATCATGAAAATTGATAATATAATAAACAAGTATCTTAACTCTTTGGTAATATTGAGGCATAATATCAATGAATGACTAAAATTAAATGAATATTTTAGTATCATGGAAATAAATATATTTTTTATATAAAATTTAAAAGGTGTAGTATTAAAACATTATAAAAGTGTATTACTATATAAAAAATAAACCTCTCAAAAAAGGCTATTTGTGAAAAAAAAATACTTAATTTCATAGCTAACATTAAAAACATAAACCTTATGAATGATATATTATCATATAGACATTAAAATGAAAATAAATTTTATTATAATGAAAATTAAATAAATTAATTTTCAGTATATAACTCACAAAAAATACTAAATATTGAATATATATCACATATATAAAAGTGAGATGAGACAAACCCTTCCCTTGAGTCTGATATTTCATATATATCATTATTTTCATTAATAATTAATATATGTTAATTATTTAATTTTAGGATAAATTTTTCCATGTTTATTATGTCAATTATTTCTGTTATTATTTTTTAATATACAATTACACAATCAGTTATGCTTACATCGGATGGTTTGACCATTTATGACTTATGTTTAAAAAATAATGTTGGTTGGGTGACTAAGGAAAAAAACATTATATAAACTTCTAAATACAAATAAAAATGAAATAAATATTATATTAATACATAAATATTTATTTTAATACAAATAATGGCATATGGGTTTGAAAAATAATCCAATGATATGACCATGGAGACAGTAGGTCTTATATATGCATGATTAATGCTTCCATTTTACAATGGTCATTATTGAAATAATGTATGTAACGTTTTATCATTCCATAAAGGTAAAAATATAAAAAAAACATTATATAAAATTATATGAACAAATATATATATATATATATATATATATTATTCATTTGATTTAAAATGAATCACATCGCTTCAAGGAGGTGATTGTCCATATATCACTGAACTGCACTCACATTTTCTATGTGCGAAATAGTATGATGAAAATTTTATAGATTATTTATAGAAATTAAATCTTATAATCATTACCATAATTATTTCATTTATATATTATATATTTATTATTATAACCCATTTTACATTTCATGATTTGATGAAATACTTTACCCTACCCTATGAAACTATAAACCCAATTTCTCTTTTGGATAGTAGATACCACATGATTATTCCATGCATTAGATGTTTTGGAGGTTACTAGTTCAACAAGTTCCTCTTGGGTAGGGATGGATGCACAGTCACCTCATGGTTTGTACAAACATGTGGGTTAACCATGTAACCTGTTTAGGTCATCAAAATGATGAATTTACTATTTTAACCTCTATATATTTAACTATTAAACAAATCTAATCCAATACCTACAAGATTTTTTACCTTGGGATCTTTAATCAAACCATTTTGGAGCCTTTGCGCATCAATGTTTTGGTGGTATTAGCACCAATTCTTAAAAAAATCATAATGTATGTCTTATTTCCTCTAGTTTTTCCCCTATTCTAGGGTTTTTCCACCTCTATCTTTAGTTACTCATTTCAAGTAGATAGTTTTAAATTATAAGTATTTGAACTTGTTTTTATTTTAGATAATATTGATGGGTTTTTGTTTGATATTATCTTTACAGAGTACTGTGGAAGTGTGGTTGTGGTTTCAAATAGGTTTCCAGGAGATTCTAACTACAAGGTAGTTGCTGATTTGCATTTACATTATTAGATGACTTTAGCTTTAATTCTTGCTTCTATGAATGTGTTCTATCAATTTTTTATTTGCTGGGGAATAAATTTTGAATTGTTTTGAGATATATATATGATGAATATTTTATTATGTAAAAGAAATTGGTTATGTTTCATATCTGACTCAATTGTGGGATTCATGAAAGTGTTCTATGTTTTCTGAGAAAATATAGAAATTATTTTTCAATTGAACATGATTTATTAATATGTTGAATGTTTATTTTAAAAAAATGGAGTTTTTTTCATGTGAACCTCTTTATTGAGCATTTAATATGTGATTTCCTCAATATGAATTTGATATGATGTAAGATAAAAAGTTGATTTTTAATGTGTGAATATTTTGAGTGGATATTTTCCCAGAAGAGATGGTTGGATTTCTTATTTTCTCTAGTTATTTTGTTTTAAACATGTTTAATGAATTATAAATATGGTGTAAAATTTGTTACAAAATATTTTTGGTGTTTGTGTGTGAAATGAGATGTCTATTTGTTAATGTAAAATTGTGAGTTTCATGTGATATTAATCATCGGATCAATGTGAAATTTGAAAAAGATGACTTCCTTGTGTATTCATGATTCAGGGAATATGTATGTGAAAGATATTTTTTAAGTGATATGTGAATGGAATTTGAGACAACGGGAGTCCCATGTATCTAGTTGGGTGAAATAGAAAAAGAATTACAGTTGATTCGAAAGGGGTGATTCCCAAATTACACTAACATGATTGATGATAAAACATTAAGTGATCATGATATATAATCAGATACCACTATAACAAAGGATGGGATGCTCTATACTGGCTCGTACATAGGGAAACGTTTTGTTTTGGATTATGATATGGTGGCCACTACACCTTGGGATACATTCCCCAGTAGTGGCTCGTGCATGAGGAAGTTGTTGGATTTGGGTTCTGGATTTGGATAATCAGGGTACGATGTTTGTATGGTCCCACTTATGTCAACTACCTATTGGTATTTTCCAATGTGATATTTTGTGAAATGATTCTTATTTTTTGTTCACTACTGGAAAATTGACATATACCCACAGTTTAAGAAAACCGTGGGTATATGTATAGTGGGGGAACCTATACCCACGGTTCTGGAAAATCATGGGTATTGGTCACCTATACTCATAGTTTTTCCAAAACTAAGGGCATAGAGTTTTTATCGATGTCCTATACCCACGGTTTTGTAAAACCATCGGTATAGGTATTTATTTCAAGGCATATCCCCACGGTTTTTGGAAAAACGTCGGGATAAAATTATTTTTCGAAGGCCTATACCCACAATTTTTTAGAACTGTGGTGTTAGGTTACCCAAATTATGGCGCCATAAAGAAGGAATGGGAAAACCAAAATGATTAAGCGGTAAAATTTATACCCATGATTTGAACTGATATAGATAAGTTGATCGAAATTTATAAACAAATAAAATCTACATCTTGGATGGTTGTGTGTTGCGTATTTTCTGCAGTGGTTGTGGTATTGAATCCCACTGGCTTCATTTTTTTTCATACAGACACGTGTATTAGTATATTATTAAAAATACAGATTGGTTTTAGCAAAGTCGAGTCTGCTTAGTTGGATAAGCACAGGATCGCTGGGAGTATGTTGCGTCAGATGCAGGTTTGAAACCCCCTGGCATCATTTTTTTGTAATATGGTCAAAGATTAATATATATTTATAAATATAGATATATATTCATATAAATACATTGGGTGAAGTTTCGATGTCTATCGGATTAATCCCTGAGGTTGCTGGTTGGCGCAGGTTCAAGACCTAGTGGCTGTAAATTATCAATATTGTTTACCCACAATTTTTAATCCATGGGAAAAATGGTTTGACAACATGGAGGATGGTTTAACATGGTGGAAAAAATAGATATCCCCACGGTTTGACAAACTGTGGGGATAAGGTAAGACCCTTATACCCATGAAAATGAGCCCCACGGTTCCCAAAACCGTGGGTATAACCTATACCCACGGTTTTGGGGGATATACCCATGGTTTTGAAACGTGGGTATAGGTAGTTTTTCTAGTAGCGGTTGTTTAAAACATTGGTATTTAGTGGAACTTGTGTGTGTCAATTACCATGAAAGCTTCTTTTTCGTGAAATTATTTTCCTTCTTGGTGTTATACTAGAATTATTTCTAAAAAACATTACTTCATTTTTTCCAAAATTCTTATGTTAATGTGTATATTTGTTAATATTTTATGGTTATGGAATGTAATTTTGTTTAGGTGGAATCCTAGAGTGTTTTGGCCTACAAGCTACATACCAACATGGGTGAATGTATACTTTCTTATATATAACCATGTAAAGGTAATATGTTCTATGTTGTTAATGGTGGATCTGGATGATAGTGTTCTACATCATAATGGTTTTTGTGGTTGGGTATTGAGGGTGATGGCACTCTTATTACTTTTATTATTCTATGATGGTTTAGATGTTCCATTTAAATCGGGGTATTTCATGTTTTTGTCGATTTTGTAAAACATTGAATCTAATTTTTTTTATATTTTTTCATTATAATAATAAATTATGTGATGATTTAATATCATGGTTTGTTTAATATTATATTCATGGGTGAAATAATTCTAAAATATTATTTTGGAAACCTAGTTAGTAGTTTCTAGCCCATGGGGAACTTGATTTCCTTCAGACCTATTATTGATCTCGGACAGGCATCAGGTTGGATGGAATCACAACTGGGTTTTTGGAAAAATGTTATCAAATAAGGATTCAATATTTCATTACATTATGTTATATGGGATATCCAAGATATACCAAATCTATTATTTTTGGGGATTGATGTTCCGGTTGGAATAATGTGTATATCAAACACACCTCATGATAGATCTTGACTCACCATGGGATGTTGGGTGAGTTTATTTTCCTTCTAATATGGGATATATGAATAGGCTGTATCTTATATTTGAACCTTGTGTAAGAGTAGAGTTGATTTTTGGGTCTTAATATTATGATTGATTTTGCGGTCTTTCAATTTATGAATGTGTTTGATATTTTTTTTCTTTATATATTATTAGAGTATGTCTTGATGGTTTGTTTGATGGTTTTACATGTTTTTATTTCTTGTTATAGATAGATTCCTCCATAGAGTCCACATGTGCATCTATGGTAAGAGTCCACAAAGAGTTCTCCCTCAGCAATTAATCAGACACTGGTGGAAGTCGTGGATCAAGATATCTATGAATTAGGTCTAGGAGATGGTTTTAGTCTAGCTTATGTTAGAGATTCTAAACCAAGTTTTATAATAGAAGGGTCTAAGGAGTTTCTCAGGAACATGGATCCATCCATCAAGGTTAGCATAAAACCTCAGGAATCAAGGGATTTTCATAATAATATTTAAAGGATGTTCAAGTTTATTGATACTTTTATGGTGGTCATGGTGATGTGGGCTTCATTATTGTTGTATTGTCTCAGTTGGAAGTGGTGGGACTCAGTGGTGCAAAATAGAATGCATGATTATATGAGTTAAAAAGTTGTCATGGTTATATTAAAAGTGCTTTATTGTCCTGAGATGTTTTCATTTACTAATTCCTGATTGTTTTGGGTTTATATCAAGAGAGACTAGACCGTGATGGAGATTTCTATCCAATGTGTGTAATGGGTTTGGATTACACATTAATTTGTCTCTAAAGATTAGTTTATGGATAAAATAATTTAGATTAGATAGAAACTAGAACTCTGATATCATGTCTTCTTGTTCAAGTTGAAAATATATTTTGTGATGGTTGATGGTTCCATGATTGTAGAAATTGATTGTAGATGAATGATTGGTTTCTCTAGGGATATGTCAATAGTCGCAAATGTTAGTTCAATATTGAATAAGTGGAATAATGATGAGATGTGTAATAAGAGAGGTAGAAATTCAGGCCATCCATCATGATAGTCTTCATTTATGGATTCCGATAGTTTTTTAGTAATCTCCCCACAATGACTAATGGAATAGAACATGAAACCAGTGAGTTAATCTTAACCCAAACCATTCCATCGATATAGATCAATGGGTATCATTCATTGGGATTACAAAGTTGTGTTCCCATGTCAGATTGGTTCATGAATTGTTGCTTTTAAATGGACGGTAACCCAATCAAAAACATCCACAAAATTTAGATCAATGTTGTGTGGTTATGGTTGGAGGTATTTATCATCTACTTGGTACATTTATTACATGGATGATCTAAAGGTCAATAGTCATTCATAGGCTTAGGAAGTGATGAGGAAGAATTATTTAATAGAATGATCGCCGATTTTATATGATTTAGGGAGTGGAGAGTTCATGGTAATGTTCTTATTGCATTATGATTAGTTATTATTATATTTGATATTGGTGAATTCATTAATTTTACTTCTTCATATGTTAAATATTTTTCAATGTTTTTGACTATGATTTTTTCCGTGCAGTAAAGTTGGTGCACCATTTTCTGAAAAGTGGGAGTATGGTTTCAAGTGTCCATATTTCACACCTTATCATAGTTCAATATGGAATAATATTTTATAGTTTATTAAATACACCTCATTCACATAATTCATGGTTTGGATTGGATGTTTCATTTCTTATACTAAATCGATTATTACTGAGAGTTTGTATGTTTTGTGGATAATAAGGAATGTACTTAGCCTTTTCAATGAGAATCATATCCTCTGTTATAGTGTTTTGGACCTCCACTTATGGAATTAGCAAACCATGATTATGATATATCATCACTCATTTTGGAGGAAGATTATAGAGTTCCAAAAACATGATTAAATCATGTGGAGGATGGCTTCCTAGATGATTTTCTAGATGATTTGTTTTTATTTCCTCTAAATTGGGATGTCAATTTATCTATTGATTTAGCACTGGAAAAACAACTGATATCTCTTTCTTCTTACCATATATCCTCCTCCATTTTTAGGGAATCAAAGTTAAAAAAAGGAATATTTGGAATCCAAATGATTAATTTTCTCAAGTGTCTCATATTGGGCCACCCCTATTGTTATTTGATAATAAAGATGATGAATATATTTGTTTATGTGTTGATTTTTAGATGCTGAATAACATGGTGACCAATAATGAGTACCCATTCCCCCCATTTGTAGAAATTTTTTATCCGATTAAGGTGAATGGTGGATCTCAAATATCAAATTTTATGGGTATCACCAAGTAATAGTTATAGAAAGAGATGTACAGAAAAAAAACCTTCTAATGTAGGTTTAACCATTTTGAGTATTTGGTCATGCCTTCAGTGTTCTGAAATTCCCCCATGGTCTTTATGAAACTCATACATAGGGTGTTCTACTAGTGTCTTCATCCATTATTGTGGTATTCATGGATGTCATTGTGGCCTGTTCTGGTATTTAAGAGGAGAATGAGAGACATATTATAATTGTGTTGGGAACCCATTATGATCATTTTATCAATGCGTTGTTTTTTAAATGAACCTTATGGATCACTAAGGAGAAGTTTTTCGGTCATTAAATATTGAAATGAGGGGTTTCACTAGACCCTAAGATGTAATTTGTAGTGAATTCATGGGAAAATATGATGAATTGTTTTTCTATAAAAATCATTTTATGTTTGTAAGGTTATTACAAGAATTTTTTTAAATATTTTTTTGACTTACATTTTAATGACTTCCCATATATAGGAAGTTGTAATGTTTGAATATATCCTAATATGTAAAGAATCCATTTAGAAGCATATGTGGTGGATGACCACAAAGAACATTTTTATCATTATTGAATCTATAATGGGATATGTGGTTTACTGTGATTCATCAGTTATTTTTCATGGGTGTGTGATAATGTAGGATGGCCCTTTTATGGATTATATTTCAGAGTAACTCTATCAAAATGAAATGAATTTTCCAACACATTACTAGACATTGGTAGCTTTATTTTATTCCTAGATGACATGGTGTAATTAAATTTTTGGGGATAAGTTTGTATTTTATTCATAAAATAAGAGATTAACCTATATCTTATCCTATAAAAAAATGAATTTGTTGAAAACAATCTTGGATGAGTACCTTCAGGGGATAGATTTTGATGTAGAATTTACCATAGGAAAAGGAAATGTTGTGGAAAATTATTGGAGTAGGAATTTGTCCGTTCAATAATTTATGTAGTCTGATGATGACTGTACATTTGATGGGTAATTTTTCATAGTTTTGTTTTGAGACCATGTAGCATGGTGGAGGTGTGTTATGTATAGTGTTCAGTTGACACCTTCCCTTATAAAGATTACTCATCAAGAGATGTTGAGTGTTGGGTAGTGATAGTGTTCTATGTAGTTCAATAATGATATAAAGCTACCTTATGGTTGGTCATTGTATTATAAAGATGTTTTTTTCTTAATGATTAGCTTTGTGGAACCTTTTTTTGTATGGAATGTGGTGATTTAGGATATATAGAAGTCTTATTGTTCCATTAAGACTAGTTCCACAATAATTTTTTATGAGGTTTTTCATTAGTTATAGGGGCCATGTATGAGTCAAGAAATATCTAAATTTTTATCCTGGTGTTATACATGTTATCTTGTTAAATATGAGAAAAAAAATTACTCTATTTTGTTTCAAACATTCATTATTCATAATGAAGAAATGAGGAGGTTCTTATCCAGGAAGATATTGTCCAGATTTTGTCTCCACTATGGAAAAGGAAAGCATTTTGGATTTGGGATACACAAGAGTGAAATATACATGGTTTAATAACTAAAAAAATTTATTCAATGATCTTGGTGTCCTCTAGGTCATATTCTAGGAAATATTCAGGTTGTTTCTAGTTACCCATATGAAATAGTTGGTCATCTTGTTCGATTCGTTTCATATTACTCTCCATTACTCTTACATGTGGTTGTTAGTAGGGAAAAGATGGATCATTTCATCCATTCATAAGAGTGGGATGATAATATGTCATAACACGATGTGGAAAAAAATTCATTGTGTATGTCAATACATGAGATTTCATGGACTTGCTTCCAGAACAAACTCAAAAAATGTAATGCAGATCATCAAAAGTGGTATAAGCAACAACTTTCTCATTTCATAGACCTCGATAATATAAAAAAAGAAATTGGGAATATCAAATCGGATCATGATGATGATTGGGGTGAAGATAATTTTGAACCTTGTTAATAAGGAAAAAAATCCTAAAACAAGGCTTCATGAAAAAGAATGGGTTGTTCGAGATAAATCCAGGTCCACCATGCTTAAAAAGGGATAAAAATACCACATTCGTTCAGGCATGTATCAAAGTGATAATATGAGGAATCATACCAAATATTCTCATGGGAAAAGGATATATTAATAATGATTCATAGATAATTGGTGGTACAGATGGAAACTATTTTAGTTATTTTTATGCTGATGTTGACCCATGTTTGTTGGATGGATATACATAATGTCCAACTAAGCTCTTTTAGGGTATTCTACATGTGGTGTCCAATGATTTCAATGATTTTTGTATGGGAATATGTGAGTAGTAAGAAATATTTGAAGCGATAAATTTTCTCAACTAGAATTGTTCCCATGTCCTAGATAGTTTCCTAATGTTTATCATATGTGAACTTTTTGGAACATATTAAAGAGGATTTTTTTGAATTGATTCTTTATTTTTTTCATGTAGGAGATTTTTTGAGGGTGTTATGTGAAATCGTTCTCATGTTGATTCCATAAGTGAAATACCAATCATATTTCAGTTAATTGAGGCCTATAAGTATTTTCAATGTTTCTTATAGAATCGTAGTTTGTATTCTTAATAGGAAAGTTGTATGGTTACGTAATGAATGTGTGGTCGACGAACAAGATGGATTTATTAGAATAAGGTATCCACATGAATCCATTGTTATATATCAGGAAATGGTTGTGAACATAAAAAAACTTATTGTAATAATGTGCATATTAATATTGATATGGATAATTCTTGTGATATGATTGAATGGGGGTATAATCTTAAGATTATTGCATGTATGGGTCTTTCAAATTGGGTGCGGGGCATATTTTTTTGCTACTTTAGCTCACCCTATATCTCAAATTTTCTGATGGATAAGAGAACAAGATTTTTGAAATCAGGTAGGGGCCTTAGACAAGGTGATCCACTTCCACCTAGTACATTAAGTGTGGTATAGTACACCATTTGGGAACTCTTGAATATCAAGATCAGTAATGGATACATTCAATCTTTTAAATGCTTGAATCAGAATAATGTAATATCTCATTTTCTATGTAGGTATGACAAGATTTTTTTACTAATTGAGGATTTATATATATTATAATTCTTAAATAGGTTCTAAAAGAGTACAATAATTGGAGTGGTGAAAAAATAAATTATGATCAATGTAGTATGTTTTTATATAGTCATGATTTATTATCGTATAAGGAAAATGGATGATATTCTATATATTATGAGAAGAGATTATCCTTTAGGGAATCATAGAGCTCCCTTATATTTGGGTAGATTGAGAGTAAGACATTTTAATATGATTTTTAATAAAATAATCATTATGAACAACAATTGGAAGAATCATTTTCATTTTTTTGGTAACTGAATGACTCAAGTACAATATGTTCTATCATCGATCCCAATTCAAATTTATTCTGTGATCAAATTACCTAATGAAGTTTTGATAAATATTGAAATGACATTGACATATATTATCTTGGAATCTCATGGGGAAGAATGGTACCGATAGTCTTCTTAGAAAAAATGGATAGGCTGGTGAATAGTGGGTGTATCAATATCTACAGTGTGGAAGGATCTATAAACATCCTTCAAGCTATGATTTTCTGGGAATTCCTTGAAGGTGGTACCATGTGATGTAATATTATTAAAAGGAAATATGGGACAATCATTGACTCTCCAATGGATAATATGTCTTGGATATGGAGATCACTTCGTGAGAAAATTCAGACTCTCAATAGGCATTCTTAGTGGAACATGGAATTTGGTGATCTCTATTTTTGGTATAGAAATTGGACTGGTTTTATCATCAGCTTTCCTTCTTGTGAAATGCCTAATCTGATTTATTCCATATAATTTTTTTACCTAGATATCATGAATTCTTTTCTCAATCAACAGCGACATAAAATCTTTGACAACATTAACCTCAAATTAAATTTCAATCGTCAAGTTTTTACAAAATCTCTCATAGTGGTCCTCTCAGTTATGAGTTACATACTAGTTCTAACGGGATTAAATTATTTAAATAGTGTTATGAATGCTTCTTGGTGTAAATAGTCACCAATAAATTTTTACATCCTCCTAAGGAAGATTTATAATAATTGTAATTTGACCGACATCCGGGTCCATATAAGGGGTGTATAGAATGTGTTCAAATGATGGGGTTGTAGGTCTGCATGTTTTGAAATAGTGGAGAATTTTTTTTGAGTGATTAGGCTTATATGTTGTTGAACTTATAGGGTAATATTATAGGTATCTTTATTCAATATAAAGATGGCTATGATTTCCTTCTAAATGGCTCTCTCATTGTTGGCTTGAATGATCATGAGATTAAGTCCCATTCTGTGGTAATGGGTTCGGGTAGCTGGACATTGTCGAGTGAAATAAATAAATCACATCACGAAGGTATCCAATTTTCCTTGCATTCCATGAAAATTTGGTTAATATTTGTAGTGATATATTTGGGATCACTGATAAAAAAATGGAAGGAATGTAAAATCCATTGAATGCTTATCACTACTTATAGGAGATATTCTTGTACAATGGATGTTCATGGTATACTGAAGAATGGAAGATGGGTGTGTTTAAAACCATCTATAATAGGATATAAGATTAATGGGGATGGATCTTGAACTCTTGGTATGATTCATATAGGGGGATTTATCTGAGATAAAAATGGTTCTATTCTCACTACCTTCAGTAGCTTCTTCGGTCAATGAGACTCTATAATAGAAGATGCCAGAGCTCTTCTTGAAGAGTTGAAATCTACTGGGACTACAATTTTTCTCCTTCTTTGATTGAAACATGATCTACATTGATATATAAAACTATACACAGATATAAAAATACACCTTGGTCTATAGATTATTACATTCAAAGGTGTATCTAATACATTCCTTATAATGTGGCAGTACAATATACATGGCCTGGACGAAATAATGTGGAAGATTTTATTAGCCTACAAGGGTGATAATAATGAAGATGGGATTATTTTCTATAATATGGGAAGTTTTTGTTTGTAATTTTTTTATCTTATTTAGGTGTATGCTATTGGTTTATGCTATTTTAGACCCCCCCTGTTCACTTTCTTTTATAATTATTGTTTTTTTGTCCTTTATCCCATGTTTTAATAAAATATAAATTATTATTGTTTTATAGGGGGAAGGAATTAAAATTGAATAGTAATTTAATGTCTAAAATAATTATACTATTAAACTAAAATCCTTGATTTATCAAAAGTGGATGAGCTAGGTCAACTATATGTTCTATTAGGATTGGGGATATGTTTTGTGTAATTAAAATTTGTTTCAAATAGAGACCCCAGTTTTGAAAAGATGTTTTTGTATGTAAATCACAATGTAATGGGTTTATAGGTCATGTTTAGCATGGAGTACCATGCTCAAATAGATGTTCACTGGATTATGTGAATTAGATTTTGGATGTCATTCCCCAATCATGTGTGTTAGATTTTGGAGATTCTTAGGATTACCATTTTGGATTTATTGAGATTTCATTTAAATATAATTAAAAATACATGATTCAAATGGTTCCTTTTGGAGGTGCTTTATGGAAAACCGTGTGAGTACCCTTTATGTTGGATGAGGTAGGTTACATTCCATTGATGGTATTGTGCCTTCTATGAATTTTCCCTATCAAGATCCTAGAATCACTAATAGGGGGAGAGGTTAAATCACTGATATCATTATCTTTTGTATTTAATTTTTGAAAAAACCATATCCTCTTGTTAATGAGTTCTTTCCATGCTAGACACAAACAAAAAATACTTCCATAAGAACAGAAGAATTACATGTTTCACTGCTCAACATGAGTTGATACATCCATAGTATGGTATAGAAACAATCTTGTACCACACAATGTATTAGAGAATAATCCCTTGATATGGAAAATGATGAGTAGGATATACCCTTACACTTATGTAGCACATACAAAAAATCCTCAAGATCATGAGAACGCTCATTGAAAAAATGGGTAAATAATGTTTCAGTGCTTCTTAATCAAATTTCACAATTTGATCATTCAAAGAAAGGCTTCTATTTCATACATAAGTGCTACTAAGAACTACCTTGCACACATAATATTTTTTTTCCTACACACAAATCATTTTTGAACCCGATTGGGTGACTTGTGAAAAACATTCATTTCTCACACACATGATTTAACTTTTTTCAAGAATCACCTCTTTCACACAACATCAATATTTATCACAACTCCATTATTGTGGATAACATCCCCTTTTTAAGTGTAACTATGTTTTTTTCATGCAACTCCCTTTATAAAGAATTAATATGTGATTCAATGATATCGATTTCTCAATGTGTAAAGCTTCTAAAAATAGAAGGCGTCACTTCTTATTTATAGGTATTGCTAACCCCTGCAGGAAAAAACACTAATGTCTCAAACAAGATCATGAAGCGACATGAAAAAACCCTTTTTACGCCATATTGGGCTCATATGTATCTTTCACGCAAACCTCATAATTCACGCACTTCATTAATATTTCACACAATTTATTCATTTTCCATTTTTGATTCTATGAGCTTGGATCCTGCCATGTACGCAACATTACAAACTCCCTTCATTGTTTCATGAAAAAACCAATATTTCTTATCAGTCTATTCTTTTAAAATTTTTGATATTCTTCTATTGTGACTCCACATCTGTGCAATATACAATCCATCTTCAATATTTCATGAATTTTCCTATTCTAAAAGAAAATGTTTCATCTCATGATTTTATACCCCATAAAATTTGAAAGCATAAAAATATACATCTACCTTTAAATCATCATTGGAAAGAACACTGACTCTGCTTTAATATCATTTAGTTTATTAAAAAAACTACTTTCATCATGAACTATATAATCCATGATATATAGTATCATATCGAACACCTTTAGCATCGTCATATTTTTATAGGATGGTAGTGTAACATCCCTGTCTTCTATAAATATCATTTTATCCAATCAAAATTGAATATTATTGATATCACCAATTCTCTCCCTTACCTTCATATGTATTTCCTCACAAGTTCTCAAAAAATATTACATTTGTGAAATAGTAAACAGTAAATCATCGTTTTGTTTTTCATGGATTTTACAAATTTAATTGATTTATATACGTTTTGGTAACAACATACTATAATACACTTCTCCATCCAAATTGGTCCAAACATTGTGAAGGATGTGTGTGATAATGGAATGTTGATCCAGAATTATTTATTAAGGTTTGAGAGCCTCTATAAGTTATATTCTGATAAAAATATCTATGATTTGGAGTTCTATGAGGGTGATAGTGTGTTGTTAAATAAGTCACCTCGTTTGGCTCAAAATAACTTCGGTGCACAAGGATAGAATATCTGAGGCATGTCATTCAATTTTAGAGAACCTAGAGAGTTAGTCTAGTGGAATATATATTACATTTTTTCTCCTAGTTGACATTAATTTAGGTCATATTCCATGTATCTTAGCTAAAAAATATTAATCTATATTTATCTCATGTGTTGAATTTAAAATATTTGTGTTTGGTGATCAATTGTTCTATATTTGATTGTCTAGTGAATTTTGAGGATTCTCCGGAGAATGTACCTCATAGGAAGCCTATTCTGTTGGATTATGTTTTTTGGTATAATGATAGTCATAATATTGAGACATGGGAGAGGAATCTTGGGTTGAGTAGAAATATCAGTTTTTTTCTATAACCAAAAACATGGTTTACTTGTGAAGGGATAATTTTTAAATGGGAGGAAGAATTTTCACATCTATAGTTTTTTTGAGGCATTAAATTTTTTTAATTTTTTCATATATTTACATTTTGGTCTCTCCATGAGTTTTCTCGAAAAAAAATGATATTTGAGTCTTGATAGATGGTGGCCCAAGTTCGGTGCCCAGTTTTGGGAAATTTTGCCCACTAACCCATGAAATCGTGCAAACAATATCCATTTTTGACATTGGAAACCACATGGTTTTTTCATTCGTTAGAAAAACATTTTGGATAGATATAAGGAATCTTCCTCTTAAACAATGAAGGATGCATGGTTTTTATATGTTTTGGAAAACATTTTGGGAAAATATTACGACTCCTTGTGGTTAATAAAAATTAAAACTTTAAACATCTTCCCTCTTCATAGGTTTCCCAAAAACACATCTATTCCAAACCCTAGGGGGTTTTCATCATTGTGGTCCTCCTTCAAACCACCTTGGATAATTTGATCGTCAATACATGGGAGGTTGAATCCATAGTTCTTTAATAAATCATTATGAAATTCTAATTTCTTGCAGTTTTCCCTTCTTCTGATGTTTCTCTTACTCTCTCGTTGGGATCATATTTTCTAATGGGTTATTTGACCTACTAAGTGTTTGATCTTGATGGTTTGGGAAATATTAATTATGTGGTTTTATATTTTTTTTATAAGGTCTTGTGGATGTATGATTTTAGTGAAACACCAGTTTCTAAAAGGTTCAATGTATGAGGAACGATTTTCTATGATTTTACATTATAATAGGATTTCATCATACAATCATGATTCAATGAATATGTTACATTGGTTTTTTTTTGCGTTGTGAAATATATTTTTTATTTTTAATGACTTACATATATGATGAAAGATGTTTTTTTGAAAAGTTTTTTTAGAATTCGATTATAACTCATTTATCTACTTCATAAAACAATTCAATAATTTGTGTGAACGGTAATACACGTTTCTCCAAGGGAACTAGAGGTATGAAAGTATTTAACATGTTTTACCAAAATAAATAGAGTTTATTTCATGTGTTACCTTATATTGAGATCATTAAAAGTGATTTATTTTTTATGAAATAGATGTGAATCATGTTATAAAATTTATTTGTTTTTTGTGGGTATTTTGAAATGGTATTTTACCCCATGATTGTACATGTAAACTTCATATTGTTTTTTAAAATGGGTTTCAAGAATTGTAAATTTAATGAAAAATGAATATCCAAAGGGTTATGGAGTTTTTGTAAAACATGAAGTGGTTTTCTCAATGGTATTTCCGGATTAACAACTGATATTGATGATTAGATAAAATTGAAATGTGAAATTCATGATTTTATTTTGTGTTTAGGATTCTAGGAATGCATTTAATAAATTTATTATTTATGTGATATGTAGATGGAAATTCATCTGGAAGGTAATCCCATGTATCTAGGATGGAGAACGACAACTAGTACTCTAAATTATTATTAAGGGTCTAATTCCTAAATTCATTTTAGAGGATTGATGCCAAAACACTATATGAACATGTGATACATTTAGAGATCACTAATCATTACAATGTGTTCCCATATATTGGATGGTTTCTGAGAATACTATTTTGTTGCACATATGATATAGGGATGAGTAAATAGTGGGAGACGTTCCCCTCTAGTGCCTCATGCATTAAGGAATTGTTGTTCTTGTTTAGAGTATTTTTATCACTGAAGTATGATAATTATAAGGCCCAACATGTGTCAGCTGCCTAAAGGTATTTCCAATAGTGCTCTATTGTGATATGATTCTTATGAGATGTGTTTTAAACCATAAATATTTGAGGGACCTTAGGTATGTTTCCTTTTAAAAACATCTTTTCATAAATGGTTTTTCGTAAGGGTGTTTTCCTGAAAATGTTTTCCATAAAAATTTTTATATTGACTAAAACATTTATTGGGATAATGTATTCCTTATGGTTGTTTTTCTTTATAATGTATTCCATGAAATTTCCAATAAAAATAATTATAATGTTCTAAGGAAACTATTCATATCCATTTAGCATCTAATTATGGCATATGATCATTATTTTTGGTGTAATCTTACTATTCTTTGGTAAACACTATACATAAAAACATGGGTGTTGAAAGAATTTTTTATATATGACCTGGGTAAATGAATGATATTCCATGGTGGAGATGGTGGATCTTGTTTCTAGTGTTAATATTTTTTTAGATGTACGTGCTAGAGGCTATAGGGTATTTCCCTCTTGTTTCATGGAGGTTATTAAATATTTTTTTTGTTACTTTTATATTTTGGTGTTTTTATTTTTGTATAATAATTTAAAACATTGATTCTGAAAATTGATTCATCTCCTAGGTTTTAATCATCATTTATGTGATGTTTTACTCTTGAGGTTTTTTGTTATTATATTCATGAGTTAAATCATTCCGAAAGAGTATTTTTGATGCATATGATCTAGCTTTGATCCCATGAGGATGAAAAATGACCTTCTGGACTTCCCTCAAACTTTTCCATTGATCATGTTTTATGGAATAATAGATTTTTGTGAGACATAATCTTGCATGTAACACATTTGTGAATGTAAAACATTCATAAGGCTTCGCGAGGTAATAGTCCATCGTATAGAAGAGGAATTTTAATGTGTACCTAATTAAATGGAATAATTGTTAGTTTTATTTGATATAATGTCTCTAAAAGAATTAATATTACATCATTATCATAAATATAAAATATAAGTATCTTGTCCATCATTATGCCAAACCTTGAGAGTGGGTAAACAAAAAACATTGTTTGTGAGGTGGTAGTCCATCGTACACAATAATGAAGATTTTATAAGCCATTTTATGGGTTTTTTTATATAAGTGTTAAAAATAAAATAAAATAATTAATTATATAGAGGATATATTTGTTTTTATACTATCATGATATAGAAATAATTTGAGGATATGGAGATGGAAATAAACTATAAATTATTATAGAATAATATTACCTCTTCTTCGGGTATCTTGATTAGTTTTTCAATAAAACTATTAAAAATTATCTTTCATCAAAATAATAAGTTTATAGTATATGGTAGAAAAATATGGAGGTGATTTCACCATGGTATTGATGATCCCAAATTTTTGACATATGTGAATATGTGGAGAGTGAGTGCTTTTTTATATTTCACGCAGAGTAGATATATTATAACTATACAAAAGAATTAATATTGTGGGGTGTCACATTATTCATGTTCCTAATATCTTTAATAATTATTTATGGGAGGGATTATTTTATCAATAGTAACATATATTACACAAATAATTTTTTTGCCACATTTTTTGTCATTTTTTAAAATTATTCTTTATTTTTTAATTATGCTTTTTATTATAGTAACTAGATTTCTAAACAACTTAATTTATCCTCTGATAGAAATTAAAAATTAGGAATAATACATATTTTATAACCATTAATTTTAATCAAGTAATTTTAACTATAAAATTAAAATCCCATGTGAGCTAGAAATTAAATTTATCATATGCACGTGTGACACACAAAATCACTATTTTAACCCTAAACGTGAAAAAAAGTTTTTATTATATAAGATTGTATATAATAATTATATAATATAACTTTTCCCATTAGTGGTAAATATTTTATATTTATTGAAATTAAAAAATCATTATATATAAGATATGTTTTCTATTAGATTTAAATAAGTATATAAAACATCATTTATTATAAAATAAAATTTACTTCAAATTTGACAACACTTATATATTTTGACGTCAAAAAATATGAAGAATAAAATTTTATTAAAATATATTAATATCATACATATGTGTCAAGGTATATTAAACTATAAAATTAATGATTCAGAAAAATTTCAATCTATTCATCCCAATTTTAATATTTTTTGTATAATTTATTTCATATACATTCTAGGTAAATAATCAATGTTATGGAGATTCATATGATTAAATGAGATTATATAATTTTTAAAAAATAAATATTAATTATAAAGATAATTAAAATTTACATTTCATGCAATATAATATTTAAAAACGAACCTATGTTGTAAGAACCAAGATCTTCATTTCAGGTATGGATCTGTTTTTTTGTTATTTTTGGAAAAAATAGGAGCTTCTAAAAAATTTAGGAGTACACGCAATGTGAAAGGTGTACACGACATGTATTGGTTTTCACGGGAAGCCATTTATTGCCCATGTAATGGTTGAGTACATGATCATGTGGGGTGATCTAGAGACTGCCTAAAGTGGGGCCCCATAAAGGAATATACTTGCCGCATATCAATAAATAAGACAACATGTATTTTTATTTTTATTTGATAAATCATATAGGCGTCGCATCCAATTGAAATATCATCCTTCATCTTGCATCGTCTCGCCCAGGAGAAATAGATGTTTTTAAATTATTATCCAATCCCATGATCGACTATCTGTACTCTGAATCAAACATCGGCAATTGCATTGGAACTGCATTTTAGTGATATTCCTTCTTTTAGAGCCACTCCTCTGGATTTATTTTCATTCGTGTGATATCTATGGTTAAAATTTTTATAATATTTTGGTAGATATATATAATTTTATGTCGATATAGAGGCTGAGGTTCGACAATATCAATCTTTCATCATCATAATAGGTTGTTAGTGCATTTCTCTAGATTTTCATTGAATTATAGGTGAAAATGTACCCAATGCCATAGTTTAGGGTATTTCATGTTTGCGTAATTTAACCCTGTTAATGCCTACCATTCCTTGTTTGATTTATTATAGGGGTTTGATTGTAAATATGAATATTTAACATTCTATTGATATTTTTTCTAATGTTTGATCTAATAATGGCCATTGGGTCTGGAATTTCTTATTAGGCTGCTCTATATTCCATGCCTAGTGTTTTATGGATGGAGTGATATTATTTGAAATTATTGTGATATAATTATTATACTTTAGCCATATAGTATTTGTGATTTACATTGGCGTATGAATATCGTCTATGCATGATTACATTACACATTATTTTGGGAACCTGGTGTAGTGAGACTGTAGGCGAAATTGATGATGAGGGATTCCCCAGAGTGTCTATGGTACTTTTCACATTGCGAGACCATAGGGGGATTGATGTTGAGTACACCCTAAAAGTGTCTATAGTAATCATTAAGAGACCACAAGGATAATTTTTATTTATTTATTGCCCATAGAGTCCATTTTTTAACATTAAAATAATATTTGTGGAATTTATGGTGAGTTCTTCCTCAGAGAGAATTTGTTTGAATTAGACCAAATGGGTTAGACTGTGTGAGCATACCTTGAGGGGAGATATATCTTATTTGAATTTTATGAACAAGGGGGGTTAGGATTTGTGAAAATCATATAGGGTTTCTTATGAATGTTTATTTTAACCATAGGTTTTAGGCTCTATGGACTTTTCTAGAGGGGTTATTGTTTTTTATTGGATAAAAATTGATAATATAAATTAATGTAGTTGAAACTAGAAGACTATTTACTTTAGATTAATTCACAGTTTATTACATCATTTTTCATATTTCATGTTATTTAAATTCACTGACAGTTAGGCGTATTTCTTTTGCTGGTTTCCTATAAACATTCATCTCACACCTAATTTGGTAATATGTTGGCACCCAAACAGATTAATTTTTTTTGGAGTTATATATATGGGAAACATGACTTCTAATTTAGGTACATCACTTCTATATATTTGGGGAGCATGGGACCAATCCGAGGCTTTCGATGATGTTTGAATTTACTGGTTTTCCTTGTACATTGGATAAGTACCATATTCGTTAATTTTAACTTGTTTGGATTCTTTTCTAGATAATTGTGACATGCATCATTAGTTACATATATATGTTTTTGTTGTTTATTCAATTTCAATCTTCTATTATTTACATATTCTGTTTCATTACTGGTTTAGCTACTATTATATGTTGGTTTCTGATTTTTTACTCATCCATTGAGGTCATAGTTTCCCCACTATCACATCTATGGACCCTGATAATAGTTAGAAGCCTCTTGCGATCGGGGAAACGCGCTTGATGCCATTTGACCAGCTGAGTACGAGGAACCTTTGGAGACACCCAAAAATGAGACATTAAAAATTAATATTAAAGGATTTCATTTCTTTTTGACATACTATTTGGAGTCTATAGAAAGGGATAGGATGGAATGTGCAGTTTGTAATAAACTATGATTGGGATTAGTGAACCCTTGTATAGGGAAAATCCAATATGCCTCAATTATTCCAATTTTCTAGTTTTTCAATTGTTACAGTTGACTTGATTTCACTATTGGTGGATTCATAGGTTTTTATATTATCATTGATATTATTGAGGATCTATTTATGTAGAAGCCCATGGAGATGAGGATATTCCATCCCATGCAACATATAGGAACTTGCGAGTTCACATTCCATGCATTCTAGTCATTCCATTTAGTGTTCATTGTTGATTTCATGTTGTTGAGATAGATGTTGTTCTAGATATTCATGTTCATGTAATATATTCCTTGATAGAATACCTGATATTTGATAGGGTATTACTAATATGTAATATTTCTATTGAATGGGCACTATACATTGGTTCCTAAAGTGTTATGGGCCCTCACGGATCATAATTTGGTGGATCATGTGATGGATTTTACAGTTATACTTGTGTTATACATAAATATGATGCTATTATTTTATTTGCGGGGGAGTATTTCCCCCCATCAATCGGAATTTGGAACTGTAATGTTTGTTTTACTGTTTTCATTGGTTTCAGAGATGTTTCTGAGGATTAATCTCCAACTATACCCTGAATACATAGGGTGTATTTAAGAAAACACTCCTTGTAATCTTATTTTCAGGAGGGGGATATTTTTTTTACAAACACACCATATACTGTATATACAAGCCAATTATTCCATAAACTTTGTGACTAAAAGTGTGAGATATGACACAGGGTTGGGTTTGGTTTGGTTGAACACATTGTGTACTTGGAGTCTATGCCATGTTGTAGAGACCATGTATCTGGTTGGGTAACTACTTGTACGAGTTGGTGAAATTTTAATAGTACACATCATTTCTGGAATAAACATGCTGTGTTGTAGGGACTTTGTATCCATCTATGTGACGAATGACATTGGTGGATGAAACATAAATGACACATGTTGTATATATGGTGAACACGTTGTTTAGTGTTACCCAGAAGTTACCTATGTGGTTTAGCTGTATAGAATAACCTGGATAGGGGGGAAAAGACCCAAATACATTCCACGTAAATGGAGAACATGTCATGTTTATGGGAAGTTTCACGAACAGTTTTTCTAGAAAAACACACTAGTAAATGCTTAAGGGAACACACTGTGTAAAGGACAAACACACAATGTATCCATGTTTTAAAAAACATGATTGTTTTCTTTCACTTATTCAATTACTGATATTCTATGCTTTAGTCCCAGATAATCTTAAACTATGTTGTGCACATGACTATATAGTTTCATGCCACTATGAAGTACTATGATTGTATAGAAAATATAGGGCAATGATCAGACACCAGAAATGGTAGAGCATGGACTACCAGTATATCCTTCGGTTGTTCCTGTCATGCCACCAGCTATCATTCTTGATAAATGTAATGATTCAAAACTCTGAGAAGGCTTCATGAGGATTATGAAGACCTTAAGGGGAGCACCACATCATGCCCTATCCGTGACAGAATTGACACAAGATTTTTATTTGAAGAATTTTCCAACATTAATAAGGTATAGAGAATCTCAGACTATAGAGTCATGGTTAGATGCCTTGTTATCAATCTTTGAACATTTGGTGATGCCTCTATAATAGGGGATAAAGATCTCTATATACATTCATAGATATTCCACCAAGAGATGGTGGGATGACATATCAAAGGTAGGGAACCAACAGGGTATGATTTGGGATGAGTTCTAGCATGTCTTCTATGATTAATTCTATCTAGAGACCTTGAAATATGATTGACCATGAGATTTCATGAGTTTGTAGATGGGTACACTATCAGCTGTGGAGTATTACACTCACTTCATATAGATTCATTGCCTCACCCCCATTTTGGGGGTGACAGGTATGTTCTAGTTAGAATGTAGAAGTATGGTCATAGGCATGACATCTTTTCTCAAATGAACAACTTTCTGTGGACGACCATATCATCTATAGTCAATCAGGTGATGATTATATAACACAACCTAAACGATTCAATTGTTGTGGGACTGGTGAGTTAAGTATCTAGAGTTGGTGATTCTAAATATTATAGTAGGAATCGCTAAAAAGACTCTACATGTGGAGATCTGATTATGTGAGATGCACCATCAGGTATCTATATGGTATGTTACCAATGTGGGAAGGCTGTGAATATGATGACATAGTTCCTAGGAGACTTAATTGAGTGCCTATATTACGACAGGATGGGTCATCTTCAGCATTTATATTATATTTTCTCACCATCAACTGGTGACATATGTTTTTCTATGAATCTTCATTATAGACGAACCAACAGTTTCTCATTACATTGGGAACCGGAGTTCGTTTGGCTGTTTAGGCCGTGGTGGAGTTCACGGTTTTCATATCCATTGGCAAAGAAATCAGAAAAAATTGGGTGGATCATCTCATAGTGGTTTGGTATGGGTCATAGGTCTGTGGTACGGGTCATACATTTCTAGTTGAGTAAACCTAGAAGAAGCTGGATCATAGGCCCTCTATAGTTAGAGGTATAATTCTAGTTCCCTTTGTTTTAACATCATCAGTTTTTGATATAGTGGATTCACATATATTCAAAAACATTTCTCTTTTGGAGAGCCTTGGGATCATTATCTTTACTTCGGAAGATATATTAACACTAGAGACTTTGTTGGGGACTATAAAGGATTGTGTATTTTATTTCAAGGAGTTCCCTAGTGAGGTTTGTGTGTGTCACATCATATGTGGCCTCTATGTCTTAGAGATGACAATCCATGATGTCATTTTCAGAATGGAATGATTGTTTCCTTACGGAGATTCTTTCGACTTCGATCATCCTAGGGTGTGTTTTACATCATGAGAGGGCAACTTGTTTCAACATATGAAAAAATGGGATGTCCATGGGAGAAAAAATGGACCCAATAATCATGGGTTGGGAGGAGGTACATTCAACATTACTAGTTTATATCTAGATTACTAGGGGACATCATAGATATACTTTCCTCATATGGTGGATCATTTTAATTATGTCTTTCTAGAAAACCTTTCATGTTTTCTTCCATAGCGAGAGGTAGAATTTTCTTTTGATCTTCTTCCAGAAGATGCATTGTTGTCCATAACTCCTTATAGTTTGGATACACCATAGATACATGATCTCAAGATATAGTTAGAGGAGTTGTAGGTAAAGTGTTTCACCGGACCCAGTAATTCTCTTTGGGGTTCTCATGTCCAGGTTGTGAAGAATATAGATGGTACCCTCCGAATTTGTGTGGATTGTTAGAAGATGAACTATTTGATGGTAAATAACGGATACCCTTTCCAAGGATTGATGATCTATTTGATCATGGTAGAGGTTCCTAGGTGTTCTCAATGATTGATTTGAGATCTAGTTATCATCACTTTCATTTTAGATAATCAGATATACCACATATTTACTTTTAGGGAAGGTACGGTTTATATGAGTATGGGGTTATGGAGTTTGGTCTAACAAAAGTGCATGTTGTTTTTATGGCACTGATGAACAGAGTGTTCTATCCATTAAGGGATTTCCTGGTGGTTTTCTTAATGGTCAACATATTGGTGTACTCTCACACTTAATTTCACCATTCTACCCGAATTGAGATTGTTTTGAGTACACTAAGAGGGAATTAGTTATATGCTACAGTCTCAAAATGATACTTTTTGATGGAATAGATTTACATATTGGTTCATATTATGTTAGAGACAAGAGTATATATTGACTTCTATAATTTAAGAGCATTAGTTTGTTGGGAGAATCCCAAGAACATTGTTGAGTAATGGAGTTTTCTCAGGCTGGCTAGTTACTATATACATTTGATATAGGACTTTTCATGTTTAGCAATTCCTCTGACGGGATTGACTAAGAAGATTGTGATGGGTTGTCAGATTTCTATGATTCATCCTTTCAATAGAGGAAAATGAGGTTTACTTCAACAATGATAATATTTTTCTAGATCCAAGAAAGATCTATATTATTTACTATGATGCATCAGGTATTGGTTTGGGAGCAGGGCTTATGCATGGGGAAGAAGTCATTATATACAGGTCTCGGTAGTTAAGGCCACATGATAGGAATTACACAATGCACGATATTGAGAAGACTGTAATTGTCAATTCTTTATGCAAATTGAGACATTGTATATTGGGAATGAATTTTTTGGTATACACTGACCAAAAAAGTCTCATATATATCATCACTCAGTGAGATCAAAATTTGAGACAGTGATGGTGGGTTGTGTAACTTTAGTCTTTTGACATTGAGATTGCCTACACAGATAAGAAGGGGAACACTCTGGTCGATGTGGTGAGAGGGGGTCGTAGATATAGGAAATTTAGTAGGCTAGAAGGGAGTGTCATCTTATAGCTTTGTTATTTGATATAAATTTGGATGTGCATAACATATATGGGTAGAAATTTCATAGCTCTTTAGTTGTTACCACTACTATACTTGAGCGAGTGGAAATGAGACTGCTTTCAAATTCATGAAGGCCTTGGACTATGGGAGAGAATTTACAGAGATTACCATATTCATATATGGATGGTATGAGAGGATGAGATCATTCATTTTCAGGGGTGATTATGGGTGTCGACAGACATACACGAGCTGCCGATGCAAGATTTTCATTCATCCATTTGGACAGTTCGTCCTAGTGTCACCAAGATGTATATAGATCAACACCATCAGTATTGGTGTCTATTCATATAGATATATTTCATTGTTTTTGTGATGAGATGTTCTATCTATCAGCATGTGAAAGTTGAGTATCAATGACCATCATATCTTTTGCATTAGTTACCATTCCCAAGTGGGAGATGAATGTTGTCACGATTGATTTTGTGATATACTTAATGAGATCCCCTCATGGGAATCATGCAATTTGGGTTTTCATTTAAATTCCCACAAAGGATGTATATTTCTTACTAGTCAAGGAGGAAATTATTATTGACGTCGTGAAAAGGTTGTACATCTGTGAGATTTTACATTCTCAGAGGGTTTTACACGCCATAATTTTAGATAAGGACACCCATTTTACATCTTAGGTCTGGCAGAGGGTATAAAGGGAATTGGGTAAATATGAACTTTTATGTAATTCTTACCATCCACAAATATAAGGTTAGTCCATGAATATAATTAAAGTGTGGGAGTTTATTCATTGAACATGAATCCTAGATTTTGGAGGTTCTTGGGAGAAGCACATACCTCTGAAAGAGTTTTCCTACAATAATAGATATTATGAAAATATTAAGATGGTTGAAGTCTTTTGCTGATTGATGGAGACGAACTCTACTGTTCTAGGTGGGTGATAATGTTTTCTTACATTTCATGGTGTGGTTGGGACACATGAGGATTTTTATAAAAGAAAATAATTCACTAATATACGTAGGATGGATTAGGGTTTTGGAGAGTTTTTGAACAGTTTCTGATTGTTTGTAGTTAAATCAGAGGTATTGATCCATTCATGAAATCATCCATGTCTCCCACTGATGACATTACATCTCAAACCCGTATCATAAATTTCAACATGAAGTGATTGATTTGGAGGTGTAAACATCATTCTAGGAGCTTCCAATCTGTATTGTTGATCGAAATGCAAAGGATCTCCATACCCTATCTGTCACCTCTACTATGACTGCTATTACAACATGTGTGATTACATGATGAGACATGGGATTGGGATGTCAATGTGCAGTCTCATTGGATAGGGTTGTTTGAGGATTTTTCTTCGTCGCAACTTACTATGGAAATTCAGTGGAAGATATATTTAAGGGGAGAAGTTTGTAAGAACCCAGATCATATTTTTAGGTATGGATGTTGTATTCTAATATTTTTGAGAAAAAGAGGAGTTTATAAAAAATTTGGAATAAAAACGATGTAATAAGTAGTACACACTATGTACCATGTTACTGTGGGTAGCCATGTTTTGGGTGTGTAATAGATGATTATAGGGTCATGTAACGGCTGAGTACAGGACATTATGGGGGTGACCTTGAGACCACCTAATTTGGGGCCCAAAAAATGAATATACACATTTTTATCTTTAAAAAACATGCCATGTTTTTTTCTTAATTGGAAAAATTGGGCTGGGGTCACATCTAACTAACATAACCTTTATCTTCTACTTTTTTATCATCCTATAGTGAATGAAGATAACTGATTTGTGGTTGAATGTTTTAGACATTTTTTGTAGATCTACGGTGTTCTAATTCGATTCAGAGGTTTAGGTTAATCATTATCAATCATAAACCATCGTGTTAGGTGTTTTGTGTATTTTCATTGATTATATTTGATATATATGTGAAAAAAGGTCCATATACCCTTGTCTAAGGTATTTAGTGTTTGAGGAATTTAACCCTGTTAATGACTGCTAGGCATTGTTTGCCTGGGTATGGGGTTTTTTTGGATATAGGGTTATTTGCCATGCAATGGAATGGTTTTCCCAATTTTGATATGATATTGGTAGTTGGGTCTTGAATTTTCTTATTAGGTGGGTATGTTCTCCATGCGTAGTGTTGTTAAGATTGATTAACATTTTTGGACATTCTTTTGTTATGCTATGTTTCCATTTAGCCAAGTACTATTTGTGATTTACTTTGGCTTATAAATATCATTTGTGCACTATTGCTTTAAGAATGGCTGTGGGAACCTTGTGTAGTGAGACCATAAGGAGAATTTACAATGATGGAATCCTCAGATAGACTTTTTTACTTTTCATTCTATGAGAACACATGAGGGATTTACATTGAGTTCTCCCTTAGAGAACCTATACATATCGTTATGAGACAAAGGGGGGATTGACTTTGAGTGATTCCTCAGAGAGTCTGTAGATTATCATTAAAAGTATGTAGAATGAATTGATAGTGAGTACTTATTTAGAGAGTCCATGTTTTCATGATACCCAATGGGTTAGACTATTTGATCTTAACCAGAGGGTTGTTATATCATATTTATATAAGTTTAACCAAAGGGGTTAGTATGTGTGAACATCTCAGAGGGTTTCTTCTGAATGGTTAGTTGAACTAGAGGGTTTAGGCTATTTAAGATTTCCTAGAGGGTTTCTTGTTTGTTTTTTGGATGAATAATTGATAATGTAAATGAATGCAGTTGAAAATGTAGGACAATATAATATTCAGTACATACTTGTTTAATACTTCATTTTTTATATTATTCATTATTTATATTCACTAACAGTTAGGAACAGATCTTTGGATGGTTTCCTACTGGGATTCATCTCACACCTTATTTGGTTAATCCTTTTAGCCCGAAATAGATTATATTATTACAGGTATAGACAAGGGAAAGTTCCATTCTACATCATGAAAGTGGCAGTTGTGGAGATGGGGAGCATGGGACCATGATGAGGCTTGAAATTATTATGTAGTTTCCATGTTTTCATTGTACTTGTGTTTAGTACTATATTCCATCATTGTTACATGTCTGGATTCTTACCTATATACTTGTGACATGCATCATTTTTTACATATATATGATGCAGGTGTTTATTTACTTTCAGTCTTCCACTATTTGCTTATTGTGTGGAATTTATGCTTCCACTACTGTTTTACAATTTCATTTTCTGTTTTACTCATCCAATGAGGGAATAGATTCCCCAATATCACACCAAAGGCCCTCATAACTAGTCACCAACCTTTGGGATTTGGGGAAATGTGCTTGAGGCCATGTGACCAACAAGGTACGGGGCACCTTTGGGCATTACCCATAACTAGGACATTTCATAGTGGTATCATAGGATTTCAATTCTTCATTGACTTGTTTTTTGGAGCCTATAGATAGGGATATGACGGAATATGAAGTAGGAAATCAATTGTGACCATGAGAGGCAAACACGTGTGTAGGGAAAATCCAATATTCCTCGATTATTACAATTTTATTGTTTCTTAATTGTTACAGTTGATTTGATTTCACTATTGGATGATTCACATTTTTTTAGTTGTCATTGATATTATGGAGGTTATATTTATGTTCTAACCTGATGAGATGGGGGTATGAAATATCATACATCATATAGTCACCTAATATAGATCACATTCCATGCATTATCACCAGTCCATTTAGTGTTCATGAAAGATTGCATGTTGTTGTGATAGATGTTGTGCTCGATGTTAATGCTGTGGTGACAGATTCCTTGATAGAATACCTGTTATTTGAATGGGTTTTCCTAATATGTAATGTTTCATTTGAATGTGAACCTAAAATTGGTCCTTTAGGTATTATGGGCCTTCTTGGATCATACTTTTTTGGATCATGTTATGGATTACACTATTATAATTGTGATATACATTAATATGATTCCAATAATTGATTCACATGGATTTTGGGAACCCACGAATCAGATTTTGTCATTTTAATGTTAGTTTCAATGTTTTTATATGTTCTAGAGTAGATTATGAGGCTTACCAACTTGAAAACCCCAGAATAAATGTTGTGTATTGATGCATACATGTCATGTAACCTTCTATTCGTGGGTGAACAGCTTTTCATAAGTACACACCATGTACAATATTTATACGCCAGGTAATTATTAATCCATGTGAATGACTGTATAAGATGGGAAAAAAGGTTTGACTTTATTTGCTTTAACATGCTGTGTACTGGGAGTTCATTTCATGCTGTTGAGACCATGTATCTTTCCATGTGACTAACGATATGGGTCAATGAAATTCATCCAGTACACGTCATGTATGGCATAAACATTTTGTGCTGTATGGAAAGTGTATCCAGTCATGTGACGAATGAATCAGGTGGAAGAAAGGTATGTGGTACATGCAGTGTGTATGGGGAACAAACCATGTAGTTTTTCCTAGGAGAGAACCATGTGGTTTAGTCATGTATAGGAACCTAGGAAGGGGGGATAGATTCAAGTACACACCATGTAAATGGAGAACATGTTGTGTGTATAGAGAAGTTACATGACATTTTTTGTAGAAGAACACACCATGTTAAAAGCTTAATGGAACTTTCCATGTAGGGAACATACACACTATGGATCCATGTATTAAAAAATATGAATTTCTCCTTTCTCAAGTTCCTTTCATGAAATTCTATGTTTCAACACTCGATAATCATGAACTATTTTGGGAGCTTGACCATGCACTTTCATTCCACTGAGACATCCTTTGGATGTACTCCAAATACATGGAAATGATCAGGCACCAGAAATATTAGATAAAGGAATACTAGAAGAGCCACCCATCGTGCATGTCTTGGCACCAACTATCATTCAAGATATAGGTGATGATGCACAATTCTTGGAAGGTTTCATTAGGTTTATACAGACCTCCCAAAGAGCACCGCATCCTACCCTATCTAGGGTATAATTGATGGTAATTTTTTAAGATCATCATCCTCCCACCTTCTTAGGTGATGGAGGACCTCATCCTGTAGTTTCATGGTTTGAAGCCACACTCTATATCTTAAAAAATCTGTAGACACCTACAGAAAAGAGGGTGAATCTCGCTACATAACTGTTTTGTGATTCTGCCAAGAGATTGTGGTATGTGATATCACAGGTAGGACACAAGTAGGGTATGGTTGGGGATGAGTTCCAACATTCCTTCTTTGATTACATTTCCCCAGAGACTTTCAAGGCCGGTTGAACCCTAGAGTTCATGAGTTTGGAGTATGGTATACTCTCAGTCATGGAGTATTCCTCTCCATTCATAGATATGCATCACATCAAACCCATTCTGGGGGGTGGTGAGTTATTTCTAGTGTAAATTCATAAGGATGGTCTCAGGTAGGGAATCTTATCTCTGGTGAACATCATCATGTTGAAGACTATAACTTCTATATTCAAATAGGTGCTGATCATAGAGAAAAACCTATGAGATTCTCAAGCTATTGTCCTGGGTGGTTCAACATCATGAGTTTTTTCTTCTCTGGTTGATTGTAGGATGTTCTGAAGGTAGTCTATATGCGGAGATTAATGTATGTGGGATGCACCACCATGTAGCTTGGTGGTATGCTACCAGTGTGGGAAGGGTGGGAATACAAGGCCATAATTCCTAAGAGACCCAGTTTAGTGCCAATAGTGTGAAATGATGTTTCATCATCAGTTTTTCTGTCAGTTTTTCTCACTAGCAGCTGGTGATAGGGGTTTTTCTATGACCCCTTGTTCATGAGAAGGACCACATGTTTCTCATCTTACTGGGAACTAGAGCTTGTCCTGCCTATCAAGTTGTTGTGCAGGTTCAGGTCATGGTAGCTAGTCACATTGCCATCAATGAAAACCAGGTGGATAAGCTTGGGGTGTCTATATAGGGTCGAAAGGTTACAGTATAGGTCAATCTTTTGTAGTGGAGTAGATCATGTAGGAGCAAAATCATAGACCATCAGTTGTTAGAGGAACAATTCTGGTTTCCTCAGTTTTATCTTCTCCATATTTCGATATATGGTTATCCCATAGATTCATATTTTTTGAAATTGTAGAGAGCCTTGTGATCTATATGTTTACCTGCAATAATATCATGATGATATACACTTCATTTGGGACTAGAACGACTATTGATTTCCACTGCAAGGAGCTACCTATTGATGTTGTTGGGTTTCACGTCCTATGTGACCTCTAGGAATTAAAGAAGATGGGATATGATGCTATTCTCGAAAAGGACTAGTTGGTTCCCTACCAGGTGGTTGTCGACATCTATCGTCGTATGGTGAGTTCCATGTCACCTGGGTGTGGTTTGTTTCTAAAAAACTGTGAATGGGTTGTCAAGGAATGCATAGAGGGACATGGAAATCATGGGTTGGGAGGAGTTAAAACTAACATTGATAATTTATATATTGAAGAACATGGGACATCACATATGTAGTTACTTCCTATAGTGAATCATTTTATGGATGCCTTCCAAGAGGACTTTTCAGGTTTTACTCCAGTGATAGAGGTATTCCTTTCTATTCAGCTTATTAAAGGAGCGACAACGGTATCTATTCCTCCTTATTGGATGGCTACACTAGTGTTACAGGATCTCATGATATAGTTAGTGGAGTTTTAGGTAATGTGTTTCATCTGACCATGTACTTATCCTTGGAGTTCACTTATCATTTTTATGATGAAGGCGAATGGTACCCTTGATCATTGTGTGGATTATCAGAAGATGAACTCGTTGATGGCCATGAACTGAGACCCTTTTCCAAGGATTGATTAGCTATTTGACCATCTTTGTGGGTCCCAGGTGTTCTTGAGGATTGAATTTGATCCGGTTTTCATCAGTTTCGTCTTAGACCATTTGATATACCTCTTATAGTCTTTCAAATTAAGTATGGTCTATAGGAGTATGTGGTTATGTCGTTCAATCTCATGAACACGCCTACAAATTTTATGGCACTGATTAACCAAGTTTTTCATCAATACTTTGATTCCTTTGGTTTTTTATGTACGATATATTGGTGTACTCTAAAACTCAACATGACCATGATACCCATATTAAGATCTATTTGAGTACAATTAGAGGGCCTCATTTATATGATAAGCTCTCAAAATTCCACACTTTGGTAGAATAGATTCACTTCTTGGGTCATGTTATCTTAGAGACAAGAGTATCATTAGACACAAGGAATGTAAGAGTAGTAGTTTATAGGGATCTTTCAAAGAACGTCATTGAAGTACGATGTTTTATCGGGAAATATGGTTACAACAGAAGTTTCATATAGAACATTTCATGCTTAGAAACTCCACTGATGGGCCTAACTAGGATGATTGTGAAGAATCTATGGATAAATACTAATGATTAAGCCTTTCTAGAGCTGAAAGGGAGGTAGTCATCATCATCGATACTAGTTTTTCTAGAGCTAGACAAGAGCTACATTGTTTACATTGATGCATCAAATATCGGGCTAGGAGAAGTGTGTATGTAGGGGGAATGAGTCATTGAATATAGGTCTCGATAATAGAGGCCACATGTGATGAATTACCTGATGCATTATCATTATTTTGATGCATTTGTTCATGCATTATGTTGTGAAAATCATTATCTATGGGGAGATCATTTTGTTGTATACACTGACCACAAAAGTCTCTGAATATCTTCACTCGGTGTGATCTAAATTTGATACATGGATGGTGGGTTGAGTAAATTCAGTCCTTTGACATTGATCTTTCTTAATGGCCTGGGAAAGGAAACACATTGGAAGATACATTGAGCAAAAGGACTCAGATAAAGGAACTTATGGAGACCAGTAGTGAGTGGAATCTTATGGATCTGTTCTCTAAGATGCACTTGGAGGTGCATGATAGACATGTGAAAACATTTCTTTCATATGTATTTTTTACCTCTTCTCAACTTAAGAGAGTGTGAGTGAGGATGATATAATATTGTGAAGGACTAGTTCTTTGGGAGAGAATTTTGGGAGCAGATATTATTCCTAGATGGATGGTATGTGAGAATGAGATCTCGTGTTTTCATGGGTACGTATGGGTGTTAGAAGACATACGAGAGGATCTTATGTAGGATTTTCATTCTCCAGTTTTGGAAGTTCATCCTAGTTTCCCCACAATCTACTGGGATCTACATCATTAGTATTGGTGTCCAGGCATGAAGAGAGATGTCACGGGTTTTGTCACGAGATGTTCCACCAACTAGCATGTAAAGGCGGAGCATCATCAACCAGTATGGCTTTTGTAGTAGATAAGCTTTCATGGGAGTATTTGGAATGATGTCACGATGGATTATGTGATAGAGATACAATGATCTCTTATAGAGAATTATGTAATTTGGGTTGTCATTGAAAGACTCACAAAGGTTGCAAATTTCCTACCGATAAAGGAGACCATTATTGGTTTAATTGGAAAGCTTGTACATCTAAGTGATTGTATATTTTCATGGGATTATACAATCCATAGTTTCATATAGGGACACTTATTTTATGTCTCGGGTATGGCGGTCCCTATAGAATTCATTAGGTACCCTTGTATATCTATGAACAATGTACCGTCCCTAGACGTATGGCTGGTCAAAGCATATGATTTGAGTTCCAGAGGACATGCTTTGAGCATGCGTCCCTGATTTTGGTTCTTCTTCATAGAAGAACAAACCTCTTGTAGAGTTTTCATACAATAATATTTTTCATGAAAATATTAATATAGCACCTTATGAGGCATTTTGTGGTAGGTCATTCTGATCACCCCTACATTGGATAGAGGTAGGAGAGGAAGCTATATTGGGACCTTAAATTGTATAGGGGAACACAAAGCAGATAGAGTTGATTTAGAATAGGATGGCCACTACATATTCATGAAATAAGTCTTATTCTGATCAATAGAGATGATATATAGTGTTCATGGTATGAGATCAAGTTTTCTTAAATGACCTTCTAAGGTTGGGACACAAAAGTATTAGGATATAGGGAAGTCTTCCAGTGAGATATGTCGGTCTGTTAATGGTTTTGGAGAGAGTTATACAAGTTGTCTATCATTTTTAGATAACTCATAGGAACCAATGCATTGATGATGTCCTCTATAGTTCCATACTATGATGTTACATCTCATACCCATCTCATGGTTTTCAACCTAAGGAGGTTCAGTTGGAGGAGAACACATCATTTGAGGAACATCTTATACGGATTGTTGATCATAGCACAATGGTTGTTCATAGTAATTATGTTCCTCTTGTATGGGTTCTATGGTAGCACACGCGAGTAAAATATGAGACATAAGAGATGGAGGCCGATGTACGATCTTAGTGGCAAGAGATGTTTGACAATTCTGTTTCATCACCAAGTTGCTAGCGAAATATGGGGATGAATTTCATTAAGGTGGAAGTTTGTAAGAACCCCAATCTTCATTTCAAAAATGGATCTTGTTTTCATCTATTATTGAGAAAAATATGATCTTCTATAAATTTTAGGAGTACATTCCATGTACTTAGTAGTACATACTATGTAACGAGTTACTATGGGTAGTCATGTACTAGATATGTAACCGCCGAGTACATGTCTATGTGGGTTGACCTAAATACCGCCTAAAGTGGGGCCTGGTAAGGGCATATGAACATTGGGTATCATTAAATAAAGCAATGTGTATTTTTATTATTATATGATAAATCAGACTGGGGTCACATCTAATTGCAATTTATCCTTCTTCTAGAGTTTTATCGTCCAAGAGAGACCAAAGATCATCCATTCATATCTGAGACCTTGATCGACTGACTATGCTCTGAATTGAACACTTTTGATTGGGTTGGAACCCCATCAATGATTTCATCCTTTTTATAGAGCATGTCCTCTTGATTTCACTTCTTTCCTGAGAAATAAATGGTTGAAATTTGTAGACATTCTATTAGTTATACGGTGTTCTAGGATTATTCATGGGATGAGGTTAAACTATATTGTTCATACATCATCGAGGTAGATAGTTTGTGCCTTTCTATAGAATGTATTTTTATTATATGTGCAAAAAGTGCCCAATACCGTAGTTGAGTGTTTTGCGTGTTTATGAAATTTGACACTATTGATGCATGCCATGACTTGTTTACTTGAGCATTGGTTTTGGATTAGAAATAAGGCTATTTAACAAGAAAAAATTTGTTCCCATGTTTGATCCGATATTGGTCGTTGGGTCTAAGGTGGCCAGTTAGGATACTCTATTTTCAATGATTGGTGCTGCTAGGATGGAGTGATATCATCAGACATGCTTGAGTTATGCTTTGTATCCATTTATCCAAGTAGTATTTGTGATTTACTTTGCCTGATGAATATTATTTGTTCACAATTTCTTTACACAGGTCTGTGGGAACCTGATGTAGTAAGGCCACAGTGGAAACTGATGTTGGGGGCTTCCCAAAAGTGTCTGTTGTACTTTTCAAGCTGTGAGACCATACGGGGGATTGAAGTTGAGTTCTCCCTCATAGTGCCTATTTATTTCGTTATTAGAACATAGGTGGAATTTAAATTGAGTTCTTCCTCAGAGATCTGTATATTATTGTAAATAGTCTATAATAGGAATTTATTGTGTGTGCTTCCTCATAGGGTCATTGTTTTCACGAGACAAAGGGTTTAGATTTTGTGAGCTTACCCATAGGGTCTTTATATCTTATTTATATATGTTGAACCCTAGGGGTAAGTAAGTGTGAACTTCCCAAAGGGTTGCTTCTGAATGTTTAATTAAACAAAATGGGTTAAGCTATGAGGAAATTCACAAAGGGTTTCATGTTTTTTTGATGAATAATTTATCATGTAAATGAATATATTTTAAATTGTAGCAATGTTTATTTTTGTGTAATTCATTATTTATATTTTTGTTGGTATAGATAAGGGAAATAACCCTTCTATATCAACTACTTGACTGTTGTGGAGCTGGAGAGCATGGGACCTAAATGAGGCTTGCCAAACTATTGTAGTTTACTAGTTTTAATTGTAATTTGTTTTAGTACTATATTATAGCATTGTGACATGTTGGGTTTATTTCCTAGATACTTATGACATGCATAATTATTTACATATATATGTTTTAATTGTTTATTTACTTTAATTAATCCATTGTTTATATATTGTGCGGAATTAATACTTCTGTAACTGCTATACGTTTGTTTCTGCTACGTTACTCTTCCAATGAGGGCATAATTTCCCCACAATCACACCTAAGTCCCTCACTGCTAGTCAACATCCTATAGTGTTTAGGGAAATGTTCTTGAGGCCATGTGACCAACCGGTTATGTGGATCCTTTGGGAGGCACCCGAAACTGGGTGTTACATATGTAGTTTCTTCATTCTCTTCAAAAACATATGAAAATTAAAAGGAAAAACGGATCATTTTTGTCTTTTTTATTTTTTAACTAATTATATAGGAAAAATTCATGTAAAATGGTTGAAATAAAATATATATTTAAATACTAATTAACATGGGTTTTCCTTTTTCTATTAAATTGGAGTTTAATAATTGTTTTGTAAATTTTTCCCCTTATATTCATTGTTTAACAAATAGGGGAACTCGGTTTTACATTATTCATTTTAATTAATGTTCATTATTTTAAATAATAACATGGTTAAAATATTATGTTGGAATATTTAGAAATTATAATTTCTATTATCTTAATGAAATTAATCTATTTTTCCATGAACAATTCAAATAAGTGGTAGAAATAAAATGGTAATTTATCCCACAGATGGGACCAAACAATATGTTTTTTAATTGAGAATGTAAAAAATATTTAAATGATTTCATATAAAATATTATTCTAAAATATAAATCAATAAAATAAGTGGGATTCGGGATTATATAAATGAACTATTTTAACATTAAATCGAATTTATAACATTATTTACCATTATAATTTTTTAATTTTAAAATGAAACATTGAATAAAAATCTAGAATATTTAAATATTCATGAAAAAATTAAAGTTAAAAAAGAATTAGAAAAATACATACTATGAAAATTTTAATATTAAAATTTCAAAAAAAATTGTATAAATTTATTTTCCAAATAGTGTAAAAACGTTTTTTTAATCAACTGTACTCTGAAAATGTCAAAAAACAGCATTTAGAAAATTATAGCTTTTATATATCAAATATGGTTTTTTCCTTATCATTTGAAAATTTTATTTATTGGAAAAATTTCATAAAAATTAATATAATATATAATATATAAATTTCTATAATATAATCCTACATGAGGTATTTTCATTAAACAATTGGGCGCATGAATCATAAGAAAAACTCTTTATCGTATGTAATAGAAGTCATAATATTCTTATTTTCCAATATAAGGATGTTAAATCATACACCATATCCTACGAAATACCAAATAACACTAGGTTGGTCTTTATACGATACCTCATCCCCATCTAGTATATTTAAGGATGTTGGTATCACTAAAACCCAACTAATATTGAAATACGAATGGTTGGGTGTTTTCACATTCAAAAACATTCTCTATCACTAATGAAATATTCTATACAATGAATTTTATTCTTCAATTCTCATAAATGGGATATCACAAATGTAATAACATAGGAATAGATTCATTCTAAACGTAAATTGATATAAAATGTTATAGACACATGATATATCTTATAATTGTTTTATGCATCATAGATCTATTTTCTTTTTAACATTATTTGGTCACATATCCTATTTGACGACACACATTATGACTCTAGATTTTCCACTATTTCACATAGTTCTATAACCCCATATCACCCATTGTAGTCACTCTATCACTCTCTCCCTGAATATCCATCTATGACATAGATTCCTTAATATCTACATTGAAATCATTCACCATTATAATGCTTAAATTACAGAACAAATAAAAAGGTTATATGTGTCATATATCATATCTTATAATCTCATAAAATAATTTCTAGGATACAAGTCATTCAAGGCCTATTATTGTATATCTCATCAACCATCCAACTATATATAAAATCTCTCAACACTACCTCAATAACTCAAATATAACATTCCATGCCACTAATAATTTTTATCTACCCCATTTAATAGTCCTCTAGTGTCCTTTAATCATATTTATAGCCTTGTTGGGAAAAATATAATGAACTAAAAATTTTCATTGATTTTAGAAAAAAATCATTACCCCTCAAACATAATCATGCAGCATCATTTAAGAATATAATGAAAATGTAATAAAAACATGGGATATATCACATATATCACATTTATAATATAAGGTATCAACTATTAAATATGAATAAAAAACCAATATTATTTTACAAATTCATTCCAACATTATTTGAAAAGAATAACCAAATCCCTTTTTCAAACCCATTTTAAAAAGGAATCAAATGTTATTTACCTCAATATATAATGATTTTAAAACCCCATTAAAATAACCATTAAAAACCTAACAATTACATTAAAGTACCATTCAAAATCCTATTTATTAAATATCACATTTTCTATTTAAATAATCACACATGGAATATAAAATGGAAAATTTTTCTAAAAGGAAGACAGTTGTTGCTTGAAATATAACTAAATACACTAATAACATTATAATTGGCATATCATTCCTCATTCTATTATGATGATTCCATCAAACAATTTAAAAGGAATTTTGGAGCATTTTTTATGATGCTCATATTAGTATATCACAATGTACATAGGATTCCATATATGTCATGATACATGATTCCATATACTACTAATACTAAATCAAGAGTATAGAGTCCATCAATAAAATATATTCCAATGTTATGTCAAGTCATATTTCCTAAAAATATGATTTGTGAATTGATCTAATGAACATACCAACTACCTCTATGTGCACAAAAAAAATATATCATTAACAAAAACTACCATGTTCATAAATTTTATATTATTCATTAAAATACCAAATCAATATAACAAATGTAAAAATAATAAAGTGACCACATTGTATTATATCCAAGGGAAACATGTTATCATCCAATATAGAAATATATCTAATGTAATTACTCATCAAAAAACCTATTTTAATACAGAATTAAATGGTTAATTTCCTTAACCATTTATAATAACCACATATAAATATATCTGGAAACATAAATTATAGTTAGTAATGATGAAAAACGTAAACAATTAATCATAGAACCTCCTCTTCTCTAATAACATGAAATTCACCTCAATAGGGTTAATTATACGAAATTTTTTATAAAATATTTTTTCAGAACACAAACAAGTGAACCAAAATTAGATGAATGAATAATTGAATAACCAGTGGTGAATAGGAGAAATTATACCTTGAATTCATATTATTAAATTTCCTATAACAGTCAATACTAATGGGAGAAAATGGAAGAGGGTGAGATTTATATCCCTGTATTCTCATATAACCCTCCAAAAAATAATCATCGTTTTATGGGTAATAAATATCTAAAACTCTTTCATGTTACAGTTAAAATTAGATCAAAGGTTTGTTCTGGGACTAAATATGGGTTCTGTGTCATGATCTACCATGTCTACCCACCTAGTAAAAATAAAACATTGTGTTTCCAGACATGTTCATAATGGTAGAGAAACTGAATACCTAGTTATTTCTATAATGGGTATCTCTCTTCTTGGTAGTGATGAATAAAACTAGGGTATAAGGGTCATACATAACCCAAATATTATTATGAAATGACTTTTTTTAGATAATTAAATAATAAAAATTTCCATGGGGAGGCCTAGACTATTGAGAAAATATACCCTTATTCATGATGAATATCTTTTTTTCATTATCTGTGACACCCCTATGGGAAAATTACATCATAGTGGAAAATTTGAATCATGAAATTAAATACTAAATATAATGAACTATATAATTTTTATCCTTAATTTCCGTAATTATCCATCTATTATCCATAAAACATTGTTTTCCTTCATCCATACTTAATAAATTCTTCTACATACGTTGAAAATATCTTATTTCTGATCTACGTCTAAAATACCATAATATCTATTGATCTAATAAAAATATTAAAATTTCTTATGGGTATCACAACGCATAACAACACATGTCATACCCATTTAACACTAATATTATTCTCGTCCTTGGGAGGGAATCATGTTTGTAACACCCTAGGATTCTAAAGGTGGATGATTATATTCAATACAGTATATTACTGCAATTAATAATATTACATGAGAATCTAAAAACTATAAACATTATGATATAATTCTATATATGTTCATTAAATTTCGTTGATATCTTTTGTAACATGCCATAACATGATTAAATTAAACATAACCTTATATTTAGATATTATTATTTAATCATTACTATTATATCTTATCAGTTATAGTGGATGGTATGAATTGTAATAATAATATAGTGAAATATATATGGGTTATATAGGTATAAATTAAATTATATGGTTATATATTGATTAAATATGAACAAATAACCACATAAAATAACAATAAATGTTTTCTAAGAACATATATTTTTATAAATGGTTTTCTATTCATGATTTTGAAAGATAATTTAAAATTAATTTTTATCACCATTAAAAATTTTATTTTTTATATAATATTAATTTTTTATTCATAAATTTCAAAATTAATTTTTTGATAGTTTCATAAGATTTTTATTAAAAAATTATGTTTTTAATGAATAGTAAAAAATAAGTATTTTTTAAAACATGTTTATCATTTAAATTTTTTGAAAATATAAATTATATTTTAGATGGTTATTAAAATAATATTTGTTGAAATTTATTAAAATTTAATTAATTTGCTCATTTAAATCATTTTGATGTATAAATTTGAAATTAAATCATTCTAATCGTATATGAATCTTCTCTTCCAAACACCTATCTTTCATCACACTACTGTTTTAATTATAAATTGAATTATCCCATTTTTTTTAAAATTATTATTTAGAAATGGGTTAAATATTTTTCATTGTCAAAAGTTTTGTTCTCTAATAACATAAAATTAATTTTTTACAATAATTTTTTGAATGAAAAATAAAAATAATTTCTTGGTTCAGTTAAAAATTGGATAATGAGTTGTTAAACTAAGATAATAACAACTAAAAATGATATGAACTTGTATGAAACCAATTTTTTGGATATATATCTACTATTTTACAAATATTGTTTTATAATGAACAATTTTGATGTTTTTAATGAAAAAATCTTACAAGTTCATTAATATATTTTAAAATTTATTTGATGTCATGTCCCCCACATACAAAATGGCATCCACTGTCAAACCCTACTCAATGTTAAAACCCACCATATATCATCCAATAGTAATGAAAATACATTAATTATATCAATCCTCACATCGTAAAGGATTATTATTATTTTCTCCCGTATTAAGATGGATTTATGAATAAAACAAAACAATTTCAATAAAAAATGTGTAAAATTATTAAACTTTCGTATTTTTTATTTCAGCATCTAAATCCATAAAAATTCAATAAAATATGACTATATAGTAAAACCAGTATATCATATATACTAATATGAAGTTATGTTAATTTTATAATCTATTTCTAGCTCCACTTCCCTAAAATTGAAAATAGATCAGTCATTATTGTATCCAGAAGACTACAACATTGCAAACTAATGTCATTATTTTCCAACCAGTACTATTACATTTTGGATATGTTTATGGACTTACCATATCTATTTTAAATGTCTGATATTTGTAGGAATCATAAATTATCATATCATTTATACCTTCATACTTTTCATTCTATTGGGTTATGATAATGTATCTTTTTTTTATGGCATACAACCTCCTTACGATGTGATGTGATTCATTTTTATCATATGACTTTCTTGAAATTTAGTTCTGATAAAAACATTTTATCATTTTATATTTATGATATGATGCTATTTATTTAATTATAATATCTCATCCTACTTCATACAATTTACTCTCGTGGAAAAAATTGCATCGCTCATGTGTACGTGTAGAATACTATCTCCATGTAGAAATGTGAAAGCTTATAAATATTATTTTTACAGTAGTCATATTATGGATGTATATGATCAATATATATTATACATATAACATATTAATTATTCTTTTTGGATGAATTAATTTTTTCCATTTTATTTCATCTTTCAATGACAACTAAAACCTATCCCATGCGTATATACTTGTATCTTCTCTATGAATAGTGTAATCCACTTTTAATCTCCAAATATAATTTAGCAGAATAAAAAAATATATAATAAAATTTAAAATATATTAAATATATAATTATTAATAGAATAGAGATTATGTAACCATGATTTAATTAAAAGGACCAAAATTACCAAACTAGAACATATTTCCATTATAAATTAATTATCACATGAAATTGTGATTTTAACAATGAATTGTTAATAAACATGTGATTAGAGACTATAATGTAACTAAAATATTGTACATGTTATATTAATCTTCTATAATAAATGATTTCTATTAAAATTATATTTATTATAATATAAGTTTAGACACATAAAAAGTAATCTGACAAGTGTTATGGATTCCTCGTCACACTATTACTTTCATGAGAAATATCCCCTAATCCACTCTTATTCCATTATGTGGTGCATATAAATCCTATTTTTAATATATTTATTAAAGATATATTTCTCTTCATAGTACTTAATTCTTTATTTTATCTTATGATTGTTGGGTATTTTTATAAAAAAAATACCAAAGTGGTATTGTTTTATTTCCTAATTGAAACATTATATGGGATTATTTTAATTTTAGTCTACCTTTGGGGAACTACTTATTATTTATATCATTAAACAAATATTTTTATTTATAACCTAGTTATTAATGATCATTTCATGTAATAAAACTATTTTTGAACTTTTTGGAATATAAAATATTTCAAAAATAATTTTTCAGAAAACATTACATTATTCCACTCCTCAGTCAAAAATCCATTTTCTATAAAATCTGTGATTTCGAAAAAGGTTTTCAAAAATATTTTTAACTATTAATAAATTATTAGATAAATAAACTTTTACTAATTTTTAATTATAAATTTTTTTATAAATAATTTTGATGACATTTTATAACATGGCATGTTTGTATTTTACTAAAAACGTGAAATAATAATTTTTAATTATATATGGAATGAATAATATTTTCCCCCAGCATGAACACTCAATGTTTATAATTTTTAAAATTAAATATAAAAAAACTGTGATCATTTTTATTTTAAAATCAGATTTTAAATTTTTTAGATTATATTTTATTCATGAATGTTTATAATGATATTTCTTTGGTATATATATTTGACGATGATGTCAAACCACTATTGAACTTTTTATACACTTGAGACATATTGTATTTATATAGTCCTTATACATTATTATGATGGTTTGTAATCTTTTTTAACGATGATGTATAATTTTATTACTATTAAATATTATTTCATCATTATTTTAATTTTTATAATATAATTTGAGGGAATATATTAACATTTATTAAGACAATTTTTAAATATAAAATATTATTACTATTATGCTTCACTAAATTTATTTGAAAAATACATTGTAACTAGTCTGTGATATGTGGGGTCAAATTATAGATATCCCCATGATGGATCATCTATTTCCAATATATAGAAATGTTTATCAAATTAGTTGGGTTTTGGCCCACATATTAAAATGTAATGTGAATGGTTTTAAAAATATTTTTTAGATGTATTTAATTTTGAATTTCCTTATTATGAGATTATTTTTTGAAATCCTTGTTGTTATTATATTATTAATAATATCCATGGATATTTCATAGGATTATATCATTCATTAGATATATGTTTTAATCAACATATATTTCATCTATGTTATGATTGTTTTTTATTTAAATGATACATGATTCAGTTACATACATTTCTATTTTGATTATTCTAAATTATAAATGATATATTATGTTGCACTCTTACTCATACAAAGCATATGACATCACCCTTTTTATATTATTATTTTATCCAGGACACTAGTTTTTTTTTATTTTCATGTTGGGATTCACTATGATGAATAAGTTTTTTCTCGAATAAAACATGTTATGTATTTTATGATTTATAATATATATGATGATAATATTATGTGTCCAGTTTACCATGACTAATAAATTTTCCTACCAATTGTGATGTGACACATATTATATAGTTCCAGTGGAAGATATTATACACTATAAAAAGGAAATTGTAGTCATGGTCAATATAGTTTGTATCAAATTATGTTTATTAGAACCCTTGGGACATTGATATAAGAAAAACATTATTGAAAAATATAACCCAATGAAAAAAATTTACGAGCCTATATACAGTGTAACATAATATATTTTTAATACTTATATATTATGATATTTCTCTAGACACACATTTCATTGTAAATACTAAAAGTAGATGTCATTCTGGAATGGACGCACCTAGTTGTAATAAATCTAAAAAGGCACATCATGAACTAATTGACTGGTATGTGATACACAAAAACATGTCTTACTATTAACTATGATTGAAACTCCAAAGGAATAATCATGGGACAATTTGATTTTTTTAAAATTTTATATTAATGATTAGAAAATAATTTTATGATTTTAAATCATTAAAAATGAAACCATGATTATGATTGTGGGATTGGTTGGGAATAAAATTTTAAAATTTATGTCAATTATATTACAACAATTGGGACTATAGATTATGTTTTCTAATGTTATTATCTAATAATTTATATAAACTTGTTCTGAAATGGTGTAGAGTATATATATTGGCAACTATATCAATTCACAAACCCATGAAGGGGTTTTCCTCAGGTGAATGATAATGAAGCAAGAGCATCAACTGAAGCACGAACTGAAGGAATTATATGCATATTAGGGTAGATAATATAGGTAATGAAAAAAAATTATTATATGGATCATCATATTGATCAACCATATGGTATATCAATGTTATATTGCTTCATGCATAAAAAATTTTCACAATTAATTAGAGAATGCTATATATTGTTAGCTCAATAATGTATAAGTTCCATTGATAATATCTTCATTTCAGTGTGGTTTAATGAATATGATAATGTTTGCAATATATATTATAATCTCTAAAGAGATTTGGATGAATATGTGTTATCTTTTCAAATCACCAATGATAAATAAGAAATGGGATTTTTTAATCTGAATGAATATAAGATTTTCATAATGGAAATCATTTTTCTGCACATGCAATTAGCTAATGTGGAGAGATAATTCATGAATCAAAGAAAAAAGTAAGTAGAAAATGTAACTAAGTATGAAGGGATAATTAAAAATATAGTGATTCCTAATGTAAACTACATATATAATACATGGATAAATATTTATGATTTATATGATGATTTAAACCCTATCCTTCCAAGCGGCCTCCGAAATATTCCTATCATACATGGAAGTACATTAATATGTTATCTAGTATTGTAAAGAAATCTACATGTCTTATACATTCAATGAAATGGAATATAAGAGTCGTATGACATAAATAATAACAATAAATGGAACAGGTAATGGTGTACTTTTCCTCTTGTGATAATTATAGTTTTAAAAAATCTATTACATTAATGAAGGTAACTATAGATTTCAATGATTTATAGAAAAAGGACACATTACTCATGACATAATGGTTCAGAAAAATAATCTTATTTTCAATGCATCAACTAAAAGGAGATGGGGAATTTTAAAATGAATATACCAATAATCATGGGAATATACATTAGACGATGTTATGCTATCTAGGTCAATTTAATAATATGGTTAAATCTCAATTGGAATGTTTAAATTAATTGAATTTGGATTTTTGAGTATTTTTTTCACGTATTTTATTAATTATATTATTTTTTTAATTATAAAAAAATATATAAGGACTATAATGTAATACTTTTCATTTAATGATATGAATGGATATGATAAATAATATTGATAAACCTGAAATTTTTTTGCATGAAAAATTGATCTATTTTTAAATAAAGTTATTTAATGCTGATAACCCATAATATGTTCATTATGTTAAAATAATATTTGTAAAATGAATTTTATGAGACAGTTTCAGTGAAATTTAATTTAATTAGTTTTTGATTTTATGAGTTCTGTTATCTTTGTAAGAGTTTAAAACATGTTTTTATTTGTGGAATATATTTGAAAATATAATATTTAATTATTGAAGAAATAATGTTACGTTATGTTTCTATAGTGATCAGGTTATTCATATATTTGAAATGTGACATTATGATCAACATTATTTTTTTAGGAAACATAATGATTATGTTGTGGCCTTCCCTCAGAAATTATGGATTTTGAATTTGGATCGGTATATTTTGGTTGAGGCATAACATTATATATATATTTTGAATGGATTATCTTTAACTATGGGTGTCGTTATATAAAATTTTCTGGAAATCATGTTTTTGGATAATATATAGAGACATGATGTATTAATTTTCATTTTAATGATCTTCCAAAAGTTGTTTAGGAAAAAAATTCATTTTAGATATTCAATTAATGGAGTAATAATTGATTGTGGAAATTTATTAAATCATATCCAATGGATGAAATTGAATGATATCAATTTTTTTATATGTTCATAGTCAATAAGGTAATGGAATTCATTATCATTTAGAAATGATATTGAAAATGATGATTTCCAAATAGCATCATTTATGATGAATTGATCATGTTTTAATAAATAATTTTTTATACATATTTTGTCATTATGTATTAAAAATACTTCTCTTTATTTTTATCCATTCGCTCTGACACTATACATTATTATTTATTCTAATATTCTATTTCCATATCATTACATGACACAACTGTTATCCTTTGTGGAATCCTTGAATGTGATATTCCAAAGGACCAGAATAATTCCATTTATCACTTATAATAATGAGGTTTTGTTAACCATTTTTATGTTGTGTGTTTTAATGGATGTTATTTTGAAATGTCAGAACCATAATTATGTAGATAAATATTAAATTTTTGGATAAAATTAATTTAAGGGGTAAAAAATGACTCCAAAATTTTTTAAAAGTTGAATATTATATTCACAGAAACATAAAAGAAAATCCTACTTGATAATAATCTAACAAAATAATAAATTATAATATAATTATTTTTAATTAATTATATTTCATTTACAACTTTCCCAACACGTATCACCGGGTTAAAATGGAATATGGTACTCAACTAAATCACTATTATTTAAACATTACATATATAACATATATTTATAGATTGTGGTCATGAATATTGATAAATAAATTATGAAAATTATATGGTTAACACATGTATAAAATTAACTAAATGGTTATCTATCGATTAATAAAAGAATAACAATTTCATTGAAAATTGAATTTTTTTTAAAAATATTATTTTTGTAAAAGGTGATCTAGGAAATATTTTCACCCATAATATAATATTCATTAATAAAGTTATAAAACATAATTTTAAATAATATATTATATTTTCAAAATTTAATTTTCCAAAATATTATTGGTTGAATTTATGAAATTTTTTTGAAAATTTTAATTGTTTTGATAAATAGTTAATAAAACTAATTTTTTTTAATACCCAACTTTAATTAATATTATTTAAAAGGAAAATTATATTTTAGATTTGTCCTAAAATAAAATTAGTTCTATAATATTACAATTTAACAATGATTTTCCAATTTATATGAATTTCATGTTTAATTTTTACATTACAACGTTGTATAGTTATCAAAATTTTCTATTTGTATAATCACACTTTATTCACCTCTACAGTTTACTTTTACATTAAAATCATCATATTATATGGATTGAATACTTGTATTTAAAACATTTATATTATCTAGTATTTTCATTTCAATTTTTAACCATAATTGTTATTGAAAACCATAATTATTAATTAATAAGATTAAGGTAAAAAGGATATAAAAGTGGTTAATCTAATAAGATAAGGGCCCAAAGTAATCTAAATGTTTTCAAAAATATTTTTTATATAAATATTTCAAATTGAAAATACGTTTTTTTCACAATCACTCATTTAAGATGATTGTTTCCTGATAAATGCATGGTTATCACTTTATATATTAAAAAATTACATGTTCTTCTTATACCCAACATATTAAAGGAATCCAATTGTCCTCACCTATTAACACATCCAAAAAACATTAAATTAGAAAATTCCTATCAAAATTCATTGTGATCATATATTCGCACATCCTGGATGTCTTATTTAGATTTTTAATAAATTTTATTATGGAATTTTGTATAATAGCAAATTGGATCTCTAAAGAAGAGGTAAAATTATTAAACTTGAATGATTTTTTATTTAATATTAAAACTCATTAAATACATAATAAAATATCAAAATAATTTTAAAATTTTCTCTCCAATATACTAATATTATATTATTTTCATTTTATAACCCATATCTATATCAACATCTATAAAAAGTGAAACATAATCATCAATCATGTGTATGACAAACTACCAAATCATTACCCGATGTAATTCATTTTAAATAAAAATAATTAAATACTGTATATAGTGAGGGAATTAAAACATATATATATTATTTTTGAAATTTTAAATCTTTTTGAATTATAATATCATATATACCATATTACATTTAATCTTTTCCGTGATATGCTAATTTCACTTGTGTGTTTGGCATATTCTTTCCTCACAAAGCAATAAAAATCAATTTTTTGGCATTATTTACATAAATTGTGGTAAGGTTAATTATAATTAACCTATGATATATTTATGATATATAAAAACATATGGAAATATTTTTTCATGCATATATTCATTACATTAATTCTATAGTAAAATAATAATGTATCCCATGTGTACGTGTGGACTACAACAACTATGTAATTAAGTGAAATGATTTTCATTTCAATTTAACATGGAAGGTGAAAGGGATTTAATTGATTAGTAAAAAACATATATATGAAATTATAATTAATATAGAAGGATTGATTATTATTTATTTTCTATTTATTTAATCTATTAAGAAACATGGATACAACGTTCACACAAACATGTAGAATACTCCCTCTGTGAATAGTGTAATCTATTTTATATACATTACCTTAATGTATTACTATAAATAAATATTTGTTGAATTATTAAGATGTTAATATAATTCATTAAATTATTAATATTATATATCTATCATAGAATTTAAAGGACCAAAATTACCGATGTAAAACAAACCTGAAAAATAGAGTAAATATCAGTCAAAACAGTTATTCTAACAACGAATTATTAATAATAATGTGATAAAATAATATATTTAAATCATATATTATGTGAAATATATGAATATTTATGTGTAATATATTTATAATAAATGTAAATTTATTATATAAGAGGTTCATACATATACGATGGATGATAAACCTGTTGTAAGGTTTCTCATCTCTGTTTTCGTTCCATGAATGGAATTCCATTTTCATGACATGTTCTATTATGTGGTCCATATACGTTACAATTTAATATGATATTACATAAATCTATTTCTATTTAGACAATTAAATTCTAATTTTTACATATTTTCATCACAGGTATTATAATTCTAATTTTACAAAAGTGATAATGGTTAATTTCACAATCTCAACATTATTCAGTATTGTATGGGTTTTATCTCCCATAGGGGAATTATTATGTATTAATATAAAAAAACAATATACATTTGTAAAAAATAGTTATTCATGAACTTATTATATAATAGTTCATTTTTCAACACATTAACTCTTAAAATGAATGAGATATTTATATATATATATATATCCAACATTATTTTTATCTTTTAGAGAAAATCCATTTAAATCAAAATAAAAATTTTATAAAAATGGGTTATATTTTTATAAATTTTAAAAATTATTTATTAAATTAATTTTTATTTATTTTAACTTATCGTAATTTTTTTAAATTAGAGATCCTATAAATTTTAAAACAATTCCATTTGGTGTTTGTAGGTCATTTGTATAGAATAACTATTTTAATGTGTATATCGTGAATGAAATTTCTAACCTTCAAGAAAAATCAATGATTTAAAAATTATTTTAAAACATTAAATGTTTAATTTTCGGTTATATTCTATTTCAAAGCATTATGACATATTTTCATTATAAAATAATATTTTCTATTTGAAAATAATATATTACTCAATAATGTTTTAGAAGAAATTTTCATGTTATTTTATTCATAGGTTACATCAATACATTATTATACATATGATTTTATAATGATATGTTATTTTTTAATAATTTATATTCAATATTTAAAATTTAAATTATCATTTTCACTTAGAATTTACAATTTTGTTATTATTAACCATATTATTTCATATTTTAATGTTTACGATTATTCAATTGGTGTAAGTATTAACATTTCATATTTTATTTTTTTAATATGAATTTTTGTTGTTAATATTTTTTACCTCATTCTATTTAGGAAAACATTTAACACATTAAGTAAGGTTGGGGACTTATTTTAGATAAATCCTTGATACATCGATAATTAACATGACATAAATCCATTTTCCAAATTTTAATGTTTTTTACCTATATATTTAATCTACCATGTGAATGTTCATGGAAATATGTTTTAAATGTCTAGAATTTTTAATAATCTTATTATAAGATCAGTTTGTGATGACCAAGTGATTATTTTATTAGGTAAAACATCTATATATATGTTTCAAAGTAATATGTTTTTTAATATAAATTTATTTTATCAACATTTATTTCTTCTATTTTATGCTCACATTATTATTAAAATGGAATGATTTTTAAATTTTTACCATATCATATTGATTTTTAATATTTATTAATTAAATACTAAATTTTAAATACACCATTACTAAGCATCTAATCTCACCCCATCCATATATTTTATATTCCCTTCGATAATAGGTAATGTTTAGTGGTTTATATGTATGGATACTATATGATAAACAATTGTGTTCTCAATGAAAACATTATGTGATAATATTATAAAATTTATGTTTAATTCAAGTAGGTATTTAGTTTACAAAAACTACTGAAGTGTTAAATTTATGAAGATGCAACAACACGTATCTAGTGCCAATAATATAAAGTATACATTGTCTCTAGGACAATGGATTTTTTGTCATTACAATGGTACTCCAATTTTAATGACCATGAAACATTAGTGGTTAATTGACTACCAATAGAAAAATTTCCAATATATAACTATCAACATTCATTCTCTATACAACCCAATCACTAATGAATTCCATCCACATGCACTTCACATATCAACTAACACGATTATAGAAAAAAAAATCCATGAAAATAGTTATAACTTTTTGTCCTTCCATTATGAAAAAAACATAAACTATCTTGAGGTATGTTCGAAATCCCCAAATAAATTAAACTTCAAAATCACAATCCCGTCATTAATTTTTTAAATTAAAAAAATTGACCCCATCTAAAAAAGAATATACACAACGATAAATGATGATACTATAACCTCCAATGCCGTTACTGAATTTTTAAACACAAAAAATGATTTTTAAATCATCACTTAAAGTAGTTACATGTATAGATCCTTGAATTAAACAATCCATTATTATAATCTTCCTATGTGTACAAATGAATATCTAATCAGACACACCTTCATATTCCTTTAAAACTGTATTAAAAAATTCATGATTATTTAATATATTTAACCAATTTTATTTTCCCAACCATAAAACTATCCCTATTATTCCATCTCTAAATCAATGAAAAAAAATTATCCACCATCATCATATCTATTTCTAAATTTCATTATATGACATGACCTCGCCCCTCATAACTAGGCTCTAATGAAATACACTAATAACTAAACAAAATTATATCCCCTGAATTCATAATTAAATTGAAAAAACCAAATTACATAAATTAGATTCATCCTATGTAATTTAGTTATCCAATCTAAAAGGAATTTATATAAATGGATAATTCTATGTAATTATTCACACTACCAAATTAATAGCATACTAAAACCCAAATAAATCAGTGAAAAATTATACCTAATCAAAAAACCTAATTGAACATTCAATAATATGTCAATAATTCTACATATGAACTTAAAACATATGGCAAAAACCTAAAAACATATCATAGAAATTGAATGCATAAAAAAACTCAACTCATCGAAGGTATACTCTTAAGAAATAATATAAAAAATTTAAACATGTGATATTTTTTATCTTCTCAATTAGATCTTAAATAATTACTATTACTATTAAACAAACATTTCATTTTCCAAATGAAATGAAAACATAATATAATAACTCAATTCAAAAATCATGGTAAATATTGTAAAGTAACTAAAAACTATGTAATGATATTTAGCAACTTAAATATTTAATTTTTTAAACCCCATTCAGGTAACTATACAAACACCAAATCTCAAATGTGTTTTAAAAAAACCGTAGGAATTAAACTGTTTTTTACAAAATCAGTATCACAAAATCACCATCAGTGATGGACCATTAATGGAAATTTTGTCTACTTTTAGAAACAATTTTATAATCTAATATTAATGTCTTATTGAATCCCATATACAAAAATCATTAAATTTAGAGTTCAAAACATCCCAAAAATACATTATATAAAATAATCACAATCTACATGATCCATTCCATGTAAAAATTTAAAAATATTCCATCACAACCAATTTTTCTATAGGAGTTTTTTTATACACTGATTTCTTTTAAAAGTAAAAAATCTAGGCCCCGATGGTTACTAATAATTATTTACAATATCAATAATGTAGGACTCTTGAATTTATGTTAATATAATCACCCTTAAAAATATAATAAATAGTTAATTTTTTTTATTATATCAATCATCCATTGATAGTGGGTTCCATTGAAACATCATGTAAAACAATATTAACCATAGAGGAATTTCTGATTTAAAAAATCATACTAATTTCAATATGCATGATCAACAAACTTTATCCCAATAATTCTGTATAACACAAATCAAGTATCACTTATAACACATTGGAAATAAGGTCTAAATAGAGTTCCACACAAATACTAATGTTTCTATTCCTAACATTGGATGTCTCTAAAAAGTATGATATTCCAATGATTTAATACTTGCTATAAATGCACTCAATATACCTAATTTGTCTAGAAAACATGACTCTCCCATTAAATAAAGCTATCTAATACCAAAAAATTATATAATTATATCTTATAATTTCCTATAAATGGATACCCCACTAACATATGATTAGGTCTTGTCATGAGATATCTTCATGGTCTTATTATATTATTGATGATGTTGATAAGATGATATTACTAAAAGAAATATTGGAAAGACTATGCCTTCAAAAAAATGTTTTCATTACAAAATATAATTATATGACATAGGAAATCCATATATCTTGAATCCTGAAAAAAAAACATTTAGATATAAATATAATAGATATTGGGCTTTAGTTACAAAATTATAAGATAGTAAACTATTTACAAGATTCATCAAACCACCACATATTGTTCATCAATTAGTGTGGAATAATCATATGAAAACAAATGGCACATTATCCCATAGAAATTTTATAAATTTACCAAAATTAAACAATAATATACTACAACCTAAATAAAATCAATATATTTTCAAATTATTGACCACCATACCCCATTAACTAACCCATAATTTCATCTATGTGAAGTATCTACCTCGATAGAAGACATTGTGTTAAACACACATTCAACAGAAAAAATTTATTGTACATAGATACTTAGTGATTCCAATGACCATATTAAATTCCTCAGTTCCTAAATAATACCATGTTTTATTATGATAAAGTGTATTTTCATTCAGTATGTTATTTATATATATGTTTTTCTAATGAAACACATCAAGATAGAAATTTAACACACAATAGAAATTTATGTACATTTTTTATGATATTTGTTAGTAACCAGTGCAAAAAAATACATAACCATACTATGATTGGCTCTACTATGAGAGGATGATATAAGAAGTGAGATAGATATATAACCCTTTTAACACATACCCTTTTCTACACTCAATGAACTGAGGGTATAATTTTATATTCTACCTCAATGATTTCCAAAGTGGAGGATATTCTTTTATACATAATACATTCCACTATTTGACGATATATAGTAAAGTATCTCAATGTTATGAACTATCCCATACTAATAAAATACAGAAACACATGATGAATCATGGTTATATTTTTCAATCACGGTATGTGACACATGTGGTACACTAATAATTTTGTCCCACAAAATGGTAGTAATTTATATGGACATAGGACACATATATAACCCAATGTTACTATAATTTATTTAATTTTACACACCTTCTCAGAAAACATTGGTCAAAATCCCATATATTGCAACACATTATCCCCCAATGCGGGCCTTGAGATCACACATTTACGATCTAGTCCACAAAAAGGTGGTCTTTAATGTTCCAACCTCGTAAAGATGGGTCGAGGAGTTAGGATATGCATCAACCCCATGAAAATAGAACATCATTCACAAGAACACAAATAATACAAAAAATAAATGAAATAAAAGGTTTGTTACCTAAATAATTAGCTCATCGGGCCTTTACTAGGTCTCCCAACCATAGAGACGTGGGTATTTATATCTGATCTTCCACCCCTCATTATAGACAACTAATCTATAAATCAGCAATAAAACATATATAATATCAAAAACCCTGTATATATCATAACCTATTTATATGTGTATCGACAAAAGTCATGAAAAAACATCTATACTCAATAAGGGTGAATTAAAATATAATAACTCAAATTGGGCTTTGATACATAAAAAAAATATTCCTCCAATATAGGAAATTAATAATCAACTTGAAACTACACCATCCATATGTAATCAAAATAAATGGTCATATGAATGATATCTAGTTTCTAAAATATAGAATCACTCAGAAGAGGTAAAATGGATGAAAAACCATCACTAATAATATAGGGTATCCTCTTAAATAAAAACTCAAAATCAATTTTAAAACATATTTTAGAAAATAGTCACATTATCTATTACTCATGCAAGTTCCATGACCAAAAAAACCCCACTTCCATTAGAATACCCCACATATGTTTTAAAATACCATATAAATAATATGTTATTAAATAACCCATATTAGATTTCAATTTTATGAATATTACATCATATTTTTCAATCAAATATTTTAATGAAATCTAATTTCTCATTGGTATCCATGTCAAACAGTCACGAACACATTAAACATTCCTAGTGTCTCTTATTCAACAATGGTCCCACTATTAAATAATTTTGAATGTTATATTATCCATGTTAACTGTTTTGTTGATCAAATTATAGTGTAATATATTGTAAATAACAACAAATTCATACCACATGATTTTAGATAATAAAAAACTCAATCATGAATATAAAATTACACAATTACTAACTATATGAATAGTATATCCATACTTAGGTATATTTTTTGTACCCGCATCTTTGGAGTTGGACTGAATATATTTTATTAAAAAATTAATGAATGATAATAAGAAAAAAACTAATTGAAACAAAAAATATTCATAAATGTTCCCAAATCCTTTGGAAATATCATGTAACTAAAATCAAATGAAATAGGTGTGACACAATCTTTACAATCTCCCAATATGATGCTAAATATGATAAAAATAATATCCATGGCGTATTAACCAGTTTAGACCAATTCTAATATAATCCATAAATAATTACATTATTGAACATACCTCAATACATACAATGAATGGAATATTAAATATATCCTCTATATAGATCCACTAAATCCTACATGGGATAAAATATACGTCTCAGGCCTTAAAACATTACATATCTTGAATTAAATGAATAATTCACATTGAGGAACTTTTCAGGATTCGAGTTTAAGATAGTCAGGTCATAACATTTACATAAAAACATGAATATGACATGTAGACAATTCTACTCAGTATCCATTTTTTCATTAAATAAAAACACTAAAAAAGAGTTTTGTCTAGTTCCACGTTTTAGATAGTATGACTTTTCCTTGATCACATTCTTGACACTATTCATATTTACGTCTTGTGAAAAACATTTCAAAAAATAGGGATAAGAATAAAAAGATCAGAATGGTTTATAAAGTAAGAGAGAAATGATGTGTCCATAAACACATAAAAATAGTAAACTCTATTAATTATCTCATGAAAACATAATATTTATGAGCAACACATAGTAATCACAAATCATAAAGGTACCTGTTTCATTCATATCATATATACATTATAGCTATCGAAGCTATATAGGGTGTTATGTTGGAATAACAACCACAATATATTCCCTAAATCTCTTAAGAGAAACATTCATGTTTACCTATGTCATTTTACCAAATGCATTAGAGATCTATCTCATGCTCACCCAACCTAGGTTTATCACAGAACCCCCCGTATATGTAAACAATACCCAAGAACTATGAAATATTCATAACATATAAAACAAACATAAAGGAAAGATAATATTTCTATATTTCAATCACAATATATCATTTAAATATAATGACATAAAAAATCCATTATAAAAATAATTTTCAATACCAAAATACATAAAAAGTATATAGAATCTATTTTCCTTTAAAAAAACTATGGCTTGTTATGGAATCCAAAGATCAAATAATACCCGCACAATGAAAAATGGTCGTTGTCACCACTTACGTTAAAAAATACATTCTTTTTTGTTGTTTCATAAAATGAATTATATAAAAATATTACCTTTGAATGAAATAAAAATTAAAGGGGTTTACACACCGTAAAAAATAATGTCTTGTATAAAACAAAATGTTCCTCAATGAAAGTTGATTAAAACGAAGTCCCTTACCTCGTGTCCGACATGACCCGTTATTTCTTTAATCTCATGACTATTAAACTAAAGTTAATTTATAATTTATTCTAAACCATTTTCTAGTTTATTACTCATTTTATATCACTTATTTACATTTTATAATCATTATGAAATAATTTAAGAAAATAATGTATGTTTTTTCGATATTTGGTACTTGAGTCAAAAAAAATTCTTATAATAAAAGTTGTTCACATTGTCAAAAGTTCATTATATTCAGAATTATATTAAATATTTATATATAATATATATCATATATATCCATTATATACATGAATTTATAATAGAACATAACATTTGAAGGTAAGAAATGAAATGCACCGTTCATGGAGACAGTAAGTTGTACGTATGCATGAACGCTACTTTCATTTCTATTTATTTTTTTAATGAAGTTAAAAAATAATTATACATAATTTTATTATAATTACAGTATAATATTATATATAATATCATTAAAGCCATCATTTATATGTCCCACATATGGCATTAACGAGTCATATCACTTTTAGGGGGCGGTAGTCTGCACTTCCTCAAATGTAATTATCACGTTTACCCATAATGGAAACCCTATTGGTATTCTATAGATGGAAAATACATAAGAAAAAATAAAAAATAAACATTATATATATCATATATAAATAAAGTGCAGTCATTATGGACACTATGTGTGGTAGAATGAGTTAATCGAACAATTATCGTTTCGGGAGGCGTTAGTTTTCCATCCACACAAACATTATGGTTTTCACCCATTATATGGAGGTTTATGTAATTTTAGTTCAAATAAATCTCATATAAACAACCTAGTATATTGAGGATACTGGTGCTATTTTAGAAGAATGTACTAAAATGAATTTAGGTGTTGGAGAAGTAAAATAAAATAAAACAAGCTAAGAGAAACAGTTAACTTTAATTTGGGTAACTCCCTTTTGGATTGAATCAAAAAGACTTCTTGATGCGCCTTCTGCCTATGTTTAAAATTCTAGGTGGAAGATAGGGATCTTGAGTGATTATTTGGGAAGGATTTGGATGAGACAAGTGTCTTGAGAGGTGTGTGGAATGAATTATAAGTGAGGTATTTTTATAAGGGAGAGGATGGGCTCCTTAAGAAAGTGTGAAAATATTATTTTCTTATATAAAGATATTCGGTTTATAAAGGTCCAGAACTAGTTAACGTAGAACATAAGATAACTAATGGTAGAAATAAAATCAACCAATAAAAATTGGATAGGTTTTAGTATATTCCATTAATATTTATAATCTTATTTATTTAAATCATTTATTAACGAGGCAAATACTACATTATTATTGTGACATTATTAATTTAATTTATTTGATGTCTAAAAATTAAAAAAAATACCATGATGTGCGAAATTAATTTTTATTTTAAATTAATTTTTATAGATGAACAGATATCATATTTAAACCTATGTAAAAATTGATTTACTCAATGATATTTGATTGTGTCATTTTTGTTATTACTTTAAGTTAATTAATCTATAGTGTCCTTATCACTCCCATTCACCTTCAAGGGGTCCCAACATAAACCCAAAGATGAACATGGTCGTTAATGACTCAACCAATAAGGTTAAGATAAGTTTTAAATTAATTTTTTATTATTATGATATTCTTTTTACCTTGAATGACCCTATTTATCATTATCTGCGTTAAATAAAAGTCAAAAGTTACTATTCTAAAAAAAATATTTTCATCTTATTGAACAACATTTTACTTAAAAATAAAAATCATGTTTGTCAGATTTTCAAAATTCAATTCACAGAAGTGGTAAAATTTTATTCAAATGATGGGTTGTTTTTTTAACTACTACTAAGTGGTTTCACTATTCATAAAAAATTGATGTTTTTTTGAAAAATTTCTAAAATTATACCGTAGCTATATTTTATAATGAGAATTCAAAAATGATGTCTATATTACATAAATTTAAAACATAAAAGTTGGATTAATAAATTAAAAATTTATTCCTGTTATTAAAACAAATAGCTTGTTTTTAAGAAACAATAATATTCAAAAGATAAACAAATGTTTATGTCTAATTTCAAAGTGAAATTAATTACAATGACAAATAGTGGATTAAATGGTAAAAATATATTCTAATTACACTTTCAAACAAATGAAAATGATAATATTACCATATAAATAAATTAGATTTACGGGAACTTTTGAATTAAAATACAGTATTTATCATTATTCATTAAAAAATGAACATTATCAGAAAAATACAAAAAATATGCCAAAAGTATATTTTTATGTCCCTAATGTGAAGAAGAATTTTATTTTGTCAAATAGAATATAAAAAAATGACAAAAACTATATTTAAAGAGGGTTCACCATCAAAATGAGGTAAATTGACCATTTAGTAATTATTAGAGTATTTATGATTAAAATTAGATTCATTCAATTTTAAGGCCATTAATTTTATTGGTTAAATTTAAAAAGAATTAACAAACATGTATAATAATATATTATTTAGTTCAATTTAATTCCTCAAATACAATGGCTATGCATTAACTACCATTTAAATTAATTGTTTTATATTATTAATGTGCAAAGTAAGATTTCAAAGATAACTGTTGTTGTATATCGGGTAAGAAATCGAACATAACATCCCTTTTAAAGTAAAATTAATATTTAATTAAGAAATATTAAGAAATATTATTATTTATTATTATTTATTTACTTGTGATGTCACATCCTTCCCCCCTTTTAGGAATTACATTCTCGGAATTTTTTCACTTATCAAATAAATGGGTGTATTTATCCCTCATAGCATTTTCAAATTCCCACATTGCCTCTTCAACCATATAGTTTTTTCAAAATTATTTTACCTCGAGAATTACCTGTTTCAGGAAGACATTATCCCTATAGTCAAGAATCTACACTGGTTGTTCCTCATAAGAGAGATTCTCTTCCAACTGAAATACCTCTTGGCTCAAAACATGAGATGGATCTGGCATGTACTTTCTCAACATTGAAACATGAAAAAAAAATTCCTAGGATAAACATGGAGGTAAAGCCATTTCTTACATAACTGATCCAACTTTATGTAGGATTTCATAAGGTCTAATGAACGATAGACTCAATTTCCCTTCTTACTAAAACACATCACACTTTTCCATAAAGAGACATTGAGAAAGATATGATCACCTACCTCAAAAGAGATATCCTTCTTCCGGTTACCCACATAACTTTTCGTCATAATCTAATTTGATCTCATGTTCTTCTGAATCAACATATCTTTTCCTACCATCTCTTCTACGAATTCTGTTCCTATCAGCTTCTTTTCACTTAATTCATCCCAAAAAGATGGCGTTTGACAATGATTTCCATAAAATTCCTCAAATGGATACATATGTGTATTGCAATGAAAATTTCTATAATAAAAAAATTTAACCCAAGAAATATGTTCATCCCGACATCCCTATTAATCTAGAGAACAAGCACGTAACACATCCTCCAAGATCTAATTTTTTCGTTCTGACTGCCCATCTGATTGTGGATAAAAAGCTGTACTGAAATTTAATTCAGCACCCAACAACATCTGAAGGCCTTTCTAAAAGTTATGAGTAATCTTGGTATCATAATCATATACAATAGATATGGGAACAACATGCAACCTGACTATCTCTTTAACATACAATCGGGAAAACTAATTTAAAGAAAATGTATCTCGAATAGGATGGAAATGACCAGATTTAGTCAACTGGTCAACAAGAACCCATATTTAATTATTACCATGATATGTATTTGGTAATCCCACAATGAAGCCTGTGGATATATTTTCCCATTTCCACTCTGGCACCTGTAAAGACTGAAGCATCCATTTCAGTAACTACTTCTATGATTTAACCTACTAACATGTCATACACTACACAGTAATACCAACAATATCCCTTTTCATTTTATCCCACCAGTAATACTCATGAATATCTCTGTATATCATTGTACTACAAGAATGAACTGAAAACGGATAACTATGAGCTTCACATAACAACTCATTATTCAACTGTGAATCATAAGGCACACAAAATCTCTTCCAAAACCTCAAAACACAATCATTATCAATGTTAAATTTTGGCAACATACGATTATAAACCAACTCTACCTTTTTCTGCAACTCATTGTATACTTTCTCTACTTTCTTTATTCTATCTGATAGACATGATTTCACTGACACCTGAAACAAAACTAAATAATTTCTTGTACCAACAACTTCTATGCCAAAATTCATCAAATCAAAAATCAAAGGATCTCGTTCCAAATGTATCAGGGTTAATGAATCAATAGTTTTTTGACTCAATGCATCAACCACTTTATTTTCAATTCTTGGATGGTAATGATTCATGAAAACATATTACTTGATTAATTCAACCATTCCCTCTATCTCATTTTCAATACTTTTCTGAGTGAATATATACATCAATCGTTTTTTGTTAGTATATATTTCAAATTATACTCCATACAAATTATACGACCAAATTTTTAAATAAAAAACAACAGCTTCTAATTCCAAAACATGTGTAGGGTAATTTGACTCATAAGGTTTCAACTAACGTGAAGCATAAGCAATTACCTGATCATTCTGTATAAGGAAACAACCATGTCCTTTCAATAAAGAAAACTATATAAAAAAAACTCCCCATTTCTGAAAGGTAGTTCCAAAAATAGAGAATTCACCAATCTTCATTTCAATTCCTAAAAACATTCATGTTTATCTTTTTTCGAAAGTCACTTAACAACTTTTCATGTAAACTTAGTCAGTGGGATAGATAATCATGCAAAATTCTAAATAAACCTCTGGTAATAACTTGGAAAACCAAGAAAACTGTGGATCAAAATAATATTCGTGGCTCTTAGACATTATACAACAACCTTTGTTTTATCAGAATAAATAGTTATGCCATTATGTTAAACAATGCGACCAAGGAATGAAATTTTTTGTTACCAAAACTCGCACTTTTTGAATTTCCCAAACACATTCATTTCATTTAAGGTTTTTAAGAAAACCTTAAAAAGACTTTCATGTTCCTATTTACTTTTGAAATAAACAAAAATATCATCAATGAACACAAACAAAAACATATCCATGAACACATTGAAAATACTATTCATTAGATCCATTAATACAGTAGGTGCATTGGTTAAACCATAATTCATAACTACAAATTCATAATGGCCATATCTAGTAAAAAATGAAGCCTTCTGAATTTCAGCTTCCTTTACATTCAACTGGTGGTACCCCGACCTCAAATAAATCATTGAAAATTAATGAGCTCCCTAATGTTGATAAAAAAAAATCCTCGATATGGGGAAAAGGATACTTTTACTTAATAGTGATGTTATTCAATGCTATATAATCAATGAAATTTCTCATTGAACCATCATTATTTTTAACAAATAAGTCAAGGAAAACCCATGGTGATGTGCTACGTTGAATGAAACCTTTATCTAATAACTCATGCAATTGCTTCTTTAATTCTAGTGTTCAATTTGAGACATTTGATATGGGGGTTTTGAAATTGTCTTAGCATCAGAAACTATGTCAACAATAAATTCAACTTTCCTGTCAAGTATAATGCCAGGAACCTCATCAAAAAAACATCCAGATACTCATTTACAAATTAAAAATCATTATTCTCAACACATCCTTTATTTCCAATAATATTTTCATGGTAACATTCATTTCCATCTGTTACTAGTTTCTCATATTACTAATATGTTATCAAAATCAAGGGTTAATTATTGGACACAACCTGAAAATCATTCTAAAAAGAAACCACTTTAGCTCTGCAGTCCATCTTATTAGGATAAACTGAAATCCAATCCATACTCAAAATAACATTAAACTATACTAGAGGAAAACAATATGGTTTTTAGGTAGATTCTACCAACACACAAGGAAAACAAGTTTCTTATAATTTCTTTTTGTCTCAACGTCTCCCCACTAGGTTTTTACCATAAGATCAAGATTCATATCGTGAGATGGAATTCTTAATTTACTTGAAAACATATCAGAAAATTAACAAATATGTAGTCCCTGAATCAAACAACACATTGGCATAATCTGAACAAACGAACGATGTACATCATACTACATCATTTGATAGCCCAACATCTGTTTAAGTAGTGGAAAATGATTTAATTTCACATTTCTACTTGTAGTATGGCTGCATTCCTTCAATTAATTTCTTTGTTGGACAATCATTAGCATAATGACACATTTAATTTACCTTAAAAAATTTACTGACTGTAAATCAAATATTGATTACCATTCACCGAATATTGATTAGTGAAATTTAGAGCCATATGTCCCATTTTACAACATTGGTAGAACTTACTAGAATTAAAAAAATATCACCCATTTTTCTTCTTACCACAATGTTCACAAACTGTAAACTTATGTTTCTTACCATCAATACTTTTTGTAGAGTTCTCCCCTTTCACTTTCCACCTCAACCTCTTATTCTGTTTTATTTTTTCAAAGAACACCTGATCATTGGAAATATTCATTTCCTCCTTCTCCACACAATTAACTAGTTTTTCATTACATTTGAACTCACGATAATCTAAATACCTTCGATACTTTGGACTTAATCCTTAGAAAAAAGTGGATGATTTTACCATCATGATCTCATATGAAATTTGGATCATAACTTTCGAGTCAAGTGAATTTTTCTTTATAGCTTCCATTGAGTCATACTAATGTTTCAATTCATGGTATTTTTTTCCATCCTATGTCGAACCACTTTAGAAAAATATTTCTCAAGAAACATAAATTTGAATTCATCCCAATCATGAAAAAAGATCTCCTCACAATCCCTAATATTTTACACCATTGACCACCATATATCACCTTCACCTTCAAAATGGTAAACAAAAAGACTATCGATTTGATTTTTTAAACACCACATTACATCAAAAATCTTTTCTAGTAATTTAATCTATCATTCTCCTAGCATCAGGTCTGATGATCCTCTGAACGATGGGGGATGTTGCCTCATGAAATGATCCACTACTAATATGTTATTTTGTGGTTGATATGGATGATCTCGTGCATGGATACCACCACCGTTTATATCCCGAGTCAACTGTGTCATTGCCGCAAAAAAACTTTTCAGTTCTGATTCCAACCATCTCAGGTTACTGATCTGGAAGATTGTCCTCCACCTAATTTTTTCCAATATAGATTCCATGTTTCTTCTGCGGAAAACCATTCTTAACACAGAATGAGCATAGGTGAAGCAACATGGCAATTTGTAAATGTTATATCATTACAATCATAACAAAAACTAAAATATTTTATGTATATTAATATAACTATATTCTAACTCCTAAAGTTATCTAAACCAACCACTAATACCAACTATAAGGCCCGAACCTTAAAACATTAAATAATCTTTAATTAAATGAATAATTCACACTGAGGATCTTTTTAGGATTAGAGTTTTAGAGAGTTAAGTCATAACATTTACATAACAACATGAATATTGCTTATAGAAAATTCTACTTAGTATCCATTTTTTTCATAAAATACAAACCCTTGAAAAAATATCCATGTCAAGTTCAACTTTTTAGAAAGAATGAATTTTCCATGATCACCTCCTGGACCCTATTCATATATTAATTCTTTGAAAAACATTTCAAAAACATGGGATGAGTATAAAAATCTCAGTAAGGGTCATAAAATAAGAAATAAATCATTATTCCATCAATAAAAAAACATAAATTCTTTTAATTACATCCTGAAAATATAAGATTTATTAATAACACATAGTAATAAAAAATCATAATGGTACTTGTGGAATTCACATCATACTTACATTGTAGCTATCATAGCTACATAGGGAGTTATGTTGGATTACCATTCACAATTTATTCCTTAAATCTCTTAGTAGAAAAATTGATGTTTACCTCTCTCATGTTACCCAATGAATTGGAGAACTATTTCAGGTTCACCTGCCCATGGTTTATCACAGAACCACTCGTATATGAAAAAAAATTCCCAAGAACAATCACATATTCATAATACATAAAAAACATAAAGGAAAGATAACATTTCCTCTTTTAAATCACAATATATCATTTATATATATATTGAAATAACAAATCCATTGAAAAAAACTATTTTCAATACCAAAATACATATATTTTTTATTGTATTTATTTTCCTTTTTTTTGAAACACTACCACTCTTTAAGGAATCCAAAGATCAAATAATACTCGCAGTGGCAGAAAAATGTTTATGTCACCACATTCATTAAAGAACATTAATTTTTGTCATTTAGAAATATGAATCATATAAGAAAATTCACTTTTAATTGAATGAATTGTCAAAGGGGTTTATAAACTTTGTAAATGAATGTTGTGTATAATCCAAAATATGTCTCAATGAAAGTATATTAAGAGGAAGTCCCTTACCTCATGTCCAACATTACCCGTTCAATCTTTAATCTCCAGAATAATAAACTTAATTTAATTTAAACTTTTTTAAGAAACTTCTTCATGTTTATTATTCATTTTATATCACTAATTACCATGTTATAAACATTATGTAATAATTTATGTTAATAATGTCTGTTTTGTCGATATTTGGTACTTGAGTAAAAAATTGACTTTTTATAATTAAATGTTTTTCACATGAAATAAAATCAATATATTAATAATTATATTGATTATTTAGATATCATATATATCATATATATCTGGTATATACATATATTTATAATAGTACACAACATTTGGAGCTATGAAATGAAATGCGATGTTCATGGAGACGGTAAGTCGTACATACGCATGAACTCTACTTTCATTCCTATTACATATTTTAATGGAATTAACACATAATAATTAAAAAATATATTATAATTCCAGTATAATATAATATGTAATATCATTAAATTTATCTTTTATACATCCCACATATGGCATTAACGAGTCATATCACTTTAAGGGGGCGGTAGTCCACACTTTCATAAATGAAATTATCATGTTTAACCATAATGGAAACCAAAAAGATATGTTATAAATAAAAAATATAGAATAATTAAGAAAACCTAAACATAATATATATAATAAATAAATACAGTTCCATCATAATGTCCACCATTAAAGGCTCTAGGAGATAATCGAACAATCATCATTTCGTGAGGCGTTAGTTTGCCATCCCAAGAAACAGTGTGTTATTCATCCATAACATGGTGGTGTGTGTAAGTGTAGTTAGAATAATTATCAAAACAACATACTAGAATATAGAGGATACTTATATTGTAATAAATTAAAGGAATAAAAAGATGTTAGGTGTTGGAGAAGTAAAATAAAAGAAAAGAAGTCAAGAGAAGCTATTACCTTTAATTTGGGTAACTCCCTTTGGTTTGAATCAAAAGGACTTCTTGAAGTTCTTTCTGTGTAATTTAAGGCTTAAAAGTTGAAGAGAGATATCTTAAAAGATTATTTTGGTGGGGGTTGGATGATTCAAGTGGCATGAGAGGTGTGTAGAAAGAATTAGTATTGAGGTGTTTTTATTTGGGAGAGAGGCGCTCTTTAAAAAAGTATGAAAATATTATTTTATAATATAATGATATTTGGTTTCTAAAGGTCCAAAACAAATTAAAGTAGAATATATGATGACTAATGGTCTAAATAAAATCATAATATTATAATTGGTTGGTTTTTTATATTTTTTTAATATTTATAATCTTATTTATTTAAACCATTTATTAGTGAGGTAAGTACTGTATCATTATTTTATCAGAAATAATATAAATTATTTGATGTCTAAAATTTATAAAACAATTACCATGATGTAGGAAATCTTTTTTATTTCCAATGAATATTTATAGTTGAAATTATATCATATATAACCCCATAAAAAATTTATTTACTAAAAGATCTTTGTTTGTGTCATTTTTTTATTACTTTAAATTAATTAATCTAAAGTGTCATTATCACTCCCAAGTGGCTCCATGGGATCCCAAAATCGACCCAAATATTCCTATTAGTATAAATGACTCAACCGAAAAGTCTAGGACATATGTTAAGGTAATTTTATACTCTTATGATATTCTTTTTAACTTGAATTACTCTATTTACCTTTAACTGCGATTTATAAAAGTCCAAAGATATTATTCACCAAAAAATAGTTTTATGTTATTGAACCACATATTACTTACTAATAATAAACATGTAGGTCCGATTTTTGAAATTTAGTTCCCAGAAGAGGTAAAATGTCATTAAAATGAAAAGTCAAATTTTTAACTACTACTAAGTGGTTTAACTTTTCATCAAAAATTGATGATTTTTAGAAAAATACCAAAAACTCAGCTTGAGCTATATTTGATATTCATAATTCAAAAATGATGTCTATTTTACCAAATTAAAAAATAGAAGTTGCATTAATTGATTTAATATCAATTGTTGTTATCAAAACAAGTAGCTTGTTTATAAGAAATAATAACTATAGAAAAATCCATTCTTGTTTTTGTCAAATATCAAAGTGAAATTAATTATAATTACCAAAATTGGATTAATTGGTAAAATATATTCTAGTTAAACTTTAAAACCAATTAAAAAGATAATTTAACAGTATAAATAAAATAGATTGAAAGGCACTTTTGAATTAAAATACAATATTTTTTACTATTCATTCAAAAATGAAATTTATCAGAAAAAAACCAAAAAATTACCAAAGTAAATTTCGATGTACCTAATATAAATAAGAATTTTATTTTCTTCCAATAAAACATATAAAAATTAGAAAAATTAGATTTAAAGAGTGTTCTCCATTAAAAGGCGGTAAATTGACCTTTTAGGGAATATTAGAGTATTTATTCTTAAAATTAGATTTATTCATATTTTAATCCCCATAAATTTATAAGATACATATTAAAACATTTATAAAACATGTATAATCATATAGTTGTTAATTATAATCATTCCTTCAAATTCAATAGAAAGGCATTAGCTACTGTAACATCCCAGTTCCGGAAGCCACCCATAGGCACCCCGTACCAGGTTGGTCACATGGACTCAAGCACATTTCCCCAAATGCCAGAGGCTGCCGACTAGCAGTGAGGGCCTTGCGTGTGATAGTGGGTAAACTATGACCTCATTGGAAGAGTACACCGTGGAAGTTAATAAACATGCAAGAGTGGCAGTTGTAAATAACCAACAATAATAAACAGCGGAACGACTAAATCAACAAACGACTGGATCTCATATTTATATATATGAAATGATGCATGATACATATCTAAGAAATCATCCAAACAATTCACAATGGAGAAAAATAAAAGAGTACCAAAACAAGTATAATAGAAAGTAAACAGCTCCTTAGCATCGCAAGCCAAAGCTTGGCCCCATGCTCTCCTACTCCAAAGCAATCAAGTACCAGAAGTCAAAAGGATCATTCTCTTGTCTATACCTAAAACAAAATAGACTTTATGGGCCCAAAAACATGACCCAAATAGTGTGTGAGACTAAATCGCAGTAGGCAATCACCTGAAGATCTGTGCATAACAGTCAGTGAGTACATGGCAGGTAATAGTACCAAAAGCAGTAAACTGTAGCAGCAATAGCAGGAAGTAATCATTAAGCAGTAAATTGGATGAAATAAAATAGTGACCAATCCACATAACAATAAGTACCGGTGAAGCAACAACTAACAGAAATAGGAAACCCTCTGGGAAGTACTCGCAGCCATCCCCTCTGGTCCTATCCAAGATGTTCCACAACCCTCTGGGCAGTGCATCCAGCCTAACCCCTCTGGGTTGGTCATATGAAATTATAAGACTCTTTGGGGAAGCTCACTGGGTCAATTTCCATTATAGTCTAGGGTAGTCAGGGTCTCTCTGAGGGAGATCACGAGGTTTAACCCTCTTGGACCCAAGGTCTAGAGACTCTCTGAGGAATCTCACTAGGTCAATCCTCGTATAACCTCATTTATTCCACATACTCTCTTAGGAAGAGAAGTCGGTCAATTCAACCTCTAGACTGGGAAGTTTTTAAATTCATTCAAACAATGTAAAGACTCTTTGAGGAAGCTCACTCGGTCCACCCTCCTGTAGTCTATAATAACTATGACTCTATGGGGAGCTCACTCGGTCGATACCCTGTAGTCTATAATGTCCAAGACTCTCTAAGGAAGCTCACTCGGTCTATCCCCGTATAGTATATAATATCTAAGACTCTCTGAGAAGCTCACTCGGTCTATCCCTTATAGTCTATATCACCGGGTTCTCACGGTACCATGCTAGTCAGTTCATATTAAAGCTATAAGGCCAGAGTAAACCTATAAGGATACTTTTCTAACAAAAGTACACCTATAGAGCTAGTTTCCTAAACAGTCTACAGAGCAACAAGCTTGTTAACAACATCATTCCATCCTATGATCACAGGGTATGGAAACAGGTACGACGAACAAAGGCTAAAAATACCCAAAGGTTGAAACAATAACAAAGCATGGGAAAAACGTCCAAGCATGAAAATTATCCAAAAAAATGATCAATTTAACTCTATAAAAGCATGAAAGAATGGAAGGAATTACCACAAGGGAAAAAAGGTAGTCACAAAATACCCAGTCCATGGGTATTTGTGGAATTTTCACATAAAACTCAATGACATCGAAAGGTAAGGCACAAACCACCTACCTCGATCCTAGGAGATTGAAATAAATGAACCAATAGGCTTGATTCTCTTCATAACTTCATTGATCTACAAAAACGAAAAAAACTTTTAACACACGATAACATATGAAAGAAGAGGAATTGGAAATCAAGGCTCTAGGAGAAGGAAGAACTCACCGCTGTGGTTCCAACGCCATCAACGACGATCTATTTGGAGAATGGACGGAGGCTCGGGGGCTCGTAGAAGATCTGCGGCCGTACGGGTCACTCTCGGTCGAAGGTGCTAGAGTAGAAGATAGATCTGTGTCTTAGGAGCGACCCCAGTCAGTTTAATGAAAAAAAGAAAATACACGACATGTACTTCTTGAGTACATGGCGTGTACTCTAATTTTCCATATTCCTCTTTAAGCGGCCTCCACTTCACCCCTACACACCATGTGTGTTGCCCGGACACGACTAGCAAATGTCCTGGTGTGTCAATGGAGTACACGGCATCTACTCATAAAGTACACGATGTGTACTTCCAAAAATTCCAGAAACTCCTCTTCTCTCAAAATATTCCGGAAAAAGAATGACATACCTGAAAATGAGGGTCTAGGTTCTTAAAAACTTCCCCATTTAAAGAAATTCATCCTCGAATTTCCCGAGTGAGGAATATAAGAAGAACCCCATAACATATTTAGACACTACGATCGTACATCAGTCTCCCTATCCCAAGTCTCGTCCTACACACGCCCATGCTGCCATAGCACCTGTACTAGAGGAACAGACCGGCCATGGAGAACCTTCGTACTGCAATTGACAATCCGGATGGGATTCTACTCAAATGACACATCTACTTCAAGGTCAACCTCCACGTTTTTAAAGACATGAAACAGGTCTGAAAAGTAACGTCGAAGCTGGGAAACGTGGAAGACGTCGTGCATAGCCCGATACCTCTGATGTAACTACACCTGATAGGCTACCGGCCCAACTCTCTCCAACACCTCAAACGGCCAGACGTACCGCGGTGAAAGCTTATCCTGTCTCTGAATCCTCTTGTGTCTCAACCTCGGTACGAAACATAGGAATACCTGATCCCCAACCTCGAACACTAGAGGTTGTCTCCGCTGATCAACATTAGACTTCTATTGAGACTGTGGTGTAGCCATCCTCTTCCGAATCAACTCTATCTACTCTGAGGTCTCCCGAACAAAACGAGGTCCCAATAAAGCTGCCTCTCCTACCTCCTGCCATCATATGGGGATTGGCATGGCCTACTATACAAAGCCTTGTAAGGCTCCATCTGAATAGTCGTATGGAAACAATTGTTAAAGGAAAATTCCACTAGAGGAATATGCCTCTCCCAAGAACATCCAATTTCTAGAATGCAAGCTTGTAGAATATACTTAAGCACCTGGATCGTACGCTCGGACTGGCCAATAATCTGGGTATGGTATGTCGTACACAGAAGTACCTGCGTACCCCAAGCCTTCGGAAGTCCTTTCCAGAACCGAGAAGTAGAGCACATATCCCTATCTGAAACAATAGAGTGTAGAACTCAATGTAGACATACAATATCTCGGATGTAAAACCATACCATATCATCAAAACTGAAGGTGTCCTTGATCATCAAGAAATGAGAAACCTTCATAAGACTGATGACGACAACCCAAACAACATCACTCCCTTGAGGTGACCTCGGTAACCCGATCATGAAGTCCATTGCGACATCATTCCACATCCACCCGGGAATGGGTAACTGCTGTAAAAGGCATGCTGGTCACTGATGCTCTACTTCCACCTGCTGGAAAGTAGAACATCTCATGACAAAACTAGAAACATCTCTCTTCATACCTGGCCACCTTTACTGGCAGTGTAGATCACGATGCATCTTGGTGACGCAAGTATGAACTACCTAAACTGAATAATGAAAATCCTACATCAGCACCTTGCATATGTCTGCTGGAACCCATACGCATCCCTGGAAATGCAAGATCTCATCCTCTCCCACTGTCTATCTAGGAAGAGGGTCCCCTCCTGAGACACTCTCTCATAGTACTATGCCTTATGAGTCTGATAGTTGCTTCATCCGTACCAGATCAAGAAGATAAGAGGTAACAGCTATAGAAGATAGGTAAGTCTATCCATGTCTGTCGTGCACTTCTAGATGCATCTTAGAGAACAGAGATATAAGCTGCCACTCACTGCTGGTCTCCGGAACTGCCTGAATCTGATTTCTTCTACTCAATGAATCTACCAATATGTTTCCCTTTCCCGGTGTATAGGCGATCTCAAAGTCGAAAGACTGAATATACATGACCCACCTACGCTGTCTCAGATTCAGATCATGCCGAGTGAAGATATACTTTAGACTCCTTTGGTCGATGAAAACCACAATGTTCTCTCCCAGAAGGTAGTGTCTCCAATAGATTAAGGCATGAACAATAGCTGCCAACTCTAGATCCTATGTCGGGTAGTTCCTCTAATGTAGACTCAACGGTCGAGACCCGTAAGCAATGACCTCATCTCCCTGTATAAGTACAGCTCCTAGCCCGATACCTAAGGCATCACAGTAAATAGTATAGACCTTTCTCGGCTCTGGAAAGACCAGTATCGGTGTTGATGTCATCCTCCCCTTCAGCTCCTGAAAGTCTGAATCATAAGAATCTGACCATAAAAACATCGCCCCTTATTGGTTAGACCTGTCAACTATGCTTCTAGGTGTGAAAAGTCCTGTATGAATCGCAAGTAGTATCCAGCGAGATGTAGGAAACTCTAAACCTCAAAGAAATTATTCATCTTCTCCCAGGATAGAACAGTTCTCACATTCTATGGGTCCACTAATACTCTTGTCTCTGAGATAACATGACTAAGAAAGTGAATCTGATCCATCAAAAAGTGGCATTTCGAGAGCTTAGCATATAACTGATGCTCTCTCATTGTACTCAGAATGATCTCAATATGGGTATCATGTTCGTGTTTACTGGGAGAGTACACCAAGATGTCGTCATGGAACGTTTGTGAGACTGAACGGCATGACTGTATACTCGTCTATACCATACCTACTCCTGATGGTTGTAAGAGGTATATCTGATGGCATAACACGCAACTGATGATAAGTAGACCTCAAATCCATTTTCAAGAACACATGGGCTCCTCGAAGCTGATCTAAGAGGTCATGGATCCTTGGTAAGGGATATCAGTTCTTGAAAATCAACTGGTTCAGCTTCCGATAATCCACACAAAGCCAAAGGGTGTCGTCTGCTTCACAAACAGGACAGGTGAACCCCAAGGAGAAGTACTGGGTTAGATGAAACCATTTTCCTGTAACTCATCCAACTACTTCTTGAGATCCTACAACTTAGGTATAGCCATCCTATAAATAGGAATGGAAACCTATGTCACTCCTGACATGATCTAAATCGAGAAGTCTATCACACAATCCAAAGGAAAACATGAAAATTCCTTTGGAATGAAATCCCTGAAACGATCCACCACTAGAGGAAAGTATAACTGTGAAGTCCCCTAGTCATCCAGATAAAGACTAAAAATCAACATTGTAACTTCTCCTAGCCCATGATGCTCTGGTCCAGCTCTACTCGCCTGGACATCCCACTCACCTATATGATGGAATGATCTTCCCTCTAGTGAAAGAAAAATCACCCTACGACGATAACAATAGACGACTGCCTGGAAGGGAACCAACCAGTCCATCACGAGAATGAAGTCATAGCCTGTCATCTCTAGGATAAAGAGGTCCTATAAGAAATGACACCCTCAAACCTCAATAAAGAACTATCTGCACTGAGGTATGCTATATTTCCTCATTCCCAACGGCATGTCAAGAGTCAGTAAGTCGGCCGACGAAAAGTTACAGATCCCAAGTCTCTCCACAACAACAACATAGATAAAACGATGTGAAGCACCAGTATCAAAAAGGGATGAAGATAAAACTAAGGCTACTAAGATCGTACCTCTAACTATAGAAGGTTCGGGATCTTTCTCCAGATAGGTCTTCTCTACAGTGAAGGTTTGGCCTCTACCACAGCCATGCGCCCCTGGCAGACCACACTGAGCTGACCCGCTCTACTTTCATTGGTAACCTGGTGACTGACCACTGTGACTACGACCTTCTACTCAGCCCCAACAACCAGAAGAACTCCAGTTCCCTAGACTAGTGAGAAACTGGCGAAGCATCTCCTAAATGCAGGGTCATAGAAGAACCCCTACCACCAGCTGAATTTGAGAAGATTTTATAGAAGCACTGAAGATGGCCCATCTTGTCGTAAGATCAGCACTCCATCGGGTCTCTATAGAACTGAGGCCTAGTATGCCCACTCCTACCAAACTGGTAGCAAAAAACCTGGCCGCTAGAAGATGCATCCCTCCTGACCTAATTTCCTCGAGAAGACTCTCTGCGGCGCTTCCTACTATCTGAAGGAGGAACACCAGCTCTGGATATCAAACATCCATGGCACATAGCTCAAGAATCACTTAGGTTGTGCTCATTGTTCAGCTCCTAGTTAATGATAGAGGATATCAATGTAAACCTAAGGATATTGACCTAGGAATGGACCTCCTGCCTGAGACCATCCTCGAACTTCCTATAAAGGAACAACTCATCACATTCTAGGATCAGTGTGAAGCAGTGCAGCTCATTCAAGTCAGATGAGTAGTCCATAATAGAAAGATTACCCTCCTACAGACTCATAAACTCCCAGGCATGGTCATCCCTCAAGGTTCGTGGGTTAAATTAGTCATAGAAGGTGCGATGAAAAGCATCCCAAGACATACTCAATTGGAACCTTGACTGCGAGATCACCTCTCACCACCTCTTCGAGGTGTCACAGAGTATATAAGTTTCCATCTTTACCCTTTTCTCTAGGGGAATCTCCAGATGCTCAAAGATCATCAGCGTGACCTCTAACCCTGACTCTACAGCCTAGAGTCCTCCATCCGGTGAGAAAGTAGGAGGATGCTTCTACTGAAAGACCCACATCAATTCTTCCATCGATGGCGCAGGAGGCGACACTCCCTTAAAAGTCTGCATCATCCTCAAGAAGTCCTCCCTGAACTGTGTATCGGCACCTGCGACGGGTATGACTTCTGCTGCCAAGGCTGGAACAGCAAGAGGATCTGCAGGAGGTCCCTATTCGGTCATATCTGATGTCTGATCACCATCTGGAAACAAACGTACAACCGGAGGATGTCTCGGAAGAATATCTATGAAAATATCAAAAACACACTTCAGATCAAGATTATCAAAGACTTAGAACACAAGAGTAAAAAATGAGAAAAGGAGAAGGAAACAATATAATTTACAAAACATGACTACACTGCGTGTATAAACACTACACAGTATGTTCACATAATCCAAAGACATGAGCGTGTACTCCTTCCACCTCTGATCGTGTAACACCACAACTATACGGCGTGTTGTCCCCACACACGGTGTGTACTCGAAATCTATTCCACTGCTCGAGTCACATTACACGTCTAACCCACACGGTCCTCTTAACCCTAGAGTACATGGAGTGTTCACTAAGGACACGTCATGTACAAGAAAAGGCTTTGGAAACCTGTGTTGTTAGTTACACGGCCAGCTACACGGCTGACAATTACATGGCACATTCCGAAAAAACACGTTGTGTATAGGAGAAGATAAAATAGGCACGTGTTGTTTGTGACATAGCCGGGTACCTAGAACAAGACTACACGACGTGTTCTTTACCAACACGGTGTGTTCTAATCGAGATTCCCCGAACCGTGTTGTTAGTGACATGGTCGGGTACACAGATCTATACAACACGGTGTGTACCTACCATACACGGTGTGTTCCTAAAGACATTTCCTCAACACTGTGTTCCTTCTCACACAGTCAGTGAAACGGTCTGAAACTACACGACGTGTAGTCATATAGTACACTCCGTGTATTCAGTGTTTTTTTGGGCAGTAGCTCAGAAGCTGCATGGATGACCAGAAACACAGAATACAAGGCATGAAGGTGCCAGATTCCGATCCGTGAGAGCCCATACTCCCCACGAACCAATTCTTTGCATCCAAAACAGTTATATATTAGAAAAAAACATGTCAATGATTCACCAATTTCTGATTCAAGAGGGCCCATAACACCTCCAGAACCAAAATTTGCGGTTCATTTAAGCAAGGTACAGTACAAAAAATCCTCTATCAAATAGCATAGATTCTATCAAATCATCTATCATAATAGGAACCATAATCTACCCAATGTCTATCACAACAACATGCAATCGCTAATGCATCCTTGATGGCTTGGAAAGAATGCATGGCATGTGATTTCTAACAAGTGCCAATATGATGCATGAGATGGCATGCCCTCATCTCATCAGGTTGCGATAGAAATATATCCACAATAGAAACAACAATTACTACACAAGTCATGTTTATAACTCTAGGTGAAATCATATCAACTGTAAAATCTCCAAACCAGAAAACTGCAATAAATGATGTAGTATGGCTTTTCCATGAACACAGGTTAGCTACTCCCAGGAACAAATTATTTCCACATACCAAATCCGTCATATCCCTGGATAAAAGATTCAAACAGTAAATCAAGAGAAACAAATTCCTCTAAAACCACATTGTAACGTCCCGGTTCTGAAATCCACCAAGAGGCGCCCCATACTCGGTTGGTCACATGGCCTCAAGCGCATTTACCCAAACACCATAGGCTTCTGACTAGTAGCGAGGGCCTTGGGTGTGATAGTGTGGAAACTATTCCCTCATTGGAAGAGTACATAGTGGATGTAAATAAACAGGCAAGAGCAGAAGCAGTAAATAACCAACCATAATAAATAGCAGAATGACTAAATCAGGAAACAGCTGGAGCTCATATGTATATATATCAAATTATGCATGATAAATATCTAGGAATGAATCCAAACAAGTCACAATGATGAAAAATACAATTGTACCAAAACAAGTTCAAATGAATGTAAACGGATCCTCAGCATCAGAAGCCAATTCTTGGTCCCATGCTCCCCTAATCCAATGAAATCATGTACCAGAAGACGAAGGGTGCTTTCCTTTGTCTATACCTGCAACCCAATAGTCTGTTTGGGCCCAAAAACATGACCCAAATAGGGTTTTAGTCTAATTCCTAGTAAGAAATCACCCGAAGATCTGTGCCTAACAGTCATTGAGTATATTGCAGGTAATAGTACAAAAATCAGTAAACAGTAGCAGCAATAGCAGGTTGTAATCAGTAAGCAGTAAACCAGATGATATACAACCGTGATCAATCCACAGAACCACAAGTAGTGGTGAAGCAACAGCTAACACAAACAGGAAACCCTCTAGGAAGTACTCGCTGTCATCCCCTCTGGTCATATCCATTATGTACCACAACCCTCTGGGAAGTGCACTCACCCTAACCACTCGGGTTTGATAATACAAAATTATAAGACTATTTGGGGAAGGTCACTCGGTCAATTACCATTATAGTCTAGTGTAGTCAGGGACTCTCTTAGGGAGATCACGTGATCTAACCCTCTTGGCCCCAAGGTCTAGAGACTCTCTGAAGAAGCGCACTCGGTCAATTTTCCAATAGCCTCAGGTATACCATAGAATCTCTGAGGAAGCTCACTCATAAAATTCCTCCTCTATCCTGGGATGGTTTTAAAGGCATTCAAACAAATTAAAGATTCTCTAAGGAAGCTCACTCAGTCTACCCTCGTGTAGTCTATAATAACTAAGACTCATTGGGAAGATCACTCGGTCTATCTCCTATAGTGTATAATGTCCAAGACTCTCTGAGGAAGCTCAGTTAGTCTATCCCCATATAGTCTATAATATCTAAGACACTCTGGGAAGCTAACTTGATCTATCCCTTATATTCTATAGCACCGGGTTCTCACGGTCCCGTGCCAGTCAGTGCATATTAAAGCTATAAGGCCGGAGTACAACTATAGAGCTACTTGAATAACCAATGTACACCTATCGAGCTACTTGGCTAAATAGTCTACAAAGAAACAAGCATGTTAACAACATCATTCCTTCCTATGATGACAAGGCATGTAAAGAGGTACAAATGCAAAAGGCAAAAGAGACCCAAAGGATTCAACAAGAAAAAATCATGAGAAAAACATCCAACCACAACAATTATCCATAAACATGATCAACTTACCTCTACACAAGCATGCAAGTAAGGCTAGAATAACCACAAGGGGAAAAAGGTAAGCACGCAATACCCCGTCCATGGGTATTGGTGGATTTTTCACATAAAACTTAAAGACATCGAATGTTAAGGCAAAAACCACCTACCTTGATCCTAACTGATCGATATACATGGACCACGAGGCTTGATTCTCCTCAGAACGGCGTAGAACTATGAAAACACACAATACATTCAACCCACGATAACTGAAGAAAGAAGAGGAATTGGAAAACAAGGCTCTAGGAGGAGAAAAAAACACTGTTTCTGTTCCAATGCAATTTAGGGGGGTCGATTCAGAGAACGGACATATGCTCGGGGGCTCAGATAAGATTCGCGGCTGTATGGGCTGCTCTCGTTCGAAGGCGCTGCAGAAGATGACAGATCTGTGGCTTAGGCGTGACCCCGGTCTGTTTAATGAAAAAAATACACGGTGTGTACTTCTTGAGTACACGGTGTGTACTCTACTATTCTGTATTCCGCTTTAAGCGGCCTCCACTTCACCCGTACACACCATGTGTGTTTCCTAGACATGGCCAGCACACGGCCTGGCGTGGCAAGGGAGTACACGGCGTGTACTTCCCAAATTTCCAGAAACTCCTCTTTTCTAAAAACCACTCAGAAAAAGAAAGAAATACCTGAATATAAAGATACGGGTTCTTACAACTACCATTTAAAATAATATTATTATACTATTAGTGTGCAACATAAGATTTCAAAGAAACCCATTTGTGCTTATCGGGAAATCCATCAAACACAACATCCCCTTTAAAGTAAAATTCATATTTAATTGACAAATATTAATAAATATGAAAATATATTATTCTATATTTACATGGGATGTTACAGAACCCCATATAGTATGATAATTTCATAATTAGTTATTGAAATCATATCCCCAATACACTAAATTTTATAATGAACATTTGAGAAAGTATAGAGTGAAGGGAAAGTTGATATAAAGAGTCATTCCACCTAAAATCTCGATGAAATCCCCATCAATAATTATCGATCTAAAATGGAGTGACATGGACAAATTTGGAGATGGTAGATCTAGATCACCATATTCTTCTGATATCCTCCAAAATAAATCCTATGGGGTTTCTTATATAGAAACAACTAAGAGAAAATAATTCTTCTTAAAAACACCCTATATGATTGGTCATTGTATAACAGTTGGTATCAAACATCTACCATAAGATTTTTGGGGTGACCACGTATAGAGGACTCTTGACACCCATTCATAATAGTGTTCCCTCCCAGGGAAATCAAGTTGACACCCGCAGTATAATTGTCCATCCCATGAAAAAATACCATCATGATGTGAGTGTACCAATAACAACATGGAACAACCATGATTATTGAGTTACAAAACACCATTACAATTCCTCACCAGATATTGTGTGGTTCTATAATGTTGTAACTATGGTACACCCTTCATATTTTCACCATGTATCACAATATTATATAACTCCTACATTTTAGAAACAACACTAAAATTTTCCCCATTTCTCACATGAGAACCCGAAACACCTTCAGTTTTTGAATCATATCCAAAAAAAATATCCTTGAGACATTCAGACTATCAAATATCATATCTATGTCATAATTCCTGAAACATATATTTATGATGACAAATAATTCCAATTTTATCTCAATTTCCCAACCCATATATATTTGCGTCACTAAAAACATACCCCAATAATGACTTAAATCCTAATGATTCCAGAATTTTCCCCCATAATTAAATCCCAACATACCATATTTTTCTATTTGGTACCCAAATACCATGACTTATCATCATATTCAAAATGTTATTTTACACTAAAACTCAAACCCAACACCTATTGTTCACTAGAGTCGAGATAACCACTCACCAATAATCCCAAAACACTATCCACGAAACCCTTTACATCATTGATAGTTTCTCATTCCGTGAAAAACATAAAAAATCCCAAAATTCATTCTACCACAGATCCCATATTCCATTCAATAATCATGAGTTGGACCTCCTCTAACCAATATTCAATGAAACTACAAGACCTAACATATTGATACAACATTAATTCACTTTATAATGATACCTTAATTTTTTATTTATAAACAAATATTATTCCCACATCAAATCCATAAGCTATCACATTGTTTAAAATAATGTTTACTTTCTCCATCAATCAAATCAATCATTATAAAAATCCAATGACTATTAACACATATACAATATTTATTGAATGTTGGTTCGACTACCAGAAGGACCCTAACAATCTTTCAGTCAAACATATGAGAAACATTTGATTCCCCTAACTATATGAGTACAATTATCATTTACATAAATTACATTAGTCCTAATATATACCACACATTTTGTGTCTACTAGTCAATCAATTGTATTGATGTGATCTTCTCAACCATACCCATGTTCCAACATGATATAGAACTCTCGAGACAGACAAATTGTTTCCAACAACACCCATTGATCACAAACAATGAAGTCCTAAAACTAAATTTTTCAAATATTTATGGTTCCCCCACTGTAGGTCTCCTTAAAAAAATAGATGATTGCAAGAAATTTTACTCCCCTTTTTAGGTATCTCAAACCGAAAGACAAATAACTCATTATAAAATAATAGAATAATAAAAAGACATGGTCAGATATTTGATCCCAAAATAAAATGTTCATATATGACCTAAAACACACAACTAAATAGGAGAAAAGACAACACATCCTTTAAATTCAAAATCCAAAAACCTTATTCATCTTATATTATTCCACAAAAAATAAGAAAAAATTGTTTTAATAGGAGAAATATGATTTCTTAACATTATAATAACTTTTTTCTATCCCGGTCATCCTCGCTTATTGTTCTCTAACATTACATATCACTTGATTTAATAACATAATTGAATCATCAAATTCATACATATCTTACCAAAAAATGAAATAAATTTAACAGAATTATTTGCTTCTTATCTTAAAACTGATTAAAATCGTTTTAAACACACAATAACTCACTGATATTTTATAACATCCCTTAAAATCCAATGGCTTTCAACATAACCCAAACATTACATTTTCTATTGTATTAGTTACCTTTTACAAAAACAATATTATTTCTAAATCATTTTTAAAATTTAATTTTCTTTATTTCATGTGAAATATTTTTATCAATATCAACTTTCACAATATTTCCTCAAAAAAATAAAATTCAAACCATTTAAAAAGAACAGTCTTTATGATTCATTTAATGTAAATTTACCTATATTAAACTCTTATTTCACACCTCATTCCACATCATGAGTTTTCATATCAATTATGGATTTCCTTTAATGGCAAAAAATCCAAAAATACATTGAATTATGATAGATAATAATCCTAATAATAATACTAATCAATATAAAATTCCCTTAAACTATATATTAATATAAACACTACATGTATCTTTTTTTATAAAATTTTAATTAAATTATAATTTTCTTCAATTAACAGAAATCAATGATACACAAAACTAGTTAAAAAAACCAACCATATTGAAGTTCTAGTTTTTTGTGCATTCAATTATTATGATTTACGAATAACTCACTTGTTCCTAGATGATATATATGACTAATCCTGAGTCTCATCCTTCCCACTTTGGAAATATTATCCTAATACATCACATTACTCTATGTGGAGTGCATAATATAAATAGTGGTATCCAAAGCGAGTGTTTAAATTCAACTAATTTCATGGTATCTAGTAATATATTGAACCCACATCACATGTATATATTACATAAAATAACTAGTAAAAACCCAATCCCATCACAAAAACTATAATATGATATTTTAATACCCTGACATGTATCACCGAGAGACATCTAAGTGGTTTCCATCACAAAACCACATATGTGCCACCCAATATAGAACATTTATCTATTTAGTGGGAAGTGAATGATGAAATCATGGGGAGGGTATTATGTCTATAACAATTACTGAAGTCAATTCCGGAATATTTGAAAAAAAATTCACAACCCATCAAAGAGGGTCACTTTTTATGTAGATATCAAAATTGATATTCACATTAAAAGGAGAAAATAAGTACAATATTTTCCTGAATATATATCCATAATATATATTATTACTAGAAATAAAATTCTGTGGTATTTGATAAAAATAATTTCATAATTTAATAATATAACGGAACACTAGATACTAATGATGTAGAAACATAACATGATATAAACTTCACTAGCATCATTCAAAAATAAATATTAATCATGATGGATCCTTATCTTCCATGGATTTCAACATTTACCACATTTAATGATATTTGAATTACATATTATCTAATGGATAATATTATGGTTTGAACATGTACATCAAAACAAATTCCATGTGTACATATATGGGATGAGTCCAAAAAACTTTTAATGACCATAATTTATCATTAATTTTGATTTCAACATTGATCATGTGGATGTCCACACAATATTTATAATCTGTAAAAATCAATCCAGTGTGTTATATCTAAACCACAAAAAACACACATTTTACATATAATCACACACACCATTTTATCATGTGTTAGCCAAGGATCCAAGACACATGACCATTCCACTATTAGATATATTATAGAAGGAATTATGATAATGAAAGGTTTAACATGTAAAACATAGATCAATCTATATCCAAGGTCACTATAAAGGTATCTATACAACAACCCATCTCTATACAATGATTCATGTTATAGTCTCATATTAAATACAATGAATTGGTTTATTATACATGTAAGGATGTCCTTATATTCCAAACATTAGGTTATCACCCAAGATAGATCATACACTAGGAATACCTATTTTCTCTTTTCACTAAAGCAATGACATCGAGGATGTACCCTAGTCATCCCATTTCACATATGGGATTATAAAAATACAATATCATGTAATAACTTATCACTAATTGTTTACCCAAACATTTCAACTCTTATCATGTTATCTCACTCAAGCCTCATGGAATGCCATTTCTTATGACACACCATATCAATACAGGTTACCACATATATCACACAAATCATAGTGCCTATCTTTTCCAAGTTAGTCTCTCTAGTTCTGTCTATCTAAATGGAGGTATATGCCTCATGATCAACATTTAATAAATTATAACCTATAATCAATAAGAATCACTAAAATAAAATAAAATACATGGAATGAAACACTTATAACAATAAATGCATCCTTCCACCAGGTTTTTATTCCCATGAGAACTAAAAATTATCAGTTTATTTCCCATCCAGCCTTATAGGCCTTGCTTATAGAATATATCAGTCACACATAAGTAACATGGCAATCTCCTCTGTATTCTCATCTATATCAATTTGGAATCCATTAATATAGTGACCCAAGACATTTTCACATATAATTAATTTATTTTTAACAATGATATCTATTAATAACAACCCAATGATCATGATCCTAGTTTATTTCAGTGATTATGTTCATATTACACCAAAGTGAGACTAAAACATTTTTTTATCCATGATGAACTACTAAATACTTATATTCTCAAAAACATTGTGGCTCAATATATGTGAATACATAGAATTAAATCTTTACCTAAAACCCTTCGAAATATAATAAATATGACAAGGAAGTATAAATTCTATGTTAAGGTCAAACATGATATCATAAAATAGAAGGCACATGTGTAGTCTCATGGGAGCGTAACATTGATAAAACAATATCATTGAATCATATTATCATAATAAATATGGTGGAAACATTAAAAATGACCAAATAATAATTCACGATTAAATGTTTTGAAAATATCACATAGATTAATGAGACCCATAATGGATTGGGCCCACACCATAATAACATCCATGGAATTTCATGAGACTAAAACATTACCCAATTCATTAATGGGTTATATAATTTCTACCCCACATTCCATATTCTGTTTAAGACATGAATATATTTTCCACATAAAAAAACTCAATAGAAAGGAATTAAAATAATAATTACTCATTGATAGAATGTGGGTTATATAATTTCTGGTCATATTATTTTAAAATAGAAATATAATTAACAAGGTATTTGATAAATTAGAATATTGAATGTATTCACTCATCAATCGAAAAGAGAGTGATAAAAATATATATTTACAATACATATATACATATTATAATGTTGTTATACTATATAAATTGTGGTTAACATTGAAAAAAATTAATAAATTCAAATTTAACAAAAAAATCACGATTAAGATAAATATATGTCTTCTAAAAATCATTTTGGAAAAAATATTACTCCTACAGTTATGTGAGGATCCTTTTTATTGATAATTTTATTTGAATAATATAATTTATTATTCAATAAAAATTATGTTGGGATTTCTTATTCATTCTGTATAAACCAAAAATAATTCCATCCACATTTTATAAATATACTAAAAAACATAGTCATTTTTAAAATGATATTTAGATTCCTTTTAAATTATTTTTCAAATTTAAATAATGGGAAAAAATTTATTTAATAAAATTAAATTACATTGGCTCTATTACCTCAGATCCAGTTTATAAATTTTTACATTGGTAAAGATACATTGAGTAAAAACTTAAAATACGTATTATTTTATCATTTTTTGAGAAAAATATACTTATATTGTACCAATTTAATTATAGAAATATAAAATTAAACATAAATAAGGAATATTCTCACCATTATTGATACTTCTAAAATGGATACATCTTCATGACCAATATAATGGAATCAAAATAATGGTGATATATAGATATATATATGGGTTTTGTAGAATGGATGATATCATGTATCAATAAATAATCAAGAATATCGAAATATAAATAGCTAAACATACATGTCATTAAAGAAATATAATGAGACTGAAATTAATTTTCATATTATATCATTACAAAAATTGCATTGATAATAATATTAATTGAATCTAAAAGTTTTAAATTCTTAATAATTGAATTTCATATTCTCATGCATCATGATACCTCTACCGTCATGTTATTTCAATAGATAATTTAAATATAACGATAAACCCCCATCTTATTTGGACCACTGATTTGTCTAATAATACCTTTCAATCCAAATTGGGAATATATAAAAATATGAACAAATCATATATAAATGATAAAATAATTCCCCATATATCAAATAATCTATTTTATTTATTAAAAAAACACCTTATAATAAAATTCTAGTATAGGTAGAAGCATACAGATTCAACAATTTTTCATTAGTTGATCAAATAACATTCAATGTAACAAACACATGTCAAAAAATTTTACTCTTTATGTAATGATCATATCCATTATACATGAATATGTATATTTAATAGATATTTATTATAAAATAAAAAATTATCATAAAAATTTTATTGTTTCGTGATATTTTTAACAATCAAAATAAAAATTGAGATTCTATAATAACATTTTCGCTTTGGTTTATTTCATTTCAAATACACTTGAACGAAATAGTTCATATTAAAAGATAAAATACCACTAATTAGTAAAATTTCATGATATTAAATTTAATTTTTGAATTATATAATCTACATAAAATTAATTAGGTTCATCACATTACATTATGCCTCAATGAAAGAAAATTGTGATAAAGTGCCTTACCACTTGCACGTTCATTCATGATAGTTCCATTCAGATAACATGTTATAGAGTTAGATAATATTTAAAATGACATTAAATTTATTAATATTATGTTTAATCAAAACAAGCATATTTATAAACATTATTAAATGTTATAAATTGAAAATGACTCACATCAGTAGTTGTAGACGGTAGGGTTTTCGTGCATGAGAGAATATATAATTTTCTTATTGAGTTAAAGGGAATAGAATGGGTGATATTTTAATATTAAATATATAATATAATTATATATTTATAATATTCCTTAAATATATTCTTATCTTCTTCCATGTAAATAATAACTGAATAACAAATCACATCGGTTGGTGAGGTAATAGTCTGTCGTACACTAGGGAAATTTTATTATATTTTAATTACAAATGTAATTAAGAAGAAATATTTTATATTATAATTAAATATGTTTTTAAATATCATAAATATTTTATTCATGGTTCATTTACATCATTATATCTATCCCTAAATGTTTGTTTTGGAAAAAAATTATATCAATTGGTGAGGAGGTTTTCCACTGTACAAATGATCTATACAATAATTTGACATTTTATATATCTGTGGATGGATACAGGTTATGAAAAATACATAAAAAAATATCAATATATAATATATAATTATTATTTTGTTATAATATTATTAAACAATCATTTATTGAGGTGGAAGAAGAACTAAAAAAATGACCGTTTAAGAGTGTTACAACATCATCAAGGAACAGTAGTTTGGCGGCACGAAAAGCCTCTATTAGCTAGATTTAAAAAAACAATGTCCTTTGGATATTTTTATGGGTTTAAAAATTTATTTTGGTAGTTATTTTCCAATTAAAATGGAATTTTATGTGTTAATAGGATATGATATGGGGTGGACTTTTATAAGTAGTGGAGTCGGCACATAAAAATATTTTTTAACAAAATATATTACATCCACAATTCAAACATGTAATAATCCTGGATCTTGACTAATTAAATTACCATATAGTTGACAAATTATATATATATATACAAAAAGTGTCTTTGAAAGCTTCATACTTAATTTTTAACCCATTTATAGTTTAACCCCTAGTAAGTCAATATTTACATTTAGCAAAATAATAATTATTTATTTTCAATATTAACATTGGTAAAAAATTAGGTTTATTAAAATATGTACTATAAATTTTTGAGAATAAAAGAGCTATATATTTTCCCAAATTATTTTCAAAAAAATATAATAATTCATTTTGAAACTATACATAAACAATTACAAAAAAGAATGTTTTCCAAGAATAAATTCTCATAATATGGATGTTTATAATATCCAATATCAATATTAAATTGACAAAAATTACCAAAAATTGAAGTGCTTATAATATAATTTAATTAATGTAAATTTTAAAATGTATTGAAATTTTATATGTTAATTATTTAATTTAAATAGAAAATATATTTTCTGATAGAAAAAAATACTTTTCAATATTCAATGAAATGTGAAACATTTATGAAGAATACTAAATATTTTAAATTTTATAATTTAACATTGTGATCTCAACTATTTTTTTATGAAATAAATTTTATAAAACTATAGAAATTAATTTTATCATGGGTTTTTAATAATGTGATGAAACCATTTTATTTTAAATTAAATTGTTTCTTAGAAAACAATTATTTTTTATATCAAATGAATAATATTAAATCAATAAATAATTTTTATCCATTTATATAAGATTATTTTTATATATACAATATAAATTTAATAGTTTTATTATTACTACTATCACCTGACAATTTTATGTCTAATTTGAAATAGTTATATTTAATTAATATATTAATAATGTATTTTCTTTAAAAACAAAATCTTGTTGGAATCACAATCAGTAAAATATGTTGACTTTTTTATAAGGAAATAAGTCATAAAGTATTTTAAGGTTACATTCCTCCCTCCAAAAAAATTTAAATCTTTAAAATTTGTGGATATTACATTCTTAATAGATTCTCATAGTAATTTTTCATAACATCAATAGGTTCCCACAATAATTACTTTAATTATTTATTTCTCCAAAAAACAGAAACCAGATGAGTTTTTTATTCCTAATGTCTTGATCTAAAATATCAATAAACGTGATGGATTCTTAATATATAGAAATAATATGTTCCAATTCAATTTAATTAATGGTGGGAAAATTTTATCTGTTTAGGATGTACATATCAAATAATGATATGTAAAGAACATCAAGCAAATTTGAGATACATTGTAAAATTTCTCAATGATGATAAATTAGTCAATTAATTTCAATGATTTCAATGTTTTTGATATACCTATGTATTGGATTTACATTCTTACAAAACCTTATAATAAAATACTTGGGTATAATTTAAATAAAACATGATATCCCACATGGAATTCCATAATATTACTCTAATTATTAACATTACTATATTTTCTAATTTGAAAATATTTATTGTGATCATGAATTGAATATATTGTTATTGTTTCATATTATAAAAGTTATGGTCCTACATGTTTCCTTTCAATATCTTAAACCAAATATGTTGGAGTATAACATATATTTCCTTATATTACACTATAAAACACCATTAAAATACATTAATATGAATTAAATTATATGAAAAAATGAAAAAAAAAATTAAATGATGATCCTACATAACTTATACATCATTTGTTCATTACTTCAACATTAATTCTATTTTTTCAATAGTACTTATATACATTCCACTATTTTCTGGATGGTTTAGAGGGCTTAAAAGATACATAGAATTAAAATTATTCTATAGACTCATCAATGATTATTATGCAGTACTAATATTGTAATAAAATGTGACAAAAGTGGTTTTATTTTAAGTCTTACACCATCAATAATATAGGTACATTTTATATTCTATAGGGAAAAATTTTATTATATTTTGAAAAAATGTTTATATTATGTTAGGAGATCGACAATAACCTGTATTTATTCTCTCTTTCTAGAAGTAACTTATAGTCATATAAAAAATATCATAGTAACATTATAACATTTACAAATTATAATAATATATTTATTAATTAATCCTTGTTCATTTTATATAACATGTTTAAATTGATGCATAACCAATCATTTTTAAAATGATAAAAAATTTCCAACATCATGTTACTCCACAAAATGATTTCCTCAAATAAATATAAATAATTATCCGACTTAGTTTTTAATGAAATTGGATCTATAAAAAACATAGAAAAATTAAAATTTTGGCATATTTATAGTTTTAAAAAATAATTTATTTCCAAATTTCAGAACTCCATCATGATAAACCATGTCCTCTATATTTGCGTTATTCAAATAATTTTTTTTTATTTTGAAATTTATAATCATTATATTGAGAAAATTTTATATGTTATAATAAATTTGGATTCCCAATAATTTGATTATTTATTAATGTGTATTTTTCATTAATGAACACTTTTCCATATTTATTAAATCCAATAACATTTATTCCTTTTCAATAATAATTTGGATCAAAAATCTATGATATTTCATTCTCAATGCATCCACTACCTTGGTTTTTTAAAAATTTTGGTATTGTATTTAGAAATAAAAATCCATGAGTTAGTCTAGTTTTCTAAATTATCTCATATTGATTAATTTCTATGAAATGATGTATTTTATTCTTTTATGATCATTCCATATCTCATATCATTTACAATTTTAATAATTTTTCAATATCTTAAAATTAAATATTGCAGCTTCCAACCCAAGATCATGGGTCCTATTATATGATTGAATATTCTTCAAATTCATTGATTTATAATCAATAACATTGTTATTTTTATTTAAGAAAAAATAATGTCACTTCTTCAATGAACAACTATATATGACAAATCCATATTCCTTATATGGTGGAGTCAAAATAAGGGAATTGTCAAATATCATCATTATCTCTTTGAAAAATATTCACATTACATTCTCTAGACATTCTAACCAAATTTCCTTGTATTCATAGTTAATGTGGTATAACATTTAGAAATTATAATTCATTTTTTTATAGTAACCTTCAAAAGAAATGAAACAATGTACTGCATTTCTGATTGACTGTGTAGGTTATTTTATGACCAAATTCTTCTTCACTAGATAATCTAAGATTCCATCCATGGAAAAAATCCAACAAATGTATCAAATTTGATTCCAAAAGTAAACTATAGTAAATTTATTTATATAAAATAATCTTCTCAATAATTTAATGAATAATACATAATGTATTATCATGGTCCCTGTTTAATTTAGAATACACCTTTACATCATCAATGAATACAACAAAAAAATCATCTAGATATACCGTGAATACACTATTCATTAGATCCATATAAATATTGAGTGAATTATTCAATCCAAACGGTATTATAATAAATTCATAATGTGAATTCGTCCTTAAAAAAGCTGTCATTAGAATGTCTGAACTAATTTTCATCAATTTATGAAATCTAGAATGAAGCTCAATATTTGATAAATATTCCTCTTAATGAAGTATATAGAATATTATGAGTTAGTTTATTTTTTTAATTTTCCTAATATATTTGAATTAAATATTTTAAGAACATGTTTTTAATGAACCTTATTTCTTCTCAATTACATACCGAAGTCCATTTATTATGAAACACATTAGAGAATATATCCATTATCAAACAATTACAATAGTTATTTCATTAACTACAATAATTATATATATCACATTCTATAGAATAATGTTTGATATTGGTATTTATTCATATAATAAATCAATAAGAAAAAAAATATCATTCTCAAGGGGATGACCGTGTAATTTCTTAGGAAATAAAACTATATAATCATACACAATGAGTCGTTCCTAAATTTGATGAATTCCTTCTCCATCTCTTGAATCTGTATTATATAATTTTCCTATATTATTATTTAGTAAATCAACTATAATGGATTTAATACATATCTCAAATGATTATTCATCTTCTCTAAACATAAGTAATTATTTATCATAACAATTAATAATAATATCTTTCTTCTTGTAAAAATGTTTTTCATCTTATGTTGAAATACATTCCATATAATGGAATACTCATTTCCACCACAGGAATGATGTAGTCTGTCAAAATGTTGGTTGATGTCTCCAAAAAATAATGATACATCTTGAATTACCAGTTATGATAGAAATATATTCTACATTTATTAATGATTAATTAAGAATATCTTATTTCGGGATTAATGTACATAACACCAGATTATTTGGAACATCCACTAAATCTATAATGATCTCATAATAATGGCCTTCTCCCCATGTTTTATTCTATGGTATATTCCCTTGATGCTTGGAGAATTAGTTTTCATAGTTCCCCATATAATTATTATTTAAATAATATATAAAATTGATCTATTTTTAATATATAATTATTTTTGTTAGTGAACATTATCTTCAAAAAAAATACAAATGAATTATTTCTTTTCCCAAGGTGATTCATTCCATAATTCATACATGGATGAAATTTATTTACTCTCATCATGTTCTTTGATAAATTTCCATTTTCATAACACTGTTATGACTTCTTATATTCTTTATTTCAATTAGGAATGTGGGATATTTTTAATTCATTCTACCTATATATTCCACTTAAAACTATTTAATCATATGAAGAAAAATGTAGAGGGTCCATTACATTATGGTGTCATGTCACACACCCTTAAATGAAATGAGGAATACTGCATTATGTGATGTATATGTAATATTTACCATACATTGATACAAATGGAATAGTTTCCATATAAGCTCTGACACATTATTACTCATTTTCCAATATGCTGAATAACATTATCACATTTTTATATTATTTCTCACAAAGTAAGTTTTCTTCCAAAAAAATCTCATTATATATTTCAAATCCATGGTTTTTATTTCCTATTCCTCTATGTTATTCTAGATCAATGACAACCATTGACTATAATTTTCATTGAGACTATACAATTCATGTGTAAAATATCCTTTTTCATTTCTTCCCATGGACATAGATACATTCTTCATCGACTTCATCCATTTAACATATTCTTTTGCATTAGTTTTCCAATAAAATAGTGGTGGATTATTTAATGTAATATAATCCAACATATGACAGTCTTATTGTGAAATAGGTATCTTAATCTGACAAAGTATATTTTTCGTTACCTAATTATCATTCCATAATATTGAAAAAAATTTATAAATACCAATACAAGTTAAATTACATTCCTTTGCATGGAAATATATACCATATCCATGAGTATTAATCCAATTATTCATTATTGGATCCATTTATAAATAATGGAAAGTATTGGAACCAATCATAAAATAATTAATTTTAAATCAAAATCTGTAAATTGATATATGGTGTACCACTAAACATAAATTAAAAGTTATGAATTATTAATATAAGAATAACAATAGTGGCCTCATATGGGATACCATTATTTTCAAATCCTACATTATGTTTTTTAATTAAAATGTGAATTTTTTTAAGCTTTTCTTAAATCTAAGTCAATCAAGGTGAACTGTAAAGACTATTTTCATACACCAGGTGTGGAATGGGTCAATCCAAAAAACTCATTAGACAATTATTAATCCTACTTACTTATATTCAGAACCATGTTGAAGGGTATTATACCAAAAAGGATTTAATTTTTAGGACAAATATATAACATTTTTTTAACTAAACATTTTGGATTTTATTAAATACTTGTCCTACTATCTATTATTGGGTTATTATCCCTAATAGAGAATTTACATAATCTAATTCGCATGTATTAAACTAATCCACATCTAATTCAATCAATAATACAGAAAACTATAGGGACATAGAGTTGATGACTACATCAATACATTAACATTGATACAACATTGGACATTTAGTTGGACCAATTAGTTCAGTCGGGTTTTGGAACTAGATAAATATATGATACCCATTTTAGATTAATTATATAAAATAAAACAAAATATAATTAAATAATTATCATCCTTGAAGAAAAATCAAAGGATTCATCTTTATAACACTGGGAAAGAGAAAAAACGTGAGAAAAAATTCCCCATATTGTCTACATATAGTGGAAGATATAATGAATAAATATAACTTAATCAATATGGGAAAGCAAGTAATTTATCAATAATTCCATTTAATAAATAAATTGAATGTGAAATGTATACATAAATAATAAAATAAGGAAAATATCATGAATAATAATAAAAACTAATCTTTATTTGTTGTGTATTATTAATTATTTGATGTCATTGTCTCTAGAATCATGATCCCATGTCCATTAATGTGTTTCGAATGTCAGTGTAAAACTTCTTGGTAAATACCCATCTAATTTGGCCGATTGATTTGTCTAATGAGATAGGTAAATTCACTAAGAGCCTTTAAATAACTAGGCCCCAAAAGTATCTTCTTGTCCAAATGACTCCATTATATATTTAACAATTAGTGTACTTCATGAATCAATATTCCTTATCAAAATATATCCTTATAGAGTAAACAATATAGATTTATCAATATTTCCCCATTTGATCAAATAACATTAAAATAATCCACACTATGTAAAACATAATACTAATTATGATATAATTATTCAATCCATACACGAATACAAATGTTTAATGGAAATTAAATTTCCAATGAATAATAGTCAAAAGATAGTGATTGTCTTAATATAATGTTAACATTTAAAAAACTTTGATTGCACCAAACTTTTACTACATCTTATTTTTCATGTAAAATCAATTTGGTTGAAATCATTAATATTTAGACTAGTAATTCAATAAATTATAAATTAATCTTTTAGTTAGATGTAATAAGGTAATTATATACACCATATAAAATAAAATATGTTTATAAGATTACAATAAAACTCAATGAAGGGAACTCCAAATGATGTCCCTTGCCTCATGCTTTCATTTGGTTGAATTTGTTTTATCATCTAGTATAATGGTTTTCTTAATGTTATTAATTTTTATGATAACCATATTCAAATTCATAATATTTTATATTTTCCCTTATAACATTTCCCCTCCCATATATTAATTAAATTTCCATATTTTCATTATTTCAGTTGTTAAATTCCTTGTTTTCTCATGTCTGTATTGTCATTTTAGTTCTGTATCATTAAAATATTATTTATTTCCACAATATATTGTATAATACTAATTTTAAAAATATTAAATTTAATTATTTATTCATTTTTTATTCATTATTGAAGGTTGGACATGGAAAATTAGTCACATCACTATGTGGAGATTGTATGTCATATGTATGAACAAGGGACAATATAATTTTCATAACGACTGAATGAGTAAGGAATTGGGATATATAATAATATTAATGATTTAACATAATTTCATATATATCTCATATAATCCTTAAATTTATCCTTATTATCTTCAATATATGTTATAAAAAAATTAGGTATCACGTCACTTCGTGAGGCATTGGTCCTCCTTACACATGAGTGATGGTATCATAGATTAAACAAAATAAAAACTAAGATGATATATGTTATATTATAATTACCTATATATATATAAACATAATAAATATCATATTAATTATTCAAATAGTATATTATATATGGCCTTGAATTGTGTTAGAGACAATAAATTATATATATTTATGAAGTGGTAATCATCTTTAAGCATGATAATGTTCTATTTCCCATTTGATGGTAATGGTGTTGAAAATAATTTATTTCATTAAAACAATAACAGATCAGTATATTTGAGATTATATTTTTTATAATATATTTATTTAATATTATTTTAGGGAATTATAATGTCATAAAAAGTGAAATTTCTTGTTTAAAATTTGTACCACTTCTTTAGGGATTCACTTTTGGTTTTCACCAAAATCAGTTTAAGAATTTATTTAAAATAAATAAAATATATTTTTTATACTAGGATGGAATTAATTAATTTATTTGGCATGAACATGGGGGATCCAATTTTTATTTTATGTGTTAAAATGGGAGGGCTGTGGGAGGCCTTTTATAAGTGGGGGATGAAACACATGGAAATTTTTTGACGTATCAATTACACCCATAATATAATCATGTATAAATCCTACTAAATTGGTCATTATTGATCCGTATATATGATATGGTTGATATATTTCTATACAATTAGTTTTAAAATGTTTGTATGATTTTTTAACTATTTTTTCTTAGATTAACCCCTGGAGAACCAAAATTTTCCTTAATTTATGTTGTTTCTTTTTTTAGTTTTTACTATACAATTTATTCTACAATTAATAATAAACTATTATATAATAAATATTACTCTAAATCCTAAAATTGAATCAATTTTTCTCAATTCAATAAATATAAATAATAGAATAAAATTAAAAATTATACCTATTAACATAATAAAAAAGGCATCTTTGAAATGAAAAATTCTCATAAATATATATGGTTTTTGTAACGAAATTTTGTATGAAAATAGTTCCAATGATCAGAGTTGTATTTATATTATTATTATTTAACAAATTTTAATTCAAAACCAAATGAAAATATAATTAAAATTTCAATTTTTTTAAATGAATTATTTTTGAAATTAAAATACTTATATTTCACTATTCAATCAAAAAGGAATATTTTTTGGAAAAAAGGAAAAAAATCTCATAATATATTTATTATAGTTTTATTCCAAAAATATTTCTCATTTTATAAAATAAATTTTCAATAATGTTTAGAAAATTATTATTAGTGCACAAGAAGTGATGCAACCAGTTTCTATTAAGAAATTTTTTTGTCAGAATTTTTTTTTATTTTTTTCAATTGATTATTATTTTATTTCCGTCAACTAGAAATAAATATAATTTATATAATTTTTTAATAAAAAATAATCCTATAAATTATCATATTAATATTAAAACACAATAAAATTTCTCTCTAATTATAAAGGTAATGTATAAATAATAATTTAATAAAGTATTTTCATTTCAACATGTAACGCCCCGACCCTAGTTACCCAGAGTCGGTGCATTATTACATAACATTGGCATGATAAAAAAGATCAATTCTCGAAAGACTGAGTAGTTTAGTAGCCTTGGAATTACTAGATACATTCATAAACATTACATTACATCATAATTTGAAAAACTACAATAATATAGTATCCACAGTCCACACTCATATCCACTTCAGACTATCCCTGCTGGTCAGTCATAAAATATTTCTTCACATCCTATGAAAAATAAAACAAAGAAAGGGGTGAGCTGAGGTGCTCAGTAAGGAGAACAATATAGAGGAAACTTTCATAAATAAGCATGACCATTTATGGGAATGTATAACTAAAACAAATTCCTTTTAAAAATAAAAAATCAGCATAAAATGGAAAAAATAAAATGAAATAATTCTATTTACTTATTCACATTGATACTCTACTCGTCGAATAATCACATGCAATAACAATAACCACTTTCATAATGATGGAATGCATAATGTCACACTATCATACCCACATAGTAAAGGACTTGTGTAAAGACTACAAATAAGATTTTTTTCAAGGCCTTGTGCCAAGATAATAGTTTGTCTTATTAGACCTATCGATACATCGAGGAGCTATAGCGGGCTCCACCCATCACATGCTAAGTCCAATGCATTCCTCACATGAACAGGTTTGAACATAACACAAACATTCGTATTAAAAAATAGCATACGAAATGTAAATACTTTCTCCATAAACCATGAATGGTATAAAAATAACACATCCATAGACAAACATATCACAAAAACATCAATACAATATAGAAGTTATGTATCATAATAAATCAACATCAAATAAGCTTCAAATCAATCACAGGATGTTGACATAGATGAAATCAAAACTATTTGGGAGAATATCTATTTATTTGAAATCATTTAAAAGTCACATAATTTTAAAATAAAATACTTACATTGAAAATATTCTTATAAGATTATAAGGGACGATTCAAAGATTTTACAACTGTGGAAAATAGCTGCACCCGCCATATAAGTTTAAAAAATACATTCTTAACATAATTTGTCGAAAAGGTTAAAAAGATTCTTTTTTGGAAAATGATGTAAAGATTATTTTATAAAGTTATTATAAAAATTCAAACAAGGGTATTGATGACATTAACCCATATTTTGTAAAATAGTAAAAATGTTTTGAATTACATTTTTACGAATCATGGATGTGGATGATAAAGAGGTCCGAGAAGATAATTACGTATAAACAACCTCGGATAATGAAGAGACTGTGAAATAATCTCTTAAATTGTACTTTTCCTTAGTAGAGGTTAGGCTACCCTCCTATATAATAGTTAAATCATTTTTATTAAATTATAAAAGAATCATATACATAAATATGATATCATATATGATCTTTTAATAATTATTTTTTAATAATATCTTAGTATTATTGTCGTTTCGGGTGTTAACTTACTTGTTTTCATTAATATGTTCTGTTACATAAGTTGTGTTTGTTATCCATAGGTTGTATCATATTCATATACAGAATGATATAAAGTCCTTAAAACTTATTTTTAATCATCAAATGAGAATTATACTTGAATGGATACGATGGGGAATGAATCTCATCATGTTCGTGGAGACGGTAGTCCGTACGTCCGCACGAGCAACGAAATCATTCTTTTGATATAAAAAAAATATATAATTGGATGGTATATTATATATATAAATAATAATTATAATTTTATATTTTTTATTTACTTCAATTACCCATCTATATCATATCCATCCAAATAATAATGTTTTGAATAACAATTACACCACGACGTTGAGACGGCATGTCGTACATACGCACGTATGGTGACATGTCATTCAAAGGATGGATTGAATACTGAATATGGTTGTACCATATTTATGATAACATCAATGTATATAGAGGATTTTGGAGTTATTTTTTTAGAATGTAAATAAAAAAAGAAAGGAGAAGTTGAAGAATAAAGGAACTTGAAAGAGGGTGGTGAAATTATTATCACTTCTTCAGGTTCTTCCTTCTGATTTGATCAAAGGGATCCATGGGTTGGATTTCTGATAAAACTATGGACTCTAGGTTGAATTGAGGGAAGGTTAGAGAATATTTGGTCAGGGGTTGTCCGAGCCAAAAGGCTTTGAAGGTGTGAATTAGAGAGAAGGGGGAGTACACTTTTATAAGTGCGGTGAGGGGAACCTTTGGAAACGATATAAATATTATTTTATAATGAATTTATATTCGGTTTATAATGGATCCAAAGTGAATTATTTAAAGTTTATGGTAGGAATGGGTCTAAATACTTTCAACCAATATATTTTAGATAGGTTTGGGTCAATATATTAACCTTATCATTTATATTTAACGCTTAGTTAAATTGATTGACATTTACCATGTCTCTTTGTATTTTTATATTATATAGTTAATAAACATACTATATACCTCCAAGAGACTCCCAAGTGGTCCATTAATGATACACATATGATTATATATGTACTTAGGATAATCCTTAGATTTTTATGAATATAATATCAATTAATTATATAATATTTGTTTTAAAAACTCTATTATGTCAATTTTGGCACTATTGGGTATTTTGTTTTTGATAATTTCATAACATCATTATTACTTCAAAACAAATTTATATATCCTATACTAATATGTAATAGCAACCTAGGAAATTACTGGAATTCATAAAAAGTCTCAAATTACATTTATTTTGATATTTATAATATCAATTATTTAAATATTTCATTAATTAGGTAATTACTTCATCAACATTTTGTCATAAATAAATTAAATTATATAATATCTAAAAATTATAAATAAAATACCATTATATAGAAAATATTCATATATTTCTAATGAATATTAATAATCGAAATTATTTTATGTATAACACTATATTAAAAATGTATTAGTTATTAAACATTTATTTTAACTATTTTAACTCTTCTTTGAATTAAAGAATAATAAATGTCCTAATCTAATCCAAGTGAACCTAAATGATAATATTTTATTCCTAATGTTGTTTTTGGTTGAGGTACATGTTTCCAATATAATTAGGACATGTGTTAGGTTAATATTAATATCATTTTTACCTTTAATTACCCTAATTACTTTTAACAGTGGTAAATAAAAGTAAAAAGTTACTATTCACCAGACAATATTTTCATCTTATTGAACCAAATTTTACTCCTTGATATTATCGATGTCTCTTGGATTTTTGAAATTCCACTCACAGAAGCAGTAAAACTATGTTTTATGTGAATTTCCAAATTCTCCTTGGAGGTGGGTAAAAGGCGGTGAAAAGTTCAATAAAATTTTTATATATCTAAAATTATTCTAAACGAACTACAATGAATTAAATTGAACATATATAGGTATTATGTATTAAATTAAAATAAAATAAATAATTATTTAAATAAAAATTTGGTTATAAACTATAACTCAGTGTTTTTTCACTATTCATCAAAAATTGAATGTTTTCAGCAAAATACCAATAATTCATCCTATGCCAATTTTGATATTCTGAATACAAAAATGAAGTCCATTTTAAAAGATAAAATTTATAAAATTTCAAAATTTGGGTATTACTATTCATAATGTCTAGTTTTATTGGTTATGGTGTGTGTTATAAATCGATGTTGCGTAAAACACATGCTACTATATTATTCAGAGAGAAGCGTACCATGAAAGCTTGGGGTGTTACATTCTCCCATCCATCAAAAAATTTCGTCCTAGAAATTTCTAGAATACTACCTCATGAAAAGACATGGGTTTTTTTATGATAAGTTCCTCGGGTTCCCATGTTGTCTCTTCTATATTATGGTTTCTCCATAGAAATTTTACCAGGCGAGTCATCCGGTTTCTCAGCACTTCTTCTCCTGTATCAAGAACCCTGACGAGATCTTCACAATAAGACAGATCAAGTTCCAGTTCAAATTCCTCGTAAGTGAGTACATGTGTTGGGTCAGGCATGTATTTTGTCAACAGTGACACGTGGAACGCATCGTGAACCTTGGAGAGACTTGGCGGCATTTCCAAACGGTAAGCTACAACCCCAATTCGTTCTATAATTTCGAAAGGTCCGATGTACCTGGGACTCAATTTAACCATCTTACCAAAATTTATAACTCCCTTCCATGGAGATACCTTCAAGAAAACATGATCTCATACCCGAAATTCCAAATCCTTCCTTCAGTTATCATCATAGCTCTTCTACTTATTTTGATCTTCTTTGATGTGGTTTTGGATTACCTTTACCTTTTCCATCATTTCCTCCACCATTTATGGGCCTGAAAGTTTTCTTTCACCATAGTCATTCTAGCATGTTGGTTTGTGACATCTCTATATTAATAACACTTCATATGGTGCAATCCGAATACTGAAATGAAATCTATTATTATAGGAAAATTACACTTAAGTTAAATATTGATCCCACATACCCTGAAAGTCATGTGAGAAATATCTCAACATGTCTTCTATGGTTTGAATAGTCCATTTTGATTGTCCATCTGTTTAATGGTGGTAGGAAGTGCTCAAATGAAGTTCAGTATCCAAGGCCTTCTGAAGACTCTTCCATAATCTTTTAGTAAAAAAGGGATCATGATCAGAGACAATCGATAGGGGTACTCCATGAAGTCTCACACCTTAATTAATATATAGTCTTGCTAGACATTCAATTGGAAGATCCTGCCTTATAGCAAGAAAATGTGTTGACTTGGTAAGACGATCAACAATGACCCATATTGCATCGTTCCTTCTAGGAGTCTTTGGTAGTCCCATGAAAAAGTACATCATGATATTATCCCATTTCCACTCAGGGATGGGAAGAGTTTGCAGTACTCCACCATGATATTGCCTTCCAGCTTTCACTTGTTGACAAACAATACATGTTCACACAAAATCAGAAATCTCCCTCTTCATGTTGTCCCACCAAATATGTTCCTTCAAATCCCTATACATTTTGGTTCTCCCAGGGTGTATAGAAAAATTGGAACTATGAGCATCATCCAACAATTCTCTTTATAGATTAGGTATGTTGGGAACACAAAGTCTCTTCCCAAACTTCAAAATTCTATCTGCATACACAATGTCACTCAATCATCCAGCATTCATAGCTTTAATATTCTTCTGAAACACTTCATAACCGGTCTGAGAACTCTTTGTCATTTCTAGAAAATATGGTTTGGAATCCATTTGAAAAAGCATTAATTTTTCCCCTTACATAGTGATTTCCATATCAATATTTACTGGATCCATGTATATATGATCCTTTTCAACTCACATATTGTTCAAAACTCCATGATCTTTTCTACTCAAAGCATCTTCCACCTTATTTTTCTTCCCGGGGTAGTAGTTCATCGTGCAATCTTAATCCTTGAGTAATTCAAGCCATCTCTTTTGCCACATGTTGAGTTTTGTTTGTCATAAAATATACCTTAAACTCTTGTGATCAGTATAAATCTCACACTTCTCACCATAATGATGGTTTCTCCAAACCATAAAATCAATGATTACGGCAGCTAACTCAAGATCATGAGTAGGATAGTTTCTCTCATTAATTTTCAGTTGTCGTGTGTCATTGGAAATAACTCTATAATTATACATAAGGACACAACCAAGTCCTTTCTTAGATAAATCACTATAAATAACAAACCCATAATTCCCCAATGGTAGAGTCAATATAGGAGCGTTGACTAATATTCTCTTCAGTTCCTCAAAACATTCTTCACACTCTGTTGTCCAAACAAATTTAACCCCTTTACGTGTGATCTTCATTAATGGGTTAGCCAATCGGGAAAAATTCTGGACGAAACACCGATAATAACTTGCTAAACCAATAAAACTATGTACCTCAGTTATTCTCGTAGGTGATGGATATTCTTGGATTACCTTGGTCATAGAAGGATCAACGGAAATTCCATCCTTAGAGACAATATGGGATAGAAAAGAAATCTCATGAAGCCATAATTCACACTTGCTAAACCTTCCATATAATTCATGTCTTATATGAGTCTTCCGGATAATGCGCAAGTGATTTTCATGATCTTTATATATTTTGAAGTACATCAAGATATCATCAATAAATACCACCAAAAAATCCTCAAGATATTCCTTGAAAACTCTGTTCATTAGATCCATGAATACAGAGGGTGCATTAGTCAGCCCAAAAGGCATTACTGTAAACTCATAATTCCTGTACCTGGTTTGATATGCTGTCTTTGAAATGACTTCATTCATTACACACAATTGATGGTATCCAGATCGAAGGTCAATCTTCGAAAATTATTGAGCTCCATTCAATTGGTCAAATAAATCATCAATATGAGGTATCAAATACTTTTTCTTTATTGGTATAGTATTGATTACCCTGAAGTCGATACATAACCTCATATATGAATCTTTATTCTTAACAAAAAGGACAGGGGCTCCCCATGGAGAAACAACAGGGTGAATAAATACTTTATTACTCAATTCATATAGTTGTTTCTTTAGTTCAAATACTTCCATAGTGTCCATTCTATAAGGGTTCTTCGATATAGGCCATCAACCAGGATTTAAATCAATGGAAAACACAATTTCTCATTCTGGAGGATGTCTAGGTAAATATTCTAGAAACCCATCTACATATTTTTTCACAATAGGCAAATCCTCTATTTGAACATTCCTTTCCTCATCCAAAGTTATTTCATTCTCTTCCTCCCCGATAATTGAATTTAGTTGAGATACTGGGGGTGGATCTAGATAAGAATTAGGTGGTGATGATTCTGCTCTAAAGATAAGGTGTTCGATATCATCATCATCAAAAATTGTAACCCCCTTCTTCTTACAATAAATCATCTCATCATGGTCCGAAAGCCAATCCATATCGAGGATTATATCAAATTCGGTCATGAGTATGATGATTAGATCAGTGGATAAAGAACATTTATATGCTCTAATGGGGACTCATTCATAGAACATTGTAGCAATGATACTTACCCTAAGAGTTTTTACTGACAAAGCCCTTGTTAAATAAAATTAGAAATATCTAATTTTCTTAGAAAACTGGGAAGATATTAAATAATGTGATGATTCAGAATCAAATAAAGCATTGGCTAAACTTGAGGAAACCATTAAATTACCTGCCAGCACATCATTCAGAGCTTCTACCTCAGCAGTAGTGATAGCAGATGCTTTGCCTTGATCCCTTGGCCTTTTATGAGTTATGTTTCCCTGACATTTAAGACATTCATTTTCGTAATGTCCCATATCCCTGCAATTGTAGAATTCAACATCGGTAGCATCTTTCTTCCTCTTATAATCATGAGCTCGGTGGCCTTTTTCACCACACTTGTAACAGATTCCCATTCCATTCATGCAAGTACTAGGGTTTTTCTTCCCACATTTACTGTAGGATGGATATTCAACTTTTCCTTTATTCCCCTTATTTCCATTCCTAGAGTGATCATCGGATCTCTTCTTCTATTGATTTGCTTTAATTTCTTATGACTTAGAGAATTATTTTTCTGTCTTGATAGCACATGAGACAATGTCTTCATATGATGAGAAGGATTGTGAGACTAATGCTCAATGGAGAAATGGTTTTAACCCATCATAGAAATTATCAATCATACTTATTGGGTTACGTATATAATATGTGTCGTGCCTCGTTAACATTGTAATGTTAGCCTTATACTTTGCGACATTCTCATCCTCCGTTTGTCTCAGACTTAAAAATTTCCTTTCCATATCTGCTCGATGATCGCGAGGAAAGTATTTTTCTAAGAAAATCTCTTTGAACTACCTCCATTCCATATTTGATACTTAATCATCTTCCTTTGTGTTTTTAATCAATGACCACCATTGATCATCATCTCCAGTGAGGCGGTAAACTACCATGATAACTTTTTCCCTTTCACTACTCCCTAAGACATGGAATATTTTCTCTAAGGAATTTATCCATTGCTCAGATACTATTGTATTTGTACTACCATTGAATGTTGGTGGTTGTTTCCTCATGAAGCGATCTATCATTGATCCTCCACGCTGCGGATCAGGGTGCTCCATACGAGTAATGTTATTATTCATAACCTGAGTGATTTGTCCTAGTATGGTGATTAGCGGATCAGAAACAGTTGCATCACCAACTCCACTATAATTATCTTGAGTAGGAGGAAAATCCCTACATGGAGTTCTTGTATTGATACGGTTTCCATTTCTTCCACTAGGAAACATTTTTAAACAATGGAATACAATAGATTAGTTTATGTATCTCAATACATAATTCTGAAATTGTAAAACAATTAACATAAATTGAATAGTTTATGGATATAATTCATAATCATTAAAAATGATTTCTTTGATGAATTATATACTCCTAAATCATTAATAATGGTTTGTAATGAAAATGAGACTTATCCTAAGCATATCCCCCAGGAGTGTTGTAACCACGAGTGCAGCAAGGCCCATTGTTGTGCACGAGTTATAGATCAAGTATAGATCAAAGCTGAGTTTTGGGGATTTACCCCTAGGTACATCTGTGCCAGATCCATATCTACCTGATCGTATCTAGCCAGGGATGTATTTATTGGAAAACTCACATAATCTATACAAAACAAAAAATATCGGAAGTTCATTTATACGAATCCTCAAAGTCCATCGTAGGTCTATGTGTCCTAATCAGAGTATATCTAAATCTAGTTTCCAATATATCTACTAAACATCCTCTGATACTAACTGTAACGCCTCAGATCTAGTTACCCAGAGTCTGTGCATTATTACATAACATTGGCATGATTGCAAAAGATCATGTCTCGAAAGACCGATTATTTTAGTAGACTTGGAATCACTAGATACATTCATTATGTTTACATTGAATCATAAAGTAAAAAAACTAAAATAATATAGTCTCCATAGTCCACACTCATATCCCCTTCAAACAATCCCTGCAGGTCAGTCATAAAATATTTCTTCACATCCTCGGAAAAATAAAACATAGAAAGGGGCGAGCTCAGGTGCTTAGTAAGGACAACAATATAGAAGAATCTTTCACAAATAATCATATCCATTTAAGTCAATGCATAACTAAAACCAAGGCCTTTTAAACATGATAATTCAGCATAATATGGAAAAAATAAAATAAAATAAGGCCATTTACTTATTCACATGGATATTCTATGCGTCTAATAATCACATGAAATATCAATAACCACTTTCATAATGATGGAATGCATAATGCCAAACTATCATAACCACATAGTCAAGGTCTTGTGCCAGGACTACAAATAAAATTTTCTCAAGGCCTTGTACCAAGACACGAGTATTTCTAATGAGACCTAGAGATGCATCGAGGAGCTATAGCGGGCTCCACCCGTCACTTACTAAGTCCAATGCATTCCTCAAATGAACAGGTTTAACCATAACATAAACTTTCTTATTAAAAATAGCACAAGAAATGTAAATACATTCCCCATAAACCATAAATGGTATAAAAATAACACATCAATAGTCAAACATATCACAAAAACTTCAATACAATATGGAAGTTTTGTATCATATTAAATCAACTTCATAGAAGCTTAAAATCCCTCATTAGATATTGACATAGATGAAATCAAAACTATTTGATAGAAATATCTCTTTTTTGAAATCATTTAAAAGTCACATAATTATAAAATAAAACATTTACATTGAAAATATTCTTATAATATTATAAGGGAATATTCGAAGATTTTACAATGGTGGAAAATAGCCGCACCTGCCGTATAAGTTAATCATATACATTCTTAACTTAATTTCTCGAAAAGGTTAAAAAGATCCTTGTTTGGAAAATGATGTAAAGATACCTTTATAAACTTCTTATAAAAAGTCAAAAAGTGGTATAAATTACATTAACCCATATTCTGTAAAATAGTAAGAATGTTTTGAAATACATTTTTACGAAACATGGATGTGGATGATAACAAAGCCCCGGTAGATAATTACGTATAAACAACATTAGATAATGAAAAGATTGTAAAATAAACCCTTACCTTGTACTTTTCCTTGGTAGATGGTAGGTTAACCCATTATATAATAGTTAATTCATTGTTATTAAATTATAAAATAATGATATACATAAATATAATATCATATATGATCTTTTAATATTGCTTTTTTAATAATATCATAGTATTATCGTCATTTCAGGTGTTAACTTTCTCGTTTTCTTTAATATGTTTTGTTACATAAGCCATGTTTGTTATCCATGGGTTGTATATAATTCATATCCATAATGATATCAAGTCCTTAAAAAATATTTTTAATCATCAAATGAGAATTAGACTTGAATGGATACAATGAGGAATGAATCTCTTCGCATTCGTGGAGACGGTAGTCCGTACGTACGCACGAGCGACAATATCGTTATTTTAATATAAAAATAATAAATACATGGATGGTATATTATATATATATAAAATAATTATAATGATATATTTATTATTTTATTCAATTACACATCAATATCATACCCATCCAAATAATAATGTTTTTAATAACAATTACACCATGACTTGGAGACGGTAATCCGTACGTACACACGTATGGTGACATGTCATTCAAAGGATGGATATAATACTGTATATGGTTTTACCGTATTTATGATAACATAAATGTATATAGAAGATACTGTAGTTATTGTTTTATAATGGAAATAATAAAGAATGACGAAGTTGAAGAAGAAAGTAACTTGAAAGATGGTGGTGAAATTATTACCTCTTCTTCGGGTTATTCCATTTGATTTGATCCAAAGGGCTCCATAGGTTGGATTTATGATCAAAATAAGGCATCTAGGATGATGTTTGGGAAGTTGAGAGAATATTTGTGCAGGGTTTGGCCGAGCCAAAAGGCTGTGGAGGTGTAAATTAGAGATAAGGGGGAGTACCCTTTTATACGAGGGGTGAGGGGAACCTTCATAAAAGCTAGAAATATTATTTTCTAATAAATTCATATTTAGTTTATAATGGCTCAAAAGTGGATTATTTAAAGATTAAAGTGGGGATGGGTCTAAATCATTTCAAACAATAGATTTTAGATTGGTTTGAGTCATTATATTAACCTTATCATTTATATTTAACTCCTAGTTAAATAGTTTGACATTTACCATGTCTCTTTGTATTTTTAGATTATATAGATAATAAACATACTATATACCTCCAAGAGACTACCAAGTGGTCCATTTATGACACACCTATCATTATATAAGTCGTTTGGCTGATCCTTTGATTTTTAGCAATAGAATATCAATTAATAATATAATATTTGTTTTAAAAACAATTTTATGTCAATTTTTACACTATTTGGTATTTTGTTTTTGATAATCTCATAACACCATTACTAATTTGAAAAAAAATTTATATTACCAATCCTAATAGGTCATATAAACCTTGAAAATTATTATATTTCATAAAAAGTATCAAATTACATTTATTTTGATATTTATAATATCAATTATTTTAATATTTCATTAATTAGGTAATTTCTGCATCACCATCTTGTCATAAATAAATTAAATTATTTAATGTCTAAAAATTATAAATAAAATACCATTATGTGGGAAATATTTTTATCATTCTAATTAATATTTATAATCGAATTTATCTTTTTTATATCCCTATATTAAAAATGTTTTGGTTATTAAACATTGATTTTAACTCCTTTAACTCTTCTTTGAATTAAATAATACTAAATGACGTAATCTAATCCAAGTGGACCTAAATGATAATATTTTTTTCCTAAGGTTGTTTTTGGTTGAGACACACTTGTCCAATAGAATTAGGACATGTGTTAGGGTAATATTAATATCATTTTTACCCTTAATTACCATATTTATTTTTAACCGTGGTAAATAAAATTAAAAAGTTACTATTCACCCAAAAAAAATAATCTCATTGAACCATATTTTACTACTTGATATTAACCGTGTCTCTCGAAATTTCAAAATTCCACTCATAGAAGAGAAAAATTATGTTTTATGTGAATTTTTCATTTCTCCTATGAGGTTGGTAAAAGACGATGAAAAGTTCAATAAAATTTTTATATATCTAAAATTATTCAAAACTTACTCCAATGAATTACATTGAACTTATATAGGTATTATGTATTAAATTTAAATAAAAGATATAATTATTTAAGTAAAAAATCGGTTTTAAACTATAACTTAGTGTTTTTTCACTAATCATCAAAAATTGAATGCTTTCAGAAAAATAAAAAAAATTCTCCCTAAGCTAATTTCGATATTCCAAATACAAAAATGAAGTCCATTTTGAAAGATTAAATTTATAAAATTTCAGAATTTGGTTATTAATACTCATAACAGCTAGTTTTATTGGGTGTGGTGTGTGTTAGAACTCAAAGATGCGTACAACACACGCTACTGTATTATTCAAAGAGAAGCGTACAATGGAAGCTTGGGGTGTTACCCAACATGGTGTTTAATGTATCAAAAGCTGTCAAGGAGATAAAATATGTTGGATGGAAAAACAGGTTTAATTTCTATGGGTGTTACACTGGTCATTTCCAAATATTAAAATTTTTATTAGAATTATTTTAAAAAATGTGGATTTATATGGAATGGTTTTTTTCAACAGAAGAGAAAAATAATGTTCTATTTTCTAGGAAATCCATTTTCTCAATCATTTTATATAGGTAAAATATTATTTTTTTATTATAAATTGTAAATTTCATAAAAAAATTATTATATGATACATAAATTTATTTTTCCAATGTCAAAATAATTTCATTTAATTTTAATTTTAGCTTATAAAATACCAATTAAAATTATATTGATTCATAATCCTTTCCACATTAGTTATTTTTTACTTGTAACCCCCATTAATGAAGTAGGTAAATTGTGAAATAAATTTATATTAATTATAAATAAATCAATTTTTAATTTTAGAGGGAATCAATATAATGTATACAAAAATATTTAAGTGAACAAAATATCATGTGGCTAAATGAAGGATATTTTGAGATGAATCCTTCACCACGAGGCAAGACATTATTGTGTATATCATTTCGGTATTATTTAATAAATATAAAAAATTATCTTTTTTTATAAAAAACATTTAATGATTTAATCAAATATACAAAAACCACTTACATAATTTATTTTAATGACTTCACTTATTACATATGATGTTATGTGCACATCATGTCTTTTGAGGATTGTCAATTCGTAATATTGAAATTGAATTAGTGTGTTGACAATGGTCAAAGGGTTCATTGTTATGTAATATGAAAAATAATAATCATGATATAATTATCATATTTTTCATAAATTATACTTTTAAATGTAACATTCAAAAAAGGTTAGTAAAAATGAATGACATTAAAATCAGGTATATGGTAGGTCTTACATTAACACGTGTAACATTTTTTTTTACAATAATATTGTAGTAATGGTAGGTGTTATTTTTAAACAAGATAATTATAATAATATCAAAACTATATTATTTTTTCATTATATAAACCTATGTTAAAAATTATTTTGATGAGGTAACAAAAAAATCAAATCCCTTCAAATGGATTTAGTCTTCCACACAGACAAACAATTTTATCAATTTTCCATGGATAGTCATGTAAGAATGTATATGATATACAAATATTCTAAAATTGTTAATATGTATTTATTTTAATTTACATGAATTAAATACATCATTATGTATATCTATTATAGGCAATGCCAGGAACCAAATTACATCATTTCATGAAATATGGATCATCTTACTCATGAAGGATGGTTTCATTTACCATTTGTTGGTATAGGATATTAGGAATTTTTTTGAAATCATCAAAATAAAAAATCTTCATATTAAATTTAATACAGTTATTTTATTCTATTATTTATTAAAACATTATATGGAGAAAATATGAATAATAAATAAGGATCTCCGTGAAGATGAGTATATCTTATTTGTGTCACCAATTAAAGATTATACAAAAAGCCTTAAGGTATTGGAATTATATTAAAAAAATATTCAAGTATGAGGGGAGGAAATTAATTATGTGATATAGATATAGAGTGTTTGAATCATAGTTTTTTTTAAAGTGTAATGGTGAGGATATGGGTTTCCCCTATTTAAGAAAAAATTAGAGGAATCTTATAAATTCCATTGACTATTCAACAATGGAATCCACTATCAAACAAAGTGAATTCTAAATTAAAAAAATAAATTATTAGAGTATTTAAAAATCAAATACACGATCAAAGGTTCATTGGATGAGCCCGTAAGCGGCTCCAGGTTTGGGTTTTCTCCCCGCCGCCGCCTTCATCTATCTCGTCCCGACTCATCTGTGTTTCTCCCCTTGGCGCTACGGCTAGAGATTTGGTGGCATGTGGTGTTCTTCTTATGGCGGTGTGGCTCCATGGTCTTGAAAAACCTGATGAATCCCATGGTTTCTGGCTGTTTTCACACTCTATCGACATGGACGAAGCTTTCAGGGCGGCATAGTGAGGATCCGTTGTTCAAGATTCCAACCGTTGCGATGAAGTTTTCCACCACAAATCTTCATCGGCTGTGGGATCGTTTGGAGGATCTGATCATCGTGTGTAGGATGAAGGCAGTGATGGGATTTTTGCTTCAAGATTGTCGTGGATCTTGTTTGGGTGATGTTTTCGGTGAAGTGTTTTTTATGTTGATTTCCTGAATGGGGTTTTTGGTTTTTATTGTGCCTTTGGATGCATTTCTGGTTTTGGAATGGGGTTCATGATTTACGGTTGGCTTGCTTCGGTGTTGCGGTTGTGGCATCAGAGTAGTTTGTTTCGGTGGTGGTTTTCATTCATGGGAATTTTTGTGATTAAGTCATGGTGGTAAGCTCAAAGTTGTTGGATGGTCAAACTTGTGGTGTTTTTGCAGATTGCGCCTTGAAATGTGTGGAATGAATTTTGAGGGGTTTTGTGCGGCGGCACTACCGTCTGCTGTCATTGGGGCATGGAAACCAGTGTGGTCGATGCTGGAGAGGATGCTAGGGAGTAGTTTCCTCTGTATTTAATTTGGTTGTTTTTTCCTTGTGACCTTGTATTGTGAGGCATAATTGATTTTTTAAGTCTCTGATGTCATGTCGGGTTCCCCTCTCCCTTAATGAGGGTTTATGATAATAAAAAAAATTAATTTTCAGTCAGTAAAATTCATATACAGACCTCCAAATAAAATTATACACATGTCTTATACATGTATATTTCCTTACATCCATGGTTACTCATCTTTAGACTTTTAATTATTTTATCATAGTAATCATTTATTTTTCAGTTTTTATTAATCATTTTATCCAAAAATAAATTCTACTCAAATATATAATATAAATTTATCAAATTAAAATTATTGAGTCATTTTTATCATATCAAATTCCCAAATTTAAATAATTTATTTTAAAATAATACCTAAAAATATTTTAGAATATACTTTTTCAAGAATTAGTTTTTTCAAGAATAAGAATATCATATAGTATCTATATGAAAACTAAGCTTAATTTACAGAATTTTAGACAATTTTATTATATATTATATATTAAAATATATGTAATTTAATTAAATCTTATTTATGAGTTATTTTAATTTGTTAAAATGGAGAATCCTTATAAATATAAATTATTTTTTAACAAATATGTGTCAAAGCATAAAAATATTATATTAAAATAAAGTATAAAGATGATTTAAAAGTAATCAATTTGATGGAATATTAATAATGAATAATGGTTTTACATTTCAATAATATAAAAAAATATTTTTACCATTAAATTAACTTTTTATTAGTAAAATATAAATGTTTTCTAAAAAATATGTATGTTTAATATTAACAATTATAATTTTAAAATATTCCGAAAATGTAACCAAAATTTAATAATGATATTATAATTTTTAAAAGGATTATTATTTTATAAAATTAATTTAAAAATAGATAAAAAATTAATTTTTGTATCTTCCAATGAAATGCAATAAAATAATATTATGAAATATATTTTTATATATAATATTGAGTACATATTTCTTAAGAATTTGAAAAAACATTTAAATTGACTATAATATTTATATAAAATTTTAAATGTAGTTAATTCAAGTCATACCCTCCAATCTAAAATCTTGGATTAGATGATAAAATTTAAATTATATTATTTTAATACTATAGAAATGTCTTTTTAATATCAATATTATGAGTGGAATATTCTATAAAACATTGATCTCAATTAAAATCATACTGTGTAACAACGAAAATTCATCAAATAAAATCATACCATATTAGGGTTCACTAAATCATCAACACCCACCCTAGGATATGAAAATAAAACCAAACATATATATCCAATACACAGATTTCTACATAATCAGTAAAAAAAATACCAAAATAGTCACAAAAAGGATGCATATTTAATGTCAACCAGCCATGGTCGAATTAACGTATCACCAAATCCATTACATAAAAGGGCCATGTGCATTCCCAATCACTAGTTGTTGGATACATATTCCATTGTATCATAAGTGAACATGTATGAATTATTCCGACATTATGAAAATCCTACATCCTTAATCGGCTCCAACTAGTAACATAAAATGATGGTTTCACGCATTGGAAAACAAAATTTAAATAATTAATAAATTATAATACCAGAATATAAAAACCCATAATAATAATATCAATGATTAAAAATTATTTTTATGTTGAAAAAATTCCACAAAAAAATTAATTCATTTCAACACTTTTTCATCAAAAACAAGGAAACAATGCTAAAAAATATTGGAGGACAGGATATACAATAGACTACACAACCTAAATTGGTCTAATGAATATGGAATACAATCCAATTAATCACTCTATGATTCTACCATAACAACTGTTAACATAAAATTATTTTCAAAAGATATGGTTGATTAATACAAACCTATAATCCAGATATTTGGATCCTACACAAAACATGTTGCCTACATAGCCACCAATTTGGGTGTGAAGGGTCTGTATAGTGACCCATGATAAATATTTAATATTTAATATTTCAATATCGGGGTTTAAATAATACAAATCATAAAGAGTTGTAAGACACCTGGATCTAAAGGAGTAGTGCATAATAGATTTGGTACATCGATAAATTGTTTTACCAAACATGAAATTCCCTCTCAATAATCATGACCCTCTAAAACCTTTATAAACATTTCAAATGATCTAATAATCTTACTAACTTGTGGAATGATAATATATATAATAGTTTAACTAAATAGAATAATAATATAAAAAATAACTCATTATGTGTCAGAACATATAAATGATGGTGGATATATTAAAGATATAAATATATTATTTATATATCATAAGACCATATGTGAAAATAATAAACATTGATTATTTAATATAATACTATAACTATAAATTTAAGGAATAATAAATGTTATATTTTCACTCAAAATACATAAAAAATAAAATATGTGAGCTTGATATAAAAGTATAGAATACCTTAAAAATAAGGTGTATTTAGAAGAACATATAATATCCTTTAAATAAAATTAATCTAGAAAATTTAAATGAATTTATAAAAATCCAAATATGGAACAAACATATTCAATTGAAATCCATTCATTGAAAACCCATTATAAAAATATATATATGAACAAACACATTTTTTATATGCAAAAAAAATTGAAAAAAAAAACATAATTCCTGCACTAATGTTATGAAAATTATTTCAATGCATGATGATATCATGTGATATAAACTCAAACCAATGAATTTGATAGAGATATATCTCCCCACCAATCATAATTTCTACATATTTGGTTAAATTAAAATCAATAAATGATTCCAAAAGAACCCGTTGAGAAATATTGGGCTAATTTAAATTTTTAAAACACCACATAATATGCTAAATCACATACCTATGCCACTTATAATTAATGTCACCTAGTATGCCTCATAGCCTCAAGTGTTCCTCCCCACATTCCAAAGATACCCAAATTATAGTTATTATTTATTATGCTATAGTGGGGATACTATAAAATCATATCATATTAGAGACCATCTGTGATATGTAAATGAAACAATAGATGATATAAACAGTGTAACAAATTAAAATATTGAGATAATAATAAACTACAAAAATCCATAATTTTTCTTGTATAAAAAGTTATGTCATTAGGAGGATATCAAAAATTTTACTAAATGGAAAATAATTGGAGGTATAAAAATAACATGATATAGAACCCATAAATACTTACAATTATGTCTTCAATGGAATTGACCAAACATTATTGTTTCTGTACTCCCATACTATCAAATGTTATGTAAAATCATACATATTTTGTGGGATACTTACCATTCATACAACATGAATCCATGAACTATATCCTAATACCATTGAGAAGAACGAATATGGTGAGAGTAAATTTCCATAATCCAACAATAATGATTAATATTAAGAAATAGTTAATTAATATAATGTGAACATTTTTTATATATAATAAATATCATTATTATAAATATAATACATTTTGGTCTGGGATCCCCATGTGAATCTCATCTGATACTACATGCTTAAGTGTTATCCATAATTTTTTCAAATAATTTTATTTTATTATTTACATTCATATAGATGAGACCTTAATTATAGAACCAATAAATAGATATTTTAGGATAATCCTAAAGTTTCCATTATTCCATGGAATTTCAATTTTGTATGCTATGTGAAATTGATAGGGTTGTAATGTTGGAAATTATCTCCAAAGATAATCTGCTACCAAATATATAGATTCATGTCCTATGTATCAATTCATCCTGGATATAATGTATTCCATGTAATAATACATGGTGGTCCATAAAATCAATCCATTTCTAAGGATATTCATCTCAATAATTAAATAATTTTTTTAAAAAAATATTTAGAACCCACAATTTTATATCAAGGGATTCACAATCAATGAAATTGATTGAATCATGTTGCGGATTTTCTCATTCAAAACAATATAATGAATTAGTTGGAATACCCTGAGTCTATTCAAGGCAATACACAATGGGATCAAAGTATCACATAGGTAATTCTATATAGTTTCTATAATATTTGTTCTATGTCCATAATAATTAGATATATGATAAATAATCATATTCCCCTAATCATACATATAACTATTATACGACTTCATATGTAAACATGATATATGTGAAATGGTCATTCTTTACACTTTTCCTTTAATATCATTTAACCATGAGAAAGATTTATAATTTTACTAGGGTCATGTGACTTGGAAATTTCATTCATGATTCGTTATAATAATATACCATTATAATATATTCAATTAATTAATTAAAATTTTAATATATAAGAAAACCAACTTATAATGTTGTTTGGTTTCCTAGGAAATCAAAATCTTTTAAGTTCATATAATAAACACATATATAATGGTGGTACATGTATTTGGAGTTAACCCTTAATAATATCATAGGGTATAAGAGTATCCCATCAAGTCATAAATCTTAAATCGATGGAAAATATTATTTCAATGGTGTATAATTTAATATCAAGAAAGAAAAATAATGAAACATGATATTTAAATCACAAAATTTAGGTGGAATGTATAATATCACAAAGATTATAACATTACTCATCTTATTATCTAGCATCAACCTCTATTCAATTGGTGAATAGGATAAAATTGATATATATTCGAATTCCTTGAAAATAGATCATATAATCTCTCATCGAAATAAAATAATATATGGCCACCCAAATAGTGGAATGAAAGATAATGAATCATTGTGTTACTATTGGATTACCTATTAAATTAACACTGATTTCATCGATTATTGTATGGGAGTTAACACACAACCTATGAGGAGGAGGAATGCACCATTATACATTGGGATACTATTTTTAATTAATGAGAGATGAAAAATGATGAAGGGTATTTAAATATCCAAGGGAAAAATGTAATTTCTCAAAGATATAATGGGAAATTTTTAACAGCATAATTGACTAAAATATGTTTCCTCTAATAACCACCTCTATTTTTGTGATACACTTCTATAAATTACTAGCTATACAGTTTTAGAAACCATTCATACCCTATATTTTATCACCTTCCAATGCATCCACCCGTGGAATTCTTCACACAAGTTTATGTAAAACGATGCCCTAATCATGAGACAGAGAAATAAAATATTTTTTTATGTTCTTTAAAAAATTTTGTTTTATTTTTTTGTTAATGAATCTAGGAACCAAATTTGTTGGGATGCATGGTTTCCCTAAATTTTTATTACTATCCATGAAGATAATAAGGATCCTCAACTCATTTATATAAAAACAAAATATCAAGGATTTAAACAATTATTGGATTCTCCCAAACACTTTAATATTCTTTAGTAATTATAATATGGATTGAAAATTAGATTTTATAAAAATAAAGGGATATATTCCAACTCGAAAATCCAGTATCTTACTACATATCCCCCTTAAAAAAACATGTCCTATGTATTTTTTGATAGTTATTGAGTATTATATGAGATTAAATCTAACCACTGGGAACATGCATCATCCTCTCACTTCATGGTCTCTTCCTGAACATGATATTGTTTCCATAGAACCCATACTACTGGAATAGTCCTACTATAGAGAGACTTTATTATATGATAAATGTGGAATATATGATAATCCTAAAAAACAACATCCATATATTTATAATCATACTGAATGGAATGATAATGTTATAAATGATAATGGAATAACTATGAAATGACAAAAACGTAGTGAATTCCCCCTATATGTGGATAATTTCTGTATGATAACACACTATACTGAACCACTCCAAAATCAAAAATTTCATAAGTGTTCCCTGAGATAACATTCTAGGACTCATAATTCATATATAACCAAATATCAGAGGTATGAAATAGAAGAATATATATCACTCATTAAACTCTAGAGGTTTGTTATAATGGTTCTACTAATATATCTTATAATAATTATTTTTGTCCATAGAAATCCTAATCCTTTGTTCTTTGTTTGGTGTCTCCCAATGTGATGGGGTTTCAGCTGCACTAAATCTCTTATCTATAACCATCATAATCGTTATTAGCAAACCCTATCATATAAAAAAACATAAGGGAAATATGTATAGTTTCATGGCAGTTATTATTAGAATATAAATCATCAACATGTATAAGTTATTCCAACCATCATCAAAAACCATGCTCACACTCTCAAAGAACATCCTCATACACTAGCAATGTACACTCAGAATTATCATTATTCTATGGGTGGTACTTCATTATTATATGAACCTATGTACAATGTTAATTATGAAACCCATTTCAATACCAAGATGTAAAATAATTTTCCCTAACTGAGAAGATGGTATAAGGGACCCATGATAATTTATAACCTCACAAATGAAAATTATTCCAATATATTACACTAAAGACGAATACATGAATAGAAAGAAGTGGGTGACCTACATCAACCTATCAACAATCTCCCATAAAATACCACAAACATGTGTTTATTTTTATAACACCATAAAACACCATTCTAACATCTTCCATTTTCCACATTAAAATTCTTATCTCTTATTGAGTCCCAATAGTTTACTGGTGTTCATCCATATTCTAATTACTAGTGGTCCACAAAGTGATAATGTATTATATCGGCCTCTTTATACTTAGCCACCAATATTGGAAATGTATATTTTGATACATATTGGTATATCCAAGATGCCAAACCTATTTGGAGTCTTGAGATTACTACATCAACATCTCATATATATCTGTAGGTACCCATACTTTTCTATTAATATGTAAGATCTCATCCACATCAATTGACCGAATGAAAGGTAGTTTCTCACATAAATCCCAGTCCCTCGGGACAATGGCTTTGGGATATGAAATTTATATCTTCATAAATTGATCCATAATTTATAAATTAAATACTAAATCTACATGAATATGTTTTCTATTATTCTATTAATCCATTATATTCCATTTAAAAGATAGATCCATCAACTACCACTCAATAATGGATTATTTAATTGGTTGAGTAGATGCATTCATACTCATAGAATCTTCAAATTTATTTCCTTTAATAAGAGTATAATAAAATTATAATCGAATTATTGATGGATTTAAAAAACATTTTTATATACTTGATTCAGATCATTCAGTGTAAATAAATATTTGATAAATTTATCCTCCATTTATATAATAAATTTTATCACCTAGTAAATGTTGCATCTATCAATGTATGAAATGGACGACTACGTGTAACTCAATATCATGCATCCGGTATTTATGCTCATTAGGCCTCAAATATTGAATCTCATTTTATACGATTCGATAAACTTACAACATAATGGATCACAAATGGATTCAAGATTCATCACTATATATGGTATAGAAAATACTAGGAATAGTTAAAATCTATATTAATACTAAGATTGGTATTCATTTCAACATCTTAAATAAATTCACATGATTTAGACAATGAATATTTAACACCCATCCATGTAAATTTCATACTATGTTTTTCAATGTGTGATTAAATAGTGTAAAAATACCCATAATTATTATAAAACCCCAATAAACATCGAATATTAAATAAATTCTTAGGATTATTCTATGAAAATATGAATCTCAATTTCTATAGGTCAGAAGAATTTCATTATTGTTATATGAAGTTACCCAAGAAGTATACCTTGTAAATAAATATGTTTACTATTTTGATATGATAATGTATTAGGTTCTCTCTCATTGTATTCAATATAAAATCATGTATTTTGGAGTGGTCATGTTTAGTTTGATAATACACTATGATATCATCAAAAAACAGAAACACAATAGAGGTCTTGTACTAGTAGAGACCATGATTCATCATACCATTAATACAAATGTAATGTTTGTGAGAACAAATTACCTCAAAAAATTATAATACATTCCATATATTCTTTAGAAATACATACATGGTATGTCTGAAGGCCTATCTTGTACCTGATGATATCAAAATCGAGAGATTATTATTGATACAAATATATATGCTCTAAGTTTGTAGAACATGGATTTTATATGAGGTCATAGATACTAATTATTACCAACCATAATATTTTACCATTGACAATACATGATAATCCATACTGTATCATCTTCTATTTTGTTAAAATAATTGGAGAACCCCGAAGAGTGGAGATGTGTCTGATAACCAATTTTGATCCCATGTCCAATAATTTTATATTTTGTCCAATAATCTCTATATGTGTTTTCATATAGGGATATTAAATATTGTTACATCGATATAAAAAATATAAATAGTAATCTCTACCTCAATTGCGGGAGGTACCCCAAAAATTCAACTGACAAAAAACCCCTATAACAATCGACGAGTAGTGGTAAATTGGTCTAAAATGATTCATAATAAAATATAAAGTTACATTCTATCTGAGGTCTCAATCCACCTAGTCTGTAACATCCCAGATCCAGGTACCACTCCACGGGTGCCCTGAACCCGGTTCTCCACGTGACCTCAAGTGCATTTCCCCAAATGCCAGAGGCTGCCGACTAGCCACGAGGGCACAGGTCTGATAGTGGGGAAACTATGCCCCTCATTTGTCAAAGTGTAGCGTAGTGGAATAAAATAGAAATCATACAGTAACATCAGAAGAAATAAACCATACACATTTAATATAAAAACTTCCATAAAATATAACCAACCAGATGTATAAATATGATGCAACATGTCTCCTGTTATATAAAACATCCAAAACATGTTACACTGCAATACAATACAACTGAAATACAAGTACAGAAAGGCAAAACAGAAAAGCCAGCAGTATCACGATCCTAAGGCCGGTCCCATTATCCCATACACCTCAGCAGCAATCAAGTACCTATATAAGGACCCTTTCCCTTATCTTCACCTGCAGAAACGTAATCTGTTTGGGCCAAAAAGCATGGCCCAAATAGGGTGTGAGAAATAAATTCCCAGTAGGCACCCACCAAAGGCCCATGCCCAACTGTTTGTAAACATGCAACAATAGTGTACAGTAATAAAATGAAATAAAGTAAGCAGTACTAAAAAGTAACTAACTTAACCAGTTATATTTCCATTTTACTATCCATTTAATAATTTATTTTAAGATACCACCACAGTGAATATTCTAAGTAAACAGCCAATTTCCTCAGACACGTAAACCCCTACCCTCAGGTAAAGAGTATCCAAACACAATAATATGCCCACATGCATATGAATATTTCCCACAGGCGTAAGAAGTGTCGCCCACAGTCACAAAATTAGCTGCCCACATGCACGGAAGAAGTTTCCCATAGGCTTGGTAGTACAATGCCCACAGGCTAATCACAAAACCACCCTCAGGATAAATAGGTAACTGGGCCAAGCCCAACATGTAAACAAGTAGTAAAACAAGCAATTCCTCTTAATTCAATTCATCAATCATTTCATTAAAGGCATAAAATGAACAAGGCATACCCTTTGGTATCCGGGACAAATGACTAAACTGAGGAACGCACCCCCAGGGTGGTCATGGATTAAAAAAACGATCCCAAACACCATTTTTATATCACATTCGATTAACTATAAAATTCTATGTATTTAAACTAGCCATGGCCTCACCCACACGACACCCCAACATGGGCTCGTGGCACAATGGGACACAATAACACATGACAATTGGAAAATAAACACCAATCCACCTAACTTATATGCCAGCGAACATTATATGTGAACACCGATTCCAGAAACGCCCAAGAACGACATAGATCTGACATAGAAGAAAACTCACTTAAACAAAACTAACTCTCGTTAGGGGAAGAATCAGAAAGAACGGTAAAAGAAGAGTGGAGGGCTTACCCGTGCGGTTCTGACGAGATCGTCCGAGGTGAAAACAGATTTCGGACCTGCGCTCAGTGGATCTCCAAAGCTTTGACGTCCTCTCCCGAGCTCCCTCTTCCCATTCTAAGCCTTCCCTTTTAATAGGGGAGGATACTTCCAATTTTAAACGAAAAAAACAAAGTACACGACGTTTAATTTCCAAAATTTGGGGTTTTTTCCGATTTTCCATATTTTCTCAAAAACACATATGGAAAAGAGAAAAGAAGAAGATTGTACCTAGGAACTTAGAATAGAGTTCTTACAAACTTCCCCCCTTAAACAAAATCATCCCCGAATTTCCCTTCCAACGGTGGTGAAGATAAATCTGAGAATAACTCTGGCCACTGAGCACGTACATCGGTCTCCCTCTCCCAGGTTTTGTCCTGCACTCGGCCATGCTGCTATAGCACCCGTACGAGAGGAACTGATCGACCTTGAAGAACCTTCATGCTCCTATCAATGATAAGAATCAAGAGCTCTTAAAAGGACGCATCTAACAGAAGCTCGTCCTCCTTTGTATGGATGACATGAGATGGGTCTGAATGATAATGGCACAACTAAGATACATGAAAGAAATCATGCATGGCTCGGTACCTCTGAGGTAACTGAAACCGATAGGCAACCGGCCCGACTCTCTCTAGAATCTCAAATGGCCCCACATGCCTCGGTGGGTGTTAAACCTATATCCTGATCCACTTGTGTCCCAGCATCGGTGAAACATGCAAGAAAATTTGATCCCCGACCACAAACTCCTAAGGTCTTCTGTGGCGATCCGCATAATATTTCTGAATAGATTTCACGGTATCCATCTGCTTCTGAATCAACTGGACCTGCTCAAAAGTCTCCTACACAAGATGTCGTCCCAACAAAACCACCTCACCTACCTCTCACCAGCACAATGGTGATCGGCATGGTCTACCATATAAAGCCTTGTATGGTGCGATCTCTATAGTTTCATGAAAACTTTTATTATAGGAAAACATGACTATGGGTATGTGTTTCTCCAAAGATCCCCCAAAGTCTAGGACGCATGCTCGCAGAAAGTCCTCAAGCACCTGTATAGTACTCTCTGACTGGCCATCGGTCTGAGGGTGGTAAGATGTGCTCAGAATCACCTGTGTACCCAGTGCCCTCTGAAAAATCTGCTAGAAACAAGACGTAAAACAGGCGCCCCTATATGAAATGATAGAACGAGGGACCCCATGAAGACGTATGACCTCTCGGATATACAACTTCCTAAGCTCGTCAACACCAAAAGTCTCCTCGATTGGAAAAAATTGATCTACCTTCATGAGTGTGTCCACAACTACCCACATGGAATCATTGCCTCTAGGTGACCTCAGCAAACCAGTCACAAAATCCACCGCGACATCATCCCATTTCCACTCTGGAATGGGTAACTGCTGTAACAGTCCGGCTGGCCTCTAATGCTCCGACTTCACCTGCTGATAGGTGGAACATCTCATAACAAAACCAGCTACTTATCTCTTCATAACCGGCCACCAGTACTGACGTCTCAAGCCTCGATACTTCTTGGTAACCTCGGGATGAACTACCCAAGATGGAGAATGAAACTCCTACATCATCTCCTCGCGTATATCCCCTAGAACCCAAACTCTTCCAACGAAACGAAAAACCTCATCATCTCCTATAGTCCATCGAGGAATAGGGTCCTGGCCTGCCACTAACTCCCGTAGAACTAGGCCTTCAAAAATAGATAGCTATCTCATCCTCACTATATCCTGGTGGGTACAATTCATAGATAAATATGAAAGATAGGACTGCCCCTAAGTGTCGTGCACCTCCAGATGATTCTCAGAGAACAAAGCCATGAGCTGCCACTCGCCACTGGCCTCCTGCACAGCCTGTATCTGAGTCTTCTTTCTTAGTACATCAACTTCTGCATTATCTTTACCAGGTGTATATGCAAGCTCAAAATCAATGGAATGAAGGTACTCAACCCACCTTCGCTGCCTCAGATTCAAGTCATGCTGAGTAAAGATATACTAGAGACTTTTGTGATCGGTAAAAACCAAAAAATGTTCTCCCATGATATTGTGTCTCCAACATCGCAACACATGAACAACTAAAACCATCTTGGGACCATGCGTCAGGTAATTCTTCTCATTTGGCGTCAACTGGCGAGACCTATGCACAACTACTCGATTGCCCTGCATCAACACTACTCCCAGCCCAATACCTGATGCATCATAGTTAACTGTATATCTCTTCCCCTGATCTAGGAGTATTAGTATTAGTGGTGATTTCAACCATCCTTTCAGTTCTTAAAAGGTTGTCTCACAAGATTTCGACCGAATGAACTTCACACCCTTCTTAGTCAAACCCATCAACATCGATGCTAAGTGGGAGAAGTCATGTATGAAATGTCTGTAGTAACCAGCCAGCCCCATGAAACTCCATATCTCAAACACGTTATTAGGATTCTCCCAGGAAACTACTGCTATAAACTTCTCTCGGTCTACTGAAACTCCTAACTCTGAGATATATGACCCAGAAAGTGAATCCAGTCCATCCAAAAGTGGAACTTTGAGAGATTGGCATATAGTCGATACTCTCTCAGTGTACTCAATACGATCTCAAGATTGGTGGCATGGTCGTGTCGAGTGTCTGAGTACACCAATATATCATCCACAAATACAACCACAAAAGAGTCTAGATAAGGATGGAACACACGATTCATCAGATCCATGAAAACTGCTGGAGGGTTCATGAGTCCGAACAGAATAACCATATACTCGTATAGACCAAACCTGCTCCTGAAAGCTGTGAGCAGTATATCAGATTGTCTAACAGGTAGTTGATGATATCCTGATCTCAAGTCAATCTTCGAGAACACTCGTTCTCCATGAAGATGATAAAAAAGATCATAAATCCTTGGCAAGTGATATCGTTTCTTAACTGTCAACTGGTTCAGCTTTTGATAATCCACACAGAGTCTGAGGGTACCGTCTGCCTTCTTTGAAAAGAGGACTGGAGAACCCCATGGAGAAGTACTGGTTCAGATGAAACCCTTTTCCTGTAACTCCTCTAACTGCCTCTTGAGCTCCTACAACTCAGGTGTGGCCATCCTATAAGGAGGAATGAACACTGTCACTACTCCTGACTCAAGCTCAATAAAGAAATCCACCTCACGCTCTGGAGGAAGACCTAAAAAGTCATCTGGGAAGACATCCCTGAAACGATCAACCACTGAAGGTAAATACTTCTGGAAAGTCCCCCGGTTGTCCAGATATAAGCTCGCAATCTGGGCTATGACTCCACCTCGCCCATGATGCTCTGGTCCAGATCGACTCGCTTGAACATCCCATTCACCCTTTTATAGAAACTCTCCTCCTTCTGGTGATGTGAAACTCACCCTACAATGATAGAAATATATAAACGATTGAAAGGGAACCAAATAGTACATCCCGAGAATGACGTCACAGCTCGTCATCTCCAAGACATAGATGTCCCAAAGGAAGTGACACCCACCAAACTCAAGTGGGAACTCCTTGCACTGATGCACACCAGTCGTCCTAGTCCCCAACGGAGTGTCTACCGTCATGATATTAGAAGAAGTAGGAACACAGAGCCCAAGGCTCTCCAAAACGGCCACAGTTATAAAACTATGTGTAGCACTCGTATCAAAAAGTACATAAGATAATAATGAAGCTACTAGAATAGAACCTCTGACTATAGAAGGTCTGGGATCCTACTTCTGCTGGGTTTGTTGCACTGCATATGCCTGCCCAGTGCTACAGCCCAGCAACACATCCTGGCTACCCTGAGTTGTCCCGCCCTACTACCTCTACGATCCTGGTGTCTGGCTACCACGACCACGACCCCCATCTCTACCTATATGCCTTGACGTATTCCAGTTCCTCGACTGGTAAGAATCCACTAGTCCTACTCCCACACATGGAGTCTGTACAGAACCCCTATCACTAGACATCGGTTGAAACGCCCTGTAAAAGCACTTCAGATGACCCATCCTTCCACAAGCTTGACACTCCACTAGGTCTCGTCGACATTGTGTCCTCTTGATCCCCTCTCTACCACACTGGTATCACATGACCTAGCCACCGGAAGCATTCTTCTAATTGATACTGCCACCCTAAGAGAAGTCCTTCTGTCTCTTCCTCTTTCCAGCAGAAATAGTACCAGTAACTAGTTCTGAACTACCTTGGCCCACAGCACTAGATTCTGGCAGGTTCCTCTCTGTAATCAGCGCCTGATTTACAATAGTGTGTACTAAAGGAAACCTAAAAACATTCACCAGTGCTCATAATTCATACCGAAGTCCATCCTAAAAATGTCAGGCTCTCAATATCTCATCACCCACCAGCATGGGTGCAAAGCACTGAAGCTCGGTAAAGTGAGAAGAATATTCCATCACCGAACTAGAACCCTACTGCAGATTCATGAACTCTCGAGCTCTTTCTACAATCAGAATCTCCAAGAAGATGAAGTCATAGAAGACTGCGTGAAAATATTCCGATGCCATGTCTCTGTGATGATCTGACTGGGTGGTAACATCCCACCACTTCTTGGAAGAATCACGCAACATGTAAGTCTTGAGGTTGACCCTCCACCCAGGAGGCATCTCAAGATGCTCGAAAATAGTCTGCATCAATCATAGACAAGATTCCGCAGCCTATGGTCCGTCATCCCCTGAAAACGTAGGCGGATGCTACTGCAGGAAGATATATGTCAGTTCGGCCATAGATGTGGCAGCCTGCGGTGCTCCCTGAAAGGTCTTCATTAACCGCAATAAGCCTTCACAGAAATGCTTCTCTGCACTTGTGTCTGGTATAGCATTTGGTTCCACATCTGGATCTACTGGAGGATCAAATGGTATCCCATGGACCACCATTTCTTTAGTATATGTTGCCGTTATCCTAGAGAACAAAGAACAGTCGTCTAGGTGACATGACACTACAAGGTCAAAAACATTCCTTAGATTCAACATTAACAAGACAAAAAACAAAGAAACCATAAAAGGAACAAGAGGAAGAAGGCATTTCTGGATTTTCAAATCAAGACTACACGAAGTGAATAATCACTACATAGTGTGTACTTGACTTACCTTCCCCTTCCCGGGTCCTTCGACATGGCTAAGCCACACGACTTCCGTTTATACGAAACTACACGACATGTATATCATCTACATGACTTATATAGTGTTATTTCAAACTACCCGTGTCGCTTGTGACATGACCGACTACTCGTCTTGACAGTACACGACATGTGACACCCAAACACGGCATGTACACCACCCCATTTTATAGTCACACGGTTGAGTCAAAACGGTCTTTCCATGGACAAGACTACACGGTGTGTCCCATAGGTACATGGTGTGTACTAGACTATCTTCACAGACACATGTTTTTAGTTACACGACCGAATACACGGCTCAACCTATATGGATTGTTCAATATACACACGGCGTCTACTCAAAAGGATTTCCCCAACCCATGTTTATTAGTTACATGGGCCGGTGTAAGCATTTCTTGAACTCGTTGTGCCAATGAAGTTTGTAACGTCCCAGATCCGGGTACCACTCCATGGGTGCCCCGAACCCGGTTCACCATGTGACCTCAAGTGCATTTCCCCAAACGCCAGAGGCTACCGACTAGTATCAATGGCCCATGTCTGATAGTGGGGAGACTATGCCCTCATTTGTCAAAGTGTAGCACAGCGGAATAAAATAGAAAGCATACAGTAACAGCGAAAGCAATAAACGATACACATTTAATATAAAAACTACCGTAAAAGATAACCAACCATATGTATAGATATGATGCAACATGTCTCCAGTTATTTAAACCATAGAAAACATGTTACACTGCAATACAATACAACTAAAGTACAAGTACAGAATGGAAAAACAGAATAGCTAGCAGCATCACAAGCCTAAGCCCGGTCCCATTCCCCCATACACCTCAGCAGCAATCGAGTACCTGTATAAGGACCCTTGACCTTATCTAAAACTGCAGAAACGTAATCTGTTTGGGCCGAAAATCATGGCCCAAATAGGGTGTGAGAAAAAAATTCCTAGTAGGCACCCACCAGAGGCCCATGAGCAACTGTGTGTAAACAAGCAATAATAGTTTGCAGTAGTAAAATGTAATAAAGTAAGTAGTACTAAACTATAACTAACTTAAACATTTATATTTCCATTTTAATATCCATTTAATAATTTCATTTAAAATACCACCAAAGTGAATATTCTAAGTAAACATCCAATGTCCTCAGACACGTAAACCCCTACCCCCAGGAAAAGAGTATCCAAAAACAAGAATCTTCCCATAGGAATATGGATATTTCCCATAGTCATAAGATGTGTCTCCTAGAGGCACAGAATCAGCTACCTACAGGCACGGAAGAAGTTTCCCATAGTCTAGGTAGTACAATTCCCACAGGCTAATAACAACACCTCCCTCAAGCTAAACAGGTAATACGGACAATCCCAACATGTAAACAAGCAGTAAAAAAAGAAATTCCTCTCAAGAAAATTCTTTAATCATTTCATTAAAGGCATAAAGTAAACAACTCATACCCTCGGGTATCCAGGCCAAACAGATAAACAGAGGAACACACCCCTGGGTTGGTCGTGGATCCAAGAAATGATCCCAAACAACATTTTTAAATCAAATTAGGTTACCTATATAATTATAGGTATTTAAATTATCCATGTCCTCATCCACACAACACCCCAACATGGGCTCATGGCACAACGGTACATAAAACCGCACGATATTTGGAAAAATAAACATCAAGCCACCAACCTTATACACCAGCGAACGTTATACGTGAACACTGGTTCTAGAAATGCCCAAGAATGATGTAGATCTAGCGTAGAAGAAAACTCTCTTAAATGAAAATAACTCTTGTTAGGGGAAGAATTGACATGAATAGTTAAAGAAGAGTGGAGGGCTTACCCGTGCGGTTCCAACGAGATCGTCCGAGGAAGGAACAGATTCAAAACATGGGCTCAGCGGACATCCAAAGCTTCAACCTCCTCTCTCGAGCTCCCTCTTCCCGTTCTAAGCCTTCCCTGTCAACAGGGGAGGCTACTTCCCATTTTAAAAGAAAAAAATGATGTACACAGTGTGTACTTTCCAAAATTTGGGATTTTTCTCCATTTTCCCTATTTTCATAAAAACACTTTAGGAAAAGAGAAAAGAAGAAGCACGTACCTCAAAACAAAGAACTGAGTTATTACATAGTCCATAATGCTTGGTTATAACTCTAAGTTCCCTGAATTACTATTTACATTTATTAATAAATTTATAATTCATTATGGATATAATGTAAAATATCTCATTATTATAATCCATACATTCCATATAGGGAACCAAAAAAAATAATTATGAGAAAGGTATTGAAACCTATCATCTTAAGGGTGTAAAGGATACATAGGGAATTATAAATGATAAAATCAAGAAATATTCCTCTCAATTGATTACACTCTCTTACCACACTCACAATGGTATATCCAGATTCCTCACCACATATAAGTACTCAATTTCAAGACCACACCCTTTCATGATACACATATATTTAATGGACAATGAAATTTTTCTATCAATCCATGAATATACATATTTTGAGGATAATAAAATCATATATATCACTATAGATATCCTGAAACTATTTTCCTCATGCATTGGTCATACTTTATATATCATCCTTAGTCGGTGACTCCATTCTAGACAATGAATACACAATGTAGTTCCCCTCAAATATAATTGTATATCAGATCCCTGAAATCTTTTCCCTAAAATACCTCCTTGTCCCAATGGGTTAGTAGAACCCTCACCCTATCCATATCACATATCTTCTCATCTCACTCCAAATATAGTATTTGATAAGAACCCCAACTCACATTCCATCAGAAGATAAGATATATAAAACCAGTTATGATGACCCATATTTTTGTTTGATGAATTCACTACTAGGACCATAATATATTGGGTCTTTATGTGTCCTAGAATGTTTTATTTGTGAAATATAATATTTATACTTGTGTATAGACTCTGACCACTAAGGTCTCGGTGAGGATGTTAAGGAAAGTATTCTTGAAACATGATATTCCAATTCAATGTCAAGGAATTGATCCACAGTGGCCTACAACATCATCATAAATTAGGTTTTCTATAAGATTTGGGCTTATATAACATTATTATAGATGGTATTAAAATTAATCATAATAACCTATTAACATATTCTGTGTATGATTACATCCTATAATCACATTTCCATGGTTAATTCAAAACCAAGTTGGAAAATTGAGAAATTTTGGGGGACTATGAATTGATATGAATTTTATATTAAGTTCATTACTTCCAAATGTATGTTCATAAACTCCACAACTAATTTATCCCTCAATGATTCAATAATTATGTAATCATGTGTTGTATTCTATAAAGTCCTCTATATCACAACCTACAATGAATATTCTAGTGGAAAAAACCGTACCATATCGGGAAATACCCTCAATGAAATCAATCTGCGATATTAACCCTCCTAAGATGAGGTGTCTCATGAAACAAAAATATATATATAAACACCCATCCCCATGCATAAATTTCTTAAAAATATCCTTCCATGGAAATTATAACAGGGTTACACTAAGAAAACTTACACATAAAATTTGGCATAATAGATATTGGTTATTGATCTCACTGCATGGTGGAATAAATCATTAGAAGCCCTCCCAAGACTGAGCATCAGTAACCATATGATGTATAATGGGTAGTTTCATAAGTGGAAGTAGTAGTGGAGGATGTCCCATAATGTAAAATTCCACCATCATAAAACATGACCCAAGGATATCATAAATTCTTATATCTAGAGTGCCTAATTCACAGCTCAAATTTTTGTTTTACAAAATAATTGATCTGAGACAAAGGAATTTGATATAAAAACATTTATAAAAAGACCCAAATCCCATTATGAATTATGAATTCATGTTTATGATACATGGAATGTCAATATGAATAATTGAAACACTACATGAACTTGATATTGTGGATAAGTCGAAGATAACAACATATATCTTTTAAAAGTATTATTGTATTTTCAGTTTCAATTACATGTTATATAATATAATATTCTTTATATTATAATTTAATTACACGTTTTATATTAACTACTTATATCTAATTCCTTAAATATTATAATATCATATTAAATTTTTTATATATATTTCATGATCTAGATAGATGAGTGTCTATTCCAAAGATATAATGTCATTTACTTTATATGTTTCAACTGGATCATCATTAAAAATCAACTTGTCATGATACATATAGTATCGTGATTTGAGAATCCCTATAAAATATTTTTATTATTTTCATCATCATTCCTAATTTATATAATTATATTATTTTTAAGTAAAAATTAGAAACTATTTAATCAGACACTGCTAACACATCATCCCATGAAACCATTGGTGAAAGGATCGTGAAACCTAGATTTTGTTTGTCATGGAGCCAACATCATGAGATATGGGAAAATCCCATTATGGTTGACATAGTTACATTAATTATGAATATATCTATACCATTAATATAAGATATGTTATTATAATTAAAATATTTAAATAAGGAACTGGCTACAAGAAATATACTATAAATAAAATAAAATATAAATTAAATGTAATATACATTATATATGAATCATTAGTTACTTATAATGGGGAATGGAAAAAAAATTTAGATACATATAAGAGGATAAAAATAAAACCCATAATAATAAAAATATTTTCTTCAAATTATGTGTTCCATAAAATGGTTAAAATAATAGAACAATAATATATATCATTAAAAAAATTATTTCAATCCAAGTAAATTTGTTAATTATTGTGTTTGTGGGTTTTCTTCAACCAATCATAGGACCGTTGGAATGTTTTGAAAATTAATATCCTCTTTGATATCCATCCCAATAATTATGACAACTAAAATAAGTGAATATATTACACACCACATTGTGATTTCTCTTACCCATTTCACTTGTATGTAACCCAACATGGTACAGAGTATAGTGTCATGTGTTCCACCCTTATTGTAGTGGAATCCATGTAGAAAGATTGGGGTTTGATTTTATTTTTGGGAGAATATACCCTCAAATTAGAGTGTACCACAATAGTGATATATAAATTAAATAAAAATGATGAAAAATTAGGCATAATAATTAAATATCGAGATATGAATAAATTTTAAAAGTCCTTAAACGGTTTCTTATACAAAATGATGGTATAATGATGATATAAAAAATTAGTGTAATGATAAATAAGGAAAAAATGTACAATATAACATTATAAAAATAATGAAATAAACAAACATCTATCTTCAATAGAATTGTAATATAATGTTTATTCATATACAGATAGAAATCATTCTATTATATAAAATCATGTTTTAAATGAGGGGAATTAATAATTTCCCTTACATGAATCCATGAAGTATATTTAAGAACCAATCTCCCTCTAAAAATTTTGTTAGTAAAACATAGTAGGAAACCACCAGTTGTGTCTACTACTATCTAGTATATGAATAAAATACAATTAGTATGCATTCATAAAAAATTATCATACTTTATAAACAAAAATATCACTTTAGGTTACTTTTGGGATACTAATCTAATACAAAATTCTTCAATATAATCTTGAATTTAATGTGATCAATTTTTATTTATATTTATAAGGTCTTGACCTGAGGAATAAATCCATGGAATCCATATATATATATATAATCATATAAACATCTATAAGTTCATGTAATTTAATTTTTTATTTGTTAGGTAAAATCATTATAAGAGTACCCCTGGAAATTTAACTTGAATGGGATTCTGTTAACCATTACCTATGATAATTTCCCTGGTAGATTCATGATAGTCTTTAGATGATCCCGTTGAAAAATCTATGGTGATCAATATAATCATGATGATTCTAAGGAATATCAAACAAGGAAGTGAATTTATTAACTAGAAATATATAGAACCCTTAGTGCCAATCTGGGGAGTTAATAATCTATGACAATAAAAATTTAATATGATGTTAGTTAAATGGAAAATGAATCAATTAATGTATCAGAATCCCATGTTCCCATCTATGTAAATCCACCACGAGGTCCATGTATCTCTAAAGGAATTCCAAAATTTTTAACAAATTTAATGTTTGTCAATGTAATAACGCATAATATGATATTTATGATTGTTCTCAAAACCATTAAATATAAAAATGATATACAATACTAATTAAAAAAGAGTAATGTAATAAGGGTTTTCTATTCAAATATCATTTAATTTCTTTTATGAAAGGGCTTAATTCACAGTTTATCTTACTCCAAGGTATATGACCTTTCTATTCATGTTTTATTTTATTCATTCAGCATTTTTATTTTTTCAGTTAATTATTTTGAATCTTAATAAAAACTCCATATTCAAAAAATTTATTTTATTAGATTCAATATATTTAAAATATTTCATGGTAATTTAATAAATACACCCAAACAAGTGGTACTTTTGAAGGTATAAATCCTACAAAAATAGAAGGGGTCAATGGTAGTATCTCATCAAGTCACAAACAATAAATTCAAGGAAATAATTATTTTAAGGAAATTTCATATAATATGTAGCATGTAGACTAACATTCTATGAGGTGGACAAAAATTCATTTTGGAAAAAATCGAGACTGCATACCATATAAAATCTTTCTACTCCTCATCTAGTATCGACCTCTAATCCACACTAGAATTAGAATGATCATAGAAACCTAAAAATTACATGATAACTTGGTATATTAGATCCCATGAAAAAAAATATGGTAAGATAAATAAATAAATAAAAAATGATAAATCATAGAAATACCATTGAAAAATTGTGTTGTACAGTTCTCAGATCATTCTTTGAATGGATCAGTTAACATAATTATTTATATCATGAGAAATAGAGACCTGCATACGGGAGTGATTTTTTTCATGAATGGTAGTGGAAAAAATGAGAAATGAGTTATTATGTCTCAAGGGAAGGATAAAATTTCCCAAACTATATATTTATGCTTTCTTTTTCTATGAGGATGACCAAATAGTGTTCTAAACATGCACCACCAATATATAATTTTAACACCAAATTGTATGACTTGGATAATTGGTAGAAAAACATCTTGTATGCGATGAAATATTTTTGTCTAAAGACTCCACCACTTTACTAACATTTATCATAGTTGTTAGAAATGATATTCCTACCATGTGAGACACACAAAACTTTTTGTTCATGATTTTCGTGGTCATGTGGCCTCATTGAGAAAGTTAAAAAATCCATGCACCTCAATTTTTTAAATATATGGTTGAGCTGCATGGTGACTAAAAATCATCTTCTAAACTTCCACCTCAGTTTGTTTCTTCAATAACTAAAAATCAATCATCTGAAAATGACTTAAGTGCTCTTAAACCATTTCATAGTACAATGTTATTAAAAATGTATAAAAATAGATTGAACTATAGATAATATGATTCACACATTTCCAAAAACTAGGGTCTAAAATAATATATACATATAAAATTATTGGATATAAATATTTTCTTCTTCCTAATGGGATAATTAAAAAAACATATATAGGTTGGTCAAAAAAATATTTTACTACTCAAAATCCATTGGAAACAATGTAATTAAAAATACATAAGTTGTCACAATACATTATAAACACTGTTAGAAAATAGAAAATTTAAATTACATTAAATAAACTATGAAGACAGATAATGCCCTTTTAAAAAACATTTTATAATTATATCCATATAAAATATCAATTAAAAAATAGTTATAAATAAAATATAAGGTAGAGGAAAAAAAATTAATTTTTAATGGATTCAAACCTTATTGTTCTTTTTTTTAATACATTTTCTTCAAAACATAAATAGTAAATAAAGTGTTAATGATAAATTTATAAAATGTGTAAATATAATTATGAGAATAATAGAAATAATTACATATTAACTTTAAAAATAATTATAATTTGAAATTTGATAAATGGAAAATATTGACATGGATGAAAATATTCGCTAATAATAATTGGATTTATGCTAACATAAGTAACAATTATAGTTTGTAAAATAAACAATTAAATTAGAAGTAATTTATGAAAATAATAATTTTTAGAAAACAAATAAAAAATAAAAAATATGGTAACGGTAGGGTCCAATAAATATTTAAAAATATATTCTTGTAAGAATTATTGTGACCCAATGAGTCATTTATTTAGTCAATGATTTTTTTGGATCTTTTAAAGAATAAATCAAAGGATAAATCAAAGGATAATGATAATAATATCAATAAAAAACTAAAATACCATTAAAATTAATATATTTTAATATTTTAAGGAAATTTGGTAGTGAATACATCCAATAATTGCGTTATGATGAACAATATCAGACACTTTCAATGGATTTCAAATTGGGAGAAACAAAACCTTTAATTTACACATTATTTCCATTGATAAATAATATAATCTTTTATATGAATCATACATATATTAATAAATATTTTTTTTCTTCATAATATATGTAACTGTATAAAATATTAATTTATTACAATTATCTACATGCATTTTTTTGTTTTTATTTTAGTTCATAATGTGTTTATAGATTATTTCATCTATAGTAGATTCATAAAAGCTTTGTTGGATTTAATTTTTCATCAAAATTTCATCATAAAATGATCATTATTTTTACTATTACTATTGAAGAATATATACTTTTTATATTTGAAATATCTTTTTTTATTGTTCCATCAATATCCTTGATGCTAAAATTGAAAATATGCACAGTCCAATGGTTCTCTAATCTAAGAACAGGGGTTTGTTTAATTAATGTGTTCAAAAATGTTTTACGAATTTCCATAATATTAAAAATCATTATTTAAATTCTTATTTAATATTATAGAAATAATTATATATTCATAAACATAAAATATATAATTGTTTTGCGTAGTTCAGGTTTCAGTCATATAACTCAATTATGAACCACCAATGACTAATGTATGATTACAAGGTAATGTATTTTCAATATAATTATACTAGAATCACAATGATAATGTTTTTTATTTTAAAGAATTATTTAGGAAACATAGATTCAATAAAAACGTTATTTTATAATAACATGAAATAAAAAGAATAAACAATTTTTTTATTCATTTTTTATTGTGTTTGAGACAATATGTATTAAATGATTATTTTTAAACGATATAATTTGTACATTATTAAATTTTTAGTAGCATAAATATATCCATAACATAAAAAATAATTTTTTTCCATTATAAAAAATATCATTACATGCCAATTTTTTAGTGATGATAAAAAAAATCTATAATTCTAGATATTAGGTTGTAAACACAAACACATAGATAATGGTTTTGTTTTTTATAAAACTGAAATTATTAGTAATATGGTTTTTCATTTAAAAATATACAATATGTAATAAATATAATAAAAATATATTAAATTTATTATTATTACGTACCTTATATGGTGGTGAGTGAAAATTAAATACACATTCTCTTATTGATGTTACTCCAAAAAATATATGAATCATTTTCTAATTTATAATAATTGATAAGCTGAGGGTTATCTCTTGCAACATCATTTTCATAATTTTAATGTATAATAATGATATAGTTGTTTTCATTATATTTTTATGAAATGTGAATTTGGGATGAAAAAAACAAACTATGAAATAGAAAAGTGGGATGACTGATTAAAAATTTATATCGTAAATGTTGTACTATCTCTTTTTCAATAGGGGTTAATCCCTCATGATACATCTTATTGTTAATAAAAATTAACATTATGGAGTACAACATTTTTTTGGGTAGGACTAAGAAATATTTGGGGTGAAATATTGTGGGTTTTTTAGGAATGTTGGGAGAGGTGCCTCCCTATTATAATAAAAATGATGTGACATTTTTTCAAATGGAAAAACTATTTTAATAATGAGATATCATTGTAATGAAATTTGGATCCTAAAGAGATAAATAATGGAATATATAAGTGATAATATCGAGAAACACATGAACACTCAATTAAAACATGTTCTTAACAAGTCCAACCTTTTAGAAAATAAATTACTTATTTTTACCAATCTAGTATTCACAAGGGTAAATGTTTTTTCAGATAGTAATTTTATACATTATCACAATAAAAAAAATAAAATTTCATTAAATTATTTGTTGAAAATAATGAAAAATATGAAATTCATTTTTTATTTTAATTTTTAAAATTGATAAAAATTATTTTAATATATAAAAAGTGTAATATCGTAACGAAAAACAGGAAAAATATTATATATGTTATAAATGTTCATATATTGATTTATAAATTAAAAATATTATTTTATAATACATTATATCATTTATAAAATAAAAAATTCATCTTAAAATTAGTTTGATAAATATAATATTCATTATCATATACAAATTATATCATTAAAATAGTTTCATTTGAAAAATTAATTTTTATACTATTCATCTATAAATAAATTCTTTTTTTAAATCAATAAAAAGATAAATTATATTTATATTCTAATGATAAATATGAAAATTAATTTATATTTATCATATTACTAATCTCAAATTTATATATTTAGTTTTAAAAAAAAATTAATATATAAGAAAGAAAATCTATTCAAATAATGTTTTATTAAAAAAAATATCTAATTAATATATCACATCATGTTATATATTAGTTCATATATAATATTATTTTTAATTTTTTCAATTCTATTAATTTGGTTGAAATATTCAATACTTAATAAAATAGTTTTTCTTTGAAAAAGAATAAATTATACTTTTAATTTAAATAAACATTAAAAATACCATTAGAATTGTTTATTTATATCCAAATATTAATTTTCAATGAAAAATGCATATTAAAATAAGTACATAATTTCATATATATGAAATATCATAATTTCATAATAATATTGTTCATTATACATGAGGAATATTTATTTATAAAATTATATCATTATTTTGTTCTAAGTTATATTATTGTAAATTTAAAACATTTAAACACATGAAATCTGTATACCTATCAGATAGATGACTAATGATAGTATTTTTAATAAAAGTATTTTAATGAAAAATATTTGAAATATCCATATTACCAACAACAATATTTCTTTCCTATATATACTCATATGATATTATTAATTCATTCCACTCTCATATTGATAGTCATAGATATTATCTCATATAATATATATTGAATAATTATTTATCATTTTATAATGATTTTCCTCATTATATTTATTTTTGGATATAAAAGGTCCCCAGGTTTGATGAGAATATATCGTATTTCCATGTCATGTAGATTTTATTCCATTCTATATATTTTCTACTATTAGATTTTGAACATGTAAGGGTTATAGTATATCCATGGTTATTGACAATACATTTAATTAAATACATAGTTTCATAATCTATTTATTTATCATTCCCTATAAAAATTAATAATGTGTTTTTAGTTAATTTATTATTTCTTATGACTTATTTAATATTAATATTTATTAATTTTAATAATATTTGTAAAATTTACACGTATAAATATAATATTTGAAAAATTTATTTTACCCCCAAAATTAGAGTGTTTTACATTCTTCTCCACCAAAAATAAATTGCACCTCCAAAATTTTAATTATCATTTACTTATTATAGATTCTTTTTGATCTAATAAAAACTCATGATATTTCTTTCTCAGATATATCCACATCATTATCATGGCAATAAAAAGGAATCTATTTCTCCCAATTATGATTCATAGGATATATTATGGACATATAATTCACAACTTCCATTTCTAGACACCATTTCAATACGAACAATAAGAAATGTGTATAATAAAAAAAATATATAATAATTAAATGAAAACGAATCCTAATATTTCACCTCTAATTACACATTTAATTTATCCTTTGACACATACTTTTCAATTATGTCACACATTGATAATTATACAACTTTCTTGGTTCAACCGTGGTAACATTAAGATTTGTTATAGTATACCCATTAACATAATCTATCAATATAGGCATGGAAATTGTATTTTATTAGGGTTAATAATGGTCATGTGATCAATCATATAAAATTCCATATCAGCATCCATATAGGATTATATCATATATTACACTCATCATGAATTTTGGTGATGATTGAGTCGATGATCAATTAAGCAATTTTTGGATGATTAACCATCTGTTCATCTATGACATAACCACATCCACATGACAATATCTAGAAATGTTTGTATATCTATGATAACAACAATATCAATTATTTAACAATATTTTAGGATATCATAATATAGATGGACTGACATATATTTTATTGAATAATATTTTCATAAATGATTCCAAGAATAACTAAAGATAACTGTAATAATAATTAATGAAATCCATTATAATCATGTCATGAACCAGATAGGAGTTACGTCCATCCCAACACCCAACTCGGTCCGAGACAATGCCTGAAGGGCGTTCCCAATCCCCACAGGCTGTAAACTACATCTGAGAATCAATTATAATCAAGGTGGAATTTTTTCAACCTAATAAAATAGGATCAATAAATAGACTAGACATGCAGAAGAGATAATGAGAAGTGAAATTTAATAAATACCAAACTGCTCCAAGTAAAAACTAAAACTGAACAAAATAAACAAAAAATGAATATTTAGGAGAATTAATACAACCATAATATACAAAACTCAATCCCCATGTGACCTCCATATCCCCACCATCCATATCAATTAATTTCATTATGAAAAATCTCTAACTAGATGACCTGAAAAAGAAGTTGATCCTAGAAAACAACATTAATTTATCGACACGAAAATGTACGAGTACGATGTGAGATTTGCAACATAGCAAAAACCCCCAAGATAATGAATATGTCTCATTTACCAAAATAGTCAATAAAAAGTTAGAAATTAATATATAATATATTATTTCTCATTTCAGTAAATAACATCGCTTTTCATTTTTAAATCACCACACACAAAAACAATTTTTAGAAAATTTTATGATATTTTATAACATAGTTTTAATCCAAAATCCATACAAATAGAATCCAGAAAGTGTTGAAAATAAATAAGATGTTTGAATATTAAACCATGTGCAGTAGAAAAATGTTCATTAAAAATTGACGATAAAATATATGTGTTTCTAGACATCCATAGAGTGACTTGTTGACGTACTCTAGTTAGAGACACCTTCCAGCATTTTGTGCAGATCTATAGTCAATAACAATTTAAATTATCTAATATATCATTACTAATGGAACAAACCTGATAACCTATAGACATCCATGGGGTTCCAAACCATTTAATATGGGTCAAAAAGAAACTATCCTTTTAACCAATAAAATAATACTGGGTTAACGATGGTAATATTACATATTGTATGTAGAACCCCCCACACACATGGCTCATCTTACCTACTATCACCTCACTTTCTACCCAAAAAATAAACACCACCTATATGATTACACATATAGTTATATTACTCTATAGGTGTTCCACAAACAAATCACTTTACAAATCATACCAATCATGGAATCCCATAATATATATACTCAACCATTTCATTAAACATAATATTAATTTTCATAACATGTCATTCCCATTACTCATCCAAATGGATTTACACAAAAAATTCCAAATCATTTCCCAAAATGACACATCAAACCAATAATATATTGACACATCCAAAAGGACCCCTTTGGTTCCATTTATAATTTCACTTTCATCATCATTTCAAAACCATGATGAAAACTCACAAAAATCAACCAAAGATACCATAAGAGATTTCAATCCATTTTGAAAACAACTATGTTCTGAAATACCAAACTGGGCATGTTAAAAGAATACATTCAAAACCAGTTTCAAATCCTCATAACATTTCAACAAAACATTTAGAAATAATGAAACCATATGATGTGAAAAGGTTCAAGAAAAAAATATTTTAAGGCATTATATTTCATTGAATTTCCCTTTCTTTTGTGCACTCTGTGAACCCATGGATGTGCCAAAATCCAATGAAAAACATGGAGTGTCGGTGAAATAATTAAAAATTATTTTTATGAAATAAATATTTTATTCAAACAAATCAAAATAAATTAAAAAAAATTACCGAAGGGAAACCGAGCATTTAAAAAATAAGAACGTTTTTCGACGCTCTTAATCACATACCATCAAGCTATAAGAGTAATCTAAATCTCAAATCAGGCCTAATCTATCATCTCAACCAAGATACACAGATATATAAGACTAAATATCAATCCAATATTTTAATCTCAATCCAAGAAAACCGAAGTCATTTTATAAAAAACATTGTGTTCACAATATTATAGGAATTTTTTTTTGAATTTACTGAAACCCCATTTTTACAATAAATTAAATAATACATCAAAGTAGTTAACACAAAAACATAAATGAAATTGGAAAAATATTTATAAATTATTTTCAAACACACATGAATAAATGGATTGTACTAAGATGGAAAATAATGGATACACCTACATCAACAGATCCTGGATGTGACAGAACACTCTCGTAAGATAGAGAACACCCCAAGAAATAATATGTATAAAATAAAAACCATGATAATTGTCTCACTCATAAACCATAACTAATATTTGAAATCCAAGGCTAAAAAACACTACGTAAGAAATAATAAATCAAGAGAGTATGGAAAATATATGAATAATTCAACCCAACAATTGAAGAAATCATAGCCTAGAATAATCCAAGGGTTTCAAAAAAATAAGTTGGACAAGGGATAGGGATATTCGAAGACCCCCAAGTGAAAATATGTCAATAAATGGGAGGGAACCCTGATTTAGGGTTAAAAACATGGAGGTTTAATTTTGAAAATAAAAAAATTTAAATATCAATAATGCTCCCAGTGTTAAGCCGCATTGTTTGAAAAACCTGACACAAACTATTAAACAGCATCATTCCAAATAGATGTAAAAACAAACATAATTTTCACATAGTTTACCAAACCATGATCAACATGGCTTCCCTGTCAATGGACCCCAAACAAGGCCTACTAGTTAACTGAGTTATGTATCATGGTTTACCTAAATCGTGTGCAAACTGTGTGCATGCCAAAATCACCCAAAACATCCAAAAATAAAAAAAAACTGGGATCATCCCTATCCTCTATCAATGGATCCATGATCATGACAATAAAATGGTAGTCTTATAAATCCAAATACCCTAAGAGGGGGGGGGGGTAAATTATGGTATGACATATTTAAACCTTTGAACGTTTTGGCTCTTGTTTTGCTGTTAAGAAAAACACTCTTATCTATCTTTCCCATATAAATGTATTAAAAAAATTATGTTATGCACGTGACACAAAATTTTTAATTTTGTTAACACTCACTTGGAAATTTCCAAGTAGCATACACCAAAAATGTTACTTTATACCAAATCCACTATAAGTGAACTCATTTTTACATTGTTTGAAGCAGACTCACTGTCTCTTCTAGTTTAAAGCAACTCACAATTTGAGAACTCACTGCTCTGTCAACTGATGTGTGATCACTGCTTCTTCGGAATATCTACTCAAAATTTAATGAATTGTAGGTCCCTTTATTTTCAGAAATTAATGCATCATTCACTATATTTATATATATATATATATTCTTTTTTGATGTCTAATATTCACTCATAGACGAATATAACATTTCACCAACAGAAACGAGAAATTATCTAACTTTGGTGCATCCTTATAGTGACTTGTGCACTTCTCAATACATGAGGAGCTTCTCTAATTGCTAATGAGCATCACTATGCTTTAGTGTGATTCCCCAATCCAAGGGCACAAGTGTCACCTAACCACTTTCACAACACTCCCTTCACCAACTAATAACATTCTCAACTTACTCCCTTTTATGCCCAAACCAATATTGGTGTCAAACTTCTGAATAATTTTATACTTTTCTGACCAAGAAACCACTTACATGACCAACCATACCTACGCGACTAAAGCTCGATTATTATATGTGTTGAAATTCTTCATAAATGAGTAGGGGTGACCTCTATTTTTATCAATCTTGGATACCCTGATCATTGGCGTACAAGTCTCCTCTCGGCACACATGTCCAGCCACCTTAGTCTCTATCTCCCTAGTCACCTTGCACATCCAAACCAATACATGGGCACCCCTATATCATTTTCTATATTTTTATGTTCTGATCTTGAAAAACATGTGGTGCATATGTTTCCAAACCTCCAAGATACCAGTGTGCAATTCCCTTCTCAAAAAACACTTTTCTCCACTTATTTTATTTTGAGGATGAATAATTTGGAAATCACTGGGAAATAGCACCACCTTGTAACCAATTTTTTTGAACCACCTCTAGATCATCCATTCCATTACTGAGTTTCTTCAATCAATCATGGACTGTTGAAATAATCACTTGAACTTGAAAACTCAACATGTGAACCCCCTTTGTAATCAAATTTTTACATCGTTGTCTTCATTGTCAATAAACACAACATGGGGTCCTTCTTTGTCAAAAAACACAATCACCTCAATAATTATTCAATGATACATTGATGGATTTTCCCAATAGGAAAAAATAATTCAATATCCATGGTTTACAAGTAAAACTTATCCCCACCAAAGGCACTTTATTCCCCCAAATAGTCACCAAACATAATGATAACCAAAACCCAATTCTTTGACCAATCAAAATGAAGGAAATCATGTGGTGTAGGGTGACCTGTCAATCCCCAAGACACTGCCAAAATATAAAAAAAACACCTCAAATATATGAGGGGAAATCATGAGAGGGTTCCCCCTTCCACAAGAACCCCACTAACTTGCTAATCATTTAGACTAGACATGTAATGGAACCAAAACTGGATCTCCATCCACTGATCCCCGGGTTGTCTAATGAGAAAAATACCAACACGAACATTTTATAAATATATCACATGAGAAACAAAACATCACCGAAACCAAAAAATTTCACACATTATCAAAACCCCTACCCATGGAGAAAACCCCTATTATAAAAATAACCAAAAAAAATTAATTTGAACCCAATATAAAACAATTAATTTTAAGAAGAAAAAATGTATCAATGAAATCAAAAATGAAGAATGGAAAAAAATAACAAAATGATAACTAATTATTGATCCACACTCAAATATATTAAACCTTACGAGTTATGGAAAGGAATGTCAAACATGATTTTATAGTTGATATATAATCATAAACTAAATAAAACAAAAAAAATTTAAATCTCTTTCCCTATAGGAGAGATAGAATTCGAGCTATAGCTTCCCCCCACCCACAAGTATTATATACTGTATGTGATTTTCAGTCCATGTATTCTTTATGGAACCCTAATGAATGAATAATATGCATCCTCACTATTAGGAAACTGCATAATATTATCAATGATTCCAATCATTCAAGAAAATATTCCTAAAAAACGTTTCCAAATGACATAGATGGCCACAAAGATATCTGGTATTTGGATGATTTCCAAAAGACATCTTCAAATACCCAAATGTTCCACACCAGTGTCACATAAGAGAATTATATGACAAATTAGGATCCAAAATCAATGATAAAGACATTTTAGAAATGGGTTCCTCTAGCACACAATTCACGCCAGATGGGGATCCCTCATGAGTGAAAACAACCAATAACTTCACCATGAGAAAGTACTCTACTAAAAAGAATAATCATCCACAAACATTTAAATATTAATTTCCCTAGAGGAATGGAAATTATCATTCATATATCTATAAATACCTCTAATGAAAATATAGACAATCAATTGATCTTGTGACATCGAACCAAAGAAATGAAAACTAGCTCATTTAAGAGGTGAACATCGGCGATTATCATCTACTGGACTTTCAAAATACTCATGATATCTTACTTTTTATTCACCTTAATCTCCATAGGTAGATACCCTAAAAAATAACATAAACACTTCCCATAACCTCCCAACAAGAAAATGTGTAGTGAAATAATCTCCCTTTCATACAATGATGGAAACTCAATCAAACAATTTTCATTACACACTCAAACGGATTCAGGAGTTCCTAAAAAAATGGGGACAAAGTCAACATCCTCAATCCACATTAATTGTTATAACATACCTCGATCACCATGGAACATGGGAATAAAAAATGATGAACCAGAAACATTAGAATATTAACCCGAATGTTTTCAAACTTTTCTATGTATCATATTCTGAACAACATCAAAATGAAAGGTTTAAAATCAACATCCAACCAATACACAACCAAATTACCATCTGATCTGAAAAAACTAGCACAAAATCCATGAAACATTAAGAAAAAAATTTCTAATATAAATTACAGTTCAAAAATTATTTTGAAAAATCAAAGTCATAACATTAGTTTTAAGAACCCACTCATGACGTCCTATGAACCTTCACATATGTTTTCTTTCAATTCCTCCTACGTTGTTCACAAACACATGTGATCTTCCAAGAAATATTACCAAGGATCACAGACCTACATTATTCATTAGTATAAAGAATTTAAAAAAAATATTTTCAATTCTAAACAATATTATCTTTTTCCAAAAACACATTTCACATTTAAATTCAGTATAACATAATGAAATCTATTTCATTATAGGAAAAATTTTAATTTTAAAATCTCATTCAAAACAACCAAGACCATGATAGGACACAATTCACGCTAATCTACAAGAATGAGGAGGATGTGTCAATGGATAACCTGAAAAAATGGGAGTGGACCATGCCCCAAGTACTAAATAACAAATAAGATGACTATGAACCATTCATTAAGACTCTGGATTTGTCTCTACTCCATGTGAGGTCAAATCATGATATCAACTTTCCATCATTATCTTTCTTTAATCCATAATAAATCCTAAAAATAAATGCAATGAATTCCACAACCACCCCTATAAACATAATAGTCATCAAGAGTGGTGGTGATCAAGAACAATACAAAAACCTACCTCATAACCCCTATAAATCATGCTATCCAATCTAATTGAGACCCAAAATAACAAAGGGCCTTCTCTGATACAATTTTGTTAGAAACGATAATAGATTTCCATGTAACCCAACAACTGGCCTAGTTGGAGACATGGTCCAATAGGAATTCATAATCCCTGCAGGATAGAAAATGTTATTATGCATAAAATACCATCTAGGTCTGAAATATTTCTTCCCAATAAACCAGAATCAATAAATAATCCATACAATTATAACAAACAATAAAAAGAGAAATTTAATAAATACAAAACTAGTTTATGTATGAACTACATCTAAATAAATAAATTGAACTATTTAATGATATAAAAAAATATTATAAAAGAGCGTCAATAACTCGATCGCCATGTGTCCTAAATGTCACCTGCATCCATATGAATAAGCCACTCTAAGAGACATCATGAATTAGAAGACCTTAAAAAGAAGTTGATCCAAAAAAATAATTCTGGCCTACCGATATCTAATGGTACAAGTATTCTGTAAGAAAGAGAGAGTAGTAGGAAATCACCAATGAATCCATATTTTTATATTACAGAAACATTATAAAAATACATTGGTGAAATAAATATATAAAATATTTTTTCTCATTTCTATAAACAACACAAAACTTAATTTTTTAACCATTACAAACCACAAAACAGCTTTGAAAACGGATTTAAATACTAAAAAAAATATAAACAAAATTACCAACTAATAGATACTACACAATACTAAAAAAAATAATTACTATAGAAAATAAACCATTTTTAGTAGTGATATAACTAGAAAAAAAGATAATAATCTATAGGAATTCCTAAACATCCCATTAGTGAACCCCAGATGTACCTCAGTTGGCCTTACCTATCATAATACGATACATATTTATAGTCAATGTCCAACAGGCTTCACTAAACTAACCTCACTAGGGGAATTATCCACATGGACTCTAGACATACATGTGGTGTCAACCCGTCTAATAATTTTCATCAAGAAAGCATCACTGGACCCACTAAAAGATTCCCCAGAAACCCACAATAAAATTACACTATGTATGTTGCAGTCCATCGTAAGCATGGCTCACATTACCTATCATCACCACACTTTCAATCCCAAAACACTGAAAGCACCTATACAATAATACATATAGGAAATCCCTATATAGGGTTTCCCACTACACATCACATTATGAATGTTTCCAACTGTTTCATCACATTATATACACATTCAACCATTTCTTTATAAAACATACTAGTTTTCCAAATGGGACATTAAAATTACACATCTGAATTGTTATACCAATAAAATTTCCAAACCTTTTTGTAAAATGACTATTAACAACACCATTATATTCATAATACGTAAAGGCCCCCTAGGATCCAAAAAACATAACTTTCATCATAATTTTAAGGTCAAGATTAAATCACAAACAAATTATATAAATATTTCAAATGGGCCTCCCCAAAATATTTAAACTAACTATGTTTCTAAATAAAAAATATAAAATGTTTAAAGAAAAAATATAAACCAATAACAAACCCCCACAATATACCATCACATAATTTGAAAATCAAGAAACCATATAAGAGACTAATATTTATGAAAAACATTATTTTGAAGTGTCATATTCATTTTAATGTCCATATATGGGTTCACACCCTACACCCATGGATGTGCCAACATCCAATGACACACATGGAGTTTCCATGATAACATACAAAACCATTTCAATGAAACAACACATTCTTTCAATCCAAACCCAATAAATTTCACATTAATAGAAAATTGCATCTAATCATTTCAAAACCAATAAACCCTTGCCAAATGGTTCCTTATAAGAAATCAAGCCAAATCTGGAATCTAAACAACACATCATTCTCAATCCATCATATTCAACCAAATAATGATATATAAGGATAAATATCAAAATAGGATTATAAACTTATTTCATGAAAACAATGTACATTTAATCAAATAGTTTGGCTACATAAGAGTATAGGCATGAACATAATAATTTGTGAAAAAAATACGCTAAATCACAATCTACAAACCATCCCAATATCTAACAATAGAACATCATAGGCATGACTAACACATTTATAAAATATTAAAAACACAAAAGAATTAATGGATTGTTTCAGGAAGTATAATAATAGAAACACAAAACTCAAGGGAGTCCAGAAGCGACATAACATTAATAGAATAAAGATAACACCCCATGAAACAATCTACAAGACCAAAAAACCATAAAAAATGACCCACAATTCAAAAATAGATTATAAGGTTAAACCAAGGTGAAATTGAAAAATTAATAACCATTAAATCAAGAAGGGATGGGAATAGATGACAAAATTGTCAAAAATCTAGGAAATATTACATTTGAATATTTATTATGCTTCAGTAATTGTTGAAGGTAAAAAGGATAGGGATCTTGGAAGACCCTCTAGTGTTCTTTGGGCTAAATAGGGGAGAAAACCCAGATTTAATGTCCAAAATTGATTGATAATTATGAGATTTTATAAAACAGGGTAGCATAAATGATTAATCCCCGTAGTCTGAAAAACTATAAGAATATCATACGACAGCCACTGACCAAATGGATAGAATGACACTCATGTTATCCAAAAGGTTTACTAAATAGTGTATACCATGTCTGTCTTACCAATGGTCCCAAAAAATAGGCCGTATAGTCACCTAGTGAATAGAACATAGATTACCTAAACCGTTCATAAACTGTGAACAAGAAACAACTCACACAAAACATCCAAAAATAAGAATATTTAAACCGAGCACAACTAGATCCTCAACAAAAAAATCCAGGATGAAGAAAATAAAAAATAATAATTTAATTTCCAAGTCCATTATGTGAAAAAAACATCAATTTAATAATGAATTAATCTAATTATTTTAAAAATAAATCTAACAAATAATCTCACAAATTATGAACATAAAAGATTAGTGTCTTGGATATTAGCCATTTCAATGTACTATTTTATTACAACTGAAAAAATTTCCGTATAATCATCCTCATCAAGAACCTTCTTAGTCATTTCACATTATATAATATAATTCATTACCCGGGAAATATTAAAAATTAATTGTTTTGGGAATAGATTTTCATTAATAGTAAAACATATCACAATGTTGCAGATCATTAATAAGAAAAAGAACATGAGTAAAATATAAAAATCATCAAAAGATATAATAATATGATAAGTGAAAATACTTTAATGCGATAGAGAAATATATGATCATAGTTTTATCATTAAGGAAGCATAAATTTTATTAAGTTAATTAAAATAAATATCAATTATAGTAAAAAATGTCATCAAGATATGAAATTGCAGAATACAAAAGAAACGAATAATCATGAAACAATGGAACTTCAGGGAAATAAAACACATAATTTTTTTGAATAACATGATAATAATTTGAAAATCATGGAATTAATATATAATTGTAAACCCATATCGACCCAAACCATTATTCTCATGCCTCTTTGAACAAAAAAACATTTCCATGATTGAAATTGTGATAATACATGGCATAACCACACCTAATAACACTAACTCATTATGTCAACACCTAACTATACAATGATATATAAATAAAAACTGCTACATTTGTGGTTTTTATTGGTTATTTCCCATTACTATCAAAAACAATTATGGCACAAACACTAAATCATCACATCGTAATGTCAACAAGAAAAAGTAATGGGTTTTCTAATAATTTAAAAATATCACATACTATTAACATAAAATTTCATAGGATATCAAAACCCACATTTAACAAATGTAATATTATAATAATATATATATGTATATATATATGGTTATAAAATCATTTATTCATGAGATATATATTTTTTGGGGGAAATATATCTAATGATATAGGAGTTTTAATAAAATATTTTAAATATTCATACAAAAATAGAAGGGAAAATTAAGTTAAAAATATTTTAAAAGGTAAAGGGGAGACATTTAATAAATTATTATAAATAGTTTCATGTAATATATCGTTGAATTATAATACATGTTATTAAAAAAATTAGTTCTATAGAATCTTAGTGATTTTTAATGGATCCAAAAACATTTTTTAAATATTTTTAAATACATTTGTTTTAAATCATAAATCTTATAAATTGTATTATTTTTTATTATGTTATGTATAATTAGAAAAATAAATATAAATATTCCATATTATCCTTCTGGTAAGTGATGATGAAAATAGTTGGAATGAATGTATTGGGAAGTATGTAAATATTCATTATTAATAATGAGAGTTATTATTCCCCTTGTTACACTTTTTTAGAAATACATTTTTTCAATGAAATATGTTATAATTATGGGAAATAATATCCATTGATAAATAAAGAAAAAAAATTAATATTATAGGGTAATGGTATAATCATGTTATAGTTTATATCTGTATTCATTTAATAAATGCAAGTACCCAATGAATATAATAGTGAGTAAATTATTCTCTTATTTTTTCCCATTAAATATTCAATAGAGATATAGATAAACATCATGAAATTGACATTAAAATATCTTGAAATGGAAAATATTTTCCATCTCTTTAAAAAATTAGATTTTGAATAAAACATATCATATATGTTATGATTAAAAATTAAAATACATGTCTAAATTATTATGAAATAATAAAATGAAACACTTTTATTTTCAAATTAATCATTCATAGATGAAAAATATAATTAAATTATTTCTAGAATATGTCATTCGGAAATTTTCCTTATCAATTGAAAATAAACTATTTAAATTCCATTAATATTAATAATAATATGAAAATTTAGTCTTTGAAAATGGATATTTATTATTGTCAATGAAGCTTAAAATAAATGTGTATTCATTATGGCTACAAAATTAATTCATGTTGTTTATGAAAAAAAATTATTCTATTCACATCATTTGTAAAAAGAACCTTGTAAAAAAATAAAAAAAATAAATTCTAAAAAATTATATTGAATGTTGCATATTTTAAACAATATCAACAATAATTAATTTTATAATCATAAAATCAATCCAAAAAATATTAAATTATAAAATAGATATTAAATAAAAATACATTACGATTAAGAGGAAGTATAGATAGTTTTATTAAAAACATGATATTTTTTGGACCAAAGAGTGAATGATTAAACTCTTATATAAAAATATATTCATAAATAAAAAAGAATAAAATAGATCAGTTTTATGGTTTAAGAACAATACAATTTACCTTAATTAAATTTTATTATTGGTTCTGCCAAAATGAAATAATATTCTAAGATAAACCCTTTCCACATGCCTCGCCATATTTAATATGCATTCAATCATTTGAAAAAATGAATATATTTTTATTATAAATTTATTTATCATCCATACCAATGAAAATAATTCCATATATTTTTTAATGAGAATATCTTATCACAAATATATTATCAATTTAACATTACAATTTCTATTTAGTGTGATAAATGATACATTTTCAATGTATTTTTTGTTTTTTAATTTCCAATACTTTTACAATTATCTATGATACATCGTATAATTAATTATTCTATTAATTTTTTTTTCATATGTAGTGTTCAAATGAAATTTTATAACATTCCATGTAATATAGTGATAAATGATGGATTGCCTTATTTTATGGTGACAGTAATACGTATGTACACATGAGTGATGATTAAATTTTTTTGTATTGAACAAAAAAATGTTATGTATTCATTACCAATTATTTAATTAGTATAATATCATAGTACAATATATATTAATTAAATATATCCTTATTTCCTCCCAGTTAATTTGAACATGAAAAACGAATGACATCACATTGTGGAGGTCATAATGTTTATGTCCACCAAAACGACGCTATCATTTTTAAGTGTTTAAGAAGGTAAGAAGGTAGATAATATATAATAATTTTGGAGCCACAATTACTCCCTATGTATTATATATATGAATTATATCCCCTATAATAACCTTACACAAATGGTGGGGAGGAAAAAATAGATGGAATTTCTATGTGAGGTGTTAGTCTGGACGGATGAAAAAATAATGACTTAAGCTCAAAATTTTGATGGGAATGTGATGAAAAAAATATCCCCAATGGTTTGAAAAAATATTAATAAATGGGAGATACTAATATAATTATAGTATAAAAAATTATCATTTAATTTATGCAATAATAATAATTAATAAAATGAAATCACTCTATTAATAACAATTCTACTTCTCTAGAAAACATTATTTATTTTACACATGAATCCTTATACAGATCATATACTAACAAAAATTGATGAATATACTAGTGTGGGACATAAGTAATGTATTTGAAAATTATTTTTATATGATATAATTCCTATTAATAGTGAATATTTTAGGATATGTGTTGTTCATTAATAATGGAGAGAGTGGACACACATTTATACTTCCAAAGATTAAAAAATATTAACTTCTTAATCAACCCATAGAATGTTAAAACATAATATTTCTAAATCTAGAAATATATAAGATATCAATATATATGTAAAAATTATTATTTAAAATTACTTATTTTAATTTTTTCCCTTATCATTTTAATTTTACCACATGTTAAATTATTTCTTCTTTTACTATATTATTTAATTTTTAGGTTTGTTAATTTTTAGAGTGACTAAAAATAATTTTATACCCATTTAATATTTAAAATCATAATTTAAATTAAGGATACAATTTTTTAAAAATAAATTTTACATGTTGATTACTAATATATAAAAAAATATAAAATTGGGAAAAAAATTATTTTTTAGATAAATGTTATTTAATCCCAAAAAATGAACTTATAATAAAATCAAGTATAATACCAATTTATATATACATAATTAGATTATTCATGACATGAACCATACATGGGATCAAGCTACTACTACCCTAAACCTGCCTCCACAAGCCAGAGAAAGATACTAGCACAAAAGGTATAACAACTCAGGGTTCCCTTTTCCTATATACATGTATACACATGCACAAACATCTCTATAAAAATGTGCATGGGTAGTGGAAGTAAATGATACAAAATGCTAAAAATAAACCATATCATGCATGGAACACTAATACATTATGAGTATATTAAAGTAAAAACAAGGGAAAAGGTGATAAAAAACTTTCACAACTGTAATGTGTCCCAAATAGATATAAAAACTAAAATTACTGATTTTGAGGAATCACTTATTTTGAATCCCAAGACAATACTACTGCACGGAGTCCATGCTCTTGTATTCCTGTGATCTTCTGAATACACAATCAATCCTATGTGTCATCTCCTAAGGAATTATATATACTAGAAAACCCTACACAGGTGTGACTATAAACATACCTAGTAGAATGCCCCAAAAAACAATGGGATAAGTAAGAGATACAACTAAATAATATAAAATTAGATATAATAACACACAGAAAAAGTGTGTGTCTCAACAAAACAATGTATTGATGTAACCTTATCCAAACACAAGGAGCTATAGAATTTCAGATTATGAGATTCCCTCCAAATATTTCCCACATATAGTCAGATTGTAGAGTCATCTAACCCCAAGAATTTAGCCAAGTAAATAACATGAAATAACAAGCACATCTTAACCTCTCTTTGGAAATGGAGGAACCATAACCCAAGGAGTGGGTACTACTATTGGATGTATATATGTATTCTTAATCAAAAGAATCCTAAATGACACTGTCATGGGATTTCCATCTCACGGATCATCCTAGAAAAGGAGTCTCCAATAGACCCAGATGTAGCCAACATCGATGATCAATGAGGATCAAACACCACACCATGATACTATATGTTTTTTGTGGGTCTGTCTTGTCTGTATGGTTTTAGGTTGCATCACTGGAATGCATCTTAGTGGGGATATTTCCCCTCATACATGTGGTTCCAGAGGTACATCAAAGTAAGTCTCCTCACTGGTTCATTGGTGACTAAAACTGCCCAACCCTACTGAAGGGTGATACTCTAGATGGTAATCCGGAAAGATTAAATGATGAACTCCACTTACCATCTATACAAGTAGGTTATCCCCCAGGAGAAAATATATAACTCCACTAACTAGACCTCATATAGGGTAAAACCCATAGATTCATCGGTAAACTCTATGCCCAATCTCACTGAATGCTGATATATGATAGGGTATGCTCAAAAAAGACATCATCAAATGCCATCTCCCATCCCCATTTGAGGTAATTTTGATGGTGGGTAATCATGTACTATTCTGGTGATCCTAGGAAAATTATTACAATCACAACCATCATCTAACACTGCTATACAATCATCTATTTTGTAATATATCACTTCATAACCAAGAATCCTCAATAGAGGTCACCATCACTTTCCATATAAAATAAGATAATTTCATTACTATTTAAATTTAAAAAATATACAACCATTTAAAATGGTTCTTTTCATAGTAATATAATCATACGGGTATTCATTTATCCCCCATTGCAACCTCGGACATAAAATTACTTAATTTTCCTCAAATAGTTTGTATCAATTATAGGGTCACACTACTATAGACGGTGGTTCAAATGGAAACCCAATTTTAATGATATGTGTGTTTGAACTCTTAAACGAGGGTTACAGGGTCAGTGAAATGTTTCCCAGTCATTCCACATACGACGGTGGATTCCTGACAAGGTTAGTTTGGCCAAGGGTCGACCACCCATGGCCCAGCGACTAACTGCATCCACACCAGGTAATTTTCCATGTTTTTCAATAGTTATAATTGACTCAATTCATTGTGTCTAATCCCCATGTTTGAACATGTCCAACATGGACACCCCAACCAATCAAGGCTATGCTTAGCCTATTAACTCAGACCATTCCACAATGATTTAGCTAGCTAGTGGAGGCATGACATTCTCTCTAGTGCAGACCAACCCACTGCTGACAGTGGCATAACCTGTGAAGCAGTCACCATCCATGTGATTGGTAGTGTTGGTCAACACATCACATCGCACTGCATGACCTCACCCATATGACCACTGAGACATGTGGAGCACCACGTTGTGGCACCTCTAGGTCACGGTGTAACCCCCACACTACGTATCACCGTTGCTCCAAATACCCATGTCGGTGCCGCCCTGGTGGTCTGTTCCATTGACCACTAGGCTAAATCTGGTCTCCTGATCCTGATTCCATTAGCGGATTAGGGACCCTTATGATAGGTTTTTCACATCACCACTCTCTGATCCTCAATATGTCGGTGATTTTATGTGCATAAATGTTTACCCTGAATATCTATGAAGAATGGGACAAATATAGAGGTTTATACAAGGACTGATCATCATGTTTTCATAGACATCGATGAATTAACCATGTAAGAATGTTAAAAAGAAAATTAAACAAAAATTAAATTTCAAAACTAAATAAAAACACAAAAACATGGTAAATCCTTCATCAAGTCGGTCATTTGTTGTAGGCGACACTTCCACAGAGCACTCGCTTTGATCGACCATGGTTTCAGGGGAGACTGCTCAAAAATCTGTTGAAGAATAAAGAAGAATAATAGAGAGATATTGAGAGATATTATTTTCTAGAGCTATGTTATTAGGGACAACCCTTATCCCAAATCCCTAATATTCTCTTTATAGGAGCTCCTCTCAGCGCGAAAATCTGAAATTACCATGCCCATTATTTTATGTTGCACCTTGGAAACTACCTATTCGCAACTCAACAACGATCTCATATTTACATCCTAAATCCCCATTGGAATGTTTTTTTATTCAGCAAGAAGGGTCAAATAATAAAGTATAATTATTTTTAAGATGATTTTTCCACTAGATGGATTTTTCCATAGAATTCTCCTGCCAATGAATGTTATGCACCACCAATGGTAAAAACTGCTTTTCTGAATCTACAGTGGACTCATATTTCTAATAGAATCAATAAATTAAGATTTATCTCATTTTCCGCACATTCATATTATAAAATATTCTTAATATTTTTAGAAAAATAATTACTTGCACACAAGGCCTCGAAATTGCACTTCCCCTATGCATTAATCTCTATAAATATATATATATATATTTATTTATTTCAAAGTATTACATGGTAATATATTTGACTCTAAAACATTCCCTCCATCAATATTTTCATCCCCAAAAAGAAAAATAAGTGAAAAAACACAGGATAGTGGGCCATAGATCTAGCTATCCATTCTTAAGAACTCTCATACACATTAATGTGCTACCACAACACATGATGAAATGGCATGTACTATTGTATTCTAGTTCTCTCATAGGATTCCTTGATTGGGACTAGGTTCACTTCAAATGTGGCCCCATCATCGGTTTCTATCTTTCCCCATTTTATGTCATGTGTAGTAACATGAAAATATCGCTTCAACGGTGACTTATGAAAGAAATTTTTTACCTTCTCTAGATGTGGGGTTAGGTTAGTGTGGTAGGATACTTCACCAACCCTCGCACCGATATCAAATGTCTCAATGAACCATTGGTAAAATTTTCCTCCCCAGCTTAGCCTTCGCATTGAATGTTGTTTGGAGACAATCAATAAGTTGTGGTTCCCCTTATCAAACTCTAAGGGCCTAAAATAGTAGAATGTGGATGATTTATCACTAATCTGGGTCATCATTATCTATTCACTGATGACCAACACCTTCTATGTTGTGTCCCACACCATGTATAGTCCCACTAAGGATGATTATCTGACCCCTATCATGCACAAATCTGATGTTCATGGTATCCCATGTATGGATTCATATGGTTTCATTCCAATGGTAGAGTGGTAGTTATTTTTTAAACAAACTATACTAAAGGTAGCCGATCCTACAATATTTAGGTGAAATCTAGCACACAGGCTCTTAGCATATCCTCTAGCACCTGGATAGTTTTCTCTATTAGCCCATCAGTCTAGGGGTGAAAGGATTTACTCATTCATCGTTGGGTCTAGAATTCCTCTAATAGGCCTCTTCACAACAATGCCATAATCCTCACATCATGATTATAAACAATAGTCAAGGGTACCACCAGATGGTGGAACATCACTAGTAAGTATAACTCCCCCAAACTCTACACAAATCTTCCCACCCTGATTACAATGATGTGTGACAACGTGGATGGCCAGATCACTATCTCCCATATGCATTTATGGCCCTTCTATTTTTGTGGAATCTAAATGACGATGTACATAGACTAGTCATCTCACTTCTACTCTAGAATATGGAGGGGACACAACAAACCCTCCAGAACCAAATATTCATCCATCCCCTACTAATAGTTAAGGAATCGTGAGACGTACTTAGTAATAATTCATCTCATTATAGACCACTAAAATTACAAATAAAGATTCGTGTACATCTTCTACACATAAGGATGTATATCCAAGGGAGAAGTATAGAACCCCCACATCAATTATTCCTGCATCCTGACTGTAATCGCTATTATCACCTGATAAAAAGATAGCATGACTCCCTCCTTTATAAAAATAATATGGTACACCACCTATGGATATCTGGTCATGTATAACCTCATAGTTATCATATCCCAATTGGGAATCTATCACACACTCATGGACTAAAGGAGTCATCACCATAGACTGTAGAAAAGGTGTTCCCTCATTCTCTAATAGGGTCAGCTGGAGGGATGTTAATTGCTCATAAGCATCCTGTACTAGACAAGCATGGGACTTATTATTGAGGGAGTATACTATTACATTTCTCTCCACTGAGATTTATATTATATCAATGTCATAGTTTAGTAAGAACTCCAACCATCATGGCGGCCTAAAATATAGATCTCTCTGGGTAAATTTATACTTCAGGCCCTAGTTTCCAGAGTAATCCACAATGTAATCTCCAAAAATATAGTGTCTCCACATTATTAGGGAGAATAGTAAATTTTGAGATATATTTCAAGAGACACATAGTTATACTCATGGGGTCTCAACATCCTCAAACTGTACGTGATGACTATCTTTCATTGCATCGAGAGAAACTGATCCCTTCTTTTGAGGCATCACAGTACACTGTAAACTCAATTTCCTCCTCTTGTAGTCTCAGAATTGGGGATATCCTCGTCCTACGTCTCAACTCCTTTAAGGCCCTCTAGAACTACTTAGACTATGTAATTCGGTGTCCCTTCTACATCGTAGCAATCAAAGGGTCATTAATCATGGATAAGTGTGTCAAAAATATCTGGTAGTACCAAACCAAACCAAGAATCCTCCCCTCCTCAATAAATTATTTTGAGTCTCATAATAAATCAATAAAATGGTCATGAATGGATCCACTGATAAACCGTATCCAGATATGAAATAATTTCAAAAGTGATTCTTGTGTATCCAAAACTGACACTTCAAGATCTTCCAAAATGGTTGGTGCTCTCAGAGCAAACCAAGGACCATCCTTCGATGTTCAATGTGATCCACCTCTGATTCCGAGTAAACAAGTATTTCATATATGATGACAATAAAAACGTTCCATGTATTGCTGGAAAACATGATTCATAATACCCATAAAAATTGTGGGGGTGTTTTTCTGTAACACCCTAGGTAAATAAAGAGTATGAAATTTTCACATTTATCCATATTTGTGAATAAAATATTAATATTACTTTAATGGTAACGCTATGCTTGATGTTGTACCCAATATGAAATAACAAGTTTCTTTGAAATCTTACATTGCACTCTAATAATAAAATAATATTATTTTAAATGGTAGTTAACGCCTAACCGTTGTAATGTCGGGAATGAACAGAACTAACTACAAAATGATTATATATGTCTGTCAAATATTTTTACCTTTTTTCAATAAATGTTAGAAGATTAAAAATTCAAATGAATCTAGTTTTTAAGCGTAAACATTCTAATATTCGTTAGAAGGTCGATTAACCACCTTTTGATGGCGAACCCCTTTTAAATCCACTATTTGAAAATTTTATAAGATCTATTTTTCAAAATAAACATATTATTTATTATTGGGACATTGAAATTTACCTTAGGTTAATTTTTGGTATTTTTCTGACAATGTTCATTTTTCAATGAATAGTGAAAAATACTGCATTTTACATTGAAACAGCTTTTTCATATAATTAATTTATATGGTTATATTATCTTTTTAATTTGTTTTAAAGTGTAATTAGAATATAATTTTACCATTTAATTCAATTATGGTCATTGGGATTAATTTTACTTTGGAATTAGGCATAAACAAGTGCCAAACTTTTCATAAATATTGTTTCTAAAAAACCCGCTATTTGTTTTGACAACGGGAAGTTTTTTAAAATTAATTATTGAAATTTATGTGTTTGGAATTTGTTAAAATGTATTAAATATTTGGAATCATAAGGTCCAAATTATGTAATTAAGACTCTTGTTTTTGGACATTATGAATAGTAATGATGGTAATTATCTTTAATTATCTTGATTAATGAGTAATTGGGTAGTTAAAGATAATAAGATAATATCATAATAATTAATAATGACCAAAAAATTATGTCCTAAGGCTACTGGTTGTCTCATGGCCGACCATGGTATGCCTTGTGCCTAACTTGGGGGCCCCATGGAATCACTTTTGTGAGAAAGTGACTTTTTACCTTTTTATTTTTAAAGAATGTTAAATGTAACAAAGAAAGTATCACCTAAGTAAAATATTTTTAATTTTGTCTACATAAATGATAATGTGGACTATAAATATTATTTACAAAGCTAAAAATATTTCCTACATTATGATATTTTTTTTAAATTTTTAGGCATCAAATAAATTAAATTATATATGACATCATGATGATGCAGTGATTACCTCATTAATAAAGAATTTAAATAAAATGGAATGATAATGTACAATCTAAGACCTACACATGTAAAAACCTATTTTATGGGTGGATTTAGAACCATTATCACCTTATCCTCGAAACAAACCAATGTGGGACCATTGAAATCCGAAACTCTTTTGAAAATAAAGTTACATTTTATACCTTTCCAAGAGTGCCCCTCCCCTCCTCTTATAAAAGGCCCCCACCTCTACCTCCTTACCCACACTTCCAAAGCCTTTGGCTCGGACAACCCCTGCCCATTATGTCTCTCCACATCCTTCTATAACTCCTTGAATCCTCACTTTGGGCATAAGTCTTACCTAGGAAGCCTTTGCGCTCAATCCAAAGGGTGTTACCCGATTTTAAAGTAATGTCTTCACTTGAGTCCTTTTGTATTATTTTTTCTTCTCCAACCCCCTAAACACTTTTTATTCATTTATTCTGTAAAAAATCAAGTATATTCTATATTCTAAGAAGTTTTTATGATAATTATTCGAGCTACACTTACACACACCTTCGTCTAATGGTTAAAGAACTTACTGTTTCTGTGATTGGTGATTTTCTGCCTCACAAAACGATGATTGTTCCATCTTCTTTTAACACCTTCAAAGGTGGCTATAAAGATTCACTATATTTATATATTATATATAATATGTTTATTTTTTTTACTTAATCTTCTATTTTTTTCATTTATGGCATATCCTTTATGGTTACCATTATGAGTAAACGTGATATCTTCATTTTAGGAAGTGCGGACTACCGCCTCCTCAAAGTGATTTGAGTCATTAATGCCATATTTGGGACGTATAAATGATTTAATTAATGGTATTATATATGATATTATACTTTAATTATAATATACCTTTATATCATTATGATTCCATTCCAAAAAAAATGAAATAGAAATGAAAGTAGCATGCATGCGTACATACAGCTTACCGTCTCCATGAACGGTGCCTTTCATTTCTTACCCCTAAATGATTATTTAATATTATAAATATGTTAATATTATGGATATATATGATATATATGATACCAAAGTCAATAATATCATTCTGTATATAATGAACCTTTGACCACATGAACAACATGTAATTGTAAGAAGTCTACTTTCGACTTAAGAACCAAATGTCGACAAAACAAACATTATTAACTTAAATGATTACATAATGTTTATAACATGGTAATAAGTGATATAAAAGTAATAATGAACTTGAAAAAAGGTTCTTAAGAAAGTATAAATTAACTCAAGTTTATTATTCAGGACGTTAAAGAATGACCGAGTCATGTCGGACCCGAGGTAATGGATCCAACCTCTCTATTTCTTTTTAAGTACTCTCATTTATGTCATTTCTTTTAAGCCAATATTTCTTATGTTTGGGGATATTATTTTATATTCCCCATACATTAATTTTTATGTTCATATTATGGGAGATCCTATTTGATCTCATAAATATATTTTTGGAAGTTTTAAGTGGCGTCGTTAGGCTGCCGAGTTTTCGTAAGGGATTTTTCATCTCACTTTTATTCCCGTGACATTTATGCTACGTTTGCCACTATTTACTTTGAGTGGTATATGTAATGCCCATTATTATACACTTTGTGTAGTATAATTTCATGTATGGGTATTTACATCTTCATTGTATGACCCTTATTCCATGGGGTGTACTTTTCGAAAGTTACCCAACTCGGTAATGGGACCTTTCACCCTCCTTTTTTTTAAAGACTTATTTTGTTATGTCTTTTAATTCACATAATATTATGTTGGGATATGTTATTCTATATACTTATTTATGTAAATTTTATGTCCAATTGATGAGATCCCCATTATCTCTCTCATCAATCCTTTTTGTAAAATTGTGTGTGATGTCGTTAGGCTGTCGAATTTTACCAAGGGAACTTCTTAACCCAATTTCGATTTCTTTGGGTTGAACATGTAGTTATTGAATATGACATCCTTTGAATATTTGTGAATAACCTTTGATTGTTTTACACTTAATATCCAATTATATTGGGTGTATTAATATTTTTCACACGTAATTATGAGATTGATTTGTCCTTAATTTAAGGATACCTTCTTTATAATGGATTTCATCTCATTTTACATTTCTTTTGAGACTTCATTGTTGTTATGCACCAATTCACTCTTATATGGTGTGTATACTGTCCTTTGACATATTATATCATGAATCCCTTTATTCTCATGATATTATAAAGTTCGGATTAAATGTTATTCCGCTATTATTTGTATTCAAGAGTCTCTCATTTTGTTAAAAACTATTTAACAAAAATATTGTTTTAAATGTTTTAAAGATTTATTATTCTAAATATTTATCTATAATGTCCATGTTTTCAAAATGGTTTTAAGTATTTATTTATATAGATATTAATGTTTTAAAATTATAATTCCATTAAAAGCTTCAAAGTGGTATGGGACACTTTGATTAAAAAATCTCTTTTAAATGGTTTTTGAAAATGGATTGATTAATTCACTATCTGGGAATTACTTATTGTGAATGAAAATGAAGCGTTGTTATTGAAATGTTTATATTTTCAATATTTTATGTGTAATGATGGTACTTGGAAATTTTACGGGTTGTTATGTGATAAACCATATGACGGGTGGTGTCGTGAATACCAGGACGGGTGGTTATGTTATAACCTCCAATGCATTGGGTATGGAAGTCGGCCGTATGGGTATTCCATTAAGTATGTGTGGAAGTCGACCGTATGGTTATTCCATTTAAGTATGTTTATGTCCCAAGTTACCTTTATATGTTATGCGTTTTTTATATGGGTTTTATGGTAATATTTTGGTTACCAAAGGGTATGTAATGATCTTTTATTCAGTGAAGAGTTTTTAATACTTCATAAAGGTGAAAAGTATTACTTTGGTAAAGTAATCATGGTTTACTTGTTGTTTTTGAAAAACTAACAGTTTTCCTTCTTTGGGTATCCTTTACTGGGATTTTTATGCTCATCCAAAGTTTTTTTTGAAATGTTTTTCACATGTCAAGGGAAAGGTTCATGATGTGATGATAGTGTTAAGGAAGTGTCAAGAATGAATCCATGTTTTATTTTAAATATGTTTCCGTTGATGGAAAGAATGAATACTGTCTTTTATGTAACCACTTTTTTTAAAATGTGGAATGTAATGCCAGTTTCATGATCTAATTCTCTAAAACTCAAAACCTGAAAAGATATTCAATGTGTAATCTTATAATAACTCAAGATTATGTAAGGTTTAAGGCTGGGGCCTTATAGTTGGTATCAGAGGTCGGTTTAGATAACTTTATAGGTTAGTGTATTCTTTAAGCACAAGTGACATTACCATAATGGTTAGGAATTCAGAAAGAGTCCTAGTTTTAGATAAAGTGAATGAGTAAGTATATCTTATTTTTTATCTTCATCATTATTAAATTATGGATTTGTTGATATACTCACATTGTCCTTTTTGGTTTTAGTAAATGGCTGGATCTTGCATGAACCAATGTAACAGTGGATTTAAAGGAAACTGTGACAGTTTTTTGAGCATGCAGCTGAATGATATAGGAGCTGCAATGAGAAATCCTGTGTTTATCCTCACCCAACTCTATAGAGTCATGATTAACCACCTAAACCTTGGTTATTTCTATAAGGTATCATATATGCGAGAAATAAATCCCTATGGAACTACGAGTAATAATCATAAAGGTAAGTATGTTAAAAAACCTATGTGTCAAAGATGTGGAAAGAAACACCTAGGAAAATGTTTCAAAGGGAAAGAAATATGCTATAGATGTGGAAATGATGGTCATAAAGCAAGAAACTTCCATGGAAAAAGGATGCATCCAGTTGACTCGAGGAAAGGGAAAGAAGTTCTTTCTAAGGGATTAATTGAATGTTTTAAATGTGGTGTGCATGGTCATTATGCAAACACATGTCCTATGAAGATGTTTCGGGAATGTGATCACCAATATCATACAAATATTCATTTACCAATACCTAATTCCATTCCGATTGAGGATGAAGAAACTGACAATGACCAATCAAAGGTATGGATTATTTCATTACTATTTTTTTCCTATTTTGGAATCTTAGGATATGATTCATGATTTTATTTGTAGGAAAGAAGTATTTCATAATAAGTTGGAAAGGAATGGTTAATGGATCATGAAGAATGTTGAATGAGTAAGAAGTCAACATATAAGGGCTTCAAGAGTTATGGTGAAATTCTTAAGAGTATTAAGTCTCTTTTGATGATGGGGTTACATTAGAAGACTTTTTATAGTATGTGTAACCCTGATGTTTAACATATGAACATTATATTCTAGGAATAGTTTTCTGTTCTTTTGTGTACATAGTTATAAAGAACTATTTTGGTTTATATGATCCTTACTTGTGAGGTAATTATGGGTTACTATATGTTATGATGGAAGTGAAAGGCATGAGATAAAATTGAGGTTAAATTATGTTATAGTTATTTTTTCTGATTTTATCTCTTTTTGGGGAATGATTTGAGAATTATATAGTTTTGGAAAAAGTACAACACGAAGACCGTGTGACAACCCGTCGCGTCGGACAAAGCTGCGGGAATCAAACCCACAACCAAAGTGTGACTGATATTTATCACCTACCACTGGAGTACGTGAAGTCCCTGGTGATTTTAACTAATAATTTTTAGTTAGATGATCTTATGAATCTAGAATGAGCTGATTTTGGGTTATCTATGGAAATTATTAACCTATCATGGAGGATATGTGATTAGATTAATTACTTTTCAATATGAGACTTTAGGAGCAACTGATGTTGTTTGGAGATAAATGTTACGATTTAACTTGGAAGACTTTGTGACTAAATCCTTCAAATATTTTGGTTTCAATCTTAGTTTGGTTTACTTTGAAGAATTTTATGGAAATTTTTTTTATCGATTGGTCCTCATTGAACTTTGGGTTTTTTTGGACAAATTTTGGAGATTAAGCATTGATTTTCTTTTTATAAAGGGTTATCGTTTTCTGGATTATCTAATCTTTTACTAAACTTTTTGGTTTTGGTTTTGGTTAATGTCTAAAGACATGAGAATTATATAGTTCTCTTTGGTGGATTAGTTTATTCTCTAGAAGTTGATTATAGTACTCTTAATGTGAACAAGTCTTCCTAAATAATCGACTTTTGGAGAAAATATGAGTTTGTGTAAGGAATCTAATAAAAGCTGAAAGTCAACATGATAAGTGATTATTTTTCCTTATGAATAAATTACTCAATAAAAAGTAACTTAAAACAAAAATGTTTTCTATTAACTTTTCCCACTGGGGAATCGATTACCGTTTAACCCATCACAAGTTTGTGATTTTCTTGTGGTTAACTTTCTCCAAAACATGTTTTCTATCACTCTCCATCAGAACATGACCCTATGTTTTCTCCTCCATGTCCATGTTTTCCTACATGGAATCCTAGTATGGGTTAACTCGGGTGACCTTTGTACTTATCTTTCCTTATTTTAAAGTGATTGTTTTACCGACTCTTGTTTCGATGTGGGACGTTCAAGGATGTTTCCAAGCTCAATTTTAAAATTGCGAGGACGCAATTCCCAAAAGGGGGGAAGGATGTAACACCCCAGGTAAATAAAGAGTATGAAATTTTCACATTTATCCATATTTGTGAATAAAATATTAATATTACTTTAAATGGAACACTATGCTCGATGGTGTACCCAATATGCAACAACAAGTTTCTTTGAAATCTTACGTTGCACTCCAATAATAAAATAATATTATTTTAAATGGTAGTTAACGCCTAACCGTTGTAATGGCGGGAATGAACAGAACTGACTAAAAAATGATTATATATGTTTGTCAAATATTTTTACTTTTTTTCAATAAATGTTAGAGGATTAAAAATGCAAATGAATCCAGTTTTTAAGCGTAAACATTTTAATATTCTTTAGAAGGTCGATTAACCGCCTTTTGAATGCGAACCCCTTTATAATCCACTTTTTGACAATTTTATAAGCTCTATTTTTTAAAATAAACATATTATTTATGATTGGGACATTGAAATTTAACTTGGGATAATTTTGGGTATTTTTCTGACAATGTTCATTTTTCAATGAATAGTGAAAAATACTGCATATTACATCAAAATGACTTTTTCATATAATTTAATTATATGGTTATATTATATTTTTATTTTTTTAAAGTTTAATTAGAATATATTTTTACCATGTAATTCAATGATGTTCATTGGGATTAATTTCACTTTGGAATTAGTCACAAAAAAACTGCCAAATGTTTCATAAATATTATTTCTAAAAAATCCGCTATTTGTTTTGACAACGGGGAGTTTTTTTAAATTAATTATTTCAATTTATTTGTTTGGAATTTGTTAAAATTGATTACATATTTGGAATCAGAAGGTCCAAATTATGTAATTAAGACTCTTTTGTTTTTGGACATTATGAATAGCAACGGCGGTAATTATCTTTAATTATCTTGATTATTGAGTAATCGGGTAGTTAAAGATAATAAGATAATATCATAATAATTAAAAATGACCACAAAATGTGTCCTAAGGCTACTGGTTGTCTCATGTCCGACCATGGTATGCCTTGTGCCAATCTTGGGGGCCCCATGGAATCACTTTTGTGAGAAAGTGACTTTTTATCTTTTTATTTTTAAAGAATGTAAAATGTAACAAAGAAAGTATCACCTAAGTAAAATATTTTTAATTTTGTCTACATAAATGATATTTTGGACTAAAAATATTCATCAGAAATATAAAAAGACTTCCTAAATTATGATATTTTTTTTATAATTTTTAGACATCAAATAAATTAAATTATTTATGACATCATGATGATGCAGTGATTACCTCATTAATAAAGGATTTAAATAAAATGGAAAGATAATGTAAAATCTAAGACCTAATCATGTCCGAAAGCTATTGGATGGGTGGATTTCGAACCCTTATCACCTTATCCTCGAAACACACCAATGTGGGACCATTAAAATCCGAAACTCATTTGAAAATAAAGTTACATTTTATATACCTTTCCAAGAGTGCCCCTACCCTCATCTTATAAAAGGCCCCCACATCTACCTCTTTACCCACACTTCCAAAGCCTTTGGATCGGCCAACCCCTGCCCATTGTATCTTTACACATCCATATCTAACTCCTTGAAGCCTCACTTTGGGCATAAGTCTTCCCAAGGAAGCCTTTGAGCTCAAACCAAAGGGTGTTACCCAATTTTAAGGTAATGTCTTCACTTGAGTCCTTTTGTTTTATTTTGCTTCTCCAACCCCCTAAACTCGTTTTATTCATTTCTTTTGTAACAACTCCAATATCTTCAATATACTAGGATGTTTTTATAAGATGTATTCAAGCTACACTTACAAACACCTTTGTCTAATGGTTAATGAACATACTATTTCTGTGATTGGCGATTTTCTGCCTCATGAAACGATGATTGTTCCATATTCTTTTAACACCTTCAATGGTGGACATTAAGATGTCACTATATTTATATATTATATATAATATGTTTATGTTTTACATAAGCTTCTGTATTTTTCATTTATGGCATATCCTTTATGGTTACCAATATGAGTAAACGTGATATCTTCATTTTAGGAATTGCGGACTACCGCCCCCTCAAAGTGATTTGATTCGTTAATGCCATATGTGGGATGTATAAAGGATGTAATTAATTGTATTATATATGATATTATACTGGAATTATAATATACCTTTATATCATTATGATTCCATTCTATAAAATACGAAATAGAAATGAAAGTAGCGTTCATGCGTACGTACGGCTTACCATCTCCATGAGTGGTGCATTTCATTTCTTACCCCTAAATGATTATGTAATATTATAAATACGTGTATATTATGGATATATATGATATATATGATACCCAAATCATGAATATAATTCTGGATATAATGAACCTTTTACCACATGAACAACATGTAATTGTAAGAAGTCCACTTCCGACTTAAGAACCAAATGTCGACAAAACGAACATTATTAACTTAAATGAATACATAATGTTTATAACATGGTAATAAGTGATATAAAAGTAATAATGAACTTGAAAAAGGTTCTTAATAATTTAGAAATTAACTCAAGTTTATTATTCATCACGTTAAAGAACGATCGAGTCAAGTCGGACCCGAGGTAAGGGATCCAACCTCTCTATTTCTTTTTAAGTGCTCTCATTTATGTCATTTCTTTTAAACCCATTTTTTTATGTTTGGGGATGTTCATTTATACTCCTCATACTTTAATTTTTTATGTTCAAATTATGGGAGACCCTATTTAATCTCATAAATCCATTTTTGGATGTTTTAAGTGTCGTCGTTAGGCTGCCGAGTTTTCGTAAGGGATTTTTCATCTCACTTTTATTCCCGTGACATTTATGCTACATTTGCCACTATTTACTTTGAGTGGTGTATGTACTGTCCATTATTATACACTTTTTGTAGTATAATTTCATTTATGGGTATTTACATCTTCATTGTATGACCCTTCTTCTATGGGGTGTACTTTTCGAAAGTTACCCAACTCGGTAAGGGGACCTTTCACCCTCCTTTTTTTAAAAGAAATATTTTGTTATGTCTTTTAATTCACATACTTTTATATTGGGTTATGTACTTCTATATCCTTATTTATGTAAAATTTATGTCCAAGTGATGAGATCCCCTTTATCTCTCTCATCAATCCTTTTTGTAAAATTTTGTGTGACGCCATTAGGCTGTCGAATTTTACCAAGGGAACTTCTTAACCCAATTTCGATTTCTTTGGGTTCAACATGTAGTTATTGAATATGTCAAACTTTGAATATGTGTGAATAAACATTGATTGTTTTACACTTAATAAACACTTATATTGGGTGTATTAATATTTTTCACACATAATTATGAGATTGATTTATCCTTAATTTAAGGATACCTTCTTTATAATAGATTTCATCTCATTTTACATTTCTTTTGAGACTTCATTGTTGTTATACACCAATTCACTCTTATATGGAATGTATACAATCCTTTGACATATTATATCATGAATCCATTTATTCTCATGATATTATAAAGTTCAGATTAAATTTTATTCCTCTATTATTTGTATTCAAGAGTCTATCATTTTGTTAAAAACTATTTAACAAAATTATCGTTGTAAATGTTTTAAAGATTTATTATTACAAATCATTATCTTAAATGTCCATGTTTTCAAAATGGTTTTAAGTATTTATTTATATGGATACTAATGTTTCAAAATTATAATTCCATTAAAATCATCAAAGTGGTATGGGACACTTTGATTCAAAAATCTCTTTTAAATGGTTTTTGAAAATGGATTGATTAATTCAATATCTGGGAATTACTTATTGTGATTGCAAATGAAATTTTGTTATTGAAATGTTTATATTTTCAATATTTTATGTGTAATGATGGTACTTGGACATTTTACTGATGGTTACGTGATAAACCATATGACGGATGGTGTCGTGAATACCAAGATGGGTGGTTACGTTATATCCTCTAATGCATTGGGTATAGAAGTCGGCCCTATGGATATTCCATTAAGTATATGTGGAAGTCGACTATATGGTTATTCCATTTATGTATGTTTATTTCCCAAGTTACCTTTATATGTTATGTGTTCTTTATATGGGTTTTATGGTAATCTTTTTGTTATAAAATGGTAAGTAATGATCTTTTATTCAGTGAAGAGTTTTTTCTACTTCATAAAGGTGAAAAGTATTACTTTTCTAAAGTACTCAGGGTTTACATGTTGTTTTTGAAAAACTAACAGTTTTCCTTCTTTGTGTATCCTTTACTGGGCTTTTTATGCTCATCCCATGTTTTTTTTTTTGAAATGTTTTTCACAGGTCAAGGGAAAGGTTCATGATGTGATGATAGTTTTAAGGAAGTGTCAAGAAAGAATCCATTTTTTATTTTAAATATGTTTCCGTTGATGGGAATAATAAATACTATCTTTTATGTAACCACATTTTTTAAAATGTGGAATGTAATGCCAGTTTCATGATCTAATTCTCTAAAACTCTAAACCTAAAAAAGATCCTCAATGTGTAATCTTGTAATAACTCAAGATTGTGTAAGGTTTAAGGTTGGGGCCTTATATTTTCAGACCAACGAGAATTACAAGGAACTCATTATGTCTGTAGAGACAACGGAAGGCCATATTATAAATATCAACCTCAAAAAATTTTATTTTTTGGTATCCAGATCATAGATCGATCACGGATTACAAACATTAAACTCATAATTGGTCGAAGAGGTCGTCGAGCCTCCTCAAAGGGTAAATTTTCATTATCATGGTTTGATTTAATCGATGATAATCCAAATAAATCACCAAACACTCATCTTCCTTCTTCTTGAAGAGAATTAGAGCATCCCAAGGGGACACACTAGGTCTAATAAATCCCTTCCAATTATGGTCCCTTAAATAAAATCATAGTTTTCAGTGCTCATTGGGTGTCATCCGATATGAAAAAAAGATATTAGTGTTGTCCTATGTTTTATATCAAGGAAAAATTCCATATATCACATAATAGTTATTCCCAAGACATTTTCGTGGAAGAAATCAATCTAATCCTCTTCTATATAAGGAACTCATATTCTCGAGGAGTTTGATTCACTAAGGTTCATGCTCTCCAATTAATGGGTAAAAGACTATAGTATCTTGCTCACATCACTCGCCTGCCTTATTATGTGTCCTCATTCACAAAGGAAGGTGAACCCCATTCCTTTAGTTTGTAGGAATCTGACTATAATGTGTCTACTGTCAATTAGGGATCAAAACAAAGAATGAAAATCTATCCCTAAGATTATGTTATAAGGTCCCATCGTGATGACTAGTATGTCAACATGAAGGTTTCTCATAGAAATAAAATCTCTCACTACAAAAAAGAATAATGATATTGAAGATGAGATTAACATTGAAACCCTAGGACAATACAGTTATGATATCACCTCTATTGGGGATCCATCTCCTATACGAGGATTATTGTGATTAAATAGTGATTACATACTATGTATACTAAATCTAATGAAATAGTATAATAAACACATATTGTACCTCATTTCATCTCTTATGGTGGAGGATGATATACATCCATAGTCTGATGTTGTGCATGGCACCAGCCTTCAGCTCCCAATGACTTGCAAGGGATGCCTGGTGCCAGGGATACACGTAACACTATCCCCTATTTACATCTCATCCTTCTACTCTACTATAAATACATTTATAGGGACCATATTTATCAGGGAACTACATCTGTTGTGTTGTTCCACCTTTTTATTACTTGGGGTTCACAACTAGTCGGGTTGGGAAGTCTCATGTTATGTGAACTCACTCGTCGTAGGAATATCATCATCCCTCTCTACGAAATCCTGGTTTACTCTACTACATTACTTTTATCTAACCATGTGGTCGAGATTGATCTTGGAAAGGTCTTCTACATCATGTATCTTATAACTGACAAAGGGAAACCACTATGGACATCTTCACGTAGAAGAGACCACTTCCAGTCCTAGCAAGATCGTGTCCCTCTACTAATATAATATCCATCATGAGCCCCATTTCCAGTTCCCAACATATTTAGGGATTCATAAGTTCAATATTCTCTCACATATTTCTTGGAGGAGTCCCCGGTAAAAATTCTATGCTCATATGTAATAATCATATATCATATCATAGATTACCATTTACAGTTAGTAGAGAGTGACACATACACAACCACTATCATGGCTCCCTACTACTACCCTAAATCTCCTAAATCCATACAGAGTGCAAGCATTATGTAAAGTACTCCTCATGAAACAACTACAGTATGTCATATGAAAAGAGTGATGACTTTTCATGCATCTAGGTTACAAAACTCCAATAATGGACAATCGCCCTATGCAATTTTTTTTCTTCCAAATCGTGCATATAGTTTTTTGGTGTCCTTAAAAGTATAAAAAGGCTGAATAATGACTTCAACTAGTCCACAAATACATGGTGATCAGGATCACCTTGACACCTTAGCATCACTGTTATTGGAACTCATAGATCACTGTCATCCGGTGCTCATCCTTGGAATGTAATGCTGATAATAATTTCTTCTATATAGGTATATGTTCTTCTATTAATCCACCTATATGAAAATGACCCCATGATGTCCCCCGAACTGAGCCTCATCATTCGCAGGGCCATTGTCATGAATCGGATTGGGTAAGATAGATGTATGTCATCGCATAGGCATCTTGGAAATTATCAGAGAGTACCACGATCATATAAGCACACAGACACAAACAGACATATATATATATATATATATATATATTAAATTAAAAATGCTATTTGTCTCATGAAAGAATATCAATGACTCAATCCAATATGATTCATATACCAATGATTCCTGTTATAATGTTTCAATGTGCCAAGATAATAAGCTTGTAATTTGGGTCTTGGGGAATGGATACATCAGCCATCACACCATCACTGGACTCCTTGTACTGAGATTATCTCTCTAGAAACATAGAAACTATTGAAGAAAATCCATCCAATTCCTTTTTAAGAATCACCTAAATTTCATACCAAAGAATAAATATTATATAATAAAATTTTTAATTACATTAACTATACAGGTACTCGAGCCACATATACACCAATCCTGCCTCTATATGCTTGGTATGGAAACTAGAATCGAAGGCACAAAAAATTAGGGTGGAATTTTCATATGTACATTTGTACACATACAAAACAATCTAGATGAAAAAGTGTAGAGGGAAAATACGTAAAAGATACAACTTTCTAAAAAACCAATGAATGAATGTGCCACTAATATGGTATGAGTAAATCAAGGTAAACAATAAGGGAAAAAGGGGGAAAATACAATGCCATCTTGAAAGTGTCCAAGCATGATAGAAAAATTGAATGTAATGCTACTGAGGAGTCCCTACTCTTAAATCTGAAGCCGATACCACCACATGTGGTCCAAGCTCCCATATTCCCATGATCACTTGAAGTCATGATCAAACCTGTGCATTATCTACCTAAGTAAAAATACATGTCATAAATTCCCTTGCATGGGTTATTATAAACATACCTATTAGGATGACCCTACAAGAAGTGGGAGGAGTAAGATATAAAATTGATGAATAAAATAGTAGAGACGATAAGGTAGAGTAAAACTGTGGAGATCAACCCAACTAGGGAGTGAATAAAGGGCATGAAAAAAAATGATATTGAGATGGTGAGAATATAATCTTCTTATTGAGGCCATGATATCTATAGTTAGAGTGTAGACTCTTCCAACCCTGAGAATATAGTCTCAAAAATCACATGGCTTACCCCACAGGGAATACCCCACATGTCTTCACCACTCTAAGAATGATAGTAATGAGAACTAAAGGACACGGTAATATAATATTTTGATTATATATATATATTCTCAAACTAAAGAATCCCAAACTAGGGAGTAACGTGATCTCAATCTCAGAGATTATCCAAGGAAAAGTGTCTCCATATGACCCATAGAAACCTATCATCGATGATCAAAATAGTTATTGCCTACCTTGAACACCAAGTAAAAATTGGTAAAACACCACACCACGATTCTATCCTATTTTGGTAGATCTATCTCCCCCACATGATTTTAGGTCTTGTCACTAGGACACACCTCAGTGGGGAAACTACCTCTCTTACCCATGGGTCTGATGGTATGTCAATGCACATCTCATCATTAATTCATTGATGAATTCTATTTCCCAAACCCACTAAAAGATTATATACATAAGGGTAATCCATAATGTGTTAATTATTAACTCCACAGCCCAACCCCACTAGAGGGTAATCCCTAAAAATTAAATGGTGATCCCCACTAGTGGATAAGCCCTAATGAGTCGTCATTGTACCCCACTACCCATCCTCGTTGAAAGGATATATTCTAGAGGGTATGCATATGAAATAATTCATCGAAAACCACTTCCTAACCCTACTAGAGGGTAATACTCCGGATGTTATGTAGATACACTTCTAGTGATCCTAAATAGATTACAACAATCACATCTGTCATCAAACACTACTAGACAAGTGTTGTGTTCGAAACACCTCTCTTCATGACTCAAAATCTATAATGGTGGTAACAATCATGTTCTATATTAAAAAACATGTAAGATAGGATATGTAGATGAAAAATTGACAACTGGTGAAAGGGAAATTTTTCATAACACACTGGAACATATCATTGTGGGGCTGAAATTATGACCATGAACATCAAATTCAAAATATTACCACAAAAGGCTTTTCTCGAAGTTATACATTCTAATGATCCATACAATTTCTCTATAACTAAAAATTTCATCAGTGTGATATAAAAAATTCAGGATATTTCTTCCTCGTAACATCTTTAGCATCCGATGTAGATCCCTCATTTTTAGTTTTTTCACTATAAATATTTTATCTAATGATTCGTTATCTTAGAAAAAAACATCAAATCTTCTATCCTACACCAACACTAGTGGTTACTAATATGACATATAATATTCCTACTCTATGTATTCTGTTATTTATATATAGATTAGGTTTTTGTTTGAAAAAATAATTACAAAATTTTGTGGAACACATCCCGAACAAAAGTAGAATTCAATAGAGGTTCTATACCAGATGAAAACATATATATCTGATTAAAAATATCAAAGGAACGGAAATTCACAATGAAAAATATTCCCTTATTTAAAAACTAAAAACCTCCATATTAATTATATCTTTTTAGGAGTAAATTGTCACCAATGTTGAATTATTTAACTCACAAATTTTTTGTAGTTTAAATTTTCAAACAATGCGCCGTTGAATGGAATTGACAATCTCAAACATTTCATCAGTGGGACTAAGAACTAATAGATTTAATTATCAAATTTGATCCACTCACAATGTATTTATATACCTAATTGGATAAATACATTAATAATGATCCATATAAATACATGAGTTAATCATTATGATAGAGGAAATGTGACCTAGGAATGTATTCGATACCATCCTCATTTTCAATCCATAAAACAAGATAATTTTTTTTCATTTTTTGGTATAAATGTTCCTTTAAGAAATATTGTCTTTATCTAGATTGTTTAAAGCCCAAATGTAAAACTAAATATTTACAATATTTTTATACCTCTCTATAACTTCCATGTAATTCTTGGATCCCTATTAAATAGAATTTAATGTCGTACTCTATGAATTATTACCGCTTCTTTATTGTATATCCCAAAAGGTGATCTTAGGAGATATAATTTGTTATTTCAATTGAAATTTTTTTAATTTGTAATTAGGCTGACTACTATGAAAAAAATACCCATTTGATGTTTTAGAGATTATGAAAATGGAATAGAATGTATTTTTTCTCATTTCTAGGAGGGTAATGGTAATGGTTAAAATAATTACTTTTAATTATGCCTCCCATCATTAACATCTGGACACACATGGAATCATTTTTAATACTCTAATATATCTTCCCTCATGTTATCCAACAATGGGTACACATTTATAACCCTATATATATTCACACATCAAGAATGATTTAAGAACGATGAAATATGAGTTTAATCCAATAAATACTTCTTTGAATATGCTATTAATTGAAGACAAAATTTTTTCCAAAACATTACCATTCTATCAATATCATGGTTGACCATAGGATGATTTATCACCATTATAATTAGTTATAAATTATCTTTATGTTCCACAAAAATTGTTACATTGATGGATAGATAATCATTTATATGAGAATGAAGTAACATAGCCTATTTCATCATGATTTCAATACCATTATTTTTAATATACATAAAAATTATATCCCATTAAATCCTCATCATATAATAACTATCTTGTTCCATCTCACCGAGGGAATCAACCATCATATTCAATATTCATGGGATGTAATTTATTGGGATGTTATAATATTTTTTCCATTCCAACCATTTTTATTATTTTATATTGAACTCTTTCTATGTTAAATAAAATATAATATAATATGATTATTATATATATCATAATTCTAATAAAATATATAATTCCTTTATATCATTAATGAAAAATTTCTACTTACAACACCAAATCATGGTTTAGGAGAATTTCATTATAAAATTACAATTTGTAAGATATATAAGATACACCAGATCATTTTGTAGGTGGACACATCCCTGATCTTTCATAAATTAATCAGTAAATATTTAAACCCCTTATATATTATATGGTACTATAAAAATTGGTATAATTATCATCCATTACATTAGTTTCATTGAAATATTATGATAATCATCTTTCAATATGAATATGGATTCCATTCATTTCAACCTAGTTTGTAGATCTGATAATGATGATAAATATTCCAAAGAGTAAGTTTTATGTCTTATAAATGCATCATAACTATTGATCTAAATCAAAATGTTTTTTATAGACACTAATATAATTTTTTTTAATTAATGGTTCCCATAATATACTATAACTTGAAATTGTTAACCCATGAATGTGAAATATTATATCCACAATTTAGAGATGGTACCTTTTCAATATATCGTCTCCATCCATAGGGTCTTCATCACAATAATAAAATATTATTTCATATCTTCCTTAATAATTGATTATATTTGAATATAATCGATAATGAATAGTTCAAAACAATAAATTTAATAAAAAAAAACCATATTCATTTAATTTATAAATGTAATAGTTTAACTATTAAGTCCAATAGGAATTACTAATAATTTTTAATGAGAAAACAACATACATGGTGGAGTATTATTAATCTTAATAGTGATCTTATAATGTTCATGAAAATAAATTCAATTTTTTAGAAACCATAAATAATTTTGAAAAAAATTATTAGAATAACACATGGTGATACAGTAGGGTTTTTGAATTTTCCTTGAATGATGTTTTAGAATTAGTTGTTTATTTCCTAAAAAAAATTAGGGATATATAAAATGGATTTTTCGAAATATGTGTAGCATGAGGCATAATTTTTTTTCTAAATTCAACATCATGATTCATGGGAATACTTGCAATGAATTAAGGAATAAAAAAAATAATCCTAAATAATATGAATATCTTTAATTAATAGTTTTTACCTCAAAATATAATGAATATTTCCTAAAAAATATGGAATAAGTCCACTAAAATGATGAAATTTATCTTAGAAATTTTTATTCATCATGGAACATTCAACTGATCATAGGTTGTCTTGGAATATCAAATGTCCATTTATTATCCAATGAATTTATATTGAATCTATATAGATAGAGGTAATAAATTCCCAAAATCAAATGAGATTCCATTAATGTATGGTCCACAATACTTATAAAGGAGTCATTGCTTCCAAATTTAAAAGTAAATCACCATCGATGTTGTATACAACATTTCTTCCTTGACCATCATGACATTCTTCAATATTTGTCCTTGGAAAGTCCCTTCAATGATCCGGGATTTATCCCTTATATTAGGGAATTGACATATAGAACTCCCAATTCCAAAAAATTTATTCACTAACATATAAAAGTTTCTTTAAGATTTATATTAATTCCCTCTACATATGTCTTCATTTATTATAAAAAATCAACTCTTTCATTTGAGTAATTTGATAGGGTTCCACGACCTATATTATCAACATGTATGGAGCTATATATACATTCCTCTTTAATGTTAATAATCTTATATAACATGAAAATGAATGTTTTATAACTATATGTGTTAATAAACTCACTAATGTTGTGGGTTTAAATTATATAATCGGATAAATAATAAAAATAATGACAAGGTTTTGAAATATAGGTCATATTTTCTTTTGTTTCTCATGTTCACATCTACTTAATTTTCCATCACAACTAATTTTCTCATGCATCCATTTAATTAAAACCATTTACTAAAACCATAAACATACTTAATTATTTAAGATACAATAATCAGAGTAAAAAATTCATATATTATTTGAAATCAATCCTGTATTTTTCTATATTATGTTAGATTCAAACAATACAAGAAAAAGTTAGGATTATCCTATGAAATACATGGTCATTATCTATTTTAATTCTTATATATATTTTATGTAAAAAAAACATGATATAACTGAATATAATCCCAAATATATTCTAGATAGATGTGTAGTCTTCATCTCACACAACATGAACTTGTGATGACCATGTTAATAACCAATCCACCACAAGATGTGTTTCTACAAAAAGCGGAATAAGTGACACATGCAAATAAATATTCTTGATAACAGATATGGATTTTTGTCTATATAAATAGTCAATTTATAAAATTCGGAAACTTTATTATATTTTTATTAAAAAATACTTATCCTTTAGGATATCAGACATGTTTTTTAATCCTTACGTACAAAATTTCTAATCTATTCTCAGTTATAAAATTAGTATACATGATGATTAATAGCATAAATATTACATCATTATAAATGAATATTAAATACATAATGCATTTATATATTCCACCTAATTAAAATGGTTTAGTTACATTAGATACTAGTTATATAAACATATTAATTCATAAAATATTAAATTATTTCCATGAATATTATTCTCTAATAGTATATTCATTAGAAAACCCCTACTTGAAACAATTTCTCATATATTTATGAAAATGGAAGTATAAGAATGGGTGAAATAATAGGCTCAAAAAGAAAAAAATACGTGAGATATTAATCAATGATTAGATGTAATGATAATTGTATCAGAAAAAGAACACATCTGAATAATAACATAACTAATAAATGAAATATAGTAAATCATGTTTCATGGGATCATTCTTTGTCAATCCAAAATAAAAATTTCATAATAATGAATAATATAAAATAAAAAATTTGATCCATCATTGTATATCCGAAAAAATTGAATGTGGAATAAAAATAATTTTATAATATTTGGTACATGTGTAAATTGAATCATTATTCATCAGTAATTAATGTTCCCAAAATCCAGCCCTCTCATAGACCTATGAGAATAAATCTAGATACATTATTTGACTTATATTTGTAAAACCATTTATACAAATAATGTTGTAATTGTGAAATATGTCACACACACTACATAGATATCTCATGATTTATATAACATTACCCAATTTATCAAATATATACAAAATAATGCACTAATTAAATAACTATAAAATTTAAAAAATGAATAATATTATAAAAAAGAATAATTATTCCATCAAATTATAACAAATTCTATGGAAATGGGATTAAAAGATATTTCAACATCAGATAAATAAACTCTTGGAATGTAAAAACATTAAATAAAACAGCCACTGAACTTAATCACAAAAAAATAGATAAAATAGGTGGATAATATCATTGAATCATATCCATAATGATGGATAAGTAACATCAATGATTTTATCATAGAAAAAACTTCCATTAAAATATCACTGAAATATTTCGTGATAAAAGACCCTTTTTCATTTTGAAATCACATATTTAAAATAAAAAAATGCCAAAATTTTAAGTAAATAATTTTATTATAAATAAAAAATCATATATATTTTTGGAAAATTTCAGTAGGGATTATTCATTATGTTGGGAAAGTGATTCCATCCTTATATGTTAAAAATTGATTGTAATCACATATTGGAGAAGAAGTACAATGTTTTGAAAATAAAAAAGAATAATCCATTGAAATAAATTTATATTAAGTAAATAATTATCTGAAATTAATTTAATTATAAACTAGAAATTATTATGAGAATTATAGAAAAAATATAAATAAAATATGGTCATGAAATGAAAATATTCTTCTCAAATGAATAATTAATGAAAAAAATTAAAATTTTTTATGGATCATTTTTTTGTAATAAAAATTTAGTAAAATGGAACTATTATATGTTATATAAAAAATCACCACAAATGAAGAAAATAAATATTTAATAATAAATTTCAACGAAATAATTTACATCTAATTTATTTTACCATAGAAAATCCAAGATTTAAATGTGATTGAAACATAAACATGGTCCCCATGTCTCATACTACACCATATGTGATCAAACAACCCATATAATATATATATTTATTATAATTAAATTTTAGAACTATATTCAATCCTTTCATATTCTATATAAGAAACTTATAACATCTTTTCGCATTGTTATTGTCTTATATTTTTTAAATTTAATTTCATTCATGATAACTATCTTTTTTGAACCATGAATCAAATCTGTAGTTCTGGTACATTTAAAAGATCATTGATTCACATATCAAGAAATTTAATCAATTATTATGTATACAATGTGATTATTATATAAAACTTTATATATATTCATATAATTTTTTTCGGAAAAAGTATTACAACACTTCATGGATATAGTTAGCTCATATATTCACATGAGTTGTATTTCCTCTTCTCAATGATCCAAAATATTTAATTTTAGATATATACTCACCCTTAGATAATAATTATTTTATTATAATTAGAATATATATTTATTAGAATTTTACATAATACCATCCATTTAATTAAGATATTTATACTGAATCACATCTCATTATAAAAGTTGTAATCAACAAAATTTAATGAACGAAAGTAACATTTTCCAATATATGTGATGATATAATTAAAAGATAATATAATATAAAAAATAAGAATAAATATATAAAAATATATTATATACTAATTATATTCCTCATAATAACCATAAAACATTTTTGGTGATGAAAAATAATATACATAACCTAGAGGGTGATATGAATTGATTTCTGTTATGAATTGTTAATATAAAAGGCTCCTGATGTGTGAGGAAGTGGCGAGAGGGGTATAAAAACACCACCATTTAAATATTCTCCATGATTAATTAATTCAAATAATATTGACCAAAAAACACTTACCCTACATGTTTTCATATTTTTGAGCCATTGAACCTTGAAGATTAACATATTATATTTGAAAAGGTAATAATTGATTACAAACATAAAATTGAATTAATATACAAATAATGAATATACAACCAATTTAGGAATAAACTCTCATTGAATTTTATCTTGAGAATTTACAACATTAATTCTACTTGATATCTCTCCAAATAATATAAAATTCTGGTAAAATTCACTTTTTTAGGTACATTATTTTTAAGGGGGATTCCCGGATACAAATCAACCATCCAATATAACTATTTCATTCACATAATTTTTTTTCTAAATTAATACTTCTGAAAACATATATAAAATATTAATATAATGATATAATAATAATAATTATTATATTTAATTATATTTATTATTTATGAAATTATTCTATCCTTTAAATCCTCTATAGAAGAATAAAACATTGATCATGCATATCTGCGATCTGGTGCCTCCATTAGGCGATAGTTTTCATTTTTCATCACAAACTCTCAGAGATGATATCATGGAAGAATTTAATGAAACAGTACATTGTTAATTTGACATATTCAATTATAAAATTATAATTCATAATTTACCATTAACCTATACATTCTTTTAAAATTGGGGTTTTTAATTGTTCATGTATTGGACTACCGCCTATATGATCAATGAATTTATTTTTTCAAACCCAACCATCATTAATGAAACCTATATAAGATATAATAATTAAAATTTATGTCTATTAAAATTTTGAAATCATTTATTTTCCAGATTATTAATAAATAAACACATCACTTTAACAATTAGACCATTATAACATTATTTCACATTGATTGACTTAACCACCTATGTAAATAACATTACAACCAAAATTACAAAAATGATTACATATTTAAAAATAAGTACAACATAATTTAATAATATTATATATATAATTAATCAAAATAAAAATAATAGAACATTTAAAAATTGAAATATTTATAAATTTATAACCTTTTAATCGATAAACACATCAAAAACTATTACAACATGATACCCATTTTCCCAAGTCAAATCCATGTATTACAACTATTAAAAACATTTGAAAAAATTAATAATTTATAAATCGTTATTATATAATTAATTAAACATAAATTATTTATTTTAAACCATTTATTGTGAATCAGCTCCATATTCCTGATTTTTGTTTGAGACAAAAGACTAAAATTTATAACCCCTAATACTGATAGTGAACTACAATTGATTAATGTATTTTCAATATTTGAAAAATATAATAAATATAAGAATTGTATAACATTTATATTATGGTTCTAATATAATTTAATATTTATTATGCATATAACAGATTACATTTTGTGGACATTAAATGAAAAAATGGCTATTGTTAATGGAAATATTTATCATTTGAGAGATGTGTGTTCAATGATGTCATTTGGAATGGGTGTGATAGCTAGAAGTGGATGTCTATGAATATAGAATATATTTTTAGGCATAGGGGTTAGTTTGTTTAGGATATATCAAAAAGAAAATTCGTAGATATATTAATTCATTATAGATGTTTTTTTAATTTCCATATATTTACATTTAACATTAAATTTTTTTGATATTATCATAGAAATGTGTAGTTTGGAATTTTTTGTCACGAACCTTCCTCGGGGCCCGTGCTGTGACTACCCCAAACCTGCCTTCCATAGGCCAGGGGCTGGCGACTAGCACCATGGCGTAAATCCCGGTAAAAAGGGGAAGGTATTGCCTTTGTAAAGTAAATAAGCACCACAACGTAAGCAAGCAGAAAAGTAAACACTATGTAAAAACAGAGTACAACTGAAGTGCGGAAAAGTAAAAGGGCCAGTATACAAACCCAAAATGAAAGTAAATTACAAATCGAAAGGGAAAATGGAAACTGTAATGTAAAAGCCACTACACCGAGCTGTCCACTGGAAATCCCACCTGAAGGGTGGGTACAGATAGCTCCACTGCTCCTCGGGTCCCGCCGTCCGCTCCGAGCACGTCCCGACCAATGGTCCACCTCCAGGTACCATCCTGCTCTGAAAACGTCAACCACGATCAACGATGTCCGTCGTCTGCAACCAACACAACGTAGTTCAGGCATAGCCCGTGCAGGGGTGAGTATAATGTTACTCAGTAGGGACCCCGAGACCCTCAATGTCTCACTAAAACCAACAAGGATAACGACAAGAAGATCTCAACAAATAACCTCTACTTAGATATATTCCCATAAATATACCTAAGTTATCAAGTAACCCATCTCAATCATGAGGCAAACACAAGGTCAAAAGTCTCAGCTCAAACCAGGATTTTCATCATCGAAACCGTAACTGCTGAAGATCTCCGTCTCTAGAGTGTACAGTGGTCCTGTCACGACTCCGAGGTACTACTCACTAACCTAAGACTTCTGTAGTACTACATCTATCGAGTATTGCGGGCCAGCTGCTACAACCAAGCGCTCCCATGTGCCGCTACAACCAAGTGGACCACTGTCGTGGATCTGCCGCTACAACCAAGCGCTCCCATGTGCCGTGACAACCATGCGCACCTCTGTCGTGGGTCTGCCGCTAAAACCAAGCGCTCCCATGTGCCGCTACAACCAAGCAAACCTCTGTCGTGGGTCTGCCACTACAACCAAGCGCTCCCATGTGCCGCTACAACCAAGCGCACCTCTGTCGTTTGTCTACCGCTACAACCAAGCGCTCCCCTGTGCCGCTACAACCAAGCGCACCTCGGTCGTGGGTCTCTCGCTACAACCAAGCGCTCCCATGTGCCGTTACAACCAAGCGGACCTCTGTCGTGGGTCTTCCGCTACAACCAAGCGCTCCCCTGTGCCGCTACAACCAAGCGCAGCTCTGTCGTGGGTCTGCTGCTACAACCAAGCGCACCTCTGTAACACACTGGGTCGTCCGATCAGCAGTCGTCGGGACCCAGTCAGCTACACAGTCTTCGTACTCTGCACGCTCGTCTCTGGGAGGGTCCGCTCAACGAGCTACTGGTGGATACTCCAAGTATCACAAAGTCCCGCAAAGAAGTATCTCAAAAGATCACCTCGTCGTAGGGGTCTCAATGCAACAGACGGCGCGTCTATCGGATGCCCGGTCTGTGAGTTACTAGCCTTTTCGTCCCAGGGGCCCGGTTGGTTTCGTGTGCGAACCAATCCGTCCGTAACTCAACTATACCCTGAACACTCATAGGGTATACTCATAGGGACCGTTTCTCAACGAGATCACCAACGCCACTGACGGTTCGTCAAACAGACGTTCTGTCCGAAAGGTATCAGCTTTTCCGTTCCATGGGCCCGGTTGGATTTCGGTGCGATCCAACTCGGCCACTATCCAACTGTTACCAAAACTCGGGCGGAGGATTCCAAAAGTTCTGTCTCATCAAGAGGAAAGCAACGAGACAGACGGCGCGTCAGTCGGACGCCCGGTCTATGAGTTATTGGCTTTTTCATTCGAGGGGCCCGGTTGGTTTCGTGAGCGAACTAACCCGACCGCACTCCGACGACATCCAAACCTCGAGCGGAGTAAGCCAAAAGATCCGCCTCACATAGAGGATTTCAACAAAGATGACGACACGTCAATCGGACGTTCGTAGCTCAAGATATGAGCGTTTCTGCTCCGAGGGCCCGGTTGGTTTCGTGTATGAACCAACCCGGCCGAACCCAAAGTAATTCGAAACCTTGAGTGCGATATACTGAAACGACCGTCTCAATCCAAGGATCGCATTGCCACATACGGCGCGTCGTTCGGAGGCCCGTAGCTCATGTTACAGCCATTTGAATGAAACCCATCTGAAGACGGGGGGTCCGGGCCCGGGCCAACCCGGCCCGACCCCCCCCTGGGTCGGCCGGACCCGGTCCGACCCGGTTGGACCGGTCTCGCTCAGCCAGCCCAGCCCGGCTCGGCCGAGCCGCCGACGCGGGGGGAGCTGCCGCCCCACGTGACACCCCTGCGGCACCCACGGGGTGTCGGCCAGACAGCCGGACGCGGCTGAAGCCGCGTCCCGAGTGACGCGCGGGGGAGCCGCCGCCCCCGCGTGACACCCCCGCGATACCCGCGGGGTGTCTCCCTGGCGACCGGACGCGGCTTTAGCCGCGTCCCACGCGCGCCGGACTTGTGCGGCCGCGGGTCCGCGAGCGCCGCCGCCGCGGCCGGTGCCGCAGCGGTTACGTCCGGCGGCGCGCCGGGCGCCGCCGCCGCCGGCTTCCGCGGGCCGCCGGAGTCGCTCCGGTGGCCCGATTTTCTTCCCGTCTGCGCCGTTGCTCCTCCCGTGTTCCGTTCATCACTGCGGGATCAAGTAACTACCCTTGCGTCACGTTCCGTCGTCGCCCATCAAATCCGCACCAAAACGAAGAGCGGCGGAGGGTCGTCAGGCCGTGTTCATTTGGCCCGCACCCTCTACGTTAGAGATAAACAACGGGAGGAATAAAGTTCAACACATGAACACTTATCCGAAAATAATTTTAATGAAATAAAAATTGTTTTATAAATCGGGTTCCTCATTTTGAACGGAAACAACATGGGAAAAAGAGGCATTTCCAAAAACAAAAATCCCTACCTCGTAGTCGTCGCGCGTGAGCGTTCTTCGCGGAATTGTTCGTCGTAGAAGAAGGGGATCATCGCATCGTCGCGGAAGGGCGTCACGTCGTCGCGGAAACCGGCGTTGAGTCGGCGAACTCAATCAGTTGATCGAAGATCCGTTGCGGAGGAAGAGACATCGCAGAAGAACGTTGCAGGAAGGGGAACGTCGGCGTCGCAGAACATGGCGTCGCGTCGTCGATTTCTGGGTTCGGCGTTCTTCGTCGGAGGCCGGCGTTCTTCGCGTTCTTCGCATTCTTTGCGTTCTTCGCGAAGAAGGTTAAAGGCACGAGGACTCTGTCAAACCTCCCAACCAATAATCCTCCCAAAAGACTGGTTGGTCTTATTTTATTATTATTCCAACCAACAAAAAATGGTATGTAACGACCCATAAATTCGTTGAATTAATTCAACAAAAGAAATAGATCATTTAATTTACGGAATAAACCGCCCAATTAAATGGTCTGTTAAGAATTGAATAAAACGCATCAGTTGACTTTTATAATGACGGGTTTTCGCGGGTGCGTTACTTAGCGGAATGAAACGGAAGAGCTCGTGCGGGACCCACATCACAAATATCCTACCGAGAGGGTAGGATATTTCTGGATAGTCCCCTGTCCGTTTCAACTCAGTTTAAGTGGCTTCCTAGTGGCTTCAAGTGGCTTTAGTGAAATAAAATATAGTTGTCGTAAAAATTATTTTATTTCTTAACCTTAAGCCCGAAAATTAAAAACCACACCCGAGCAAACGCAAATACGGAAGAGGCGTTTCTAAGCAAATACTGACGCTGTGATGTCATCGGTGCCCTCAGAATTCGATTCCGAGAACCGGTTCAAAAGTTAGAAAATCTCGCTCGTCCGTTCACTGAACGTACCCGAGCCAAACTCCAGAAAATTATTCCGGGCACACCGGGCCTCGGAATCAGGTGCCGTCAGAAACTGAGCTCTTGTAAAATTCCAAAGAAAATTAAGAAAAAAATTTCCTTGAAATTTAGGGGTCTTTAAGTTACTCCCACCACAGGGCTTTACGTCACCGTAAAGCTTCACTACAACTTAGGGATACAAAGGCGGTACTGAGCACGCATCTGAGCCTTCCACTCCCAAGTGCTCTCCTGGAGGCTCTCAAGCTATCATCTGAAGAGAACTAGAGGAATCGATCATCCATGTAGGACCAGCTCTTGTCGATCCCCAATCTCTACCGGGGCCTCCGCAAAATTCGCCCCATTATCAAAGACCAGCTCCCCATGGTCAAAGATGTGCGCCGGGTCGTGCACATATCTCCTCAGCTGAGATACTTGGAAGACGTCGTGCACCCTGTGCAACTGAGGTGGTAGAGCCAGGGAATAATCCACTTCTTCAATCCTTCTGAGGACCTAGAAAGGCCCGATGAAGCATGGAGACAACTTGCCGCCTCAACCAAATCTCCGCAAACCACATCGAGGTGAGACCCGCAAGAAGACGTGGTCACCATCCTCGAAGTCTAGTGGCCCCCACCTCCAGTTAGCATGAGAATTCTGTCAGCCCTGAGCTGTCTACATCCACTCCTGGATGACCTGGACCTTCTCTATCGTGGCCTAGACCACCTCTGGTCCCACAAGAGCTGCTATGATTTCTTCCTTGCCGATAAGAGAAAGTTGGTCTCATCCCCTAGATGAACCACGTTCTTTGCCTAATACTATCAATCCCGACGTGGATGATACTAACCCATACCAAGGATGACGTCGTAAGGCCTCGACGCTACTACAAATAGATCCAACCGTTACTCTCTCCTCCAAGGGTCGAGTCACACTGTCGGCATCAGTGTGTGGTAACTGGGTCTCCTCCAGTAGATACCTCTCAAGTGATGGTCAAGTCAACGGTCTAAACCAGAACCTCTTAGTAACAACAAAAGAGAGGATAGGGAAGTAAATGCCACAAGAAAAGGTGTCTTTTATTACTACATCTCAAGTAAAAATACACAAAGCATCTAAAAACATGCATCAACAAAACTAGAGGCAACATGAACAAAAGTCTCCAGGTCTGGAGCTAGTCCCGCTCCTGTCCATCTGCTCCCGAAGCCCCATGATCGTAGGCCTCAGCTGCCTGAATCTGAGCTCTCCCATGTCCTCCTGTCCCCTGCGGTCGGGGTGGACCTCCTGGTTGTGGTGGTGGCAACACCCCGAAGCGTCGTCCACCTCCAGCTGCACGGCCAGCTCCCCTGCCATGGCCGCCTGCTCCTTGCGGCCTGCCCTGATCGAACCTATGCCTCTGCCTGGGGGGTCCTTCGTTCGTCTGCTGGTCATCCGTATGGCGGGCCGGACATTCACGAGCCAGGTGACCAACCCCGCCGCAGGAGTAACATTTCCCTCTCATGGCAAGTCGTTCCCCACCCCGAGTGCCTCGCGAAAACGATCCAGAGTCATGATGTCAACCACCTGTAGGTCCAGTCCTCTTGTACCCCTGCGTCATCCGTCTATTTCCCGCTGCAGAAGACTCTGACGCATGCCGGTAAGTGGTGGGTCCTGCTACTGGAGACTGCTCAGCAAGGAAACTCTCTACTAAGAGGGCTCTCTCCAACACCCCTTCCTGAGTCGGGATGTTGAGAGAGATCATCTAAGCCCTGATCTCATGCCTCAGTCCCTGCTCGAAGGTCTGGGCCCGGAAGAACGGGTCCCGTACCATATCTGTGGAGTAGCGTGAGAGATCAGTAAATCTCGCCGAGTACTGGGCCACTGACATGCTGCCCTACCGTAGCTGTAATAGCTCTTGGATGCGCACCGCTCAGAGGGTGGCTGGGACGAACTCGGAGCGGAAGATGCTCTCAAAGTCCGTCCAGAGGAGAGACGCCTCGTCGTGCAGCTGGAGCATCAAGCTCCACCATCTGCCTGCTGCCGCGTGCAGGAGAATCGCTGCGAGGATCACCATGAGGTCTGATGGTGTCCTCACTAATCTGAAAACCCGAACAACTGCCTCCAGCCAGTCCTCGGCGGCCTGAGGGTCCGTCTCCCCGCGGAACCTGGGCGGTCACTGGCGCTGGAACTCATGCAGTGCACTAAGGCGACGTGCATCGTCAGCGACTGGGGCTGGTAGCATCGGTGCCTCGGCGGGTATAGGTACCGCCGGTGCCTCACCAGTCAAAGGGCCCTGTACCGAGTCCTCGACGCTCGGTGGGCTCTCGCCACGCACATCGCTCGGAATCCTAGCTGGCTGTCGTCGTGGGGCCATCCTGAAAAGGAAACAAGAGCATCACGGTCAGGAAAGTATACCTGGTGAGCTGACACAAGTAATCACAAAGAAAACATGAAACAAACATGCAATCAATGTTTTCGTGCATTAAGTCGGAAATCAGAATTCAGGGTCCTGTTGTACGGATACGTCGACCGCCGCACCAACACTGGACTCCCTGGACTGATAACCACACCCGATACGCTAAACATTATTGCCTCACATAGAAGAAAGATCAGAGTCTGCGGTAGAACCGACCACCTCTGATACCAATTTGTCACGACCCGTCCTCGGGGCCCGTGCCGTGACTACCCCGAACCCGCCTTCCATAGGCCAGGGGCTGGCGACTAGCACCAAGGCGTAAATCCTGGTAAAAAGGGGAAGGCATTGCCTTTGTAAAGTAAACAAGAACCACAGCGTAAGCAAGCGGAAAAGTAAACACTAAGTAAAAACAGAGTACAAATGAAGTGCGTAAAAGTAAAAGGGCCAGTATACAAACCCAAACTGAAATTAAAGTACAACTTGAAAGGGAAAACGGAAAATGAAAATTAAAAGCCGCTACACCGAGCTGTCCACTGGAAATCCCACCTGAAGGGTGGGTACATATAGCTCCACTGCTCCTCGGGTCCCGCCGTCCGCTCTGAACACGTCCCGCCCAGTGGTCCACCTTGAGGTACCGTCCTGCTCTGCAAGCCTCAACCACGATCAATGTTGTCCGTCGTCTACAACCAACACAACGTAGTGCGGTCATAGCCCGTGCTGGGGTGAGTATAACGATACTCACTAGGGACCCCGAGACCCTCACGGTCTCACTAAAACCAACAAGGATAACCACAAGAAGATCTCAATAGATAACCTCTACTTAGATATATGCCCATACATATACCTAATTTATCAAGTAACCCATCTCAATCATGAGGCAAACACAAGGTCAAAAGTATCAGCTCAAACCAGGATTTTCATCATCGAAATCGTAACTGCTGAAGAGCTCCATCTCTGGAGTGTACAGTGGTCCTGTCACGACTCCGAGGTACTGCTCATTAATCTATGAATGCTGTAGTACTCCACCTATCGAGTATTGTGGGCCACCTGCTACAACCAAGCGCTCCCATGTGCCGCTACAACCAAGCGCACCAATGTCGTGGGTCTGCCGCTACAACCAAGCGCTCCCATGTGCCGCGACATCCAAGCGCACCTATGTCGTGGGTATGCCGCTACAACCAAGCGCTCTCATGTGCTGCTACAACAAAGCGCACCTCTTTCGTGGATCTGCCGCTACAACCAAGCGCTCCCATGTGCCGCTACAACCAAGCGCACCTCTGTCGTGGGTCTGCCGCTACAACCAAGCGCTCCCCTGTGCCGCTACAACCAAGCGCACCTCTGTCGTGGGTCTCCTGCTACAACCAAACGCTCCCATGTCCCGCTACAACCAAGCGCACCTCTGTCCTGGGTCTGCCTCTACAACCAAGCACTCCTCTGTGCCTCTACAACCAAGCGCACCTCTGTCGTGGGTCTTCCGCTACAACTAAGCACACCTCTGTAACACACCGGGTCGTCCGATCAGCATTTGTCAGGACTCAGTCAGCTACACGGTCTCCGTACTCTGCACGCTCGTCTCTGGGAGGGTCTGCTCCACGAGCTACTGGTTGATAATCCAAGTATCACAAAGTCCCTCAAGTAAGTATCTCAAAAGACCACCTCGTCGTAGGGGTCTCAATGCAACAGACGGCGGGTCAATCAGACGCCAGGTCTTTGAGTTACTAGCCTTTTTGTCCCATGGGCCCGTTGGTTTCGTGTGCGAACCAATCCGGCCGTAACTCAACTATACCCCGAACACTCATAGGGTATACTCATAGAAACCGTTTCTCAAGGTGATCACCAACGCCGCTAACGGTTCGTCAAATGGACGTTCTGTCCGAAAGCTATCATTTTTTCCGTTCCAGGGGCCCGGTTGGATTTCGGTGCGATCCAACCCGGCCACTATCTAACTATAACCAAAACTCGGGCAGAGGATGCCAAAAGTTCCTTCTCATCAAGATGAAAGCAACGAGACAGACGGCGCGTCAGTTGGACGCCCGATCTGTGAGTTATTGGCTTTTTCGTTCCAGGGGCCCGGTTGGTTTCGTGAGCGAACCAACCCGACCGCACTCCGACGGCATGCAAACCTCCAGTGGAGTAAGCCAAAAGATCCGTCTCACTGAGAGGAATTCAACAAAGATTACGGTACGTCAATCGGACGTCCGTAGCTCAAGATATGAGCGTTTCCGCTCCGAGGGCCCGATTGGTTTCGTGTACGAACAAACCCGGCCGAACCCAAAGTAATCTGAAACCTTGAGTGCGATATATCGAAATGACCGTCTCGATCCAAGGATCGCGTTGCCGCTGACGGTGCGTCGTTCGGAGGCCCGTAGCTCAAGCTACGACCTTTTGAATGAAAACCGTCCGAAGACCCCCCCGGGCCCGGGCCGACCCGACACGACCCCCCCCCCCCCCCCCCCGGGTCACCTGGTCCTGGTCCGACCCGGTCCGACCCGGTCGGACCAGTCTAGCTCGGTCAGCCCGGCCCGGCTCGGCCGAGCGGCCGACGCGGGGGGAGCTGCTGCCCCGCGTGACACCCCCGCGGCACCCGCGGGGTGTCGGCCAGACAGCCGGGCGCCACCGCCTCCGGGCACAGCGCCGCCGGGCCGGCGACCCGCGCCGCCGCCGGCTTACGCGGGCCGCCGGAGTCGCTCCGGTGGCCAGATTTTCTTCTCGTCTGCGCCGTTGCTCCTCCCGGGTTCTGTTCTTCACTACGAGATCAAGAAACTGCCCTTGCGTCACGTTCCGTCGTCGCCCGTCAAATCCGCACAAAAACGAAGAGCGGCGGAGGGTCGTCAGGACGTGTTCGTTTGGCCCGCACCCTCCGCGTTAGAGATAAACAACGGGAGGAATAAAGTTCAACACATAAACGCATATCCGAAATCAATTTTAATGAAATAAAAATTGTTTTATAAATCGGGTCCCTCATTTTGAACAGAAACAACATGGGAAAAAGAGGCATTTCCAAAAATAAAAATCTCTACCTCGTAGTCGTCGCGCGTGAGCGTTCTTCGCGGAATTGTTCATCGCAGAAGAAGGGGGTCGTCGTGTCGTCGCGGAAGGGAGTCACGTTGTCGTTGAAACCGGCGTTGAGTTGGCAAAATCAAGAAGTTGATCGAAGATCTGTTGCGGAGGAAGAGACGTCGCAGAAGAACATTGCAGGAAGGGGAACGTCGGCGTCGCGGAACACGGCGTCACGTCTTCAATTTCCGGGTCGGCGTTCTTCATCGGAGGCCGGTGTTCTTCGCATTCTTCGCGTTCTTCGCGTTCTTCGCGTTTTTTGCGAAGAAGGATAAAGGCACGAGGACTCTGTCAAACCTCTCAACCAATAATCCTCCAAAAAGACTGGTTGGTCTTATTTTATTATTATGCCAACCAACGAAAAAGGGTAAGTAACGACCCATAAATTCGTTGAATTAATTCAACGAAAGAAACAGCACATTTAATTTACGGAATAAACCGCCCAATTAAATGGTCTGTTAAGAATTTAAGAAAACACGTCAGTTGACTTTCATAATGACGGGTTTTCGCGGGTGCGTTACTTAGCGGAAAGAAACGGCAGGGCTTGTGCGGGCCCCACCACACAAATATCCTACCGAGAGGGTAGGATATTTCTGGATAGTCCTCTATCCGTTTTAACTCAGTTTAAGTGGCTTCCAAGTGGCTTCAAGTGGCTTAAGTGAAATAAAATAAAGTTGTCGTAAAAATTATTTTATTTCTTAACCTTAAGCCCGAAAATTAAAAACCACACCCGAGAAAACGCAACTCCGGAAGAGGCGTTTCTAAGCAAATACCGGCGCTGCGATTTCATCGGTGCCCTCAGAATTCGATTCCGGGCACCGGTTCAAATGTTAGAAAATCTCGCTCGTCTGTTCACTGAACGTACCCGAGCCAAACTTCGGAAAATGATTCCGGGCACACCGGGCCTCGGAATCAGGTGTCGTCAGAAACTGCACTCTTGTAAAATTCCAAAGAAAATTAAGAAAAAAATTTCCTTGAAATTTACGGGTCTTTACATTATTTATCAGATGGTGGTATCAATTTCTTTTTTGTGATTTTTAATGGACAATAAGAGGAATACAAAATAATGTGTCCCAAAATTAGAATTCATGGATTAACTTGTCATGTTACACATTTTAATATTACGGTAGGTCCCCACAATTTGATATTTATTTTTCTATTTTAGAATGATACTACCATACATATCATGAGGGAATTCGTGGTAGAATATTTTAAGGGATATGGAAACATTTAGACATGTGATACTCATTAATTCACCCAGTATCATCTCCCTCAACCCATATATAATATATTTTTTCATAGTGATCAATCCATGTAAATTTTTCCCCAAAAATCTCATTTCTTCACTATTAAAAGTATCACATGGTTTTATGTATTCATACAAGTGAATACAATTACTTCCATAACATATATTGATATTTATATTTGTTCCTTGTTCATGAACCATAATATAATATGTTTTCTATATGATCTTATATATTTTATATTTTGAGAATTATTTTGTCGGTGTTTCTTCGAAATTAGGATATAGTTGGAATAATGATTGATGTTTATACAATTTTAATTTTTTTTATAAATTTTTACTCCATGAATTATAAGTCAACATGTGTGTAGTCTAATTAGAATTCAAAATTTAGTGTCACATGGGGAGAGTGAGTTATATATTAGAGTGGTATAATCATTATAGTGGGAGTGTGATGTGTGTTGCATGGACTTAATAAAATGAATTCATGTGTTGGGAATTAAATTAGGGAAGTCTTCTTGGGATTTTGGGATATGAATTATCAATTTGAGATTGGTTCAATATTTCCTACATTATGTATGTTTTATATGGGTTTGAGGGGTATATACTCATTGATTTTTGAATGGCAGTAAAAAACACGATCCATTAATGAGTGGAAAATATATTGGTGACCAAATAATAAAATGGGCATGTAAAGTGTCATTTGGTCTCATGAAGAAAAGAAATGACCTGGGTGAATAACATCAAGGCCTTAACCTCAAAAAAGACATAATAATTAATTTTGTTAATATTTAACATTGTGGATATTTTTAGGTTTAGAGCCCTAGAGAATTAGGTCAAATGATGTACAAAACAACTTTAATATATCATGCATACATTTCTATTTACTATCAATTTTTTCACAAAACAATAACTCTTAAATAAAATAAACACCTCTAGTTCTATTTTTTTAGATAGATAAACTTTTCCATAATCCCATCCTTGAACATATTCATCTTTATGTCCTATGAAAAACATTTCAAAACATGGGATTAGCATAAATAGATCAGTAATGGATACATAAAGAAGGAATTTTTTTTAAAACAACATGTTAACCAAGAATAATTTTTCATAAAGTAATAATTTCCACCATAATGAAGTAAAAAACAATCCACTAAATATAATATCATTGCTTATACTTTTTTATCCAAAATATAACCATAATTCCCATATAAAACAATTTATATAATATATAGGTAACTTGGGACATAAACATAATTAAATAAAATAACCATATAGTTGACTTCCACACATATCAACAAATGGAATAGCCATACGACCGACTTCCATACCCAATGCATTAGAGGTTATAACGTAACCCAACATCATTGATTTATCATGGAACCACCCATGATTTGGATTATCACAGAACCATTCAACATTGGTTTATCATGTAACCACCTATCAAATTTACAATAACATTATATAAAAAATAAAATATTCTATATATCAATATTTCACTAATAACATATCATTTCAAATCACAAGAAATATATTCAAGATATTAAAATAAAAAATCCTTTTTAAAAAACATTTCCAAAACTAGAACACCCAAAATGGTATAAGGGATTTCATTTCCTTTTGAAAACATTAAGGATTATTGGGGGATCCAAATAAAAATTATGGTGGCTGAGAGGTCATTATTTCCACATATGATAAAACATTCGATTTTTTATTTAGTAAAATATTTTTTAGATAAAATATTCATTTTTAATGAATTTAGTAGTTAAAGGTGTTTATTATACATCGTATAAAATATGATAGTTTATATTATCAAAATATGACTCAATGAAACGATATTTTGATGAGGGTCCTTACACAGATCATTTTGTAAAAATATAGATAAATTATATGTATTCACTATAAGTAAAGGTAATTAATGTTTAAATACAAGATATGATATCCAAAGTTATATCTCACACAAACATATCATATCATAATCAAGATGTATATGTTTATCACAATGAATGGAAATTTGGTTAAGATGTTCTTTTACCTGATTTCTAACTTGAATTGTTCGTTCTTTAATTTCACGAAAAATAATAATATGTTAATTTATACTTGCTTCAAAACCTTTTCTAAGATTATTATTATTTTTATATAACTTTATACCATTTAGATAAATTAAATAATTATTTATGTTAATATGGGTTATTTTGTCGATATTTGGTATTTGAGTAGAAAATGATCATGTTATAATTAAAATTTTTCCATGTGGTCAAAATTCGATTATCTATAAATATTATTCATATATATATAATATATATCTAGTATATATATATATATATTTATAATATTCAATAAAATTTGGGGATAAGAAATGAAATTCACCATTCAGTGAGAAGGTACGTCGTACGTACACATGAATGATACATTCTTTTCTATTTCATATTTAATGGAACAAGAATTTAATGATACAAAGGTATGTTATAATTTCAGTATAATATAATATTTTATATATAATACATATGTCCATTATATCAATCCTTTATACATTCCATTTATGGCATGAATGATTCATATCACTTTAAGGGGCGGTAGTCTACGCTTCTTCAAATGAAATTATCGTGTTTACACTTTATGGGATGAATAATGGTTTAATGTATATAAATATTGCATAATAAAAAAATTATTAACCTAATATATATCTTATAAATACATTAGCATTATAATTTCCACCATGAGAGGTGGTATGAGGAAATTGAACAATCATAATGTTGTGAGGCAGTAGTTCTCCATCCACAAAACAGTATATTATAAATCCATTAGACGAAGGTGTGTGTACATTTAGTTCAAAAACATTTTAGAAAAAAAAATATTAAATTTAGGATACTTGTGATTTTATGTAATCAAAGAATAATAATAGAATAGGGAGTGAAAATTCAGAATATTTAAAATGATCATTAGATAAGACACTAATTCTTAAAATATGTAACCTAATTTGATTTGAACCAAAAGGATTTCAGGATTTTTATTATTTGTAAGTAAAGGATTATATCAGGAAGAGGGTAATTTTAATAGATTATTATATATTACTTTTTATATGACAATGGTCTTGATAGGTGTGAGTAAGGGGTTAATGGTGGTGGCCATTTATTAGAGGGATGATAGGTACTTTAGGAATGTATTGAATGATTATTAGATTATAAAATGAAATTCAATTTCAAAAGTCCCAAAAATCATTTAATTAGAATTTAATATTTTTCTTTATTCAAATACACTCAAAAAATATGTTGTATTCATGTTTTGGTTTCAAATGTTACCTTATCTTATAGAATTTACACATTGATAACTAATTTGACTCTTACCATATCTTCATGTATATTCATACTATATTGTTAATATAGTTATCATTAAATTACAAAATAACCTAAAGTAGTTCATTAATGACATTTATAACATTATCTATATAATTTGGCCGATTTTTATATTTTTAGGACTATTAAATCATTTAAAAAAATAATATATGTTTTATAAACTCTTTAATTTTAATTTTTATACTATTTATATCAAGAATTTTTAAAAATCTATAAAAACACGATTCATTGGAAGAAAACTTAATAAAATAAAATATTAAAAGTCATAATAATCCATAAAATTTTTGGATGGACTAAAAAGTTTCAAAATATATTTATTTTAATATTTATAATCACATTTTATTTGAATCGTTCATTAATAAGGTAATCCTGACATCATCATTGTGTCATAAATATATTTATTTATTTGATGTCTAAATATTATAAAAAAATACCATGATGAAGAAATATTTTTCTATTTCTAATGGATTTTTATAGTAGAAAAGATAACATATATAACCCCATATAAAAATTGGTTTACCAAAAGATACATGATTAGGTTATGTTTTCCATAACTTTATATTAAAAGAAATTAAATTCCATTTTCACAAAAAAGTGCCTCCATGGGGTCATAAAATCAACACAAGGATTTACATGATCAGAAATATATCATATAATAGGGTTATCAAAATTGTTAGGGTAATTTAATAATATATTGATATTATTTTATCAATATATACCGGATTACCCTTTATCCATAGAAAATAAAATATTTACGGAGGATACTATTCATAATGTTTAAAAATTATTGTTAACCATTTAGAAAATTAAGATATCCTAATTCCAAATATGGAATCAATTTTTCCAAATTCAAAAAAACATATTTTTAGAAATAAATTTATAATTATTTTCCTTAGTCAAAACCTAAAATCATGTTTTTAAGAAGTAAAATCTATCAAAATATTGACATGAATTTATTTCCAATTTCAAAGTGAAATTACATCCAGTGAACAAACATGGATTAAATGATAAAATTATAAACCAGTTACACTTCAAAATAAATTAATTGTACAATATAACTACATACATAAACTAGATTAAAAAGATATTTTGAATTAAAATGTAGAATTTTTCACTATTCAATAATAAAATTATCTTTACAAAAAAAATCATCGAAAGTAAATTTTTATGTACAAATTCTAAAGAAAAAAGTTTATATTTTAAAATAAAATAGTTTACGGTGTAAAAAATTTATTTAAAAAATGTACGCCATCAAAAGGCGTTAAAACGTTATTTTTAGGGAATTAAATATTTTATTCAAAAAAATAAATATACTTTTATATTATATCTAGATTACATTTATAATTAATTTAATACATTAAATTGAATATATAACTTATATTTTACATAAAAATATTTAAATAGTTATATGAAAACAAAATTATTATCTTTTAAATAGATTTTCATAAAAACACATTGTTTATATTCAATTAGTTTTTATTTCAATTTCTAATAACATTGGTAACCAATGAATAATTAGTTAAAAATGGGTACACCATATTTTTAATTTTAGTTGATAATATTAATTCATGCTAATACAATTTGTAGTCCTTAAATACCATTTAAAATAATAATATTATTACTGTATTATTTTTCAGTATATCTCAATGTTGTGTGAAACTTATGAGTTTAGGAAAAACCCTTATTGTGTGTAGAGAACACTATCGAAAAAAGAATCCCTATTAAATTAAAATAAATATCCTATTCATAAGTATTATAGATATCAAAAAGTATTATTATATAAATACCTAGATCATTAAATCATTCCCACTTTAAGAAATTTCATCCTCACAATTTTAAAATTCATCTCAGAAACTACATTAGAAGTCCCACATTGGTAAATGAGTCCATAAAACTTTCACAATAAAAGAAAAAAAGAGAAGAAAAAAGATCACTCGAGATAATAAATAATATGATTCCATGGATGAAAACATGGATATGGAAGAGAAACAAAGTTTCATGTTCTAATGGAGAGTGATAGAATATATGATCAAGAGAAAGTTATCCATACGAAAACCACAAACTTGTGATGTGTTAAATGGTCTTTGATTTTTGAAAAGTAAATCAATATTATTTTTTAAAATCCTTTTCATAAAAATGAGTAATTTATTTATGATATTGACTATGAAAATAATTAAATATACATAAATTTCTAATAGAGGTTAATCCTTTAAAAATTATATACCAAAAACTCATCTTTTCATCAAACGATGTGTATTAAAGATGACTCGTTCACACCTAATGCACTAGAATAAACTTCAAGAGAATCACATAATCTAAAAAAGATAAACTATATAATTCCATTTCCATTTGAAATTAAAAATAATCATAATGGTTTTTAAAATATCATATGGTTCCCAAAAAATGGTAATCCTTAATAAAAAGAAATCCTAATATTAATTACCAAAATTAAACAAACATTACCCGAAGTTCAAAAAAGACCATTTGATAAATAAATTTTCATTAAAACGTTTAAAAATAATCTAAACTATGTTCGAAACATGAAATTAACAATGATTCCATCAAAGAGTTTACCATATAAAATATTGACATTTGTCCCCAAATAACATTGACTACTCCTAAAGTCACATACTTAAAATTAAGTAACCAAATCACACATTCTCTATAATAGGACAATGATTTCCATAAATAACCCCAATCACTATAAGTCCATAATAAATACCTATATTCTTACAAAATAATATTACACCATTAATCATCATTTGAAATACCTTATTATTTTATTTTCCATAGGCATATAGTGTTTACAAAAGAGAAAACATCTTCCAAAATTACATTTTTCACATGATTAGTAAATTGTTTTATTACTCTAAGGATAACCATTTCTTAAAATATAAGTTACAATAATCTACATATTATTGATCCATAAAGTAATTTAACTAAAGAGAAGTAATCATACTATCTAGGTAATTCACATAGATTAGTGGTTGGTGATGCCTCATTGTCACCCTTCAATTGCCAGTTCTATTTATGTGGCCTTACTGAATATGATAGGTTGTCACCAATCCTATGGGTTGTACATTTTCTAAAACTATATCATTCTTCTATCATTATCAAAAATGATATTAATTTTAAAAATAACCAAAAAAATATTTTATCCTAAAATGTTTTCTCGGAACTCAAATATATTTCCCCATATTTAATAACATATAATTGCCTCAAATTCAAGGATCATATAATCCAAAATGGTTCTCTATAACTATATTCACAAAAGAAAAGATAATTTTTCTAGAAATAATATTTTCACAAAACAAACTATATGGTAAAATTTATAAGAGATATTTATTCTGAAGTAATCCTATCAACAAAGAGAATTAATTTTTTTAAACATTTCATCACTATTATATCAAACATAACACTTGAATTTCTAAAATATCGACATCCTAATCATATTTTATTATACATCAATACTTAATAATTTTTTCCATCTTATTCCTTAATAATTATATTTTAAAAACAAAATCATGAATCATATTCTGTGACTAAATAGTATCAAATCCTCAGCCAAGACATAATCCATACCTTTCATATGTCATTTCCAGTTTCCTCATCCCAAAATAGATTACAATTGGGAATTAATAAATGTATAATTGTATGGTACTGCAGATCCCATTCCTGAACCCTCTTAATGGGAAATCTATTTATGAAATGACCACTCGAACCACATTTAAAACATTCATTTGATCTCTTAGAAAGAACTTTGTTCCTTTTCCAAGATTAAACTGAATGCTTTATTTTTTCATGGAAGGTTGTTGATTTATGACCTTTGTTACCACATAAATAACATCTTCATGTACATTTGTATTATTTTCATAGGATTTTATTTCCACAACATTGACACAAATGTTTTTTAATATACTTAACTTTATTATTATTACCTGAACACACATAAGGATTTGTTTCTCTCAAATATGATTCCATAGAAAAATACCCAAGGTTTAAGTGAACAAGTCCTGACTCTAAGTAGTTGGTAGAGAGTAACATCAAGAGTTCTCATTACAACTCTCATATCATTTGGTTGCTCATTCATAAAACTAGAATTTTTTATTTCACATCCATTGTTACTTTGGTGCCTACTAGATCCAGCCATTTACTAAGACCAAAAAGGTCTATGTGACTATATAATAATAATCATCAGAGAATATCTCTTAATGATGGTAAAGACTAATATATAATTATTCATGTTATCATAAACTCATTATGTATATCTAAAATAACCATGATTGTTTCTAATATTCTAACCATTATGGTTATGTCAATTGTTTTTAAATAAATCCCTAACCACTATTGTTATCTAAAATGATCTATGATACCAATAGTAATACCCAAGCCATAAACATTACATAATCTTGAATTATGTTAATAATTAACGGTGAGGATATTTTAAAGTTATGAGATTTAGATAATTAGCTCATAATATATACATAACAACTTGAAAATTTCAAGTAGATACCTCTACAAACTATCTATTTTTCTCATAAAACAAAAACTCGTAAAAAAAGAAACATTTCTAGTTTAATGTTTTAGACAACACGAGTTTTACTTAATCCCATACTTGACCAAATTCATCTATATGTCATGTAAAAAACATTTCAAAACACTATATGATAATAAATAGATTAGTAAGAGATTCTTAAAGAAGGAAAACTTTTATTTTTTTCAAAACATCATGTAAACCTTTAATACATTATCATAACATTATATTTTTCACCTTAAATAAGTAGAAAAAACACTTCACTAAATATAATATCATTACTTAAAATTTTTAAAACATAAATAATACCATAAAGCCTATAGAAAACAATGTATAATAAATTAATGTAACATGGGACATAAACATACGTCAATGGAATAACCATACAGTCGACTTCCACACAAATCACAAATAAGTATATCCAGACAGCTAATGTACCTACCCAATGCATTGGAGTTTATAACATAACCACTCGTTCTTGGTTTATCACAGAACCACCCATCATTTATTTTCTCCCGCAACCACCCATAAATGATTTATCACATATCCACCCATCAAATGTCCATGGACCATTATATAAAACAAAAAATATTACAAATATCAACATTTTATTAATAAAATTTCATTTGAAATCACAAGAAATCATTTCACGATATTGAAATAATAAATCGATTTCAAAAAAAAAATCAACACAAAAAAACCCAAAAAACCAAAAAAGGGAATAGGGGATTTATTTATCTTTAAAAAATATTGAGGCATAAAGAAGAATCCAAATAATTATTACATCAACGAAGAGCTCGTTATCCATGAATATGTTAAAAACTTTATTTTTTCATTTATTAAAACACATAATAATTAAAATATTTCATTTTTAATGAAAGTAAATGTAAATTGGGTTTATTATACACATTGTAAAGTAATAATGTGTATTATATAAAATTATTCCACAATGAAAAGAGATTGAGATGAAGTCCCTTTCCCAGATAATTTTATAAATAAAATATGTCTATTATGTTTCTTCGATATATGTACAGATATAGAATGCTCAAATACTATATAGGATATCAAAGGTTATATCTCACATAATCATCCATGGAATAATCATGAAATAGATGTTTAACCTAATGTATGGAAATTGGGTTATGAAGTTCACTTACGTAATCTCCAACATGACTCGTTCGTTCTTTAATTTCCACAATAATAAAAATAAGTTAATTTCTACTTTCATCAAAATTTTATCAAGTTTATTATTCCTTTTAAATCACTTATTAACATGTTATAAAAATTTCATAATTATTTATGTTAATAACAATTGTTTTTTAAATATTGGGTACTTGAGTTGAAAATGATATTATTATAATTACAATTTTCCCATGTGGTAAATATACCATGATCTCTAGAATATTATTCACACACACAATATATATATATATATATCATATATATAAAAAATATACATGTAATTATTATTTTCAATAACAGTTGTTGATAAGAAAGAAAATTCAGTGTTCCTGGAGATGGTAAGTCGTACGTACGCTTGAACGTTGCATTCATTTATATTTCATATTTAATTGAAAGAAAAAATAATGAAACATATGTCTATTGTAATTCTAGTTTAATTTTATATTTTATATATGTTATATAGGTTCAGTAACACAAACATTTATACCTTCCATGTAGGGAATAAATGAGTCATATCACTTTGAGTGGGCGGAAGTCCGTGCTTCCTTAAATTAAATTTTTATGTTTATACATCATGAAAAAAACAAAGATATGTTGTAATTAATAATTACAGAAGAATAAATACAATATAAAATTTATATATATCATATAAATATAGTTCCATCATATTTTCCATCATGAGAAGATAAATGATACCATTGAAAAATCGTCATTTAATGACGTTGTAGTTAACCGTCCACGGAAACAGTATGTTCTAAATTCATTAGATGGAGGTATGCGTAAGATAATTTAGAATAATTATTATTAAAAAAATACTATTATAATGAAAATTTTGGTGTTTTTATTTAATCATATAATAATAATATAATAGTAAGTGATGAAGTATAATATTGGAAATGAACTTTAGGGAAGACACTGCATCTTAAAATGGGTAACTCCCTTAAATTTGAGACGAAAGGCATTATTGAATTGCATTATGCCTAAGGTAAGTATTCGAAGAAAACCATAGGTATGTTTGGAGATTATTTTGGTAGAATATGGATGAGCCAAGGGTCTTGAGAGGTTTGAGTAAGGGGTTAGATATGGTGGCCTTTTACAAAAAGGAGGATGGGTACTTTTGAACTGTTTTGAAAAATTATTTTATTATATTGTAAATATTGATTTAACATGCTCGAAAACAAATATAACATGATGATAGGATGAAAATTATTCAAAATACCTTGAAACAATAATTTTTATTAATTTCTTGGTTTCAAATTTAACCTTATCTTTTAGATTTAAACCTTTGTTAACTAATATGACTCTCACCATGTCATCTTGTATATTAATACTATATGTTATATATTTACAATAAAATGAAACTAAAACCTAAATATAATCACTAATGACATTTAAAACATTATATAGGTTGTTTGGACTAACATTATATTTTTAGGACTATGAAATCATTTTATAAAATAGTATTTCTTTTAAAAACACATTTCTGTAAATATTAAACTATTCAATTCATGCCTTTTTAAAAATCCATAACATATTGATTATTTAGAAAAAACATCATAATTTTAAATATAAAAATTTATAATCATCTGTATAATTTTTTTATAGAATAAAAAATTCAAAAATACTTTATTTTAATATTTATAATATCATTTATTTAAATCCTTCATTAATATGGTATGCACTACATCATCATGTTGTCATAAATATATTTATTTACATGAAGTCTAAAAAATATAAATAAAATTATATGATTTAATAAAAATATTTTATATTAATAATGACTATCTATAGTCGAAAATATACGATATGTACCTCCATAAAAAATTGATTTAATAAAAGTTAAATGTTTAGTTTATATTTTCACTAATATTAAATTCAAAGTAATTATATGTCATTTTCACACAAAAGTGGATCTAGGGGTTTATAATGTTGAAAAAAGTATTCGGATGTTTGTACATAGCACATAAAATAGAGTTAGTACAGGTGTTAGGGAAATTTAATATTATTATAACATTATTTTGTAACCTTATTTACTGGATTACCTTTTAACCATGTAAAATAAAAAATTTATTGACATTACTATTCATAATTTATAAAAAATTGTTGTCTATTTACACAATTTGTAACAACTAATTAAAAATATGTAATCAATTTTTCCAAATTAAAAATAAATAATTTTCAGAAATTAATATAAAATTAATTCCCATTGTCAATACCAAAAAGTGTGTTTTAGGAAGTTAAAATAATCAAATGATAGACTTGAATTTATATCCAATTTCAAATTCAAATTAAATAAAATTACCAAAATTAGATTAAATAATAAAAATTTAATATAATTAAAAATTAAACGAAATTAAATATACAATAAAACAATATCAATAAATTAGATTAAAAGGTAGTTTTGAATTAAAATGAAGTATTTTTAACTGTTTATTAAAAAACAACATTAGCAAAAATATCCATAAATTTCATCTAAAGAAAATTTTATTGAAATTGTTATAAAGAAGAATTATATTCAGTCAAGTTAATCATATTATGGTGCCAAAACAAGATTTTAAAAGGGTTCTCTATCTAAAGGCAGTAAATTTTCATTTTTAGAAAAATATTTTTTTATCGGAAAAAAATGAATTTATTCATATATCATATCGAGAAAATAATTAAGTTGAATTAAAACATTTAATCTAATATATAACATATATTCATAAAAACCATAATTTGTTATATAAATACAAAAATATTCTCTATTATATAATATTTCATAAAAACACATCATATATATTCAGTCTGTTTTTATTACCATTTATAATAACATTGGTTACCAATGAATCATTTTTTAAAAATGTATTAACCATATTTCAGAATTCAGTTGATTCTATTCATTACCTCCATTAAAATATCTAGAATTTAGATACCATTTAATATTATAATATTATTACTTTATTGTTTTTCAGTATATCTCAATGTTTTGTACAACGTTTGATTTCAAAGAAACCTCTTATTGTGTTTCGAGTACGCTATCAGAAAAACAATTCACATTAATGTAAGATTAATATCATATTCATATGTATTAATATAAATTAAAATGAATTATTCTATAATGACATGGTTTGTCACTATAACTGAGGGAATTATGTAGTGATTCTGTAGGATCACTTGGGTTTTTGGAGGATAGAGGATGTATGGGTTATGTAATGAAATGGGGAAGTAATTAGTCAGATGTAATATCATTATGCTAAATGTGTGAATGACTATGAGTGATGTTGTTATTTACAGTTACAAGTTTAATCGTCCGTTGTTTTATAATGGGATAAATTTTTTTATGTGATGATAATTATAATGTGTGAAACATTTGGCATGGTTACGATTTCATTTTACAATTATTGTATCAGTTTTATTCATGTTAATTTTTGTTCTTATGAGTGATTTTCCTACATTTGATCCTTTTATGCATGGTTTTGATAGTATGTCACTTACCCAGAACATATAGGGAATAGCTGTTATATTTATGGCCATTGCTTGACATGATGATTTACATCATAAAATCTTAGGGGGGTCTAGTTATGATAAATTTGTTAGACTATATTGATTTTTAAGTGATTTAATAAGAGAATATAATGAAATTTGTGAGTACGTTGTCACCAGTTCTAGAAATTGATGAGTTCAAGCTCTATAGAGTAGTTACATGCCTGGGATGCATGCCTTAAATGGTACTCGACCAAACATTGTATTTTTTTGTGATAAATAATTTTGGGTTGGTTTTTTGGGTCTCAGTTATCCCATGATGATATTTTTGGTTGTGAAGTAAATGTTTTATTTATATCCAGTCATTATATATAATTTTCTATGGATTACTTCATATATTTAGTTAATGTGTTGGTGTTTTTCTAATATTCTTATACTCAAACACTTCTTGGGAATCTCTGTACAAGTATAGCCTTTTAATAATCAGATATTAGTATGAGAGAATTATTTTAACATTGTGATATTTTTTGAAATATTTTACAAATAAATTAAATTTTATCAATGTTTTTTATTGCACAAAACCTTGAGTTTAGATTCTATATTATGGAACAAAATGTTTAAATGAAATTGGTTATATTATTATAATATTATTGTTACAATGTTTTTGTAATGTTCCTTACAAATAATTTTAGCTAAATTTTAATAATTGGTTGATCATAATGGTATATAAAATTAATTACTTTTTATCCCATTTTCATGCACATAAGTCAAATATAATTTATAATGAATATATAAATTTAGGTAAATCAAATTCCATTTTATAAATCATAATTTCAAAATAAAATTATGTTTTTTATCATTTCATAAAATGATAAATTTTTTGAGGAATAGTGAAAAATACTGAATTCTAATTGAAAATAGACTTTTCATTTAAATTATTTAAAAAAATAGTATATCTTAATTTTTGATTTAAAATATAAATATTAATGTTATATATCTATTAATCCATTTATTATTCATGGAATAATTTTTTAAATTTTATAAAAACCTTGGGAAGAAATTGATCATTTTGTCTTTGAAATCCTCTATTCTCATCCCATTTATATGATAATATTTAAATTAAATTTTATCACTTATATTAACTGAATAGGGTAAAATGGTTTCAATATTTGGAATATTTATTACATATATTATATAATTTGGTCAATATTTAATTTTTTCCAAAAATAATATTGAAAACATTTAATATTCTTTACCTTAGTTAAAGTAAAATTTCATTTACTAGGGGTTATACTAAAATGATTAGTGTTATAATAACCTAGAAAACATAGAAAATATATTTTATAGAAATATTTCAGCCCTATAGTTTTTATAAATTTATAATTATTCATTTTTTTCTATTTTCTAAGAGTAAAACATGGATAAAAATTTTTCATTGAAAAAATTTAATTATCTTCCACTCACCTCCCTTATAAAAGTTAACACATATCCTCTCATTATCACACCATTAATAACATTTATAGAAAATAAATTACTATATTACATCCCATATGAACTCCTGTTATATTGAAATACTAATAGTGGTCATAAATATAACATAATACGGTTTTTACTACAAACATAGAAAAGTTACCAGTGGAAGAGGTAACGTTCTTCATCAAGGGTTTTAATTAAATTTATACATCCACAAAAAAATTTATTAGAAAATTATGATATAATATCATCAGTATCATCTATAAAAAAATATTATATTTGTTATTTTAATGAAAATAATCTTTCTCCAATTCCATTAATCTGGTGACAAAATCACCATTCAAGAGTACGAAATCCTACCATTTCATGAGACGACAACATTATATTTTCAATTTACACCTATCATGATTAGGTATGATGATGGTTATTAAGTATTTAATTTATATTTATATCATGATTATACCAATTTAATAATTGTTTCATATAAAACTCATTTACTTTCCATTTTATAGGGGATCTGATATTTTTAATTTGTGTGTGGCTGACTACCACCTCACAAAATGACATAATTTATTTTCCACTAACACTTCACATTGAATATAATAAAGATAATGGTGATTGATAAATTTAATATAAATGAAAGAAAAATTAATTTAATAATATAATTATATTTAAAAAGTGATAATATATATTTATTTTATATCTTTTCATTCACTCAAAAATGATAAAGTAGTTCATGTATGTGTGGACTCACACTTTCACAATGAGATGCGACTATCTATATTGATCACCATAACACAAGGATGATATTTATAATTTTATATGAAGAAATGTTGTTTTATTTATTATATTATGATAATTATTTAAATATAAAATTTTTTATACCCCCATTTCAAAAAATATCATTGAATGTTTGAAATTTTTCTCATGTATACATATGAACTACCACATCAATGATCATAACATTATACATTTATCAAAGCAATCATTCCCAATTACTAATAAATGTATTTTTGACATATAAATATGATAAATATTTAATTTTTTTAATTTTATGGGACAACGATAAATTTTAGAGGACCGAAAATACGAAATTAAAACATATACCAAAAAAGTAGTTATTACATTAAAGGTGATTATAACAATGTAGTAGTAATAAAATTGTAATAAGAATTAATAATAAAATAATATATTGTATTATATATATATTTATATATTTATGAATGTAATTATGTATCTATGGTTCAATTTTTTATAATAGACAAAATATATTTCTTATAAATGAGTTTAAAAAGATTATAATGGATGTGGAGACTTAAGGTAAGTTATTCATGGTCTATCATTTATTTTTGGGATACATATGAAAATTCACCAATAATTTTTTTTGAGTGGGATATATACCTCCCCTTTGAAATGTTATATCACAAATTTATTCCTTTTTACTTATATTTAATGCTTCATGTGATGTTATTATTTATTGAGGTTCAGTATTCAAATGATTAATTCAACATTAAGGGATTTTTATCTCACATTTTTTCCCTCAATACACATGTAATATTCACAAACAATTTATTTTAAGTGGTAAATATAATTCCCATTCATTTATTTTATTTTTATAATTCTTATATTAATTGGGATTAAATAACCATTTATGGTCAATTTTATTTGGTTATTATTTTTGAAATGATACCAATTGGATAATGGATTTTTGTTATAATGTCGTCATTAATTAGAATTTTTCATGATTATGTGTCAAATTTTAAAATATTTAGAAATACCTCTAAATAATTATCAATAATTTATTTCTACTATTATTATTCATTATATTTTCTAGTATTTTTTACTCGTTTCAACTCATTAGAACTTATTTTTATTTAGAAAAGTTTTATTAGAAAAATAATATTTATTTATCTCTGTTATTGAAACCAATTTTCACCCGAAACAACATTTTTAAAATAATTATATCCATATTATTTTAGAAATTATTCAAATGATTTGATATAGAAATTTTCACCCATTATTTTATTTTTAATATTTTGTTTGAATTTAGTCTACTAAATATTTTCCAAACAATGCCCTTTTGAATTTTATTAAAATTGTTAATGGAAACATTGTTTTAATGTGTATATGTATGAAAAAACTTTATCACATAATTACCAAAATTTCATTTGAATATTATATTATATTTTATCAATAATATTTATGAATAAAATTAAATTTTGAAATATTTAGGTATTTTGGCTTTTGGAAAGTGATTTTCAACAAAAATTCATTTTTCTGAGGAAGTATTCCTAGGATCTTCCAAAGTCATCCTCCATGTATAATGATATTAATTGATGTAACATAATATATAATGTGGATTAAAAACAAGAATAAGAACCTTAAACATTCTCTTAATGTCTTATCATGACAGAATATTTATGAATCATATTTCACAATAATGGGTAATTGCATGTTAACATTATAATGAAACACACGTATTTTCCTACAGCTTATAATATACTGAAATTATTGTGAATCTATATATTTTAAAATGGTAATGATATAATGAAATTTCAATGAAAAAACATTTTAGTTTAGGGTTAATGAAAGGATTAATATTTTTTTATCATGTGGAACATATTCATATGATATTCATTATTTGATTGGTTGGACATGTATCATATGATATTCATATGATATTCATTATTTTTTTTATCATGTGGAACATATTCATATGATATTCATTCTTACCCAAAATGTTTTCAATGCACATTATTTCATGTCCAACATTTTTTAGATGATATGATTTCATGTTTTTTACATAGTTAGTGAACTTTTTTCTATTTATAAATGTTCAAAATATTGTATGATGATGTCTATTCAAAAATATATAATTTATGTCAATGGTATATTCTAATTTCTAAATGATATTTGATTCTAATTTGATTCAAATATTGTAAACTCTTAATGATTATTATATTACTCAATATTATGACCACTGATATGCATTTTGTGTATTTAAAATATTCTTCTCACATTCGCATACCCTTATGTTCATAATTTTCTTATATATATCCCATGTTTACCCTTAATGATCTTTTTTCCATTTATTTTCTTATTTTTCCATTCCATAGGTCATAAATAATTGTTTTATGTATGATATTTTTATATATATTAATAAATTTGATGCTATTTAGGTAATTGTGAAGAAAATTCATCAAATAGATAATTGTATACTTAGTATCCAATGACATTAAAATATTAATTTCCCCATGGATGTGTTTTTTAATATATTTAATATATATATAATTGATTCTATATCTATATATGAGAACCCTAGGTCAAAATAGTTTGTATTAGTGTAAAGTATTAATTATTCTTCAGAAAAAAGGAAAACAAAAATTTAGTGATAGTACTGTTGAGGATTAAAAATATATGCCTATTTATTACTCTGTGGAAAATTATATGGATGAAATAATTTATTGGGTAATTTCCTAGAATTTTTGTAAATGATAGGGAATTTGTTTTTCAGGAAAATACATCTCTTCATGGATAATACAAGTTGATATTGCTCAGGTATTGAGGTATCGTAGGGTTAAAACGTAGAAAATGTTAATTGAGATGAACTTGATTATAATCTATTGCATGAAAACATGCATTTATACACACATATTTTGAAACTCTTATGATCAGGCTATGGTGATTTGGAAAATTATTGTGAATATTAATAAATGAATTAAATAGATGATAATTATGAATGAAAGCGAAAATAAATTTTTTTTAGAATATTAAAAAATGGTTTGGTGATTTGTAAATATGTAAGTGATTAATTTTCATTGTTATGATGATTTGTAAAATAAATAGTATTTCTCCAAATATTTTTATTTTTATTTAAAATATGTAACAATAATGAAATAAGTTTAAATTGATGATTACTAGAGTGAATTATATAAAGATTTTGTTGAATCAATATTCATGAATGATAATTAACAATGTGAATCATAAAGAATTCATATACTCCACAAATATGATTAATATAAATATAACTGATATTTTTTTCCCTCGATACCTTGACAAAAAAAATATTTAGTTTCATATATTTATATAATTTTATAGGAAGAAAATATTTTATTGTCTTAGGGGGGTGAGAAGATTTTTTTATGAAATGGAGGGAAAAATGAATGTAACTATAATAGATAAATTAATAGTTTAGTTAATATAATGGATGATAATAATGGTCTACCCAAGGAATCATACACTTTTTAATATCTAAAATATGGAATGTATGGGAAATAAAAAAGTTGATTTATTAAGGGGAAATCTCTTGAAGAGAATCAGTAAGGTTGTACAGGAATCAATATTTATTTTCATGATGAAGATGCTAAAAATGAGATAAAAAGGAGATATGCATTATGGAATAAAACGATGATCCTTTTTAGTTGTCTGATAAGAAAATATGATTATTTATGTATTAATATAATTTAATTGACTAATTACGATATATGAATAATGATATATATTATGATTTTTTTAGTCAATTTTTTCATTTTGGATTATCAAAAATATATTAATGATATAAATGGACTAGAAATTTAATTTAATTTAATTTAATGGTTATATTTTAATTATGGTATTATCATACATAATATGTTCACATGGTTGAGAAAATGGTTTTTATTTTTGATAAAGAGTTGATTTATATGGATGATGTAAATTGCATTTCGTTAATGAACATAGAAATGAAAGTGGATTTATAGATATAGTGGGTCATGATACCATTGATAGAGTTTACAACAACATTTGAACAATGTAATACATAAAATAATATATGATTTAATTCAATGAATAAGTAATAAATCTTTTATTCAATATTTTTTATCATTATTCTGGTAATTATCTTGTTTCAACATTGTACATAATGACCGAATTTATATGTTTGGTGTATGATAATCAAGGGATACATTATGATATAATAAAATTTATTTTATTTTTTTAGAAATATCATTCCCCTATTTATAGACCATTAATTTATTAATGTTATTAATCATTAATGTGTCTTGAATGGTTTAATATGAACATTTGAAAGATTTTTAGATATTAAAATATTACATCATGAAATGATGATTTATCCATATTTGATAAATGATTTTTTACTTTTATAGAGTTTTGATATAAGGAATAAATTTTCATATTGATGTATAATATTTTGTACATAAAACATGGAAGAACTAATCTCTTAATGTTAGAGATGATTAAGAATATTTTAAGGCACAACTATATGATGAGATTATACTTATTAAATTGGTTGTAATAATATCTGGATCGAATGAAATTTGACGACCATTATTCATGATATTTGGAATGAAGTAGTGCACCTTGAATAGAAACATACTTCACATTAGATGTACTATTTTCATTGACATATGGATATTAACGACATTTTCAATAATTACTTTTTTGATGTAACCATGGTTGTAGATGTCCTTGCTAATATGGATGTAAATGATTCCATAACTTGGTTGAATGAACTCCGTATAGATTTAATTCCCCTTTATAATAGGCATTGTAAAAAAAATAAAACATTCAGACTCATGTAATCATTTTTTTAAAAAAAATTATTGTTTAGGTCTTTGACAAGGGCATCACATGAATAAAATATGAAAGAAAATAAAATTTCAAAGTAATGGAATTCTATATCTGAAATAAAAAATTAATGAATTTTTTTACTTAAATAAATTAAAAGTATAAACAATGGTGAATTATATTAATGTAATTTAAATATCATATGTTCAATAATTTTATTAACAGTCATCTAATGTGTTTTCAGGAAATGATATAAAAAATATTTTATTTTTACACTTACAAATTACATTTTTTTAAAAAGATTGTCACGTTTCCATTTTGAGAACAAATATTATTATTTTTTAAACATTTAGAAAAATATTACAAAATATAATGGTGATTTTAAAAACTAAAATTTAATATTTTTCTTTCTTAGTATTATTTATAATTTCTAAAATGATTAGATTTTTGAGAAATTATGAAAAATACCAAAATTTAATTAATATGTTCTATTTCATTTAATTTTTTTAAATAAAATTAATATTTTATTCGAAATTAATGTAATATTTGTTCAATGATAAATTTATTATTAATTTTTTACATTTTAATCTATTTTATATTGCTGTTTTATATAAAAACCATGTATGTTTCAATTATTTTTTTCATTGAATACTCATTGGGTCATCGAGATGATGAGATTAATTTTAAATTAAAAATATTAGATTATATTAATTGTGTTTGGAAAAAAAATATTCAATATATGGAATACGATTTATTTTTATAAATTAATAATTTCAATATAATCTTTTGACCAAAAATATTAGTGAATACTCTAGAAACTAATTACTATGATTTACATAAAAATAGGTCTATTAGGAGTAAAATTTAAAATATTATTTTTAAAATGACCTAAAAACATTGTATAAAATATACTGGATGTCTATATTTTTACCATGTAATTTCTAATAGTTGGTAACAATAAAATTATGAACCCCTTTTAATGTGAAAAATATGGTTACACATTTTCCATTTAAAAAATAAAACACTTCCACTCAACTCATTTATAAAAGCTCACCGTCTCTTGTCTATTATTCCAACAATCCAAACCATTGGGTATAAAAAATAAATGACATATTACCTTCCTAAATTCCCTCCAATAAATCTATAGTTTTTAATTTTCTAGATAAATATGAACTCTGATTGATTTTGGTGAGATTAAAGGTGGTTTCAATAGAAAATGGTAACATTCGCCATCGAGTTTTATTATTTTATTTCACACTCAACCACCATAAATTCTTATTAACCAATTAAAATATAATAAACTGATCATATTAAATTAATTAATTGTTATTCTATTTTCATTATATAAAACATTCTATAGTTACATCAAACGGGTTATGAAATCATGATTCAGGTTTATAGTGGATAACCATCTTGAAAACTGACATCAATATTTTTTCCATTACAATATCTCATGTTTAGGTATATTGAGTGATATACATTATATATATGATATTTATAACATAATTTTACATCTATAAAAAATACATAATATATATATTTATATTTATATTAATTTTCTCTCTATAGGGGATAAGATAAAATTACTACTATGTACATTGGACCAGCTCCTCATAGAGTCGTGTGTTTAATTTCACACTAACGATTATTTTTAAGTAAATAAAGATAAATTAAATTAATATATATTGATATAATGTATTTAATTTTTATATTCATTAAACAAAAATAATTTTTGAAATATAGTATATCATTTAATTTCCAACCTTTTCACTCTCTAAAGAATGAAAATTTAATCTGTGTACATTTGGACTACCGCCTTCATGAAGCGATATGATTGAGTCTATTCATACCAAAACCACTTAGAAGATTTAAATATTTATATAAGAAGAATTAGAATTTTTTATTAATATATTTTTATTATTACTTAAATTTTTAATATTACATACCATTTTACTACAATGGTTGTTGAAAAATAAATACATTACTCAATTTTATATATGACGTATTGTGTACATGATCATAACGTACTTCATTTATCAAGATCCATATTAATTTTTTGGTATTAAAAAAATAATTAATATATAATTATATTTATTATTACATTGTTATTTATGTATATATTATTTAACCATAACCAATGTAGGAGGACTGAAAATAAAAAATAAAGACTTATAATAAATGTACAATAGCTATTACCCAATACATTATATAAAAGGGTATTTTTAATAAATGACAAATAAATGCAGAAAGTTAAATCCAATGTGGTATAATATATATATTTATGGACATATAATATATGTATAAAAAAATATTTTTATTATACAATATTATTAAATGATTAAGCAGGATGTTGAGACATAAGGTAATAGATTTCAAGTCTGTCATTTATTTAAGAAAAACAAAATAAAACATGCAATATTTTTCATTTTAATGCATCCTATATTTCCCCTTTAAATAATTATATATTTAATTTACTTTTTTCGTTATATATATAATTTCATTATAATTTATTCATTTTTGGATAATATGATACAATATATTACTAAAGTAGTAAGGGATTTTTATCGTACATTTTCAATTTATCACACACATGACATGTTGAACCATTATTTATTTTATGTGTTATATGTAATACCATGGAGAATAATTTATTATTATTCACTAGAAAATTATTATCATTTTATATCCAATTTATGATCTCTTTTTTCATGGGTATTATGTTTCAAATGTTACAAAAGTCGTAATGGATTTATGTTACAATCTCATCATTTATTGGGATCTTTTATGATTAGTTCATCAATGTTGTGTTAATAGGATATAACTCCGAATAATTATCATTCCTATTCATCTCTACAATTTATTCATTAAAAATTATATCACTTTTTTGAATTTTTACAGAGTTTTGTGCTAAAAATAATTTATAAATTTTTAATGAAAAAATGTCTTTATTTCCTTATATGATCAAAAATAAAATTTTCACCAAATTTTTATTATGAAAAATTATTCCAAATTTTTTTTTAGATTAATACTATAAATTATTATAGACATTGTAACCCATGTTTTAATTTTAATAAATGAATTAATTTTTATGCTGATTTCTAAAAAATGCACATTTTTTAATGTAAATGAGAAGTTAATATTTTCTTAATGTGTATAGAATGAAACAAAATTCTACCATCTAGAAAATTATCTTCTTTTATATTAGATTACAAGATTTTATGTTTACTTTCAATGGTAATTATTATAAAATATTTTTACAAATTCTATGTTTTAAAATTTTATTTTTGAAATATATTATTTTACTTAAGAAAATTTGGATGTGGTTATTGAAATTTATTCTTAATCTAAGAGTATATCATTTTTTATAAATTTTTCTCTACAATAGAAATGAATTAAGGATAAATTTATTATTTTTTTAAAAAATTAATTATCATGAACTAAAGTTTATAAAACATTGTCTTCATTTATTGGTTATATCATAATAAAATATTTAGGAAGCCCGGTTCCATTCCATGTGATATGAAATAATTAAATAATGAAATAATTATGAATCTAATATATTTTACACAATTTATAATATGATAAAATTTTATGCATCCCATTTCATTTTATGGGTTATTATAAGATGAATAATTAATTATCTTATGGAATATATATGTAGGATTTTCAATATGTGAATGGATGGATCAATGTATGTATCTAATGAAAAAGGTAATGATAGATAAATCATTAGTAAAAATATAATGTGACAACCTAATTACTAGATTATAATTTCAGTCATGAGCTAGATTAGATGTTTAAAATGTAATACATGAAACTAATTATTAGTTTATGGTGTTATTCGTGGATATATCCTTAATGTTCATAGATTAATGTGTGGACCAGGATACAATCCCATAAGATTATGTGAGGGATTGATTTATTGAACATAACAAAATGAGTAAACATATATCTATTTAAAAAAATTCATGATGTTATAATCATCTGTGTTTATAACAAATCTATGCTTCTTCTAATGTTCTTCTCTACTGGATCTTGTTATTTTATTCTTTTTTGATTCATGAGTTATGAAATTTAATTCATTATGACATGACTCATGATTATGAACTACGATATATAGGGAATAGTTTTAAAATTATTTTATCATGTTTTTATACCATTATGTTCTTTTCATTATTATGTATATCCTTTTATTACCATTAATAAAAATCTATTATCACCCATTATTATATTTCTGATCCCCAGGTTGTGAATAAAAGTTTTATGTAGGTTATTCTTTTGAAGAGTAATACATGGAAATATATTTATGGGAGATGTAAAAGTTTATTCTCTTACTTTTATGATTGTGTAACTACTCTCCAAATACACTAAACTACTATTTTCCACATTAATGTATTTGTCTACTATGTTAGATATTTATCTAAAAACGATTAAATATATATGATTGAGAATACTAGGTCACTATAGATGGTATTAGAGTAATTGTTTAGTTGAATTATAGATACTTATATGGTTATACATTTATTATATTCTTATAGATAATTATAATCATATTTCTAGTGATTTAATAAAGGATGTGACTAAATATGATTTAATATAATTGAAAATTTCATAAAATTTTGGTAATGTAAATATCAATTATCTTCCAATAACAAAATTCCGTGCACATGAAATATAAGCGTATTTAGATATGGTACATATGTACCAAATGATTGTATCTCTTTAATGGTTGAAATGAGATTGGCTCGATAGTCATTTGGTGGAAAATATAGGCCTTTTATTTAATACTCCAAGGGTTTACTATTTTTAAATTCAAAAACATTTTAAAAAACATAATATTGGAATAAAATATATGATAATTATGAATGTACTAGGATAAAAATTCATGTAGTTGATTAAAAATAAATAGCCAGGATTTAGACATCTTAAGTGTTATTTTATTTAGGATTATGTGGTTTCCCACTAATAATAGGTTATTCGAAAATATGAATTTTGGTTTTTGTCAATGGAAGGAACCATATAGTAATCAGTTAACATTTAATTTTATTGGATATTTTATAATATGTAGCCATATTTTATGATAATTTCAATGTAATATGGTTTGATTATTCCTAATTGACTTTAACGAAACTTATTTGACAACAAGAACCATAAAAGTTCATAAACATACGACTGAAGAGATTCATATATGTTACTAGGTTTTGAAACGGTTAGTACCAAGGAGGAAGTAATATTATGTTTTGTATATTATGATAATACCTAAAAAATAAAACAATGTAATGTTTCGTAGAGAACAGAAAATGTTTTGGTATCCAAAAGAATGACATAATGTATGTAATTTCTATGAAAACAATGAAATTTTTTTGTTAACATAATGTATGAGAATAGTGTACTTCCTATGGTATCATATAATTTTGAACAATTTAATTTTAGAATTTATTGGAATTATGATAATAGATATCTTAAGGTGAATAATCAGGAAAAGAATCAATAAGGTTGTACGGATAATGTTTTTTCGGTTGATGAAAAAATATAATCGAATGGAATATTATTTGGAATGTGTATTAATTAATATGATTATGATTAATAGTTATTGTATTCTAAAGGATGTGGGGTTATTGAATTAGAAATTTATTTTAATTAATGGATTATTTTATATGAATCATGAAATAGATAACTATTGTTCAATATATGTTTTTCATTAATGATTTTTAAAAATATGTTAAATGTAATGGATGGAAAAGAAATGTGATTTAATAAAAATGTTGTACATTGAATATGAAAAGACGATAATTAATTAATTAATAAGGTTTAGAATATAGTGTTTTGTATAGATAATGTGATTATTCATATGGGAAAAGTAAATTTGAATTTATTGAGACCTCAGAATATATAGAAGAATTTTTTTAATATGCGTTTAATGTTATCATATATGGTTTCAACTGCATTATCAGATCAATATAGTATGTTAAATAATCTTTGATTTTATTCATGGAATGTGGTATCATAGATTTTTTAAATAATGTTCTGTGTTAATTTAGCTTATTTCTATGATTAAATACAATACATGAGGAATGTACACATGATTGAAATGTGAAAATAACTAGATACGTTATCCTATTTGAGGAATTATAGTGATATTTTTATGAGAAAATTATTGAAATATTTTAAAAAAAATTATTTTTAATGGGTTATAATGTTAACAAGTTATGGAATAGATTATGTTGATATTTTTATGACGTTTTAGATATTAATTAAATAATTATCCATTTAATTATTTATAAATATTTTATAACTAGTATTAACAATTCATTAACTAACACTAAATAGAACGTCATAAAATTTTCCATGGATGTTATTTAGTTCTTTAGAAATTAAAAATGACATATCATAGAGTAACAAAAAATGAGGAAACTGATCAGGGAACATCCAAATTTTATGTATTGTACTTATGAAATGGAAGGAAATAAAATTAGTATGATTTTACATAATTAGTATGCAATATTATGAATATTATCAGAAAAAAAATATTCATATTACTATCATTTTTTGATTTCAATTTTCTTTTTCTTCCTCATTAGTTTGTGGTTTTTTAGACTTTATCCTTTTATAGATCACAAAATTTTTTGATCAATGATCTATATCCCTTCATATAATTAAAATTACTTTTCTTTTATATCTGTATCATCACATGCCAACATTTTTATTTTATTTAGAATCTGATAATGCTTTATTCTAGATAAATTTATCATATCTCAAACAATATTTCCAGAGTATGTTTTGTCAATACTTGTTATATTATGGATTTCTAGGATAAAACATTAAATTTTAAAACCTTTAATGACCAATATGAATTATGAAGATGAAAATCATTTTAGGGAGGTTGGATGTATCATTATTTGATATTGTAAAGTATTTTCCGAATAAGAATGATAACTTAGATACATTCAGTTACAGGTAACACATAGTTTAAATTAAATTATATGAAACATTGAGTTTATAAGAAACATGTCATTTTATTAATGTATTAATATTACCAGGACATTCGAATGGTGCATATTTATATACATAGATAATAAATAAAATGATATAGTTTTAATATATATATGAAATTATTTATTTGGTTACCAATTAATAAAAAATAAAAATAATAAAATATTTTAAGGTAATCAAAATCATTATTTGAAAAATAATTTAATGAATAAAAATACAGTGTCCCATAATAAACTGAAAAAATCTTTTAGATAATGATTTTAATTATTAACTAATATTTTATATATTCAATAAACTATCTAAAATTCATATTATGTTATTTAAAGTTAATAAATAATAATCAATCCAATTTAATTCTGGATTATTTATCTTCGTCAAGAAAATTTTGTCATATTTTTTCACAGTAATATAAAAATTATTTTTTGAATATTTTGATAATTTATTTTAAAATAAAAATTATAATTTTTAACAAACATAAATTATAATTATACTTGGGTGAAATTACTATTTTTTACTATTTTTTTTATTATTAGTTAAAATAAAAAAATTATTTTTAAAATTACATTTTATTTAAAATATTTATAATGTTAAATTATATTTAAATTTGGTTTTAAGAAAAATTTATTTCAGTTATATATCAAATAATAAATTTTTGGAAATTGAAATGTTTTTAATATTGAATTTTTTAATAAAACCCTTATAGTTTTTTTGAATATTTCTTCCTTGAACAAATTCAGTTTTTTCTAGTCTACATGAAAATTTTTTTAAAAAAATCACGTATATAATTTGAATATTGAAATAAAAGATTCTATATTTGGAATCATAACAATTTTTATTATATAATAATTACAACATTAATATTTGAAAAAAATTATATTAAAAACATTTAAAATCAATTATCACAGTTAAGGAAAAAATTGAATTATATGGTTAATAAACATAAATTATAATTGATAAAATAGTATATATATATATTTTAAAATATATTTCATTTCTATATTTAGACCCTATAATTTTTAAGAATCATAAATAATCTATTTTGGAGTGTTTTGTCATGATACAACCATGGATATTCCTTTATCATTGTAGATGTTTAAACATATTCCCCTCACCACACTTATAAAAGGCCATAAATATACCCTTGTATTCACATAATAAACACCTTTTAGTCTGACCAAAAAATGCTAAAATCCATTCCCAACGTACATACAATAAGCCTAGAATCCTTTATTTTGTATTAAATCCATCATATGATGTATTTTCTGAAAAAACTATGGTTTTTACCCGATGAAGAGTTAACATTTCTCATTGAGTATTTCATTCACCCACATCATTTAATTCTTATTAAAAAATTTATTATATAATATTATAATTTTATGAAATATATTTATATTTATTCAATTTATGGAAATTTTCAACATCCTTCCCCACTTTAATGTGACGGTTTTTGAAATTATCAATCATGTGTATGACAGACATCCACCTTGAAAACCAATGTATCATTTTTCTTTATAACAACTCATGATTAGGTATGATGATAGATATAAAATATTTTAATGATATTTAAAATATTATTATGCTTATGGTTTCATCATATCACATATATACCTTTTTACATTACATTTACTAGTTGATACGATAATGATATTCTTGTGTACCATGGACTACCACCTCTCATAGGGTTGCGATTATTTTTTCACAAATACATTACATTGAAGACTAAATATAGTTATTTAATATTTTCGATATAAATGAAATTACTATTATATTAGAGAAATATATATATCATTATAAATATATAATAGATAAATTTTTTTATTACATTCTCACTCACCAAATAATGACAATTTTAGTCATGTGTATGTGGAAAAGCTCTTATATAAAGCGACGTGACTCTCTGTTTTTACCACCACACCACATGGATGATTGGAAGAAATATATATATATATATATATATATAATATTTTAATTCTTTTATTATTACCATTATTGAAAATTTTAATATTACTAACATCATTTCTATAATAATCGATAAAAAATGTAAATGTTACTCATTAATATATATGACCCACCATCTCCATAATCGTCATTATCTTCATTTCTAAAAACCACCCTTCATGATTTTTATTGAGTGTCTAACTAATATATAAAAATTTTAATTTTGAAATGATAATTTTTATTGATATTATGGATCCATGACTAGTATAAGAGGTCTAGAAATAAGAAAACAAAATATATAAGAAAAATACTGTAATTATTATATGAAAAGTTATTTTAACATGGTATCTAAAATAAATTGATAATAAATAGTTATTTATATATATTATGTTGTATTATATTTATTTATTTCCCTATAAAATATTTATAATACACATATACAAATCATACATGAGGATATAACTTGTATTATGGAAGTCAATACTAAATGTAATGTATTTCTAGTCCCCCATTGTTTTGTATGAGTTAAATTAAAAATTACCACACATTTATTATATATCCTACATATAATTCCCTATTAAAATGTTATATCATGAATATAATCCTTTCCAAGATATTTAATATTTCATTTGATTTTAGACATTAGTTGGGTTTATGATTCAACATATTCAAAAAGTTGGTGGGGAATTCTGTCAAAAATTATACTTCAATGAGCCACATGACATATTCTTCACTTACATAATAATTCTGGTGTATTAAATACACATGAATATATTTGATGACTATTATCCTAAAAGATATAGGGATTAAATATCCATGGTTGGATCTATCATTCATGGAGATTATGGTTAAAATGTTACTGAAGATGTAATAGATTTATTTTATAATCTCATTATTCGTCATGATTTTTTATCATTAAGCCTCCAATGTTGAAATATTATGATATAACTATAATAAAATTTCTTGAATTAACCTATTCATTAAATATTGATGATAAATTCAAGAGTTATTAAATATTTTCCCACATTGGTAATAAGTATTAATGAGATAATATTTTTTAGAATAAATGTCTATATTTTTTATTCAATTAAAAACACATTTTCATCCAAACCCTTGTTTTCTATAAAAATTTACAAAATATAGAAAATTTATAATGGTTTATTAAATTCATTTTCAATAGTGATAAAATTTTATGTTATTTTTCTATGTAATCTTCATGCTGTTTTCTAAATAATGCTCAATTTTCTTTTACCGATAATGTGAATGTAATCACATTTTTAACATATACGGAAAGAATAGAACTATCTTCCATGATGAATATTATTTTCATTGAATATTACCTTATATGTATTCAAGGTAATTTTTTATAAAATTATTTTAAAAAACATTTAAATTTTAAATTTTTTTAAATTTATTTTCTAATAAAATTTATTATCCTTAAATGTGATTTCTCAATTTTAATCCCTATCTATGAAATTGATATACATTTATATAACATATATTAAATAGGGATATAAACCATGGTTACCACTATTATTATTTATCATAATTGTTTATCATTACAATATACTTATAAAACCCATTAATATTCTATAATTCATAACATTATAAAATTATTATAAAGCTAATATTTTTTCAAATAATTATGTTGTAATGAAATGAGAATGGAATTTGAATCAAATATATGTTCCAAAGGTTCTAACATGATTTAACAATAATGAAATCCAATAAATTTCATGTTCTAGGATATAATTAAAAAAATCCCCTATGAATCACATATATATGATTTTAATTTTCTTATGAGTTGGACCTATATATCCCTCCAATTAATTGGCTAATGACTGATACCTCAACAGTAAATATGTTAATATTAACCTTATTTCATGTTAACAATTTTTTATGAAAAACATGATTAAATGTTCCCAATGTTATTCATGAACCTAATTACGTGTTCGTAATTTCACTGATTGTCATGTCATTAATGTCTATAATGTTATGTGTGCACGTAATTTTTTGTCCATATATTTACATTTAGATCTGATTTCATTTTAATAATACAATTATGGAACATGTGTCTATTTATACATGTTCCCAATGTTATCAATTGATGATTATACAAAAAATATTTGTCTTATTACAATAATATGGTTAACAAGATCTATTTCCTTCTATTACCTTATTATTCATGTCTTTTGAACTCCCAATCATTATTTTAAGACATGTTATTTTTAACCATGAGTTTTTGTGTGTGGTTTTAAAATGTAATTCTCATATACACATAACATTATTTTAATGTTATTCATTCCTATATCCATTTATTACCCTTATCAAGAATCTAATATCATAGTTTCTTGTTTTTTTCCTTCCATGTTTTATGAATAATGGTTTTATATATAGTATGATTTTAAATAATACTAATGTTGGAGATATTTATGGAAGATGATGGAGATATATTTCCATATTAGTTAATTTCATATGTAATCTCCAAAAGCAGTAAACAATTATAATTCTCAATAATTATTCTTAATTTGTTTATTATTAATATAAAAATGAAGTAATATATAACTATGATATAGTTGGGGTTATATAATGGTATATTATCATGGTATTTTCACAGGAGGACTAAGATTGTTGAGGATATGTCGAAATGAACATGGGGATCATATGAGGAGATACCACTTTATTCATTTATTTCGTTTTATATATTACTAGTATTTTCCAAATATGGGGATCCTTATTATCTATTTTCATAGTATGAGTCCCTTATGTATATCTTCTATTATCTGTATTTATATTCTATTTAAATTTTGTTATGTTGTTTAATCTAATTACTATTTTGATTACTATATGTGTATTATGGTTGTTATCTATTAATAATATAACAGTATACACATGTCTCAGTTTGGTCCTTATAGCATGTTGATAGCCTGTTGGGTATAAAGAGGAATTCGTAAGGACATATTGGTCTCCATAGTGTAGAAACTGTGTTATATAATCCTTATAATCTCAGTAGTCATATATTTGACCGTAATTAATACATTTAATCAATATATATATATATATATATATATAATTATATAATTTCTATATAATATTTTTTTGAAAATAAAAATTCATTAATTTATTTATTAATAAAAATTAACTAATATTCATTTGTTTTATAAGTAATCATATTTAAATAAAATTTAATGATTCATTATATGGGTTATCTGTAAGTAAAAAAACATTTTTTCAAAATAATTTGATATTTTTATTTCAAATATTAATTAAAAATATTTAGATATGAATTTATAAAAAGGAATTTCACAACACCATTAATTTTTTGTTTTGTTCATTTTCTCGTTCATTTACCCTATATGAAAAAAGATCATTTCATTTTGTAAAATATGGTATATGATAAAAATGATGTATAAAACACACCAAATGGGAAATAAAATAATGAATTTGAGAGAATTAAGTTCCTATTTTTTTATCATCTTTGAGGCCACTTATCGAGTTTTAATGAAAATTATCAACTATTAAATAGTGAAATACTGTATGTTTGTCACTCAAAAATACTTAAAAATGGTATACTCTAATACACAATGTATTTTAATTCAATCCCTAATTTTTTACATAAATATTGTTCAAAATTTTCTCATATGATGTATTGTGTCAAATTAGTTTGAATATATTATTTTCATTAGCCTAAAATCATTCATTAATGAATAATTTATTCTTAGATTCTGTTATTCCATCAATTTCAGATACATTTTCATAATCAACTACATTATTTCTAATATATTTTTCACCAATAATAATCCCCAACCAACACTAAAATTATTATTTTTATGAATAATATTTATCTTTAATGATGATATTTTTATGACATAATATTATATCTATACATATTTATTAATTTAACAAGTTCTTATTTAGGTATGATCAACCCCCAAAATGAAAACCAATGTATCCAAATCATATATGATAAAAACATTAATAAAAAATATATATGTTATTAATGTTTAATAAATTGTTTATGTTTTCATAAATTTTAGAATATATGAGAATGATCATTATAAATTAAGATATTGTTTTTGGAAATATTACCAAAAACAAACACATTGAGTATTAAATACGTGTATATGATAACAATGTGTCCTACCAAATGAATATAGAAATTTATAAATCATTATAACATTATTATTTAACAATCTTGAATTATTCTGGATATACAATCCTAATATTAGATAATGAAAATAAAAAATGGCTTATAAAAACACTAATATAGTAATTATTACTACTAAATCAAGGTAATAAAAAATAAAAAATGAATGATTAATAAAAAATAGTTATATTTGTAATATTTATTAGAATTAATGGTATTAATTATAAAAAAATTATTAATTATATGAATAATAAATTTATGATTTTTATTCATGGGGTTAGAAAATCATTGATAATATCAAAAGTATAAGAAATGGGTTATCTTCAAATCAATATTTTTATTTTTGATTGTTTATTAATAAAATCTTTTAATTTAATACATATATTCTATCATCAAATATTCCATTATGTTTTTCTCATCTTATTATTATGGCAGATAAAATTTATTTCACAATTCACCATTCATTCCATCATTCTTCATCAATGAGAAAATATATAAATAGAATTTTATTATCTCTCATAAACTGATACATATTTCCTCAATTTATATAGTGTTAATATTTTTACATTTATGGACTATATTTATTTCAATTTTTAATTTGATTTCTTAAAATATATATTTTTAATTTTTCAAACTTGTAGAGGTGATAATTTAACAATTCCAACCTCTTTCATTATTTTTGGGATATAATCTCATTCTATAATTATTTTTGATGGCCTTTCAAAAAAAATATTTTTATTGTTTTAAATATTATAAAATGTAATTTTTATTCAAATTCACCAATAATTTAAAATATATTAAATACAAAATTAGTTCATTATAAAAAACATTTAAAATTAAAAGAGTAATTTTTTTCTTATTTTTATATAAGATATCTAATCATATTCAAAAAAAGGATTTCTTATAAGTAAATAACAATTTATGATTATTCTAATTCTATTGAATATTTATTAACTGAATCATCACAGTTCCATTATTTAATTACAATTTCAAGGTATTTGAAATTTTTAATGGACAACCCTCATTTCCAGGAGGTAATGTTTATTGAATTTAGAATTTTTATCATGATCCTATGGGACACATATTTATAGATAATACATTTTTAATGGTTGTGAAATGAATTATATATACCACCAATAAATTATTTAAACATTATATAACATTAGGGGTTATTATTTGGGATGTGAGATGTTCTATTATTCATCATTTTTATTATGGCTTGTTTTATACAATATTATGGTTGACAAGGTAGGGAACATAAACATAATTTTGGATTTTATATTCCAGTGTTTACACCGAATTTTTATACTATACTTATGAATTATATTATATATGGGCCCAACCACAAATAATTACATAATATTGAATTAAAAGAATAATTTACATTGAGGATCTTTTCAGGGTTAAAGGATTAGAGAGTTAGGTAAAAACATTTACATAACAACAAGAATATTACATGTAGATAATTCTACTCAGTATCCATTTTTTAATAAAATAACAACTCTTGAAAAAAATGTGTCATATCAAGTTCCACGTTCTAGATAGCATGAATTTTCCTTGATCTCATCTTTGACCCTATTCATCTTTAATTCCTATGATAAACATTGCAAAAAACATGGGATGATCATAAAAGGCTCTATAAGGGTTATAAAATAAGAGTGAAATAATTATTCCATCAATACATACAAAAAATAAACAATTTTACATACCTCATAAAAACATAAGATTTATAAATAACACATAGTAAACCCTAATAATAAAGTTATAGCTGGCATTCATGTCATACTTACGTTGTAGCTATCAATGCTTCAAAGGGTGTTACATTGGAATACCAATCATAGTATATTCCTTTAATCTCTTACGATAAACACTCTCATTTACCTTCGTCACATTACCCAATGAATTTGAGAGCTATATTGGGCTCACCAGCCAAAGGTTTATCACTGAACCACCTGTATACGTAAACAATTCCAAATAACTATATCATATTAATAACACATAAAACAAACATAAATGAAAAAAGATAAAATTTCTACATTTCAATCAAAATTTATCATTTAAATGTATTGAAATAACAAATCCCTTATAAAAACCATTATCAAGACCAAAATATGTAAATAGTATATGGAATTTATTTTCCCTTTTAAAAAACACTACAAATTGTTATGGAAGCCAGAGATAAAATAATACTCGTAGAGGCCCAAAAAGATCATTGTCACCACTTACATTAAAAAATCATTCCAATTTTTCATTTAGCGAAACACTTCATTTAAAAAGATTACCATTTAATGATATAAAAAAAGGGTATTATAAACCGTATAAAATAAAGTCATGTGTAAAACTAAATATTCCTCAATGAAAGGAGATTGAGACGAAGACTCTTACCTCATATCCGATATGACTCGATCGTTCATTAATCTCCTGAATACAAAACTATGGTTATTATCTACTTGATTAAGAAACTTTTGTCAAGTTTATTATTCCTTTTACATCACTTATTACTATGTTATAAACATTATGTAACCATTTAAGTTAATAAAGTTCTTTTTGTTGATATTTGGTACATGAGTCAAAAAATGAACACCTTATAATTACATGTTGTTGATGTGGTCAGAAGTTAATTATCTCCAGAATGATATGAATTATTTACATATCGTATATACATAATATATATCTAGTATATATCTATATTTTTAACACTACATAACATTTGATGATAATAAATGAAAATGAACAGTTCATGGAGACGGTATGTAACAACCCGAGATTTTATGAAAAATATTCTTTTTAATTTCATTATTGTCTTTTGTTGTACACTACACCAAAAGGATCTTGAACAACATGCATCATTGAATTTCCTTGCATTACATGCAATCATGACCTTCCTCGATAGCGTGTGTAGTACGCAATACCGAGTTTCACTAAACAACGATATGCTATTAAAATATTATTAAAGCTATCCATTATGAATAGTAATAAACACTTTTTGAAATTTTGTAAATTTTAGTTTTCAAAATGGACTTCATTTTTGGATTCGGAATATCAAAATTAGCTTTGGGTGAAATTTTTGTACTTTTTGGATAACTTTCATTTTCTGATGAATAGTGAAAATTACTAAATTTTAATTGAAAAAAACCTTTTTAATCGAAATAATTAATAGTGATAAATTATTAATTTGAGAGGTTTTAAAGTATATTTAGAATATATTTTTACAATTTAATACAATTTTGGTAATTGGATGTAATTTCACATTTAAACCAGACATAAACAAATGTCAATCTTTTGATTGTTATTATCTCTTAAAAACACGCTATTTGTTTTGATGATGGGATTTAATTTTTAAATTAATTAATGCAACTGATATTTTTTGAATTTGGTAAAATAGACATCATTTTTTAATTCATAATATCAAATATAGCTTGGGCCTAATTTTTTGTATATTTCTGGAAACTTTCATTTTTTGATGAATAGTGATACCACTAAGTGGTAGTTAAAAAAAATGAAATTTTCCTAAAACATAATTTTTCCGCTTCTATGAGTGGAATTTCAAAAATCTGAGAGACGCGGTTGATGTCAGTAAGTAAAATGTGGTTCAATGAGATGAAAATAATTTTTGGTGAATAGTAACTTTTTACTTTTTTTACCGCGGTTAAAATTAAATAGGGTAATTAAGGGTAAAAATGATATTATTTTTACCCTAACACATGTCCTAATTCTATTGGATAAGTGTAATTCGACCAAAAACAACGTTAGTAATTAAATATGGCCATTTAGGCCCACTTGGATTAGATTAGGACATTTATTATTAATTTATTTAAAGAAGGTTTAAAATTGTTAAAATCAAAGTTTAATAAGAAATTAATTTTTAATATAGGGTTATACATAAGATAAATTCGACTATAAATATTCATTAGAAATATAAAAATACTTCCTACATAATTATATTTTATTTTTAATTTTTAGACATTAAATAATTTTATTTATTTATAACACAAAGATGATGTAGTAATTATCTTATTAATGAAATATTGACATAATTGATGTTATAAATACCAAAATAAATGTAATTTGAGACTTTTAATTAATTACAATAATTTTATAGGTTAATAGGACATGTTAGTATTGATTTAATTAACTTTTTTCGAAATAATAATTCTGTTATGATTTTCACAAAAATCAATTACTAAATAGTGTCAAAATTGACATAAAATAGTTTTTAAAACATATATTATATTATTCATTGTTATTTTATTCTTAAAAATATAAGGTTCGGCCAAGATAATTATATCATGATAGGTGTATCATTAATGGACCAGTTGGGGGTCGCTTGGATGTATATGGTATGTTTATTAACTATATAATATAAAAATACAAAGTGACATGGTAAATGTCAATCTAATTAACTAAGAGTTAAAAATAAAAGACAAGGTTAATATAATGACCTAAACTTGTCTAAATTCTGTTGGATGAGATTATTTCGACCCATACCCACCTTAGCTTCTAAATAAATCAATTTTGAGCTATTTAAAACCGAATTTGGCTTTATAATAAAATAATATTTTTAGTTATTCCAAAGGTGCCCCTCTCCTCCCTTATAAAAGGGTACCTCCTCCCTCTCTTCCTCACACCACATTGAACCTTCAAGATTTGCCAACCCCTGCCAAATTCTCTTTTTAACTTCCCTAGAAACATCCTAGAGGTCATGGTCTTTTTCAAAGACCAATTTTAGTGCCCTAAGAGGAAGACTCAAAGAGGCGCTTCAAAGAAGAGGTAATGTCCGTTAGCGATTCTTTCATCTTTATTTATTCTCCCACTTCTTCTTCTTAGGTTGTTTAATTATGAAGTAATAACATCAGTATCACTCAAATAATGATATGTTATTTTAAGTATGAAACAACCTTATTTCACCAATTATCCATCCTACGGAAAACGAAATCACCACGCGTGCGTACGTACAGAATACAGTCTCCACGCCGTGGTGTAATCTATTTTCCCCCCACCTTACATGGATGGGTATAATGGTGTAACTAATAACTATATAATATTATTGTAAAGTGATATTGATTATGAAATAGTATACATACACTCCAATACAATTCCACGATCATGAGAACGATATCATCACTCGTGCGTACGTACGGACTACCGTCTCCACGACATGATGAGATTCATTCTCCACGTTAACCATTCATGAATGATTATAAATTATATATAATTTGTAATCATGAAATATATGACATAATAATGATACTGGATTTATGTGTATATATATGTTTGACATCTATTTAATTCCATTCAACACAATAATGAAATGAAAACAGCATTCATCCGTACGTACGGTCTACCGTCTCCATTAACGGTGTATTTCGTTCCTTTTACTGATCTATTATATATATATATATATTCTGAATATATATTATATATAAATCATGTTTTATATTAGTAAATTAAGTAATCATTATCCATGTAATCATATGAATAATTACAAGTCAAAACACGATGACAAATGAAACGATTTTACCCAAAACGCTCTTTAACATGGAATTTACAAAAGAATGGGTAATATAAAGCCATAAGTGAACCATAAATGGTATCATAACAATGATTATGATTCTGGAATAATTCAATGACATTATTTAAATCATTATACATGAGGTTCGGACACTTACGAAGCATATCGGACCTATGTTAAGGGATAAAATTTAAATCTCATTTTTATCTGAGATTGCTTATACGTAAGTATTTACTGGGGTTACGTTTATCATCCATGACCATGTTTTCTAAAAATGCTTTCATAAAATGTTTACCATTCTTCCATGGATTTTTAAAGTCATTTTTACCCTTTATGGACTTTTTACCACATTGTATGAATGGAATCATTCCTTTGGTTACCATATAAGGTACTTTTTGACTTTTCCGACAAAAGTACGAGGAGAATGTTATTTTTAACTTATACGGTGTGAACAGATTTTTTCGATTTCATAACGCCTCATTTTCAAGAAGATTCCTCTACAATATTGCATGATTATTTTCAACAAAACCCTTATCTTTTAAAATTTCATGGAATTTTGTGAAAAGAAAATGATTTTAAAGAAGAAAGGATATTTTCCACAAGAATTCATTTCAATTGTTTTGTAAAAACTATTTTCCATCTAAGATGACATTATTTTATATATGTATGTTTCAAGTAAAATGCCTCTATGATTTAAATGGTTTCATTTTTCTTATGATTAAATGATATCAATTGTTTATGGATTATGTTATGATGGCATGATGTTTAAGAATCCCATTTTATATCATGGGTTATGCAATGATATATGATATATGATTTTGTGGCACACGAAAGAATGATTTCATTATGAGATGGGTGGGACCTATATCTCACACCAATTCATTGGGTAAAGATTTTATATCTCATGAGATAGACATGGCTAGAATGGTATGTTATTCTGGTTCAGTGTTACAGGACTGAAACAAGGAGTGAACTAGATTCAAAATGGGACTTTGACCACTAACATGGTCTTGGCAGCAATGCCTTGGCTACTATGGAAATAATTACATGTGTTTAATGGATGCCATAGTTACATGTTTTATTCCCATGCTATTTTATCATTCTTAATGTTTCTTTTATGATCTATGCCTTACGTACTTCCATGTTTTATGTAATTGCTCAAGAATTTGATGTTTAAACATTATGTTCATGTTTTTAAGTTCAAATATATATAGTATGTTTTATTTTATCCATGCTTACCCTTACTGAGCATTTGAGATCACCCTTTTTATGTTTTCTTTTCTCCAGGATATAAAGAAAGGTTTTAGGTAAGAAAAAAAAGTGGAAGATCTTTTTGGGAGATGTTGAAGATCTTTCACCACGATTAGAATATTTTATTCCGAGTTTCCAAAGACACTAAACTATTACGGTCCTTGTGTGTCTATTTTTGTTATGTATTAAGTATTCCGAAAAATTAATGTAATGTCCATGTACGTCAAGCTTAGGGTCTCTACAGTTGGTATCAGAGGAAATGTTTAGTCAAACTTTGGAAACTAGGATGCGAAAACATTTGTGAGATCCCTAGAGATACTTCTAAGGTATGTCTAGGGATTTCTATAAGGATAAGTATACGTATAGGATATAGTCCTAGAACTACGGTAAAGTTCTTAGAATTTAACCTATGATGTTAGATATTGAGGGTGCTCCCCCTTTACTATGTTTTTTTCCCTCGCATGATTTTTTCCTCACACACTATTATTTTTGGGTTTTAGAAAATGGCTGGAAACAGGAAGATTCATGATAATGGAGGATATGATGGACAATGGAATGATATTCTTCATGAGAAACCAAATAAAATAGGATTTGGAAGTACACACATCGTTATTATTCCTAATCCGTAATCTCATAATATGATCAATAATCTCAACTTTGGTAAGCTTCCTGACTCAGATAATAAGAGAAAGATGGTGTTTCATGATGATCATAGAGGAAAGAAAGTTCAATTTCCCTCAAGTAAATCATGTGGGAAGAGGCATCAGGGAGATTGTTTCAAGGGAAATGGAAGATGCTTTGGGTGTGGAAAAGAAGGACACAAATCCAGTAACTGAAAAGGAAAAGTTTCCGTTAACACCATGGATGAGTATAATGGTTTTGCTACGACAACAATAATGATTAGATGTTTTAAATGTGGAATGTATGGGCATTATTCAAACCAATTCCCTAAGGGAAAATCTCATGAAGAGAATCAGCATGGTCATACAGGTAGTATTTATATGGATGATGATGAAGAGACTACAACTGAAATATGATATGAAATAAATGATGAAGATCATCTAGTGGTTTAATAAGTTAGTGGAATGATTGTACGTTTATAAAGAATAATTTATGGTACTATGGAATAAAGAATCATCTAAGGATTGTTACACTATTGTTTTTCCTAACGTATATGAAAGTATATGTTGAATGGTACCGGTAACCATGGAAGGTTATTCAGATATTTTTGGAAAGTAGATGATATGCGCATAATGATGGGATAAGAAGATAATGAGATGTTTGATTGTATTCATGAGCTCGTGACTAATATAAAGAGAAGGTTATATCATGGTTTGAGTATATAGAATTTTTGGATTTTGGTATGTGGAAAGAGTTAACTTTTGACAGCATTCATGTTTTCACTAAGGTTTAATGGATATTCATTTTCAAGAGAATATATGATTAAGGTATTCACAAGATTGGAAGGTGACCAACAAGATAATTGGGGATAAATGATGGTTGGTTGATGACATTTCAAGTAATCGTTTTCTTTATACTATGAGCTTGGACCGAAGTATTTTAGATAAAGATTGGAATGGATTATGTTGTACATAAGATAGTATTGTTTAACTATAGTAGTTTTTTTTCGAAATTATTGATTGGATGTTATAGTAATATAGTTTTAAAAAAGGACAACCTACAGGATGGGCGACAGCCCATCGCGTCGGACTAGGCTGTGGGAATGGAACCCACAACCGAAGTGCGACTGGCCATTATCGCCTACCACTGGCCTACAGGAAGTCCCAGTTTAGTATAAATTAGTTTTATTATATTAAGTATTATGATATATGAGCTATAAGTCCATTTTTGGAACAATATATGATTATTCTCACTATAGATGGACTTATGTATTTTTTGATAACTTTTCTAAACTTTTGTTTGAGACAGATGGAATGACCCATCATTCTATCACATGATCAGCTAACACATCACGAATGACAAATTAAACTTCATTTATTTATGAGATAAAGTGGAAATTTTCCAATGAACGACCAAGGGTGAGACTATACCAAAATCAAGAATGTATTTCTTCTAATTCCAATTTCATCAACTTTAGGGAAATGATCTTGAAAACCAAAAATGGTGTCCTAGTGCTCTTATATTTGATGAATCAGATGGTACCTTTGATCTTCACAAATTTATGGCTTTGTGATTGCTGGCTTTTCCATAGCCGTGTTCTCTACCACTCTCCATCAGAATATGATAGTTAGATTTCTCTTCCATATCCATATTTTCACCTATGTGGAAACCCAGTGATTAGTTTATTTGGGTAACCCTTACGTTTCATAATTTTGTCTTTAAATATTGGTTTTGGTATTCCTTTTACAATGTGGGTTTCCATTAAAGAAACATTCGAGTAGTAAACCATTTATAACCCCGACGAATTTCGAGGGCGAAATTCATTTTAAGGGGGGTAGAATGTAACACCCCGAGATTTTATGAAAAATATTTTTTTTAATTTCATTAATGTATTGTGTTGTACGCTACACCAAATGGAGCTTTCAAAACACGCATCATTGACTTTCCTTGCATTACACGCAATCACAACCTCCTCGATAGCGTGTGTAGTACGCAATTCTGAGTTTCACTAAACAACGATATGCTATTAAAATATTATTAAAACTAGCCGTTATGAATAGTAATAACCACTTTTTTAAATTTTTTAAATTTTAGTTTTCAAAATGGACTTCATTTTTGGATTTGGAATATCGAAATTAGCTTAGGGTGAAATTTTGGTACTTTTCGGATAACTTTCATTTTCTGATGAATAGTGAAAATTACTCAATTTTAATTAAAAACAACCTTTTTAATTTAAATAATTAATAGTGATAAATTATTAATTTGAGTGGTTTTAATGTTTATTTAAAATATATTTTTACAATTTAATACAATGTTGGTCATTGGATGTAATTTCACATTTAAACCAGACATAAAAAATTGTCAATCTTTTGATAGTTATTATCTCTTAAAAACACGCTATTTCTTTTGACGATGGGATTTAATTTTTAAATTAATTAATGCAATTGATATTTTTTGAATTTGGTAAAATAGACATCATTTTTGAATTCATAATATCAAATATAGCTTAGGCATAATTTTTGGAATTTTTCTGGAAACTTTCATTTTTTGATGAATACTAAAACAAATAAGTGGTAGTTAAAAAAAATGAATTTTTCATAAAACTTAATTTCACCGCTTCTGTGAGTGGAATTTCAAAAATCCTAGAAACATGTTTTATTTCAGCAAGTAAAATGTGGTTCAATGAGATGAAAATAATTTTTGGTGAATAGTAACTTTTTACTTTTTTTACCACGGTTAAAAGTAAATAGGGTAATTAAGGGTACAATTGATATTATTATTACCCTAACACATGTCCTAATTCTATTGGATAAGTGTAATTTGACCAAAAACAACCTTAGGAATAAAATATGACCATTTAGTCCCACTTGGATTTGATTAGAACATTTATTATTAATTTATTTAAAGAAGGTTTAAAATAGTTAAAATCAACGATTAATAAGAAAATCATTTTTAATATAGGGTTATAAATAAGATAAATTCAACTATAAATATTCATTAGAAATATAAAAAGATTTAATACATAATAATATTTTATTTGTAATTTTTAGACATTAAATAATTTAATTTATTTGTGACACAAAGATGATGATGTAATTATCTTATTAATGAAATATTGATAAAATTGATGTTATAAATACCCAAATAAATGTAATTTGACACTTTTAATGAATTAAAATTATTTTATTGGTTAATATGACATGTTAGTATTGATTTAATTAACTTTTTTTGAAATAATCATTCTGTTATGATTTTCACAAAAATCAATTACTAAATAGTTTCGAAATCGACATAAAATAGTTTTTGAAACAAATATTATATTATTGATTGTTATTTTATTCCTAAAAATCTAATGTTCGGCCAAGATACTTATTTCATGATAGGTGTATCATTAATGGACCAGTAGGGGGTCGTTTGGATGTATATGGTATGTTTATTAACTATATAATATAAAAATACAATGTGACATGGTAAATGTCAATCTAATTAACTAAGAGTTAAAACTATAAGATATGGTAAATATAATGACCTAAACTTGTATAAATTCTATTGTATGAGATTATTTTGACCCATCCCCACCTTATATTCAAAATAAATAAATTCGGAGCTATTTAAAACCGAATTTGGCTTTATAATAAAATAATATTTTTTGTTATTCCAAAGGTGCCCCTCTCCTCCCTTATAAAAGTGCACCTCCTCCCTCACTTCATCACACCACTTTGAGCCATCAAGATCGGAAAACCCCTGCCAAATTCTCTTCTTCACTTCCCTAGAAACATCCTAGAGGTCTGGGTCTTGTTCAAAGACCAATGTTAGTGCCCTAAAAGGAAGACTCAAAGAGGCGCTTCAGAGAAGAGGTAATGTCCGTTACCGATTATTTCATCTTTATTTATTCTTCCACTTCTTCTTATTAGGTTGTTTCATTATTAAGTAATAACATCAGTATAACTCACATAATTATATGTTATTATAAGTATAAAACAACCTTATTTCACCATCTATCAATCCTACGGAAAACGAAATCACTGCGCATGCGTACGTACAAAATACCGTCTCCACGCCGTGGTGTAATCTATTTTCCACCACCACCTTACTTGGATGGGTATAATGGTGTAAATAATAACTATATATGATTATTGTAAAGTGATATTGATTCTGAAATAGTATACATACACTCCAATACAATTCCACGATCATGTGAACGATATCATCGCTCGTGCGTACGTACGGACTACCGTCTCCACGACGCGATGAGATTCATTCTCGACGTTAACCATTCATGAATGATTATAAAGTATATATAATATGTAATCATGAAATATGAGAAATAATAATGATATTAGATTTATGTGTGTATATATAAATATGTCATATACTTAATTGCATTCAACTCAATAAGGAAAAGAATAGAGCGTTCATGCGTACGTACGGTATACCATCTCCATGAACGGTGTATTTCTTTCCATTTAGTGATCTATTATATATATATATATTATGAATATATATTATATATAAATCATGTTTTATATTCTGTAATTAAGTAATCATGATCTACGTAATCATATGAATAATTACAAGTCAAAACACGGACGACAAATGAAACGATTTTACCCAAAATGCTCTTTAACATGGAATTTACAAAAGAATGGGTAATATAAAGCCATAAGTGAACCATATATGATATCATAACAATGAGTATGATTCTGGAATAAGTCAATGACATTATTTAAATCAGTATACAGGAGTTTCGGACACTTACGAAGCATATCAGACCTAAGGTAAGGGATAAATTTTCAATCTCATTTTTATCTGAGATTGCTTATACGTAAGTATTTACGGGGGTTACGTTTATCATCCATGAACATGTTTTCTAAAAATGATTTCATAAAATGTATACCATTATTCCATGGATGTTTAAAGTTATTTTTACCTTTATTTAATTTTTACCACATTGTATGTATGGAATCATTCCTTTGGTTACCATATAAGGTACTTTTTGACTTTTCCAACAAAAGTACGGGGAGAATGTTATTTTTAACTTATACGATGTGAACGGATTTTTACGATTTCATAACGCCTCATTTTCAAGAAGCTTCCTATACAAGATTGCATTATTATTTTCAAAAAAACACTTATCATTTAAAATTTCATGGAATTTTGTGAAATGAAAATGATTTTAAAGAATAAAGGTTATTTTCCTCAAGAATTCATTTCAAGTGTTTTGTCAAAACTATTTTCCATCTAAGATGACATTATTTCATATGTGTATGTTTCAAGTAAAATGTATCTATGATTTAAATGGTTTCAATATTTATATGATGAAATGATATCAGTTGTTTATGGATTATGTTATGATGGCATGATGTTTAATAATGCCATTTTATTTCATGGGTTATGCTATGATATATGATTTATGATTTTGTGGAACACGAAAGAATGATTTCATTATGAGATGGGTGGGACCTATATCTCCCTCCAATGAATTGGGTAATGATTTTATATCTCATTAGATAGACATGCCTGGAAGAGTAAGTTAATCTGGTTCAGTGTTACAGGACTGAAACGAGGAGTGAACTCGATTCAGAATGGGTCTTTGTCCACTAAGATGGTCTTGGCAGCAATTCCTTGGCTACTATAGAAATCATTACATGTGTTTAATGGATTCCACAATTACATGTTTTATTCCAATTCTATTTTATCATTCTTAATTTTTTTTATGATATATGCCTTTCGTACTTCCATGTTTTATGTCATTGTTCAAGATTTTTATGTTTATACATTATGGTCATGTTTTTAAGTTCAAATGTATATAGTATGTTTTATTTAATCCATGCTTACCCTTACTGAGCATCTAAGCTCACCCTTTTTATGTTTTATTTTCCGTAGGATATAAAGAAAGGTTTTAGGTAAGAAAAAAGGGGAAGATCATTATGGGAGATGTTGAAGATCATTCACCATGATTAGAAGATTTTATTCCTAGTTTCCAATGACACTAAACTATTACGGTCTTTGTGTGTCTATTTTTGTTATGTATTAAGTATTCCGCAAAAGAAATGTAATGTCAATGTACGTCAAGATTCGGGTCTCTACACGGTAAGTCGTATGTACACATGAACGCTACTTTCATTTCTATTTCATAAATTAATATAATTAAAACATAATTATATATAGGTATATTATAATTCCAATATAATATCATATATAATATCCTTAACTATATCCATTATACACCCCACATATGGCATTAACGAGTTATATCACTTTGAGGGGTTGGTGGTCCTCACCTTCTCAAATATGAAATTCTAGTGTTTAAACATTATGAAAACCACAAAGGTAGGCTATAAATAAAAAACAAAGAAGCATAAATTTTCCAAAAACATAATATATATAATATATAAATATATTTCCATCTTAATGGCCTCCATGAGAGGCGGTAAGATACAATCGAATGATCATCATTACGGGAGGTGTTAGTTTTTCATCCACAGAAACAATATGTTCTCACCCAATAGATTGAGGTGTGTGTATGTTTAGTTCAAATAATTCTTATAAAGACATCATATAATATTAAATATACTATTTTTGTAATAAAACAAAGCTGTAAAAAAAATTTTGGGGTTAGATAAGTGAAATAAAAGAAAAAAATTTAAGAGGAACATTACATCTAATTTTGGTAATTCTCTTTGGTGTTAACCAAAATGACTTCTTGAAATTCCTTTTTCATAATTTAAGGATTCTTGGAAGAGTAGATGGATCCTGATATATGATTTGGGCTGGGGTTTAATGATCCAAGTGTCTTGAGAGGTGTGTAGAATAATTAGAAGTGAGGGATTTTTATAAGGGGGTGTGGCTCTTTAGGATGGTGTAAAAATATTAATCTAATATACAATGATATTCAGTTTATAAAGATCCAAAACTAATGAATGACTAATATAAAATAACTAATGGTCAAAATAAAATCATCCAATAATATTTGGACTAGTTTTGGATATTTTTTTTAATATTTATAATCTTATTTATTTAAATAATTTATTAATGAGGAAAATACTACATCATCATTGTGTCATAAATAATTTAATATATTTGTTGTCTAAAATTTTTAAAAAATTAACATGGGGTACGAAATTTTTTTATCTTTCCAAATAATATTTATATTCTAAAATATATCTTATATAAACCCATGTAAAAATTGTTTTACTAAAAGATATCTTTTATGTCATTTTTTTCATTACATTTAATTAATCTAAAGTGTCATTATCACTACCATGTGGCTCTATGGGGTCCCAAAATAGACCCATGGATGACCATGGTCAGACACGACTCATCCACTAATGTTAGGAGAAGTGTAAAGGTAATTTTGTATTATTATGATATTCTTTTGACTTTAAATTACCCTATTTTCCTTTAACTGCGGTAAATAAAAGTCAAAAGTCACTATTCACCAAAAAAAATATTTTCATCTTATTGAACAAAATTTACTTACTAATAACATCCAATTATTTCAGATTTTTAAAATTAAATTCATAGAAGTGGTAAATTTTCATTTAAATGAATAGTCGGTTTTTATCTACTACTAATTGGTTTCACTATTCATCAAAAATAGATGTGTTCCGAAAAACACAAAAAAATTATGCCTAAGCTATATTTGATTTTTCCGAAGTCAAAATAGATTTCTATTTTACCATATTCAAATAATAGATGTTTTATTTAATAATTTAATATTAATTTTCATTGTCAAAACAAATAGCATGTTTTTAAGAAAGAGTATCTATCAAACGATCGACACTTGTTTACATCCAATTTCAAAGTGAAATTAATTTCAATGACCAAAATTGGATTAATTGGTAAAAACGTATTATAATTACACATTAAAACCAATTAAAAAGATAATCTAACCATATGAAAAAATTATATTAAAAGGCACTTTTGAATTAAAATACAGTATTTTTCAATAGTCAGTAAAAATGAACTTTAACAAAAAAATACCAAAAAATTCCCCAAAGTAAATATTGATGTCTAAAATCTAAAAAAGAGTTTTATTTTGTCAAATAAGACATATAAAAATGACTAAAATAATTTTTAATGAGGTTTCTCCATCAAAAGGCGTTTAATCATCCTTTTAGTGAATATTAGAGTATTTATGCTTAAAATTAGATTTAATCATATTTTAAGCCCGTAACATTTCTTATATTAATGTAAAAATATTTAACAAATAAGTATAATCATATTGTAGTTATTTCTATTCATTCCAGCCAATACAACGTCTAGGCATAAACTACCATTAAAAATTATTATTATATTAGTTGTATGCTTTGTAAGATTTCAAATAAACTTGTTGTTGCGTATCAGGTAATCTTTCGATCATAGCATCCCATTTAAAGTAAAATTAATATTTAATTCACAAATATTAATTAATATGAAAATATATTATTCTTTATTTATTTGTTATGTTGCATCCTTCCCCCCTTTTGGGTCTTGTGTCATCACAATTTTTTATCACTTATCCAAAATGGTATTATTTATCCCTCATAGATTTGTTAAATTCCCACATTGCCTCTAAAACCATATATTTTTTCAACAAATCTTTTACATGAAGTATTACCTTATTCCCCAACACGTGCTCTCTACGGTCAAGAATCTGGACTGGTTGTTCCTCATAAGAGAGATTCTCTTCCTACTAAACTACCAATTGGCACAAAACATTTGATGGATCTGGCATGTACTTTCTAAACATTGAAACATAAAAAACATTGCGTACCTAGGATAAACATGGATGTAAATCCACTCAATAAGCACGTGATACAACTTTCTCTAGGATTTTATATGGTGCAATGACCATCAGACAAAATATTTCCTTCATACCAAAACGCAACACACTTATCCATGGAGAAAATCTGAGAAAGACATGATCACCAACCTCAAAAGGGAGATCCTTCTTCTAGTTATCCCCATAATAATTATTACTGATCTATGTTTTTCTTATGTTCTTCGAAATAAATGTAACTTTTTCTTTTATCTCTTCACCCAATTTGGGTCCCATCAACTTTCTTTCACCTACATAATCCCAAAATGTAGTATTTCGACAACACCTTCTATATAATGCCTCAAATCGAGCCATATTTATAATGGAATGAAAACTTTATAATGGAATGAAAACATTTAAATCAATACCCCACATCTTCTGAAAGTCTTTCCAAAATTTATAAGTATACATGGGATTACGAACTGATACAATGGAGTGGTGACACCATGCAATCTGACTATATCATTAACATACAACCGATAATACATATATGGAGATAAATATATCAAATAGGAAGGAAATGACCATATTTAGTCAGCCGATCAATTATAACCCAGATTGAATTATTACATCAAGATGTCGTTTGTAATCCCATAATTAATTCAATGGATATAATTTTCCATTTCCACTCTAGTACCGATAAAGACAGAAGCATCCCATTCGGTAACTGCCACTCTGATTTAGCCTGCATAAAATTCATACACTTCACAGTAAAATCATCAATATCACATTCCATTAATCCCACTAGTAATACACCCAAAGATATTTGTACATTTTAGTACTGCCAAGATGAACTAAAAATGGAGAACTATGAGTTTCACATAACAAATCATTCTTAAACTGTTAATCAAAATGAATTCATAATCTTTGTCCAATCATGAAAACACAGTCATTATCAATGTTAAAATCAGGAAAATTACCCTTCTGAAACAACTATTCCTTTTTCTGCAACTCACAGTCTTCTTTCTGTGATTGTTTTATTCTTTTTAATAGAGATGATTTCAATGACACATGAAACAAGATAATAGAATTTCTTGTACCAACAACTTCTGTGACAGAGTTCATCTAGTTAAAAATGAAGGATCTATTTCCAAACATATCATGGTTAATGAAGTATTATTTTTTCGACTCAAAGCATCTACCAATTTATTTCCCTTTCATTGAAGGTAGTGAATCGTGGAATCATTATCCTTGATTAATTCTAACCATCTCCTTTGTCTCATATTCAATTATTTATGAGTGAATATATTATTCAATCTATTTTAGTCAGTATATATTTTACATTTTACTCCATACAAATGATGCGACCATATTTTTAAAGAAAAATAAATAGAAACTAATTCCAAATCATGTTTAGGGTAATTTACCTCATGAGGTTTCCACTAACATGATGAATACGAAATTAATTGATCATTATTCATAAGGATGCATCCAAGTCCTTTCAATGAAGCATCACTGTATATAACAAAATCTATATTTCTGGATGGTAATTCCAAAACTAGAGCATTCAAAAATCTCTTTTCAATTCCTAAAAACAATCATCCCTTTAATTTGAAAAAGGGATCATAACACCTTTTCGAGTTAGCATAGACAATGGGTTAGATAACCATTTAAAATTTTTAACAAATTTCCTGTAATAAAATTCCAAACCAATAAAACTATGCATCTTGGTTCATTGTGTGGGTATTTTCCATTCTTCAATAAGCATTGTATTATTTGGGTAAATAGTTATGCCATTTCTTGAAACAATGTGACCAAGGAAAGAAATTTTTTGTAACCAAAACTCACACTTGTTGAATTTCCCAAATTTTTTCTTTTCATTTTAGGTTTGTAAGACAACCCTTAAATGACATACATGATCCTCTTTACTTTTGGAATAAACCAAAATATCATCAATTAACATAGCCACAAACATATCCAAGAAATCAAGGAAAAATTTATTCATAAGATCGATGAATATAGTAGGTTCATTGTTTAAACCCAAAGGCGTAACTACAAATTAATAATGGCTATATCTAGTATGAAATGTGGTCTTCAGAATGTCTGATTCCTTTACTTTAAACTAATGGTACACCAACCTCAAATAAGTCTTTTATAAATACTAAGCTCCCTAGAGCTGATCAAAAAAATAATCGATATGAGGCAAATGATACATGTTCTTAACAATTATGTTATTAAATTCTTTATAATAAATTAAAAGTTTCATTAAACCATCATTCTTTTTAAGAAATAAGATAGAAGCACCCCATGGTGATGTTCTTGGTTGAATAAAACCATTATCTAATAGCTCTTGAAATTGCTTCTTTATCTCTAAATGTTCAATTTGTGCCATTTGATAAGGTGGTTTTGAAATTGTCTTAGCATCAGGAACTAAGTCAATTTTATATTAAACTTCCAGGTTAGGTATAATTACATGAAACTCATCAGGAAAAAAATTGAGATACTCATTTACCATGGGCACATCATTAATCACAACACGTCCTTTATTTTCATCAAGATGTTCATGGTACCATTCATTTCCATCTTTTAGTAGTTTCTCAGCTTCCAGATATATTATCAAATTCAAGGGTTCATTCTTATACACAAACTGAAAATTTTTCTGAAAAGAAACATTTTTAGCTCTGCATCAATCTTAGCGTGATAAACAAGAAGTCAAACTATCACCAAAATATCATAAATCTCACTATGAGGAAAAATAATAAGGTTTGTAGGTAGATTCTTCCTGCACATAAAGACTTGATGGTACATGTAATTTTTTTGGCCTTAACTTTTCCACCTGGTGTTTTTACTATAAGTTCAGGATTCAAACCATGAGATGGAATTCTTAATATACTAGAAAAATTTTCATAAATGAACAAATGTGTAGACCTTGAATCAAACTACACATTGGAATGATATTAAGAAACAAATAATGTACCTAATACTACTTTATTTAATGGCCCAACATCTACTGAAGTAGTTTCAAATGATTTCACCACCCCTTTCTTCTTGTAGTCAAGATTATTTTTTCTCAGTTGAGTTCTTCATTGGACACTAAGTATCTTAATGACCCATTTCATTTCACATAAAACATTTTACTGACTGTAAATAAGATTTTGTCTTACCATTAAATAGATCTTTTTCAATGAAATTTTGAGCCTTATGTCCAATTTTACCACATTGGTATCACTTACCAGAATTCGTAATACATTCCCCATCAAGATTTTTACCACAGTTTTCACAAACTGTAAACAAATGTTTCTTTCCATCATATATTTTTGAAGAGTTATTCCCTTTCGCTTGACACCTTGAACTCTTAGTCTATTGTTTGTAAATGAACACCATATCATCGAAGAACTCCATTTCCACCGTCTCTACACAATGAAAAAGTTTTCCATAACTTTTGATCACACGAGAAGATAAATCCCTTCAATAAATTGGATTTAATTCTGATTAAAAATGGTTGATATTATTATCAAGATCGTGTATGAAATTTTGATCATACCTTACAAGTCGAGTGATTTTTCCTTCATATGCAGCCACTGAGTCATCCTACTACATCAATTATAGGTATTTTTTTCTAACCTAAGTTGATCAACCTTTGTATAATATTTCTCAAGGAACATGCCTTTTAATTCATCCCAATCAAGAGAATCAATCTCTTCACTATTCAAAATATTTTCACCATTGACCACCATTGATCAGCTTCACCTTCAAAACGGTAAATAACAAGACTAACCATTTGATGTTCTGAACACCCCATGACCTCAAAAATATTTTATAGTCCTTTAATCCACCCTAATTCTAGAAAAGGCTCAGATGATCATATGAATGGTCGGGTATGTTTCATCATGAAATGCTCCACTGCTGACTTTATCCTCTATGGTTAGTCTGGCTGATCCCATGCATGGATACCATCATCATTTATAGCCTGAGTCAACTGTTCCATTACTACAACAAACTATTTAGTTTTGATTGTTACTATATCAGGTTACTGATTTGGAAGGTTTTCTTACTCCATATTTTGTCCCAACATATCCACCATGTCTCCTTGGTGGGAAACCATTCTGAACACTGAAATTGCTTAGGAGAAGCAACATGGTAATATATAAATGCTATATCATTTCAATCATTACTTAATCTAAAATAATTTAAGGATATTAATTTAACAATATTTTAACTCCTAAAGTTGACTAAACCAACCTCTAATTCCAACTATAAGTCCCCAACCATAAAACATTACAAAATCTTTAATTGGTTGAATAATTCACATTAAAGATCATTTCATGTTTAGAGTTTTAGATAGTTAGGTCATAACATTTACATAAAAACATGAATATTACAAGTAGACAATTATACAAAGTATCCATTTTTTAGAAAATAATAACTCTTGAAAAAAAGAGTCATGTCTGGATCCACGTTTTAGATAGCATGACATTTCCATGATCATATCCTTGACCCTATTAATCTTTTCGTCTAATGAATAACATTTCAAAAACATTGGATGAGAATAAAAAGATTTGTAAGGGTTATAAAATAATAAATAAATCAATAGTCTATCAATACATACAAAACATAACCTCTTTTACTTAACTAATGAAAACCTATGATTTATGAATAAGAAATAGTAATCCCTAATCATAATGGTACTTGGGGGATTAATATCATACTTATATTGTAGCTATCACAACTACATAGGGAGTTTTGATAGAATACCCATCAAATTATATTCCCTAAATCTCTTTGGAGAAACAACCAAATTTACCTTCATCACGTTACCCAATGCATTAGATAACTATATCGGGCTCACCTTCCATAGGTTTATAACTGAACTGCCTGTATATGTAATCAATTAGCATGAACCATAACATATTCATAACACATAAGAAAACATAAAGGAAAGAAAAAATTTCCACATTTCAATCAGACTATATAATTTACATATATTGACATAAAGAAACCATTTTAAAAACCATTTTTGATACCAAATATTTAAAAAGCATATGGTATTTATTTTCCTTAAAAAAACACTATGCCATGTTATGAAAGCCAAATATCAAATGATACTCACGGTGGTGGAAAGAGGTCGTTGTCACCACTAACGTTAAAAACATTCCTTTTTGTTGTTTAGTAAAATGATTGTTATAAAAATATTCCCTTTGATGAAATGAAAATTCAATGGGGTTTCTACACTATATAAATTAAATCTTGTATAAAACAAAATATTCCTCAATGAAAGGATATTGAGACAATGTCCCTTACCTCGTGTCCAACTTGACTCGATCGTTCTTTAATCTCCTGAATAATAAACTAATTATAATATAGACTTGATTAGGAACCTTATAAATGTTTATCATTTTTTATATAAATTATTACCATTTTATAAATATTATGTACCAATTTATGTTAATAAAGGTCATTTTTTTGATATTTGGTACTTGAGTCAGAAAATTAACATCTAATAATTACTAGTTGTCCATGTGTTCAAAAGTCCATTATCTCTCTAATGATATTAATTATATTGATATCAGATATATATCTTATATATCCATTATACATATGTATTTATCAATGTACATGTCATTTGGAGATAAGAAATGAAATGCACCATTCGTGGAAACGGTAAGCCGTACGTACGAATGAATGCTACTTCCATTTATTTTTCATCCTTTAATGGAATTAAAATATAATGATAAATATGTATATTATATTTGAAGTATAATATGATATATAATATCATTTAATAAATCATTTATATGTCCCACATATGGCATTAAAGAGTCATATCACATTGAGGGGGTGGTAGTCCGCACTCTCCCAAATATGAAATTATCGTGTTTACCTATTATGGAAACCATAACGGTAGGATAAAAATGTAAAACATAGAATAATAAATAAAAAAATAACATAATATATATTATATATAAATATCGTTCCATCTTAATGGCCACCATGAGAGGAAGAAGGAGATAATTGAGCAATCATCGTTTCATGAGGCGTTAGTTTACCATTCCCAGAAACAGTATGTTCTTCACCCATTAGATGGAGTTGTGTGTAAGTGTAGTTAGAATAATTCTTATAACAACATCATAGTATACTAAGGATACATTTTTTTTTATAAAATATAGGAACAAAAAGATTTTAGCATATGGAGAAGTAATATAAAATAAAATAATTTAAGAGAAACTTTTACCTTTAATTTGGGAAATTCCCCTTGGTTTGAACCAAAGGGCTTCTTGAAGTGCCTTCTGTCTAAGGTAAGGCTTATAAGAGGAGGATAGGGATATTGAGAGATTATTTTTTAGGGGATGGATGAGAAATGCTTCTAGAGTGGTGTGTGGAAATAATTATAACTGATGGCTTTTTATAAGGGGCAGGATGGGCTCTTTAGGAAAGTGTGAAAATATTATCTTATTATATAATGATATTCATTTAAAAAATTTCAAAACATATTAAACTAGAATATAATATCACTAATGGTAAAAATAAAATCATCCAATAAGAATCAGAAATGTTTTTATATTGTTTTAATATTTATAATCTCATTTATTTAAATAATTTATTAATGAGGCAAATATATGATCATTATTGTGTCATAAATAGTTTAATTAATTTGGTGTCTAAGAATTATAAAAAAAATACTATGATGTATGAAATATTTTTATCTTTACAATGAATATTAATAGTCTAAAGGATATCTTATATAACCCCATGTAAAAATTTATTTACGAAAAAATATTTGTTTATGTCATTTTTTGTCATTACTTAATGTTAATTATTCTAAAGTGTCATTATCATTCCCAAGTGGCTCCATGGAGTCCCAAAATCAACCCAAGGATTCCCATGGTTGGGAATAATTCATTAAATACGGTTAGGAAATGTTTTATGGTAATCATTTATTATTATGATATTTTTTTACCTAGAATTACCGTATTTACCTTTAATTGCGGTAACTAAAAGTCAAAAGCTACTCTTCATAAAAAATTATTTTTATCTTATTGAACAACAGTTTACTTACTAATAACAACAATGTTTGTTTAATTTTTGAAATTCAATTCACTTAATTGGTTAAATTAGTTTTAAATCAAAATTCATTTTTTAACTACTACTAAGTGGTTTCACTACTCATCTAAAATTGAAGTTTTTCCGAAAAATACAAAAAATTCAGCCGAAGATATATTTTATATTACGAATTAAAAAACAATGTCTATTTTACAAAATTCAATACATATAAGTTTGATTTATTAAATTAAAATTAATTTTTGTTGTCAAAACAAAGAGTGTGTTTTTAAGAAACAATAACTATCAAAAGATCAACACTTGTTTATGTCCAATTTCGATGTAAAATTAATTCAAATGAAAAAAATGGATTAATTTGAAAAAAAAAATATTTTAATAACACATTAAAACCAATTAAAAAGATAATATAAAGATAAAAAAAAATTAGTGTAAAAGTAACATTTAATTTAAATTATAATATTTTTCATTATTCATTAAAAATTGAACTTTATCAGAAAAATACCAAAAATTTACCCAAAGTAAATAATTATATCCTGAATCTATAAAAGAATTTTATTTTGAAAAATATAATATATAAATTTACTAAAACTATATTAATGTAGGTTTCACCATTAAAAGGCATAAAATCAACCTTTTAGTAAATATTAGAGTACTTATGCTTAAAATTAGATTCATTCATATTTTATGCCCCAAAACATTTATTCGATAATTGTAAAATTATTTAACAAACAAGTAAAATCATATTTTAGTTAGTTCGATTCATTCATTACAATACAACAACTATGAGTAATCTATCTTTTAAAATAATATATTTATATTACAAGTGTGCAGCATAAGATTTCAAAGAAATCCATTATTGCGTATTGGGTAAGACATATAACATATCATCCCCTTTAAAGTAAAATTAATATTTATTTCACAAATATTAATAAATATAAAAATATATTATTCATTATTTACATGGGATGTAACATATTATATTCCACGACTATTTCTGTTTTTTTTATGAATAGATTATAATTCCCCTGTTTTCATTTCTTTCTTACTCATTATGGGACTAGATCCAAGGATTATGATCCTACGAATGATACCAACAAATTTGGTACTTGGAGGTGTCTTAGTAATTGTCTATAAGAGTCTACGTTTTAAAATATGCAAGCTATTAGAATAACTGAAGTATATTGTGTTTTCCCATTATTTATATATAGATCAATGATATTCACTATAGTTCAGGTGGTGCTTCATGACATGCCACTATTTTGGGATAAAAGGCTTTTGGTGAGCTGTTTTTGGCAATATATGACCCCAAAACTAAAATTTCATGTAAATGGATTAGAAGAAATGTAGATTACCCGTGAATCATATATTTAAATGATGTAGGGTGTCTATTTGTCTAAAATCCATATCAATTTGGGTTTCCTCTCTTAATTAAAGGTGATACAAATCCATATTCAAAATAATTTTGGGATTTTTTTTATGAGGACCAATCCTTGGCATCCTATCATTAATATGAGGTGACCAAGGGGGATTCAAGGGGAGTTACAACTATATTTCATATCGTTTCTTATTATTATGTCTCTTTTTAATATCATTCTTATTTAAATTTTATATATGATAATCTAACATGTTTCTAATTTGGTTTTATTGGTTTTTCAAGGTTAATTTGTTCCATGGAGTACTTGTATTGATGTACATTATTTTTGGAGATGTGATCAAGATATGTATTATTGGTTTGTTATAACAAAATGATAATTAATACATTTTTTCATAGTTTTTGGTTTCTTATATTTTTATTTTTACATGAAATATTAAATTGATCATGATTTTATCCATTGTATAGAAATTGAATTGACATTATTAATATTGATCATGATTAATGATATTGGTTGTGATCGTAGTTTTCTTATGTTAATTAATTATACTATGCTAACGATTCCCCTCATGATTTCCCAGATATTTTCTTATATATGCAATTCATTTTCGTTATATACTTATGATTACATCATAATGTTTAAATTTTTAAATAACATAAATATGGAATTAGTTCATAATTTTTTTTCATATGAAGTTTAATAAGTTGCATGTCGGAATCTTGTGTATTTTGTAATATGTGTGATGATCAATTTGATGAAAGTATGCATGGTTAAATAAAAATAATTTTCAATGGGATGAAAATAAATTATAATCACATTGAATAATGTTTATTATTATTGATAATAATTAATCATTCATGATTAACATAAATAGTATGTTTCTTTGAATAATGACTAAATTAATGGTTAAATTAATTTTTTCTCATGTTGTAGCTTCATGTCCTTGGTTTCAATTGATGGAAAATATTTATAATTAACTGAATGATTCTTGGTGTAAGAATAATTGGTTGTTTGATAATGAAAATATTCTGTGGATGAGTCTCTGGATTTTAGGAGATAGCTATGTGCCTTGTTTTCGAGTAGTGGGAGCTAATTTCAATCTAATGTGCAGATGCATGGATTTGGGGAATAGATTTTTTAGTTAGATATCATTGTTTATTTCTAATTATTGTGTGATGTTCTCTGGATATTATCACAGTTATATGAGAATGATATGGATAATTCTGGGATGACTGATGTGATATTTTAGTTGGGATGCCTAGATGATGTTGCTATAGGTTACAACTGTGATAGAGAGATGAATCGATATATCCTTGTGGGTATCATGGATGACACTAAATATAATTGAATGCAATGAATCAATGCTTACTCATTGATTTTTTTCATTTATCCAATCACCTAACATTGTATCTATTAGATGTATGATGTTTATATTTCTTGTTTTATCTATATTTTTTCATATATATCTTTGGAAAGCTATTGGTAAAAGTTTTATTATCTCTTCTTGCTGGTATATTTGGACGGGTTTCCTAGAGTACATGTTTTGTGGAGTTCTTCTAATGATCAATTAATAAATTTTTAATGACTACTTCATTTGATGATGTATTGATAATTCTATAAGATAGTAATCTTGAAAAACTTATTCCTCGGTTTAGATGATGGATGGAGGTAATGGACTTTACTATAATGATTAAGGAAATATAATGAGTAATAAATATAAAATTTAATTAATGGATAATAAATTAATTAAATAATTTAAAATTTTAAAAAATAAGTAATTAAATGTTTATTTTCAAAATTATTTTGTGCATATAGGATATCTGGTCATAGTAGTGGCGTCCCAGAGTCTGAGAAATGTTATATTCTATTGAGACTATGACTAGGTAATTCCATTATTGTTTCTGTGAGATATATTATTTCATGAATATTGTTTTATTTCAAAGGCTACCCCATATACATTATTTAGGGAAATGGTCACTCATACTAATATAAGATCATTTTTCTCGATCATCATAGAGAGAGGATGGATGGATGACTACCCCCTCTAGCTTCACAAATTTCTTTGGTTTTTTACATATGTTTGTTTGCACAAAATTTGGTTTTACCATATATCACTATGTAGGTATGTGATGAATTGTGGTCATTTGAAACATATATTTCACTAGATATGGAATCAGTAAGATTTTTATGGGTATAATAGGTATAAGATGTGATGGCTTATGGTTCATTCATTATGTATGGATTATAATGGATTTAGGTATAACACTAGAAGTTTGATATACATCAATAAGATTGTGTTGGGTAAATATAAATACATGGTTTCTATATGATTATATGTTTATGGGTTGTTTAGATGAAGTTATGCATGTGTTTCATGATTTTAATCCTTTCCAATGTGGATTCAAGATTGATAAATATTGGGTGGATATGGCTCTTGATATGGGATGTTAGGTCAAATTGGAAGACGAGTGCGGAAGAGGTACAACAGTACCAATAGTGTCTCATTATGATATTATATTCTTTTTTGTATGTGATACTTTAATAGATTTATCCATCCTAAGGCTTGAAACATAGTATAAATGTTTATGTAACTAGTTATTTTTACAATTTTTCATTGTGATTTGGCAAGATGTAGCTAAATTTTACATGATAAGATATTCTGAGGATCCTACATAGTAAACTATTATTATTATCTCACTATATATATAATATTATTAAGTGTATCCATATAAGGTTTTAAATTAGGTTGTGTATTACCACCTTTTTTAGAGTTTTTTTGGATTTGGTATAAATTCCCTCTTTACTTTTTTGGGATACTTATAGTTTTCCTTCTATTTTTTAGTAAATTAGGACATTTCATTTTGGAAATTTTTATTTATAAATATATATATGGGATGGTGGTGTTTAGAGTACTCTTTTTTAATATCTATTGTATATGTTTTTCTTAGAGGGGAAGGCCTTCCAAATGAATTTTTATTATATCGATGGTGCTAGCCGGTTGCCCGATGCCAACTAGAGGAGGAACATAGATAGTCACAAACTTTTTACCCAAATTCTAGTATTTTATTGTCATGGTGGTCATTATATTGTATTATACATGGATTATATTTATGGACATGATGATTTTTGGTGTTATGATGTGATTTTTCATGGGTTTATAGGACTATAATTTCTTCAATATATAGTAAGCTATTTAAACATGGGAGATTAGATGAGAAACCATTATTTAGTGATGATTGTGATATTATTAAAATAATATTAGGTTTATTGGGACTACTGAGTAAGTTAATACTATTTTAGGAATTAGATACCTAGGAAAATATCACACATCCTTCTTCTATGAGACAATGTTTTAAATGAGTAGGAACTATGATGGATTTTAAAAACAAGATAATAATTAATTAATTCATTAATTTTAAGTATTGAATATAACAAATTTAGTATTATATAATTTATTATTTTTACTTGCTTGTAATTTGGTCCATGTCTATATTTGGTTTGGTTTGAAGATATTAAGATTGATTTTCCAACATATAATTGGAAATTAGAGGTTAAAGACGATAAAAACTGGAGGAATAAACTCATAGAGTATAATATGATTTGTTTGTAAATTTATTTGTGGTCCATTACATTTTCACTAATTGAATAATAGGTAGGGGATGCTAAAATATTTTTATTTCTAAATTTTTTTCAAAATGATAAATTGATTTTATTGTCTATGAAAATAATATTTAACACAGCAATGTAGTGGTCATTATTATTCAATCGTGATTTCCGAGAGTCCATAGTCTCATGGGAGATGATTTAAGAATAGTTTGGAAAAGATTTCCATTCTTAGAAAATGAATCATGTTACTTGGTAATATAAATTCCATTTTACATGTGTGATGCATCATGGGATATTTTTAATATGTTTCATAACATTTATGTGATTTTATTTGGAACTATTTCAAGATAATGTAGTTAGGGAAAAGCATTTTGATGATTCTCAGGATATATTGATTAGGAAATTGTTTACCCCATTTTGCTGAAGATTTATCATGAGGTTTTATATAGTATATAGTAAACTAAGAGGATTGTCCTTGAAAATGTTGATCAAGAAAGGTTATTCATCATTATTTCACGTGAATAACATTTGTGGTCTAGGGTTCCCAGTAGTTAAGAAATAATCATTTTTGTCAGTTGGGAGTAGGTACCTACCCTCATCATATCCTTCCATTAGATTTATGGCTCTTAGAACTTTTCCAAGGATCTTAAATGTGTTTTTGTTTTAGTGTATGGGGTCATAAAAGGTGATACATCCTAACCATTCAGATAATTCATCATGTTCTAGGTGTTCTACTATAGATTCCTCCATTGAGGCTATTTAGTGAAAGAAACAACAATATGGTATTATAGTTTGTTATTAATAGAGAGGTTATTGGGAAGGTAGTTTAATTACTTAATATGATCTTCATTATTTGAGGAAATATCATTGAACTCTAGGTTGTCATCAGTATATTAAGATAGTCTATGGAGAAATTCATAGTCTACATCATTCTTTATTATTTTCAACAACCGATGACCCAGACATCGATCAAGGAACCCTTTTCCTACTTTCAACATGTAATAATTATTTTTTGGATTCAATATAAAAAAATTATATCTAAAACCCTTTTACATGATTTGTTTCTTATGGTAGAGAGGGTTCTAGTTCTCATCGAATTGAATTTTCTTGTTGTATATGTAGTTTTCATATATGATATATGTAGGGACAATGAGCAATTTATATTCTAGAGCCACTGTTGAAATGTTTTCCTATGATTATGGATATAACCATAAAACATAATTATCATCATTTATAATATGTATTCAATACATAATATCATCTATTTCTTTAGGTTGATGTTTTTTTATGATGGTGATGGAGATTTAGATGTGCTTATTAGTTTGAGAGACCCTATGATGGGTTATATTCTTGTCTGATCATTGTAATATTTGATTACCTGGATGATTCATTGATCAAAAAAGGTTTAAGGGTTTGTGTTTCTGTGTAATGTGGAAAATATTTTTGATATCCTTATAGAGGTGCTTTATGTGTTTCCCATTGATGAATGTCCAAATTTGGGAACAAGATAAATATTGGAGTGTCTATAATATTTATGTATTCGTATATGATGGAGGATTATTCTTTGTGATAGATGAGGTCATATAATTATGATCTATTGTATTGAATTTTTCTTTAGATGAGTGTGTCACCACACGGTTCTCCCATTTCTTTCATGAATAAGGATGATATATGTTTAAATTATTTTATGGATTATTATATCATGAACCAAGTGATAGGGAAGAACCACTACTCTCTATTATATATTTATGATTAGTTAAATAAGATTGAGGTGTTGAGTTGATTCCCAAATAATTATTTATGGTCAGCATTTCAAAAATTTATATTGAATGATTATGATATTATAAAACACATTTTTTTTTGTTTTCTAGGGCATTTTTAGTTCATTATAATGTCTTTTGGTGTGATGAATAGACTTTCTATGTTGACGGGGTTGATAAAAGCAATTTCAAATAGTTCATGGATATCTTCATCGTGGTTTTCACCAATATAGAACATGTGTACTCTATATTTGAGGAGGATCTTGTAGAGTATTAGGAGGAAATAATTGGGAGTTCTTCTTAATGATAACATCATTGAAAATTTTCCAATGTGTGTGTTTTGGGGTTCTATAGTTCTTTTATGTGGGGAATATGGCCTCCCAACAAGGTTAATCTTTTTATCCATTTATGATAGAGGGTTTTGTTCTGCGGGTAACCCCATGATAGTCATGGAGGTGTGGGGTTTCTATGTATGTTTAGGAAAATAAAGGTTGTTTATAGACAATTAATCATAGTTTTTTACTCATCTAAAATCATTTAACTCGATGGATTAGGCGTTAATTTGTACAGACCATGGTCAGTTATTTTTTGAGTACCTGAAATAGAAGTTGGTCAGTTTCGCAGTTATTCATATGGAGGGTGTTTGGATTTACATTTTATGTAATGATACATGACTTTTCAAAGACTAATTTCTAATAAATAATATTTTAGACTTTTCGTATTGGTGTTTGTAGTTACATTCCACCAAGCATAAATATCCCACCCATGATCTTGAGTTGGTGTATTTTGTGTATCCCTCAATGTTGTGGTGAAATTACCACATAAAATATTATTTTATTGGTTTCACTAATCATAAAATCTATAAGTATCTCTTCTCGTAGTATGGATTGACCATTCATTGACACCATTGAATAGAATTCATGTTGTACAACAACATTGGTATTTTTTATATGATAGGAAATTGAAATTTTATTATAAATTTGCTAATAAGGAATTCATGTAGTGATGTTGTTCATGAATTTGGATGTTCATGGAGAGTGATGTAAGAACTATTAATGATTTTTCATGATATTGGATAGGTTGTGGGTTTATTTTCTTTCAAATCAAAATGAAATTGTCATTAGTGTAGTAGGTGGAGGAGTCCCAATAATGATGTTCTAAGGTAGAGATGTTGGGAAACTGGTTTTATTATCGATGCCCATATTGGTTTGTCTAAGGATGAAAACAACTGAGTGTTTTTTATGGATGTATTTTCATTCATTTAGTTATTCATGAATTGGTTCTTATTTATTTACATTGTTTTCCGTTTTATGTACAGTATAAAGTGATAAATATGTTCAGATCATTAGAATGTTAGTTTTCATGCCCATGGTTGAAGCATGTTTTTGTATAGTTTGTCTCTTGTTCTTTGATCTTTTTTGTGGTGTAGGTTGAGAACAATGATCCGGATGGTATTACCCACCAATTATATTCTCACAGTGGATGTGGTAAAAATATTTAATGGAATTTGTTACTAATTTACCTCTAGATAATATAGTCTATAATGATTTATGGGGGATAGTTGATCATTTTAAAAATATAAACTCAGTTTAAATGGATCATCTAGTCTATATGAGTAAAGGTTTCTTCCAATGAAGTATTTAGAAGAGGTCTTGTGACCCCACATTGGTTTTAGTATGATCATATCTAGTATAGATCCTCATTTTATGTTCTTTATATATTGTGTTCTCCAAAATTATTTTGGTTCTCAGTTACATCTTAGAACTTTTTTAATTCACAGATAGTTGGTATGAAAGGGTAGGCCATTCATACTGTAGAAAACATTTTTTTCTCTTATTTCATTGATATTGGATGTTCGTGGATGAGGAAGAATCGGTTTTCGGGGTTTTCTAACAATAATATATTATAATACTCCATGTTAATGGATCTAATTGAAACTTTTTACAACTGATCATTTTGTTCTCCATAGTTTTATAATTGTGTTGTAGTGGATTCAATTTATAGGAAATAGCTACTAAATATTATGATAGAAGTGGTTCAAGAAATTATTGAGCAGATGAAGGTGGAATATGATTGTCATAAGTCATATTATTATCATATAAGGACACACAAAGATATTGGTGATGTAGATCACATGTTTCATAATAGTTACTCCTCATCATAGCGGTGAATGATTGGTATTTTGTGTAATAATTCTCATAAAATTGATGGTCCTTTCATGGTTTTGGCTCATTTTAGATACATGGTGTTTAGGATATCACTTCCACCATATATTATCTATATAGGTGATTTTTTCTAGGTGTTTTAACTCCATCATCGTCTTCAATATGAATATCATTTGATTAATTGGGGTGATATTGATATTATCAATTATGAACACTTTAAAGAGTGGAATATAGAGATCCGTGACTTCTATGATAAGGTGTTGTGTGTGGGAGTTATTCCATTGGTTCAAGTCTTTTGGGAGCATAGTTTAATAATTGTCAGTAACATTGAATGTGAGTTGTTAATGATCAATCATTATCCTGAGCTATCTAACATTCAACTCATCTTTTGTAACATTGTTCTCTTATAGATTTTGACCATTAGGGTTTGTTATATGGTTTCATCATGTCAGTTATCATGGGAGAACTTTCTTTTGAGAGGTACCCCCATCGAGAGAGTTTTTAGGGTTTTTTTATTTTAGGTTATTTTTTTGTTTCCTTTAATTTGATGGGTTGGGGCCCTAAGCTGAAATGATTGATAGTGGTGTGTCGTGTGGTGGTATATTGGAAAACAACTTTTCATTTCATCATTATTTTATTTTTATTTTTTGGGTACGAGACTTGGTCGAAAGGAATATAATTTAGGGTCTTAGATCAATGCATCTCAGGCCATTACATGTTAGAAAATATTTTTCATATTGAATTAGCCATAGATTTATTCAAGAGGGGTTTAGATTTTAAATTCTTTTTGTTGTGTGGATATAAAGATTGTATTGGGTTTTCAAATTTTGTATGTTTTGTTAATGTATTTCTATGGATGGTTTATAGGGTTTTTCATGATTTATAAATATTAAATATAAATGGATTCAAGATACATTTCTTTATAATATCATACCATGATATTTACATGACATTTAAATGATATTTGTTTCGTCAAAATCCTATTATGATGAGAATAATAACATATTGATAACATATGTGTTGTCTCTAAATCCTATTGCTAGTGGCTCTCTCTCCTTGTTTTAGGCGATATATAGACCTCTATTCATGTATATTGGGACTCCATATAATGGAATATATCTTTATATTCCCATAATATATCCATGTAATCTTGTGGTGATCAAGGGTGATTTGTACCAATGTTTCATTTTTTCATCTCACATATTAATTTCCTCCTCCATTTCATCATTACATTAAATGGAATATCAAATCCAATGATTCTAATTGGGTTTTCTGAGGCTGTTTCTTGGTGTTTTTGTGTCATGATATACATGTATATATGTAACATCTTATATGAGAGGTAATAAGGATCCAAGAATGTGGTCCTTTTCCCTGGAAAATTAAGTTTATTCCATTAATCTAGGGGATTTATATCTTAACATATTTTATTTAAATGAAAATATAAATTTATAATTATTTTTTCATTTCTATTCCAATGAAATTGACCTATGAAATATTGAACACAATTATTGAAATTGGTTGTGGTCACAAGTTGTCGATGTTGTTTCTTTATATTTGTGATAGCAGTATACGTCATGATTTTCTATATATTGTGATATATATGTTAGGTTTTGATGGAATGTTCATCGAATATTGTATAATTCTAATATTTATAGTGAATTAAAATAGATAAATAATAGATAATTATGTGGCATAATAAATTCAAGAAGAAGAATTTTGGTATCTATTGTTTTTATAATTTCATTAAAAAATTGATGTGAGTATAAATGTTTAAATAAATAAAAACATCCCATGAATAATAGAATTTATAAATAATTAGAAACATGGTTATTAATTTTCAAATATTTTAAGAGGTATTATGGATGAAAACTTTTAGATTCATGGAAGTATGAATAAGTTAATTACATAATTAATTTATTATCTTATCAAATATTGTTGACATAGGTTTCCAAAAAATTGAGTGTTAATAAAAAATTAGTTAAATTATAAGGAATACAAAATGGTAGTTTGATAAAGATAATTTTTAGTTCCATATATGTTTGTTCAAGTTAGAAAGTCATGTCCCACATTTTGGATCCATGGAAGCTTGTTTTTAGGTGAAGGATGAATGCCTTATTCTTGGTCCTAAATTTCCTAGTTTGTTTTTATTGTTTGTTCGGACTTATGTTTGGATGATGTGTGGAAATGATATGTAACACCTGAGATTTTATGAGAAATATTTTGTTTTTATGTATTATGTTATATATATGAATCCTTCACTACATACAACATTGTCTTTCCTTGCATTACAAGAAAGATAAACCTTCCTCGATTTCTTGCGTTGTACGCAATACCGAGTTTCACTAAACAAAGATATGTTATTATAATATTATATAAACAAGCCGTTATGAATTGTAATACCCACTTTTTGAAATTTTATAAATTTTAACTTTCAAAATGGACTTCATTTTTCGATTTGGAATATCAAAATTAGCCTCAGGTGAATTATTTGTATTTTTCTGAAAACATTCAATATATAATGAATAGTGAAAACACTGGGTTACTATTTAAAAGCCAAATTATTATTTAAATAATTATTTATTTTATTTAAATTTATTTTAGGTCAAAATTGATACATAATACCTATATAATATCAGTGTAATTCATTGGAGTCATTTTAAAATAATTTTTGATATAATAATTTTATTGAAATTTTCACCATCTTTTACCCACCTCCTAGGAGAATTTAGAAATTTACATAAAACATAATTTTACCGCTTCTGTGAGTTGAATTTAGAAAATTCGAGAGACACAGAAAATATCAATGAGTAAAATTTGTTTCAATAAGATAAAAATAATTTTTGGTGAATAATATCTTTTTAGTTTAATTTACCACAGTTAAAAGTAAATAGGGTAATTAAGGGTAAAAATGATATTGTTATAATCCTAACACATGTTCTAATTCTATTGGATAAGGATATTTCGACCTAAAACAACCCTAGGAATAAAATATGACCATTTAGGCCCACATGGATTAGATTAGGACATTTATTATTATTTTATTTAAAGAAGATTTAAAATAGTTAAAATGAACGTTAAATAACTCAAACATTTTTAATATAGGGTTATATAAAAGATAAATTTGACTATAAATATTAATTATAATGATAAAATGATTTCCTAAATTATGATATTTTATTTATAATTTTCAGACATTATAGAATTTAAATTTTTTATGACACAATGATGATGCAGTAATTACATTATTATTGAAATATTAACATGATTGATGTTATAAATACCCAAATAAATGTAATTTGAAACTTTTTATAAATTACACTAATTTTTTAGGTTAATATGACATTTTATTATTTATTTAACTAAATTTTTTCGAACTAATAATTCTTTTATGATTTTCAATAAAATCATTTACCAAATAGTGTCAAAATTGACATAAAATTGTTTTTAAAACAAATATTATATTATTAATTGTCATTCTTTTCCTAAAAATATAAGGCATGGTGAAATGAAATAGATAAGGTTATATATATTAATAATGAACCACTTTAGGTTCGTTTTCCTTGTTAGAGTAAGTTTATTTACAATATAGTGTAAGAAAACAAAAAGACATGGTAAAAGATAAATTATTTAACTTAGATTTAAATCTAAATGATAAGGTTTAAATAGTAACCTAATCATGTATAAAACCTATTGGTTGAGAGGATTTAGACCCATCCCCACTTTATCTTTGAAATAAAACAATTTTTAGCTATTATAAACTGAATACGACTTTATTATAAAATAATATTTTATGTTTTTCCTTAGGTGCCCCTCTCCTCCCTCTCATCTTTACACAATTTTGCGCCTTCTAGTTCGGATATCTCCTGCCCATTTTCCTTATTATCATCCCTAGAAACATAGTATAGGTTCTTGTGTTCACAAAAGACCAACTCTATTCCATTAAGAGGAATGTTAAAGGAGGAACGTCGAGGAAGAGGTAATCTCTTCTACCGATTCTTTCAAGTTTCTTCCATCTTATACTTCCTCTTATTTAGTTGTTTCATTTTAAAGTAATAACATATGTTTCACTCATATAATTATATGTTATTATAAATATGAAAAAATCCTATTTCACCTTCTATCCATCCTACGGAAAATGAAATCATTGCGCGTGCGTATGTACAAAATATCATCTCCACACCGTCGTGTAATCTGTTTTCCACCACCACCTTACATGGATGGGTATAGTGGTGAAAATAACAACTATATATATGATTATTATTACATGATACTAATTTGAGATATTCTACCGTCCACTCCAAGACCATTCAGTAATTATGGGAAAGATATTGTCGCTCGTGTGTACGTACGACTTATCGTCTCCACGATGCGATGTGATTCATTCTACATGATCTTCACTAAACCATGATTATATAAATGAATTGAGTGAATAAATATGATATAAATTTTACCAATTCCACTCTGTAAATTATGTATCTATAACCTAACAATAGGAATAACAATTTGTTCGACAAGACATGCATAAGAACATAAAGCAATATACACCCGAATAACAAGTAGCAATCAAATATTACTAATAAAAAGGTAAGAATATGAACATGTATGATATCATAAAAATGAATATGATTTTGTAATAAATCAATGAAATTATTTAAATCATTATAAAGGAGGTTCAGATACGTACGAAGCATATCATAGCTAAGGTAAGAGAAGATCTCACAATCTCATTTTTATCCGAGATTGTTTATACATCTGAATTTACTGGGGAATATTTATCATCCACATCCATGTTTCCTCAATATGTAATATTGTTTCTATCCTCCTAAATTTTTTTCAATCCAATTATACCCATTGGTGAGTTTTTAGTAAAAGATATGAAATGAATCTTTTGTCATTTTCAGTATGAGGTACTTTTTGACTTTTTCGGCCAAGGTACAAGAAGAATGTGTTTTTAACTTATACGGCATGAAAGGATTTTTATAAAGTTATTTCCAAGAAGATTACCTTACAAGTTTTCATGTTTTATTTTTAATTATCTTCTTTTAGTTTAAAATTGTATGACATATTAAGAAAGGAAAAAATGTTTTTAAAGTGGAAAGGATATTTTTCTCAAGAATGATGTTCAAGTGTTTTATCAAAATTATTTTCCATCTAAGATAATATAGGGTTATGTTTCTATCCCTATTTTTACATTAATTTGATTATGTTATGATGGAATTATTTCCTTTTATCTTATATGGTTTATGTTATGATGGCATGATGTTTAAGAATCCCATTTTTATTACATGGGTCATGCTATGATATATGATTTTTGATTTTGTGGCACACATAAGAATGGTTTCATTATGAGATGGGTGGGACCTGTATCTACCTCCAATGAATTGGGTAATGATTTATATCTCATGAGATAGAAATGGCTGGAACTGCAAGTTAATCTGGTTTAGTGATACAGGACTAGAACGAGGAGTGAACTCGGTTCAGAAATAGACATTGTCCGGTAAGATAGTCTTGGTAACGAGTCGTGACAAATATGAAATGATTTTCTATGATTATGGGTGTATCCCACAATGTTTCATGTTTTATGTTATAATTTTTGGGAGTACATTTCCCAACTATGATTTATCCCATGTTATGATATTATGATCTCTTTTGCAGGTTAAGATTTTCGAAATGCTATGTTCTTATGAATATGATATTTCCTTTGATTACCCTTACTGAAAATTTGAGCTCACCCTTTTATATGTTTTCTTTCTGCAGGTTAGGAAGAAGGTTATTAAGTAGGATATGCCAAAAGTAACTCTAGATATGATGAAATAAACAAGAGACAATGTAGATGCTTTATGAACTAGTTGTTTATGTTTCCCAGATTCTAAAGACACTATACCTATATGGTCCTACCATGGTTTTGTTATATATTGTAATACGTATGCTTCAATTCTGAAGTAATAACAATGTATGTAAAGTATGGGTCGTTATATTTTGTATCAGAGGGAGGTTATAGTCAACCTTTGAAAACGAGTATGTGAAAGCCTTAGTAAGAACTCTACGGATATGTCTAAACATAGAACACAATATTCGTGTTTTTGAAATGGCCATGAATAACCTATGATAAGACCTAATGTGTGAAATTTTATTCTTGATTATGTGGTTTTCCTGTTATGATTAGTGTTGCTCAAACTATGCTTCTTGGTTTCAGTCAATAGCTGGAACCCGAAGGAACCACGTTAATGATAAATGCGACAGGCAATGCAATGATTGTCCCCCTAAGCAAACAAAAGTTATGGGAGTTAGAATAAAAAATCATGTAACAATGCTCACATAACATTCTCAAGATATGAATTATACAGTACATCTAAACAAGCAATGGAAGGAGAAAGATTCTTGTTGAATCCTTCATGAAGCAACGTCCACCTTCATTTTGCGGGTCTTCTGATCCATTAGTTGTTGAACAATGGATCAGTACCACTGAAAAGATATTTTCAGTTCTATAATCTTCTTTACATGATATAGTTATCTTAGCAGCGTATCATTTGGAAGGTGATGCTGATCAATGGTGGAATATTATCAAGAATACAAGGCAAAGAGATGAAATTGAGTCCATGGAATGGGACGAGTTCAAGAACTTATTTTTCAATAAGTAAATCCATCATATTCTTCGAACAAGGATAGAGAATGAGTTTCTTGAAATAAAGAAAAAGGATGAGGATTCTATTGGTACCTATGAAGAAAATTTTACAAGACTTCCAAGGTACGCTTCTTTGATTATTATCAAACACGAGAGTAAGATCGATCGATTCTCTAGTGGCTTAAAACCAAGTATTCGAAGGGAGTTGTCAATAAGGGACTTCAATAAATATGAGGAAATTGTTCGATGTGCTCTTCAGATTGAGATGAAGATTGGAGTAGCGCATTAATCATATGGGTTTGATAAGAAGAGGAAAATGGAATTCAAAGGAAAATCTAAAGACCACACTAAATAGAAGATGAGTTTTCCCTTATTCTCAAAGTGTGGAAAGAAACATAGAGGGGATTGTCTTAAAGGGACAAGTAAATGTTTTAAGTGTGTAAAATAAGGTCCTCGGGCATTTGAATGTCGAAATAATGGGAATAAGATGTCTAATGATGTGAATAAAGAAAGGGATACACAGAATGCACCTCCTACACTTCAATGTTTCAAGTGCAAGGAAATGGGGAATTATGCTAATCAATGCCCTAATCTGAGTGTTGTTGATGATGATCGATGTCAAAAAACACCTAAGGATAAAGACAAAGGAAATTCACATGAAATTTCTATCAACGATGTGGAGTATGATAATGAAGTGGTGAAAAGTACATATACCATCAACTCTATAGTAGCAAATTTTTTATTTGATTCTGGATCCACCCACTCTTTTATTTCTGAATAATTTTCTAAGGGTATCCCCATATTACCTCAACAAATAGATGTTGATTTAGCTGTGACGACCCCTAATGGAACAACAGTCACATAAAAAGTGTACAAATCTTCTCAGATTAAAGTTTATGGGAATGTGCTTCTTGAAAATCTTGTGATCCTTCCTATAGTGGAATGTGATGTGATTCATGGAATGGATAGGCTTTCTTTATATGGATCTCATATCGATTACCAAAGATGGGAATTCACATTTCATATTCCTGATCAATCTAGGATCATATATCGATGTAAGGATGAATATAACCATCTAGTGGAAATTTCTCTTATCTTATGGGTCTTTATTCTAACAAATAAAAATTATTTATCTCAAATGGTTGGAGAGAAACTCACAATTAAGAATACACCCATTGTACGAGAGTCTGATGATGTCTTTCTAGAGGAATTTCTAGGTCTTCCACCAAATCGTGAACTTGAGATTTCAATAGAACTCACATCGGGTGTTATTCCCACTTCAAAGACACCATATGGAATTGGCCCAAATTGAGTTATAGGAATTGAAGAAGAAACTCCATGATAATCTTGACAAGGGATTCATACGCCCTAGTGCTTCACCTTGGGGAGCACATGTTCTGTTTGTTAAGAAGAAATATTGATCAATGAGACTCTTCATTGATTATACAGAACTTAAAAGATCACTATCAAGAACAAATATCCTCTCCCATGAATTGATGACTTATTTGAACAACTACGCAGAGCTCAATACTTTTCCAAGATCGATCTTCATTCAGGGTATCATAAATTAAGGGTTAAAAAGGGAGGATATACCAAAGACATCCTTCCATACAAGTTATGGACACTATGAATTTATAGTTATGCCATTTGGTCTTACTAATTCCACTACGATCTTCATTGATCTAATGAATAGAGTCTATAGAGACTATCTTGATTAGTTTGGGGTAGTCTTTATAGACGATATTATTGTCTATTCAAAGAGAAAGGAAGAAGATGAAGATCACTTGAGAATTTTAATGAAGACCCTGACAAAGTAGAATCATTATGAAAAATTTACAAAGAGTGAATTTTGTTATCAATAAGTTTCATTTTTGGGTCACATAATATCAAAAGATGGGATATCTGTGGATCCGAAAAAAACAGAGGTTATCGAAAGATGGTCGAGACCAACAATAGTATCTGAGATCCAAAGTTTTCATGGTCTGCCTAGATATTATCGATGTTTTGTGAATGATTTTTCAAGGTTATCTAATCCACTCACCAGGTTGAATCGAAAAGAAGTTATGTTTGTTTGGACAGAGAAGTGTGAAGAGAATTTCAAGGAGTTAAAAAGAAGGTTATTTGGTGCACCTGTGCTAACACTGCCTTGTTGTGGAGAAATGTTTGTAATCTATTGTGATGCATCCAAGAAAGTATTGTGGTGTGTTCTCATGCAAAATTATATGGTGATAGATTATGCCTCATGACAGTTGAAAATCCATGATCAAAATTACCAAACTCGTGATTTGGAGTCAGCTATGGTAATCCTAGCATTAAAATTTGGATGCATTATCTTTATGGTGAAAGGTGTGATATTTATAATGATCATAAAATTTTAAATTATATTTTCACACAAAAGGAGATGAATATGCACCAAATGAGATGGTTGGAGCTGATTAAGGATTACGACTGTTCAATTCAATACCACCATGGGAAAGCAAACAAGGTGGCTGGGGCATTAAGTTGACAAGACCATTCTATCTTATCCATGTTGAGGATCACAGAAGATCCAATATTTATGCATTTACAATGGATGGATCGTGGATTTATAATATAAGGGAAAAATCTTACCTTTCTCAAATTAATTTTCAACCATTTATACATGTGATGATTAAAGAGGCACAGAAAGAAGATTTAGTGTTACAAAAGAAGGTGAGAAATGTTCCTGAATTTCACATTGATTGTGATGAAATAATAAAGTTCAACAATTGGGTTTTTTTCCTCCCATCACATAATTAAAGAAGGAAATATTGGATGAAGATCGTAGTTCTTCATTCTCTATTCACCCTGGATGCACGAAGATGTATAGGGACCTGTAGGAGTACTTCTCATGGGATGGCATGAAAAGAGATATTGGTGAATATATCTCTCGATGCTTGGTTTTTCAGTAAGTTAAAGCTGAGAGACATAAGTCTAAGGGGATGTTACAACCATTACCCATACCAGAATGGAAATGGGAAAACATCACTATGGACTTTCTCACTGGACTTCCTAAAACATCCAAAGGCAATAATGCTATCTGGGTTATAGTTGATCGTCTTACGATGTCAGCACACTTTACTGCTATTAGAGAAGATTTATCTCCCGATCATCTTGTATGGATATATGTGAAGGAAGTGGTATGATTTCATGGAGTACCACTTTATAATATATATGATCGGGATCCTAGGTTTACCTAAAATTTTTGGCGAAGTATTTAGCATACTCTGGATACATAGTCGAGTTTCATCACTGCTTATCATCCTCAGACTGATGGTCAGTATGAGAGAACAACTCAAACACTAGAAGATATGTTAAGAGCTTGCTCTATGGATTTAAAAGGTGGTTGGTATCAACACATTACTTTGGTGGAATTTTCTTATAATAATATATTTCACTCCAGTATTCATATGGCTCCTTATAAATCTCTCTATGGAATGAAATACAGGACTACAACTTGTTGGGATGAAGTTGGCAAAAGAAAGCTATTAAGACCTGATCTTTTTGATGAGATGACAGAAAAGGTCAGATCTATTCAACAACACATAATAGTAGCTCAGAGTCGACAAAAAAGTTAATCTGACAACCGAAGAAAAGACTTAGAGTTTGAAGTGGGTGATAAAGTGTTCTTACGAATATCTCCTTGGAAGAGAGTAATGAGATTTGGAAAGAAGGGAAAGCTGATCCCCAGGTATATCAGTCCATTAGAAATTCTGGATCGTGTTGGGATGGTAGCTTACCGATTGGCGCTTCCACTGAATCTCTCTCAAGATCATGAAGTGTTCCATTTATCTCTCTAGAGAAAGTACATACTCGATCCTTCACTTGTACCAAGATAAAAAGTTGTACCACTGGAGCGAGATTTTTTTTATGAAAAACAACCGACAGAGATTCTGGGTCATAGCGAAAAAGTCATATGAAAAAAGACCACTCTCTTGGTGAAAGTTTTATAGAGGAACCACCAATTAGAAGAAGCTACATTAGAACTTGAGGATATGATTAGAGAGAGGTATTCTCATCTGTTTGTTAAAATGTGAAAACTTTTGAGGGCGAAATTTATTTTAAGGGGGTTAGAATGTAACACACGAGATATTATGAGAAATATTTTGTTTTTATGTATTATGATTTATAAAGTAATTTTTCACTACACACTACAATCTCTTGTCTTGCGTTAAACTCAAGAGAAACCTTCCTCAATAGCTTGCATTGTACGCAATACCGAGTTTCACTAAACAAAAATATATTATTAAAATATTATATAAACTAGCCTTTATGAATAGTAATAACCACTTATTGAAATTTTATAAATTTTTTCCTCAAAATGGACTTCATTTTTAGATTTGGAATATCTAAATTATCCTAGAGTGAATTTTTGGTATTTTTCTAGAAACATTATTTTTCAGATGAATAGTGAAAACACTAGGTTACTTTTTATTAACTTAATTTTTATTTAAATAATTATTTATTTTATTTAAATTTATTTTAGGTAAAAATTGATACATAATACCAATATAATTTCAATGTAATTCATTGGAGTCATTTTATAATAATTTTATATATATAAAAAATTTATTGAACTTTTCACCACCTTTTACCCACCTCCTAGGAAAATCTGAAAATTTACATAAAACTTAATTTTACCTCTTTTGTGAGTTTAATTTTGAAAATACGAGAGACACTGTTAATATTAAGGATAAAAATGTGGTTCAATAAGATAAAAGTTTTTTTTTTGTGAATAGTAACTTTTTACTTTTATTTACCACGGTTAAAAGTAAATAGGGTAATTAAGGGTAAAAATGCTATTATTATTAACCTAACACATGTACTAATTCTATTGGTTATGTTTAATTCGACCCGAAACAACATTAGGAAAAAAATATGACCATTTAGGTCTACTTGGATTAGATTAGGACATTTATTATTATTATCTTTAAAAAAGAGTTAAAATAGTTAAAATCAATGTTTAATAACTAAAAAAAATTAATATACGGTTATACATAAGATAAAGTAGACTATAAATATTCATTAGAAATATAAAAATATTTCCCACATAATGGGATTTTATTTATAATTTTTAGACATTAAATAATTTAATTTATTTATGACACAATGATGATGCACTAATTACCTTATTAATGAAATATTAACATAATTAATGTTATAAATACTTAAATAAATGTATTTTGAGACTTTTAATAAATTTTATTATTTTTTAGGTAAATATGAAATGTTATTATCGATTTAATTAACTTTTTTTGAACTAATCATGCTATTATGATTTTCAAAAAAATCAATTACCAAATAGTGTCAAAATTGACATAAAATAGTTTTTAAAAAAATAGTATATTACTAATTGTTATTCTATTACTAAAAATCTAATGATTGACCAAATTACTTATATAATGTAATATATATTAATAATTAAACAATTTGGGTTATTCAGTATTGTTATAGTAAGTTTATTAACAATATAGTTTACAAAAACAAAAATACACAGTAAAAGTAAAATTATTTAACTTAGAGTTAATTCTAAATGGTAAGGTTAAAATAGTAACCTAAACTTGTCTAAAACCTATTGGTTGAAAGGATTTCTACCCATACCCACTTTATCATCTAACTAAATAAATTTTTAGCTATTATAATGAGAATATGGCTTTATTATAAAATAATATTTTAAGTTTTTCCTAAGGTGCCCCTCTCGTCCTTTATAAAAGGGAACCTCCTACCTCTCTTCTTTACACTATTTTCAGCCTCAAGATCGGGAAAACCCTGTCCATTTCCCTTCTCGACATCCCTAGAATCATATTAGAGTTTCTGGTCTCCTTTAAATACCAACTCTATTCCATTAAGAGGATGTTTAAATGAGGCACGTCAATGAAGCAGTAATCTCTTATACCGATTCTTTCAGGTTTATTCCTTCATATACTTCCTCTTATTTAGTTGTTTCATTATAAAGTAATAACATAATTATAACTCATATAATGATATGTTATTATAAATATTAAATAACCCTATTTATCCTTCTATCCATCCTACAAAAAATGAAATGACCACGCGTGCGTACGTACGGAATACCGTCTCCACACCGTGGTGTAATCTGTTTTCCACCACCACCTTACTTGGATGGGTATAATGGTGAAAATAATAACTATGTATATGATTATTATAACATGATAATAATTATGAGATATTTTACCATTCACTATAAGACCATTCAATAAAAATGGGAACGATATCGTCCCTCATGCGTACGTACGACTTACCGTCTCCACGATGCAATGTGATTCGTTCTACAAGATCTTCACTGAAACATGATTATATAAATGAATTTAATGAATAAATATGATATATATTATACCACTAACATTATTTAAATGATGTATCTATAAACTAAACAGAGTAATAAGAATTTATTCGACAATACATGCATATGAACATAAAGCAATGAACACCCGAATAAAAAGTAGCAATCAAATATTACTAACAAGACGATAAGAATATGACCATTTATGATATAATAACAATGAATATGATTCTGTAATATGCCAATGACATTATTGAAATCATTATACAATAGGTTCATATACGTACGAAGCATATCAGACCTAAGGTAAGGGAAGATCTCACAATCTCATTTTTATCTGAGATTGTTAATACTTATGAATTTACTAGGGCATATTTATCATTCACTTCATTGTTTACTAAATACGTAATATTATTTCAATCCTACTACAATTGTTAAAATCCAATTTTACCCATTGGTGTGTTTTTAGTAAAATATATGAATGGAATCTTTTTTCGTTTTTATTATGAGGTACTTTTTGACTTTTCCGTCCAAGGTATGAGAATAATGTTTTTTAACTTATAAGGCATGAATGGATTTTTAGAAAATTATTTCCTTGAAGCTTCCTTTACAATTTTTCAAGTTATATTTTTAATTAACTTCTTTTATTCTAAAATATTATGACATATTAATAATGGAAAAAAAATTAAGTAGAAAGGATATTTTCATCAAGAATGAAGTTCAAGAGTTTTATCAAAATTATTTTCAATCTAAGATAATATAGGGTTCTGTTTCTATCCCTATTTTTACATTGATTTGATTATTTTATGATGGAATTATATCCTTTTATCTTATATGGTTTATGTTATGATGGTATGATGTTTAAGAATCCCATTTTTATTAAATGGGTCATGCTATGATATATGATTTATGATCTTGTGGAACCCATAAGAATGGTTTAATTATAAGATGGGTGGGACATATATCTCCCTCAAAAGCATTGGGTAAATATTTATATCTCATTAGATAGACATGGTAGAAGGGGAAAGTTAATATGGTTCAGTGATACAGAACTGGAAGGAGGTGTGAACTTGGTTCAAAAATGGACATTTCCACTAAGATAGTCTTGGAAATGATTCTTGACTAATAATAAATTATTTTCTACGATTATGTGTGTATGAAACAAATATTCATCTTTTATGTTATGATTATTGGGATTAAATTTCACGACTATGATTTATCCCATGTTATGATATTATGATAACTTGTGCATGTTAAGATTTTCGAAATGCTATGTTCTTATGAGAATGATATTTCTTTTGTTTACCGATACTGATCATTTGAGTTCACCATTTTATAGGTTTCCTTTCCCCAGGTCTGGAAAAAGGTTATTATGTATGATAGGCCAAAAGGGACTCTAGATATGATGAAATAAATGGGATACAATGTAGATGCTTTATGAACCAGTTGGTTATGTTTCCCAGTTTCTAAAGATACTATACCTATACGGTCCTACCATGGTTTTGTTATATGTTGTAATAAGATTGCTTCAATTCTGATGTAATAAAAATGTATGTAAAGTATGGGTTGTTAGATGATACATACAATATGAACCTATTATTGAAGATATTTTGATGGATAATGAGATCTGTGGGATGGGAGATAGATATTATGTGGCAATAAGTTATGCCTCGATTGGAGAGATGCATTAGTATATGCATATGGGTGTTAAATTTGACATCTGAAATGATATTACAAGGTGAAAATTGGATTATTGATTTAGTATATGTTAATATATGATATTCTTGACTGGAATCTATTCATTGGGTGATGTCTTGTTTTCATTTTTTATCTACACTCCATTTAACATTACTTGGGGTAGATGGGTGTTCATGGTTTTATGATTCCTATTGGGGGTATAATTGGGTGGGATTCCTAGAGTTAGTGGTTTATATAATTCTTCTAATAATGAATGAATATTTTTTTCCCCACATGGTAGTTTGAAGATAGAATTACCTTGCAATAATATGTCAATCAGGATAAACTGAGTCCTATGTTTTGATTATTCCTAGTGGTCATTGAATTTTCACTAAGGATTGATATGTTTTAAATTGGAATATTGAAAATGATTAATTAAATAATGGAATGTTAATTAATTCATGGAAAATGAGAAATAAGTTTTTTTTAATTTATTTGTAAATTTTTTAATCCATGTTCATATAGGATATCTGGTCTTTACAGTGGTAGTTGGGTGTCCATGAGATGTTAGCTTCTATTTTTTCTAATATTAGGTTTTTTCCATTGTGTGGTTTTAATATTAATTATATCATATATATATATTTATTTCATAAACTAACCAAACCTTGTTGGTTATGGAAACTAGAACCAAATAGACTCTAGGAGGGTGTTTTCCCAATAATCTCATTTTGAGGATTGATGGTTGACTACGGAATATGACCTTACTATGATTTCATTATTTTCAGTTGTACTTATTTGTTTGGTATTTAGTTTTCCCATAATTGTTTTTACTTCCATGTGGTGGTATTTCTATTTTTTTACAAAAATATATTACCAGATATATTACAAAATGTATTATTATAGGTATTATGGGAAAAAGATATTATTTCTTGAGGTACATACTCAGATTATGGGATGATGTCTAATGAGGTATAATAATTGATGTTTGAACTATGTCATATGGGTTATAGGTGATCTTGGAATCCACTCAGTTACTATATGTGGATATGTGAATGGGATGATGAGATTATGTGTTAATCAAGATACATGTTGTGGTTCTTTTCCCTAGTGTCTTTGGGATATCATACCTTTTGATATAGATGGACCATGTATAGAAACATCAGTTCATAAAAGAAATCTAGTTTGGAGGAGAAGTGGGGTTCCCTTGACGTTTCCTTATTATACAATATTCTCTATTTTATTTGATAGTTTTTCTGAGATTCTATGTTGTGGTTGGGAACATATTCTACCGATTCAGTTAACATGTTTATTTAATTATTATTCATTATTCTTCAGGAATCCTTCTTTATATTTTTCAGAAACAGAACGCGATTGGATCCTACTTATTATACATTCATTATCAGCATAAATATATATATATAAATGTATATTTAGTTTATCTGGATTATTTTGAGGATTAGACGAGGTATAACATGCTATTGGACTTTCATGGGCTGGGTGGGCTTTATGGTCACTATTCTTTTTAATTTTTTGTGGACCTTGTAGTTTCCTTTTCATTTTTTAGTAACCTATGTCAAATAATGTTGTGAGATTTTATTTCATTATATATGTGTGTGTGAGTGATCAGGTGTCGGTTGTAGTATCTTTTTCGTCTCACTCTTCTGAATATTTCTCTTAGAGGGTAATAACTTCAATATGAATTATTATTATGCCTCCAGTACTAGTCTCAAACCATGGGACTACTGGAGGTGGGACTTAGGTATTCACCATACCTACCCCCTCATTATGGTATATATTTGGGGATATGGTCATGACATACATTATTATTATCCGCTTTATTATCTCATATGTTCAATCGATTGATATGTATTGTTTTTTATTTTTACTGATAATAATAGATAACACTATTACTATATTTCCATTCAAAAATTTAATGTAAATGAATATTAAAGATGATATTTCAAGGATTTAGTAACATGTTAATCATATTTATTGGAATATATATTTCATTGTTAAATAATATGTTAGTTTACCCAATTTCAATAAACCTGAAATCAATGTGTTCTCATGTTGTGATTTACATTGAGAAGAATTAAATAATCATGTATAATTATACAATATTCATGTATAAAATGTTTTTTTCGTCTCATTTATTATTACATATTGATATAAGTATATTTGAAAAATTTTGTAGATAAATAAGTGAATAAAATAAAAATAAATCATTGTTCAATCGAAATTTTTATATATTGACCCAAATGTAACATCAATATTACATATGATTGTCCATATTTGGATTTAATCTTATTATAATATTTTTTCATACTATAGTTACAATAATTTAATATGAAAAAAAAATTTACATTAATTAATGAATCTATAAAAAACCATATAAATAGAAAATGTGGTAGGCAATGAAATGATTACATTATGAATAAAAAATGAGATGAGATATGGAGTCTAAAATTCCATGGAATACATTACACATATATCCCAATAAATTATTTGTGACATTATCTATAATGACCTCCCAAATAAACCAATAACGAAATCACTCTCCATTAAATCTTTCATAGAAAAATTATTTCCATACATTAGTGGGACTTTAATCAACTAAATTTATGAGTAGTGATTCAAAATAAAAAAAATATATTTTATATTCATTAGTGTTATGATATACATAAATTTTACTTAATTGTTTAATAATATAGATGTGAATAAGATAAATTTCATAACATCAACCTATTAATAGAGAATAATGAATACGTTTACTCAATGTACATTTAATGTTTTTATATAATATTCAGTAATCAATATTCTCAATGAAAAAATTATATTAAAATAGATCAATAAATACATTATATGATATAGAAGAACAATGAATCAATTTATAATGATGAATTTATTTTTATTGTACAATTGTGATATTCCATCAGTTTATATCATTATCCTCGATAATGAAATAAATCATTTATTTCATGCAGTACATACACATCAATAATAATTGGTATCTATAATAGATTTTTATTTCAGTGAAAAAAATTATGATTTGAACCCATTGGTAAAATTTATATTAGATTCTCTTTTTATAATCAGGGATATGTGAACAAAAATTGAAAAATGGTTTTTAATAAGAACATAGAAAATTATTATTCGACATTAGACATGATGAGAATGCAGGAACAAGTACTCATGAAATTTAATCCAAGTAATAATAAAATAAATTATGTGTGGAAAATTCTCCATCAAGCATAAGATTTTAAAACTGAAATGAAAATTCTGATCAACTCAATGGATAAAAATAATGATCAACATAATTTGTGACACAAATATTAATGTTTTCTTATTATGTATTCTACGAAATCTATAAACCAACGCACCACTCCTTGTGCTCATGAGAACAATTAAAATCAACAAAATGTAAATTTAAATTGAAAAGTGAATCCTTTTAATATAACTACTGTTGAACTTGATCATGAAAAATGTAATGGAATTTCAACATATATTCTACTCCAAAGAGACATATTCCATATTCAATTTGTTATTCCAACATTTTTTCTTTTAATTATTTTTATACACATTAATTCACCACCATAAAATTTAATAATTAATTATGAGTGAAAATTAACTGGGTTAGTAGTTGAATCCCTAGAATAAGACACCTCCCAAACAATTTTTTGAGATTGTAATGCATCGATTTTTTTTAAAATTTCCATCTTATCAATTCAAATTATATTTGATATTTATTACCTCTCTACACATTGACACTATATAAGTTTTTTGGAAAAATAAATCATATTTTATATTTAAAATAAGCTCATGATAATATATTAATGAATTAATGATTAATTAATCTATCTGGAAAAAAATATATTTATATTAATGTTAATATAAACTAATAAATTATATTTGGATTCAGTAGTTTTGGGCATACACAAAATTTAGGATATTTTTTTTATGATATGAGATATTATTTTATTTTATAACAACTTATATAGTCATCATTCAAATGTTAATCCTGAGTTTCTGGTTGAACTAATAATAGGTGTATGTATTTTAATGATTCATATTATAACAACCTATATTGAATTGGTGTAATAAATTATGAAACAAATGTATTATTTTGAAACAATATTATAGTCCATGATTCACTTCCATTGGGGATAGAAATCAATTTTTTTATTAGAAGGATTAATTTTCACTTATTTAATTGATTGTTCATATATATATATATAATTAAATGATCTAGTGTGAGTATATTAATTCCCATATTGATGATTTTTTCAATAAAATACATTGGGATCATTATGTTTTAAGAGTGGTTTTGTTTTAGGATATCATATCATAATGGACAATAAAGAATATATAAAAACAATAACCTTTTATAAAAAACTAGATAACATTTAATTACTTGTTATTCAATTTAGACATATAAATTCCACCAGATCATTATATATATGATCAGTAGAAACATATTTTATTACCATGAAAAATTTATAGAATCTAATATTTATAATATTTTTATATATTACATGTGAGTAATCGATCTAATTTTTACATGTATTTTTTATAATATTATATGGATGATTTACAGATCCAATCCCTCACACAAAATTATAATCTATGGACTAGGTTTTGTAGAATTAATTTAGGAAATATATTAGAAATATTAATATAAATTCATCATGTTTTCAAGAAAAAGTTGAAAAAATATTTATTTGGGTACATATTAAAAATATAATTGATCCAATGAGTTCTATATACTAATTCTACCCAAGACATAACATAGGGATTCTCAACATTAGGAATTATTTTAAATGTTATCACTAGAGTACAATTAATCAATCAAATTAAATTAATTATCTATTTTATTTTATATTTCCTAGTGAAAAAGTAATAAATATAAATCATATTATTCATCAACAACAGGTTTTGGGAAATAAAATATGTACTGAGTACATCCACTATAGAGGATCGTGTGGAGGATTGTTTGTAGACAACGTTGATTTGCATTATATTCAATATTTTGAAACAAATGATTTCATGGGTCATCATTACAATGGAAACAAAAAAGAATTTTTTTCCACTGATTAATCCAAAATATAGGTAAGATGATTAATTTGTGATATCTATCCAATTTTACATCCAATTTCCAAAATGGATCAATTCTGAAAATTGATATTTGAATCATTCATCGATTGTTGATTTATTTTCAATGGGTTTATTTAATTGTTCTTTATATATTCATACATATTCATTCATCAATTTTTTAACAATGTATCAATGATTAATAAAAATGTAAATGGATCATTCCCCACATCAGATGGATTATATATTTCTTATTTTTTTATTTCCTTATTTACTGTGGCTATTTTATTTTCCCAATGTTTCAATGTTTTCTTATTATTATATTATTTCATGATTATTACATATTCATGTGGGTTGGTACTATAGAAATGGATTCAAAAATAAGTTTTCAATTTGAGGATCTATGATAATAGTGGATAAATTGAGAAGGAATTAGATTAAATAGTATCAAGGGTTCTATTTGTGTTATGAATGCATGACAGATGTTTGGGGAGGAAATATACTTGTCATCACAATGGTATTTCATCGAGAATATCATGTACTATATGCTGATGATCTTCAATAAATTTTAATAACAAGATTTAGATCCACATAATCTAGATGAAAACATTGCATTGGTGAAACACAAAAAAGACTAGGGATGAACCATAATAGTATAGTGATTTATGTGTCGTATGGCATGTTATAAAACATCAAATGTTGTGCATAACCCCTAGATATAATACTATTGATTAAATGAATACTGAAACATCACACATTGTGTGACACTATATCATACTATGTGACTCATTATAAGAATATAATGATGTTAGTCATAGGTTACATCACCATGATTGAGCTGATGTACACATTCATAGATATAGCACACTGACACGGTCTATTGTACATTGGAAAGTGAATGAAATAATTCGAAGGAACCCCAAGGCTTTTTATGCCTTTTATAATTACTTACATATTATGTATTTTAAGGATTTCATCCCATGGGATGTATAACCACCCTGGTAATCCCAACGGAGGATGGATATGTTGTGTACCCCCTAATTATGCCACATATAGCACCCCCACACTTAATGGTGTTTGGAGCCATTAAATTAATAGATTAATACTAGTACTGGTTTATCATGTTCCATTGGTCCATCCCATTAAGGGTATAATGAGACATTAAATCAACATTTTTGTATTCTAATCAGCGCTATAGGATGAGTCTAAAAAATAGATTATGGCTTACCACTATGAGACCAAAGATTGATCCTCTAACATTTGATATTTTAGTATATGTTTATTCAATTGGCATGACCTCCTTTTAAGAGAGAGTTCATCCTCCATCTAGAAGGCCATTTCAGTATGGTTGATCATATTTATAGAGTATGACCCCATATATAGTTTTTGGTTACATATTTCATTTAGGGTTTCTCTTATAAGTGTTTGGTTTTTAGTGTTTAGAGAACTATTTTTTATTGTCCAAACTGACTACATCCATATAGATGTCTGTCACAAATAATGGTAAGGTTTGTTGATGGAATTATCCTCAACTGATCACTTTATTGAGATGAATATTATTGGTGGATGTTTTGTTGCGACTGCTTAGTGGTGTGGTGTTTATCAATAGTATATATGGCTTTTTTAATATTGGGAAATATATTTTTTATGATAAGAAATTCAATATTATTTATGGTGTTTTCATGGGTGTCCTATTGATTATTTTTATAATCACTCCAGAGTGGTATCTACCTCCACATGTTGTTTCTTATATAAATGATTACCCATTTATTTTTATCTTAGGTGGACATGGAACTAAGGGAATATCACGTAATAAATATGGGTTGAGATTATTTATGGGTTCTTTTATTTTATTTTAGACATCACCCTTATAGATTGATAAACTCCAATTAGTTTTCTATTTGTCGTGTATTTGACATTTTATTACTTTATGTTCCTTAATTTCATCCTATGAGTTGTGGGATAATAGATGTATGCATGCATTGATTTATTTATTTTTTTAAATTATTCATTGTATAGAAATATAGATGTGTGATGTTTTATAAATACATTTGGTTAATTCATCAAAGTAATTATATATGTCTACTCATTGCTTCTCTCTAGAACCTAAACTCATTGATATGGGCGTGGGTAGTCATGTTTCAGGCTATGTTGAGCAAGGTCATAACAGAATGATAATAGGGAATAATAAGTTCAACCATAGGGCTGGAGTTGATGAGATTTGGTTTTGGTTTAATAGAATTAGTGATATGTGATTTATGTATAAATTTTTTTAAGGGACTCTAGTGTAGGTGCATCATCTGATAAATACTTTGAAAAAGACTCTAAACACTTCCATTTTGTCTTAGTACATGTACAAAATTATTAAAGGGTAACCTTGGTAAATGAATAATTTTTAAATCAGTTGTTTTTTCTATGTACTTGTCGATTTATCTCCCCATATATTCTATTTTACTATGGTATACATCATTTATTTATAAATTCCTCCCAAAATATAGTGAAAAATTATTCAACTACATGATCGCGAGGAAGATCCACTGAGCGATGAAGCATTGTTTTAGGGTCCATTGGAAGAGATAGTACCATCGAGATATTCAATAGTTATACCACCATTGATTGATCATACATAACAACATAGAGTTCCATCTGATGATTCACCCAGTCTGAGTGTGTATTATGAGTTCTAGATGCATTGAAATCCTATTTCATGTTGAGATCATGACCACCATGTTGTTTGGACTATCGATAAAATTTGAGCTGAGTGTTCTATCTTATGTAGACTCCCCCATATAAGATGGACGTCCATATAGAAAGTTTCATATATGGATATTTTGGTAGATGGTTCAATCTAGTGAAAAAATCACATGATGATATGGATATCTCTTAGACATACATCAAGCATATGTTCCGAGAGTTCTATTATCAATTCATGTTTTGATAACTACGCACAGCGGATTTGATACATATGTAGTAATGTTAATAGACTGTTGAAGAGAATTGTGAATTATTTCATGATCTCTCATGATACTCCATTCATATGATATGGGATCCATTCATCCAATCCCAATCCTTTGAATAGGTATTATGATCTGATATAATGGATTCCATGATTTATATTTTATTTAAAACTAATGATGGAGCACTAGAGAGAGGATTGGTGGGGGATACAAACCTTCCCAATCATGTGTCAGTAATGGGTTCTCATAGTGGGAATACAAGATAAAAAAACCTTAACAGCAAGAAGATTAAATTATTGTTATGGTTCTATGGATGTCAGGTGCCTTAACAGATGATCCTAGGAAATATTATTTGTAGTCTAAGTCTCCTATTATATCCGGATTCATCCATGGAGAGGTGATGTTTATCATTTGATAGTCGGGGACATCTAGCATGATATTGTCTGACATGTTTATAGCAAATAAATAGGCATTCATGGAACCACATCGGAATTTAAATAGGTACTATAATGTTGATTTTTTGGGATTTATTTGTTGTATAAGTGATTTTTGAGGTGAAAATTCTGGTTGGAGGTTTTACTTATTACAAACAATACCCCAAGGTGGTCGACACCATTGTCAAGGAGCTAGTTTTCTAGGACAAGGCTAATTATTGGCTATAGAGGCCTATGACCAGGATTCTTATAGGATGATATGAGGATCCATATATATCATTATTTACATTATTTTTAGTATTAATAAACACATTAGATATTGTTTCCATTTATTCCACGTCTATGGTTCAATACATAGTGATTATTATATATCCATTAGCTCCAAAATAGTTGATGGGGACTCTTATAGGTGGTGATGTAGTGGTTTTTCACTTCTTTAATCAGTGTGATGTAATTCTTAGAGAAGAATGATTTGTATTTTATCTCATTATTTTAGTGATTTGTCCTTATTAATTCATATTATTTATGGACTTCTTATTCATAGTTCATTCCCATATTGACAATTTTAGAAAAGGATGTGTTGGGTTCAAAATTATGGGATGAAATTTTCATTAGTGTGTGAAAATGAACACATTGATGTGTATGAGGATGTAACGAATAATAGAATTCAACTGATTACTCTTTAGTTGGAAAGCATTAATATTAATTAGAGGATATTAGGGGCTACTAGTTCCCTCTTGTGGTGGTGGAGTATGGGAACATATTTTCTATGGATGTACTAGGATCACATCGTGACCAAGAGTTGGACGTATAAATTGACTTACACTATGAAAAAAATAAATATAAAAACAATCATATCAAATATCTCCAACTGAGAATTTTGATAATAGAGTGATGTTAAATTACATATGGCATAAGTTCATTGTGAGACACAATATTTCTATGTGGTCAGTAATAGTTTTATTCACCATTAATGGGGATAAATGATTGAGGTTATGTGTGGATTAGTAGTTCATTATTAATGTGACAATGAATAATAAGTATTAAATAATAAAGATATAAAAACTCTTTATTCTGTTTAGAGGGGTTTCATGGTTCTTGGAGATTTTCCTCAAATTAGTCTCTCTGTAGATATGAGGATCAGATGAGGATATACTCTATAAAGAATTCAGATGTCTCTACGGTCACAATGAGTACATGTTAATACCCTTAGACATGAATTTTTATTCAAAAAATTCTAGGGAGTCATGAATCTAATCATTTATCCATTCATAGATTTTATTTTGGAGATTTTCATTAACGAAATCCAAGTGTAATTAGAATATCATTTAGAGCACCCATACAGTTGATGATGGTCCTAGAAAATCTCAAAGGGCTCTATCTTTTTGGGAATCTATCAAAGTGTTAGTTTTATATTTTATAGAGAAAACATTTATGAAACATCATCTAATTTTATGAATTGGTAGTGAACCTAGTGATTGATGATGCAATGATATCATAGGAGCCATAAAAGAGTGTTACCAAGGTGCAATGTCTTCTTCAGTTTTTCGAATACTATTTGATGATTGAACCAAAATTGTATTTTATGATGTACCAGGACAACTTTGACCTGATAGGGGTAGTATTTTTTAAATTTAATGGTTACAATAGTTTTTTATGAGTCGAGATATATTATGATTATTTCTATCATCTTGAAATTTCTTAAAGGAGGTACGGAGTGCATACTATTTTTCATGATGTGTCAGGGACCAGGCATGTGTTTTTTATGTAAAGGAAGGAATTTATTTCCTTTGTATCATGTAATTTTTGACCACATCAATAGAACTATTTTACCCACAATCATAATCAAGAAAATATATTCCTCTCAGTAAATATGTTGTTACACTACCTAATGGGTGAGATGTTTTTCATTGACCTTAATAATAACAGTATCAAGTGTATTTTAACACATAAGTATAGTAACATGGGATAGTGGGGATCGATATGTTCATCCATAACAATAAAATAGTGATTATTATTACTACATAGAAAGGGAACATGGGGGAAGACACTCTCTCCAGGTTATCATTTATTAGTAAGTTGGTCGAGGCGTCATAGTAGTTATCCAAGTTGTAGTTGTCCTTTGATGATAGGGGTATTCTGACTTATTATTATTTGATCGCTATATCCCCATCACTTTTATAGTTTTTATATAATATCTAAATTTATTATCTAATATTTTTACATTAGATACTCAAATATTCCATGGATATTCCCTTGATGGATATTTTGATGGTTGGTAGAAAACAATCCTTTTTAGCGGAAGAATGCTCATTACATGGACCTTGTAGGAGGAGTTGGTGAGAGAGTTATATTAATCCCCCTAAGTAGTGCTACTAGGTGAGAAAATGATATAAAAGGAAATTATACATTAGTTATGGTGGTCATGGATAAAGAGTTGAGTTGAAAACATTCTCTCTATATAAATCAATTTTTAGAATGTAATGGTTTAGTACCTTGTTCTATAAGGTTTAACTCAACCCCTTGAGGTTCTAGAGTGTAAGTGGGATGAGATATCCATAGACATTTTGATACAGTTAAAATTTCTGTCTAGAGGTACTTATTTCTTATGTGTAATAACATGTCAAATCTCCATTCTATTCCAGATACTATCAAATCACGATAAGAGTTCATTAGAGACCATTGGATGCTTTTATGTGCAATAGGATGCCCGACTCACTGGAGTTCCTTCAATGATCATTTTTAATGTGATATAACTTCATGTATCAATTACATATCTAATTGGATGAGGAATTTGTGACGCAATTTCAATTTAGAATAGAGTTTTACCCCCATTGTGAAGGCTAGATATAGGGTACTATTCAGGTCATAGAGGATTTAATGTGGGCCAGCATGTTTGATTTTGGATATACATAGAAGGATCATCTGCCCTTAGTGTAATTTGCGCACAACAAAAACTACCATTCTTAATTTGAATGGCACTATTTGACATCTTGTGCAGGCTACCTTGTACATCATCACATTTTCGTACTGATTCAGAAGTGTCTTCACTCTGGTGCTTAGAGTTAGTGTGACCTACAACAATGAAGGATTAGATCATCCTAGATTGGTTGATGACAACATAAATCCTTCAATATTTTTGTACATACAAATGAATGAGTCATGTATATAATTAAAATGGAGAAAATGTTTCTCAAGGGTCTCAATATAATAATGACTATAGATATTTTTAGGTGGCAATCTGTCTTTGAGACTCATTGAACAGTTCCATATTATATGTAGTGTTGGAGATTTGTCATAAAACATTTGTCTACCAAAATCATTAGATCGGATAAATGACTTCTTCTAAGTGTCACTATTGAGGAGGAACATGCACGACCCATCGTATGCTATCGACTTGGGATATATGGGCATCATGGAAGGTTATATAACTATATAGTGGTTGTTAGAGGTCATTGACCGATAGTTGAGGACACATCCTGGGTTATTTTTTTCATTAGTGTCTGGGTGATGACAACACATGAATCATTAAGAGATCCAGCGTGAGTGGTAAACCATCTTACAAGCCCCTTACCATAGCCTAATTGAGTCGAATTTTTCTCTTTTTGGATATAAATATAAATGTTTATAGAAATTTAACATCTTTTACTTTATCATTTATTGATTTATTATATTATATTTATGATTTTCCAATCTTTGTATATATATGGAAAGTGATTCATAGATTATGTATTTTTGGAAAAATAATTTAAAATGTTTTAATACCACAACCATATAGATTTAATGAAAATATAAATTAACTCTTAAATGGAGTCCCAACTCAATAATATGAGGAAGACATTGAGTTTATTTCATGTGTTTTATCCTAGTTTGAAAAAAAAAATCATTTCACAGCATCAAGATTTTCTAAAAGCAATCACATGCCCATAATTAATAAAATTAATTAATTAATTATATTATATTATATTGTAACTAATGTAATGAATTATTCCACTATTTAAACATGGTTGTTCCTCAACCATAGGGTTAAGCACAAATTATATGTATTGAGAGTAATAGATGTTGGACATCATGTGTATAATCATTGTAACAGGATGTTAGATCGTATCATATTATAGATCATGAGCCAAAAAATTTCAAGGATATAATCAAGTGTATAGAAATAAAACAATTACTTTTTAGAGACTGATAATAAAACTAGTTCACATGTATTATTTACTATTTGTATCTATATATTTATCCCTTGTGGAATACCGATCAATTTCTGAAAAATAATTTATTTTTACATCGATAGAGGATTTATTTTAATGGATTTTATAATTTATTATTGTTTATTTACTATCAATGTTATTCAATTTATAAACTATGGATTAAGCTAATATTAAAAAAAATATGAGTTTTATTCCTCATATCTCATGGATTATATATTTTCTCCCTCTTTACCCTTACAGTCATTGTAAGAATTTATATTTTGACATGTTTTGATGGTTACCCAATATTCAATTATTCTGTGAAGACTCATTGGTGCAAAATATTTTTATAATGGGTATGGAATGTAATGTAGGTTTCTATTTGAGGATCTATAATGATTATGGATGATTCATGGATTTACGACATCAGATGATAATGAGGATTCCATTACTAGGATGGGTATATGGAGACAGTTTTAGTGGAGGTATATTTAGCTCAACAAGGGTGTCCCATGTAGATAATAGATAATATCATGTAGATCAATGATGGAAGGGATAATCCATATTCAAATCCTCTATATTTAGCTAAAAATATGTTTTCATTAGCTTATGAACATTGTTGGGGTAGAAATCAAGGGGTCTGGTGATTTCTTTGTTACAAGGCACGTTAAATGGGATAACATGTTTTATGGGACCCCTAGTTATAGAGATAGGGTTTCTAAGGAGAGAAAAATATCCCACATAATGTGACTCTATCACACATTATGTGTCCTATTCATGGTAGATTGTTATGCAACTAAAATACTACACACTCATGTGATGGATGAAGTACAAGAACATGATCAATGTAAAATAACACATTATGTTGTTCATGGGCTTAGGTTGATGATATACATAAGGTGTTGGGATACCTCTACACATTGTGAAGTAATATATACACATTTTGTACTTTAAGGATTATATTTCATGTGATGAATAACCTCATCGAAGGATTTGGGATTGGATAGACACACAATATTCCACCACTAAATACCGTACACCCCCACCCCTTGAGGGCGCTTATATAAATTCATTTATTCAGTTGGGAACATTATCTAATGGGAATGTTCTCATGTTAAATCACTTCCAGGGAAATGTAAATAATTATGTCAAAATCAATGTATTGTGATCCAATTTAGATAATGAACATTAGATAGAGTTTTTTGTCCCCCTTTGTGACAATATCGTGATCGTCTATCATATCATACCATAGGTTATGTTTGTAAAATTTGTTTCACCTCTTTTTGGAATAGGATTTATAATCCATAAAAGGGTATGGTTTAGGTGGATTGTTGGTATCACTTGAGTATTATCCCCTATATATCGTTTTGATCTATATTGGGTTTGTGGTGTCCCCCAGCCATCCAGGGTGTTATCCTGTAATTGAGTATCACGGTATTGAGAGAATATAGTGCTTTATTGAGAAGGGCCCATTTATCATGGACACATGGTTGATAGTATATGATGGTGTAAAGTCATTTGGTGTGAATTATATAAGAATTGGTGTCCCAATAATTAATATAATATGTCTAGCGCATTGTTTTTTACCACATGGTGGTTTGGTGTCCTTCCTTATTATACCTAAGTCTTTTGTTATGCATTGATAGAAATATTTTTTTAATGAAGTGATAATTTTGGGTGGCTGGTGGTTAGTGTTTTCAGGGTGTCCTATAAGTTATTGTTACATTCACCCTTATATAGGATCCTCCCATAAGTTTGGTATATTATAATGATGACCTCCCATATAAGGGTGTCCTGAGTGGATCAAGTGTTATTGAGGCACAACTTGAAGTAGAGATGATGAGGTTTTAAAGGTTTTTTTTATTTGATCGATGTCCACACTCATTGAGTAAGTTGTGTTGTATTTGGTTCTCGGAAACAAAATTTCTGTACTTTATGATAACATATATTCCTATTTTTAAATATTCATATACTTCTTAACAAATCATGACTGTTATTTTACATTAAATTATGTGATAATGTTTTATTAGAAGCTTTCAATCTAAAAAAAGTAATAGTATTTCCCCACTATAAAATAAAATTGTATGTTCAATTTGTAAACTCTTAGATATTTGTTATTTATCAGTACAATATCAATTGAGGGACAGAACTGATAGAGGGTTTTAGGGGTTGAGAATCATTTAAAATTGAGGAACCTTTTAATTGTGCATGGGCTTTGAAATATCAAATGTTGGATATTATGGCAATGAGACCATCCAATAGGGAATCCACAATTATATGTGTCATGGTATGTTGTTATATATGGGAAGGTTTATTGATCTTTATACATTAATATTATCATTAACGATTATCTTGAGTCACATACAATTAAATATTGGTGAAAACTGTGGTGAGATATGTTCATGGGGAGTTTGGATATATTGGGATCATCCTGAGTAATATTGAATTAATGAAAATTTATACAAAGGATCATTCATTTTTTATTCAATGGATGTTGTTTTCCCAAGCACTGTGATGGAAACTAAATTACTAGAATAAATCATCAGTTATTGTGTTTTAAAGGAATGCTTGAATTCAATGATGTGTGAGAAACAATGATAAATACATATGTAGATGACATCAACGTAGAACCTACTTGATTATAAATATCATGATAAGTTAATATATTACATAGTAAATATCAGTATGACATATTATGTCATTTCAACATTACCTTATTTCAGTATGTATTTAATTGCATCTTTATATACACCAAACGTAGAAAATATTATACATTTTAAAATTCCACTGAGATAGAGTCATATATTATCACACACTAACTGTAACCCAAATCATATTTAAATAATATATTATTATTTATAATTTTACAAGTTAAATAAATATTATTACCACATATTTTGAAAAAATTAATTTTTTTTGTTGATCACAAATACTTCGTCACTTGTATTTCAAGAGAATATTAAGCCATAATAATATTTAATGAATAGTTATTTTTTATTCAGTGACTATAATAAAAATTTATTTATTAGAAAATAAATATGTATATTTATTTATTAAATATATACTCATTATTAGTGGACCCATAAAATTTTTGGAGGAATGACAGATTGAGGTTTTGGGACTTTTGTGAAATAAAATATATTGAATATTATATAATCAGAAAAATATGTAATTTAATTCAAAAGATAAGAGAATCTCTATTAATTAGTGCTATTATTTTTATAGGCATGGTGATCTATAGAAGAATAAATATATTTTAAAGGGAACATGTGGAAGCATTTATCTCTACTACCTAGATGTATTAAATCCAAAATATATTATTTTCTAATATTGAGAAATCATTTTATGTTTTTAATAGTTATAGCCATTGAGAAACATCTTATAGCCTTCTTAAGTCCCTCTGTAATATCACTCCCATATATAGAGGGTGATCTTCCTCTACCACTAATGATTGATTCTCTAGAGATTAATAAGAATTATATAGATGAGATTCTTGAGGTGATCAAATAAAAATGACATAAGATATAGGATTTGTTGTACAAGAACGTTGAGATTCCTTTGGCGGTATTCAAAGAGTTATAGAAAAAATGTGAATCACCAATAGATAGAATATTCTCTTGTTTCATATAACACAACAACATTGATTAACATGTCTTTTTTCATATCCATAAATGAACAAATAATTCAATCATGGTATTTAATTAATTCATTAAATTGATAATAAATTATACGTGATGATCATGCACTTGGTTTTAATTATCTATCTATTATCTATTTTATTTTACATGATTCACTGGATTATGGAATTAATTATAATTTAATTGATAGATTGATTATTGATTATGAAAAAAAAGAATAGTCGGGTGTAACCCATCACATGCTTGCATCGCATCAAGAACATACAAGTTGTATAGGATTGGTCACGTAATTATTTAAAAATATTTGAACGTCATTGATACATTTACACATATATGATTATGTTTTTGATTGATGATTAATTTTTAATTAATAAAATTGTGATATATTCATATTTAACAATCATTACTCATAGATCTAATCAAATCATATAATTTTTTTGAATGAAATAAAATTTAAGTTCTCATGTATAAGTGTTGAGGATTTTGGAAATATAACAAAAGTGGTCATGTCATTTAATCAGAGTTACATGATGTTTACATGTGTTCAATTCACCATAAATTATTTCATAATTAATTATGACTCTGTGCATTAAATACATGTGGTTCATTTTATTTCATACACTGTGTATTGGATGGGCTATCCTATCAAATAGTCAGCTAAATCACATGTCATTTCTACCATGTAACTAGTTTTTTTTCATTTAATTAATAGATGTTTTATGAATTTTGATATGTAGACTACCTAGCGGGTGACCGTGTAACACAGAGACCATACACTGTGTACTCTATTTCTTGAATCAAATTTAATACACTGGGTCCCTCATTATGTTCCTTAGATTGATGGTATGAGACATACATGTTGTGTATCTCACTTTTATTGTTCCTCTACATATTATAAATTAAGTATAATCAATATTAATTTATTATACAATGAAAAAAAATTATATATGTGCTTTCATTTCGTCATTAATTTCATAAGACATTCCATGTTATGGGTTATATATATATGTTTAATTAATTTCTAGGACATTTTTAGATATTTGTATCATGTATGATTTGTATTATTCATATTACTCCATGTGTCTTGAATCATAATTTGTTATAGAATAATCATGTAGTCCGTGAAATAATTATGTCAATATTACACGTCATGAAAGTTTGTAATATGTTGTGTATTCCATATTCCCCAAGAGTAAATAGTATACAAGAATAATATATTTCAGGAAGATTTAGATGTGTATTCACCTTATTACCTCCAATGAACATTTTTGAAAATAGATAATTTAAGATATGATTATTTTAATTGATTAAAATTATCATGGTTGAGAATCTCAGAAAAATTTAGTTGAATATTAATATAAAATATTTGATTAATTAAAGATGATAATTAATATATTCAATTGTTATTTATCAAAAATAATACTTATGAATAATTTACTACTAGTTTTATTGAATATATAATTCTTTTCATGACTGTGTATGATCATTATAATAGAGGGAGTCCATGTTTGGAGCCAAAAAATAACCAATCCAAGAGAGATATATCTATTGATTGGTGGAATGATGTAACCAAAATCATAATTTAATAAGGATAATTTTTTCTCTAGGACAATGGTATTATTATCATAATTTAGTATAACATACCATTATAATAATATCATGATCATACCACTTGGTTATTTTAAATATGTTAAATTAAATTTATATTTCAGTATAGTTGATTTTTCAAGATCCCATGAGCTCGTGATTTATTAAACCTAGAAGATATAAATAAAATAAATTTTTCTATAATAAAATAATATATGACAAGAATAAAACATTAGTTATATCCATATAAATTTAATGATAATGTGTCCAATCTAACAATTGGTAATATATGAATAAAATATAAAATCCATCATTGTAATATTTAGCCATTATAGTATATCATTACATCGGTTGAAATCAAACTATTGTTTAATGTGCTACACCAATAAATTTGGGGTACATGAAATTATCATTGAAATATAACATGATGTTTTAGGTTGACGTAGATTATTTCACATTAACGGTTGACTTCTAAAGCATGAATATTTTTAACTGAGTGGCAATAATGTGTGAAATACCATTTAAGGATTTTAGGATTGGGTTACCGAATACATAGATCAAGGAACTGTGAGTTAATACAGTTAGTATTTGAAGTTCCATCTCAAAACCATCCAATATGCCCGACTAACAATTGTTGGATTAATGAAAAGGGGAATATTTATCATATCAACTATAATGAATGTAAAATAAGAGAGAATGACGTTAATGGTGAGGGATATGAGGTTTCAATAAAATTGTCCGTGATTTATCAATTTAATATTTATTTATTTGTCATAATTGTTTTCATAAAAATTAATAATATAATGTTCATATTATTTGATGAAAAAAAAAAAATTACATCACACATATCATAGAGTTTCGTACATGTGATGTAATACCTTATCATAAGAAAGAATTCCCAATAGTGGGAATGGTAGTTATGTGTTATCCTTCACCATGAATGACAATTTTATGTACCGGAAGAACGAATTCAAAATATGCAGGGAAAATAGGAAAGTGATGTATAGTTTTTTTCCTATGGAAATAATTTGAATTTATGATACCATGTTTAATGTTATTATCCTTGAATAGGTATATTTTTAAGTAACATGAGTATATAGACTCATATAAAATGATACCTCACTATCGAGATCTCAATCAAGAAAATGAGAGACAAGAAAAATATGATATCTCTAATTAATATTGTACAACTATGCATAGATAGTCTACAACATTTGTGTATCTTGTCCTCAAAATTATTCCCAAAATTAAATGCTTATTATTATTTGGGAGTAAATTTCTAGATGACATGCATATAGATATAATTCATGCATCATTTACTAAGAACATCTCCAGTTTTTTTGTTAATTTAAATTTGATATATAATTTGATGAGTTTTTTATAACATCATATATTAATTGGCCATGTGGATAAGGAAAGTGGGCCTGAAAAACCCACGGTCCACATCGTGATTAAGAAAATAAAAAACACGGTGACTGGGAAAAAGACTCATTAATGGTTTAATGGTCCTGATCATAGTTATTATATTAAAATAAATATCTAGAGTTAGGGAATGGAAAATGAAGAATTATGTTTTTGTTGTGGAAATCTAGTGAAATTAATGTATAAAAACACCGAAAATAATGGTGTAACTAAAGGATCCGTTTTTAAAATTGTAATATTTCATCATCTACACATTGGGTATTAGATACATATTGGGGTGAAAAAATATATTTCTAAATTTTGGAACCAATATGATATGGAAATATTTCTAGTGGATAGTGGGATTTGATAGCTTCTAATGGTTTAAGAAAGATTCTCAAACCAATGGTGACTAGCATGTTACATTAACAATGAGATTGATTTTTGTTTTTATATTTTTTTATTATGTACTAAAATTTACCTTCCACATAATTTATGTATCATTATAAGATAATTATGTGTTTATTTTCATGTATGTAAGAAATAAATTTCTTCTATATAGATAACATCCAATATAGTTTGAAACATTTAAATAATGACATTTATGTTTTAAATTTTAAAAAAATATACATTAGAAATTGATAAACAATCATGATTGCATGACACATATAACATCCAGATATGGGATTACTTTCTAGAAAATGTAAAATATTAGTTTTAAAAAATAATTTCAGGATGGTTATTTTTACTATTCAATTCTAAAACAACTTGAAATGTGTAATTAAGTTTTTAAGGAAATATGATCATGCGTCCATTTTTAGGATTGGGTGAAAATTACCTCAATAATTATAGGATTTGTACACAGTGATGATGGATATCCATTAATACAAGAAAATGGAGTTTATTATTCTAAAATTCTATCTTTAACTAATGAATTGAATATATATGGTCATCTATACTATGTCACGACCCGTCTTTGGGACCCGTGCGGTGACTACCCCAATTCTGACCTCCATAGGCTAGAGGATGATGACTAGCACCAAAGGAATAAATCCCTAAACTAGGAAGGATTTGACTTTATAAACTGAGACACACACAATAGAGAATTCAATTGGAAGTAATAGACTAAGTAAAACTGTATAAAAAAGAGTGTTCTGAATGTAAAGGGGCTGGAAATACAAGCCCAACTGTAAAGTACAGTACAACTGAAATGCTAGTACAATTGAAGAAAAAAAGTAAAGTAGCTACAGGGATGTCCTCCGGAGTTCCCACATGATGGGTTGGAACATATGGCCTTTTCAGCACCCCAAGTATGTATGTCAACTTCGTGTACGTCTCACCGAGTGGTCCACCTCCAGGTACCGTCTTGTTCTACCACACTCTACCCCGATCAGTTATGTCCATTGTCTGAAACCAAAAAAACGAGTTACGAGCATAACCCATGCAGGGGTGATTATAACAATACTCAATAAGGGCCCCGAGACCCTGAAGGTCTCAAAATATCTTACATGCATAAATAAAAAATTATGAAACCAATGGATAACAATTACTTAGGTATATGCCTATAAATATACCTAAGTTATCTAGTAACCCATCTCAATCATGGAGAAAACCCTAAAGTCATTGACTCAGCACAATCCATGATTTTAGTGAATTGTAGAAGTACAGATGGTTAGTCACGAAGCTAGATCATCTTATTCTCTCAAGAGACATTGCTTCTAACCATACAGAGTCTGACCCACTCTGGATCGATAGGTACTAACCCCCGAATTGACCCACATAGGACCTGACTCGCATAGGATCGGTATGTGCTCACCCACATAGGATCGTTGAGCACTGACCCACATAGGATCTGCCCCACATAGGATCGGTATCCGCAGACCCTCATAGGATCTTTGAGTGCTGATCTCCTTATGATATGTCTCTAACCTCCACCTCACAAACAGCCACTGGATTCCTCAAACCCGGTGCACCCAAGTTCCGTCGAATCTACCCTCAGGATATCTGACATACATCGACAACCACTAAACTCCACAAATGAGTAACCCAAAGGACCGCCATGTCATAAGGGATCCAATGCTACAGATGGTGTGTCAATAGGACACCTAGTATGTGAGTTATTGGCATTATAGTTCCAGGGCCCCTGTTGGTTTTTAGGTTCCATCCAACCCGACCATACTCCATCTATGTCCAAACCTCAAATGGGGTATTCCAAAAGCAATGTCTCACTCTAAGCCTTCTATCGCCGTAGGAGGTTCATCAATCGGACACTCGTAGACCAACATAGGGACACAAAGGTGTTAATTGGCAAAACGGGTCCAGTTCTGGTCTGACCCAGTCCGCGGGTCCGATCCAGTCCGAGGAAGCAGCCCGTCCCGGCAGAGGGTGGCCCGGCCGTGGGTGGCCTGGCAGAAGGCGACCCAGTATCCTGCCCTAACCGTGCCTAGGGGAGAGGCGTGCACCCCCTGGCACCTGAACGGATCTTCTATTCGAGTGTGAGCTGAAACCGTCACCAGGTGGCGCTGGTCCAGCACATGTGGGATCTGACGGTGTCTCTCACCTCCTCGATGACCCAATCAGCTATCCACTCCACACCACGACACCGCGCGACGGCACAGCGTCCCTCTGCTATGACCCAACCTAGCCACGACCCTCTGCTGGCCTCCACGTGGTGCGACGGTGTTGCGCGCCTTCGCCGTGGCTTGTCGTGGCCACGACTCTCCTTTCGCACGACACGATGTTGTCATGCCCTCTTGGCGACCCAGTGGCCTTGCTCTACTGGTTCTTTTGTTGTAGGATTTATTTACGATCGGCCCGGCGTCAGTCACCATTGCACCGCCTCCGTCATCAACAAAAGAGAAAAACAAAGGGGTAGGGTTAGTCGTTTTCGTGTAGTCCTAGCCTCCTCGTTGTGGCGATATCAATCAGCAACAATGTGCTCAATAAATGACAAATAAAAGAGGATAAAATTCATAATAACAAACCCTTACATTGGTTTTCATTCGTTGATGGTGGAAGAAGATGAATGAAGAACGTCGATTTATTGGCATCAGGAAGTGTCTGAGGAAGGAGTGTCATCAGTGTTCTTCGTAGTCAGATCCTTCTCTTTTGGCTTGGTCTAAGATCAATGAAGAAGTTCGTTGTTATTCGGTGGTGAGCAGTGTTCTTCACTGGAAGGAATAATTTCTCCAAGTTCTCCCACACTCCACCAATATATTATTCCAAACACAAAATAATAAAAAACATGACATCTTATAAATTCGTTGGCATATAGAATTCAAATAGGTAATTAATTAAGGGTGTCTCAAGTTAGTTAATAATTTTCTGTAGGCACAATTTAATTTATTGGAGTTCAATGTTTTCATGGGTGGTGGATCCATAAATGGGGAGTCCAAGGGTCTAGAAACTTAAATGGGGTGTTAAAAGGGGTTAAGATGCTCGGGTGGGCCCTAGTAATATAATATCCTTCTAAGGAAGGTAATGTGCGGGTGGTTCCGACCACCATAACCTCTCATGAGAGGATATGGTGTGGTTTCCCCCTCCAATAACATCTTCTTGGAGTTTTTATCCACCACAAAATAAAAAAATAAAGTTAACACTTATTTTTATTCAATATAACTAATAACCCCAAATAATATCTTACATTATCATAAGAACGCAACTTCAGTGAAAGTCTTAAATAGAAATTATCGACGCTGCTAGTTCAACGGTACCTTCAGATTTCAATTCCGAGCACCGGTTTAAAACATATAAAATCCCGCTTGTATATTTGTTGAACGTACCATAAGAAAACATCAGAAATTGATTCCAGGCACTCCGTGCCTCAAAATCAAGCGCTGCCAAAAATTGAAGACTCATTAAAATTCTAGTGTATATAAGAAAAAAATCACAGAATTTCAGGATTTTGACATTCTCCCTACCTCATGGATTTACATCCCTAGAAGCTACAACTCACACTAGGGGAACAAATGGGGGTACTGAGCAAGCATCTGAGCATCCCGCTCCCATGTGCTCTCAGGGAGGTTCCCGTGCTGCCAGGGAACGCGCACCAGAGGTATCAACCATCCACACAGGACCTGCTCCTGTCAAACCTCAATCGCCACTAGAACCTCCATGAAAGTCTCCCTATCATCAATGTCCATCTCCCCATGGTTGATGATGTGGGAAGGGTCATGCACGTATCTCCTCAGCTAAGATATGTTGTAGACATCGTGTACATGGTGCAACTGAGGTGGAAGAGCCAGGTGGTAGGCCACATCGCCTACTCTGATATGGACCTAGATAGGTCCGATGAATTGTGGAGATAACTTGCCACCTCAGACAAATATCTATAAGCCTCGTTGAGGTGAGACACTTAGGAAGACGTGGTCACCATCATCGAACACCAGAGGTCTCCGTCTCCTATCAGCATAGGAATTATGCCTACTCTGTGCAGTCTTCATCTGTTCCTGGATGATCTACACCTTCTCCATGGTAGCACATACCATCTCTGGTCCCACTAGTGCTGACTCTCCTCGGTCTGTCCAACATAGTGGCGATATGCATGGTCTACCATACAAGGACTCAAAAGGCGTCATACCGATGGTGGAGTGATAGTTTTTGTTGTAGGAAAACTCCACCAAAGGTAAGTGATCCTCTCAGCTGCGACCGAATTCAAGTACACATGCATGGAGCATTTCCTCGAGGGTTTGAATGGTCCACTTTGTCTGGCCATCTGTCTAAGGATGGAAGGTGGGGCTCAAGCGAAGCTATGTCCTAAAATCCTCCTGAAACCTCTTCCAAAGTTGGGATGTAAACCATGCGTCATGGTCAGAGGCAATATAAAAAGTTAATCCATGTAAATTCAATATCTCTTTCATGTAGAGGTGTCCCATGCTCTCTACTGAGCCATGGTCTCTAATCGGTAGGAAGTGGTACGACTTGGTGAGTCGGTCGACGATCACCCAAATCGAATCATGACTATTGGATGTACATGGGAAAACTATCAAGAAGTCCATGGATATCCCATCCCAGTTCCACTCTGGGATCTCTAAGGGCTGAACCATGCCTGCTGGTACCTAGTGTTCCACCATCATTTGCTGATAAGCAAGGCATCATGAGACAAACTATCATACTGCCTTCTTTATACCGAGCCTCCAGTGCTTTCATCTGAGGTCCTGATACATATTCTCCACTCGTGGATGTACCACTATATGGGGAAGTGTGTAACTCCCTCAAAACATCATCTTAATGTGAAACTGGAACCATGGTACATCCTACAAAAAGGATAACGTGCTCCCCACCTTCAAGAAATCCATCAGGTGCTTGCCCTGTGGATATCTGAGCACATCACGTCTCACAGCCAGCGTCCCCACGCTATGCCTCCCTGATTCTTTGAAGAAGTATAGAAGTGACTATGAGAGACTTTAGATAGGATGCTCCATCCCTATCCACAGTGGATATCATAATGGTAGCCTGCTGCCTTATCGCCTCTCTTAGAAGCTATATACCAGATCTCCTACTGAGAGCATCCACAACAACGTTCCCCATTCTAGGAGTATAGACTATCTCAAAGTCATAGTCCTAGAGGAACTCAAGACAATGCTGGTGTCTCAGGTTCAGGTCCTTCTAAGATAAGATATATCTGAGACTATTTTGATCTGAGTACACTGTAAAACGTTCACCGATCAGATAATGCTGCAACATATTCAAGGAAAAGACCACTGGTGCTAACTCAAGGTCATGAGTATCGTAGTTTTGCTCGTGCTATCTCAGATTCTGAGAACCATACGCGATCACAGCCCCCTCCTACATCAAGACACACTCGAGTTTGGTCCGTAATTCATCGCAGTAAACAACATACCCTACGCCCTCCACTAGAAGCCTCAAGATGAGGGCACTAGTCAGCCTCTTCATCAGCACCTGAAAGCTCTGATGGCATCTCCCCAACTAAACAAAGGGTTTCTCCTTCTTCGTCAAGGCTGATAATGCAGTTGAAACTCTGGATAAGTCTACAACGAATCTCCAGTAGTATCCTGACAAGCCCATGAAACTTCGTACCTTCGTCACACTCCTCAGTGGCTCCCAAGAAAGTACCGCCTAAATCTTCACTGGATCTATTGAAACTCCAGCCTCCAAGATGACATTTACCTAGAATTGAACCTCTAGAATCCATAACTGGCACTTCAAGAGATTACCATAAAGCTGGGGCACTCAGAATTTGTCCAGAACTACCTTCAAATGGTAGGCATGCTCCTCCTCAGTATTTGAGTGGATCAAAATGTCATTTATGAAGACCACGACAAATTGATCGAGGTATGGATGGAAGATCTTATTCACGAGACACATGAACACCACTAGAGCGTTGGTTATGAAAAATGTCATAACCATGAACTCATAATGGCCGTACCAAAACCTAATGGTCGTCTTCTTCACATCCTCGTCTCAAACTCTGAGCTGGTGATAGCCTGATCAGAGGTCTCTCATTGAGAACCATCGAGCTCCCTTGAGATGATCAAAGTTGTCTCCAATCCTTGGGAGTAGGTAAATGTTCTTCACGTTCACATGGTTCATGCGACGGTAGTCGACATAGAGCCTCAACCTCCCATGATTTTTCTTGGCGAACAAAATTGGGGCTGCCTAGGGAGAATCACTAAGCTGGAAGAATCCCTTTCCCTGCAAGTCCTCTAGCTATACATGCAGCTCACGTAGCTCAGAAGGAGCCATCTGATATGATGGTGTAGATATCGGTGTCGTCCCAGGCTCTTGATCAATGTAGAAGTCCATCTCTCTATGAGAAGGTAGTCCTGGAACATCCTTTGGGAAAACATCTGCATACTGGTCCACCACTAGAAAATAAGTCAGACTCTCCAAATAAACTGCTCCATGGGTAAGGTAAGACAAATAGTGAGTTATTGGCTGCACCCTCTGCCGAGTAAGTCTGTCATGTTCTACAAAGGATCCCTTCTCGCCGGTGAAGGTGAACATGGTGCCATCCGTGCAGACACACCACACATTGTGCATAATATAGTCAATCTGGGCATGGACATTAGATAACCAGTCCATACCCAACATGACGTCGTAAGGCCTTGACATTTCTATAAGGAGATCCTAGCCGATGCTCTCGTCTCCTAGTGTAAGCTCACATTCCCGGCACCAGTGCGTAATCGTCAAGTCTTCTCACGTAAGGGTCTCTATCCGTAAGGATCGAGGCAACGGCTCTGTCGGAATCTCCGAGATTAGAACGAGGTAAGTGGCTATGAAAGAGTGACTGGAACCTGTGTCTATAAGAACTACACCTAAGGTTGAGTAGGCATAGATAGTACCTCGAATCATCTCAGGAGTTCCATGGTCATAAGCCTCAGCTTCCAGAAGCTGAGATCTCCCCTGTATGGCAACTCCCTATGGTCAGGGTGGTCCTCCTAGTGGTGGTGGTTGAAACACCATGAAACATTGTTGACCACCAGCTGATTGAATGACTCCTCTACCACATCCACCTGTTCCCTACATACCCCCTCGATTGAATCTCTTTATCTGCCTGGGAGGTCCCTCAACTAAATGCTCATCATCTGTACGGCGGTCCAGACACTCACGTGCCATGTGACCCTACCCACCACATGAGTAGAATAGTCTACTCCTGGCATATGAGTCTCTGCTTTGTGTTCCCCACAAAACCGATCCTATGTCATGTGGTTAACCGCCTATGGGTCTTTTCCTCTTGGAGCTCAGTGTCATATGTCTATTGCCAGCTGTAGAACACTCCGATGCATGTTTCCTAGTAGTTGGTCTTACTGCTGGTGACTACTTAGCAAGGAATCTATCTACTGGGAGGGATCTCTCTAACACCCCCGCCTGTGTCGGGAAGGTGAGGGAGATCATCGAGGCCTTGATCTCTCACGTGATCCCCTGATCGAATGTCCAAACCCTATGAAATGGGTCCTACAACATATCTGTAGAGTAGCGAGAGAGGTTGTTGAACCTCGCTGAGTATTGCGCTGCTATCATGCAGCCCTGCTGTAGATTAAGTAGCTCCTTAATCTGCACCACATTAAGGGTGGATGGTACACACTCCTCCTGGAATAGGCTCTCGAAGTCGGTCCAGTGTAATGCCGCCTCGTCGTGGACCTGAAGCATCAGGCCCCACCATCTACCTACTGCTTCCTAGAGGAGACTCACATCAAGGATCACCATAAGTTATGCTAGTATCCCTACAAGCCTGAAGACTCTCACCACAAGATCCAACCAATACTCAGCCGCCTGTGGGTCCGTCCCTCCTTGTAACATGGGTGGCCTCTGGTGCTGGAACTCATGAAACACACTCACGCGACGTACATCGTCTGCTTCTGGGGATAGTGGCATTGGTGACCCAATGGGAAGGGTACCACTGGTTCCTACGCTGGTGCCTCATCTGGAAAAGGTCCCCACACTGAGGCCTCATCTCTCGGTGGGCTGTCAGAGCGTATGACTCTCAGGGCTCTAACTGGTCATCTGTGGGGATGCATCATGAAAGAAACAGATGTGACATGGTCAAAAGATTTATACCTGGTGAGCTGACCTGGTAGAGCTGATTTAAATAATAGCATTTGAAAACACTCATGAGATAATTGTTTTTGTGCACTAAGTCAGAAATCATTATCCAGGGTCCTGGTGTATGGATACGTTGGTCGTTGCACCAAAAATGGACTCCCTGAACAGAAAACCGCACTCGGTACACTTAACACTATTGCTTCATAGAAAATAATTATCAAAGTCCAATGTTCTGTGTTAGAACCAACTCCTATGAGGCCAATTTCTCATGAACCGTCCTCGGGACCCATGTCGTGACTTCCCCAAAACCTCTTTCCATAGGCCAGGGGCTGGAGACTAGCACAAAGGAGTAAATCCCTAAACAGGGGAGGAATTTACTTTATATACTGAAACACACACAACAAAGTATGCAACTGCAAGTAAGACACTAAGTAAAACTTTATTCAAAAGAGTGTACTGAATGTAAATGGTCCAGAAATACATGACCAATAGTAAAGTAGAATACAACTGAAATACTAGTACAACTAAATAAAATAAGCAAAGCAGCTACAGGGTCATCCTTCGGAGTTCCCACCCAATCGGTAGGAACAGATGGCCTCCTGTGCACCCCAAGTCTATCTGTCCGCTCTGTGTACGTCTCCCGGAGTGGTCCACCACTGGGTACTATCTTGTTCTGCTACTCTCTACCCCGATTAGCGTTTTTCGTTGTCTACAACCAACACAACGAGGTGTGTGCATAGCCCATGCAGGGGTGAGTATAACAATACTCAGTAGGAACCTTGAGACCCTCAAGGGCTCAAAAAATCTGCCAAAGATAAACCAAAAAATATGAAACCAACAGATAACAATTACTTAGGAATATGCCCATTCATATACCTAAGTTATCTAGTAACCCATCTCAATCATGAGGAAAAAAATAAAGTCATTGACTAAACTCAAACTAGGATTTTAGTGAATTATAGAAGTATAGATGATTAGTCGTGAAGATATATCATCTTATTCTGTCAAGAGACATTTCTTCTGACCATACGGAGTCTGACCCACACAATATTGATAGGTAATTACCCCCGTAATGACCCACACAGGATCGGTATGCACTGGCCCACACAGGATCTGACCCACAGAGGATCAGTATGTGATGACCCACACAGGATTGCTGAGCACTGACCTCCATATGATCTGTCTCCAATATCCACCTCACTAACAGCCAATGAATTCCTCGCACCTGGTGCACCCGAGTTCCATAGAATCTTCCCCTGAGATATCATTGGTACCTATACCTCCACTAAAATCCAAAACGGAGTAACCAAAAGGACCACCATGTTGTAAGGGTTCCAACGCGATAGACGATTCTTCAATCGGACGCTCGGTCTGTGAGTTATTTGCATTTCCGTTCTGGGGCCCCGATTGGTTTTCAGGTTCAAACCAACCCGACCGTACTCCATCTGTGTTAAAACCTCAAGTGTGGTATGCCAAAAAGTACTGTCTCGCTCCAATCCACCCATCACCATAGGCAGTTGGTCAATCAGACACTAATAGTCATGATTGTGGTGAAAAGGTGTGAAATAGCCAAAAGGGTCCAGCTCCGATCCGACCCAGTTGGACCGACCCAGCCCGACCCGGTCCGGACCGGTGTCTGACCTAGTCAGCGGGTCTAATCTGGTCTGAGGAAGTGGCCCGACCTGAGGGGGCGGCCCAGCAGATGGGAATCCAGGGTGTCTACCCTAACCATGCCCATGGGGGAGGCGTGTTCCCCCTGGCACCTGAACGACTCTACCTTTCGAGTGTGAGCCGAAACTAGTGCTTGGTGGTGCCGACCCTGCTACTCCCGGCTGGCTCGAAAAGCCTGACGCTCCGCACTATGGGGCGACATGGTGGCTCCACGCCCCTCCTCTGTGTTCCGCCCTGGTCGCGACCTCCCAACTTCGTGCCCCTCCAACACGGCCCACCCAAGCCGTGGCCCTCTGCTGGCCTCTGCGTGGCAGGACGACGTCGCGTGCCTCAATCGCGACCCGTCGTGGCCACGACTCTCCTTTCACGCGACATGACTATGCCGCACCCTCTTGGCGACCCGGTGGCCTTGAGCCACCATTTCTATTTTGGTATGATTTATTTGCAGTTAGTCCGACACTGGTTGTCGTTGCACTACCTCCGTCATCAACAAAAGAGAACAACAAAGGGGGAGGGTCAGCCGTTTTCATGAAGTCGGATCACTCCTCGTTGTGGTGATATTAATCGACCATAAAGTGCTCAACAAATGATGAAGAATAGATGGTAAAATTCATAATAAAAAAACCAATACCTCACTTGTATTTCGTTGACAGTGGAAGAAGAGGAATGATGGACGTCGATTCATTGACGTCAGGAAGCGTCCGAGGAAGAATCGTCGCCGGCGTTCTTCGTGCTCCGCTCCTTCTCTTTTGTCTCGGTCGAAGATCGATGAAGAAGTTTGTCGTTCTTCAGTGGTGATCGGCATTTTTCATTGGATGGAAGAAGTTCTCAATGTTATCCCTAGCTCCACCAAAAGATTATTCCAACCAAAAAATAATAAAAAATATAAGACATATTATTAAATCGATGGAATAAAGAATTCAAATGGGGAATTAATTAATGGGGGGTCCACTTAATTAATTCTTATGTGTAAGAACAATTTAATTTGAGGGAGTCAAAAGGTTTCATGGGTGGTGGCTCCATAAATGGAGAGTCTAAGGGTCTCCACACATAAATGGGGTGTTAAAAGGGGTTAAGAAGCTCGGGTGGGCCCCACAAATATAATATCCTCCCAAGGGAGGTTATGTGTGGGTAGGACCCACCACCATAACCTCTCATGGGAGGTTATGGTGTGGTGGCCCCCGAGACTAACATCCTCTTGGAGGTTTTAACCTCCATAAAATAAAAAAATAATGTTTACACTTATTTTTATTCAATTTAACTATTACGCCAAAAACTAACTTCTATTACAGTCAGAACGCAACTGCGGTGAAGGTCTCACTTAGAAATTACCGACACTATGAGATCAACGATACCCTCAGATTTCATTTCCGAGCACCGTTTCAAGAAATATAAAATCCCACTCTTATGATTACTAAACGTACCTGAACAAAACTTTACAAATTGATTCTGGGCACACCGGGCCTCAAAATCAAGAGCCTTTAGAAACTGTGGACTCGTAAAAATTATTGTCTATTTAAGAAAAACAATTTCATGGAATTTCCAGGTCTTTACATACTATATGACGTATAATGTTGGGTCCTTTGAAATATCCAAGTAATTGATTAATTATGTGGATAATAAACATGGAAAGAAGTTAAAAATGAGTTGATAAGTTTATGGTGGTAAATTTCGTAACCAATAATTGGTCGACCTTTTACTAATTTTTTGGATTATATCTAAATTGAATCTAACTTATTCACCATAGTGTAATAGTGGTAGTGAATCTCGGAACTGTACCTTGTTAGATATGGTAAGGTCAATGTAGGGGTATAATGAACATCCATTATATTTTTGAGAATATATATCCTAAACTACGACATACATTCTGAACCTAGTATCATATATTAAGAAAAATAGATTTCCATTCAAGTTATGAAGAAGGGGGAAAACATTTTTTCACCTTTTTTCATGGGTTTTTAAGGGGTTTGTTAGTTCCATATATAGAAAATAACTATCAACAAAGGAGTAATGAGATTATTATTGGGTTTCCCAAAGAAAACATGCTGATTCAACCTTTAAAAACCCTTAGATAATAATGTGATAGTCACAAGATAATCAAAAAATCAGGAGATAGATCGCATCCTCAAAATAGATTGAGAGATAAATATAGAATTTGATGAATTTGATGATCAAGTGATAGAAGATTTTGTATTCAATTACATTACATAGATTACATTGGAATATGAAGTTCTAGAAACACCATTAAAACATTGAATCGTATGAGAGGTTTTAAAACCAATGAGATGCTATTTTCTAGTAATTGAAGTTATATACTCATTCTTTTTTGATAACGATGAATATATCTCCTACAAAGTGGATGTATTTATTTCATGATAAATGAGATATAATCAAGACATTGATATTGAAATGGGTTCCATATATCAAAATAGACATTTTTATTTTTTCAATCCCTCAATTGATGTATATTATGTAGGTTAAAAATGGGTATTGAAGAGAGAAAAGAAAATGGAAGGTGAATTAAATACATATAAAGAATGTATATTGGTTAAATGGTTTACAAATTTTCAAATAATTGATAATTTTGATACATTTTTACCATTTCCCATGTCTAAATCCATTATAATTTGGATGGTAAATTATCTTATAAAGAATATTAGAATTGGAATATGAATGTTAAAACTAGATTCCATAATGGGATCCTTCAAGATTATTTCTATATGACACAAATATAAATTATTGTGACTCAAGATATTTTTGAAATTATTTTCATATTTCATATATCTATTTATTCATTGATTCAGGCTTCTTCTTCATCAAAAAATTTCTTCAATTAAGATATAAATTTATTTGGTTTATTTAAGAGTGAATGTGAGCCATATTTTTTTAATGTGGTATAATAGAAATTATCGAGTTTCCATTTTATTTTATATTGTTGACATATTACTAATTGGAAATGAAATAATAGTAATATAGATAATTAAGGATTGGTTAATAAACTTATCTCTTTGAAAGAATTATATGAATAATCATGTTTATTTGGATAACAATCATTCATGATAAATATAACAGGCTTATTTGAGTATGTAAATGTATATACACATACTAGATAATAAAGGGCTTTATTAAGGAAAGATAGAATAAGGGAATCATTCTATGGTCATATATTTTAGATATTTCTAAGAAAATGTGTCCTCATTCACAATAAGATAAGGATAATGTGTATTATTTTATACCCCTTGGAAAAGGAGCAATCATGTATTCTGTGTAGTGTACTAGGCATGATGTTTTCTATGCATTTATCATGTTAGGTAGGTATAAAAAAGACACAGGAGAACAACATTGGACTTTAATTAAGGATATCCTATAGTATCTAAGACTGACATTTGATATGTTCTTAGTGTTTTGGAGGGGGGGTTCCTCATGATTTATATAGATTCATGTTTTTGAATAGATTATAATGATTTAATGTCATGGTTATGATAAGTTTTCTATAATGGATGACATGTGAGAAGGAAGAGATCAAAGAACCTATTTTTCACTAATTTGATAGTGGAGTTAGTGTATAGAGCATCTTTTGATAGATAAAAAAACTAGTTTTACATGAATACTATTTAGGAGCATTGTTATGGGACCTATATGTTAGGACCCTATCACAGTGTATTTTGATAAAACTGTAGTCATGGATCTTGAAATTTTCAATGGTCACAATAACAAAAAAATAATATACACAAGAAATACCCCCTCATGAGTGATTTTTAACATATGTTTGAAGTTGGACCTATAATGTACCTAATGAATATAACGTGGAATATTAGATTACTAAATAAATATCTAAAAAATATATCATGTGACTTCTAGAGATCAAATTGTTGTTAGTATTTGTCTCTGGTGAGTGTTGGATTCTATTGGAGTCGGTGTCATAAAATAACTTCTTTACACTTTATGATAACTAATATTCATTGTTTTGAAAATTAATTTAACATATCATGTATATCATGACTTTTCATTTATTTTACATTATATTTTATAATGTCCTAAGAGAATATTATTCCTAAAAATGTCATATAACTTCCCCACTATGATGAAAACTAAGAAGTGCTATGAAAAGTTTCATAAATATTTCTTCTATAGATATATGATATCATTTTTTTGACACAACTAATACATTCTATAATGGTTTTAAACACATAACTGTTTGAGAAAACATCTCATGGTGTTCACCCATGGTAATATCTAGTGTTTGATATTATGATAATGAAACCCACTAGTAGGAAATCCACATTTATATAGGGAATTGGATCTTCCAATCCCCTGACATTCATAATGATCCTCTAGATCTAATACTATTATTTTTGAGTATTTTGAGTCATGTAATTCGATTTATTTGTTAAATCTATGATGAAATATGTTTTTCAGTGATTTATTATATGTCTGGTTCATCATAAGTAATATATTATTAATGAATAATGAGATAGGGTTTTTTTCCTCATTTTCATTAATGGAAGTTGATATATTAGGCCCCATGATTGAAAGTATATAGCCTAACTAAATCCATGAACATGTTTTTCTATTTCCATTATTGATTTATAGTAATTCATATAATGATACATCTAAAAAATAGGCTGATGACACCAACATGAAAACTACATGATTTTAGATATAAAAATTATGCGATTATATAAATCAGTAAGCCTTTGTTTGTGGTATTATGTCGATGATTCACAATAATAATTATATATGGGATATTTTTCATGATTTTAGATGGTATTTTTGAAAATTAGGCTTCTTGGATAAATGCCTCTGAGAATGAGGCCTAGAAGGACACACAAAAAGTGCATCAACAATGTGAATATCACATCCATGATATTATGAAGAGGATTGAAACTACAACTATTGGGACCAAGTTGTATGGATATGGAAGTTAGAAACGTTTTCTGTTACAAAGTGTTGTCTTTTTTGTCAAATATGATAAATCAATTCACTTTGTAAAGGACTTGTAAATCAGACGATGCTTTGCTTATTTGTATTTTACAATAATCACAAGTTTGGAAAACTTGTGGTGCAAGACGTATGAAGGATATAGAGGGTAAAGAACTGTTTTTGGAAAAAAAAATATTTCAACATCATACTATCCAAAATTGAAAAAGGCAAGAAGAAGGCGCACATGTGGTGGTGCGCATGTGTCGGCACGCAAGTGCTATAGAGGCACACGAGTCATACTTCAAATAGCATTATTTCAGAAATATGGAAAATGAATGAAATGGAGCGCAAGTTTTGGTGACCAAGTAGTGGCGCACATGTATTGGAACGCAAGTTTAAGTGGCATGCAAGTCATATTTCAAGAACATTTTATCAAAATATGATAAAGGAAATAGAGTGGTTCCCATGTTAATGATTGACATGGAAGTCAAGAAGTGGTGCACAAGTATAAGGGCCATGCAAGTGTGGCGCACAAGTATAAGCAGTGCGAAAGTATATCAGTCACGCAAGTGTATGTTGAAAGCAAGCCATATTCCAACATCAACATTTTGAAATATGATAAAGGAAGGAAATTTTCACGCTAATGATGTAAGGGAGAAAAAAGTGATTGAGCAGCGTGAAAGTGAGGAAGTGGCGTGCAAGTAGGAACAACGCACAAGTATAGGTCGCACAAGTCACCAAAATGCCTATAAATAGACGACTAGCCCCCTTATTTTAAAGGACTAATATTTGAGAAATATATTTGAGCTCTGGGCATGCAGGTAGGGAGTTGGGAGTGCAAGTTGAGGGTTGTTAGAAGGCGCGCAAGTTGGGGACACAGAAGTTGGAGGTGCACAAGTGTTAGTTTGCTTTCAGGCCGCAAGTAAGCAACGCGTCTGAAGGGTTTCACGCACGCAGGTAGCGCGCGAGAAGAGGCGCGCAAGTTGAAGCTACGCAAGTGAAAGGGGGCATGCAAGTGGAAGTGGGTGCACATGTTGTTTTTCTCCAGGGGTTCCTTCCAGCTTCTAGGTAGGAAAGTATAGAATTTATTTGAGTGATTTGATTTTAGTAAGCCTATTAAGAAGCATTGATCCATTGTATTAACCTATTTGTTCTAAGAGGGTGCACACGCACTTGCAGATTGTTTTCCAAGTGCTACATGAGTGTAAGGGTATATCCTACTCATTGTATTCCACATAAAAGGATTGTTTTCTAGTGGATTGTGTGGTAATAAATTATTTATGTACCATACCAAGGACATAGCTACTCATGATGAGAAGTGAACCTTGTAAATCTTGTGTTCATATGGTTGTGTGTGTTCAGCAGGGAAGAAACTATTTAACAGGAGGCGATGGTTGTTTCAAATAGAAGGAAACATAAAAATAAAAAGATATCACTGAATCACCTCTCCCCCTCTCAGTGATCTTTGGATCCTAAATGGGAACATTAAATAGTATCATAGGGAGGTTCCCTTCATTTATTCTTTGTTGAAATGGTCGAAGAGAACTTGTGATGGAGAATCAAAATTGTGTGAACAGTAATGGGATTCCGATTTTTGATGGGAAGAACTATCACATCTGGAAGGATAGAATGATGCCTTATCTTAGGTCTCTTTGATATGAAGTTCTTGAAACTACAAAAGATGGATTTCTTACTATTGATGACAAGGTTACACTTACTCCTGTCAATAAGAAGATTCTTGAGAATAATGGATCAACTAAAAATTTGTTACTCTCATCTTTTTATGAGATTCAATTATTAAGAGTTAAAGGTTCTGCTACATGAAAAGGAATCTGGGACAAACTGAAGAACATCTATGAAGGAAATACAAAAGTGAAGAAGGATAAACTACAAATCTGGAGACTGAAGTATAAAGACTTGAAAATGGGAGAATCTGAATCTTTTGGTGATTTCTTTACCAAGATAATTGATATTGTCAGTACAATCTGATGTCTCGGTGAAATGTTGAAAGATTCTAAAGTTGTTGAAAGGATCTAAAGAATTCATCCCGAAAACATTGATGTTATATATTCATCACTGTAAGACATATATCCTGAAACATTTTCTCTGGATGACTTGCATATCACTCTCATAACTTATGAAATGAGAATGGAGGATACTATGAAGAGAAAATCACAAGCTGATATAGAAATGTCTTTCAAGTCTGTAAATAAATAGAAGTTGAGGAAAATTATTATTGAAGATAATACTGGTGAATCAGACTCTAAAAACAAGGTATGTCAAAATTTTGATGAAATACTTTCCTTGTTTTCTAAAAATGTGAAAAGAGGAATAGAGAAATACAAAGGGAATCTCCCTTTGAAATGTTTTGAATGTGGAGGTGTTGGACACATTGGGGATAATTGTCTTCAAAAAGGGAATGATGAAGATAGTGATGAAGAAGACAGAAGACCAAGAAGGTCATGGAAGAAACCGAATGAAAAAGATAAATATTCTGGAAAAGGTAATGATAAAAAGTTCATCAAATCAAAAAGAAGAAGCTTGTTTTCAAAAAGTGAAGAAGATAATGATAGTGAGACTGGATCTGAATAATATGTTGCTGAGAAAGATAGAGAGAGTACCTTTTTTGCAATAGTTAATAATGATGATTATGGGAGCAGTTTTACTGAAGAAGAAGAAATTCAACATGAATAGTATCAAAAAGAAGAGCTGATGGAGTGTTTGAGAAAGATCAGAAGGATTGGGAAGGAAAAAAATAAGTTGATAAAATAAAACTCCACATTAAACTATGATGAAATTTCTCAGGATGATAAAATCAATATGGAAAAGGATATTGATGATCTGAAGAATTCTCTTGAGAATGCAAAGAATCTAAATGATCATATTGAAGTAAAGTTGAAGGAAAAAGAAGAAGAGATGGAACATGTCCAATAGAAACTTTATCAAGCTAAAGAAATGACTGTCAGTTTCAAACAATCTATCTCATATGTTGGTGAATGTTCCCATATGAATTAAATAAATGATGATCTATAAATGTTATCTTCAAATGTTGAAGGGAACGATGGAACTAGTTCTGATAAGAATAAGGCTAGAACGGTCATGTATGTGGCCAAAGTCATCAATGGTGAAAAATTAGAAGTTCATAAAAAACTCCAGTCAAAGAAGTCTTATAATACAACTGGAACTTATAAATCTGAGCCAAAGAATAGATTTATAAATGTAATCATAAAGCTTCATGATATGTAGAGTTCTATTAAGAAGGTCATTGAGGAGCGTGTTCACAACCCCAGTCATCATCGATGTTTCAGAGCTAAATATTCTTTCTATAGTTACTGCTAGTATTGTGGTGGATTCAGAAACACGGAAAATATGTGTTGGTTCAACCAACAACATTACAACTATTCCAAACATTTTTAAAGACAATGATTAAGGGGGAGTCAACCCTTTCAAAATATAAAGTCTCCAAATAAATTTTAGAAGATATCTAAGAAGACTATTGTGAAATTTATGAATAGATTCCATCCACAGGAAACTATTTGTAAAATATGTGATATACATGGATATATTTCCAAGGGAATCCTTAGTGTGTTACCAGAGAAACAAAAGATTCTTAATAATTCTCAAAAGCCATAGTTTTTATAAGCTAAAAGTGACAAGTCTGATATGTCTGAAAACAAAGAGTGCATGGTGTCTGGCCAGAAGACACTGACTTTTCTCGGAATTTGGAGGAAGCACAATAGTAAGTGAAGGAAAAGGATGAACAAAAATCTCATGTTGTTGAAACTGATTTGAAAGCTACAAAAGGAGAATATCTATGGATTCTTGATTATGGATATTATTCTCATATGACAGGAGATGTAATGCTGCTGAAGAATATGAATGACTTCAATGAAGGAACAATGACATTTGGAAATGATGAATCTCTAAGGATAAAAGGTGTTGGATTGGCCATCATTGGAAAAGAAAAGACGAAATCCAGAAAAACAGTATATGTTGATGGGATGAAACATAACCTGCTTATTGTGTCACAACTCTATGATGAGGGAAACAATGTTATCTACAAAATAAATGGATTTGTTTTGAAAAGTGAAAATGATGTAAATATAGTTATAAGGGTCTAACGTACTAAAGGGAGTTTGTTCCATGTTGGTGAAGTACCGAACTCTTTTCACATTGGTGTAGTGGATGAAATTCAGTTATGGCATAAAAGGATGTAACATATGTGTCATAGAAATATGTGCAAGTTATCAACATGGGACAGTGTTCAAGATATTCTTGATTTATCAATAAGAAGATATTGGTGCTGAACTATTTATGATAAAATAGAAGATTACAAAATCTTTTCATAAGAGAGTAGAAATTCATTCAAAACAACCCTTGGAACTTATACATTCAGATATATGCGGACCAATGAGAAAGAAATAAACAAAAGGAGATAAGTAATTCATTTTATTCACTGATGACTTTACTCGGATTACTTGTGTAATGTACATGAGACATAATTCAGACGCTCTGAAAATGTTTAAGAGTTTCAGGAGGAAAGAAAAAAAGGAATGTGAGTATTTAGTGAAGAAGTTGAGAACTGATAATGGTGGTTAGTATAAGAATCAAGAGTTTGAATGTTATCTTGAGAAGAACAAAATTCAGTATGAGTTCAGTTCACCATACACAACCTCAACAAAATTGGGTTGCTGAAAGAAAGAATCAAAGTTTGGTGGAAATGGAGAAAACTATGTTTCTTGAGCTTATTATTTCTCATTATTATTATAGGCCATCCATGAGCACTACTGTGTATATTCAGAACTGATGTTTCATTAGACCAAACTCAGCTATGAATCCTTAAGAAATGTTTTATGGAAAAACATCAATTATGTAACACTTATGAGTTTTTGGGAGTCTGTGCATTATAAATAGGAAAGGTGGAAACCATGGAATGTTTAAGGAAAGAGGAGATGATGGAATTTTTCTTGTCTATGCTCTAGATGTAAGAGGATATAGATGTCTCAAAAAATAATTAGGAAGTATTATTGATTCTTCAGATGTAAAAGTTATTGAAAATGTCGAGAAAGAAAAGAAGTCATATGCTGATGTGGAAGTCGAGCAGGGTAGACAAGATTTTGTTAGCAATTATGATAATGATGTAGACAGTGTGAATCCTACTCAAGAAGAAGAATCTGACTCTGAAATATCAATTTATGAATATGTAGTTCAAAAAATTCATCTTTGGTTGAGGATTCAAGTGGAGGCTTAGAACATTATTGGAGATAAAATTCAAGCTGTTCAAAAAAGAAGAACAATGAATACTATATCACATACAAATTTTTATTCGAAAGTTGAAAAGAATAATGTAAATGAAGCGTTTGATAATCCAGAATGGTTACATGAAATGAATTAAGAGCTCTATTAGATAGTGAAGAATGATACTTGAGAACTTTTACCCATGTTGGAAAACAATAACATCATTGGTACAAAGTGGGTTTCCCAGAACAATATTAATGAAGAGGGTAAAGTAATAAGAAACAAAGCAAGATTGGTTTGCAAATGGTATTCACAAATTGAAGGCATTAATTTTGATGAAAACTTTTCTCTGGAGGAAATATTAGAAACAATCAAGATCATTCATGCTATGGTGACCTTGACGAGAAAGTCTACATTGATCAACATTGTGGATTTTTTATTGGAAAGGATGAAAGTTATGTGTGCAAGATGAAGAAGGATTTTTATAGACTAAAACAGGCACCGAGAGCATGGTATTCTGAATTAGATACTTGCTTAATGAAGAATAACATTAATAAAGGGAGAGTTGACAACAATCTCTACATCAAGAAATGTCAGGAGTTTTCACTGTTCATTATTGTTTATGTTGATGATATTATATTTGTTGGAAATGATGAAAGATCATGTAAAAAAATTTCTAAGGATATGGAGAAGTTTTTTGAGATGTCTATGATGGGATAAATGAAGTATTTTCTTGAGGTAAAAATTTCATAAAAAAAGAAAAACATTTTTCTATCTCAACAAAAGTATGCTAAGGAACTTCTGAAGAAGTTTGGCATGGAAATTTCGAAACCAGTTTTGACACCATTTTCAGTGGGAACCAAGTTGTCTAAAGATGGAGAAGGAAAGGAAGTTGATCAGAAAGAGTTTTGAAAGCTGATTGGAAGTCTGTTGTATCTGACTGCCTCGAGACCCAACATTGTTTATGCTGTCACATTATGTGCAAGATTTCAGAGTGCTTCTAAAGAATCACATCTGATTTCTAGAAAAAGAATTCTCAGATATATCAAAGGCACAAAAAATTTTGTAATCCTGTATGATGGCTCAGGAAATATTGATTTATTCAGGTATTCTAATGCTGATTGGGCAAGAAATGTTGAAGATCAAATATCCACATTTGGTGGAGTTTTCTTTTTGGGAAAAATTTGTGTTAGTTGGCATACCAAGAAACAGAATTCACTAACTCTTAGCACAATTGAAGCTGAGTATGTTGATTCTACTCAAGATACAAATCAACTAATGTGGATAAAGACTCAGCTGGAAGATCTACTTGTTGAAGTATACCTACCATTACTCCTGGGTTGTGATAATCAAAGTGAAATCATTCTTACAAGAAATCCAGTGCAACATTCTTGTTCATTACACATTGATATAATGTACAACTTCATCAAAGAGTAGGTGGAGAAGAATTAATTGATGCTGGAATATGTTACTACATCTAAACAAGTTGCTGTTATATTCACAAAACCATTATCGAAGGAACCATTTTCAAAATTGTGGTTGAACATGGGTGTCCAACCTCCTTCTCATCAATGTTAAGGTACGTGTTTCTATCCCCAATCTTTTCTTACCTTTGGATAGTGTTCTCAAGGGGGATAATTGTTTCATAAATATATCCTTATGGAAGCATGCATAAGGGGGGGGGGGGTTGTGGTAAGCTTTGAATCTAGCTTGTATGTGTGTGAACTATTATAGCTATTTGTTGGATTAGTTGTAGGAAACAATGTTCTTTTCCAAGAAATTTGACGCAGTTAAGAATTCTATGGCAAAATCTTGAATGATGATCTGAGGAGGTACGATCATGATATTTCATAGTCATTGATTTTGTACATCATTGTTTTGGCTATCAATACTTCTTGTTTCCTACAATGAGTCAGCTCACATAGGATTAGAATTAATGATAAGTAATTCATTGCTTTAGGATACAAAGTTCAGTGATTTATGAATCATTTTTGACAACAAAATCCAAAGGGGGAGATTGTTGGGACCATGTTGGATGGATAAAGAAGTTTTAAACGGTTTCTGTTACGATTTTTTGTATTTTATTGTCAAAAAAGCTAAAAAAAATTCACTTTGTATAGGACTTGAAAATCAGAAGATGATTTGATGGTTTGTATTTTACAATCTTCACATGTTTGGAGAACTTGTGGTGCAAGTCGTATGAAAGATAGAAAGAGTAAAGATGTGTTTTTGGGAAAACACATTTCAACATAATACTATCATAAAATGAAAAATGAAAGAAGAAGGTGAGCCAGTGGTGGCGCACAAGTGGCAGTGCACAAGTGTCGGCATGCAAGTGCTGTAGAGGTGCCCAAGTCATATTTCAAATAGCATTATTTTAGAAATACATCAAAGGAAATAAAGTGGTATGCAAGTATATGCATGCAAGTAGAAGATAAAAAGTTCTGGTGTGCAAGTGTAAGTGGCATGCAAGTCATTTTTGAAGACCATTCTATCAAAATATGACAAAGGGAATAAAGTGGCGCATAAGTTAATGATTGGAGTGCAAGTAAAGATGGGGAGCACAAGTATAAGGGGCATGCAAGTGTGGCGCGCATGTATAAGTAGCGCGCAAGTATGGTTCACAAGTATATGAGGCACTCAAGTGTATGTTGAGAGCATGTCATATTCCAAATATCATCATATCGAAATATGACAATGGAAGGAAAGTATTGCATTAGTGATGTAAGGGCACACAAGTGATTGAGCGGTGCACAAGTGAGGAAGTGGCGCGCATGTAGGAACGGCGCGCAAGTATAGGTCACGTAAGTCACCAAAATGCCTATAAATAGATGACTAGCCTCCTCATTTTTAAGGCGTAATACTTGAGAATTATCTTTGAGCTCTGGGCGCGCAAATAGAGAGTAGGGCACACAAGATGAGGGTTGATAGATGTCGTGCATGTTGGGTATGCGCAAGTTGGAGGCGATCAATTGTTAGTTTGTGCGCAGGCTGCAAGAATGCATTGCGTCTGAAGAGTAGCATGCACGAAGGCAGCATTCAAGAAGAGGCATGCATGTTGAAGGAGCACAAGTGAAAGGGGGTGTTCAAGTGGAAGTGGGTGCCCAAGATGTTTTTCTGCAGGGGTTCCTGCCTGCTTCTGGGTAGGAAAGTGAAGAATTGCTTTGAAATATTTGATTTTTGTAAGCTCATTAAGAAGCAATGATCCATTGTATTACCCTATTTGTGCTAAGAGGGTACACACACACTTGCGGATTCTTTTCCATGTGCTACACGAGTGTGAGGGTATATCCTACTCATTTTATTCCACATCAAAGGATTGTTTTCTAGTGGATTGTGTGGTAATGGATTATTTCCGTACCGTACCAAGGACGTAACAACTCTTATTTAGTAGTGAACCTTGTAAATCTTATGTTCTTGTGGTTGGGTGTGTTTAGCAGGAAAGAAACTCTTTAATAGGAGGCGAAGGTTGTTTCAAAAAGAAGGAAACATAAAAAGAAAAAGATATCACTGATTCAACCCCTCCCACTCTCAGTGATACTTGGATCCTGACTGGAAACTTCCACATCTATACTTCCAATAACTTTTATTAAATTAGGTTTTTGATATGAATTAACTCATTAATTTATTAGTAAGAGTATTTAATTTTGATAAAAATTAATGTTGTAGCTTATTAATGTAAATCAATAATCTCCTATAATAAAAAATATTTGAATCATGATTTAGAGATAACAATAGAAATATTTATACAACAACTATTGGAGGAATTATCTATATAGATGTATTTTTATACATATATTGACTATAAGTGTTTAATGCGTGTAATACCATTGATTTATTTTGAACCACTTTAGAGAATATGGTTATAGATAATTAACTATTGTGATTTTTTCAATAAATTATTTCCATTTGTGGAAAAATAAGTAGGGTAATTATTTCATAAGAAAGTACCTTGATGTCTTATAAATGAGGATGCATGGAATAAACCAAATTGTAATGATTTTGAAATGCTTATATAAATAATTATATGTGAAAGGGTGAAATAAAATATTTATACTAATAATTTCTCATTCTAAAATATATTTGGAGATTATTGATTGGATAAAAAATGATATATATATATATATATATATATAATTGGTTTAGAAATTATTTAGAGTAAAACATTGAAAATGAATGAATTATAATGCCAAGAAAAAATAATATGCTCCTTGTATACCAATATTTATAAACCATATTTTGGATTATTTAAATAACATATCATTATATACTCATCTAGATGTAAAAATGATATATATAGATCTAAATGATCACTGCGTATGGGGAAACATAAATTTTGGGATTGAAGATTATATATAATTAAAATTGGTCTTCCATGACATTATGGTTGAATATTTTACCTCTATGGGTATGATGAAAACATTCCCACCCATTACGTAAATTGGAGATCATAACAATTTATTTCATTATTGTATGTATATTAACATCTAGAGAAAACATGTTCCTATGGGGTGTGGTTGATGAACATTAAAATATAACACATTTCACATCCAACTAATTTGATAAAAGTTTTTTTATATTGGAAACAATTATTGGAGCCTATGAAACAATGGGGTAATGGAAACCATGATCCTCCCATATTGGATAATTCTTGAACTAATCAAATTATCAATGGATTTGTGACCATTAAATCCAAAAATAACGGAAATCCAAAAGGAAATAGTTCAATATTTCAGTAAAGAGATATGCATTGTGAATATTTTGGGAATAAAAATTCCCCACGAATGCGATTTCTCTTACCCATATCCTAATGTATTAGATATTTCTAGGTATAGTGATTAAATGATATTCATCTTAGTCATCCACGATGTGTTGAATGAATTGTTGGATCTTTGTATATTTTATCTAATATGAAGATTTATTTTTAAAAAGTGGAAGTCACATAAATCTATAAGAGTGTATGTTGAAACTAAATTTAATATGGTATTTATGGAATTAGAGAATTATACATAATTTTATGGGATTCATTAAACTGGTCTTCTATTTGGATGATTAGTGATACTAGGTATAAGAATCTAACTTCTATAGTCTAAACCATGGGATTTTCAGAATAATTAAATAAAGATTGAATGTTAATCCACATCACCTTAATCATAACAATACTCGTAATTTAGGAAGGATTCATGGATATAACTGGGATTTTCATACTGTCAAATCAAATTAATATGAATTATTTTTTCAAGAAAAAATTTAATTTGAGAAAAAAATCATTTAAGGGAGGTTGGGTTACATTTCATGGTTCTTTGTGTATGATGATCTACTCAACCCTCGTTCAAAAAATACATATCTCTTTGATAATTAAACAAAATTGAACTATAATTTGAATATTAATAAATATTGGGGTTCATTAATTACTTTTAATTTTTTGGATATCATTTCTTAGATTATAGGATGGTTCACTGGCTCCATGCCATAAAAGTATAAAATCACAATATAATTCATTTGAGGATTTATGTAAAAGATAAGGTTGGGACCCAAATAAATTGAAGGAAGAATAATTTTTTAATGTAAAAAATGTTAGAGGTTTGAGAAATTGATTTAATTTTGGAGGTCAAAATGCTTCATCTACAATTAATTCAGATGAGGCTAAAAAGATGAAAAAAATTTCTAATGGACCTATTATGGATCATGGTCAGTCAAATGGCAATTAAGATCACCAATTTGTTGTGGGTTTTAAATTTGAAGCAACTCAATCTAATATCAATTTTTTAAACACCTCAATGTTTGATTAGAGTTGGTTTAACATTGAAGAGGGGGAATAAGATCCAACTTACAACTATGTGGCTACAAAAAATGAATTCCTCAATATAATACCCCTTAATTAATTTTAGTAAAGATATCACTTATTTGATTGAACATTTCCAAATACTTTTTAATGGAAGGTCTAGTTTGAGTTAATCACATCAACATCCTAAGAATAGATTTTCCCCAAAATCTTAAGTGGATATAAATGTTAAATCCAAAGTAATTGATTACACTATGAATAATACCTTGGATCTCCAAATATAAAAATGTAACAATTGAAAATTTTGAATATAATCCTTTTTCTATTATTATTCTTTAATAGAAATAGTCTATACTATTATGTGAATAAATCTAAGCCATTAGCCTCTGGTAATATGAATTTAAATGTCCCAATACTTATCAAATAAGTTAAAAGATCATTTTTTTATCTTATTATGTTATGAGGTTGATGGTATTTCCAATTCTTCACTTCTTTTATGGAAGCAAATTGGTTTCGTATTTCTGAAAATCATTCCCCGATCAATTTTTTTAATTAGTCAGAAAATCATTACCACTATGATCATTATTAATAGAAAGGGAGTCTTGTTATCTTTTTTTTATGCTGTTAATAATTGTAATGGAATATTGGTCACATGTGGGAATGTATAGAATCATAATAAAATAAAAAAAATATCCTTGGATCTTTGTAGGTGATTTCAATGTTATTTTGAGACCTCCTGAAAGAAGAGGTGAGATGAATGTTTTTATTTTAACAATTGAATTCATAGAGTTCATGGATTAAATATATATGTACTATATTAATTTATAAATTAAATTTTTTACAATATTTATCAAAATATTATTGTTCTATACGTGTTGGATAGATTATTTTTTAATTTAGTCCTTATAAAAATTATAGGATTTCTAATCTAATATCCTTGTAATGAGTAAATCTGATCATCATAGTATTTTGAAAATAATATTTAATAAAAATAGACATTATGTTTTATATAATGTTTTATTTTTTCAGGGAATAATCCTTTAAATTGAGAAATAATTTTTCTAGAGGTCTATGAATATACTAAATTAATTGATGATTTGTATGTTTATGTTTTTTTGTTGAAATAATTTATATTGGGAATGAATGCATGGAGTAAATATATTTCTTAATTATATTGACGAGTATATATTTATTATATAAAACATACTGGCGAAGGTAAAATATGAGCATGATGGGGGTAATATTTGTAGAATATTTAAGATCAATTATTAATACATAATATGAATTAATAAAAAGTGATCTTCAATGGAATATGTTATGTCAGAAAATATAAGAATATAATGGATATGGGGGGACATACACACTAATTTCATCAATGAGTTACATATTTTTAGGAGAGTCTCGAAGACAATTCCTTATCTGATGGATGGATATAATATTATTATTTCATATCAGGGAATTATAGATCATATTTTCCTCTTACACATTGTTCATTACAAAGAATCTTATCCAATAATCTACTTGGATTCATATATTTCATTCCTTATGTTATTAATCACAATGTAAGTGAAAGTCATAGAAAGAATATAAATCATATTTATGAAATGATTTATAACATCCCTATAAATTAATGTCGTTCCTATTTCCTAGGTGCCCTCAATGAAATATTTTTAGGAGTATTGGGATATAATTAAAAAGAATTTATTTAAGAATATATGATAATTTTTCAGTAATGAAATTAAACCCAATGATAAGAACTCCCAATTCAGTTTTATCTTTCCAAAATCTGATGATGATGATAATATTTTTTCTTTTGTGGATATAACTTTAGAAAAAATGCAGTACAATATTATGAGTCAAAATTAGAGACCCGCCCCCCACAACCATTAGTAATGTTGGATCCACATGTATGTGTGGATTCATTCAAGAGAAGAATGCTCAAGATTACATTTTTATTTTTCTTCTAAAATTTACATTCATGAAAAAAAACATGGAATGGGAGAATAATTTCTATCAAAATGGATACTCAAAAGGACTATAATACTATATATCGTGAATTTATGAGAGAGTCGCTCGATATGTTTTATGTAGTGTTTATTTTAGTAATATGAAATCTTTACACCTCAAATATATCTTGAATAATATTATTTATTCTTTTTAATTCCCATTATTATATGTATTTTACATGTGAGGTTCAATAGGGTGATCCAATATTTTTTATATTATTTATCATAACATAAATATAAATTAGTTTGTGTTTTATTGAAATTGATAACTTATCCCGTGTTTTTCTGATTCATGTAGTGAGAGGAGTGGAGGACTCCTTGAATACTTTCTATTCATATGGATTGATATATTTTTTATATAAGGACTTATATAATTTCAAAATAAAAAATGAAATGATTAATCATTATTTATCTCTCTCCAATCAGAACATTAGTTTGAATCAATTAAACATCATTCAGAAACACAACGTCATTAAAAACATAAATGTGTACATCATAAAGAGACTAAATATTAGTGACATATCTCACCCATTCATATATTTAGGATTACCCATTTTCTTGTGTAGGCTGAACGTTGTCTATTAAAATCATCTAATTGATGAAATATTGATTCAACATAATTATTTAAATGAAAATATCATTATTTTGTATAAAGAATATCTCTTATAGAAGGAATTATTATACCCTTGTTTTCCATCTCATTTTTAATCTATAAAGGGGATGATAACATGACTATAATTATTAATCATTATTGAAGGAATATCATCTGAAGTGGATCCGTTATTTAGATGAAGGGTACCACTTGGAGGTCGAATCAATTTTAAAATCCTACTAATGGATGTGGACTGGTGATTAATAATCGGTGCATCATTATTTTTTGCATTATAGGATTATATTTTTAGAGATTAAAGTACGATAATTATAGTTGAAATAAATTTATGAAGGAACATATTTATCATAAGATGGTATCCATTGAATATATTAATATTCTACCTTTTTTACGACATAGAATTTAGATAATTCACATTATTTGTAGGCAGGAAAATAGGTGGTTGGTATCAATAATATTATAATTATCCCATTTATAGGAATATATATTTTATAGATCTTATTTTAGAGTACTTTTTTGAGATTAATGGAGATATTTAAATCAAAATAAAATAAAAAATCTATCCTAAAATGGAGAATTTATCATTCTGGAAATATGTTTATTCATTAAATTTTATGTGTTTGATTTATGATCACATATGTTAATAAACAAATAATGGGAACATAACTAAACATTTCATCTACAAAATATATTTGATAACGCCTATTGATGATTCATATAAACATTACAGATAATAAAATTAATGGATAAACCCATCTATATTAATCCTCATTTGGAGAGAACATATGAAAATAAATCCAATGGATGATATGGGATAAATACAAGGATCACTTTATTCTCTATTTGTGTTGCCAACAAGGATGGATATATCACCATATTAGATATATTATTTTTAATATCCCTTCTTATTAGACTATTTGGGGAATATTTTGAATCATTTTTGAAGTGTAGTATTCTTTTGTTGATACACATTCTAGTGTTTTGGATTTCTATAAAAACTGTGAATAATATATATAATTAATGAACCTTCCCTAATCATTGGTATATGAATCATGATATTATATTAGGTATTGTAATAATATAAAAATTTTGTGGGGAACAATATTATGATCAATAGGGTATTTAATAAAATTATCCTGGTGAAAATATTAATTAACTATATACAAACAATATTTTATAAAAATATGAATTATATTACAGAACATATATATTTTTACAAGTTTTTTTCAAGGAGGATACATGAATTATAATGATGAAAGTTATGATATTTGGAAATTTCATATAACCGGTTGGAATAAAATCAACACTGATATTGCAAAAAATGGAATCCATGTCCCTCATAAAAGTGATCCATGTGTGGAATAAATATATATATTATTTATATATTATAGTATGGTGTTAGATTTTAAGGAAAATATAGATAGATTCATAATAGAGATTCAAAAATCCCAACACAGTTATTGGAAGATTATTTAATTTAAAGAGACTTATTATTCATTATTTGTTCCATTAATTTTAGGGAAACCTCCATTATATGGATACTAGTAGTGATTTGGTTAAATGACATGAATTATTGTGAGAAAATTGACATGATTGAGTCTCATATTTTTAGGGATCTTAGTATTTTTTGTTATTTCTTTATAGGTCCTAGGGTTGGGGAGGGGAATTCTAATAGGTTCTTGATTACATTGGATTCTATTGAGGGGAGGATATTCATTTCCATTTGAAATTATCAATCCTTTCATTTTATTGTATTTTGAACCTTGAAATTTTATTTGTAGTTTCTATTATTATTATTATTACTAAATAATATATTTTTTTACATGATCAAATTTCATGGACATACATAATTTAAGATGGAAATCAATATAGGGTACCTATAAAAATTATAAATTAATGACATAATAGGGTCAAAATTAATTTCTAAAGTATAATATATTAAGAATTTGATATAGTGATTGTAACTCCCCAAGCTTCCACAATACGCTTCCCTTTGAATAATTCAGTAGCCTGCGTAGTACGCAACTTGGAGTTTTAAAACACCACGACCAATCAAACTTGCCATTATTAACAATAATACCAAATTTTTGACATTTTCAAAATTTTATTTTTCAAAATGGACTTCATTTATGAATTCAGAATATCTAAATTATCATAGGGTGATATTTTGGTAATATTCTGAAAATGTTCAATTTTTGAGGAATAGTGAAAAACACTACATTATTGTTTAAAATCGACTTTTTTTAAGTTACTAGATATTTTATTTTAATTTATTTTAGGTAAAAATTGATACATAATACCTATATAAGTTTAATTCAATTCATTGGGGTCATTTTATAAAAATTTTAGATATATAACATTTTATGAATCATTTTACCGTCTTTTACACACCTTTTAGGAGAATTTGAATATTTGCATAAAACATCATTTTACAACATCTGTGAGTTGAATTTAAAAAAACTTAGAGACACAGTTGAAATCAGTAAGTATAATGTGGATTAATAAGATGAAAATATTTTTTTTTGTGAATTGTAACTTTTGACTTTTATTTACCACTCGTAAAAGTAAATAGGGTAATTCAGGGTAAAAATGATATTATAATTACCCCAAAACAAGCCATAATTGTATTGGATAACTTTAATTCATCCAAAACAACCTTATGAATAAAATAAGATCCACTTTGGACCACTTGGATTTTATTTGGACTTTTATTAAAATTTTATTTAAGGAAGAGTTAAATTCAATGATTATCAACGATACCATTTTTAATATATAGTCAAACACAATATAAGCTCGACTATAAATATTCATTATAAATAAAAAAATTATTTCCAACAAAATGTTATTTTATTTATATTTTTTAGACATTATAAAATTTAATTTATTTATGACACAATGATTATGTAGAAAAGACATTAATAATGAAATATTAAAATAATTGATAATATAAATATCCAAATTATGTAGATTGAGACTTTTGATGTATTAGACTATTTTAATAGGTTAATATGATAAGTTAGGGTTGATTAAAAAAATAATTCTTTGTGATAATGTTTTTATGGATTTCAAAAAAATCAAATACCAAATAGTGTCATAATTGACATAATTTATTTTTTAAAATAAATAAAATATTATTGGTTGATATAATATTCACAAAGATATAATGTACATATAAAGATCTTAAAAAATATTATATAAGTCATTAATGAACCAATTGGGGTCTTCAGGAAGTATATAGTATGATTATTAACTATATTGTGTAAGAATACAAGAAGACATGGTAAAAGATAAACTATTTATCTAAGAGTTAAATCTAAAAGATAAGGAAAAAATGGTAACCTAAACATGTCTAAAACATATTTATTAATTGGGTTTCAAAAAAACCAATTTATCCTAGAAACAAATATTTTTTTAGAAATTATAACCCAAAAATAATATTATTATAAAATAATATTTCACGCTCTTCCTAAATTGTCCCTCATCTCTCTTATAAAATGTTACTTCACCTTATCATAATTTCAAAAATCAAAGGCCATTTGGATCGGTCATCCACTACCCAAATATCCTCTAAAATATACTACCTTAATACCTAGAGGCATTATATTGATCATAAATCCATCCTATAGAGCCTTTTTGATCAACTCAAAAGGAAACACCTGAAGAAGAGATAATAATTTCACCACCCACTTTCATGTTCTTTTTTTCTTCAATATCCTCTTTATTTGTTGTTTCCATACCAAAAAAATAACTCCAATACCTATTACATACTATGATTTAATTATAACTATGGTACAACTATATTCGTTATTCTATCAATCCTACAAATGAAAATGTCACTATAAATGCGTACGTAAGGAATTCCATCTCCACGTCGTGGTGTAGTTTGTTATTCAAAAACTTCATTACTTGTATGGGAATAATAATGATTATAACTAATATAAATAAAAAAATATAAAATTTTAATTATTCTGTATATATTACATGTCATCCAATTACATACATCTTCACCGTCAATAAATGTAGATTGTCACTCATGCGTATGTACGTATTACCGTCTCCATGAATGCAATGAGATTCATTCCCCATCGTAAACATTCGAGAATATTTATCATTTTAGTATTAAAACAATTTTTTATGAACATAAAATAATTCTTTATATGAATAAAATACATCCTATCCATAATAAACATTTCTTACATAACAATTTATATAAAGGAAAATGAATTAGTTAACACCCAAAACGATGATACTACATAATTATTATTAAAAAAGAAATATTATAGGATATTATATGATATCATATTTATGTATATAGTTATTGAATAATTTAATAATAATTTATTAACTATTATATATAAGGTTATAATACAATCAAATAAGGAAAAGTAAAATGTAAGGGTTAACTCTACAATCTCATTCCTTATCCGAGGTTGTTAATACGTGAGTATCTACAGGGACCTCCTTATCATCCACATCCATGTTTTCTTAAAAATTAATTCAAAACTTTTTTACTATTTACTTAACTATGGGTTAATTTCATAAATACCATTATTTTACAACATATTTTTTGAATGGAATCTTTCTGTCATTTTCTGAACAAGGTACACTTTGACATTCTCGAAAGAATTATGGTAAGATGGTTTTTTACTTTGTATTGAGGGAGTGACTTTTTTCCACCGTTATAACATCATTGAATCTTCAAATACATGGTTATAATAATATTTTTAAAATAAAAGTTTTCATTTGTAATTATATGACTTTTAAATTATTTTAAAATAGAACGAGATATTTCTCTAAAAAAATGTTTTGATTTCATCTATGTCCACATCCATTGATGGATTTTGAGATTATATAAATTTGATTTATTTGGATACCAATATTCCATATTGTATTGAATGTTTTTTGGTATGTTAAATTGTAGATGTGTTATTTTTACACAATTCATGGTTTTTGGATAATGTATTGACATTTTTATGATAGTTTAAATACGAATGTTTATGTTATGTTTAAAAAATTTCATATGAGTAATGCATAGGACGTAGTATTTGAGGGTGGTTCCCACTATATATCCTCAATACATAAGTAGGTATCATAAGAAAAAATAGTGTCTTGGAATAGGCCCTTGAAAAATTAATATTTTTAGTCTTGGAACATGGCCTTCACTATGTGGTTATGAAGTCAGGCATTATGTATTCCAACTTTATAAAATTGGTTATTGATATTACATGTTATTATTATAATAGTATAATATCCATTTGAATAATTAAATGGAATTATTTGATTTATCGTTTCCGTATTATGATGAATGTTATGTTTATAAGCCTTGTGTTTTAGTATTATAAATTGCCTTAAATGTTTATGCTTATTTTTGAATGTTTCTGCTATATTTTCATCCTTACTAAGCATCTGAGATCACCCATTTATATTTTTTATTTACCTAGGATGCGAAAAGGTATATTATGACTGGCCTTTAGGGATATTCTAGGGTATGAATGTGGTCATTGTAGACAGTGTTGTTTTTTTCATTTTATAATGTAATTTAAAACATATGAATGTATTTAGTACTTCCAATTCTTCAAAACGGATTTGTATTTTAGGATTTTAATCCCTTGTGATCATGACAATGTTATGTAATAATTCACCAAATATAGGTTACTGGGGTCAGAGTGTTATAGTTGGTATCTGTGGAAGTTTAGTAAAAACATTGGAAACAATATTTAGATAAACTATCATTATAGAACATTACCCTAAGATAGAAATTGAGGATTGGTATAGAAGAACTTCCTAAAATTTTGGTAATCATGATATTTTGTGTATTTTACATGAAATATATTCATGTCTGGATAGGAGCAGTAGAGGATAATCTAGAATAAAAGTACCTAGTAGTGAAAACTCCGACAAGGAGTTTCAGGCATGACCCGGGGTATCCGGGTACACGACAATAGGCCTTTGCGGGACTCATGGTTAAGATAATCCCAGGGGATATTCTTAGGATGATTCAAATATTCTTTACATACTTTTATTAAAGATTTATGAGTATATAATTACTCAATGAAAACAATTTTTTTTTCTGATTATGGATTATATACCTAAATTGTTCAATTTATGTTAAGTGTTTTTTAAGTTTGGAATTATGTATTACGATTCCGAAACTATTCTAGTGTATACCATTATATAGAATTGTCCCCTAGTAGAAGAAATGGTAATTGTATCAATGGATGTACTCCATGTAGGGATTTACCTCCTACTCAAGATAATAATAGTAGAGCTAGTGATGAAACTGTTGCAGATCAGCTTATCGTCATACTGGGACAACTCACTCATGTTTCCAATAATGACCTTACCCATATGGAGCACCTTTATCCACAACACAAGGGGTCAACGTTAGAATTCTTGATGGGTAAAAAACCACCAACATTGAGTGGGAGTACAAATCCATTAGTAGATGAGTAATTGAAAAGTTCCTTAGAAAAACTATTTCATGCTTTGGGGTGTAGCAAAAGGGAAAAAGTTGTCATGGAAGTTTATCACATCATTGGAGATGTAGGTCAGTGGTGTTCATTAATATAAAACACAAAGGAAGATGAAGAAGTATCGAACATGGAATGGAGGGAGTTTAAACATATTTTCTTATAAAAATAATTTCTCGTGACCATCAAGAAGATATGGAAAGACAATTTTCTGAGTATGTGGAAATAGGATGATGGGAATGTCCCAAATTATGAGGCTATATTTACATGTTTAGCAAGGAATGCATCAGATTATATACATAATCCAAGGATTAAGATTGATTGTTTCATTTATGGGTTAAAACCATCTCTCCAAAGAGAATTAGTCACACAATCCTTCTCATCATACAATGATATTTTCTCATGCACTATAAAGACAAAAAAATATTTCTCTAAGACTTAATACTTCAAAGAAAAGAAAGAGTAGAAGAGATTTGCTGATCACAATGAAAATGAATGTAAGGGGAAGAAGGGAAATGTTGAATATCCATCCTGTGGTATATGTGGGAAGAAACACCCTAGTACATGCCTGAAGGGAATGTGTGTCTATTAAAATTATGGTGAAAAAGGACACTATGCTTTTGAATTCAAGGGAAAGAAAGATGTTTTCAATATTGAGTGCTACAATTGTAGAGAAAAGGGACATTATACAAATGAATCTCATATGCACCAAGGGAACATAACATAGAAATGGACAATGGAGAATGTCCATGCTTATGAGATCACTACTGCTAAGGTTGATGCTCCAAAAGACATGATGGCTGGTAATTTAATGGTTTCCTCAAGTTTATCCAATGCTTTATTTGATTTTAGATAATCACACTTTTTCATATTTCCTAGTTTTCTATGAAAAATAGATATTATAAATTTGACTTAATAAGGTAGAATTCAGTCAAAATTTTGAATGGACGTATCATCACAATATTGTTTTGTGAATGAGTACCATTAGGGAAATAAATGTTCTTTATCTACATATCTCATCGTCAAACCCCTGATTTAATTTGATAAAATCCTCATAATGGATTGGCTTCCGGACCATGATTCCAAAATATATTGTAAGAATAAGGTGCCTACAATTTTCAATGTTGAAATGGAGTGCCTTATATTTAGAGAAGAAACATCACCACTTGATTTTTATCTTGATCCACCCCCATTATATCTACTATATTCAATTATTGAGGAGGAAGAGAATGAAATAATTATTGGCGAGGAAAAGAATGTTCGAATAGAGAACATACATATTTTGAAATAATATGTTGATGTGTATCCATAGGATTTACTTGGACATCCTCTATAGTAAGAAATTGAGTTTTCCATTGATTTAATTCCTAGTTCATGGTCCATATCGAGGACCCCTAATAGAATTAAAACGTTGGAATTAGTGGATCTAAATAAACTACTAGAGAAGTGAATTAATAATTGATTTATTCTCCCTAGTGTTTCTCCATGGGGAGACCTTATCCTTTTTGATAAGAAGAATGACAGATCTATGAGGTTTTGCATCGACTATTGGAAGATCAATGTTATATCAAAAAGAAAATGTATCCCCTACCTTTCAAGGATGGTTTATTTGACCTTCTTCATAGAACACAATATTATTAAATTATTGACCTAAATCTATATATCATTAATTCTGTGTGAAGAATTAAGACATTCCGAAATTAACATTTCGAACCAGGTACAAGCATTACGAGTTTACATTAATTCCTTTTATATTGACTAATGAACCCAATGTCTTCATGGATTTAATCAATTGAGTTTTCAAGGATTATCACGATGAATTTGTGGTGGTATTTATTTTTTATATCATTGTATACCCAAAAATATATAAGGATCATGATATCACTTGTGCACTATTTTGAAAACCCTCAGAAGTAATATATTATATCTGATTGTTAAAAAGTGTGAATTCTGGAATCAAGAGATTTATTTTCATTTCCATATTGTCTATAGGAATGAAATCTCTGTTGATCCTTCAAAGACCATTGAAATTTGATAATGGCCAGCACAGATGAGTATAAATGAGGCATGTAGTTTTATTGATTTATTAGGTTATTATCGATGTTTCGTCCAAAACTTTTCCGGGTTGGATAACCCATTAACCAAGCTCACATGTAATGTGATTAAATATGTTTGGAAAAAATAGTGTGAATAGTGTTTTGAAGAATTTCAGAGAATATTATTTAACAATCCTATCTTGACTCTACCATTAGGGAACGATGGGTTGGTTATTTATAGTGATGCTTTAAAAAAAGGAATTGGTTCTGTCCTTATGTAGAATGATATTGTTATTTTTTATGCATCACAACAACTAAAAAATAATGAGCAAAACTATCCCACTCATGATATTGAAGTAGTAGTTGTAATCATTTCTCTGAAGATATGGAGACACTATCTCTATAGTGAAAAATGTGAGATTTATATTGACCACAATAGTTTGAAATATATTTCTCATAAAAATAATTCAACATGAGGAAAATGATATGGCTTGAAATACTAAAAGATTATGATTGCACAATAAACTACCACATGAGGAAGGAATATTAGGTGGAAGATTCATTGATCAGAAAGAATCATGCAGTTTTGAAAAAGATGAGAGTTGAAATGTATCCTATATTCATGGATCTAGTAAAGATTGATATAGGAATAACCATGGGTGGTGAAACATTCATATATTTTTAAATTGTTGTCAAACCATCTTTACTAGAAATGATAAAATGATATCATACTAATGAGGAGAGGTTTAAAAAAATTATTAAATCTATAAATTATGGGAGATTGAGTGACTTCTTATATGAAAATTGAATTATGACATTTAGGAAGAGAATTTGTGTTCCTGATATACCTGATCAAAAAATGGAATTTTTGGCTGTTTCTTATCACTCTAATTTATCTACACACCCTAGGAGCACCAAGATGTATTGATATTTGAAGAAAAAATTATTGTGGGAGAATATGAAGAGGGAGACTGCTGATTTTGTGTCAAGATGTATGTTTTTTCAACAAGTGAATGTTGGAAGGAAACATCCTAGAGGATTCATGTAGCATATTCCCATACCTGAGTGAAAATGGGATAATATTATGATGGAATTTGTCATGGGGCTACCAATGAATCACTGAAGGAATGATTCAATATGGTTCATTGTTGATTTCCTTACCAAGTCAGCTCATTTTCTTACTATAAGGGATGATTTAGCACTCTAATGTCTAGAAACACTATATATTAATGAAGGTGTAAGAATCAATGGTGAACCCCTATCAAATTGTTTTGATCGTGATCCCTATTTTAAATCAAGATTTTGGAAATGTCTTCAGAGGGCCTTGGATACTGAACTTTGTTTGGCCACCGCCTACCACCCACAAAACAACGGACAATTAGAACAAAAAATACAAATCTTATAATACATTTTGATATCTTTCTCACTTAAATTTCAAGGTATGTAGGAAAAAAATATACTTCTCATAGAATTTTACTATAATAATAACATCATTAAAGTATTCTGATGGCTCCATATGATGTGTTATATTGAAAGAGATGTCACACACCAACTTGTTGGGACGATGTTGGTGAAGGAAAACTCTCAGGCCCCGAACATGTTGAGGAAACAATTAAAAAGGTGAAGATTTTACAAACCCAATTCAAAGAAGATTAATGTAGGCAAAAGAGTTATCCTGATTATCAGAAGAAGGATATGGTATTACATGTCGGAGATCAAGTTTTCATGAATGTATCTCCGTGGAAGGGTGTTATATGATTTAGTAAGAAGGGTAAATTTTGTCCCAAGTACATCATACCATTCAAAATTCAAGAATGAATTGGATTTGTGGCTTATAATTTTGAAAATACTCCAAGTCTCTCAAAAGTTAATTATGTGTTCCACGTATCACTATTGAGAAAATATATGCCTATCCCTATTCATGTACTCACCTATCAGGAAATTGGACTAAAACACCATCTGTCTTATTGTGAAGACCATGTCAAGATTCATGATACCAGAGAACATGTGATGAGGAACCAGACGACTTGTCTAGTAAATGTTATATGGATAAACCATATGATGGATGAGGAAACATGGGAACCTGAGGAACTAATGATGAAGAACCACCTGATTCTTTTTATGTAGTAATATTCTATAAATTTTTATGATGAAATTATTTTATGGAGATGAGAATGTAACACCCCAAATTTACACGGAAGGTTTCTCTTTGAATAATGCAGTAGCATGCGTTGTAGAAAAATTGGAATTCTAACACACCACAACCAATCTAACTAGCCACTATGATAGTAATACCCACTTTTTTAAATTTTAAATAATTTATTTTTGAAAATGGACTTAATTTTTGAATTCATAATATCAAAACTAGGTTAGGGTTAAATTTTTATATTTTTTCTAAAACCTTTCAATTATTTATGAATAGTGAAAAACATTGTGTTATTTTTTAAAACCGACCTTTTATTTAATTAATTATATATTTAATATTAATTTATTTTTGGTCAAAATAGATACATAATACCTATATATATTCTATGTAATTCATTGGAGTCATTTTATAATATGTTTAAATATAAAAATTTTTATTGAACTTTTTACCATCTTTTACCCACCTTCTGGGAGTATTAGCAAATTTGAATAAAACATAATTTTACCACTTATCTGAGTTAAATTTCAAAAATAGGAGAGATATAGTTGGAATTATTATGTAAAATGTGGATCAATAAGATGAAAATAATTTTTGTGGAATTGTATCTGTTGACTTTTATTTACCACGTTTAAAAGTAAATAAGGTAATTAATGGTAAAAATGATATTATAATTACATTAACACATATCCTTATTCTATTGAAAAAGTGTAATTCAACAAAAAAACAGCCTTATTAATAAAATATAATCATGTTTCGTCCATGTGGATTAGACTAGGACATTTATTATTATTTTATTTAAGGAAGGGTTAAAAGTTTTAAATTCAATGTTCAATAACTAAACAATTTTTAATATAGGGATACACCAAATATAAATTAGACTATAAATATTCATTAGAAATATAAAAAAATTTAATACATAATGGTATTTTATTTTTAATTTTTCGACTTTAAATTATTTAAATTATTTATGAAATAATAATGATGTAGAAATTAACTTAATAATGAAATATTAACATAATTGATATTATAAATATCCAAATAAATTTAAAATGAATTTTTTAATGAATTAAAATAATTTTATAGGATAATATTAAATTTTAGAGTTGATTAAATAAAATTTATTCAACGTTAAAAAGTTTTTATGGAATTTAAAAATATCAAACTCCAAATAGTGACCAAATTGACATAAATTAGTTTTTAAAACAAATACTATATTATTAGTTGATATTATATTCTTAAAAATATATGTTACTTCCAAAAAGAGCAAATAATCTTATATATGTCATTAATGATCCAATATAGGTTCTCTTGGAATGTTTAATGTATGTTCATTTACCATATAGTGTAAGAATACAAGAAGACACAGTAAAAGTTAAACGATTTAACTCAGAGTTAAATCTATAAGATATGGTTAAAATGGTAACCTAAACATGTCAAAAACCTATTGGTTGAGATTTTTTTGACCCATCCCCACCATATCCTCGAAATAAATCATTTTATATCCATTAGAAACCAAATATTATTTTATTATAAATTAATATTTCAAGCTTTTTTTAAAGTGACACTCACCTCTCTTATAAAAGGGTACATAACCTTCTCTTAATTTCACACCTCCCAAGACATTTGGCTTGGACAAACCCTACCCAGATATCCTCTCAACAATAGAAACTTTTTACTAGAGTCCTTACATTTATCATAATACCAACCTATGGAGCCCTTTTTATCAACTAAAAAAGAATCACCCAAAGAAGAGGTAACAATTTCACTACCCTCTTTCAAGTTATTCGCTTCTTCCAATTCATCTTTCCATGTTGTTTACATAAAAAAAATTATAACTCAAGTAATTTATATATACTTTGATGTTATTATAAATATTTTAAAACCAAATTATTTATTCAATCCATCCTATATATGACAAATTCAACATACGTGCGTACGTACGGCTTATCGTATGCACATCATGGTGTAGTTTGTTATTCAAACACTACATTATTCGGATGACTTTAATAATGAGTATAAGTAATTTAAATAATAAATATAACATCTTAATAATTTTTTATATAGGATTTACCATAAAATTTCATATGATTTCACCAGACATATAATGATATTGTCACTCATGCATACATATAGATTACTGTCTCCAAGAATGCGATTAGATTAATTCCCATCGTCATCATTCAAGAATAATTCTCATTTTATGATTAAAAACAATGACTATGAACATAATATCATGATGTATATAAACCAAATACATCCAATCCATAAAAAACGTGTCTTATTTAACCAAGCTTATAAAGGAAAATGAATAATTTAACCCCAAAAATGTTGATAATACTAAAATATTATTAACAAAGAAATATTATAGGATTATATATGATATCATATTTATGTATATAGTTCTTGTATAATTTAATAAAAATGTTTTAAATTTTATTAAAGATGTTAAAATACCATCGACTAAGGAGAAGTACAAGGTAAGTGTTAATTTTACAACCTCTTTACTTATCTGAGTGTGTTAAAACGTAAGTATCTACTATGACCTCTTTTTTATCTACATCCGTGTTTTCTGAAAAATGTATTTCAATTTTTTTTACTATTTACTAGACTATGGGTAAATGTTATTTATTCCATTATTTGACAACATATGTTTTTAAAAGAATCTTTTTTTTCATTTTACAAACAAGGTACTTTATTACCTTCTCGACAAAATTAAGGTAAGAATGTTTTTTAACATATATGGTGGGTGCGGCTATTTTATGCCATTATAACATCCCCAAATCATCCCATACAAACTTATAAAAATATTTTCAAAATAAATGTTATATTTTATAATTATATTACTTTTAAATTATTTAAAATTAGAAAGAGATATCTCTCTACAAAAAGTTTTGATTTAATCTATTTGAACATCCTTGGATGGATTTTATGCTTCTTTGAAGTTGATTTATTCTGATAAGAATATTCCATATTGTATTGAAGGTTTTGTGATATATTTGAGTGTGGATGTGTTATTTTTACACCTTTCATGGTTTATGGATAACGTATTAACATTTTTCATGTTAGTTTTCATATTAATGTTTTGGTTATGTTTAAGCATTTTAATATGAAGAATGAATTGGACTTGGTAAGTGACGCGTGGAGCCCAATATATCTCATCGAGGCCTCAGTAGGTCTCATGAGCGAAAATATTGTCTTTTCACAAGTTCTTCACATAATTTTTTTTAGTATTTCAACAAGATCTTTACTATGTGGTTATGATGCCAGGCATTATTCATTCCAACATTATAAAATTATCTATTGATATTACATGTGTTTATTCGACTTGTAGAATATCCATGGTATAAGTAAGTGGCATTATTTTATTTACCTATTCCATATTATGATGTATTTTAAGATTAAAAGGATTTTATTTTAGTCCTATATATTTAGTTCAATGTTTGTGCTTATTTGTGAATGTTTTTGCTGTATTGATATCCTTACTAAGTATCTGAGCTCTCCCATTTACATGTTTTATTTTTCCATGGATGAAAAAATGTATATTATAACTGACCTATAGGGATAGTCTAAGGGATGAATGTGGTAAATGGAGATAATTTTGTTATTGTTTTTCATTTTATAATGTAATGTAAAACTTATGAATGTATCGAATACTTCCAAAGATACTAAACTGATCTGTCTTTCATTATTTTGATCCCTTGTGATCATGCCAATGTAATGTAATAATGCACTGAATCTAGGTTTAGGGGGTTGGGGTGTTATAGTGATGATATTTGTTAGATCCTACCATATATAAACTAATTATTAATAAGAATTTACCATTTATATTGTAGAATATATATTTATATCTATATATATTTATTTGTATATAGGAATTGTTTATCATCATCCACTGGTAGAACTCTAAATCAAAAGTAGTTTATAATCCATCATTAAGATGAAACCATTTGAGGATCTATATAAGAGAATATGTAGAACAATAACTTCATTGTAAATTCTTCCAGGATAAAAACTATCAGAACAAATTTTTTTTTTTCCGAGATATGATACATAAAATCTAGGATTAAATCAAATGTATTACCAAGATACATTATCCCCATTGTGATCTTTAATCACTAGTGGAATATAGCATTTCATCTATCACATCTATCAAAACTCCCTCAAATAAAAAATGCATTACAAGTTGATTTTTTTAATAAGTACATTCCATAAAAATTACACATAAGGTAACTATACATTTCATAATTATAAAATGATATATCATATTTTCAACAACTAGTGGACATCATTTTTTTATAACGTTTATGATAAAATATGACATACTCTATCGATGTTCTCATGAGAAATAATTTTTTTAGGATGGAATGATGGAAACGATAGTAATATGTCAAAATTACTCTAAAATATTTTCTTATATACAATTATATGTATATGGTGATATTATATTAGTAATAATAAAATAAAGAATATTTTTATAATGGGTTACTATGAATAAATATATTTTGTGGCATATATTTTCATATATGAAACAATTAAAAAAGAACCGAAATAATATTAATGAAAATAATGTGATATAAATAATATTAAATACATTTTTGGAATGTTATATGAATAAAATTTTTTAATATTATAGTAAGAATAAAACCATGGGAAAATTAGAAATCCACAAACATTGTATGTACATATTCATGGTCTATGATGATAACTCTACCTGAAATTTAGAAATTGAGGAATAATATTTGACCTATAATTTTGATTTTTAATGAAAAATATATAATGGTAGAATAAATTTATACATATTATCAAATGATTTTTAATATGAAAATCTATTATTAAATAACCAATGACTATGAAGCCATGTGACTATTTAAGACTGAGTTTATATTACATCAATGGGGGTAAAAATAATTTTTTATTCTTATTGATCATATATATATTCATGAGATCAAAAATTTCTTAACATATCATAGGGAATGAACAGGAAAATTGATGAGCTAAAATACCCGATAAAGATATAAACATTTTGAGTTATTATAACTTTTAATTCAAGTTATAACATGATATTATAAAAGAGAGGTTTCATGAGTAATAAAATTTTAAAATAACAAAAATATCATTATATCAGAAAAAATGGAATCATAGGTAATATTTTTGATAAATAATCTTCAAATTAAAATGTAATATTGAAATAATATTGATGTGGGTAATTATATACATAGTGTACATGTTAATGATATATTCTATTCACAATTTTTATAAAAATTAAAAAATATTATCAGTAAAGAAATAATGAAACAATTCAATGATAAAAATATTTAAAAATTAAATCACGGGTAATAATTTATTTAGTAAATCATTTTTAGAATGACAAAAAATTAATAAATATATTTATTAAATCTTCAGTTTTAATGACATGATTTTTTAAGTAAAGATATAAACAAAGTCGATTTTTTTTTAAAATGTTTTCTCAAAAATTTTAATTACCTAAGATATGAAAATTGTAGTATTAAATGAAAATTTCATAAATAAATATTGGATAATAAAATTATTTTTTTATATTATACAATTATTAATTATTTTACATCAATGTAAATTTTGGAATAAAAAACCCGATGAAAATCTTATTTGAATACTAAAAAATAGCCTCTTTAGTAGATTGCGATTTTTAAACCCCACAAATGATTAAAATAAATTATAACTTAAAATAACCTAAAGTATAAATATTTATTGATAAAATACCTAATAGTGATGTATATACACTCTATAAATGAAATTAGGATTACAAAAATACATTTATCTCAAAGATGACTATTTTGAGTTGAAACTCTATTCTCAAGTCAATAATTTGTCTTTTACTGTAGTTTTTATAATATATAACAAAATTATAAAAATTAGATTTGTATTAATAATATTATCTACGATTAAATATTTTTACATAGACCGTTAACTTCAGTTATTTTAATATTATGACTTATTATATAATATATGTTATGTCTATATTGGTTGTTTTAAGGATGCACAGTTCGGAATTTCATAAAAAACATTGATGTGTTGACGATAATAAATGGGGAAATTTTACCATCATTTAATGAAATATAAAAATGAAATTATTTAGTTTTTTATTAAAATTATAGTTTAATAAATAACCCTAATTTTTTTTTGAAAACTGAATTACGTCAAAATCGTGGAGACTATGCGTCTTACATATGAGTGTCCAACATTTCCATTTTTAAAATATTTTTATTCACTGATGTTATAGTATATTTTATCACTATATAATGATAAAAATATCATCAATTTAATATTACATATTTATTTTAACTAATATATATCATCTATGTGATTCAATGCGAAAAAAAATCACATCACTTTGCTTGGCGATAGGCTACCATTCACAAGAATGTTGTTATAATTTTTTAGTTGATGGTATGGTAATAATTAATATGGTATAATTATTTTCAAGAATTATTATTACTTTATGATTATATTATCTGAAAATTTAATCCATATTTAGTAATATCCACGACATGTAATGGTGGACATAAATTAAATTAGCTTATAAGGCGGTAGTCATCCATACAAATGAATGTTTCTTTTGTATCCTATTTTATAGAAGATTAAATTAACAAATATTATTAATTTATAATAATAAAATATATGTATATATAATATTATAGTAATAATATATCATTTTTTTACATAATTAATGGATAAATGTAAAAATAAAATAATATTGAGCATGGTTTAGTTGATTACCTCTTCTTGAGACCACCAACTTAAGATTATTCCCAATGCCTTCCATTTTTGTAATTCTTATCAAATTCATGATTCTATAATTATTTTAGTAAATTAAGAAAGTTATTTTGGTGGGTATTGTAAGAAAAATGGTTTTTGTATGTGGGTAATAGATATGATATTTTGTTCCCTTCTTTATATGATGACGAGTATAATTATTGTAAATAAGAAAAAATATTCAATTAGGGAAAGAAATTCCAATGAAATGTTCATCCAGAATTTAAAATAAATCTACTTAAAGAAATATATGTCTGATACCAACACATAACATTAATAGTAATAAGTTTTAAACAAGTTATCTTATTTCTATCAAAGGTTACTCTCTTTTAACCTTTTAATTTTCTTGTAGTGGTAAGTATTTTTTTAATATTTTTATTATTGTTTTTTTAAAATTATTTAACAGTATTATATAATATAAATTTTTAGATTTCGAAATATTTAATTTGTTTTAGAATATTAAATTAACATAATTTGAGGTTTTAAATTTATGATTAATCAATCGAACATGTCGAAATTTTTTTTTAATAAATTCATTTTTTACTATTAGATTTTTTTAAAATTAAAATATTTAAATTAAATTATTTAAACTAATTTAAATTGATATTAATATTTATATAATATATAAATAATATTTAAATAAATCTTCATTTGTGTTAATTTTAATTACATTTAATTAGGAAACATTATTCGTATTATATCATTCTTGAAAATAAATGTGTTTTAAAGGATAAAAAATAACATATGTGGAAATAAAATATAAGGAAGTAATAAATATAATTAACATTTAAAAAAATTTCTAAATAATACATATGTTACTTAGAAAATATATTAATAAATAATGGATTTTTTAAAACAGTTAATCTAAAAATAATAAATGATTGTTTTACAAAAAAATTTATCATTCATTATTCACTAAAAAAATCAATATTTTCTAAAAAATAAAAAAAACTACATCCTATGTTTATATAATTATTCTAATTTCAAAAATATTTCAATATTATAAAATAATATATCTAAAATACTTTAATTTTTTTATAACATTATGGATTGAAAATCGATAAAAAGAATTTTTAAATAATTTTATTGTAAAAAAAATGATTTATTATTCTCTAAAAATATATGAATAAATTTATGTTGAGTAGATAATTCATATATAGTTTATAAATTATTTAATCATGTTAATATGATCAAATTTAATATCTAAATTATATTGATTAAATTTAAATAATAATATTTTAATATTATATCGTTGCTTGTTTGGAATCAGTTATCCATGTTGATTTTGCTATCAAGAATTGGGTTTATTTAAAATAAAGATGTCTGAAAAAATAAAATAAAATTCCCATTTAATTTTAATATGTATATAATTTTTAATATTATAAAAAAATTATTATATAATGATAATATTGATTTTTGGTGTATTGTACGGATTAGATATAACTAGTACCGATATTGAAAATTTTGATGTGGTATTATAATAAATTAATGAAAATAAGTTATTAATTATAAATAAAATAATTATAAATTATAAAATTGAAAAAATATATAAAATTAATAATAATATATGCTAAAATAATCTATAACCATTCATTATATAACATATTTTTCTATTAATGAAACTTTATATTTCCAAAATATATATATTTTATTATTTAAATATTAATAGTAAAAAATAATGATATTTTATTTGATAGAATAGAATTCATTTTTTTAGATACAAAATAATTATAATGTAAGTGAGAAAATGATTAATTTTTTTTAAAAAATTATATAATGTAGTGCATAACTAATTACATTACTAAATAGTAACAATTGTATAACATAGTTTACAATGTCCTGGACCATCTTATATAATTAAAAATTTTGAATTTATTTTGGAGGTGTTAGAGATTGGTAGATTAATGAAGTTAAATATATAGATGATATTTTAACTTGAGAGTTTCCTTGTAATGTAATTTTATCTGTTGATCCATGAGTTGTTGTTTGGAATGATGAGATGCCAAGAGTGTATGTGCCACAACATGTGATGTGAGTCATGAGAGATATGTGTTTCACTATATCATATGAATGTTTTGTTTTGGAATGGATATTTTTTTTGAAAGGATACACAATGGAATTTCATTAAAAATTGTTGATATTTATTGAATTTTCATGTATTTTTCGTTCCCTTTTAGTGTCGGGAGATAAAGTTGTAGTCTTTAAGTCCCTAGGAAATTCAAATTTGAAGGTGGATATATTATTTTACCTATAAATTTTATTATGTTTCATGATTTTTATAAGTACTTATGAAATGTTGATTCCTTTATTATTCATATATATTATTGGATGATGTCATTGGATACAAATTTATATTTTCTCTTAATGAATGTTTAATTCCATTGCATTGTGATTTTATGAGTGAGTGATTTCTTTGGTTGTAGTATTTTTTTGTACTATTTAACCATGGATTAGTTCATGTTTTCACCATGATGTCTAAGGAATATTTTATGAATGAGTGAATATTTTATGTTCATCCTTATATTTCTTAGTTATATGGAGCCTAATTGGATTTGAAATTATTATTTTGGGATAGATGTGTAAGATTCCAATGTTTTTTATAGAATTGATTTATTCCAACCTAATTGTGGAATATTTTTGACCAATATATTTTGATTTATAAAAAAAACTATCAAACTTTTAATCCATAATAAAATTATTTTTTTTGAAGAAAAATATCATTATTTTGAAACCCATTTAGAGGAAGATTTATGTCCTTGGAGAACCTTAAACACTCTTTCATTATTTATTCTCATTGAATTTAATATATATATGAAATTGAAATTCAAGTTGAATTTCTATTACATTATTTTTGAATCAATTACTGAATTTCATTATGATATGGATATGAAATTTGATTCACATTAGTTTCTATGGACATGGGGAATGTTAATTAAATGTTTTTTTTCCTAGGTTGTTGTTATTTTCCCCACATGTTCTAAATAATGTGATCATATTCCCCCTTTTTCTTACACAATGATGGTTGAAAACCTTATTATCAAAATGGTTTCACTGAATTTCAATTATAATGTTAAATTATGGAATATTTAGGATCATGTTTTATTTTATGAATAGTATAAATTATCAAATGAAATATTATAACTGAAATAATAAAATAGAATATGGAAAAGGTGGATCACATGGTATTCATTTTATATTATACTATCAATATGTGACAATAAATATTGATTATTCTAGATTGTCATTAATTAATTTTTTTCTTTTTTGGAGATGATTTACTCACATTTCATCAACAGAGTGTTAATTATATATGGTTTTGGAATTGTTTGTTGGAAAATTTTAATTTTTTAAATGATATTTATACATGAAAAATTAATTCATATATAACAATTATTAAAAAATTATTAAATGATGTAATTAATTTGTGGGCGATTATTTTTTATATTATGAATTATTCATCCCATATTTTTTAATAATTTTTTTGATTATTGGTTATTGTAGTGAATTTTCATATTCTATCATGAGATTCATACTGGGTTTCAGGGATTGTTTTACTGATTTTTTTCTTAGGAGATATTGTTAATGTGTATAGTAATTAATGGTTTGTTATTTTCTATTTTTAGATGGTGTGGTAATTTTCATCATTCATTTGTATAGTGATATATGTGTACATTAGAGAAAATTTATGTGGGTTGTGTCTATTTATTCGACAACATGAAATAATTTTGCTAAAAATGAATTTGATAATGGCAACGTGATGGAATTTTGAATAATTGAACTGCTAAGGAATCATTTTGGAAAAAAATTAATAGTTATTTGATATGAAAAAACATATATATGGATACAATATGTATTAACATTAAATCCTAATGAATGAAGAATAAATTGATTGTATTGTGTCTATCAAAATATTATATATGGATATGATAAATTATATAATATAATATAGACAGAATTAGGATATATCTATGATCCATGTGTGAAATGGTTGGTGTATAAAGTAGTTTAGTGATTCCAATGGATTTTATTTTATGAAATTGGTAGTGTTGTAACTATTTTTAATATATATATATTTGTTAGTAAAAATTTTTATATTATTTTATGTGACTATGATATATTTTTCATGTTTTTATGGTTTGTTAAACTATACCACCTATGTATGATAAATTTAATTATGATTTCATTTTTGGGAATAATACTATTCTCACTAACATGGTAGAACATGATGAAATTGATGGTTGTATAATCTTTCATCATACATTTCCATTTATTTTTTTAGAAGAGGACGTAAATCCATGAGGTAGGCATGTGTACACATCATATAGTGGATTATGTATTTATTAATATGATTGAATACATTGTTATATCGCCCTTATGGTGACTCATGGTCATGAACATGAATAATATTATGTTGACATGATTTTGATCTATAATATTTTAATATTACACTTCTTTGATAATTATGGGTTATGCAGTTGAAGTGTTGTATACATTTGTTATGTGGTTATTGATATGTGTGGGTATACTGTGGTGGATATGTAATGGGTTTAATATTTATGTTATCATGGAATGTGGCATATTGTTTTTATACGGGATATAATGTGAGATTCAAAAGAGTTAAAAGGGATGGATGAAAATTAAAATATTTCATGTTGGCTTCAGAATGATAAACATGTAGGCAGTGGATAAGGACTACATGTACATATTTATCGAAGACTACCATATTAATATGCTCATATCTAGTAACCAAACTATAATCTTTAAAAACTGGACTAATTCCTAACTAGTGAATCATGATTTTTTCCTTCGATAAATAAAACATATAAAATAAGTGTTTCATATACATACCCATGAACGTTTTAGGAATAAATTATAAGATTTTTTTTGTAAAAAATTGCAAATATAATACCCATGTGTTTTCCATTCAATAATCTTATTTCTATGAATAGAGAAATTCTATTATCTTATTAAAAGGAATGAATATTTCCCAAAAAAATCATAATTCATGGTATTATTATAAATATATCATATGCATGAAACTTCATTATAACATGTTGAATTGGAAACATTATAATTAATGCAATTAAATGATCAATATGGGAAAGAATTAAAAGAATTTTATCTTGAATACATAATGCCTAAACAAAATGGAAGAGTGAATAATCAATATATATAACCTTTAGTATTATCTTGAGCCTAAAATTCATCCAGGGATGAATTTTAATTGTCATATAAAGGGAAATAATAAATAATTTCTAAATTATGGTGTTCATAATGATGAACACCATAATCTAATAATCATGGTCTCATTCCAAAATTTCAAACATAAATAGGAAAGGTATAATCCAAATAACCATGTGAATTTTCCTCATTTTATATACTATTGCATCGAGGGGAATGAAAATATTAGGTACCACCCATTGAATTAAAATTATTATGAATTCATAATATAAAAGAAAAAATAAAAATTAAATATTCAGAAAACATTATGTCTTAATGAAAATTGATGTTGATTTGCATGCAGTAAAACTGTCAAAATTTTCCAAATATAAATCCTTTATTCCTTATCCATCAATAATGAATCATATTAAAATAAATATTATATAGATTTTTAATGTTACCCTAGTAAGTAAATGATTAATCTTTGATTTTAAACACACCCAATTTGATTTATATTAAATTGGTTGTTTACCAAATATGGAGTAATTGGTATATGGTTAATTAATGATGATAAACATTGTATAATATGACCATGAAAATAATGGCCCCGGAAATGAATGACAAAATATATTTATTTTCAATGTTCGAATTGAAATTTATACACGTTTTTTACAAAAAAAGTTGCTAAAATTTTAGTGATGTTTTTTTAATAATGATAAGAATAAATTTTCATAAATTTAAAAAGAATCATTAAATTTTCAGAATTTTTTTAAAGAAATTGTCATTGATAAATCATATAATTATAGAAATAAAACATCTTCAACCGGTTTAATGAATATGGATATTGGAATGGAAGGTTCAAGACCAAAAATGATAAATAATGTTTACTTTTCATTAGAACACCATTTCAATTGATTTATGTACCAAATAGAGGGTAAATGAAACGAATATATTATAACCAAAAACGAAAATAGTGGAGAATAATGTATATGAGTCTGACAAGAGTAACAATTCTGAGTCCACCCATATGAAATTAAATCATAAAAAATCTTGATAATGAGTGTGCTTATTAAATACACCCATATCGATTTAATCGCACATGAATAATAAACATTTGAAAAAAGATAACATGAAATTGAACATTAATTGACTTGAATAAATAGTGTATAATGATATAATATTTCATCAAGGTAGAATATAAATCATATAATTAAATTTGGTTAATAATTTTTAACTTATCTTAAGAAAGAATATTTTAGATTCGAAACCATAACTATGGATTCCCTATTAGTCAGTCAAATTTCAACCTATTGTATAGTAAATATATATATTTTATTAATATATATCTGGTTAATATTTTATATTTATCTTTCTATATATCATTTACAGATAACTTTTGATTACTATTTTACTAGTAATTATTCGATAAAATAAATTATAAATGCGACTACTATTTTGTCCCTCATAGCGATTTTGATTTGGAGGTTCTAGTCGTTGTTCCTTGGTCATAATTTCAAAATTACAAAAAATTTATTAGTTTTAATAAATATTTTAATATATTATGTATACTTTTAGGACATTCAATGTATGGTTTTTAAAAAATGATACACAGTATTTCAATGAGGATATAGTCCACACATACACATTAAAAACATTTTAATTTTTAAATTGAAAAAATATGATATATTATTACTATTATAAAATCAAAATAAAATTTTAAATATCATATTTATTTTTTAAATCCATTATTATCACCATTCTTGTTAGTTTTAAATGAAAAATTAATTATATCACATTATTAATGTGGTATTTCACACATACACGTGAAATATCATATCATATTCCTACATATGGGAGGATAAGATGGTAGAAAATATTTTAATATTAAAAAATAATTATTATTTGCTAAATATAGACTATTATCACTAAATACAACTATATACAAATCCGTGAATTTAAGAGATGAATAATTAAATACATCACTTCATAGAGATGGTTTTCTAGACGTACATATGAGATATCATTTATCAAATCAATTAGATTTTATAGAAGTGGAAATTTATATAAAAAACAAAAAAATAAACTTTAACTATTGTAAAGGTTGTAATTTAATTATATTAGTATGGTTAAAAATTTTTGGAAGGATTTTTATGAGTAAATAAACATGAATGAATCTAGTTGAGGTATATTCCATTTTCTTATATATATTTCAATTTTTTCACATTAATCCTTAAAGTATGTGTTCTTCGATATGTTAAGAATGCATGGATATGGTTCAATATTTTTTAGTGTATTTTCTCTGACCAGGGTCATGTAAAAGTAATCATGTTGTGAGGAGGTCCAAATATATAAGGTACACATTTTATAAGTTAATGTAGTTGGTAATTTTCAAATATTATGATCATTATAATGTAATAAAGTATTTTCAAGAATTAAAGTGCTTTCCAGGAGAACCAATTTTGAATGTAAGATGTCATTAGCTAAATACACTCTAAAAATAATATTTATACATGTTATAATGATATTTCATTATTTATCTCTTAGATTAACCCATATTTTATTATTTAAACATTTATCATGTTAAAAACCCTTTACGATGATAAAAATTTATTGAGTCTAAAATAATAAATTAAACGCAGTATCTAATTGGAAAATAATTATTCAAAATAAATATTTCATTTTATATGTTTAATTTTAAATATATGTGATAAATTAATTATAACATATACTCACGAAACACAACAAAAACATTTCATGAAGTATATCCTTTTTAGTTATATAATTATATTACTCCAAAATCAATTAGTATTTTGATTTTCATGGAATTAATTGTATTACTATAAATATAAGTGTTATTATTTGTATTTTAAACCATATCAACACCCAAATTATCCTTTTAAATAATTATTAAAATATACGAACCAAAATATATAATATTGATTACAATGATTTCAAAGATTTAATATATTGAAAAAAATATTTTTTCGGTCAATTTTTTTTAAATGAAATATATTAATTATATAATATATATTCTATCTTCAAAAACGGTTTTAAATACATTCACTTCATTTTTGGAATTATTGTTTTAAATAATTGACAATGACTATTAAATTTTTGTTTTAAAATATTCACCCAAAAATCAATTTTTTAAAAAAAATCCAAAAAATAAACCTAATATAATTTGATATGTCTAATTAGAGAAAATTCATATTATCAATATAAATCTTACAATTTCATAAATTTAGGTATAACATGAATTTAAAAATTACCTAAAAAACTTATTTCATAATAAAATAACGAATTTTTTCATTAAATGTTTTTTATATTAATTTCAAATTTTTTTCACATTTATATGTTATCGTATTAACCCGAATATCCATCTCCAACATGAGATTCCATATAAACTCATTCTCACTTCCCCTTACAAAATAGGTTACATTATATATTTTAGGGACATGTTAGATGTCATGTATAGACAATACCCCTTCCTATAAATAATCATCAAAGTCCAAAATGAAAGTGTAAAAAATGAAATAAATAATTAAAAAATGAATAAATCAATAGAGTAGAAATATACACATAATTTACTATTAAAGTCTACAATGTTATTTTATTTCAATCATAAAACACAAAATGAAGAAAAAATATACCCATATAGTATTGATCAATGTGCTTTATAAATGAAAAAAATAGAAATATTAAAATCAATCCAATCCTAAATTCCATACTTAAACACCTCATGATCTCATATTGATGCAACTAAATCATCTATCATTGGGACCTTTCCAATAAATAGATCATTGTTCCTAAAATCTACATATGAGTCGAGATACTTCAATTGGATGAGGGCATGAATCCTAGTATGAATCCACCAACAAGTGCATAATGTAGGTTAATATAATATACTTGTAATTTCCTTGGATAAAAATAATGTGGTTATAAGAAGAATTTATTTCACACAACAATAAAATATATGTAAAGTCCATATAGATAGACTCTACATGAATCAGATCTATAATTTAAGAAATTTCAACTTATTAAATGATAGATCCCCCATTATAGGATTTTCAAAAAATATTTTTGACCCATCTCCATTGTATGGACAAACAATTTACATTTCAATTATATGTATGATTTTATATTTTAATAATCAAAAAAATATTGTTTGATATATTTCCTAACATGAAACACTGATCCTAAATGTACAATGAAATGTTACTACATAAGTATGAAAATTATAAAAATGTATTTAAATTAGGGTCATGATTTGGATCAATTGATTTATGATATATATATATAGTTATTTATATAAATATATATATTTTGGTAATTTTTAGAAAATAACATCTCTATTTTTGGTACGTCAAATTTATTTATAAAAAAATATTGTTTCCATAATTTGGGGTATTTATTGACATAAATTAACAATTCTTTTACTAAACATTGGTTAATTTAATAAGATAACAAATCACACAACCTTTTAATTCACCATACCAATTGTACATTAGGGATAATTTATCTATTTTTTTGAAAATCATTATTTTGTTAGTGATTATTGAAAAAATCTATTTTTATTGCAATAAATATTTCTTCCAATCTCTTTAAAATATAAAATTAAAATTTTATATTTTGTAAAATTTATCTTTTTAAATTATTATTAAAATTAATACAAATATAGAAATAAAAATAATTTTAATACATCAATTTGACCTAAATAAATTTTTATACCTAATAAAATTTTTCATGTGTTAGGGTTAATTTTAAATTAAAATCAACCTCATCATGAAATTGAATCATTAAAAATAGATTCCATATTTTAAGTTAGTAATATAACATTTATTACATGAGTCTTTTCTTTCCTTATGATTAATAACCATAATAAATAATTATCGATATGGTAAGGATGAATTAAGTAATTGGGTTTAAAAGGAAAATGATAATGACTAAAAAATTATTCTAAAACATTACAATATTGAATTTTTTTATTACAGTCTATCCATATGTTCCCATGTAAAATATAATTTAAAAAATTGAATATTTAATAAATAAATGATAATGTCAAAAAAATGTCAATATTTATTTTAATACATCTAATATGTGTGGATTGGTTAATTAAAAAAATATTATCAATACAATATTTATATTGAAATTCTAATTTTTTTTAATATGATTATAAAATTATAATATTTATTAACGCAATATTTTCTTGAAATTATTACATAATGACAAAAATTATTTAGTTATATAATATAAATATAAAATTTTCCTTAAAAATATTAAATTTAATATAATTAAAATGAAATATTTTATTCTAATAATTTTATTAGATAAATAAAAAAATTTCATTGTTTTAAATTTTTGAATTTCAATTCTACGTCTTTTACGTTCTTTTGGATGTAAAATTTAATGAATAGTTGCAAAATTACATTAATGATTGTCTATAAAAAATTTTGTTCAATTAAATTACATAAAAACCGTAAAAACAAATTTCTCAACTTGTGAATTAGATATATAATATAATATAATATATGGTCAATTTAATGGTCATATATCATTTTATGTTATCTATATTAACCCTTAATGTGTAAAATAAAATTGGAATCATGATTATTGTCAAAGTGGATAATATATATTTAAATAAAAATGATAAAGACATAAAACTATGATATAATTGCCCATAATTTAATGTATTAAATGATATCAACATATCCATAATTTTTTATTTAAATATACAATTTAAAATTCAATTTTCATGGAAAAATAAAGAATAATAATTTAATACATTAATTAATTCCATGATTTACTTACCTATTTTTTATTAAAGGGTGGATCATATTAAATTCCCCTCACAATACATAAACTTTTTGAATCATACAATACATACAAAAATAACTTACGTTCGTCCCTCATAAAATTATATGCACCATCTTTTTTATCATAAAACAGTCAATGATGTTATTTTTTGAAAACAATTGAATTTTGTTTGAAGATGAGGTATAGTTTTCCACCAAAAATATTTATATTTTTGAGTTCTATTGCATCCATAAATACTCTAAATTAATGAATAGAAAATAAAATTATAAAAATATATATTCCATTGTGTGTTTCTATATTATTTTGAGAACCTATTTCCATCTCAATCTCCATTAAATGAAAAAACCCAATGATTTAGTGTAAAGTATTCAATGACATTGCGAACTAATGCAATTATTTATCCATCACCATCCTTCATGGAGAGCTATAATTTTGAAATAAATGTATATATATTATAATCGTGACATAATCCTAATTATTTAAATATAATATCTCATCTAGTTTCATACCATTTAATTCATTAAAAATTGATATGGTTAGTTGCGTGAATGTGTGGATAAACACATATATAAATAGATTTGATACTTTAATCATCACCACATCATCCGAGTAGTCTATATTAGTAAATTTAATGAATCAATAAGGTATTTATTATAAATGGATCATTAAATAATGATAAAATAATATATATAACTTTATTCCCTCATGATCATTGAAAAAAATTGTAACTCACGAATATGTGTGGCATACCCTCTCATGGATGGTAATGTAGATAAATTTTTGTTACCGTCATTCATGATTATTTTAGAAATTATTATATATATATATATATATTATATTTACATAATGATTATTATGTTATATATCATTTAATAATTTCCTCACTGACCATAGTCAACCTTTTGATATATTTTTAGATATATGAGATGAATATCTTCAAAATGTTGGACTTTAATATCATTAATTAACTAATTTTATAGAATAGTAAATTAAATAAAATAATATTATTATTGAACATGAATAATTATCATAAGAAATTAAATAATTAACTTACACTTATTTCTACAAAATATAAAAAATTTATATGATGATTCAAACTCATGGTGAGGGAATATTTAACATAAAACATCATATAATATGTTTTTATGATTTAAATTCTAAAAATATTTCATCCATGTAGATATTTTCAAAACTATTAGGTTGCTGTATTTATGTGGAAATTTTTTTATTATATTGAAAATTGTGTTCAGGTTATATTTTCATTCAATGGGTTTAAAAAGGGAATCATTTTATGTATTTTATATGATATGTTAGACAAAGGACAAAAGGAATGCCCTAATTTAACATATAGAATGTCAATAGGTGTTCATTTTTCGATAAGAAATAATTTACTTTCCTCCCCATAAAAACATCAATTTCATATTAATTTTGTGTCCATCTATCCATTTTTCGGTATTATAAGTTTGAAATTGGGTTTCTTAATGAAATTGTTTTTTTACATTGGAAAAATGTGTTACAAAAATAACTTATTGATATTTCAGTCAGTTTCTAATAAAAGATATAAGAATACATATGTTTTTTATGATGTGCTATATAATAAATGTATATATTTACATGTGATCTAGATACATATTATATGAAAAATGATCCTGATATATCTTACATGATTATTAGACTTGATATTGTTTATAATATTAGTGCTCCAAAATAGTTCTGTAATAAATTGGGTCTTGTTCTTTAGAAAAATATAAACAATGAAGGATTTTACTTGGATGGTTTTTAAATTTTTTTTAATTGGTATATTATTATTTATTACATGAGTTATTAATATAATCCTCTATTTTTGAATAGTTGGTTTTACTTTATTGATGTTGGTATTAATTGTCAAATTTATGAAAAATAATTATATTTTTTAGGTGGAAATGATTTATCTTATATGTTAAAACTATTAATGATATAGATAGAAACATTACTTGTTTCTTTAGTTTATTAAGACAATGAAATGTTATCTCATTATATACCTTACTAAATTTTTTGTCCATATTTAATGTATTAAAATGTTTTTTAAGTGGTTTATGGATGGGTGTTAGGGAAACATCTCTCAAGGTATCATTGATGAATTTTCGAGGTGATTGTGTTTGTTGACAAAGTGGGCCTCTATGTTATGTTTTTTGATAGATCAAACCATGATGTACAAATTTTTTGACAAAGGAGATTTCATGGTGGCATGTCGAGTTCAAGGGAAGTTGTTAATAATCTATGATTGATTCAAGAATGTTGTCAAATGAATGGTCGATCTGGAGGTGGTTCAAAAAGAGCAGATACAAGGTGGAACCGTTTTCCATTGTTTGCCAAATTTTTGGACCTCAGAATCAACAAATGGAGAAAAGTGTTTTTGGAAGACGGACTTGTTCTCCGGTGTCTTGAATGCTTGGAAACATGTGCCCCACTTTTTTCAAGATCATATCATCCAAATGTGCTAATGGAAAAAGGGGAACCCATGTTTTGGGTTTGGTCACGCAAGTGACTAGGGCGACAGAGACTAGGCCGGTTGGACTTATGCACCGAGAGGAGACTTGTGCACCAGCTCTTAGGGTTTCCAAATGCCTATAAATTGAGGTATACCCCTCTTCATTCAACAGTGATTTCATCCCTTAGATAAAATCAGAGCTCCCATCCCGTAGGTGTTAAGGTCATTCAATTGGTGGTGTGGTTGTGCAAGTGTTCTTGAGGTCGTGCATGTATAAAGATATTCAGAAGTTGTGTGTTATTTGATAGTTGTGCACCCAAAGTGTTTTAGGCGAGAATGGGTGTGATTCGTCCAAGTTTAGTGTTGAATAAGGGGGTGTCGTGCAGGTGGTTTGGAGACACTTGCATGCCAGGCTTTGAAGAAGTGCGACAGTTGATAGTTTTATGCCAAAATTTGTTTTGGCATAAAAGGTTGTGAGTCACCCATGATTAGAGTTGAATAAGGGGGTTTTCAGTATGTGTTTTTTTGACACTTGTGCGCCAGTCTTTGAAGAAGTGAGATAGTTGATAGTTGCACGCCCAAATTGTTTTGGGCATAAAAGAGTATGAGTCATGCAATATTGGAGTAGAAGAAGCAATTGTCGCGCAAGTGGTTGAGGTGAACTTGTGCGCTGGCTTGAAGAAGCACGCCAGGTATGGTTGAAGCAGGCCCGTTTTTTAGGGCTGTGCAAAAGCTGTAATATTTCTTGATACCTTTGGTGTAATGTGACATTCATCTACGGGTGAAAGTTGGATTTCAATAGAGCATCTACACAAAACAAAGAATGTATTCATTAGTGATAATGAATAGACCTACAGGTCTATAAACTGTGAGTGGATACATTCCAGAGTAGTGAGCAAAGGAAGAAGAAGAAGGTCATCCTCTCCACCAGTAGTGAACTAGAGAGAGAGAGAAACATGGGGTGACCCTTGGGAAAGAAGTGAATTGACCCTAAATATTGTAAAGGCAGTGATCATGGTAATCTAATTGATCTATCCCGAACCTTGAAACCAACAGTTTGCTTTAGTAGATTTGGTACAGTAGAACATCACCGTTGTATGCTCCTCGGACGTAGCCTAGTGAGAGTGAACCAAGAAAAAATTTATGTGTATGTCTACTTACTTCCCTGCATTGCATTTAAAGCATCATGATCATATAAAGAAGAAAAGAAGTGGTCATAATAAATACAAAAGTGCAAACAAAGTGAACCTTGTAATAAAGAGGTCCAAATACAGTGGGTCAGGAAAAATTTGGAAAAATAATATCCATACCGTGATTCACCTCCCAGGGTATATAGGAGTCTATTGGTCCCAACAATTGGTATCAGAGGGAAGATTACTTTTATCAGATTTGTTTGCTCCGAAATGGTTCAGTAGATCTGGGTGGTTAAAGATTCTTTCTACTCTTATCTTGGTGTGCCCTGGAAAAGGGTAGAACGTCAAAGAAGAAGCAGATGTCGGGTGGTATCCCTCATTGCGAAAGTGTCTATGGAGATAGTGTGATTCATTTAAAGGAATCTAGTAGTGAACCAAATGTTGATTTGGATAAAGTGTACAGTGAAAATTCATACTCATTCAATGATTCAGAAGGAATGAGTGAAGTACCTAATATTCCAAGTGATGATGGAACTACTGATGATTAATAAGCTCCATGAAGGAAAAAGGTAGAAGTTGTCCATAATTCAAAGGAAGTGGATCATAAGATGGATGAAGAGATTAAATCTTAATATATTCGGATCCAAGTACAAGAAACTGAGATCAACAAGATAAAAGTTTTTAATCAATGACTTATTGATGTAGCTACCTATCTAAGGGAGAAGAATGATTCTGAAGATGAAGAACTGCGAAAGAGATCTATAATGTTTGAATAATAAAAAGCTGATTTCAAGGGAAAGAACCGGAACTCAGATGAGATTCAAAATTTGAAATCCTGAAATGATGATCCTTCTACACAACTATCTGAACTAGTTCAGAATAATCAAAGGCTATAATACTAGAATACATTTTGTTTTGATTACATTGAAAAAGGAAAATTAAAAGTGAAGGAGAAAAGTGACTAGGTAGAAAAGATCACATGAGAACTGGAAGATGAGTTGAGTAGCAGGGAGAATCTCAGAAAATAACTCAATAATCAACTTGAATCAAGAGATAAGAAGATTCAATAATTTGATGAAGTGAAAGAAAAATATAAGAAAGAAATGGATATATCAAAAGACAAAGGAAAACCTATGTTGAAGGATGCACTACACTTATTATTCGATTATCCTTCGGAATGCGATGATAAAATGAAAATAAAGTAATAGATTTCTGAGGAGAACCAACAAAATATTTTCTCATCTCAAAGACCATATAGTTTAGGAAAAAATGGTATTGGATTTGATGATTCCCATACCATGCATGATAGAAAGAGAGCTGTGAATAGTTCTATAAATAGTAAAAACAATGTCGATGTTGGAGAAAGACCTAAAAAGACATTTACAAGAAGTAATGAGAGCATGTGCTATTTTTCTGGGATTCATGGTCATACATCAAGCTTCTATTTAGAGGCTCAGGAATACATCTCAGGCTGTGAAAATAGAAAATGTACTAAATCTGAGAATAAGATGAAGTGTCATGAGAAATCAGAGAGAAGAGTCTCTCATAGGAAATCATTCATCAGATAATATTACTGTGGAAGAATGGGAAACGCAATGAGCATGTGTCAGAAATCTCAAGAGCTCAATGTCAGAAGAGGAGCTAATGATGAATCAATATATCAGTTGATAAACGATGAAATGAGGTATGCCTTTAATAGAAATTTTTTTATAAGTTCTTATTATGGGAATTTCACAAGACATTACTACAAGATGAAATCAAAGTATGAAAGGGAACTCGTAATGAGATTCTCAACTCCAATGGTGAATGATAAGAAATTGTGCACTATAAGACAAAGTGAATAGATTTCATGGAGAGAATGTGAACAAACCAAGAAGATCAAGGAGAGATTGACTCCAACTATGAGTAAGAAGAATGCACATTCAGTGGAGGACTCACACCAGTGAAAAATAGTGTAGTGACTCAAGTACCTAATAAAAGAAATATGAACGATGAATGTATTGAAAAATTATCATGTCGTGTGCCACAACAAGAAGTGGAGGAAAGCATATTTTCCCTACAATGGTGGAATATGAAATGGAAGATTCCAAAAAGAGAGATTCCAACCCAGATATGGAATCAAGGGAAGTGTCATGTTGGTGGTACATCGAAGACGGAAGTGTGTACTAGTGGGCCTAAGTCCCAAATTGTGAGAAAGGATAGGCCTACAGAATCTATATATCAGAGAAAGACTCAAAATGTTTATAATGAATGCTTAGTCATATTTCCATAGCAGTTGAAGTTGGCTAGAAAACTAGATGAAGTGAGGAAGGAGTGTTATTCTCTACAAGAAATAATTAAAGAGTTTACCCATGAGGATCAACCACAATCATCATCTTAAGGAGTCCGAAAGAAACCCCCTCTCCAAATGTATATAAATAATATTAACTAATGATTCATATGTATCAGTTTTTAGGGAGATACGATCTAAGGGGATGTGGGATCTAAAGTTGCAAAGTAGCAGTGATATGCTTCATCGTTTCAATTGACTCAAATCCGGTAGCAGAGTTGAAGAAGAAAGGGAACCACATATCACAATAGGAAGTGATTGTGTTATTAAAATTATCTCTTGTTTCCTACACCGATTTCCAACTCAATAGGCTTAAATATTTGGTTAATGGCTCACTCTCGAGTGCAAGATGAGAATAAATGATGCAGCATAAGAATAATGTTTATGTGCCTAACACTTGGAAGTGTTGGATAACAAAGGAGGATAATTCAATAAAAAAACAGATGCAAGAGCCATCAATGAAATAATTTGATGACTCAGATTAGGAGTTTCCTATTTAGGGAAGAAAGATACATACGGAGAAGCAGAAATAATCTTTCATCTCATTTTTATATATTTCATTCTTACAAGGTTTATTAGTTGATAGTTTTCAGGATTCCAAGAAGCTGCAAGAGGGTATCAAACCTATCTCAAATAGAAGCTCAGAAATGTAGCTAAAATAAATGATGCAACTAAATAATGAAATAGTGAGAAATTTCATAATGAATGTTTTGATGAAGAAAGCAACACAGGGGGTGCAGAAGTGACTGTTGCTGATTCAGAAAATAATCAGATGTGTGAGATTGTTTAGAGGCCCACAGATAAGAATATCATCGGGTATAAATGGGTCTATCGCAATAAGATTAATGAATAAGTCACAATGATTCAGAAAAAATCACAACTAGTGTGCAACTGATACTCCCAGAAAGTCTGACTAGATGTTGTGGAGACATTTGCATGGGTTGTGAGACAAGAGTTAATCAGATTATTCTAGCCATTGTAGTGCAACGTGGGTTCAAAGTTTTCCAGATGGACGCCAAATCTGCATTTTTTGAATAGGGTTCTATAGGAAGAGGTGTATATTGTGTATCCAGATGGTTTTAACATTCATTAGGATGAGAACATGATTTGAATACTGATGAAGGCATTATATGGGATGAAACAAAAACCAAGAGCATGGTACTTAAGGATTGATCAGTACATGAAGAAGCTTGGTTTCCAGAGTGGAGGAGTTGATTACAATCTCTATTTCAACAACAATAGTAATCAAAGGATGATTTTCTTAGTTTATGTGGATGACATAATATTTGGCGGATCATATGAAGCTTAGTGCAGACAATTTTCTGAATTCATGAAAAGTGAGTTCGAAATGTAAATGATTGGAGAGCTATCATTATTTCTTTGTCTACAGGTGACAAAAGGAAGGAATGGAACATTAATTTCTCAACCTAAATAGGCCAAGGAGGTTTTGAAAATATTTGGAATGGCAAATAAAATGGAGAAGAAGACTCCAATTCCTAACAAGATGAAATTATCGAAATATGATAATGGAAATGTAGTTAATAACACATAATAAAGGAAAATTATTAGATGTTTTCTGTACTTGACCGCAACAAGACCTGACATTGTATTTTCCACATGCCAAGTAGTGAGATATCAGAGTAATTTCATGGAGAGCCACATGTTTGCAATGAAAATAATACTTCAGTATATCATGGGAATTGTGGACTTCGGCTAGACATATAATGACAAATCTCAGATAGAGTTATTTGGATATACTGATGTAGACTGGGTCAGTTCATCGGATGATAGGAAATCAACATCAGGTGGTGCTTTCTATCTTGGTAGATTGTTTATTTCTTGTTTAAGCATGAATAATGATTGAATTTTATAGATCACCATAGAGGCTGAGTATATTTCAGCCACTCATGCATGTAAACAGTTATTGTGGATATAGAAACAATTTGATGACATAGGAGCTGAAGTAAAGTCTCTGATTGGAATCTAGTGTGATAACTCAAGTACTATAAATCGTAGAAAAAAAACCATCCATCATTAAAGGTTAATGAACATTGATACAAAGTATTATTTTATCAAGGAGAATGTTCCACAAGGAATCATTAAGTTGGAGTATGTGCCAATAGAGTAATAGGTTGCATAGATTCTGACAAAGGCCCTACCCAAGGAAGATTTTGAGAGGTATCCACTATCTCTAGGAGTTCATTCGACTCCCTTCACTTGAAAAAGTTTGGATATGGTCCCCCCCTCTACCCGAGGAATGATGTGGAAAGATTATTTTCCCTGATTTTCTGATATGTGTTCTCTACTCTATTACAGACTGCAAAGGAGTGACCTTTGGGTTCATTGACAAAGAGGGAGAAAATAGTTATTGTTAAAGGGGGAGATAGTGTGGATATTTGATAAATCATGAAAGATATGGGGAGAAGCTGATAGGGGGAGCAACCATATAGAGGGAGCTGAAGCTGGTTCAATGTTCTTATCCAGACCTTAGCTTGGACAACACTGGCAGTAGTGCGGAAGAGGAGATTAGCTTGGATGACACATGCAATAGTGCTGAAGTGGAATTGTAGCTGACAAGAGTTGAAGCTGTGAGTAGACATTGAGAATATCAAATCTTACGATGCTATAAGTGATCGATCAATGAATATATATCACAATAGGTAAGGATCATTATAGAAGCAGAAGAGTTGTGTTGGAAAGCGGTAAGAATATTTCAAACAATAGGTATCAGTTTGGTATCAACAGTGGGTGTCAGAGTTTAAGTGATTCATTGATGAACATTCCATTTACTCATGTTTCTCACTCCGAGCATTTCTCATGTGGGCTTAGAGTATGTGTTGAGTAAATCCTTGATCGCTATGGGAATCAAAATAGGTGAATGGTGGCTGAAGAATTTGTAAAGTCCCGTAAAATTCAAGGGAATTTTTTTCATAATTTTCATTGGGATTTTACAAGAACGATGTTTCTGACGACGGCTACTTCCGAGGCCCGGTGTGCCCGGAATCAATTTCAAAATTTAGGCTTGGGTACGTTTAGTGAACGAACGAGTGTGTTTTTATAACTATTGAACTAGTGCTCGGAATTGAAATCTGAGGGAACTGATGAGCTCGCAGCGCCGATAATTGCTTAGGAACACCCTTTTCGGAGTTGCGTTTTCTCTGGTGTGGTTACTAACTTTGCGGGTTAAGTAGATGAATAAAATAAAATGGTGCGACCAATTTATTTTTTTAAGTTGTTTAACCTCTGTTAAGAGGTTTAAGTGGGACCCACAAAATCCTACACCTCTAGGTAGGATATTTGTGAGGTGGGTCCCACACGAGCCCCACCTTTTCAACTTCCTCAACCCCTTATTAATTTCAGAAACGCACCCGCACCCCCCCAATTAATGAATGTCAACTCATGCAATTTTTAAATATTAAATGCCTCTATTAATTGGGCGGTTTAAAACGTTGCAATTAATTGAGTTAATTTTTTGATTCGTTTTTGATTTTTTAAACGTTTGGCGTGAGTAATAAAATAAGGTAACCCTTATTTGTTTGTTGTTGCTTTGGTTGTGTGGGAGGATTTTGGAGAGAAAGGCTCAAGGTCTTGGAGTTCTTCTTCCTCGACGAAGAATGTGAAGAACGCCAACCTCCGACAAAGGTCGACAAGAATGCCAGATCCTTGGAGATCGATGACGTGACGCCAACGAATCTTTTCTTTGCGATGCAACGATTTCCCTTCCGCGAAGTCTTCTTCCGCGACATTCAATTCCGCGACGTCACTTTCGGCGACAGACCTCATTCGACGACTACGCTCGAGGTAGGGAATATATTTGTGATTGTTAGTGAACCCTTGTTTACTTACTTATAAATCTAAGAACTCAGATCAACTAAATATTAAGTTGACCCACGAAGAATATGTTTTCGGGTTGGGAATTCTTGATTTCGGGGAAAAATGTTTGGGTTGATTTCTTTTGTTCGTGAAAAATCCTTGTTGTTCTTCGTCTTTTGGGCCGATTGTTACCAGCTTAACAGGAGGAGGATGGACCGCACGAACATGGCCAAATCTCCTCCCCCTTTGTTGTTTTGATTCATTTCGGCACGAACAAAGGCGGCGTGGGGAAACGGCACCATGCGGAAACAAGAAAGAACGCGACGATGAAGCTCGACACCGTCGTGCCGCGACGTTGAGGCCGAACGAAACCGTGGCCAGAGTTGGGGCCACGGAGGGGATTCGAAGACTCCGTTGGTTGATCGTTGTGCGTGGATTGATGGGCGATAGAAAACGGGGCCGCAAGGTCAATTTGAAGGCTTTTAAGCGAAGGGCAGGTCCCGGGAGGACCGCAGGAGAAGACGAAGTTGAGAACGGACCACTGGAGCCACTCCGGGGGTCCGTAGAAAACTCTGTTGGTGCGCCTCGCCGGCACGGCGCCGCCGCCGCTGATGCCGCGGTGGCAGGCCGCTAGTCTCGCGGCTGCGTGAGACCGAGGGACGTGGGACGCGGCACTCGGCCGCATCCGTTGGCAAGGAGCGGCCCCCCATGGGGGGATGCGGTTATGAGACAGGGCGGCGACGCGCCACCCCCCATCCGCTTGGCCATTTTGGCTGAGCCACCTGGCCTAGCCAGTGTGCCGGGCCGGGCCACGGCCAAGCGGGCCGGACCCGGTCCCGGTTCGGGTCGACCCGGTTCGGGCCGACCCAGGGGGTCTCGGGCCGGATCAGTTCGGGCCCGAAACCCCCACTTCCGGACATGTTTCGGTCTTTCACCCATATCTTTGGCCACAGACCTCCGATCGACGCACCGTCGGTTTCGAAGCGATCCTTGGATCGAGGCGGTCATTTCGGTATATTAGACACATGGTTTCAGAGAACTTTGGGTACGGCCAGGTTGGTTCGAACACGAAACCAATCGGGCCCTCAGAGAGGAAACACTTATATCTTTGGTTCCAGACGTCCGATTGACGCGCCGTCACCTTTGTTGGTTTCCTCTATATGAGACAGAACATTTGGAATACATCTGCTGAGGTTTGGACGCAGTTGGAATATGGCTGGGTTGGATGGTACCTGAAATCCAACCGGGCCCCTAGAACGGAAAAGCTGATAACTTTCAGACTGGACATCTGTTTGACGTAACGTCAGCGGCGTTGGTGATCACATTGAGAAACGGACCCTATGAGCATACCCTATGAGATTTTGGGGTACAGTTGAGATATGGTCGGGTTGGTTCGCACACGAAACCAACCTAGCCCCTGGGACTAAAAGGCTAATAACTCACAAACTGGGCGTCCGATTGAAGCGTCGTCTATTGCATTGAGACCCATATGAATAGGATGTCCATTGAGATACTTCTTCATGGTAATTTGAGATAATTAGAGTATTGACCTGTAGCTCATGGAGAGGACCCTCCCGGAGTCGAGCGTGCGGAGTACGAAGACCGTGTCGCTGGTTGAGAGCTGACGACTGCCTGACCAACTCGACTTGGAGTGAGTCGACTAGCGCAGTGGACGGAGCACTACTTTGTTTGGGTGTAGACCCATGGCGGAAAGAGCACTACTGTGTGACAGTGCAGACCTATGGTACTCATCCGAAGAGTACCTCTGGAGGCTATTAGGGGGTGTTAATTACTGTGTTTGGGTGGCATACCCCGATAGGAAGCACTACTGTGTTATGGTGGCTGACCCGCGGTACTTGACAGGAGGAGTACCTCAGCAGTTTTAGGTTAGTGAGAAGTACCTTGGAGTCGTGACATGACCACTGTACACTCCAGAGACAGGGCTCTTCAGTAGTTACAGTTCCGATAATGGAAATCCGGGTTTGAGTTGAGTCTATAATCTTTGTGTTTACCTCATGATTGATATGGGTTACTTGATAACTTAGGTATATGTATGGGAATATACCTAAGTAGAGGTTATCCATTGAGATCTTCTTTGTGGTTATACTTGTTGGTTTTAGTGAGACCTTGAGGGTATCATGGTCACTACTGAGTATCGTTACACTCACCCATTCACGGTCAATGCCCGCACCTCGTTGTGTTGGTTGTAGATGACAGTTAGTGCTGACGGAGGCCGAGTGTTCGAAGACTGGATGGTACTCGGAGGTGGACCACACGACGAGTCAGTACCCGGAGGTGGACCACACGATGAGTCAGTATCGAAAGGTGGACTTCACAACGAGATGACACACGGAGGAGGTTGACGGGCGAGAGTGTTGTGGAGGCTATCTGTACCTACCCTTCAGGGAGGATCTGTGGTGGATGATCCAGGAGCTACGCCATCTGTACCTACCCTCCAGGTAGGATCCGAGGAAGACGACCTAGGAGTCGCTTCCGTTCTTCCAGATGTTGTCTTTTTTTGTTGTACTTTTTTTCAGTTGTAGTTGTACTTTCAGTTGGGTTTGTATTCGGGCCCATTTACTTTTCAGCACTTTCCTTTGTACGTAGTGTTTTACTTTAGCTTGAACTCTATTGTGTTTTGTTTAATTTTATAAAGGAAATGCCTTCCCATTTATTGGTATTTACTCCATTGGTGCTAGTCTCCATCCCTGGCCTATGGAAGGCTAGCTTGGGGTAGTCACGGCACGAGCCCCGAGGACGGGTCGTGACAAATTGGTATCAGAGGAGTCGGTTCTACCGCAGAACTTATAACTCTGTTATTTTTTTTTCTTTCTGTGAAGCAATAGTGTTAAGGGTACCAAGTGTGTTTTTTGGTTCAGGGGGTCCAGTGTTGGTGCGGGCGGCCGACGTATCCATACACCAGGACCCTAACAACTGATTTCCAAAATTGTGCATGAAAACACTGATTGGGTGTGTGTTTCCATAAGTTTTTAAAAGTAAGATCAAACCAGGTCAGCTCACCATTTATAAATAGTTTTACCATGTCACGTTGTTTCTTTCAGGATGCCTTTTCACGAACGACCATATAGAGGCCATAGGGATGTGCGTACTGAAAGCCTGTCGAGCGACGAGGCTTCGGTACAGGGCCCTCTTGTAGTTGAAGCACCAGCGGAGGCACTAGTGGTACTACCATACATTGGGCCACCGATGCCACCAGTCCCAGTAGTAGGCGATGCACGCCACTTGAGCGCGCTGCATGAGTTCTAGCGCCAGAGGCCACCTAGGTTCTGGGGAGAGATGGAGCCGCAGGAAGGTGAGGATTGGCCAGAGGCTATGGTGAGAGTCTTCAGGCTAGTGGGAATGCTAGCAGACTTCATGGTGATCTTTGCTGCCAGCCTCCTTTAGGCAGCAGCAGGCAAGTGGTGGGGCCATTTGTTCTAGTTTTGTGATGAGATGACCTTCACATGGGAAGACTTCGAGACCTTCTTCAGGGGTGGAGTTTGTTCCAGTAGCTCGACACCCCGAGCAAGTACAGGAGCTGCTACCTTTGCCGCATGATTTTCGATCAGTAGCCAAGTCATCTGTGGGAAGTAGACAGATTCTGTAGAGGTCCAAGAGGACCAGACCAGCATGTGTGTGACCTCGGGTTATAGGATCAGTAGTTCGGGGAACCAGGGGTGGATTCAAGGCCAGGCGTGCCAGAAACAGACAGTGTTTCTCCTGCGGAAGGAGGGGTCACATGGCACGTGACTGTCCGACTCCTCGCACAGTCGATCCACAGGCGTTGGAGGAGCCACCGAGGCAGAAGTAGCGGCAGGTTCTTGAGAAACAGCAGAGCAGTGGACAAGGAAGTAGAGCTCCGGGAGTAGGTGGACAAGAGCGGAACTAGTGGATATGTCCCTTGAACTTCTAGTTCCACATTATTGTTGTATTCGTGTCTTTGTACTATGATATGTAATAATAAAAATACACTTATATTTGTGATGTCTGATTTCCTTTTCTTTTGTTTGGTTGATACTGAGTGGTCTCGATTAAAACTGTTTACTTGACACTCACTTTCATGATTTCCACTGGAGGAGACCTAGTGACCTCACACTGATGCCAATAGTGTGACTCGACCCTTGGAGGTGAGAGTGATAGTTGGATCTCTTGGTAGTAACTCCGTGGACTTATGATGTCTTCCATGGCATGAATACATCATTCATGTCAGGATTTACTATATTAGTCAATGGGTTTGGTTCATCCAGGGGATGAGACCGAGTTTCTATTTTCGGAAAGGGAGAAATTTTAGCCGCTCTTTCAGATCGTAGGCAAAGACGGTGAAGATCATTCAAGAGAAGATGAAGACTGCATAGTGCAGTATGAAACAGGAAACCGGTGCCAGTCTTAGAGACTCGGGCGTATTTAATGTTTCAATAAGAGGAATCTTAATGGAGAGATGAGTCTGCGAAGTAGCCGACTTGAAGGCAGAGCTAGGAGAGAAGTATGAGGTGGTGTACGTTTTAACATGCTACAACCACCCGCCTTAGCTATCCCCGCCAGGATCAGGGAGCTGGAGGGCAGGTGAAGAGAGTAGCTGCATGCGGTCAGGGAGAGTGACCCAATGGCTCTAAGAATGAATTGAGGGACCGTATGTGTCCACTACTAGCTGTCGTAGTAATAGAAGATGATATGAACCATTCCTTTCTTACACCAATCTTGTCCCAGACCTAGAGTTTTCGGTAATCCATGGACTTGACCCTCACTTCTGGAGATACCTTGGGAGGAGACTCGATAATCACACTTACGCTGACGGTGTGGTCAGACCCTTGAGGCGAGAGTTTCAGTTAGAATCTCTTGGTGGAAGCGTCGAGGCCTTATGACTTTGGTTTGAGTATGGACTGGGAAATCATAGTTCATACACAAAATGATGGTATTAGGCAAAAGGTTTTGGTTTAACTACGACTTCAGGATGGGTTTACCTTGGTCAGTGAAAAAAACCCCAGGTAGCACAGGATGAACTCATGCACAGGAGGGTGCGACATATCACTCTTTAGTCAGTCAACCTTATCCTCATGGCAGCAGTCATTTTGAGTTTCCATTCTAACAGGAATTGGAGACCTCTAGAGTTTGAGGATGACGATCACGTCCTTATACAGGTCTCACCTCGACGAGGTTTATGGAGATGTGGCAGAGGCAACAAGTTATCTATGAGGTTCAATGGTCCTTTCTAGGTCATCAGCTGGGTATGCGAGGTGGTTTACCACTTGACCCATCCACCTCAGTTGCACCAGGTGCATGAAGACTTCCACGTATTTCAACTGAGGGGATACATGCATGATCTTTCACACATCATCGACCTCAGGGATTTGGACATCGATGATGGGGCGACATATGCATAGATTCTAGTTGGGATTGAGGATCGATGGGAGTAAATCCTACGATGATGGTCGATTCCTCGGGTGCGCTTTCACTAGTAGTACGAGAACCTCCAGGTAAACACATGGGAGCGGAAGGCTCAGATGCATGCTCAATACTGCTTTTTTATCCCTAGTTTGTGTTAAAGCTTTACGAGGATATAAAGCCCTGAGGTGGGAGTAATGTAAATACCCGTAAAATTCAAGGGAAATTCTTTTCTGAATTTTCTTTGGAATTTTACCAGAACAAAGTTTCTGACAGCGCCTGATTCCGAGGCCCAGTGTGCTCGGAATCAATTTCTGAAGATAGGCTCAGGTACGTTCAGTGAACGAACGAGTAGGTTTTTCTAACATTTGAACATGTTCTCGTAATTGAAATCCAAGGGCACCGATGAGCTTGCAACGCCGGTAATTTATTAGGAACATCTTTTCCAGCGTTATATTTTCTTGGGTGTGGTTACTCAATTTTTGGGTTAAGTAAATGAATAAAATAAAATTATGCGACCAATTTATTTTATTTTATGTTGTTTATCCTAAGTTAAGAGGTTAAAGTGGGACCCCCAAAATCCTACACCTCTAGGTAGGATATTTGTGAGGTGGGGCCCACATGAGCCCCACATTTTCAACTTCCTCAACCCCTTCTTAATTTCAGTAACACACCCGCACCTCCCCAATTAATGAAGGTCAACTCGTGCGTTTATTTAAATATTAAATGCCTCTATTAATTGGGATGTTTAAAATGATGCAATTAATTGAGTTAATTGATTGATTCGTTTTTGAATTTTAAAAATTTTGGCGTGAGTAATAAAATAAGGTAACCCTTATTTTATTGTTGTTACTTTGGTTGTGCGGGAGGATTTTGGAGAGAGTGGCCCAAGGTCTTGGAGTTCATCTTCCTCGATGAAGAACGCGAGGAACGCCAAACTCCGATGAAGGTCGACAAGAATGTCGGATCCTCGGAGATCGACGATGCGACGCCAACAAATCATTTCTCCATGACACGATGATTTCCCTTCCGCGACGTCTTCTTCCGCGACATCTTCTTCCGCGACATTCAATTCCGCGATGTCGCTTTCCGTGACCAACATCGTTCGACGACTATGCTCAAGGTAGAGAATTTATTTGTGATTGTTAGTGAACCCGTGTTTACTTCCTTCTAATTCTATGAACGCTGATCAACTAAATATTAATTTGATCCGCAATGAATATGTTTGCGGGTTGGGAATTCTTGATTTTGGGGAAAACTGTTTGTGTTGATTTCTTTTGTTCATGAAAAATCTTTGTTGTTCTTCATCTTTTGGGCCGCTTGTTACCAACTTAACGGGAGGAGGTCAGACCGCAAGAACACTGCTGACTCTCCTCCCCCTTTGTTGTTTTGATTCGTTGCGGCATGAACAAAGGCGGCGCGGTGCAATGGCACCGCGCAAAAACATGGAAGAGCGTGACGAAGAAGCGTGGCGCCGTCGCGCCACGCAATTATGCCCGAACGAAACCGCGGCTAGAGTCGGGGCTTCGGAGGTGATTCGAAGACTCCTCTGGATTCTCGTTGTGCGCGGATTAATGTGAAACGACAAACGGGGCCGCATGTTCAATTTGAAGGATTTACATCGAAGGGCATGTCCTGGGAGGACTGCAGGAAAAGACGGAGTTGAGAACGAACCACCGGAGAAACTCCGGTGCTCCGCCGAAAATAACGCATGCGTGCATTGTCGGCACGGAGGTGCCGGAGGCCATGGGCGGATGCGCCCGAAGCGCCGCCAAGAAGGGCCGCTGGTCTCGCGATCACGCGGGACTGAGGGATGCGGGACGCGGCACTCAGTTGCGTTCGTTGGCAAGGAGCGGCCCACCATCGGGGGCGCAGTTACGAGACTGGGGGCGATTCTGCTCGGCCGTTTTGGCCGAGCCACCTGGCCTGGCCAGCGTGCCGGGTCGGGGCCCGCCCAAGCGGGCCGGACCCGGACCCGTGTCCGGTCGACCCAGTTCTGGCCGACCCAGGGGGTCTCGGGCCGGATCGGTCCGGGCCCAAAACCCCCACTTCAGGACCTTTTTCGATCTTTCACCCATATCATGGGCCACAGACCTCCAATCGACGCATCGTCTGTTGCGTATAGATCCTTGGATCGAGTCGGTCGTTTCGGTATATTACACTCAGGGTTTTGGAGAACTTTGGGTATGGCCGGGTTGGTTCAAACACGAAACCAACCGGGCCCTTGGAGCGGAAACTCTTATATCTTGGGTTCCAGACGTCTGATTGATGTGCCGTCGACTTTGTTGGTTTTCTCTTGATGAGATGGAACTTTTTGAATACATCTCTTGAGGTTTGGAAGTAGTTGGAATATGGTCGGGTTGGATTGTGCCTGATATCCAAGCGGGCCCCTGGAACGGAAAAGCTGATAACATTGAGACTGGACGTCCATTTGATGTACCGTTAGCGGCGTTGGTGATCCCGTTGAGAAACGGTCCCTATGGGCATACCCTATGAGAGTTCGGGGTACAATTGAGATACGGCTGGGTTGGTTCGCACATGAAACCAACTGGGCCCCTGGGACGAAAAGGCTAACAACTCACAGACCGGGCGTCCGATTGACGCGTCATCTGTTTTGTTGAGACCCCTATGACGAGGCGGTCCTTTAAGATACTTCTTCTTCGGACTTTGAGATACATGGAGTATCAATCTATAGATCATGGAGTAGACCCTCTCAGAGACGAGCGAGCGGAGTACGGAGACCGTGTAGCTAGCTGAGACCTGACGACTGCTTGACCGACTCGAATTGGAGTGAGTCGACTAGCCCAGTGGACGAAGCACTACTTTGTTTGGGTGCAGACCCATGGCGGACAGAGTACTACTGTGTGACAGTGCAGACCCGTGGTACTCGTCCAGAGAGTATCTTTGCAGGCTATTTGGGGGTGTGCACTACTGTGTTTGGGTGGCATACCCCGACAGGAAGCACTACTGTGTTTGGGTGGCTAACCCGCGGTACTCGACAGGAGGAGTACCTCAACAGTCTTAGGTTAGTGAGCAGTACCTCAGAGTCATGATAGGACCATTGTACACTCCAGAGACAGGGCTTTTTAGCAGTTATGGTTTTGATAATGAAAACCCTGGTTTGAGCTGAGTCTATAATCTTTGTGTTTACCTCATGATTGAGATGAGTTACTTGATAACTTAGGTATATGTATGGGGATATACCTAAGTAGAGTTTATACATTGAGATCATTGTTGTGGTTATCTTTGTTGGTTTTAGTGAGACCTTGAGGGTCTCGGAGTCCCTATTGAGTATCGTTATACTCACCCCTGCATGGGCTATGCCCGCACCTCTTTGTGTTAGTTGCAGATGATGAATAGTGCTGACAGAGGCTGAGTGTTCAAGGACTAGATGGTACTCGGAGGTGGACCACACGACGAGTCAGTACCCGAAGGTGGACCACACGACGAGTCAGTATCCGGAGGTGTACTTCACAATGAGACGACACACATAGAAGGTTGACGGGCGAGAGCATTGTGGAGGCTATCTGTACCTACCCAGGATCCATGGTGGACGATCCATAAGCTGCGCCATCTGTACCTACCCTCCAGGTAGGATCTGAGGTGGACGACCCAAGAGCCTCTTCCTTCCTTCCAGCTGTTGTCTTTTTCTGTTGTACTTTTGTTCACTTGTAGCTATACTTTTAGTTGAGTTTTTATTCTGGCCCATTTACTTTTCAGCACTTTCTTTTGTACTTAGTGTTTTACTTCTTCTTGTACTCTGTGGTGTTTTGTTTACTTTTATAATGGAAATCCCTTCCCAGTTATCGGGATTTACGCCTTTGGTGCTAGTCACCAGCCCCTGGCCTATAGAAGGCGGGCTTGGGGTTGTCACAGCACAGGCCCCGGGGACGGGTCGTGATAGAATTAATGATATATGTTTTTATGGAAGAGTTTTCAACAAACCCAAAGGGGGAGATTGTTGTGAAAAAATATTTAAAGGTACCAATTAAGCATTTTTTAGGTGATTTTTCTTGATGAAAAAGTGTGCCTCCATGTTGTGTTTGTTTAAAAATCAAACCATGATGTACAAATTTGATGACAAAGGGGATTTCATGGTGGCATGTCGAGTTCAACAGATGTTTTTAGAGATCAATTATTGATTCAATAACATCGGCAAAATAATGATTGATCTGGAGGTGGATCAAAAAGAGAAGATACAAGGTGGCCAAGTTTTCCTGTGTTTGCCAAATGTTTGGACCTCAAAATCAACAAATAGAGAAAAGTGTATTTGGCATAGGGACTTGTGCACCGGTGTCTTGAAGAATTGGAAACTTCCGCACCATATTTTTTCAACATCAGATCTTCAAAATATGGAAATGGAAAAAGGGTCTCCCAAGTTTTTCATTTGGTCGTGCAAGTGACTAGGGCGACAGAGACTAGGGAGGCTGGACTTATGCACTGAGAGGAGTCTGGCGCATTAGTGCTCAGGGTGTCGAAATATCTATAAATAGAGGTCTGCCCCTCCTCTTTGATAGTGAGTTCAACACATAGAGAAAATCAGAGCTCATGTCGCACAGGTGTTGTGGTCGTGCAAGTGGTGGTGTGGTAACGAAAGTGGTTTTGTGGTCGCGCAAGTATAATGATATTAAAAAGTTGTGCTCCAGTTAATAGTTGCATGCCCAAAGTGGTTTGGGCTTGAAATGTTGTGAGTCGCCCTAGATTAGAGTAGGAGAAGGGGGAATCGCACAGGTAGTTTGGTGACACATGCATGCCAGGATTTCATGAAGCGTGACAGTTGATAGTTGCGTGCCAAAATTGTTCTGGGTGTAAAAGGGTGTGAGTCACCCATGATTAGAGTTGAATATTGGGGGTTTAGCATAGGTGGTTTAGTGACACTTACACACTAGGAATTAAACAAGTGCGATAGTTGATAGTTTCACACCAAAATTGGTTTGGGCATAAAAGGGTGTGAGCCGCGGAAGTTTGGAGATGAAGATGCAAGTGTCCTGAAAGTGGTTGAGGTGAACTTGCGCACCAGCTTGAAGAAGCGTGCTAGATATGGTTGAAGCACACCAGTATTTTTAGGGATGCACGAAAGTTAAAATATTTCCTAATACCTTCGGTGCAAAGTGAGATTCATCTACGGGTGAAAGTTGTGTAAGAATGGTATAGAGTAAGAGGTTTCCAACCTCTGATACCAATTGTAGGATCGAAATATAATATGAGATGCTCAATATACAAGAGGGGGGGGGTGAATTGTATACTTTAAAAATTCCTTTGGAACCTTTAAAGTTAGTTATGAATAACTAGAGTTTCCTTAAGAAAAGGAAAGAGCTAAGTTTAACAAAGTTAAACTAAGTAAATTCACAACACCCCTAACACCGAACTAAACTTGGAAAGAGATTCCAAAAGCAGATTCTGGAAATATGGTTCCGGAAATTGAAACTTAACAAAAGTTACAATATAAGATTCTACCTTAAAGCGTATAGAATCTAAACTAATCAGATTAAGTAAGGAAGTATAAGAAAGTTATACTTTCCTTAAGATACAAAATGCAGCGGAATAAAGACAAGTAGTAAAACTACTAGTAACAAGATAATAGTCTTTTAACCCAAAGAGAAGGGTATCCAACAACCTTGGATAAAGGTCCCTTGATTTATACTTTCAAGCAAGTCTGTCTTACCCACACCAGGGTAAGCCCTCGATACGAAGATCGGTGTCTCTGTCTTGATATCCCCGCAAGCCCTCAACTTCAAGGTAGTTGGTAACCTCTGCCTTTCTCAGCAAGAAAGTCCTCGATCTTTAAGGTAGTCGGCACCTCTGTCTTTCTCAGCAAGAAAGCCCTCGATCTTTAAGGTAGTCGGCACCTCTGTCTTCCTATCCCCGGAAGCCCTTGAATGTAATCACCAACATTCGGAGTCGCACGAAGGTCTGAGAGTTAATAAGAGACTCTCTCTCTAGAAATCACTTCAACAGCATGTAAGCACTTATTCAGAAATCAGCATATGCATCAACCATCAGCTATTCATCAGCAGCGAGCTCTTTCAAATGAGCTCCTATTTATAGGTAAGGTCGGCTCCTCTCCAACGGTCATATTTTCCTTAAAGTTCGGAGGGGCCTGTACACATGTCACTTAGACAACGGTTAGTTTATAACAAAATGGACGACATCGTTTTATAACAAAACAAGTGTAACAGAAAGTACGACATCGTTTTAAATTCTAACATAAAAGTTCGGAATAGAAATTTCGGAGTGAAGGTTCGGAGTGAATAAATTCAGAGTGTATAAAACAATGATAATCAGATTCTGTTTAATAGGAGAATTCGGAATGAGAATTCGGAGTAGGAATTCGGAATAGAAATTCGTCATCAGAAATCGTAATGAGAATTCGTCATCAGAATTCGTAATGAGAATTCGGAATGAGATTTCTTCATTAGAATTCGTAATGAGAATTCTTCATTGGAATTCGTAATGAGAATTCTTCTTCAGAATTCGTAATGAGAATTCTTCTTCAGAATTCGTAATGAGAATTCGGAATGGGATTTCTTCATTAGAATTCGTAATGAGAATTCTTCTTCAGAATTCGTATCCTGAATCTGGAATAGAACTAAGTCAGAATTCATATCCGGAATTCGGAATGAAACTTCCTTATAGTTCTTGTCCAGAACCGAATCCTAAAAACAGAATGCTTTTATATCAAAGTTTTTATGACTCCGAGAAAGTGAATCCGAATCTCACACTTAAGAAAAATATTAATGAAAATATGATAAGGATAAATTTTTCTTATAAAAGCGATTTTCCTTAAGAAAGAATTTTTTCCTTATAAAAGCAATTTTCCTTAAGAAAGCATTTTTCCTTAAAGATAAGGTGTTTGTGATTTTCAAAACAAGAAGGAATGGAAAAGTCATAAGGAAAACCTTATTGACTCAAAAATCTCCCCCTTTTTGGAAAGCACAAACATCCTTACGAAAAAGCTATTCTAAGAAGAAAGAAACATATTAAAGCTTATCTCCCTTGGTTTAAGAATATAGATGAATACGACTAACTCCCCCTTAGGCTTTGAAACTCTAAGGATCGTATTCATATTTCTGGAGTGATGTTTCTTTAAGAAAAACTCCCCCTTAAACAAACTCTTATTAGAGTTCTTTTTCCTTGGGTATTTTCCTTTCTCCCCCTTTGAAAAAACCCTTATTAGATTTCCTCTTTTTCTTAAGGATCTTTTCCTTCTCCCCCTTTGTGATTTTCAAAAAGAATTTGGAGGGAATGGAAAAAATAACAAAGTACCTGAAAGATTAGTAACGACAGTAATAGAAATAACAAGCACAATTTTCATTATATTTGAAATGTCAGCAACAAAAACAGATTACAACAAAAAGATCGGATTGGTCATTTCGGATCTTTCTTTTTCGACATGAGCCCCTTGAGAATTGTCTTGATCTTCTTGAGGTCCTTATGATCTTCCTCTGCTTGCTTTTCTAAGGCAACTATTCTTGCTGACTGAGCTTCAATGATTTCTTCCTGAGCCTTCAACTTTTCTTCCTGAGCTTCCATTTTCTCTTCCTGAGACTTTATCCTTTCTAGAAAATTGATCCGATGATCTCTTTCAGATTTCCAATTCTGAGAAACAGAATTGAGCTTTCCATTCAGATCTCTTACTTCCTGACTCCGAATGTTCTTTTCCTCTGTCAATTTCTCATCGAATGATGCAGTCATCTCATGAAACTTCTTGTCCTCGGTTTGAAATGCATCCTTAACATTCTCCTGAAACTCATCCAGCAACCTCATCTCTTCCACATTCTTCTTCGACCAGCTAGTCATCCTTTTGCAAGATCTTTTATGGGCTTCGTAACCAATAAAAATTTTTTTGAACTGGGCTTCTATCTCAACACATTTATCCATAACCATGGATACGGAGTCGGTTTTCGGATTCATCGTATGTTGAAGCATCTGGCATCTAGAGTCTATACTGGAGAAGGTCGGAATGGTTCCCACCAACTTCTTCAAGGACTAAACAACAAAATCGTGCCCCAACGATGATGACTCCGAATCAGAAATCTTGCTAGGAGAATTTTCTTCCTCAATAAGCTCCAACTTCCTCTTAGAAGAGCTACCAGCTTCCTTCCTCATACTTTTTTCTGAACTCGGGGTATCAGCAAGAATTTGCTTTCCCTTATCTTTTTCCGGAATTGAAACCTGTTCCGGAGATCTGTTCTCACTATCAGAGACTTGAACAATTTTATCTTCCTCATCAGCAACTTCTTGAACATTGGCTTCTACGTTACCCATCTGAGCAGCATCACGTAAAATATGTTCTTGACAAGTAACTTCTTCTTCTCCCTTTTCTTCTTCTATTGCAGGAGTAGCAAGCTTTGAAGATTGAGCTTCAGATGTTCGGAGCGAGAGGTGATCCGAAGGAGTTCCCTTATATTCATCTACTTTTTTGAGCACATCTCCTATCTCACCACTTCCTTCAGCCGCTTCTTCAACCTCTTCCACTTACTCTACTTCCTCAGTAGCAACAGCCTTTTCCGGAGTTACAAGATTTCTTCCTGGAGTCTCAGGTAGAGATTCCAGAGAAAAAGATCTCGGAATGGGAATGGTTGCCGAAACCATTTCATTAAATTTCAACAACGCTTGCACAGCCTCAGCTTCTGACAACTTCTTCTTCAGCTTCTTTTCCTTTTCTTGTTTCTCGAGCTCATCAGCAGCCTTTTCTTTCAGAGCCTTAGCCTCTGCAGGATCCAATCCGAACTGCGGATCTCCTTCCTTCCTCTTCTCCTTGTCAGCTCTCCACTTCGCTGCAACCTCATCAGTATATGTCTTCTTCTTCTTAGGCTTAGGAGGTGCGGAATGGACTTCCTTAGACTTAGGTTCCTCAGCATCGACTACCACTTCTTTCTGCTTCCTTTTCCTTACCGGCTTGGATGATTCCGGATCAGCCACTTTCGGAGTCACTTCTACTTGAGGAGGTAGATCAATAAACTTCCCTGACTCCTTGTTAAAAGCTATATTCATCCTTTTAAGAGTTGCATCACTGAGCAACATGATCTTACAAACTTTCGGCTTAGAACTACAAGCAACCTTGAAGGATTCTAGGCACCGAACTATCAGCTTCGACAATATTGCCGGGTACATCACTATCTGAGCTCTCAGATTCGCCTTCTTCAAATTATCAATGTTGAGAGGAATATGATTCATCAGGTTGAACTTCCTTATATTTATCAGGAAATCTAAGATATATATCTCACTTTTCTTCAAGCTGTCCTTGTCTCCTTTTCTCGGTACGATAAGGCCTTGCACCCATAACTCCAGAATCCGGAAGTTTGTAGAAAGACTTGCTATTTTAGGAGCCTTGTCATCATCCAATCCGAGAATTTCTAAGGCATTCTCCTTGTTGAAACTACCCAAGGAGTCTGGCAGAACGTGCGAGATAAACTCAACTTCACCTTCATAATTCAACCCTACCAAGCTTGCAGCCTTGGTGTAAGATAGCTTATATGTCTTGCCATACGATTTGAAGGAAAACTTATCTCTATTATCTTCCATGAAGAAAGCAACTGACTCATAAAACTCGACAAGCAAGTCAGAGTAGACTTCATCTTGGTTGCCGGTTTTTGATATCGCAACACCTTCCCAGCCATTCAGCTTGATATTCATTGAAATAATAGAATCATAGTTGCTGAAGAAATTCGGATGAACTAACCTCTCTCTGTAGACTAACCACTGTGAAATGGGCTTAGTTGAAGACATTTCTTGAGAAGCTAACTCTACAGACATTCGGATTAGAAGTCTCTGAGAAGTTCGGAACTGAGAAGATTGATGTTCGGAACTGAAAATCTGTAGTTCAGAACGGCCTTAAATCAGAGAGTCAGAGCTTCAGCACGCAAAATCTTGAAATCGATGTGGGACGATAAAATAGGGTCCCCTTTATATAGGCATTGGGATGACGGTTCAACTTCCTCGGTTGATCTAACGGTTTAGAATGATCTACGATTAGATCTGACGGTTGAAAGCTTGAATCTGATCTTTTTGAGGTTTTATTAAAACAAAGATTTAAGAAAACTATAATCCGAAAACAAAATACAAGAAACTACCAGCAAGTAAAATATGATTACGAAAACTTCAGTAAGGAAATCATACCTTTCGGATTAGCTTAGGAAAGTTATTCGTAATGGGTAATATAAAGATGACTAAAAAAAGCTCAATATGAAAAAGTAAATACGAAAAGTCAACACGAAAAACTCAATACGAAAAACTCAATACGAAAAACTCAATACGAAAAAGTAAATACGAAAACTTTTTATGGAAGATTCAGTACGAAAGTTCCATTATGAAAATACCAGTACGAAAGTTTTCCATTCCGGAAATGTTCAATACAAATACTTCCATTCCAGAAGTATTCTGTGCGAAAATATCCTTTCTAGAAAATGGTTGTTCCGGAAATTCCATTCCAAAAATTTTCGTTCCGAAAAGTTTGAAAACAAATTCTGAAAAACATTGTTAAATAAACAATCAAATGTACTCCCCCTATGAAAAGGAGTTTATTACTGTAAGGAGACTTTTTCAACAAAAAGTTAATTAAGGAAGATTACCTTACGGTTATCATTCCTAACTTCTGTTTAATATATTCAAATCTATCAGAAGGCAGGGATTTTGTGAAAATGTCAGCAAGTTGATCTTGTGTTCCGATAAACTGAAGAATAATATATCCTTTGAGTGTATGATCCCTAAGAAAGTGATGCCTAATATCTATGTGTTTTGCACGGGAGTGATGTGCAGGGTTTTTACTTAGGGCAATGGCACTTGTGTTATCACACAAAATTTGAGTTTTAGTAAAACTCAAGCCATAGTCTGTGAGTGTGTGTTGCATCCACAACACTTGTGCACAACAACTTCCAACTGCTACATATTCAGCTTCAGCAGTGGAGAGTGCAACAGAGTGTTGCTTCTTGCATGACCAAGAAACTAATGAATCTCCTAAGAAATGACAAGTTCCGGATGTACTTTTCCTATCCATTCTACATCCACCAAAGTCAGCATCAGAAAAGCTTTTTAGAACAAAATCATTTCCAGAAGTATAAAATAATCTTAGATCCATGGTTCCCTTAAGGTAGCGAAAAATTCTTTTTACTTCCTTTAAGTGAGATTCCTTAGGATTGGATTGATATCTTGCACATAAGAATACAGAAAACATTAAGTCTGGTCGACTAGCTGTTAAGTAAAGTAAACTTCCAATCATACCTCTAAAAGATGTTTGATCTACTGGTTTCCCAGCTTCATCAAGATCTAAAGAGTTTGAGGTACCAATGGGAGTACTTATACTCTTAGTGTTGTCATAACCATACTTTTTAAGAAGATCTTTAATATACTTATGTTGGGATATGTAGGTTCCTTCTGGTTTTTGAGAAATTTGAAAACCAAGAAAAAATGTTAACTCACCCATCATACTCATTTCAAACTCAGATTTCATTAGACTAGCAAAAGAGTCAGTCAAAGATTGCTGAGTTGAACCAAATATAATGTCATCAACATAAATTTGAACAATCAAAACATTTTTCTTATCTTTCTTTATAAAAAGGGTTGGATCTGCATTTCCCTTAACATAGTTATTTTGAAGCAAAAAACCAGTACGTCTATCATACCATGCTCGTGGGGCTTGTTTAAGGCCATACAAAGCTTTGGTAAGTCTAAAAACATGATCTGGATGTTTTGTATCTTCAAAGCCAGGAGGTTGTTCAACAAAAACTTCCTCTTGAACATAACCGTTAAGAAAAGCACATTTCACATCCATTTGAAATAGTTTGAAATTAAAGAATGCTGCAAAGGCAAGTAGAATACGGATAGATTCAAGTCTAGCTACTGCAGCATAGGTTTCTTCATAGTCTATTCCTTCTTGCTGATTATAGCCTTTAGCAACAAGTCTAGCTTTATTTCTAACAATGACTCCATTTTCATCACATTTATTTCTGAAAACCCATTTTACTCCAATAACAGAAGTTTCCTTAGGTCTTTCAACCAAGGTCCAGACTTTATTCCTTTCGAATTTATTTAGTTCATCTTGCATTGCTTTGATCCAATCATCATCACCTAAAGCTTCATCAGTGATTTTAGGCTCTAATTGGGAAAGAAATGCTAGATGTTCTACTTCATTTCTTAAGGAACTTCTAGTCCTTACAGGTTGATTTACATCACCAATGATACTATCACTGGGATGATTCTTAAGAAACACCTGATTTGGGTTTTGTAAAACCTGTTCATCAACATAGGGTAGAAAGTCTTCTGGGGTAAATGTTTCAGAAGTATCTTCTAGAACAATTTCCTTATCAGAATGTTCTTCTATCAACGGTTGATAATCAGTTTTTGAAAACACATCCGAGGATGTAGGTTGGGAGGTTTTAAAAACAAAAGGATATGATTCATCAAATTTTACATGTACTGTTTCCTCAACAGTACAAGTATTTTTATTAAAAACTCTATAAGCCTTACAGGTTGTGGAATAACCTAAGAAAATTCCTTCATCTGATTTTGGTGCGAATTTATGTAAGTTATCTTTAGTATTCAAAATGAATACTTTGCAACCAAAAACCTTGAAGTAGGAAAGTCTTGGTTTTCTACCATTCCATAACTCATAAGGAGTTTTATTAAGAAAAGGTCTAATCAAAACTCGATTTATAGTATAACAAGCAGTACTTACAGCTTCAGCCCAGAAATGTCTAGAAATAGAATATTCACTCAACATGGTTCTAGTTATTTCTTGAAGAATTCTATTTCTTCTTTCGACTACACCATTCTGTTGAGGAGTTCTAGGTGCTGAAAAGTTGTGAGTAATACCTTTCTTACTACAAAAAGTTTCAAAATCTGAATTTTGAAATTCTCCTCCATGATCACTATGAATAGTTTTCAATGGAAGGTTTTTCTCATTTTTAACTTGAGCTCTAAAACTTTTGAAATAAGAAAATGCTTCATATTTCTTTGCTAGAAAATAGACCCATGTAAATCTAGTGTAATCATCAACAAGAACAAACACATAGTATTTGCCTCCAATGCTTCCAGTTTGTGTTGGACCAAAAAGATCCATATGCACCAACTGTAATGCATCGGTTGTTGAGACTTCACCGATTGACTTAAAACTAGATTTATGTTGCTTGCCATATTGACAAGGATCACAAACTTTAGATGAATCAAATCTAAGCTCCGATAGATCCTTAACAAGTTTCTTCCTAGAGAGTTTACATAGGTTTCTAAGATTACAGTGTCCTAATCTTCTATGCCATAACCAAGAATGATCTTCCATTGCACTTAGGCAAGGTAAATCTTGGCTACTTAGGTCTTCTAAGTTTAAGGTGTAAACATTCTCTTGCCTATTGGCTGAGAGAATAAATTCTTCCTTGGAATTGTGAACTAAGCATTTATCATTCCTAAAATTCACAAGGTAACCTTCATCACATAATTGACTTATGCTTATGAGGTTGTGCTTAAGACCTTTAACAAAAAGAACATTTGAAATCAAAGATTTACCTAAAAGAACAATATTACCAATACCAACAATCTCTCCCTTAGAATTGTCTCCGAAAGTTACCTTTCCTCCTTTCGTTTTGATAATCTTTTCAAAAAAGCTTTTGTTACCAGTCATATGCCGGGAACATCCACTATCCATGTACCAAATATTGTTGCTGGAACTTTCTTTATTTTCCTGAAATTAAGAACAAAGTTAGACTTTCGGAATCCAAACTTGTTTGGATCCGAGATTTCCAGACAATAAAATTTTTGGTACCCACATTTTCTTAGAAAAATAAGCTTTATGAAAACCTAAGGATTGGGTTTTGTTTAAAGAACAATTTCTTGCCCAGTGACCACCACATTGACACTTGGTACAAAATGGGGCACTTTGAGGAACAAAATAATTGTTGCTGAAAACAGGTTTTGCTTGGGTATAACCAAATCCGGATTTATTTCTTAAAGGTCGTATTTGAGAATACATCTTATCAAAATTTTCTTTACCATGGGTAAAGTTTGATAAACACTTCTTTAAGGAAAAAATTTCGGACTTGAGTTTTACAACCAAGTTTTTATCCTTAAAATCATTAGTTTTTGAACTAGAGTTAGGCTCGAAAACATTTTTATTAGAAATTACTTTTTCTAATTCTTTAGAAAGTTTGTTCTTCTCAGAACTTACTTCCTCAAGAATTTTTGAAATATTTTCAAAATCAGCATTTTTCTTATCAAGATCTTTAGAAAGATCTGATATCTCTTTAGTAAGAATAGAATTCCTAGAATTTGCCTTATCAAGTTTCTTGTTGAGTTTGGAATTCTCAATCTCAAGAAGTTCAGCAAACCTAGAGACTTCTTCATAAGTAGGTAAAGTATTTTCCTCATCAGAAGATGATTCTTCATCAGAAGAGTTATAATACTTACTATCATTAGGATTTAAAGAAACATTGGTCAATGATTCAGCATTTCGTACCTTAGCCATAAGACAATGATTTTCAATAGGTAATCTGGCTATAAGACCATGATTCTTCTGTCCTGAAGATTCATATTCAGAAGATTCATCTGAAGAGTCACCACCACTGGCACTCCAGGTGTCATTAGCTTTCAGAACTTTCTTAGCTTTGGATTTGTAATACTTCTTCCTGTTCTTTTCTGAATGCCTTTCCTTCCTTTCTTTCTTTCTGAGCATAGGGCAATCAGGTCTAATATGTCCAGCTCTTTTACATTCATAACAAGTTACTTCTCCATCTTTCTTATCTTTCATGTCCTTCTTCTTATACTTGGATTGAATGTTTCTCTGTCCAGCTATCTTGTTCATCCTTCGAGCAAGATTGGCTAATTCATTTTCTGAAACTTCACTTTCACTAGATTCGGATTGGAAAATGACTTTCTTAGATTTGGATCTGGTTACTCTCTCAGGAGTCTTAGCTTTCATCTGATTCGAAGTTGTAGTAAAAGCAACAGTACCATTTCCATTCTTCTTCTTGATGGTGTCAGCATCTCTCTTCATTCTAGTCTCATGTTGTAGAAGAGTTCCAAATAATTCATCAAGAGTAATTTGAGTGACCTTCCTGTTCTCATCTATAGCTGTTCTCTTGGATTCCCACTCATTGGGCATAATATCAATAATCGTGTCCACAAGAGCTTCATCATCTAAACCTTTTTCTCCCATAGATTGTAGACTGTTGACGATTGTCATAAATCTTTGTTGAACTTTACAGATAGGTTCTCCATAAGGAAAATTGAAGCCATGATATTCAGCTCTAAGCATAGCTCTTCTAGTCTCAATCACCTTAGAAGTTCCAAAGTGTGTAACCTCTAACTTCTTCCATATACAGTTAGCTACTTCACAAGAAGAAATTTGGCTATATATATTTCTGGTCATTGAACACAGTAAAGTATTGCGTACCTTATAGTTGAGTTGATATTCTTGCTTTTCCTGGTTAGTAAAGGTTCTGACTTCCTTGTCAGGAATTTTATAGTCACCAGTAAGCATGACAAAGTTATCTACTCCAGTATTGATAACAAAAGTCTTCATACGATCTCTCCAGTATTCATAATCATTACCATCAAAGATAGGTGGTCTTGTAGGATTCAGATTGTCAATAGATCCAACATTCATTCCTGCCATACTTGAAAATAACTTGGAAACAAACTTGTTAATAGTAAAAGATTCGTAATCAAAAAGTTCGGAATGAGAAAAATTCGGAATAGATAAATCAGAATGACAAAGTTCGGAATAGAAAAGTGAGCAAGAAAAACTTGTATGTGAGTACAAGTATTTCAGTAACCTTGGCTCTGATACCAAATGTAAGAATGGTATAGAGTAAGAGGTTTCCAACCTCTGATACCAATTGTAGGATCGAAATATAATATGAGATGCTCAATATACAAGAGGGGGGGTGAATTGTATACTTTAAAAATTCCTTTGGAACCTTTAAAGTTAGTTATGAATAACTAGAGTTTCCTTAAGAAAAGGAAAGAGCTAAGTTTAACAAAGTTAAACTAAGTAAATTCACAACACCTCTAACACCGAACTAAACTTGGAAAGAGATTCCAAAAGCAGATTCCGGAAATATGGTTCTGGAAATTGAAACTTAACAAAAGTTACAATATAAGATTCTACCTTAAAGCGTATAGAATCTAAACTAATCAGAGTAAGTAAGGAAGTATAAGAAAGTTATACTTTCCTTAAGATACAAAATGCAGCGGAATAAAGACAAGTAGTAAAACTACTAGTAACAAGATAATAGTATTTTAACCTAAAGAGAAGGGTATCCAACAACCTTGGATAAAGGTCCCTTGATTTATACTTTCAAGCAAGTCTGTCTTACCCACACCAGGGTAAGCCCTCGATACGAAGATCGGTGTCTCTGTCTTGCTATCGCCGCAAGCCCTCAACTTCAAGGTAGTTGGTAACCTCTGTCTTTATCAGAAAGAAAGTCCTCGATCTTTAAGGTAGTCGGCACCTCTGTCTTTCTCAGCAAGAAATCCCTCGATCTTTAAGGTAGTCGGCACCTCTGTCTTCCTATCCCCGGAAGCCCTCGAATGTAATCACCAACATTCGGAGTCGTACGAAGCTCTGAGAGTTAATAAGAGACTCTCTCTCTAGAAATCACTTCAACAGCATGTAAGCACTTATTCAGCAATCAGCATATGCATCAACCATCAGCTATTCATCAGCAGCGAGCTCTTTCAAATGAGCTCCTATTTATAGGTAAGGTCGGCTCCTCTCCAACGGTCATATTTTCCTTAAAGTTCGGAGGGGCCTGTACACGTGTCACTTAGACAACGGTTAGTTTATAACAAAATGGACGACATCGTTTTATAACAAAACAAGTGTAACAGAAAGTACGACATCGTTTTAAATTCTAACATAAAAGTTCGGAATATAAATTTCGGAGTGAAGGTTCGGAGTGAATAAATTCAGAGTGTATAAAACAATGATAATCAGATTCTGTTTAATAGGAGAATTCGGAATGAGAATTCGGAGTAGGAATTCGGAATAGAAATTCGTCATCAGAAATCGTAATGAGAATTCGTCATCAGAATTCGTAATGAGATTTCGGAATGAGATTTCTTCATTAGAATTCGTAATGAGAATTATTCATTGGAATTCGTAATGAGAATTCTTCTTCAGAATTCGTAATGAGAATTCTTCTTCAGAATTCGTAATGAGAATTCGGAATGGGATTTCTTCATTAGAATTCGTAATGAGAATTCTTCTTCAGAATTCGTATCCTGAATCTGGAATAGAACTAAGTCAGAATTCATATCCGGAATTCTGAATGAAACTTCCTTATAGTTCTTGTCCAGAACCGAATCCTAAAAACAGAATGCTTTTATATCAAAGTTTTTATGACTCCGAGAAAGTGAATCCGAATCTCACACTTAAGAAAAATATTAATGAAAATATGATAAGGATAAATTTTTCTTATAAAAGCGATTTTCCTTAAGAAAGCATTTTTTCCTTATAAAAGCAATTTTCCTTAAGAAAGCATTTTTCCTTAAAGATAAGGTGTTTGTGATTTTCAAAACAAGAAGGAATGGAAAAGTCATAAGGAAAACCTTATTGACTCAACAAGTTGGACTTCAACAATACATCTACATACAACGGAGGAGGTATTCATTAGTGATAATGAAGAGACCTATAGGTCTATAAACTGTGAGTGGAGCCTTTCCAGAGTAGTGAGCAAAGTAAGATTAAGAAGGTGATCCTCTCCACCGGCAGTGAGGAAGAGAGAGAGAAATATGGAGTGACCCTTGGGGAAGTTGGGAGCTGACCCTACACATTGTAAAGGAAGTGAGCCTGGGAATAGAAGTGATATATCCAGAACCTTGTAAACAACAGTGTCCTTTAGTGGATTTGGTACAGCGGCACATCGCCATTGTATTCACTTTGTATATAGCCCAGTGAGGGTGAACCAAGTAAAAATCTCTATGTCTGCCTAGTTGCTTCTCTGCATTGCATTTAGAGCATCATCATTATATAAAGAAGAAAAGAAGTGGTCATAATGAACACAATAGTGAAAACAAAGTGACCCTTGTAAAAAAGAGGTCAAGATCCAGTGGGGCAGGATGAATTTTGAAAAAGAATATGCATACCCTGATTCACCCCCCCCCCCTTCTTAGGGTATATAGGCCCATATTGGTCCCAACAATGGGTAAGAACAAAGAGTAAGTCAAGTTGAACGTCATGATGAATTTTCATAAAAATAAAACATGTTTTATAATGTATTATGATATGTAATTGTTGATACTTATAGGATTTTTACAACATGTAATGTATGTGTTTATAATAAATGGTTATTCCCTATGTCACTAAAAAAATATATATAAAATGATCCTTGAAATGGTTGTAAATAAGTTCCATCATATAGCTAAAATTTTTTAATTGATTAATGACATTCCATTATAAGAAACACATCCCCTAATGGTATAATATTTATGAAAAATATTCTCACTCAATTGAAGAATACAAAAGAATAACATAAAAAATATATTGATATAGTATGAGAGATAAAAAATTGCATCATGTCAATCAATATACCTAAATATCATAAATCCATTTCTATAAAATTTATATTAATTCGCCTCTCATGATAAAAACACACAACTAAAGTGATAACAAATCAATCATATGTCTCATGAGACCATACATTCTATCAAAAAATTAAACAAAAACCATATAAACATACAATTTTGATATGTTATACTAGGCTGATATGAAATTATGTTTTGATTTCAAGGGATAATTTTTAAGACCTGTTAAATCATTATAAATCCTACAAACATGAAAGTTACACCATTATAGAAAATCATGGGATCATGTATGATGATAAACCATGCCAAGAAGGTATGAAAAAACAAAAAATTCTTATGAACCACTACAACTAAAAATGATCTGCATCTAAACTGTGTGAAGATACAAAATCATAAAATCCTATTGTTGATTCTATATCTCCCATTAATGGATTTAAAATCATTGAAGAACATGAACTAATATGATATGGACTTGATAATCTATTAAAGAAGTTGTTATACATTGTACTATAGAAATTCATTCCATATGTGTTGTCTTTAAAAGAAGCCATAGCTGAATAATGAATATGATGGCTTAATAGAGGATATTATTGAGATAAAACCAAATTTAAAACCCCCAAAAAATTATTATTATCAATGAAAAAAATTATTCCTAATAAATTCAATTCCAAATTCTTTTCATTTTGATAATGGTATGTGGTCGAGGTTCACCATGCAGATGGTGGCCTTCGTCACACCTCTCCACAAAGCTTAGAAAATATGATGGACTATCAATGGACACAATTACATGGACAATTATGTCTATACAAATGCTCCTCCAAGACCATGTTGAGGCCTCTAGGGTTGTGAAGGATCGGGCAACCATAATCCATACACACCAATTTTTAAACCCTACAATATGTGTAGTTGATCATATTATGGAAAAAATGTACACCTGATTATCAATCAATTGTAGATGCATGGTCCAGGACATTTTGGGATAAAAATTTAAAACATTTTTTTAGAGATCTATTTTAGGTAACTCTGATTCGAGCCACCCAAACACATATAAACATTCTCAAACACTATTAAAGAGAAAAAAATTATTAAAAAATTAAAAATAACCTACCATAATATTTTTTTGATACAATTATACACCTCTAAATAATTCTACTTCTTGATAAATATTGATAGTGGTCTTCCTAAATAACACAATCCATCGATTTTAAATTTTTTTCCCCTCTACCATATATCATTTAGAAAATATTCATGTTTCCATTATACACAAACAAGATGAGTGACCTTTTTATACAAAACCATTTCACATAAAAGAAAATTTGAAGATGGAAACAACATAAAATTATATCCAGTTCCAAATTATGATCCTTTTAGTGCATCACATGTGTAGGATCTGGATCATGTCATTGAAGAATAGAAACATAAAAGTCACTACGTAAACCATGATATTGTAAATGGTGATACATTTAGTCGAATACCATCCTGATTAATTATAATACCTTGAGTAGTCAATTATACCATGGTTCCAATTTCACATTATACCTCAAATTATAATTCCCCTACTAAGGGGAAAAATTTAGGAAAACACTTTCACTATTAGTGAACTCTAGTGACCTTTTTGTTCTTTTGTAACATGAATGATTTATATGATCTATAACATGTCCTCTCTATGGAAACATCATCCACCTTTTGGTATCCTATATTATACTAGTCCTGAAAACACATGATTTATCCAACCAATGATAGAATTGTTGTGAACAATTTCATCATCCATATATATCCTTAAATAATTCCTTCTTCATCGTATACTATATATACCAAACCATGAAATTCCCATAGGTGATGTCTACTATCAATTATATTGGAATTATTATAATGAATCAAATCTTGAAGGACAGGAGAGTTTAGTTATCTAGGTAACTAGATACAATCATGAGTCTTTTATTACAAATGAATACACTAATAAAAATATTATTTTTTATTAAATAAATATATTCAATATTAATAAATATATTCAATATATCATATCATTGAATATCATTCTTATTTCATGGATTCGTAGGGAATAGAAACATAGTAATGGTGACATCAAATGATTTGTAATTGAAAAATAAAGATTAAAAACTAGTGAATCAAATATAAAAATTAAATGTGAAGGTAATTAAATGGAAACACATTCTATTCACATGAAATGATCTGGAAACATAAATATGTAAATTAAATAAACTAAATAACAATCCATTTAATCAATGAATTGAAAAAGTAATGCCTCCATAGATATGTCGACAGATGCTCTCATGGATGATTGATAACTCAAAAATAAATGAGGTAAGTTCCTAATTGTTCGACTCCATGTATCCTAGGTACATGAATCCAATATCATCAAGATATTTCATAATATAGTTTAAAAATTAATGTATAATTCCATCTATTGCACATCAAAAAAAACTTGAAGGTGTTTTTTCTAACTGATTTTTCTCATGAGACCATTGATGCATCAAGGTTCTTTCATTAACATGTCGACAACCTATAAGGAATTCCTTCAATGGTCCCCAACCCACATCTTAACATTCTATGGAATTCTTTATATGAAATAATACTTAAAAATTCCAATATGTCCAATACCAATTTGAAATATTCTAAATCATAATCCTCGTGATGGAATAAAATTAAACGGTACCCACAAATATCATGAAGATAAAAGGATAAAGGATATACTATATAAAAATGGATTGTAGATACACCACCCAAAAGAAGTAAATGGTGAAAATTAAATAATAAATTATGTCGATTCAAAATTTGGAATCCAATTTTTTCAAATTACAATAATATAAGTGGTATAAATAAATTTCAATTTAATTTCATCGAAGGGATGTCAATGTAGGTTTTTAAAGAAAAAACATTTTATAGTTTGTTATGTTTTGTACTAAATGTTTATATGCAGTTTATTATAATGAAATAAATTGAATTAATTCATAAAAAATAATGTAATTAAACATTAAAACCAATTAAAAATAAAATTTATCCTTATATAAAATATGATGAAAAAGCTATTTTTATTTAAATTTCAGTATTTTTTATTGTACCTTAATATTGATGATTCACAATATAATTCCAAAAATTAAACCTATCCTAATTTTTATGTTTCCATTAAAATAATAAATTTATATTTACAAATATGATTTATAAAAGTTCCAAAAACTGTTATTCAAATATATTCTCCATTAAAAGGATATATAAATGCCATAAAAATTATATAGTATTTTTTATTTCAATTTTGTTTTGTTCTAATCATATATCTATCTAATTTATTGGATAAATATAAAAAAATTATAGTATAATATATATATATATATATATATATCCTTCGTATCACTCAATAATTTTAATTAATTTAATTAATTTGGATAAAACTTCTTTGTGAGCATAAAAATAGTATCCATAATAACATTCCCTTTTTTATTCAATTAGTTCTTATATTCATTTCTAATTATTTTTTTAATAAATGAATTAGATCAATATTTTTGTAAATCAAATATTTCCATAAGTTCATTAATAGTATTCATAATGGATATTTTATATCTTATTATATAAAATAATAACATTTTAATAATATTTTTTTGTTTGGTAAAACATCGTGTTGTGTGGAATGCTATCCATCCATAAAAAGAATTATTACAGTGGAAATATGATAACTCAATGTCAGGTGAATTTAAACCTATATAAAATTTGTTGAATTTATTTAAAATATTAAATATATTGTGACATCATAGGATATTATATTCTCTTCCAAGATTGGTGTTGTGTTTCATAAATTCTATTGAATACAATGTTCTTAAATTAATTTTTGGGGAGTTACACTCACCCCAAATTAATTAAGTTGTGAGTTTCAATTTTAGCATGGAAAAGTGGATATATTTTAAGATACGTCCCATGTTTGAAATCACACATAACGAAAAGGGATCCGATAAAATAATCTAGAAAATAGAGATTTTGAAATTAAAATTCCAAATGTATTATCAAGTAAACAAGACCCTAAGTATAAGAAAAAGAGTTACTACAACATAATTACACATTAGAGGTGGGTTTTTAGCGGTAATTTCTTAAATTTCTGCTCTTTTTCTAAAATAATTTTATGTCAGATTATAAAAATCCTCTTTTAAATCTATTTTTTATATAGACCCAACACTTCTCTACCAAACTCCCCCCTCCAACACTCATGACCTCTGCGACCCCCCCCCCATTACGCCCTACTATTCCCAATGCTCGCCACTGCCGGTCCAGACCCTTGATTCCCCTTACCATGCCTCACCACCCCTCACCATTGGCCACTACCTCCTCCCCAATACACCCACACCCTTACCCCCATGACCCCATGATACCTGAAATCCCTAGTAATTCCCACACTCTCCACCCTTACTGCTTGTCCTGACCCTTTCATCCCCCAGCATGACTCGCTGCCCCTCACCACTAGTAACTACCATTTCCGCCCCTCAACACTGGTCCCGAACCTCACCACCCACCCCCTACCTTTTCATAAAAATTTCTTTAATTCAGTTATGTTCTGTTCTATTTGTATTGTTTTGATTTATTTCAAAGTATTTCAAGTTAGTTTTGTATAATTTAGTTTCTATTACTTTTAGTCGGATCAATTGATCATGGTTCAATTTACCTTAGTTGGGATAGGTAAGGTTAATTTAACTCGATTTAGATAAGTGAAATTTGGGTTCATTCTATATTCTTTTAGTGAATTCATTTGAGGCTATATAAGATAGACTTAATGTGAGCCAGTTGATTTGATTTGAATCTAGTTGGTTAAGAGCCATTAATTACATTTATGGTAAATTTATAGTTTTTTTATCAATATAGTTTTTTTATGTTTATATAGGTTTAAATTCATTTAGTTTTAGTTATTTTAATTTTTTTATATTTATAATAATTACATTTTGTTTTTTTAGTTTTTTTATTATTTCCATTTAATCATTTTAATTCTTATATGTCTAGTTTTTTTGGGATTGGATTGGTTAGGTCCCATTCACTTATGTCCTGTTTACATAAGGTTAGTTCAATTTGACTATATTTTTTTTGAATAATGTATTTTTTTGGTCAGGTCTAGTTAGCATAAGTTTTTTTAGGAAGGTTCGTCTTATTCAATTATTTTTATGTTTTTATATTTTATATTAATAAGATTTTGAGTTATATATTATCATGTTGGAATAGTTTGGTTCTATATTGTTTATTTCAACTCAAATGCATTCATATCTGTATTTCTCTGGTGTTGTTGGTTGTGTTATATTATCATAAGTTTGAATTGGAAATGTCTTGTTCAATTTTATTTGATTTTATTAAGGACATATCATTTCTGGTAGATTAAGATTGGTTATTTTTTGTTACTTCATTTTGGTGTAATTTTGTTAATTCATGTTATTTTTTAGTTTTTAAGTTTAGTTTATTTTATTTTTTTGCTTCTAGTTTTGTCACATTTGATAAATGACGAATTAGTAATGATATTTTCTATATCTTTTAATTTAGTTATATTTTATTTTGTATTGATTATATCTGTTGGGCCTATTTGGATAAGACATGCTGGGTTTTTTCATTTGGTTTGTTTTATATTCTTAATCTAAGAAATAAAATCAATATGCTTTGCTACAAACAATAGAGGATACATAGCCAAAAACAAGGATTGAAATAAGATATTAATAGTAAAGGGTCATCTACATAATAATGAAATATCCATGTTTTATGTTTGTCAAATATTTACCATTGATCATATATTATTTAAAAATATCACTAATATCTATCAAAGTAGTTGTAAATTACATGGGCATGATAAATTAGAAAATTTAAATATGACCACTGATATTAAATTATTATATAGAGGGATTAATTAAATAGTCAATTCTGTAAATGAATGGAAATAAGGGAAAATAATAATGTCTGAATAAACCTAATTTTTTGAAATATAATTGAATTAATGATTTATTGAATGATCGATGAGGTCTTGTATGTTCTTAGTTATATAATGAATTGTTTAATTTTTAACTGAGTATTATGTTGAAACTTATGTGGTGATTTTATAGTAATGTAAGGTGTTCATGTAGTTTTTTTCAATGTATAATTCTTGAAATACTCTTTTAGGGGAAAGCCTCTTGTTAGAGTATGATTTAACCATTAGTTTTTTTATGAAATGGGTTACGACATATGATATACTGTATTGAGATTTTTTGTGAGTTTGAAAACATGAGGGTTAGGCCATGGGTTTTGAAATTTGATGGCATCAATAACCGGAGGATTTTTCCTTGATCATGGAATAACTATTATTTTTAACCCTTTAGTAATCAATCTATTCATTGATATCCATTTCAATGAATCTATAGATCCCCTTCTTATCAAATACATTAATGTACAAAAATCCATCCCATCTCATATAATTAATATACAAAATAATTTTTTTCTCACACCATAGAATGAATATACATGTTATGACTTATTGAATTTTTTATAAAACATAGGAATGTGCTCATATGTCTCTTTATAAATGAATCTCAACTATTTGTTCTATATCATAAAAACTAAAGTAGATCCAAGAACACATCTACATAAATGAATTTCCTTGATACTAAAGGCTTCTTTAGCATCCATGTTGATAATATAATTTTGATATGATTTCATACAAAAATTGATATTTCACTAATAAATTCAATATTGAACAAATGAATTATTATACCCAAAAACTAAATTCCTCCTTTTACATAAATATTACACCAATTTTGAAAAGATTTTTTATATATTTTCTATTTGTTAGTAATATTCATCTATTATCATTTTTAATATTATTTATTATTATAGTATTTGAAATATATGTTTTGCAGTTAATTTTATTTGATTAAATGACATAAATACTAAGGAAGAAGCATTATACTCTTTCATTGACCACACTGATAAATAACAATCCATTTTTCCCTCCCAACAGCATTTAAGATGCCATATAATTCCTCCATACCAACATCTTCCATTTCACAATCTCTCACACTCTATACGAGCGTCCCTTCAATAGCTTAGTTGTCGCCTTTCCCTCTAGGATCCTTAATAGCGAGGTAGTGGGAATCCACTTCTAGTTCCCCACGGGGATACTGGAGGGTGACTATTATAGGTACAAATTTTAATATAAATAAATTTATTTCACATTTTTTATGCTAAATATTTGGTCATAAAAAATATAATCAATTCATGTATGGAGAAAATTATTATATGTTCATAAGTATGGAATCTGACTTCAGATAAGATAGTTGTCCCATTTCATTTTTATGGGTCCTTATGGATGAAACCACATGATTAAATATCCATATTCTATCCCATCTAGTCACAAAGATGATTTTCCTTCTTATCACTTATGATGACTGGAAGCATATTCCTTACCCTATAAAAATAATGTTTTTGATTCCGAAATAAAGGTAATTTAAATACTTTATGATGTAATTTAATTTCATGATGTAATTAAATTATAATATTTTCAAAATGAATTTATCTATATATATGTTTTTCCACATTACATTTGCTGATGTTATAGCATGAATGTGAACATTGAATATTTTTTCCAAGAAGATTAAATACATTAAATGAATACTTTGGAGTGATGAAAATGATAGTTTTTTTGCTGCCCAATTTATGTATGACATGCTACCTGATGTGTTACCCAAAGAAAAAAAGGATCATTTTTGTTGATCGAAATCGTCATGAGAAAGAGATTATATTTAAATATATATTATTATAATAATCTTATTTTACATTTATACATGTATATGAAACGAATATTACATTGAATACATTACTATTAAATGACATTTTTATATTTTAGTATCTTTCAAAGAAGAATTCATCATGATGGGCTATGTAAGTCATCCCTCACACTGCGGTGTCAAAGAGTTTTTCTAGATTCCAATCGATTGTGGTAATCATTTCATTAGTTTAATTATTTATAAGACAATTCAATCTATTTAATATATTAATTTATTAATTTATCTTTGTTTGATGTAGTCACAGATTTTAGGGAAACAAGCATCTGTAAGAGAAGTGTGGTTGGATGTTTAAAAAAAATTGATAGATCTTTTGTTAATAAACCAGCCAAAGAATTTTGGGTATGAACTCATTTTTAATTATAATAATGTATTATGAATTTTATGTATGTTAATTTATAATATGAATGAAATTTTATCTATAGGTACAAATTAAATAACCATACGATTCCAATCTCGACCTGTGTTACACAGTCTCCCATGATGACCCAGTTGGTAATGTCCTTGGGAAAGAGCATCATGATCTACTTCATGGGATGGGTTTGGGACAGGTACGATATGATGTCTTTGTTATGACACTTGGTATTGAGACTACATATACTCTAGGTTTCAGTCATTTTATACCCCGATATGATAATAAATATATCTTTTCTCAACAAAACATAATTCATGAATAGGTTACTCAGATATCCACTTTGCAGAATGAATTGATTATATTATATCAAAAAATGGATGGATCTTCCCCCTTTGGTTTTCCATCGACTAGAGTTGAGCAGCTAAATCACGAAAATTAAAAATCAATTTTTTCAAACATTTATCAGTTTTATGATTAAATGTTAATATACAATAGTATTTAATTTTCAATATAATGTTATTACATGTGTTGGTAGAAGGAAGTGGAGATGGAGGTGAAGAGGTTGATGATTTGTGTTCTTTATCGGACAATGATTATAGGTATTTCTAATATGTCGAAAAAATATGACAACATTTGGTCTGTATATATATCATGTGAGGCACAGTGTTGACAGCAAACATTTTTAGGACCTAACATTTTCAATATTTCCCAAGATTCCTTTTATGTATTATGAAAGCAAACAACCAAAGACACATGGTATTTACAATTTTTATGTTGTATTACTATATATTTATTTTTATGAACCATATAATAATGTGTAAAAATTTCAAGGTTGTTATATTTATGGAATATAGGATCCATAAGAGAGTTTTGCTGATATTACTAAATTTATCAAAAAAAAAATCTTTCAAAAGATGGCTTCAATATAGTGGCTAATGGTGGAGTTTTTAGTGGTTCTACCATTTAAGAAATATATTCACCCTAGATGAGGGATATGGTCTAGACCATTCTTTCTAAATGGAATCTACGGCATAGACCTCACCACTACATTGTTTCCACTTCTCTTATTTTACCAGACCTGATATGTGGATATAACTATATTTCTGAGACACAATATTGACCATCCATGTTATTGTACGGTATCTCCCATTTATGTCATATTTATCACTGTTTGAGTAGTTTTGTGGTATGGATAAGGTGGGTTCATTGTGGTCTTAAATTTTACAGACATTTTATAAATCCTAAAACCTCCTCAAACCCCCTCATTATCCTGACTTGCTTTTCAATTCGTTGGAAACCCAGTTGAATCATATGATTTTATTTAACCCCCCATGGTCTGTATTTTAACCCCATCCTTGGGAGATTGAACTTTAAGGGTTTTAGGTGATCCCCCCCACTTTTCTTCTCTCTTTTCTCTCTACAATGTCTCTATAATAGGAAACTATAAAGGAGTACAGATTTTATTAATGATTTTTTGTTATGAATATGTTGTGGGATGTTGTGTTTGGGGTGATCAAGATTTTATCCCTTTAGCAGATGTTATTGTGGAAAATTGGATTTTTTTAGTGGTATTCTGAACATACACTAAATATGTAGCCTTTTATATTATCAATTTTTGGAAGTTCATATGGTTTTGTGGTGTTATCTCTAGTTAAAAATTAAATTATCGTTAGCATAAGTATAAACCATCAGGAAATTATTTTTGTTTTTTCCCCAGAATAACCATCACTAAAACCACATTAATCTCATATAAATGTGTTAACTATTATGGATATTAGAAACCACCTCATAATTGATGAAATGGCCGCATATTGTACTCTGAAACCCAATGTATCATAAGTTTTTTGAAACCATCACACAAGAATATTCTAGTGGTTTAAACTAATACAACAGCCAAAATAATTGTTTTAATGTGGTGATTTTCTTGTAGAGATTTGAAATTGGAGACACATACTTGTAGGTTAAGAATAAATATTTATAGGGAGTGATTAAGGTAATTAGAAATAATCAATTGAATTTGAAATAAATTTAGGGAATGAAAATCCATAAATTTGTGATTATTTGGATGATCAGCGGTTCAAAAAAATTTAAAGTATTATGACAAAATATTTTTTTCCAATTTTCTAATGTGGAGTTATTATTTTAATGAATTTGTATATAACTAAATTTTCATCAATGATTATTTTCATTTAACAATTTCATATTTTGTTTTTTATTTGATATAAGTCGAATTCTAAACTCTATTAATATAATGCATTTACAAAAATTAAATATGATTACTAAAAAATTAAATAAAATTATTAACAGGTAGTAATGAAATGTAAAAGAGTTTATTGTCTATGTATTTATCTATTAATATTTTCAAAATTCAATATGGTTAATACATTATTCTTGAAACCTAAAAAATATAATCTACCTGTTCATCATTAATATTTATTCATCAAATGTTTTAACAAAAAACAAATACACAATAGCCATGAGATTATGTTGGTATATGATTTGTATGAAACACTAATCATCCTTTGTTCACAGGATCAAGACCCATGGAATTTATGGTCTATGATTATTGTCACCCAATATAAAGGGGGACCTTTTCTAAAACCATATTAAAATATATTCAAAAATATATATGGTATACATCCATGAAATTTGATTATTAAAAAGTATCCTTTTAATAAAGGTTTTTAATTTAACCCCTATACATAAATATATCATCCAATTATTTCCACATAGGAACTTACATAGTAGAGGGTTAATCCATAATATAATTTATTTTATTTCAAAATCATGACACCTTATCTCGTGCAAAAACACCTTATGATTATCCTCGAAAAATTCATTTTCATTATCAATTGAAATCATGCATAATGATTTATAATAAAAATTTGAATTATCTTAAGAATATCCCTTATAATTTTCAAACTTGGTTCCTAGTTAGTCATGTAATTAGGTACCGAGTTATGTTGGGTCATGCCTGATAAGCTTTTATGATTTGTTATTCCAAGGTACACCTTATCTAGAAAAAATTCCATTAGTAGTATCCAGAAAAAGATGTGTTGTTATGAATACCAACACAATCATTACTCTACCAAAATTATATATTTTTAATCCATATATATCCCCAAATTCTACCCTAAATTTATGTTCACTAATATAATTTATTTGGTCTAGATCTCATGGTTTCGACCAATATTTCCTTGATTCTAATAGAAGGGTCCAAACCCACGAAATCCTAAAGCCAATATCTATTATTAATTAAATTGTCATGATTACAATGAATCATATCCAGTAGAATATAAGTGTTCATTAATTTGGGTGAACAAGATACATATATGTGTATTATATTACAAATTACAATACTAATTAGATTATATTTTTTTCTAAATAAATACCATTGAGGGTAATAAATTTTTTCTAAATAGCATTTACATGCATATTGTTCTTACTTCTTGAAAACCTAGGGAAAGAAAACCTAATAAGGGTGAGCACAAATGATCAGTAAGTAATAAATATTCCATAATAAATGATGAATCATATATAATAAAAAAATGGAAATGTAAATAAAAGGAAACACGAGTGATTAATATAAATAGATATTGAAACAAACATGGAAATGAAATGAAATTAATCAATTTCCTTTTAATCGATGAACCTAAAATAAAATGTATTCATAGTTATTTTGATGAAAGATCTAGATAATGATTAATAATTAAAATTAGATGATGTAAATTCTTAATTATTTAATATCGTTTTTCAAATGTACATGGATCTAATACATCCATGATCTTTCATAATACAATTTATCATATTGAGTCAAAACCCATATCATCTACATGGAAATAAACACAAGGGTTTGTTTCCAACTAATTTATTCTCACAAGACTACCTATTATTCAAGATGATTTAATCAACTAGTCCCAAAATAGTAAGACAGACATTAATCAGTCCCCAACTGATGCCTTACCTGTCCAACGATGTCCTCATTTCAAATAAATAATATGCCATATCATGTAAATATATTTAATAAATGATACATATTTATTAATATTTTAAAAAATAATTGTATAAAATTATAATTAAACATAGTATGAAAATGCTATATGGCTTAGGTAGTGAACATATCAATTATAAATGATATTAATATCTAGGTGAAATTCCATGTTCAATGATCATAGAAAATTGAATATTTCAAGGGGAATACCAATGGAATCAAGGAAGTAAATGTATATACTATACATGGAAACATCAGTAAAAAAATATAGATGAGGATTAATGAAGGAATTAATAAAATATAACCCATGTAGAGTGAAATAAAATGTTTTTTTTTGAAGATTAATTATAGGATCAAGTAAAAACATTCTTGGGTAATATATATTATAGTTTTTCTTTTTTTGGGAAAAATATTAGTTGAAAATCACCTTTGAGAACATTTTTTTATATAACATTTTAAACATTAAATTGAAGATTCAATGAATTTATGGAATGTAAATCTATATGTTTCGAACGAGTTAAAATAACATTCCTTTTTCACTCTATTCAATTAGATAAATTTCATATTTGGAAAGGGACATGAATATTCAATAGAAAACATTGGTAAAAAAAATTGATACAAATTTATTTTCTAAATCATTTATAAATTTATAGATTAATTTTAAAAAGTATTTTAAAAAAACATGGTTTTTATGATAAAATAGGCTCACTTATAAAATATAAAATAATAGTTAGTTTTTCAAAAAATATTTATCTGAAACTTTTTTAGTTACAAATAAAGGGTATATTGTATTATTATGTGGGTATGTGAGTGATTTAAATAAGGATAGTAAAATAAAAGTGTTCATTTGAAAATTGTAATATATTAAAATATAATGGAAATAAATAAATACTAATAAAATTATTTAATAAAATAATCTGTAAATTTCAAATGTGTATCATGCCACATAGAAATATTTCAAATCATAAGCCTCTTATTAAAATAACATTAATTTAAATATTTAAATATCATGAGGATAAGGTATTAATGTTATAATATATTAAAATTTTTAATATATTCACCACACATTTTATGTAAATGGGGAACATTACATTTATATCATAGATGTAAAAAGTGAGATAAAAATCAATTACCTAGGGTATGACAAGCCTTGTGCGAAACAATATTGTAGAATAAAAACATTATTATAATTACTTAACTTATTGATAACATTTTTCTTTTTTAATCACTTTTATTACACTTATTTCCATATTTTATGAAACTACATAAATAATTATGTTCACGTCGGGTGTTTTGACCAAATATTGTTCATCTGTGATAACAACTTTTGTAGGTCAGCTATGGTCCAAGGGGTCATTATATTACATATTTGTTTTGATAATAATGATATTATTATCATATTTATACAGAATTTATACATTAAAATCCAATCATTAAGTATGGTTAATAATAATGGATAAACATTATAGTCATGGTAACATTAGGTCATACATGCACATGAGTAATGTTCCCATTTTTGAATGATCATTATAAAAAGAAGGCATGTAATAATATATCATTCATATATTATCATTTAATCATAAATATATATATTTTATCTTATTTACATTTATAAAGATGTATTGTGATGTAAAAGAAACCACATCATGTCAAGTTGGTCGTAGTCCACACATCTATACCAGATGTTATCACTTTTTAGTGTGTCAAATGGTAATAATGAAATTGATATATATTCTATTTAACGAAAATTAATTATGTCATGAATATCATATATATATTTATATTTGAAATTTTTTTATTAAAATAATTTTTTACACATTTCATGCATTATGTGATTGAGTCCCATTACATTCCGGAGGTGGTTTTCAACACATCCACAAATGGTGATATCGTATTTACATAAAATGTATTGTAGAAAAGGATGTGTATAATACAATAAAATCAATATATAATCAATATATATATTTCTTATATATCAAATATAAAAAAAATGTGTATCATAATAACCAACACTGAAATGTGTTAAAGTAAAAATGAACAACTACATTTCATGAGGCGGTAGATTTCAATAATAGATATACTGTAATTTAATTACCCATTTTTTAGAGTTTTTGTAAGTGTAGGAAAAACCCATAGAAAAATAACATCTATTTATATTTATGATTCCACTTTTGTTGAATAATAATTTAATAAGGTGAATTTATGGAGTGGATAAAAGAATATATCTTAAGAGCATTAGGAAATATGTTACCTATTCTTTGGATAACTTTAATTGGTTTGAACCAAAGGGATTCCATGGAAATAATTATTCCAAATGTGAGAATTCTAAGAATAGGGTAGAGATGTGTAGTAGATATTTGGATTGATATTGGTTGAGACAATGTGGCTTGATCTCTATGAGGAATTGGAAGGATAAAAGGCCTTACTAATGAGGAGGAGGAGCAACGGTCTTCTAAATTTTTGGAATGGGGATTCCAAAAATGTTTTTCCAATTTAAATTGGATAAATTTTTTTTCTAAATTAGACACAAGAATGTATATGGTTTAAATATGAAAAATTGGATATTGGACATGTTTATAGGTCATTAATCCCTTTATTATTATTTTTAGTCTCACGTTACTCTTAATTTCACCTTAATCATTGTGATTAATTTTAATGAAATTCACTAATATTTTATGTAAAAATATAAGTGTACCTTATTATACATTATAAATTATTCTAATTCCAAATATGGGATCAATTTTTCAAATTCAAATAACATAATTTGAAGGAATTAATTTAAATTCAATCCAATAGACCAGATGAAAATTAACATTTTAATGGAAAAAGTTCAAAAAAATTCTATGTTTTTGTATTCAATTTCAATGAATGTTTTATTAAAAAGAAAAAAACCATATTAATTTATATAATATTAAAAAAAATTAATAATTAAAAATAATGAAAACTAAATTGTATACTAATAAATAAAAAAATGAAAAATTAGTGTTTATTTAAAATTCAATATTTTATATTATTCATTAAAAATGAAACATCACATATAAAATCAAAATACACACCATAAACTATTTTACTTTATTTCAAATATTTTTTTTATTTTGAAATATAATCTTTAAAAAAGTCCCTGAAATTCTATTTCAAATAGGTCTTCCATTAAACTAGAACAAAAGTTATTTGACAAAGGTATAGTATTTTATGTGTAAAATTTTGTTTTTTACTGATTTTTTCTATCAAAAGTATTTAATGAATATAAAAATAATTTATTGAATATATATATATTATAGTCATATTACTCCCTAATTGTAATTAATATTATTTATTAGGCTGAAACATCATTGTGAGCATTAAAATAGTTTTATATAAAAACATTCCATTTATATTCAATTTTTGGTTATATTCCTTAATAATTAATTTTTAACTAAAGAATTCGTTTTATATTCATGTAAACCATATAATTTCATATATTTGTTATCATTATTCATAAAATAATGTTTCAATATCATTATTTTAAATAATACAATTTTAATTGTGTTTTATTGTTTGATAAATCTCATTCTTGCTTGTAATACAAGGCATCAATAAAACTCGTTAGATCCGGTGATCTCAACAAACAAAATGACTTAGTCATTGATAAATATATAAAATATATTGATATAATTTAATGTTGAAAATATATTATACTGTATCAGGATATTATATTCCCTTACCCTCTTGGTGTTCCCTGTTTGACATGTTATTGAATACAATGTTCAATATTATGATATTATTGGAATTACATATAATGAAAAATGTTTTTGTATGATATCTTCATAATAGAATTGTGATCATACTACTATCAATTACATTATAAAACTCCTTCCCTAATCATATCCTCTATAAATTAGATTATTCTCTATAACTTCCCATCTCTATCTGGTTGAATATTTTTACTCAGCTACATCTATGTTCCCTTCACCATTGGTAAGGTTTATCAGAACCATGATGGGAACATAGATAATTAATATCACACAATTTCCAAAGGTAGTGTGCACTATTAAACTATCATATAAATATAGATAATCCATAGCTCAACAACTAATATAGTCTCATAGTTAAAAATGAAATCATTCACCTTGGTTAATATTTTTCAACTACCTACAAAACATCATAGACAATTAGGGTCCATATAAATTCGATTATTTGGTTTTTATTAACCAATTTCCTTTTCTATCCATTCACATCAATTTTTTGGGGGTATTACTCAATTATTAAATTCTCTGTGGTTATTGTATAATATGTTATAAAATTGGATACAAATAATGTATTGTTTGTTTTCATGCCATGTCACTGGAATTTTGGTTTTTCATAATAATAATTTTTTTGAAACTATGTGCACCATCCACTATAATTATTGGGAGTCTCTCATCATAACTACACACATTCATGAATGAGATATTAGTCTATCATAAAAAATGGAAACAATAAACATATTTGTTCTCCCCTATAATAGAATGGTTTAACACTATCCCCTCCTTGATCATGATAAAAAATAAAGAGTTGAATTATGGGAGTTCATTAATTAATAGAACAATGAGGATGTTATCAACACGGGTGAATGTTTAAATTACTTTAGATCTTTAGTCACACCCACATTCTTCTCATCCATCAATTAAATTACATTCCAAATTATTTCTAAATTCCACTCTCTAATATCATTTTTCTCCCTAAAAATACTGTCTCCAAAAATATTAAATATTTATATATATTTATAAAACTCACTGTAAATTATCTATAAGTATTCTACAGAAATTAATATATCTATTATTAGGATTTAGTTTTTGGAAACATCTAATAGACTCATGTGGTTCATGTATAAATAAAATCTACCAAATAATAGGTATTTTCCCAAACATTTGAACACATGAAAGACGTCTATCAAATCAAATCTCTGATTAGGGTTGGAACACATGAAGCATTATAATTGAAATGTCATTCAAGAAAAGAAAATATCCTTAAACCTAAAAAATTCGTCAAATAATACATTAGATGTGATATAAAGAATTATATACCCAATACATGGATCATGAGTTTATAGAAAAAAATTCTAAAATGATTTTCTATTCGGTTTAACAAGGTTGTGTTATACTGGGCTTCCTAGTCAAACCTGAAACTATTTATGGTATTAAATGATATATGTGCTTCTAGGTGAGGGAAGTCTAAATGGATCCCCTTTTAACACCCTTAAAAAGTAATAAAAATATGAATATCTAACATATTTATTATATTTTCCAACGAAAAAAATCTAATAATTTATCTATAATAATTTATATTTCTTCTTGATAAAGATGATTTATAAGAAATGTTTCCTCTTTGTCCCAAAATTGAAAATACGATACCATGGAATGATGAGGTTGTGATTGAATAATAATCATATTTTGTTTAATGTGATTAATATGAAAAATATTTTTTCCTAAAATATATCTTGATTTTATCATTGATCACAAATAATATTGGATTCCTTGAATGAATGAAATTTTTTATCAAAGAGAGCCATGAACGCTACCAAAGAATTTGTTTCTCCAAAATGCCTTATTAGGTACTAATATAGAATATAACTCTCTAAAATAAAGAATTTGTATTATAATTCACTATAACCAAATATTTATTTTATATATAACATATATCGATATTTTAAATAAACCGGTATATATTAACAAATTGTGTATGAAATCAATCCATGTAAATATGTACTTTTTTATAGTGATACAGATTATCATCACATGTTCTATATAATATTGATGAATATTATTTCATCATAGAAAAAAAATAGATAAACCCAATTTTCTATTATTATTTTTATGATGTATCTATATTCATGTACATTAGGCAGAACTATGACCCACATCAATATAGTTAGTTATATATGAAATTTTGAAATCAATATTTTTGGAAAATATGGAATGTCCCAATATCAAGATCAACTCCACTATCTTGATATTACCCTGAGAAATATTAAGGAAATACTTTTTAGAACATTCATACCATATATGGAAAAGTGGAGGGAGTCACTATTTAAACAACATCAAGAATAATTTCAGTATCCTTTTCAAAAAACCCATCCCTCTATTGAAGATAAAATCCTTGTTTTACATATATATTACACTACTCACTAGTAAACATTAACATAATATTCTTATGTGATGTAATTTTTAATAATATCTAGTAGAAATTGATCTTTGTTGGGATGAAGCTTAAAACATCATACCAATGATCCCATCAATCCATGAAATATTCATAATTGTCAAGTTTAATACACACTCAATGCCAAAAATTGCAATCATTTATTCTTAAATGAATTTAATATGATTCACCATCACTAATAGTAGATTCTAAATATATAACATATCATATGGTAACATAATTGGTGGTCTAACATAGTGTCCACATGTGCACATATGAAAGAAAGGGATGTTTAGGTATAAGACATAAAAACAATAAGGCCAAAGGAAATAAATATTTTTAATCTTACTATAGACATACCCAATGCACAATCCAAAAATGACTAATCCGTTGAATATATACTGAAAATTAAAAAACTAAAACTCTTTGGAGTCCCTTTAGTCATCTCATTTATCATCCCATGTCATTTATGTACCAGCAACTGAGGTCAACCTCCCATATTATGGCCAATATTTTTTGGATTCCATCGATATTCATTATCAATGAACTCTATCAGATTATCCTTACTTCCACATATATGAATATAAATTATATAAAAAAGAAATTTTTTTAGAATTTTTTTCCCTCAATAGTTATATTATATAAAAGAGTCATCTTCTACAAAAAATGTCAAAAAATATATACTATTCATTGATTTTGGACTAATTCCATAGAATCTACACTATTGAAACCCTTTAGAATAGAACGAAAATTCAATTACCACTACACTAGAAAATTAACAGGTCACCCATTTGTATATATAACGAATATTATAGCTATATCTCCATTTATTCACATCTATATCATATGAGCCTTGAAATAAATTATAGCATTGGCCGTTTGAAAAAAATATTGACCGTATGTCTCAACTCAAGAAAATTGTTACTCTCACACTTCATTGATTTTTTCAACATATTCATACTAAAAAATAGTAAATAATATCAACATGATGAATCATACTAAAATTAATCACACCAACATTATCTCCTTCTATATAACCATAAACCCTTGAGCATAATAAAACGTTGACACTTAAGAGATTAGGTTATTGAATATATCCCATACCAAAAATTCATCTCTTAAAATTTTAAAACATAATGTAACACCACTATACAATATTTTCCTGAATAATAATGGTCAATTTTTTTCATTCTTATCCAGTAATGTCTCGGTCAGATAAAATATCACCATGATAATACTTATCAAATAATTTTCCACCTGGTGGTCTCCAATTCCCTAAAAATTTAGGGGATGAATGAATTGGGAGTCACTAGAATATTTAACCATTTTCATATAACCCTAGAGGTCATCCACCATGAAATTTATTAGTTGAATGGGTTCTAGATAGAATAGTTCATTACCTAGAGCTCTTTGAGTAATCATGGTAGTGTTCTCAACTACATCCACTTGCGGAATAGATTATACAACAAGGAATTCATCATTTTTTATTGAATTCTGGTCATCTATTATATTTATCATTGTATGATTTATTTTTGTAAATATTTAGTGAAATTATGATCCATGGTTTATTGAAATACAATAACTAATTTATAATACTGTAAACTCGTCAAAGGAACAAATAATATTATTCAATAATGTTCAATATAAGTGGATACCCACAAAATTATGGATAACACCCTAATAACTAAACATAGCACATACCAATCCCATGGTTCCTAAATAATAGTAGAAATAATATATACACACTCAATCAGAAACGACTAATGTAAAAATAAAATAATACAATAATTAATTCCCAAAATAAACATATTAAATATATAAAATGCATTTTAATGATTTTAGCTATATTAAAGGAAATAAATAATAGTATTTCTTATATTACTATATCCTTATACAAGATCCTAATAATAGAAAAAATTTCATAAATTAGTATACAGACTCTATTTGAATCACCCAAAGTAGAATATAAATCAGAAATAACATCCTTCAAAAACAGAATCAATTATAACATTTATTGAAACATAGTGGTCCACTATACAGTGATCGATATGAACTGATGGAGTTCCACTACTCGAGTCCTGACCATCGTATCTCTTATCTTCCATTTTCATAATTATGGAGAGAAATGGAAACATGTTAGTTTATATGGTTATATAACACCATTTTGTAACACACCAACCAAATTCATCGTGTCTGGATAGGGATTCCACATGACCTCATGCATTCTTCCCCTTATAAAAAAGGATTATAATAATCATTAATGTATAATGGAATCTTCATGGTGAGAATATTTCTAAATTATATGCTAATAATCACAGTATAATCTTCAAATGGTAATAAAATATACCAATAGGTAATGAATGAATAAATCAACATTGTATTAGTATAAAACTAATTAAACAACCCCTAAAAACAGTATGGTATATCATTAAAATAAACTAAACTAATAAATAATATCCCCATGGGGTTTGTATAAATATATGTGATAATTTTAAATAATAAAAATAATACAATACATCCAACCAAAAAAATACATTCTACATCACCATGCACCCTCTAGTTGGTCCTAATAATCCTCCCACCACATGTTGGCTTCTGCTCACTAGATCAATAGCCTTGGAACACAAACATTCCTTATGACTCCCGTATAGGGAGTCAGTATTAAACCAATTAAGAAATAATTAATGGTTATAGAATATGTTTTTTACCAGATATACTGGTTCTTTCAATGAAAACAAACAATGAATATATATTAATAATAATTATATTCTAAAATAACATATTGTTGGAGAACTCAAAACCCGATTCAACCACATTTGGATCTATATCGTACAGAATGAAAAAATACACTTCACACATCCCCCATGATTTGATAATCCAAAAACATATCTACAATATTCGACATGATTGAATATCCCACATAAATGTTGAGAAAATTTCTAAAACACCCCCTATGTGGATAGTTCATATGGATCATCCTACATGATCAACTACATAAGAAATAGAAACAACACATGAAATAAATAAATATATGATGACATATCAATGATACACAATTTCAAGAGGGATGCATAATCATCAAAAAACTATTAGGGACGAAACATCAGTCATAGGTCTCTTGGGATATACACACAAGTCACACCTGATCAAATATCAAACATAGGTTTCATAGGGATACAAAAACATTGAAACAATAATACAGTGAAAACATATAAACATGTGGTAATGATAAGGTCTTCATATATTTTATTTAATGAATTGTTTATGTATAGAGTCATTGTTTGATTATAATTGAACCACTGAAAATCCTTAAATAATTCCCATTGAATGAGGATTTAAATATATATGAACAATGGTGAAAATAATCCATATCCAAATTGTTAGATAAGTTATAACTAAACTGATTAGGTATATAATAAATAATAGTATATTTCTATATATTGGGAGAATTCCCAATCAGTAAATCTTATTTTGGATTCAATATTTTCATTTCATGAATTAATCAGTCATATAGAACTTGAACTAATCAAATTGGAATTGTATAACATATTTTAGATTTTTATGGTATATGTATTGTGAATGATCACTCGAAAATGTTCTAGTAGAATTTTAACCATTATAAAATAAAAACGTGAGGGAACAATAATAGATTACTAAAATTGAAATCGCATTGATGACCCCACCAATATGATTCTTAGATTTTTGCTAAAAATTGTTAAACTTTACAGAATAATTTCTGTCCTAATTAAAAAATTAATGATCTAAGCGATTAAAAACCACAAGGTGGGGGTATTTCACCATATGTGTGGTTTAATCGATCTCACCTCACTATAAATCCCATCATGGACAATGGTTACTCTCTTGAACTAATTAATTTTCCATTTTGTGAGGAAAAAATGACCACTATAAATATGGTGATGCCTTAGTGGCTATAATTAACTTAGAAACCATAATAGTTCCACATTAGGGAAAACCCCAAACACTGGACATGGTGGATCATCACATAGCATGGATGTTCCACCCATGTGACAAATGGTATATTCCACAGTGTGGTCTTGCCCAATTTCAGCTATGAAAATAGAAAACCCACTTTATAATCCCCCATACTAGTCTTTTTTGATACTAGTGTCCCAAACACAACAAACTATCTACAATAAATTTTATATATTTGAAAAAATATGCACATGCGGATTAAATTGTATATAATTAAATTATGGCATATACAGAATGTTTTTTCAAACATTAATTTATAACATATTATCATCATCATATTTCAAAAGTGATCAACATTATTTTTTATAATATAATACACAATGTTTAAAAACAATTATTTGAAAAATATCTCCTTGTAAACATTGAATATTATTATTTAAATTAGATTATATATTTATTTTCTAATCTTTTACTGTCATTAATCAAAAATTTAAAATATAATATATGTATCATAATTAATAACCGTATTTACATTTAAAAAGTCATTATTATAGTATATCTGTAGACGCCGGAAAAGTCCGTTACTCCTCAAACGAAGTTCCGGATGTGGAATGCGAGGTCATATTTGGAGTCAGAAGCATATTTCGGAAGGCCCGAAGGCCTTGCGCGAAATATCGGAGGCCCGCGCGCAATATTGGCTAGGCGCACGCAATCCTTCCGGGATTCGCGCAAAGGGGCGAGTCGGCGGGTAATTTTCCGCGCCCGACGTCCCTGCGCGACCCTATTGCGCGTCGGGCCCCTATTTCGCGCCGGAGCCGAATTCTGCGCCCGCGAGCCGAATTGCACACCTGGGGTTGCCTATAAATACAAGGTGACCCCCGACGTTTTGAAGGTTGCCAGAATTCGAAGAGTCGCTCGTACGTGCAATCCCACCCCCTCCGCGCGCAATGCCGATCTTCAGGTAACCTCCTTTATTTCGCGCAAGCATGCCTCGGGGTTCGCCTTTGCGCACAACCCCTTTGGCTCCTTTCCATTGACCAACTCCTCACCCAAAGGCCTTCGCGCGCAAAAGAAGCCTCTTGCGCGCTATTTCCCCCCAGTGCGCGCAATCCATCCCGATTGCGCGCACCCCCGCTTACTAAGTGGCCATTCGTTAATGAATGGGTCGTTTCCCCCGCGCACTATCAGAGGCCCGGTGCGTGCAATCTCCATCTTCCGCACGCAAAGCGCTGGCCCAATTGCGCGCCAGCCCGTCCAATTGCGTGCCGACCCGCGGTATTGCGCGCCAAGCTCCTCTTTTGCACGCAAACCTCCAGGGTCACCCCCTTTGACCCCCTGAGGGTACCCGCCTATGTGGCGCCTGATGATCTTCACCCCGTGTGCCCGCACCGTGCGTTGTCTTCCCGTGCGGCCCTCCAGGCTTTCGCGAAGTGACACGGACCCATCGGCAGAAACCATACGTCCGCGCTGCAAGACGTTAAACTGCCAAGCATCTTCGTCCAACATGACGTTAAACTGTACCACGTCCGAGCTACAAGACGTTAAACTGTTCAGCATACGTCCGCACTGAAAGACGTTAAACTGCCAAGCATCTTCGTCCAACATGAAGTTAAATTGTACCATGTCCGAGCTACAAGACATTAAACTGTTCAGCATTCGTCCTCACTGCAAGACGTTAAACCTCCAACCATCTTCGTCCAACATGACGTTAAACTGTACCACGTCTGAGCTACAAGACGTTAAACTGTTCAGCATTCGTCCGCGCTGCAGGACGGTAAACTTCCAAGCATCTTCGTCCTCAACACATGACGTTAAACTGTACTTCGTCCGGCAAGACTTTAAACCGTCCGCTTCGTCCTCAACACACGACGTTAAACTGTACTTTGTCCGGCAAGACGTTAAACCGTCCGCTTCATCCGATCCCGTGCCTCGCACGCAGGGTCCCCTCCCCGGGTTTGGATGTGGCCCCCACCCTCTCGTCTCTGCAGGGATGTCGGGATTGCCCCTCTTTAGGGACGATTTATTGGAGTGGCCTTCGCCCACGGGGGTATGGTATTACAAACCCCTTGTTTCTTGTGGGGGACTGAACATATGTATCTCCATTGTGCTTCCCCACTGCCAAAGCCAATAGAGGGCGTGACAGGGATCGAGGTCTCTCACCTTCGGCCCAAGTCCCTCTTCAACTGAGCTTTGCCGCACTCAGGTGGCCTCAGTGTGTAAGTCCTGACAGAATGAACTACGTGGAATTTGATCCCTGTCTCCAAAACAGGGTACGTAGGAAGCCTCCCTGAGGTTCAAGCCCACCACCTGGTCGTCCCGGTCGTATTCACGTCGGTTCGTCCATCAGTGGACCCCTCCCTGGTTCACATTCGCGTCGATTCACCTATGAATCCGCCCTTGTGGGGGGCTGCACATGTGTATCTCCATTGTGCTTCCCCACTGCCGAAGCCAGTAGAGGGCGTGACAGGGATCGAGGTCTCTCACCTTCGGCCCGAGTCCCTCTCCAACTGAGCTTTGCCGCATATGGGCCTCCTTAGAGTGTAAGCCCCAAACACCAGCGTCCAGCATGACGTGAAACTGTGATCCACCCGGCCGTTCCATCCCCCTCTGTGTGAGGTGGTTCGGTTCAATCCTCCGCCCGGCAGCCTCGACCTCCTCGTGAGTCGGCTTTCCATCGTCCAGCATGACGTTAAACTATATATCCGAACTACGCTGACTTTGATCCGTGCTAACGCGCGGTACGTAGGAAGCCACTACGGGGTCCAAGCTCTTCACTCCATCATCCATCCTGATCCTTACCCGGGCCGCCACATCCTGGTGGGGTCATGCCACTTCATTCCACTCCACTTCACTCGGGAATCCGCCCACGTGCTGGTCCCAGCATCGGAGGTTCCCCGCAAGGGGTTCTGTCATCTGATCCACTCCTCGTGTTGATCAGTCTGATGCCATCCCCGCTGGACGTTAAACTCATGGCATACCTCGTGTTAAACATGGGAAGCTGAGGAAAACCTCAGGTAACGCAGTTCCCCGCACCCAGCGCGGGATGCCTCAGGCCATCACGCCTTCGAGAAGCCCTATTAGGGACGGAAGGCAGATATGCAGAGCCACAGTGTTAAGACACGCCCCCAACACCCAGAGCTACCTGGTCTCCTCACCGCAGGTTGCTGCCCCGACCAGACTCCTTGGAGCGTCTGGGCGGAAGCAGCGTAATTAATCGGTGTCCATGAAGATATGGCGCCGGGAACGAGATTCACGAACATTCTTAAATCTATGAGGGAGACCCGGATTAGGCGACGAGTTCCGAGGAGACATCCACGGAAGGAGGAGCCGACATCCCATCATCCCGGTTTCGATCAAGGAGCATGCGTCCATGAATAAGGGACGGATGCCTCCCGCCTTTGGAAAGCGGGACTGCGGGACCACAAGCCGCACTCCCATCCCCTCGGGTCGACGGGCGCACGCGCGAACGCATCCTGGCGGAACAGCGTCGGAACAGAAACCCGACGCACATCCGCACCGAAACAGAAAATGGTGAACCCGACGTGAATCTCTTCTACTCAATACGAAGACCGATAGCTTTCGGAGGTGTTGGAAGACTGGCATGTTGCCCGGCCGAGCATTCAGCACCGGGGCACGGAACCCGCCAGGGGCTGGGGAAGGGAAATCGGGCACTCCGTCTCACAACGTCGATGGCCTGGGTTCCCCCCACGGAGGGCATCATGGAACTAATGATTGGTTGTCGATTCCTTTTCCTATCAATGTTAACGGGTTCTTCTCCCTGCTTTCAGGAATCAGGTCGCCCAATCCAGTGCCCGATCGCCACCCGCCCACTGGCGTAGGGGTAGGGGAAACACCGACGCGGCTACTCCGCGCGGTCCCGCCCGTTCCACAGTCGTCCCAACAGCCGCAACTGCGGGGCAACCACGCCCTCTCTCCCCCTCGGAGGTCATCCAGATAAGGGTGATCAACAACTTGGTGCGGAGATATGAGGAAGAGGGAGTCATCCCCACCAGGGACATGGCCCGCCTAGACCTCGAGAAAGATGCACCTCGCCACCAACGCCGCCCCCGAGGGCCGCGCAGGGAGGCACCGCAGCCTATCTCGACGTCCAACCGCTTCGGGAGTTTATCCCCGGAACGCTCTGACGGCTCCTTCCCCTATGTGGATGAGGTGGAGGATGTCCGGGACCACCCTATCCGAGATTCGCTCCAGGGATCTGCGATAAGGTCTCCTGTCGGGCCACGTCGACACCGCCGCAAGGCTTCTCAAGTCGAAGAACAGACTCTCCACCTGCCTGCACCGCTAATCCTGACTCGTCTGTCCCGACGCCAACGTCAGGCACGAGCGGAAGAAGATGCCCACCTTGGGGCCCTAGCAACAGCGGCCGCGTTGGCCCAAGCCACTGCTGGCTCCAGTCACCAGGCCCATGCGCAACCTGAGCAGGGGCACTTCTATGCCCGACCTGGATCGAGGCCCCGACCGCCCCAAAGGCAGGTTGGGTTGACTCTCCCGGTTGCTGGTACATGAAATAGCCACCGTGGACCACCTCGCGGTAGCGCTATTCACCAGCAGGGTCTACTTCGTGTGGCTGATCCAAGAGGCATGGGTTATCCCACCATCTGATCCCGGCCCGGAGGCCTGCCCGGAATCATCTCTCCCCGCGTCCCTTTTGATATCTGTCCCGGTGCTCCTCGCACCTTGGTTTCCAGTCCTCTTGGCCCCAGCACCGGTGTGGCCAGAGGACGCCATGACATAGATCAGTCATGCCCCGAAGAACCACCCAGGGGCAGGAAGGCGAGGCGTCGATGTAGAGGGAGGAATGTTAGGGAATTCCGGACAGAGATCCGACCGGTTCGATTCTCTGATACAAAGGCGAAGTATGATTCGGCGACAGAGCCCTCCCCCCGATCCCGCCAGTCAAGGGCAGCGGTAGGAATGCGGCACGTCAGCCTCGTACTCCCCGAGAGCGAGATCGATGTGATCCCCGCTTCTCTCCGAAGGTACATCCGGAGTAGCGAGGGCCTGGTAGACCCCCAAGGATCAAGCTTTTGGTTGGTACCGGCCCCTCCGGAAGCGCCTTCTGCCTCGATCAGGGAAGCCGAAGACCTTTTCTGGGGACTGACGGTCGAGCCACGATCTAGTGCACCCTCGGCGAGCACCGACGCTACGGAAGGATGTTTGCTCGCCGGCCCGTCCTACTGTGATGTGGTAGCTGGGGCACCGCAACCCTCAGAGGGCGGCCTGGGATATGGAGGCCAATCGGCCTGCTCTCCGTATTCACCGCCGGCCAGCCCGCCGGCCCAGCGGCCCGCCTCGGCACCACTGCTGGTTCCCTGTCCATTCCCAGTCGCTGAAGGGGACCAAGAAGACCTGGGTCCCGAGTTTGAGTCGTGGAGCTTCTGGACCGTCCTGGCAAAGGGTCACTTCCCTGAGAAGTTTTGGCCAGTCGCAGGACCGGACATTGATGCACCAGAATCGCTCACCCTGGATGAGTTCGAATGCTTCCTCCGAACTCTCCAGGAGACTCACTCCCGTCTTCACCGCCTACAAATTCCATATCCCGGGAGTCAAGCACACCTGGAGGATATTGGTGAGCAGTGCCGTCAGATTGACCTGGCCATGCTCCCCGCGGTTCGGCACCCCGGTTCATTTGGGCACCACGAGGCCCTCCAACAACGATGCGTTGAGTGTTTTCAAGTACTCCTCAAGGTTATCGAGGAATCCACCCCCCATGTGTATATCCGTGGATGGGGGCAGTACGCTTCCCTACTCTTCAGTGCGATTCGCCGACAGCCCGATTCGCTGGGTGGCCCTGAGGGTACATCCCCAGGGACAGAGACGGTCAATATGGATGACCTGTCGGGAGAGGGGAACGACTTGGAACTTCTCGATGGGGATCTACCCCCGAAGAAAAGTCGTTGTTGGATCCATCGGTGAGAGTTACTCGTCACCAGAGGAACCTCCTGGGTCTCCCCACACCCACTGAAGCACTGACGTTGAGCCGAAACGTCAGGAAAGGTAAAGAGCACGGCGGGGCTATAAAGCCCGCCGACCCATCTGCCTCCATGCAGAGGGCATATGAGGATCCCGAAAAGCCCACGCTACGTCAATAGCTCACCGAGCAGAAGAAGCTAGTTGACCAGCTCCTCGCCGAGCACGCTGCAGAGCGACGGCCTGACTACGGTGATCCTAGGCCAGGACAGCAGGGACAGGAACAACCACTCCTCGACGAGACTCTCCCGGGAACCGTGATTATGCCGTGTTTTCCGATAGGGGAGAGGCCATTGCCTATGGCAAGAGGGCGTGGTATGTTTCGCCGCACCCTCCCGAGCGGCGTGACTACCTGAGAGACCCCGCTCGGATTCCTCCCGCTGCCCCAAGGGCCGCTCTGCCCGCCATCCCATGAGCTGCCGAGTTCGACGACCCGGTCGACGACCCGATTGAAGAGCCATGCAATGCGCTCGTGGTTAGAGATCCTCGCCAGGACTGGAACCCATGTCCGGACGATCCAATGGCGGCACTCATCGCCCGCTTGGAAGCCTTGGAGACTCGGCAAGTGGCGATCCCACCGGATGACAAGCCATACCCAGCATGGGTGGATGACATGCCGGTACCTCCGGGATTCGGGAACCCCACTTTCGCCCCCTTAAACGGGACTGGAGATCCGCCACAGCATTTGGCCCATTTCAACTCGAGGTGCGGGCCTATGTTGGGAACTCCGGCGCAGCAGGAGGCCGCTAGGCTTCGCTGCTTTTTCCAGACACTGGAAGGGCCAGCATTTGTCTGGTACAGCCAGCTCCCCGTCGGGTCGATAACTAGCTGGGAGGACCTTCGTAGACAGTTCCTCTTCCAGTTCAGTTCCACGAACCGGAAGACAAGTATCGCAGACCTCTTCAAGTGCAAGCAAAGGCCTGATGAGCGAGTCGCAGATTTCGTCGCCCGATGGAAGGGTCTCACGTATTCCCTTGACATGCCATTGACTCAGGAGAAGTTGCTGACAATGTGCGTCAGGAACGTCAAGACCGAGCTGGTCCCTTCCTTGATCACTCAGAATTACCCCGGAGGGTTCAGGGACTTCTCAGACAAAGCTCAACGTCTTGAGGAAGCCCTGCAACAGGCCAGTCAGGCACACCCGCTGCCTCCTATGATCCCTGCAAGGAGAGTCAGCAGGGCTGAGCCCGCTGTTGTTGCCCAGATAGAGGCCCCCAGGCAGTTGGAGCTGCTTCCGGTGAGGCCAGCTCCACAGCCTCATAGGAATCTGCCTCCACGGGCTCAGTTCCCGGCCCAGCAGCGGCAGCCCCAGAACCGGTCGGCCCCTCCGCGTAATGTACCGCCACAACCAAGGCGAGAGAATCAGGGTCCACCTCCTCAGAAAGCCCTTCCAGCCCCTCGTCAAGACCACGCTCCCAGGGCCCCGCGATACCTGACGTACTCATTTCATGAGGATCAGGTCCCTGATTATTTCCAGAGCGCCCTAGAGCAGAGGATTGTGCGACTGCCTGAGTGTTGGAGGCCAGAGGAGGCACATCTCACGGATAACCCCCGCTACTGCCCTTACAATCGGGCCCTGGGGCACACCATCCGGCGGTGCTACGTGTTTAAGGACTGGCTCCAAGACCAGATTAACAACAATGTAATCAGGTTGGGCCCAACTCTAGCACAAGTGGCGGGTGTGTTCATGAGATCAGATGACGATAGTGGCGACGAGGATGAATGGTAGCTGGTCTCCGACCGCGGATCCCATAAGTATAATAACTGGATGGCCCGCAAGACGATCATTCGCGCCCATGGAATAATCCGTGCGCGCTTGAATCAGCCTGAGCCCCCAGAATCTGCGGGTGCTGCTCCGGCATCGTCGTCCCATCCTGCCTCTTCCGAGAACAGCAAACGGCGGCGGCGCAAGAAGGAAGAGCGTGCCCCGCCAGTTCTGCCACTATCCCGCACTCTCAGCGATTTCATGCCCCCCCGGGGATGGGGGTCCCTCCTCGGATCCTCCCGGTGATGAATGATTCATCCAATGACAGTGTTGGGTACGCTTCGGTTAATACCGTCGAGCTGGTAAATCCCTTTTCGGTTCCCGACGTTGAAGAACACCATGTGGACCTCCCTAGTGTACCCAGTTGTTGCCACCGTCGGAGGAACCGCAACAACAGGAGTCGCTGGGGAACGACAGTTGGTACCTCCATCCAGGCCGTGCACGCCACCGAGACTAGGCAGCGGCCTCAAAACCGAGCTCATCACGCACAGCCCCCCCATCCGGGGATGACGGATTCGCCTCCGCCACTGTTTGTGGTATAGGACCAGGCAGAACCGCCTCAGCCACGTCGTGACCAGCTCCGTCCTACCACGAGTCCATCCCGGCCTCCTGGCCCCAGTACGATGACTACTTCCCGGGCTTCAACCAGTGAACAGCAAGATGCGCCAAGCACCAGTCGGCCGCCGGTCCAACCGGCAAGGCCCGTCATGCCTCCAACCGCAGAGCAACCTCCTGCAACCAGGGGCTCATTCTTGGAAAGAACGTATGATGTCTTGAAGCACTTGGCCGACATCCCAGCAAGGCTCTCCATCCTTGAGGCTCTGTGCCTGTCACCTGAGATGCGCGAGGCGCTCGCTGAAGCCCTAAAGAGCCCCCTCCAGTTAGAGACAGAGGTTGTGGCTGCAGAGTCATTTCACGCCAAAGCGATTGAGAACGCCGAATGTCAGGCAGTTATCTCGTTCTCTGGTAAGGATGAAGACCCTCCTATACTGGGGCACATTCGTCCGCTGTATGTTACTGGCCAGTTCAATGGCCTTGAAGTCTGGCGTTGTCTTGTCGACACGGGGTCTGGGATTAATCTGATTCCAACTCGGATGCTCCGGAGATTGGGGTTTTCTGAGGATGACTTGATTCCCTCCGACCTCAGGATCCAGGGGTACGACCGCACCGAGAAAACTCTGGTCGGCAAGATACGTTTGAAGACCCAGTTCGGTGACCTGGTTGCCAACACCGAATTCATGGTGGTATCTCAGGACACTGCGTATAATGCATTGATGGGCAGGCCATGGCTCCACCTTCATGTGGCGGTTCACTCATCATACCACTAATGCCTTAAATACTACCTTAATGGCCGAGTAGGTGTGCTTCAGGGAGATGCCTCTCCTTTTGCCTCATTTGAAGCCCGCTATCTGTATGCGGACTATTACAAGAGCAAGGATAAGCAGATCCTGAAAGGTGGGGTTGAGCCTGTCGCTGTTGGAAGTGATCCCTGGGCAAGTTTGGATGACGCTTACGTCCTCCCGATCCATCGGTTGGACATAGCCATGGTCTCGACGGCCTGTGAGTCTCCTGATGAGATTACCGCGACCGCCCATGCCAGCACCAGCGGCCCAGCAAGATCTGGTAGCCCCAATGCAGTTTCCAACGCAGTCTCTCCCATGGACGATCCCTCCCCGAGTGGAGAGGACATGGAAGATGCACCCCCAGCCTTTGAGGAGGGCGTCTCCGCCACGGTCGATGAGTTAGTACAGGTGAACCTTGGAACCGAGGCAGATCCAAGACCCACATTGGTCAGTGCCTCCATGCCCCCTGAGGAGCGGCAGCAGTACGTGGACTTCCTCAGACAACACCGTGATGTGTTCGCTTGGGGCTATGACGAGATGCTGGGGCTAGATCTTTAGGTAGCCGTCCACCGCCTTGGTCTCCCGGCGAACCATCGCGTGTTCAAGCAGCCTCCCAGGAAGATGCACCCATTTCATGGTGCCATGGTTGAGGCCGAAGTTCAAAAGCATATCAAAGCTAACTTCGTGAGGGAAGTTCAGTACCCCAGATGGCTGGCCAACATTGTGCCGGTCAGGAAGAAGAACGGGCAGATCAGAGTCTGTATCGACTTCCGCGATCTCAACCGCCACTATCCGAAGGATGAATTTCCCCTTCCGGTGACAGAGCTATTGATTGACGCCACGGCAGGGTTCCAAGCCCTCTCCTTCATGGATGGATACTCCGGATACAACCAAATCCGGATGGCCCCTAAGTATGAGGAGTTCACTGCCTTCAGGGCCCCCCAAGGTATATTTTGTTACCAGGTCATGCCCTTCGGCCTGAAGAATGTAGGTGCCACCTATCAACGGGCGATGCACCGCATATTCAAGCCAATCCTCGGCACACTGGTGGAATGCTTCGTCGACGACTTGGTGGTCAAATCACGCCAGCGTAAGGACCATCTCAAAGATCTTGAGAAAGTGTTCGGCTTCCTCCGGTCTCGCTGCCTGAAGATGAACCCGTTGAAGTGTGCCTTCGGGGACACCTCCGGGAAGTTTCTTGTCTTTGTGGTAAGATACCGGGGTATTGAGATCAACCCAGAGAATATCAGGGCGATTAGCCAGATGCCTCCCCCTGGTAACATCCGGGAACTGCAAGGGTTCCAAGGCCACTTAGCCTATATACGCCGATTTATCGCGAATCTGGCCGGCAAGTGTAAGCCCTTTTCTCGGCTCATGAAGAAAGGTGCCACCTATGTATGGGATAAGGAGTGTTAGACCACTTTCGAGAAAATCAAGCAGTACCTGCTTCAACCTCCGGTTCTGATGCCGCCTATATCCGGGAAGCCGCTGGTCCATTATGTGACTGCCTTGGAACGGTCCCTTGGTGCCCTTATCGCCCAGAAGAACAACGAGGGAACAGAGAATAGCCTCTATTACCTCAGTCGCATGCTCCTCGATGCAGAAGTTAGGTATTCCCCCATCGATAAGAGCTGCCTGGCGCTCGTATTTTCCGTACAGAAATTACGGCACTACTTGCAGCACCACGAGGTACAGTTGGTTTCTCGGGTAGACCCGTTGAAATATATCCTGAGCCGGACTATGTTGACTGGCCGTATAGTGCGGTGGGCTGTGATTCTACAGTAGTTCGACATCAGGTATGTGTCTTAGAAGGCCATCAAAGGGCAAGCATTGGCGGACTTTCTGGCTACTCACCCGACCTCCGCGGATCAGCCGCTGGATCTAGGCTTTCCTGATGAGGCCGTTCTCTCGGTCGATCGTGCCAATCCATGATGGCAGAAGCACTTTGACGGTGCCTCCCGAAGCCCCACTAGTAGAAGACTCGATAATCCTAAGCTCAACAGAGTGGGCTTGGGTATCGTCTTCATTACCCCGGAGTAAGTCGTGCTGCCATACTCTTTCCTGTTGTCAGAGGGATGTACCAACAATGAGGCGGAATACCATGCCCTCATCACTGGCCTCGAGTTAGCTCTCGAGATCGACGTGCCCCATCTGTGTGTGAAAGGGGACTCCGAGCTGGTCGTTAGGCAGATCAATGGATACTATGTTGTCAGGAAGCCGGAACTTGTTCCATTGCTGGAGTGCACCGTCCTCCTGATGGCCCAGTTCCCTTCTCGGTCAGAAATTTTCCATATTCCCCGGTCGCAGAACGGTCGAGCAGATGCTTTGGCCAGCCTTGCTGCGTCACTCGCAGAGCCTGAACAGGGCAACCTGATCATCCGCGTAACGCACCGCAGGCTCATCCCTCCCGTTATCCTGGAGGGAGATCGCGGCCCATCGGTAAGTAATCTCACCACGGTTGCCCCGGTGCCTGGAGCCCTGAGTACCACAGATATGGCAGTCGAACCAGCCTCTGATTAGAGGATGCCTTTGGTTGAGTACCTCTTACATGGCATTCTCCTGTCGGATCGGGCCGAGCGCGAGCGAGTTCGACGCCGCGCATCACAGTTTGTCCTCCAGAGCAGTCCCAGCCTGGAGGAGATCCTCTATAGATGCGGATTTGATGGTGTTCTCCTCCGTTGCCTTCAGGGAGTTGAGACCCCACGAGTCATGCAAGAGGTTCATGCTGGTTCATGTGGTGCCCACCAGACTGGGCCGAAGCTGTCCCACCAGATTCGGAGGTTGGGATACTTCTGGCCCTCCATGATCCATGACTACATCGAGTATGCCAGGAAGTGCCATGCGTGCCAGGTTCATGCGAACTTTGTGTATCGGCCTCCGGAGCCTCTCCATACCACCAGGTATTCTTGGCCCTTTGCAGTCTGGGGGATGGACGTTGTGGGACCTTACCTGCCGGCGACGGTTCGCCAGTGCCAGTTCATTCTGACCGCCACAGACTTCTTCTCCAAATGGGCAGAGGCGATTCCGCTCAGAGAGGTCAAATCCTGTTCTATCGCTGACTTCGTGACCTCCAACATCATTTATCGATTTGGAGTGCCTCATGCTATCCTCACGGATAACGGAGCCAATTTCCGAGCAGCCGAGTTGAAGAAGTTGTACGCCAAGTACAACATTCGTTCGAACCATACATCTTTCTATCATGCGCAGGAGAATGGACAGATTGAGGCGTTTAACAAGACCCTCTCTAACATTCTGCAAAAGATGGTTGTTCAGAACAAGAAGAGTTGGTCGGACAAGCTCCCCAACGCCCTCTGGGCTTATCGGACGATGACTCGCAATTCCACCCAGATGACCCCATATTCACTGGTGTATGGATCTGAGGCCGTCCTGCCCATCGAGATCCAGTTACCGTCTATGCGCACTGTGGTCTACGACCAGCAAGCGCCGGACAGAGCTGCTGAAGCCCGTCTAGTCGAGTTGGAAGCACTAGATGAGAATAGGCTTCGCGCTTTGCACAACTTGGAGAGGAATCAATGCAGAATGGCTCGAGCTTTCAATAAGAAGGTTCTCCTTCGCTCCTTCCTGCAGGGTGACCTAGTACTGGCCCTAAGAGAACCAATGATCCCCGGCAGGAAGCCGCCCAAGTTGGAGCCCAAGTGGGAGGGACCTTTTTTCATCCACAAGGTCTATCCCAATGGCGCGTACTCCCTAGAGACTATGGATGGTGAGCGTGTCACTCCTCCCACCAAAGCTAGGTTCCTCAAGCAGTACTTTGCCTGAGTGTCCATCGTCCCGCATGACGTTAAACTGCGCTCTGTCCTGCATGACGCTAAACTGCAACATGTACGAGCTACAATATGTTAAATTGTTCAGCATTCGTCCCATACGACGTTAAACTGCATTCGTTCGCACTGCAAGACGTTAAACTGCCAAGCGTCCATCGTCCCACACGACGTTAAACTGCATTCGTCCATGCTGCAGGACGTTAAACTGCATGCTCCATCGTCCCGCATGATGTTAAAATGCACTTCGTCCCGCAAGACGTTAAACTTCCTCTAAAGAACTATGTGTGGCTAGATTCCCATCCTTATGGGATACGTAGGACCGCCTGGACGCTTGTGTTCCAGGTCCAGCCCCATCTCTTGGTTGATCACGGGGATCTGCCGTCCTTTGGTTGCTCTCAAGGTGAGTCCTCCTACCCTTTCTGGTGATCTGTTAGCATGTTTTGGGGTACTCCAGTCTATGACCTGTAGTGTCGGATTCAATCCCGACAAGTCCTGTGTTACTTGTCGGGCCTCGCGCTTCCTCTTGTTTGGGCCTTCCTGGGAAGCAAATTGATATGAATCTTGCGCTTGAGCGGTTGATGCTCGTTTTCTTGCCTCATCCTAGGCTGACGCGATCGGATGTTGTGTTTCGAATATGGTCAGCAACGTTATTGATCACCATGTCAACTCATTCAGGCTATGAACATTGGTTTCTCAGTCCTTATCACACTCCTCCTCAGTGCGTTGTAGTGGAAACTCTACACTCTCTCTTCATACTGACCCTCAGTACACCTCAACACGTTAGGCAGGACAACCAGGGTAATGGTGCCATTCGAGGCTCCCACGATATGAACACCAATAATATATTCTAATGTCCTCCCTAAGGGACATGTGTAGCTAGACCCTCGTCCCCATGAGGAGGAAGGAGTCGCCCGAACAATCGCGTTCTGGGCCCAGCATAGTTGGAGGCTAGCATCTCTGCCCCTCGGTTGATAGACATATGCAGGCCCCTATCCCAGGATCCTTCTCCTGGAATTGTGCGTGATCGCAGGGCTGGGATGTGTCCCCACCTCCACTGGGACCTTCGTATAACAATAAGCAGATTCCTCCATGGTCCGAGCCATACGACCTTAAACTGTGTTGCCTGGTCTTACCACACGACCGTAAATTGTGATCGTCTTGGCCGCCCGACGAGAAACGACACTGCATCATGATGTTCTCCTCAGGGGACACTCACGTTGGGCTCTGGTTAATAACCACGCCATTTATCAATGCCTTTCATGGCTTGATTATTGTGGCGACGCCAGGGATTTCTTAATCACAGGCATGTCGCTGCACAAAGAAAAACCATCCACCTTTAAGGACAAACAAGAAATATCAAATACCGCTCCTTTTTGGGTGCGAGGGCCAGACCCGCACCCCTCCCCGCGCTGGTGCTCGATTGTGTTGCGCCGCGCTTCAAGAACTACGTGTGGCTTGATTCCCATCCTTATGGGACACGTAGGAACGCCCGGATGTTTGAAACTTCGGGTCCAGCCCCCCACCTCTTAAAAGATTCCCCCTTCTCTTGGGAATTCGCCGCCTTCGGGTCACCCTCAAGGTGTGTCCCTTGACCCCTTGCATTGGCCCACCGGTGACAAGAGCACTCGGGTCTATTTCTAGGAGGGTCAGGTTCAGCTTGGTCAGGTTCCTTCCACTTTTCAGGCTTCATGCTCCCCTTCATTCGGACCCATCGCCTACGCCCTGGGTGGAACCCCCGTGAGCGGTCTGAATAAAATGCCTCAGTGCTCTCTCACCGATTCGGGCTGGTGCCCCCAAGGGCCTTGGGCAGCAAATCGATATGAATCATGCGCTTGAGCGGTTGATGCTCGTTTGCTGCCTCGTTCCATCAACGGTCAGTGCGATATTGATGCTGCTTTTCCGCCACGGTCAGAAGTACTCCCATATCATTACGCCGGTGCCCCCAGTCCTTGAGTGAATGGCCGCATGATTCACATTACGTTTTCCACCTACCATTCTGACCAGGAAAAACCTCGGCACTCTTGACACTGTCCCTCAGTGCATCTTCGCATATCCAGGGGATAGGACCACGATGTGGCGTACTTTGAGGTTCTTATGGTCCGAGCTCTAAGACCTTAAACAGAGATCTTCCCCTATGGTCCGAGCTCTACGACTTTAAACGAAGATCTCCCTAATCGGGGTTCTACGTCCCGCATGACGTTAAAACTGCACTCTCAGAACTACGTGTGGCTTGATATCTAGCCTGATGGAGTACGTAGGAACTACCGGGCATCTCGACTCGGGTCCATCCTCAGGGATCGCTAAGTCCCGCCCCTCCTCGTCGTCGGCCGTCTGGCCTGGCTTCTGGTAGAGTGATGCGGTTGTGATATTCTCCCTGATTCAGCTCGGGATGCCCCATTTAAATTATGGGAAGCGACAGTTTCCTCGTCAAAGAGGTTCTGTCTGAGAATTGGGGTGATTCACGGCCAAATTGGTGCATCTGCCTAATACGCTTTCCCCACGGTGGCGCAATTTTGGGAGTGTTAGATTCTGTCCGAACAAATCATCACTTCGCCCCACGCTTTTCATGCCCTTTTGATCCGGATTTCCACCCTTGTGTCTGAAGGAACCCCCAAAGCGGTATTGATGATGACATGTGATCCGCCTCCTGCAACATGAATGATGACCTTCGGTCTGTCTATTGCAGTAGTATGGTCGATTGATCCATTGTCCGCTTGCCGTCTTGGGCATTTCCTGGAAGGCTGACCGTCGTGGATTTCTGAATTCGGGACACGCGATTCACCCTTTCTCATTTTCCTATGTTCGGATAAAATCTCAACGCCCCTAGAGTTGTCCCGCTCGTGTGTCGGAACAAGATGGGGGGATGGTACATTGATTATTTCTGAGGTCTCCTTTCCTAGGAATTACCTCCTTCTTTTCCTTAGAAATCTAGGCCCAATTGTGGATGCCTGAAGCTTGGTTAATGCTCCTGCAAGACAATGAATTGTGGTTGAGCACGTTAAGCCAAAAGATGCAGATTAATATGTTGATTCATACAAATGGATCGAAGTATTGAGTAGCAGAAGCAGAAGGTTCCGGGAATGGCAAAAACAAAGCCCTTAGGGATTAGCGTGCTGAATGGATCTTTACAACGCTGCTACCCTTTGGCTGGCGGCCTCCAGAGCTGTTTCTCGCTCTCTGCATGCCCTCTCTTCATCGGCGGTCGCAGCGCGCAGCTCGCCGATCCTGGCCTGTGCATGCTCCCGCCCAGGACTTCGACATTCCGGTGTCTCCCTCGGAACCCGATCGTTGCGACCTCTCGCCGATCCTATTCCGAGGGGGGGCTTTTGTAGACGCCGAAAAAGTTCGTTACACCTCAAACGAAGTTGCGGATGAGGAAAGCGAGGTCATATTTGGAGTCAGAAGCATGTTTCTGAAGGCCCGAAAGCCTTGCGTGAAATATCGGAGGCACGCGCGCAATATTGTCTAGACGCGCGCAATCCTTCCGGGATTTGCGCAAAGGGGCGAGTCGGCGTGTAATTTTCCGCGCCCGACGTCCCTGCGCGACCCTATTGCGCGTCGGGACCCTATTTCACGCCGGAGCCGAATTGCGCGCCCGCGAGCCGAATTGCGCGCCCGGGGTTGCCTATAAATACAAGGCGACCCCCGACCTTTTGAAGGTTTCCAGAATTCGAAGAGTCGCTCGTGCGTGCAATCCCACCCCCTCCGCGCGCAATGCCGATCTTCAGGTAACCTCCTATATTTCGCGCAAGCAATCCTCGGGGTTCGCCTTCGTGCGCAACCCCTTTGGCTCCTTTCGTTTGACCAACTCCTCACCCAAAGGCCTTCGCACGCAAAAGAAGCTTCTTGCGCACAATTGCCCCCCAGGTGCGTGCAATCTAGCCCGATTGCGCGCACCCCCCTTACTGAGTGGCCATTCGTTACAGAATGGGTTGTTGCCCCCGCGCGCTATCAGAGGCCCGGTGCGTGCAATCTCCATCTTCCGCGTGCAAAGCGCTGGCCCAATTGCGCGCCATCCCGTCCAATTGTGCGCCGACCCGCAGTATTGCGCGCCAAGCTCCTCTTTTGCGCGCAAACTGCCAGGGTCGCCCCCTTTGACCCCCTGAGGGTACCCGCCTGCGTGGCACCCGATGATCATCATCCCGGGTGCCCGCACCGTGCGTTGTATTCCCGTGCGGCCCTCCAGGCTCGCGCGAAGTGACACGGACCCATCGGCGGCAACCATACGCCCGCGCTGCAAGACGTTAAACTGCCAAGCATCTTCGTCCAACATGACGTTAAACTATACCACGTCCGATCTACAAGACGTTAAACTGTTCAGCATACGTCCGCGCTGCAAGACGTTAAACTGCCAAGCATCTTCGTCCAACATGACGTTAAATTGTACCACGTCCGAGCTACAAGACGTTAAACTGTTCGGCATTCGTCCGCGCTGCAAGACGTTAAACCGCCAAGCATCTTCGTCCAACATGACGTTAAACTGTACCACGTCCGAGCTACAAGACGTTAAACTGTTCATCATTCGTCCGCGCTGCAGGACGGTAAACTGCCAAGCATCTTCGTCCTCAACACACGACGTTAAATTGTACTTCGTCCGACAAGACGTTAAACCGTCCGCTTCGTCCTCAACACATGACGTTAAACTGTACTTCGTCCGGAAAGACGTTAAACCCTCCGCTTCATCCGATCTCGTGCCTCGCACGCAGGGTCCCCTCCCCCGGTTTGGATGTGGCCCCCACCCGCTCGTCTCTGCAGGGATGTCGGGATTTCCCCTCTTTTGGGATGATTTATTGGAGTGGCCTTCGCCCACGGGGGTAGGGTATTACAAACCCCTAGTTTCTTGTGGGGGACTGCACATGTGTATCTCCATTGTGCTTCCCCACTTCCGAAGCCAGTAGAGGGTGTGACAGGGATCGAGGTCTCTCACCTTCGGCCCAAGTCCTTCTTCAACTGAGCTTTGCCGCACTCAGGTGGCCTCAGTGTGTAAGTCCTGAAAGAATGAACTACATGGACTTTGATCCCTGTCTCCTAAACAGGGTACGTAGGAAGCCTCCCTGAGGTTTAAGCCCACCACCTAGTCATTCCGGTCATATTCATGTTGGTTCGTCCATTAGTGGACCCCTCCCGGGTTCACATTCGCGTCGATTCACCTATGAATCCGCCCTTGTGGGGGGCTGCACATGTGTATCTCCATTGTTCTTCCCCACTGCCGAAGACAGTAGAGGGCGTGACAGGGATCGAGGTCTCTCACCTTCGGCCCGAGTCCCTCTCCAACTGAGCTTTGCCGCATATGGGCCTCCTTAGAGTGTAACCCCAAACACCAGCGTCCAGCATGACGTGAAACTGTGATCCACCCGGCCGTTCCATCCCCCTCTGTGTGAGGTGGTTCGGTTCAATCCTCCGCTCGGCAGCCTCGACATCCTCGTGAGTCGGCTTGCCATCGTCCAGCATGACGTTAAACTGTATATCCAAACTACGCTGACTTTGATCCGCGCTAACGCGCGGTACGTAGGAAGCCTCTACGGGGTCCAAGCTCTTCACTCCATCATCCATCCTGATCCTTACCTGGGCCGCCACATCCCGGTGGGGTAATGCCACTTCATTCCACTCCACTTCACTCGGGAAGCCACCCATGTGATGGCCCCAGCATCGGAGGTTCTCCGCAAGGGGTTCTGTCATCTGATCCACTCCTCGTGTTGATCAGTCTGATGCCGTCCCCGCTGGACGTTAAACTCGTGGCATACCCCGTGTTAAACCTGGGAAGCTGAGGAAAACCTCAGGTAACGCAGTTCCCCACACCTAGCGTGGGATGCCTCAGGCCATCACGCCTTCTAGAAGCCCTATTAGGGACGGAAGGCAGATATGCAGAGCCGTAGTGTTAAGACACGCCCCCAACACCCAGAGCTACCCGGTCTCCTCACCGCAGGTTGCTGCCCCAACCAGACTCTTTGGAGCGTCTAGGCGGAAGCAGCATAATTAACCGGTGTCCATGAAGATATGGCACCAGGAACGAGGTTCACGAACATTCTTAAATCTATGAGGGAGACCCGGATTAGGCGAAGAGTTCCGAGGAGACGTCCACGGAAGGAGGAGCCGACATCCCATAATCCCGGTTTCGATCAAGGAGCAGACGTCCCTGAATAAGGGACGGATGCCGCCCGCCTTTGGAAAGCGGGACTGCGGGACCACAAGCCGCGCTCCCATCCCCTCGGGTCGACGGGCGCACGCGCGAACGCGTCTTGGCGGAACAGCGTCGGAACAGAAACCCGGCGCACATCCGCACCGAAACAATATCATGATATATTTAATTTATTGTCATTTTAAATTATTTTATTGTGTTACACTCATAAGTCCACCGATCTGGTATACTACATGGACACATGCATGCCTTCCCATACTCCATGGGTTGCTGGCTAGTAATGTGGGTCGAATATATATCACTGGAAGAATATACCCTCTTTTATCAATATAACACCCCAATTAAAAATAACAATCAATATCAAAATAATATAAAATGAAAAATAAAATAATAAGAGAATCACAAGATGACCCAACATCAAAAATAAAATATCAAAACTAAAAAGTAATTATTCCCAGCTAAAGTAAAATCTAAGTGCCAAAATAAAAACTCCAAAGTAAAGACACGGGAACCCCATAAGGGGGCTTCGAACCATGTATGGTTCCCACATTCATGATCCATCCCCAAATTATCTATCAAATACAAGTTATTTTCTCTAATCCTATATAGCATACATTATATCTATTCGGGTTCCACTCATCCAACCTATGTAAGGTGTGACTACAACTCAGTAGGCTACCACCAATGTGGTAAAAAAAACATCCAGTCAAATAGTGTATGTAGTTTTATAAACAATAAAAAACATGGAATAAATTATTCAATTTACATTTATTCAATTATCCTTTATTTAACTACAAAAAAACATGTTTTCCCATTAACACATGAACCTCTATATCATCATCGACCCATTCTCGAGATTCAACCATTTCAAAATTCATTTAAAAAATGGGAATTAATTATAGATTTCATTTAAATTCATTTTATTTCGAACATTAACCATAATAAAATGGCACTATTTTTATTGTAGATCTTAATGTTTCTTATCTCATGTGTATTAGGAGCATAAGTTCATTTCTCACACATAATGAGTATTTGGAGCATTAGTCTATGTACAATACATCATGGGTATTTGGAGAATTATTCCCAATTCCATACATCATTGTTTATTTAAACATCATTACGCATATGAGGAAATTTATATACAGGACATGGGTCCTAGAACCTCATGGTTAGGAACTCATTTTTATATGGAGAAACTGTTCGTGTCCCACATAAAATTTTACAATCAATTGAATATAGAACTGGTGTCACTTATATCACAGCTGTCAAAGATATTACATATAAAAAATTAATTAATTTAAAATTTACTTAATCATATCATTACTTTAATTAATTCAATAATTAATTAATCATAGAATATCCATCAATTTATTCAACTTTTAATTAATCATAGAAAATCCGTTAAGTAATTGAAAAATTAGTAAATCAGGGAAATACCTTCAATTAATCGATCAATGATTTTGTCACATTAATTGAATTAAATAATTGTACTATTAATTAATTTTATTAACAACATTATGAATTGAAAAATTAGATCATCACATCAATCCCGTGAATTAATTCAAAAATTAATTAATATGCTAATATAACATTAAGTAATTCACTAGATAATTAATTTGATTAATTATATCAATTAAATCATCCATTATGTAATCAAATCAACAATCACAGATATACACATAATTAATTTTTAAATAAATTATTCATACTCAAAAATCTCTATATTGAAATAATTAATTTAAAAAATATTTATTATTATTTAACAATTCAATGTTAGGGTAATTAAATCCAAATCATTATCCACAATTCCACAATTTCATACTGCAAAATTTAATAATCCCAATTAAAAATTCAATACCCAATTAATTAATTCACAAATTAATTATCATAATACCAAAATTCAGTTATTCAATAAAATCCATAATTCCATAATTAAATAATTAACCACATTAATTATTTAAATTTATAAATTCCAATTTGTAATCAAATTATATAAATTATATAATAAACTACATGTACATGATTTTAATAAAATAGAATTTGATGAATTTTAAACCTATATAAATTCATTGATAAGTGATCTGCCAATAGAAATACCCTAGTTAAGTGGAGTAATGCTGTAGAACAAAATCCAGATATAAAACTGAATCATTATCAAATAATTCAAAGTCTCTTAAATTTTCATGTACATCTACAATCCAAGACAATGATCCAAAAAACCATGGTCTTGATCATAAAAAAATAGAGAATAATTTCCCTTATTGAATGAGCGAAGAATGTGATAATAGTTGGAAAACATCTGGGATGATATAGTTTTACAAAGAGGTGTCCATAACATCAATACGAACATTCAACCACCAATAATAGTGGTCCGGATTCCATGGAATCCTTTTGTCTAGATCTATAATTGAGATAAACAATTTATTTTTTGAGGTAGGGCATTTGTTTCAACTATATATATGTTTATGTAATTTTTATTAATAATTATTGGGGGAATAAAATTTTTTATGCTTGATTTTAAGATCATGGAACACTATTTCACCAAATATAGTTCACCAATCATGTCTCTCTTCTCAGTGCTTCCTAGTTTCTACTTTTAGGGTGCATGGTGTTATAATTCATTCACCCGCCATGAAAAACATCTATGTCTCAGTTTTCATGTGTTCTAGGCCTACTTGTATAGTTAAATATATCCGAGAACCATATGTTAACTTCCCACATTCAACCATTTATCAAAAAATGTCACCAAAACACACCCCATGTTGAGACCAAATTGATAATTTTTTAACATTGTGAATAAGAGTACCTATAGATGATCTTGAAAAATCCCTAGAAATGGTTACGATAATAAAATCTTCCAATAATATAACAGAACATCATTGACATGTACTTCTAATAGAATTTAAGGATTTTTGTAAATCATATCAGTCTATTGAGCAAACATTTATAATTCTCTTTCCAATGTCTCATCCTACAAATTCCCATGCTTCCACAACACTTGAATAACTCCCATAGTTGTGTGGTTTCATTACCTAACTATATATCCTATTGTGACCTAACCTAGGGTAATGCCGAAGGAATACACGATCACCCTCTATAAACTCTAGGGTTCATCGATGTCTATCATATTTTGACTATTGCATAATCTTGTCTCTAGCCATCCACTCCTAAATCAATTAAACCTTCTCTCACATATCTTTCATGATACTCGGTCTAAATAAATCTAACTCACTATACTCTATCAACATTAGACGTGATCATCATGGCCTACTATAAATATCCTCAAATTGGGAAATCATTATACTCACAAGATAACTTTCATTATTGGACAAATCTGCTAGTTCTCGGTGGTTCTCCTAATACCAACTAATGAGAAGGAAACATTATTGCAACATTACCTCAATCACCTATATAGCATGCTATGACCGCCCCTCTGTTAGTTGGTGGAAATTCATACTCAGCAAATCAAATGATCCAAAATCATTATACAATCCACTCCTAACTCATGATGTAAATTGTGAGTCATGATTTGAAATTACAATACATAGAACATTTTCAAGACGGACTATATTCCAAATAAATTGTTCTCCCAGCTACTCCCTTAATAACTTCCCTTTTAAAAGAATGAAATTTGATACAATTTCCATAAGTTACACAACACCAAAATAGAACCATTCCTTCAATGAATCCATAGAATACATACCCAAAATACCATTGTCACGACGTCTCTCTTCTTCTATGGAATTGGCCATGGATATTGTAAGACTCTAGGAAATTGATGCATTGTCCTCACCAAATAGTTGGTATAACATCATTTCATGAATCCAATAATATCCTTTTACATTCTCGGACACCCAAAAATGTTGATAGGTCACAATTCATTGTTTTTACACTAGGATGTAACTCACACATCGTGAAACTATATTCTTAGATCTACTCCTCTAACATGGTTGTTGGAACCAAATCATGATTCTATAAATAGACGTTCCACCACATATATGATCCTATATGAAGGTGTCTCCAAACCATCATGGATTTCCCAAAAGTATTGAAATTTCATATCCTCATACTTCCTCTCTCTAATACTTCTCAAATGTGTAGACTATACTAGCACAAGGGAAAGAGTTATCTTCTCCTGACTCTACTAAACCACCACAACTATCTTAGTTTGAATAGTCACCATATAAAAATAAACACTAAACTCATTGAACACATGAGTATGATAACTCCTATATAATGAATCAGCCACAACATTTCCCTTTATGAGAATATATTATATCTCAAAATATATTGACAATATATTCTCAACCAATATCCTCTTCTATAGATTCACATCTCATTGGAAATGTTATTTACGTTATGTTATTGTGAATGGTATAAATTAAAAACTTTCCACCCATCAAGTAGTACCACAAAAACATAAAATAATAAACCAATACAAAAAAACTCATGGTCATAAATAGGGTAATTCTATTCATGTGTCCCCACAAATTTTGACCCATATACCACAAACTGATCCCATTCAATAAACACTGCTCCTATTTCGATCATAGAATCATAAAAATACATAGTATAATCTTCAACTATATTAAGTTTTATCAATATTAGTGTCAATGTCAAATTCATCTAAATCTCCTTGAAGGAATTTATGCATACTTCTGATTATTAAAACATTAGAACAATCATGTTCATACCTGAAAGATGTTCTACCAATTAAGAAAATACCTGAATGAACATATTTTCATATTTGAAAAACCCAAATATATCCAATATTATGTGACCCGAAAAGTTTACCAGATTAGACAAAAAGTAAAAAAATTATTTCTAGGTGTATAGATGATTTTTTATAGTGTAATTAGGGTTATGTCAATGTATTGGGATTGATTTTTCATGAGCCTTGGAATACATGAATATTTAATCCACAAATACTATAAAAAACCTATCTATATAATGTTGACAGATTCTTTTCATCATGCTAAAAATCCTTACAAGTGAAATTGTTATCCAAAATGAAATTATGACGAACACATATAGGCCATACCTATGTCTAAAAGAAGTCTATGATATATTAAAATTCAGAACTCATAGATGATGATACTCAAATTTCAATTCAATCTTGTTGAAACGGAAACCTACCCTAAACTAGTTAATTATATCACCAATACATGAAAGAGGATTCCAGTTCATCAAAGGCATCTATTTCAATGTTAACTAGTTAAAAAAAATGTTGAGTCTTGTAATCCTTCATAATATAACACATAACTAAACCCTAAGGTGTCATTTTTTTCAGATCATTAAATTTTCCTCAAACATCTCCATCTGAGTCTTGAACTCATGTAGCTCTATTATATCTAGTATGTGTTGTGGAATAGAAGCTGGATTATCCCCCAGAATGAGATTAATAGTTACATCAAAATTTATAAATTGTTTCATCCCTATAAAGTCTTTAAGAAACACATATTGAAAGTGATTAACTATTAGAGGAATGTCATCATGATTTATGTAATGTTAATATAGTAAAAATATAGAAACATAATATATGATCTATACCAGGTTCAGAGTAATTTTCCATGTTTTAACTTCCTAGAACACCCACAGACCATGATTAGTATATTTTACACTCATGGGAGATGTGAAAGTCACTCCCAAGAGGTAAAAATTTGTGTGAGATTGAAATGATAATATTATATACATACCCAAAATCATGTAGAGTCCTGACATGTCATGGATGTAGTGATCCCAAAATAAAATAATATTCCCAAACCTAGAGAGAACAGTTATTGCACAAACAGGTGTCTCTAGACCATACTCTCAATGGTGTATGTATCTTCATAATGACACTTATTAAATCCATTTAAAAGATAAAACCATAAAAATTATATGTTGGTAAAAATGAATTATAGGATCAAATATCAAATAAATATTCATCAAGTATAGAGGTTACAAGGATAATACCTCTCACTCTTGATGGTAAACCCTTTCTATCCATAACTACAAGATGCATCATATGCAATTGTAATTCCTCTATTCCCTATAATACAAGATGACTCCCTTGAGGGTCATGAACCTGCTAATATAGGTGCTCCAACCCCAAGAAACATGTCCTCTACCTCTCCAACATCACCCTGTTGAACTTTATATACAAATATGATATGGTTTAGAATATCATATTTCCTCACTATTTAGTGTCTGTATCATCTATCACTACTCATCTGTTACAGGTTGTTGTAGAACATTTATAGATTTTAAAAATATTTGCAAGTATAGTAATCTATCTGTCTTCAGGGATGATGTTTAATGAAGTGTCCCAGTGTAACAGCCTGAGTTTTTTCATATCATTTATTTCAAAATAATTTATTTTTTATTGATATTATTTATTTCACACAACATTGAAAATTGTTTATTTTATACAAAATCTTTATGTTTGGTTCGTTTTATACAAAACACAAACATAATCATGCACTACAAAGATCATATATTTTTAGTTTTATCTAAATAGAACACTGATGTTAGACATTTTTACAAAAAACAATTACCATCCTTGATGGCTTACATAACACGCAAGACAATATTTTTATTAATGACAGTATGTCATTAAAATGATATTATTTAATATCATAAGACATAATCCAGTGATTAAATTATATTTTATGAATAGAATTAAATATGATTTAAAATTCTTGTTTAACAAAAATATATGATTAATTCATATGTAACCTATTATTTATAAATTAATATTAACTCACATGAATTTAAAGGAAAATATAAATATTTTAGTTATCAAAAAAAATTAACCTATTAAATTAAATTACTTACCATTATTTAGTGATAATTTTTTAATATATATGTTATCTATTCAATCAAATAATTATGATACTTACCCAATTTATTTTATGGTCATAAGATAATACAAAACTCATGTTTATGTATATAAACCAATATTTTATTTTTTAAAATTTAGATTTACCACTGTTTAATGGAGACCCTTATTTAAATACAATTCATGTAAATTAAATTTATTTAAAATTTAAAATAATATTAATATTTTAAATAGTAATATAATAATTAGTTTTGGGTATTTTTTTAATTTTCCATGAACATTAATTTTTAATGCATAATGAAAAATACAGAATTTTATGAGAAAACAAATTTTTAATATAATTTATTTGTAATGTTAAATTATGTTTTACAATGGTATAAAAGTTTATGAGGATAATATTTTTATCAATAAATAAAATGTAGGTAATTAGGACCAACTTCACATTTATGTTGGATTTGAAAACATATAATTTTTTTTATTTATACTTTAAAAACATATAGTGTCTTCCCTTCAACGAGATTAAATTTGAAATATTTTCATCCAATTATGTTATTATAATATGCATCAATGGATTTCATATATTTAATTATATTAATTTTTAATTTATAATAAGGTAAACATATTATTTTTTTCAAAAATAATAGTGCATTTAAATAATGTCAATTACACTACTTATATTAAAATTAAGAATAATTAAGGACCAAACCTTATATTTAAGGCTCAAAAAGACATAGAAACGTGTAAAAGATCTATTGGATTGAAATATTTAGATAGTATACTCTGTTTTATTTATATTTATACATTATTCAATCAATCTACAAAAAGAAAAAAGTTTATGGAATTATATCATCAAATATTTACAAGAGTGACACTCCCCACCCATAATAAAAAAAGCATCCTCTCCCCCACTTCCCACATATCTCATGACCCTTGTATCAAATATCATCGGATAAAAAATTCTCTTAGTATCCATGTATTCTTTTTAAAATCCTCCTTTCAGGATGAAATTAATTGATTAATCCTTTTTCCACAATCAAAATGGAGTTACCCAATTAAGAGGTAACATCTTCTCTGAGGATACATTCATTTATTTTCATTATCCACCCCTACACACTATATATTTAATTATTGTATAAAAAATATTATTTAAAAATAGTATGATGTTTTAAGATATTTTTTTACTACACTTACAGAAACCTCAATCTAATGTCTAGAGAACATACTATTTATATGTACAATTAAATGTCGCCTCATTAAACGATGATTGTTTATTTTTCCTTTACCACCTCCCAATGTGAAAATTATGATAGAAAAACTATTTATTATTTTATTATTTTATATTTATTATGTATTTATTTTTATATATTCATTTTTAAATAGATAACATTTATTATATTCCATTTCGTGTAAATATGATAATTATGTTTGAAGAAGTATGCACTATCTTCCTCTCAAAGCGAAATGATTACTTCACAAACTACATGAAATTTATTAATGATTTGTTTAATATTGTTTTATTATATATATTATATAATAATTATAATTTACTAATGATATATATTCATTTAGAAATTTGTATTTCCTTTTATTAATTTCTATCAATACAACAATAAAAATAGAAACAACATTCATGCATTTATACGACATACCATCTTTATGAATTATATATTCCCTTTAATATGTATAAATGAAATAAATAATTAGTATAATAAAATATTGTATATTCATGATATTTCTATCATGGTATAAATTTTTTAAATCATAATATTAGTATATATACAAAAGATATATCAAATTAAGACACTTGTAAATAACAAAGCAAATATTATGTGATGTCAAACTTTATCATTTTATTGTTAACTAGTAGGTAATATAAGGTAAAAATAAACAATATACGGTATTATATATAATAATATGTTTCTTTAAAATGTTTATACTAAATCTAAATTTATTAAAAATTATGTGTGTATGAGTAAGCATAGATTCAAGATATAATATAAGGGAATTTCATCTCATTTTTTTTCCATGGGATAGGGGAATTATTCACCGACTATTCCATTTGTGTGGTGTTTATAATTATCATTGATGTACTCATTGATTATTACAATTAGTTTTTTTGGTTATTTACATATAAATTATATTATCTTTATTTAATTACATTTAAGCTTCAAAATTCTCCAAATCGGTAATGTAATTTTATCTTAATTTCCTTATTTTGAGACATATGTCGTGTTATAAACCTATATTTTTATATAAGGTCCATAATATATATTTGAAATTTTATATCATTAGTATACTTCATTTCATGATATTTAATACTTTATTTAAAATAATTTTATTCCCTAATGAGTGTGATTCAATGTTACCCTTTGATAATATGATCATTGAAACAATCCAATCATTTACCATGATTTTTTATGATTATGAATCCATTCATGAGATATTATGATCCATCTCTCAAATAAACTCATTATTTTCACTCTAAATATTTTATTGAAAATATATGCATGTAGTAGTACCATTTTTTCCACAATTTGGTACCTATGATAATTAAGATAAATCGTTTTATGAAAAATCATAGTTTATTTCTCTATTTGGTCAAACATATTTTTTATTTCAAAAACCATGTTTTAATAAATGTTTTCATGAAAATATAAAATGGTCATTCATTATCAGTATCAACAAAACATTGTTTTAATTTTTTTATGGTTTTCATTTATTCCATTCTACGTAATAACATATATTTTTAAAGAAATTTTTTTTTAAAAAAATTATGTTTAAATAACTATTATAAACATTTAAATATTTTTATATATAAGTATTAAAATTATTTTAATAGAAACGGATGTCAAAAACTGTTTAATTAATTACGTATATTTATTCAAATTATTTTCCATGAAATGGTTTTCAAAATATTTTAAACAATTAATTATAAATTTTCATAATAGTTTGAAAAAAAATCATTTTTAAAATGTTTTGAAGCATATTTTTCATGTATGAAAATAAATATTTCTTAAAAATTATTTCATTATTCTATTATAAGTTTTCATATAAATGATTTTTTAAATGTTTTTATGGTTTTTCATTTTTTTATATTAATTTTAAAAAACAGTTTTCAAGTTATTTTGTGGTTTAAGAATCATTTCTTCAAGGTTTAAAAGATATTTTCCTTGTGAAAGTTTTTTAAAAGTACATTCAAAATAATTTCCCATATAAGAGGATTTTATTTGGTGGTACTCATAACTATCTGGTGAAATTATTTAATGTATCCATTCATATTTTTTATCTAAATAGTTTAGGTTCTAATATAATGATATATGTGAAACTCATTTCCATTCCACGAGTTATATATTTATAAAATTAGATTACATACAACATATTTTATGATTTTCAAATCATCTAAATTTAACGGGTTATGATATAGTGAAATGATTATGACACATATATGGTTTTCATAGGTTATGATGTGATGAAATGTTAGTGATTCCAAATTAATTTCATGGGTTATGTTTTGATGTTTTTAGAAGCCATGTATTTTCATGGGTCATGATATGATGACTGTTTTATAGAAAATGATTCTATGATTTAATTATGTGATGGGTGAGACCTATATAGCTCTATACTTCATTAGGAAATGATAAATGTTTTATGATCTCAATGGGTACATAGGAGGACATCCCAATCCCAAAATAAGAGGATAAACTATGGGTCATCCAAAGACAGAAATAACATGGTTCACATGATGGACTCCCATGACCAAAACAGGTGGGTACATAGGAGGATAGCCCAACCTTGAATCCCGAGGGTACATAGCAGAACATCCAAAGAAAAAATCAAAAGGGTACACATGTAAAAATTCTGAGCCCGATACAGTTACATGGTTGATTAACATAAGCCTAAAATGGCATGAAAGCCTCAGTAGGATACATTGACATAGGTTTTTTATATGATTAAGTGTCCTCCAAAATTCTATTTTTTATTCATATGAATCACATTCATTTCTTATTCCCATAATTATCCAATCATATATGACTGATGAACAACTAATCTATTTTATCATATCTAAATTTTCGGGTATAATCATCAAATGTTATGATCAAGTTCCATGCGGTTTAACCATTTTATGATTACACATTTCTTTATTTACCTTTTTTGAGAATCTATGATCATGCCTTATTATTTTTACTTTCCCCATGTAATGAATAATGGTTTTAGGTAGATTAAATATAGGATGACATATTTAGGGAGATTATGAAGTATTATAAACAGTATGTAATATTTTGTTTCTATATTTAAAATTAAACTAAAAATATTTGGGTCATAGGACATATATTTTATAATATGCTTAATATTCTTCTAATATAATGTAATATAGATGTATGTTATCTTTAGGTCACTATTCCAATCCTAGTTCGTAGGTGGAAAAGTACTCTGGTAAGATCTTGTGTAACTTATCCCACACACTAGAAGCATTTATTCCAAATAAAATAGTTTAATTTATCATAATGTAGATTCCTTATCATAAATACATACCTCCATGTCATCCATAAAAACCATCATTCAACCCATATAACCCCCTTCCAACTCCCCTATGATATGTGATTCAGAATCACCACTTTTGAAACCTTATTCATCCTAAATATGTATACTATAGATATAATTTCACATTTAATCCCATCTTGGGAATGGTTTGATGAAGTTGATTAATCTTCTACCGATAATGGAGTAATGTTTTCAAAGTATATAAACCTTCGGTCATAGTCTATCACATATATTATCCCCAAATTTAAACACATGAACTCATATACTCTCTCCAACATAAGAATATTTAGATAAAATAACCATGTGATATTCTCCAAAACTTTCATCCACTTTATCGTCTAAAGTTTCTAGTCCTGAGTATTGATGCCCCACTAACATTTATCATGACTTTGTAACATTTAGATGGCCAATTTGACCCAGTTCTTAAGAGTAGACTCCATGAGGTCAACAATTTTATCGGGAAACTCAATCCAAAAAATAGATCTTTAATGTCCAATGTCTATATTAAAAGATATACGGTTCAACCATAGGAACACCCTCTATATTTTAGATGTGATTCTTAAAACACACCCCTTGTACCATTCCATAATTTTCATTAAATAAGCAATGATCTCTAGGAACTTCTCTCTATATTCCTCACATAGAACAATTAGTGCATCTGGTACCATCACATGGGGATCTTCCCATGTTATTTCATCTTATCATCCTATTTTGAAGCATCATCAAGGATACATATATCTGCAATTCTAAAATAATTTATTATAATATATAATAAAACAAAATAATAATTTTTTAATAAGAATATTATAAAAAAGTAATGATAATTATATTCTCTAACTATCACCGTGCGATCAAAACTGAGGCATTATCAATATCAATAACTATATTATATTTAGGTCTAGTGAAATAAGGTAATAAAATTTTCATTATTAATATTCCATGGTAACCCATTTATTCAAATATATTATTGTTTTACTACTTCCAATTTCATATTAGGATCAATTTTTAATTCTATCACATAAGCAAGGAATAATAATTCATGTTCAATTGGTTAACCAAAATCTGATTTCCCATGCATTCCTAAAATGATTCATGTAAAAAAATATGCTTGATTTTATATAATGATGCATGCATACACATTTATTTTGATATATTGAGACACGATTCAAATCATTACAAATATATGAAAATGAAATCACATCTCACAATATGTGCATCTCTTAAGGGAAAATAATATTTAAATGTAAAAGGAAACATGAATAAAAATAGTCCCACCATGGGTACATGGATTTTATACCCATCATAGGGTTGACAATATCATGATAGAGATGATTTCATAAGCATAAAAATTCAAATTATCATTAATTCCATTCCCAACTAGTATTAAATATGAAAAGGAATGAATAACCATATGAAACTGATTTGAAACTCTAGAGGGATGAGGGCGCTGGAAAAACATGTTCTCCATTCTTTGGAGGCTAAGAAATCTCGCGCTTCTATTATTTTTATCATGGATCTAAAACTAGACTACAAAAAAATTTTTGGCCTGTATTTGATGCTTGGGGTTTCAGCCGTATGTGCATGGATTCTGGAATAACTCCCATATCTGTATTTGTTGGAAGAAGCATGTTCAGCTGGAGGATCTGAAATTTTTTTCGCAGTGTATCAATACTAAAATAACCTGTTCAAGGGGCGAGGTGTTGTTGTTTTTTCTCTATGTGAGAATTGAGCCACGCTCGTGTCTAGAGCTATGGGGTTTTCACAACTCGTTCAAACCAGGTTCCCTTCCCTGGTGTGTAGGGGTGACTTCCAGACCATCATTGATCCCTCTAAGAAGAAGGGAGGTTCCTCATTGACTATTGGTGGGATGTAGGATTTTAGGGACTTCTCTGCCTCAATGGGTCTCTTTGATTTGGGGTTTAAGGGGAGCCATTTTTCTTGGGGTAATAACATGAGGGGCACCAGCCTCATTTGGAGGAGGTTAGATAGGATCGTTGTGAACATACATTCCCTTGAATCTTTTGTCCCCACCTTAGTTACCCATCTTTCGCGGTCACTCTTGGACCATGCTCCATTTCTGGTGGAGCTGCTTGCACATGGGATGCTGCATGGGAAACAGCCCTTTCTCTACTTTAATAGTTTGCATCAGTCACCTATCTTTTGGCAATTGGTAAGGAGCTCGTGGGAGGCAGGGTGTACGGCAGTCCCTAGTATGGGCTGTCAAGCCGCCTAGAGTGCCTGAGGCAGTATATAATTATATGGCTCAGTAATAGACTAGATGAAAACATGTGAGTGGAATACATCTATAGGGACATTGAGATATTGGAGGAGGATTTTATATCATCCTAGAATGTGGATTCATTTTCATTGCTTTGGGATAAAAGGGTCTTCTTTATAGAGAAACTGGAAGTGATTGGGAGGGATCTTAGAAAAAGGTCTCGGATTAAGTGACTTAAGGAGGGCGATCACAAAAATGTCTTTTTTCATGCCTCTATGAAGGAGAAAGGATCCATGAAGGTTAATATTCTCTTGTACTATGAGGATTATATGAGTGATGTGAATGTTTCTTGGCATATAGCGCTGGATCATTTCGAAAGGCTATTGGTCGGATCGGCCCAAGCGAGGGACGAGAGTCATGTTAGTAGGGAGGATGCTGAAGATTTATTGGAGTGTGTTCCATGGATAGTGGGGGAGTCTGAAAATGAGTCTATAACGATGATTAAAAAGGAGGAAGAGATCATGAAGGCGGTGTTTGAAATTACACGGTATATCTCCCCTGACCCAGATAGGTTCCCACTTTGCTTTTACGTGCATGATTGAAATATTATCAGCAGCGAGGTGGTGACAGTTGTTCAGGACTTCCTCCGAAGGTAGCTTTTAGAAAGGGTGTGAGTGCTTCAAGGGTTGTTCTTGTGTCGAATATCAAGAACCCCACTAGCATCATCCAACTAAGGAAAATATTCTTATATAATGTCTCTTACAAGATCCTTTCAAGTACCATTTCAAGGTGAATGGGAGGCCTGATTCCGAAGCAGGTCTCTAAGGAACAACATGTGATTATTAAGGCACACAACATCCAGGGGGTAGTGGGTATTGCGAGCGAGCTAGTTTATGATATCAACCGATGAACTATTGGTTCTAATATGATCTTTCAAGATGAGATAAACAAGGCTTATAACAAACTAGAGTGTTCATTCATTCTTAATGTGATGCGTAGGTTTGATTTCAAGGAATGGGCTTGCGATCTATCTTTTCGGTGCTTTTCCTCACCTTGGTTGTCCAGCCCCCCTGGAGGGAAGTTCTTCATCTTCATTGAGATAGTTTGGGGAGCGAGATAGGGTGACCCTCTATCACATAATTTATTCATTTTGGTATAGGACGCTCTCTCTAGGTCCCTTCAAAGGAAGTCAACGGACGGTGCCCTGAGGCCATATGCGGGGCGGTGGGGAATGGAATCCATTACACATCTAATGTTTACAGATGTTGTTTTATTTTTCAATAATGGTAGCCAAAGATCCCTTATTTCTCTTATATAGATTTTTTCCAGTTATGGCAGAGTGGGTAGGAAGATCATCAATACAATTAAGATCCATGTGTATATATCAAATAAGTTCACTAACAGGAGATGCAAGAATATTCATATCATTTTTGGATCTCATTAGAAGATCTTCCCCATGTATTATCTTAGGGATCCACTTTCTTATGGGAGGATAAAAAGGTATATCTTTGAGGGGGATATAGAACGTATTCTAATAAGTACTCGCAGCTGGAAGAATAGGTTTCTTTCCTTCAAGAGGATGGTAACTCTGATCAACACCGTCCAATCTTCAATCACAATGCATGTTTTTTCTGTTATCCTACCCCCAAATGGAACAGTGGAGAATATGGAAGAGATCCTCTCAGCCTTTCTTTGGGATGCCAATCAATCATGCCGGTTCCACGGGGCCTCTTGGGCGTGGCTGGCCAAGCCAACGGAGGAGGGGGGAGTGGGGCTACGTGATCCCATGGCTACAATGCAGGGAATACATGCACGCTTGGCTAGAGATATTGTAGAGGGTCCTCCCTATGGGTGACTTTCTTCAAGGAGCGTTATGGGGATCATTAGATGAATAATACTGAGTAGAGGGCACGACCCTCTCGACTGGGTCAGTGCTTGTTGGGGCTCCATGGGGAGCTGCGTGGCTTGGAAAGGTGGATCATTGGAATAGGGGATGTTAGCTTCGGAAATCCAACTAGGTCAGGGAGAGGTTGTTCATTCCTGGATGCCCTGCCCCATATATCTTCTTCATTGTATCGTCTGAGCATACAACGTTCAACATTGCAATGCTGAGTGAGGAGAAGATGAAGGTGTTTTATTATATTTGTATGAATGAGGAATTGGATAAGTGTTTCTTCACTAGCACTAGATCAGGTAAGTTCTCCAGTCAGGGATATAGGGTGTGGAAAAATGCAGAGATACTTCTTGGAGATGGGTCGTAATAAGTCTGGTGTAATGAGATTCCAGCTAAAATGAACATTTTGGTCAGTCGTGTCAGAAATAGTGCTATTTGGATGTATTAGAATGTCCAAACAAAGGGAATCTCCTAGGTGTCCCACTACTTCTGTTCCAAGGCAGCGAAGAGAGAATCCTCAGTTCATCTCTTCATTAAGAGTTATTGGGCAGCGACTATCTGGAGCATTTTCACTCCTCTGGTTTTCACCAGTTTTGAGTAGTGGTATTTTCTAGAGATCCTCTCTTTGTGGTTTCTTGGATTTATAAACAACATTTCAGAATACAAGGTGCGGGAATGTATTCTTGCTGCCATCTGCTGGGTGATTTGGGAGGCCATGAACAATGAACAGATGGGCTCTCGGAGCTCGATCTCCTTGATGTAGTTGAGAGTTAGATCCTTGGACTATGGGTTTGTCTCCTTGATAGGGATGGGTCAGTATTTGGATGTGGTGCACAATTATCATGAATGGCTCCTACATTCAAGGAATTATGGGTGGTAGTGGGGTTTTACGTGACTCACGATAATCGGTTTACCTGGTCTTTAGTGCTACCTTTGGTATGGGTAATTCACTGGGGGCAGATTCTCAGGAACTTCTCATGGGGCTGATGGTTTGCAGATGTAGGGGATTTCTGGTGTCAGAGGTGGTGTTGGATTCAAAAGTTATAGTTAAATGTGTTCAGGGCTGGGAGAACACACCTTGTGAACTAGCTTACATAGTTAGGTTGTGTTCCTTGGAGTCCAACCATTGTAATCTCTTGCTTCATAGTTAGAGGGAGGGCTATTCTATTGTCGATGCGCTCTTGAATGTTGGAATTCCTAGGGAAAAAGACCTTATTTTTGGTAGTTTGGGAACTCTTCCTATTGAGTGTAGGGATTTTGTTATTGGGGATGCCTAGGATTACAATACTTTGGCCTCATTGAGTGTCTGGGGTGTACAATTCTAGGCCTTACCCTTTTTCAATTTTATAATATAGAAAACCAATTGATAGTCAGTATGTGATTTTACAATGACATAATTCTATCAATAATGTAGATAGTTTACTTATTTAAAATTATCCTTTATTTAACTATATAATGCTTTAGATTCCAAAGGACACTAAAACCACAATAATTACTTCTCCCATTCTAGAGTTTCACCAATGTCACATTATAAAATTAAAATCATTTCAATTTATTTTTCATTACCCATTTCATTTCAAATCTCAAGACAATTAATTTGAGTAGTAGTATCAGGCCACTATTTTTGAAATAGATCATCATGTTTAGCTCCCCATGAGTATCTGGAGTGTCAATCCCTATCTCCAGCATCATGGATATTTTGGGCATCAATCCATATCCTACAAATCATTGTTGTTTGTATATTTATTCCATGTCCTATACATCATGTGTAATTGGATCATCATTCCCTTTCCTACATAATTTTCTTGCATTTATTTTGTCCTTTAACGTCACAAATAAGACCCATGGGTATTTGGAGTCTCAATCTCAGTACCATTACCCATTTTCTAATCAATAAAATATATCAAATGTGTCACATATTTCACATGTAAAACATACGTCACATGCATCTCATATATAACATTAATTAATTCATTAATAAATTAATAATAGATACTCCATTAATTAATTAAAAAATTAATTAATCATTAAAACTCCAAAAAAAATTCAAAAACTATCTAATTATTAAAATTCTATAAATTAATTTATCATTTAATTAATCATGAAAATAACATCAATTAATTCAAAAATTTAAAGGCCCCACCAATTTAATTAATTACATTAATAATTAATTAACTACACCAACAACATTATTAATTTAACATTTATTTCATCATATAAATCCCATTAATTAATTCACAAATAAAAAATCTTCCACAATTACATTAATTAATTATTCAATTAATTAATCCCATTAATTCCATTAATTAATTAAAATTTTAATTTATAAAATAAATTATAAGTCATATTCCAATACTTAATTCATTAAATAATTATTCTAAATACAAAATATCAAGATTACTATAAATAATTAAAAATTAATTAAAATATCTTAATTAATAAATAAACATTATGATAATTAACTCAATGTTCATTATCCCAAATTCCACAATTTATTCCCCGAATAACTATTTTAATAATTAATTATCTTTATTAAGAATTAAATAACGTAAACATTAATACATCAATTAATTATCCCATTTTTTCATATCTTTTATTCATTCAAATCCCAAATTCATAAATTAAATAAATAACCACATTAATTAATTAAATTATGTAATTTCAATTACTAAATTAAACATAGAAATTCTAAAATCATATAATCTTTGTTTATATCAATTATATGTTATTTTTATAATATACCTCCAACCCTGATTCTGTAATGAGTGACCAACCAATGAAAATACTCAATTTTGTGGATATAATGATGTAGAATAAGATATCGATCTAAAAATGAAATAAATATTTAACGAATAAATATCTAATAAATATAGAAATAAATATAAAATACTTGATCAATATCCAAAAAATATGTGTCTATAAATAACCAAACAAAGAAAAATGTTTCTTAAAGAAAGAGAGACGAACATGAGAAGAAAGTAAAAGACATGTTGAGATACTTTTATTAAGAGAGGTGTAGATCATCGATTCATGTTTCATCCCACTAAAAAAAGAGGTCAGGATGGACTTTAATCCCTCCACGATTCTCAAGAATAGAGATAAATTTATTATAGGTCGAACTGGGGCATTTTGTAGTATTATATTGGGGTTCATAAATTTTATTAAAATTTTCGGGGAAATAACATCTTATACACTCAATTTTTCTTCTCAAGGTTATAAGTCCCCCCTTAGAATGTGATATAACAATGAGACTCTTCTTGGGGGTTCACAATTTCTTCTTTTTTGGAAATCCATTTTAAAAACCATGTCCTATATTTGAAAAACCCTTTTTCAAATGTTACCTAGTTTCATGGCCTAGGGAACACTGTTAAAGAAATAAATGCAGCAACTGCGCATTTCTCTATTTCTTCAAAATTTCTCAAAGTTTCACTCAAAAAAAAAACATCTTTAAAATAAAAAATAAATGTAATAAACTCTATGAAAAAATATTAATTTTAAAAAAACTCAACACATCTTTGGTAAGGATCATGATATTATAGTAGTGTTCAACCTTTGTTTTCAATCAATATATTTTTATAGGAGAAATATATTTTGAATTCCCAATATTTTATTTTATCTAATAGGTAATAAATTAATGGGGTACTAAAAATTTTAATATTATCATTAAATTATTAATGCATCATGACATATTAAAAAATATAATGTATATTTATTAAATTTAATTAATTTCAATGTTACATTAGGAGAGGTAATAATTTATAATTGAATACTAATAGTACCCTGTAATAATTATTATCAAAATTAATAGATTTTAGAAATTTCCAAAAAAATCATATGTTGATTAATGAGTAATATTTTCTCATATTATTTGATAGATCTTTATTGATCCTTATCATGTCGAGGAAGAACTATTCCACCAAAAGAGTAAATATTTAAAATATACCCAATTTAATTAAATTCAATAAAATAATTTTATCCATTGGTTGGGATTCTGGATGACCTTCAATATTTAAAGCATCTCATATTATAGAATGAAAACTAACATGATGAAATATCCATTCTTGAAGTATTAAATTTATTAAATTGATAATAAGATCAAAAAATATAAAACATTATTCCTCATTTTTATATCCATTAAATAGAAAAAAATTTATAACAAAAAATATAATCATATCTTATATATTTTTATTTTTATATTATGTAATAATAAATTAATTTCAAAAACTCAAGAAAACACCCATCATTCAACATAAACTAGTTCATGAGTTTGGAAGACTGCAACTTGGCAAAAATATTTTAGATGTTGTTTGAAGCATAATGATTGGGTTGACTAGATCACATATTTTTCAGATACCAAAATATAATTTATCTCCTAATAACCATAACCAATAATAATGTCACATATCAAAATTTTATATTCCCTAATCATATGACATTCAATATAAGAAACATTATTCAATAAATAACATAAATCAATAATAATCAATAATAAAATATTTTTTTCTTATATAAGAGAACTCAATATTTATTCACTAATTAATATAAACATATTTTTCATAAAATTTATTATTATCCAATTTTTTAAATTTACCTTGAATCATATATAGTTCCATCAATTATATCGAACTATTTATGAACTACCTTTAAAAACATATCCCAACACTCTTTTTATATCCCATTTTTATCTATATGATTTAAAAAATTTCACAAACTTTTAATAAGAAATTTTCCAAAACATAACCATAATGCTCTCAACATCATATAATGTATTAAAAAACCATTATCTATACTTCATCCATTAAATTATTTAGATAAAAAAATTAAAATATCAAAAAATTTAATTAGTTAACATTGAATTAAATAACATATGATGTAAAAACGTTATCTATTTGTTTGATGAAATTATCATTCATATTTCTTGAAAATCAATAAATAAAATACCACTAAATCATAAATCTAGAAATCCTACATTTAGAAACATCAATCATTATTTATCTTTCATAAAAATTTAACCAAAATTTTTAATCATATTCCATAATACTTTCTTTCCTTAATAAAAAAATATAAATCAAATTCTATGATTCATAAATATTTATAGTCACATTTCTTGCCCTTTTCCTAATAATAATGAACAAATGGTTCATTAATTTTGTATAAAATTCACATATTCGTCATCTTCTGTATATGAAATTGTAAATATTTTATCAAATGATCTTGGTAATCCTTGTTACTTTTCTTCAAATATGGAAATAGATTTCATTAATTCCTATATTCCCCATTTTTATAATAGCCCATTAATATCTTAATAAGTACATTATTTATCTATATTTTATAACTAAAAATCAATTTTCTCCACTATTTTATTACTTTGTCCCTCATTTATGATAGATAAATCATCATCTAATTCTATTGGTATGTTTCCAAGGGAATGTAATATAACATTATTGATACATATGGAGATATATATTTTTTCCCTTCTTGGTGTTTATCCTTAATACATCAATAAAATTCAATTTTCTTTTAATTTTCTCATTAAAAACCCACATAGTTATACGTTGTAATGAATTATGTGAAATAGTTGGTTATGTATAACTAGAAGGGTTTTCATCCAATCTCATATCACATTTGGTTACCTATTCAAATAACTACCAGACTATCCTTCAAATCCTTTTTAAACAATTTTCAGGTTGGTTCAGTCCACTTACAAAAACATAAAAATGATAGTTTGAAAATATTAATATAAATTATAAACCATCATATTAAGAAGAATAATATAATTAAATCTCATTCCATGTAAAATTCAATTTAGATATTTTTATTTAGATAAATGTTACCACACTTATCAATTTCATTTTAATCATTATGTTTATAGAACCCTTTTAAAAAATCATCCTAAACCATCATATAAAATATTGAATATTTTAAATATATTAATATATAAATATATAATAACATATTATCCTATAATGCTTAATAAACCCAATATTTATTTAAAATTAAGCACACTTAACCAATAAAATATTATCTGGTGCTAAAAACAATTTATCATAATTTTATAATACAATACTAGCGAGACATAATTTCGACCAATCCTAAATGTAATTTCACTGATATTATTGAGTCAATTATATACTAAATTTATTTTTGATAAATTTATTTTTAATAATTAAAATTAATGGATTCAATACAAAATATATATAACAGGATTGATGCCATTCCCATTCAATTGATGTTTCCCCAATTAAACCCAAATTTCACTATTCTATACTAAGAATTAATCATTTTCAATAAAATTATCTATGCATGATACCCTTATAAATTTATAAAATTCATTAATATTCATTATAACTTGGGGAAATTAAAATAGAATAATGGATGATCTCAAATGATCAGAAATGAAATAATAAAATATGATACATCTTGAGTAAAGATTACATAAAAAATGTCTCACATTGTATAATAAAAATATATTTAATTTAATCAATAATTTTAGGATGATATCCATCTATATATAATATTAAACGAGTATTCAATTTGATAATAACAAAAAAATTCTTACTAATAATACACATAATTACAGATATAAAAATCTTAATATCGACTCCTTAAGAAAACACATCATACATTATATGTATGATATCCTACAAATACGCTTGATATAATTTCTCCTAAGGTATATCGATGAATTGATGGGCTATATAATATTTATCAGCACCAATCACTTAATAATTCCAATACATTAATCATATGAAATAAACATATATATATAAAAAATAATTAATCAAATTTTCTTTGTAATACAAATTCTAATCGAGAAACTTGATTAAAAATACTAATATTTTCTATATACATATCCCACATTAAATTTTATTTCACAAATAACTATATAAATCTAACAAGTACATGGGTTTTCATTATTTACAATCACTATAAATGATTTATTAGTATTAGTAAAACCCCAAATTTGACTTATATAATATATGGTTATTAATCATATAGAATTTTGTGTATATAAATAATATAACAATAATTTATTTTGAATACATACACGAAAATAAAAAATATATATAAAATATAGAACAACAATTTATTAAGAATGATTTAATTACAATAAATGCACTTCCATTGGAAAATAGAGTGGAAATGGAAGTCCATCAATTATAAGTATTCCCTTTATAAAAATGGTAGCCTTATTGAAAAAATTAATCAAAATTTAAATTCATAACTATTTTTATAAAATATAAGAAGACCTGTACAAAATATTATAAATAAAAAAATATTTATTAGAAACATGCAGAGGTTTATAAATATAATTAATATATGTTGAATAAAATAAAAGTACAAAAAATTTAATGAAAATAATATCAAACTCTTACTAAAATATTGAGAAAATATAGTAAATTAAAAAAATATATAAAAGGAACATAAACCATGAATAATGGAACATATATTGGCTAAATCTATTCAAATATAAAATTTATAACAAGATATTCTTATGAAATATTTTTTAAAAAAGTAAAAAATTGTATTCTTTGAAAATTGTAAAAAAAATTCCATTATAATTTTTAATTGAAGGTAAACATACATATATGTTGACGATGTGAAAATATTTATGTTAATAAAAAATTTATATCAAAATGATGAATATTTATACTGAGTTGAAATTTTTTCAATCAAAAATAAGAAGTATGATTTTCATTTCATAGAAACATTATTTTAGTCGTTTAAGAGCTATATTAGGGAAAATATATAGAATAATATATAAACTAAAAAATAATCCTATAATAATAAAATATTTCATCTTATGGGAACACTAACAGATAGTTCTTCTAATGAAAATCAGATTATGAAAATTCTGATAGATTATAAGATTATTTAATAAACCCAAATAGATTTAATTACACATTAATCCAAATCTTTAGAATGTATGAACATACAAAAAAGGATAATTAATATGATTAAATAGTTTAAAATTATATAATAACTATTGGTGGTATCATATATATAAAATTATGAAAATTGGTTAATAATTCAAAACATTCCTTGAATAATGATGTTTGAGACTGTAATCCCATACATTGAATTCATACATGATCAAATGAAAAAAATCATCCATAGTAAAAAAATTATATCTTTTATTCTAATAAATCATATCAATATTTATAACTATCTTTATAAATATAACTTATTCATTTATTTTTATTACCCATTTACTCACAATTATTTGTTAAAATTATTTTATTGATTTGATAACTCTTCTAATTCTCATAATTTTTTGTATTCATAGGTTCTCGTGATCAATCCATTTTCATGTATTTAAGATACATTATTCATAGTCATATTATAACTATATTTTTTACACCTTATAAATAGTTTTAAAATAATAAATGAATGAAATTTATTATTAATAATTACATCGCTTAAATGATACAGTTGTTTCTCCGTATACAATAGTGACATTTTTTATCTTTTATTTGTATTATAATGAAATATTTTTTGTTAATATTTACCTTTAAAAAATATAATTTTCCTTAAAAATACCATATATATTCTATAAGTAGTAACTTATGACTATAAAAGATATTCATAATTGAAAAATGAATCGCATCGGTTCAGGGTGGTCCAATCCATACGTTTGCACAGAAGATGATATTAGTTTCCAATGGACTTGTGGGTAAGAAGTTAGAAAATATTTTACCATTACATAATTATAATTATATCATTAATATAATAAATATATATATAATTTAAATCTATCTAATTAGATATTAATGAATGAGAGATAAGAAAATAATATATATCACTTCTTAGAGATGGTAGTCTATATTTATGCTTGGGTTATTTTTTTATATCCCATTAGATGGAAATAAAATTTAAATTAAATATAATAAAGTATGAAAACAATTATTTATAGTCTTTTTAATAATTTAGTTATATTATGATTGTTATATTTTATTTTATGGTTCAAGAAGATGAATGAAACATGAAAATTTTCAGTTAAGATTTAAAAATATATATTGGATATCATTCTTTGTCTTAAATGATATGCATTTTAGAATTTTCAATCAATGAGACAATGACCACTTAAAAAGGGATCATAATGATTAAATTTTTTTTGATTGATATACATTTATATTAATTGATCTTGTGTTGGGGGTATGCGATTTGTGGTTTTATATTCCATAATTTACATGATTGATACATTTGTAAATATTAAAATATTAAAATATATTAATTTAATTCAATAATTATTTCCCAGGTAATATATATAATACGAATGATGTGAAATTTTATGGTAAAAATTAAATCCTAAAATCAGATTTAAATTATTTGAAAATATTGTATTATTCAATATCTATTATTATAATCATTACATTAATCATTTTATCCTTTACCGTTGGAACCATCTGTTAACATGGTAACAATTAATTATTAATAAAACTAAATTGATATATATAAGAAATTATAAAATGAATTATAATATTTTGGGATACATTATTCAAGATTCCCCTTCGATAAATTGGAAGTAAATTTTAATATAATTAATCCAAATGCAATGATTTTTATTGTTTAAAAATGTATTCATAAAATATAGAAATTATTTAACACCAAAAATTAGGATAATGATGATTAAAAATGAATTAAATGTGTTATGTAATATCAAGGTGTCCTTATATGATATTATAATCAAACCAAAAATGAATATATCACTTTATAATTTTTTAAATATATAAGAACCTAAAATAGTTTTAATATGAATAAATACAATACTTTGGTTTTCAAAATGTCAAAAATAAATATCTATATCATCATTTAAATTAAATTAAATTATTTTTTAATATATCTTTTAACATTCAAAGAGGGTTAAAAAAATTTCACTACAATTTTTATAATGGTTATATTTTAAATGTGGATATATTTATAGATTCTATATTTTTCACATTTCATCTAAAATTAAAGGATTTAAAAAAAATTAAAATCACAAAATTTAACTTTTAATTCCATGTTAAAAAATTCACCTTATATAATCAATATAAAATTTAATAATTCAAAAAATTATCTAATAAATGAATATAAAAAATATACAACCATGTTTATAGAAAAATATACTTTTAAAAATAAAATGATCATCATATTAATTAAAAATTAATTAAATGTTAATATATGAGTTCATTGAAAAAATCTTACATATTATAATAATCATCTTTTAAAAGTTATCAATTATATTTTTAGGATAAAATATATAATATATTAATGTTTATTCCTAAAAAAATTTACCTTTTTCTCTTTGAATAGGTTAAATCATGTCCTGATAGTTTTTAATTTTTAAATCATATAATATCATTAATGAAGTAATAAAATACACAATTTCAAAATCATAATTGAAGTCTAGATTTCAATTGTAAAATGTTTATAGTTACATGTCATTAATCATTTAAATTAATTGTAAGATGTAACATGACATATCAATGAATTTAATATTTAAAAGGGAATTAAATGGTGAAATATCCAAATTATATATATATATTAATTATATTATGTTTGGAAGAGATATTTGTAAAGTTATTCATTGTAAGATTTTCTGGAAATTTATGTTTTACATGTTTTCATTATTTTTATTTTTATTTAGTAAGAAATTGTTATTCTTTTGGATCTTTTACAAGTGAAGTCCTAAGGAGGATCCTATTGAGTATACTGTAAACCTAATATATTGATATAAAAAATGTATTTTTAAGGTTTATTGAGAAGATTTTGGTGCCAAGATTATGACATCACAAAAACCATTAATTAATATTAAATATTATTTTAATTTTGTTGATTTATTGTGTTATTCAAAAAACAGATGGTATCATTTATTACATAAAACAATGTCTTTATTCATTATTTTGCATGATACAAGACAAGGAGAATCAGTGAACTATGAAATAATTCTTTTTGAATACCATCATTATATCATAAAAATTAAATTTGTTGGTATGAATAGTATTAAATAATGTTATATATATTATAATTAATATAATTTTATCAAAATGTTTTAGTAAATAATGAAAAAATTATTTGTAATTTATTTATTTTAATAAAAATAAAGTTTTATTCAAAGATGATTTCATTATTTTTTGAGAAAATATTATAATAAATTTATTTAATTTTTTTTAAAACAAATTTAATAAAATAAAACTAAAATTTTTAATATTAATATCAAAATTACTAGATTTTAATATTTTGAGATTTTTTTAAAAGTGGTTTTTAGTGAATGGTAAAAAATATTGATTTGTTTAAAAAATATGTTCTTAATTAAATATGTTATTATAAATTACTTATTACATTTTAATATAACATTATTATTAATTAGTAATATTTAATCAACATAATTTATTATTAATCAACATTACATTTAAACTAAGTATACGTTTATTTTTGGGATTAAAAACATGATTTTTTGTAAAAATATTTTAAAGTGAATACCATTTCTTTATATTAATAAACTAATGTTATACCGAATGACAAAATATTTCATTGAAATTAAAATTTTATATATCATTACATTTTATTTAGGATTAATTTAGTTATTGATATTAGATATTGAGTTAATATAATATATTCATCTGATTGAATAATACACTTTTCAAAAAACAAGCATTTTCATCATGTATTCTATTTTTTAAAATAATTATTCCACTATTTTGAATTAAATAATTAAAAGTATATTATATATATTTTTAATGAATAACATTTTTATCTAATAAATAAAATCAAAATTTTAAATAATAAGGAATAGTGAACATAATAAAAATTATTTATGGAGGAAAAGGAAAAAATGGGTATACCCAAGTATAGACTAAGTGGATAATAGTTAAAAATGACCCCAAAATGGTAAAACACCATTTTTTAGTTCATACACCAGCCACATATCTTTTTTCTATAATGTACCAATTTAGAGCCTTATGGAAGGATAAAAATATGGATTGAATCATTTCTTTTCAAATATTACAATAGTGCCCTCCCCGATACATATAATAGAACACAGACTATTTGATCTTCATTACACAATAAATACCCATTTTATTGGAAAATACCAAGAAAATAACTTATTTACATACATCTATTCATCCTTCAATCCTTATTTTTATGATAAATCAATCTTAAAAATCCTTTCTAGTTCATATTAATTTTTTTTCAGAAGAAGTGGTAATGTCCATAAAAGTGAATTTTATATTATTTATTCTTCCCCCAAATTCAATTATTATTCATCCATGATGATATAATAACACAATTTTAACTGATATCATAATATTTATTTTTTAAATTTTATGAACTAATTCAATCTGATCTTCCAAAAAATGGTGGAAAACCCATCAATTGGGTGTATGGCTCACTACCACCCTAGAAACCAATGTAGTTCAACTTATATCACTATTTCTAATACTTTGATTGATAGGATGTATATATATATATATATGATATTTTTAACATAATTATTATTTATTAACAATTATTTCTCACATAAAATTTTTAATTTACATTCCATGTGGTATACGATAATGCTGCTCATGAGTAAGGGGGACTACTGCTGCATTATTTAATGCAATTCACTATTAACATATATATTATATAAAAGTAAAAAATGGTAAATTTGATAAATATATGTGATATTTATAAATATACCATAATTATTAAATTTAATATAAAATATAACATCTTACTTTCAAACATTTTAGAACCTAATAACACCATTTCTAAGTACGTCGTAATGTTGACTCACAAACTAGTGTTATGTGTTTTTTATTTTTTATTAACATGGATTATTATAAGAATATATTAAATATATATTTATGATATATATATTATATTTATGATATTTTTAAATCATAATGAATCTAGAAGATGGATATACAATTTATAGAAATTATCTTCCATACATTGAGGAAATGGAACCAATGTCCATTCATATGTACAACCAACAGTCTACAAGAATGTTGTAATTCATTTCTATATCTAACACAAATTAATAAATTTAAATACATATATAATTTACATATATTATATTTTTATAATTATAAAACATTTATTAAATTTTACAATAGAGATCACAGTTAATGGATTAAAAACAACAAACAAAAACATATATGAAAAATTAAGCAGTTATTACCAAACACATAACAAAAGTATGGATATCATAATAATCTAGTATGAATTGAAATAATTATATAATATATGTTATAATATATATATATATATAGTTCTTTATTATTTTTTTAAAAATATATTTTATTGATGAGGATTGAATGATTACAAATGATTTCGAGCCTTAAGTAAAGGGATATCCTTTTAACTTATTTATTTTATAAGACACATACCGTATTCCCTAGCTATATTATTTATATAGTGTATAGAAATCCAATGAATTTATTTTGATATTATTATATATAAATTAATTTCTAATTACCCATCCATTCATAGGTTAGTATTTCATGGGGTATATGTTTCCAATGATACCAAATTGGTAAGATATTTTGGTCTCAAATTGCCTTCTAAGAGACATATGTTATATTATGCGCCAATATACATTTATTTCATGTTTATACACACCCATAGAAATTTAATACAATGATCCTATTTATTCTGATAATATAATATATTTATTATAGTGTTTTCTTTTAAGGGTGCATATGATTCAATGATACAAAAATAGTTATGGTTTTATGTTACAATCTCATCGTTTACCAATGTTGTTCAAGATTATACATACAATGGTGATATATTATGATCTTTATATCACAAGACAATTTTTTTTCATCTACAATGGTTGTTTCCAAATAATTAATTTTTCCCTTAATTTTTCTTCCTTTATGTGCACAAGAGTTTAAAGGAATCATTTCTAATAAAATCAAAATCATTTCACACTTTGATCATAAACTCATTATTCATCCAAATACATGTTTAATAACATAGTTTTATATTTTTATTAACATTATCAAGGTAGATTGTAATACGCATTAGTACACATGTTTTAATTTTATATAAAAGTTTTGAGTGGAATCATAATGTCATTTTCCAAAAAATTCATCTTTTTATTTTACAAAAAATATGAAAGGAATCATCATTTTAAATCATATGAAATGAATTTAATTTAACTCCTTCATTAATATTAAATATTTTAGGAAATTATTTATTGTTATAAAAGGATATGTAAAATGAATTTTTTTTAATTTATTTAAACTAAATTGTAGTCCATTAGAATGTATAATTTCAACACATGATTCTTTTTCATTCACATTAAGGATAATTTTTATTAAAATTAAATTTGAAAATTATTTATGTTGTATAATTTATTTTTAATTTTGAAATGAAATTATATTAATAAGAATATTAATTTATAGTTAATTATTTTGTGTTATGAAATTTTTTTTGAATTTTTTTTGTTTTAACAGGTTTTTTCATGAGGAATGTATATTTTACTCAATAATTGTTTTCAATTATCAAAAAAATACTTTTCTTAATGAAATTTACTATAAAAAATTTTAATTATTAATTTTTCTGATATATAAAGGTTATTTTCATTAGCAAATTTTGTTAAATGATACTTAAATCATCTTTATAATAAAAATTAATCTAAAATTATATTTGGACTTAATTTTTTCCAGTGTTATGTTTATTTTTACGAAGAAATTTTTTAGTAGATCCTAAAACATGTATTTATTTACATGATGAAATATTTTTTTACTAATTCATTATTGAGGGTATCATATAATGAATCCTTTCCTATTTATTCACTTATTGTTTTATGTTTTTTAGGAAAATATGTTTTAAAACCCCATTCCTTTTCCACTAGTTATGATATTATAAAATCATGGATGATTTATGAAAACAATTTAATTTCCATGCGTTATTCATTGATTAATGTTTTAGGAAACATATTTCTTTTTCAGATATTGTGATAAAAGTTTTATTAATATATTTTATTTTATTTGGTTTTGATATGGTAAATTATTTTAAATCCTGAGACACCATATATATTTTTATCAGTATTTGATTTGTGGGGCCTATATATCCCTCTAATTAATTGGGTAAAAATTTATATATCATGCGAATTAAACAAATAGATGTGTAGTGAACCCCTCTCAATAACGTCATTTTAACATTTTTTTATCTTGGGAGTGACCCTTGACCACTTCAATGGTTTAGGGAGTACACCCATTAAACTATGATAGCATTGAAATTGATCCTTGGATACTATGTAAATGATTCCTTATAATTTTGCGTATACCATAATTCCATTTCATAATAAAAAAAATCTCTTATGGTTGATGTACTTTGGTTCCATTATGATTCTTGTATTATAAATTTCAATGATTTATTACACACATATAGATTAATATCATTGATATATAGTGTATGGTTTTCAAATGTTATGCTCGTTTTATAATACCATTTCTCTCATTACATAAACATGTGATCACTCATACATTACATTGAAACACTTAATGAGTATCTAAATCTCTAATTCTTATGTTTCATTTCCATATTTTATGAATAATGGTTTTAATTAGGGTATGTTTGGGAATATCACCAAAAGGGATTATCTTTATCAGAGATGATGAAGATAGTTCACCAATTTTATGATTTTTTATATATATTAAAAATACCCTAAACTATAACTGTAACATGGAATGTGTTTGAGGGACACATTGAATATATATATATATATAATATATTTATAAAAGCATGTGACATTATTGTAGTTATTAAAAGATATATTTAGATTACCATTATAAACAAGTATTAGAAGAAATTAGTGAGAACCCACTGGATAATCTTGTGCATATGTGAAAATCATAATATATGGTAAAGTAATGACAATAGTATTCCATGTAATACTTCCCAATATTGATTTTTTAAGCATACCGTGTTTGGGAAAATAAGTAATTTTTTAACAACTCCAAATAAGTCATTTTGGTCTTGACATGATCATTACCTAGTACACAACAATGGTCTTTAAAACATGAATATATTTACACTACATGAAGAAATGCTTTGGATAGTCACATTTTCATTATGAATAGTCATGGAGATCTGAAATAGACGATGATCAAGGAAAACCTATAATGAACAAAATTTTTCATATATTTAATATTATGTTTATTTATTTATAAATTCATTAAATGAATTTCATTGACTATGTGGTTTTACATAGTGACTAGTGTTTCTCAAACTATTCTTTTTGTGTTTTATCAATGGTTAGGGCTAAAAAACTATATCATGTTGGAATTTGATAGATAATGTTTTGATGAAAAACTTTATTAGATAACGCCATAGATTATTTATATTATTAGTATTCCTAATAACATATCAAAATATATTATTAGCAACTCACATTGTAAAAAAACATTCAGAGTTGTTAATGAAGATAATGATTACGATAATTGCGATTTTGGGTTGTGGGACTAAATAGGATAGAAAATTGGTCATACTATATGTCAATAATTTTGGAATAATAACACTAGGTAATGTATCAAAATTAATGATACTGTGTTCTATGTTTTGAGAAGGACACATATAATGTTATTGCATATGAAAAATTAAATGTTTGGTTACTCAATGGATGATAATAATGATTACCCTAATATGTCAGTGACCATTGAATGTTGTAAATGTGTAATGTGTAAGAATTATTCCAAGTGATGTCCTAAGGGGAAATCATGTGATTAAAATCAGCATAGTTGAATGAAGAATGGTTTTTAGTTAATATGAAGACATTATAAATTATTTAATAATGTAATAAACCATTAAGGAATAAGATTACGATCCATAGTTACTGGATTAATGAATAGGTAGAATAATGGATGTTTCTATGTACTGTAATATATTATTCTTCTAATATGAATGTTAATATATATAAGTATTATTTTAAGAACATTTACATGATGGTTTCTGAATAATATAATGATTGTTACAAAAGAACTAGGAAATTGGATTACCTGAAATCAGATTTTTTATGAAAAACCCATGATTAAGGTATTATAAACACTAAGATGTTTATGATGTAAAAAATGGTGTTTAGTTTTTATAATGAGATTACTGATATTAATAATATAAATATTTATTTATTTATTTCGTTGAAACTAATAGGTGAATTGATAAAAAGTAGTAGAGTTTTTGGCATTTTGGATTCATTATATTTATTGGTTATTTCTATTAATTTTTAATTAATAAGAATAATATAAAAATTTTAAAACATTCAAGTATTAATTGTGTTTTTATCGTAATGAAATGTATTATGATATTTCCAAAAAATATTTGACATAATTTTTCACATATTTGGTATGTTAAAATTAATATATTTGTGACATTTAGTGGATAAAAATTTGGAATATTTCAAGAAATAGTGAAATTATACAATAATTCTTTTAGTTTTTTGAAGGGCCTTATGTTTAAAAATTTATGGTATGGGTAATGATTATCTTTGTATACGGTTTTAGAGATTAATGAGTTGTTTCCTTATATGAAGACTATCTATATTGGATAAAACATTGAAAACATTTTATTATTGTCACTAGAAATTGAAGGAATTATTTATCATTACATTATAGACCTTATGATCCACTAATGATTCAGGCATAAAAACAATCACCTTCATTTTTTATGTAATGTATTACGTAGAAATTTAGGGAAGATAACAAGACTATTATATTAGAGAAATAGAAATTAATGAAATCATGTAAGTATATAATCACACAAAAATTATTCTAAATTTGAAAAATGATCTTGAAATAAAATATTCTTATTTTTTCTTCACATCAAATGATATATTGACCTTTTCACATATCATATATTTTTGGCTTTTTGGTGATTATCATTCTCCTCAAAATTTTCTCTATCACTATATAATCTTCTTTAAGAGTTATTTTTTTGTTGTATATCCTTATTTTAACATCCCTGAAATTTTTCATTATGTGAAAACCATGATATTAATTACTTATCGATACTATTATTTTTCAAAAATTTTCTTTAAATAATAATTTTTATTATTCAATCTTATTATTTGGTATTATATATATGATTTTTCAAATTTTTGACCCTTGATAGCCGATAAAAACATCATGGGTGTAATTCATTTTTAGGGGGAAAAAATATAACATCCCTATATATTATAAAATATTTTTAAAAATTTTATTTTTAGTAATTATTATATATTTTTTATATTTATCATTATGGCATTATTGTGTTTCAATCAATAATTTGTTTCTTTGAGCATATTTATGATACCGACATTGATCTCAAATGAAACTGGAAAATATATTATTTTAAATATAACTACTATAACTAAGACCATAAATAGGTTGGTATGAATAGTTGAACCTACTTTAAAATATATAAACACATATATTTCCTAATAAATAAAAATATAATTCTTAATTATTAGTAAATAATTATTCAACATTTTGTAAATTTATTATATCCATCAAATATATATTTCCATCACAATTAATTTTTATTACATCTTATTATGAAGTCTTATAATTAATTGAAATAGTTTATAGAAAATTTATTTGAAAAAACTAACATAATTTTTTAAATCATTATATATATATTCACCTATAGTGAAATATTAATGTTTCTTGAAAAAATTTAATACTACCGTGAATTTAGAAAAATATATATTTTTTCTAAAATTATTTCATATTTTAACAAAAATAAATTGATTTAATTAGAAATTATTGATTTATATGACATAAAAAAATTTATTATATGTTATAAAATTATTATATTTTTAAAAAACATTATATTGTATTTTCATATATGATTATTTTTTTTATATAACAGTGATTAATAATAATCTTTTTTAGACATCATAATGTTTCAATATTTCAATTATTTAAAATAATACATCATGAAGAATGTCTGAAATGAAATGTATATATTATATATAATTAAATTTTATTTTGTATCCAGAAAATTGTTATTTCTATAGATGGATTTAATATGAAATCCTTTTTTCCTGAATTAATCATTAATCACAAAAACTGATTAGTTGTCACGTTTGTAAGTTATGTTTTAAATATAACAATTCAACATCTATAAATTTAATATTTTATAATGCATTAAATATTATGAATCACCATATTTTATAAATGGGAATTTTCTACAATTAATTTTTTACAACAATTAACTGTGAAAATAGTAACAATTATATAAAACTTCTAAGATAAAAAAGAGATTATCAAAGGTTAAACTATAATGGTAATGGTGGAAAATGAACCATAATATGAAAAAGAACCCATTTTATGGCCATATTTAGTTCTCATAATATTTATTTTTGAATATTAATGATTTATTCTACATTTTAAATAATAATAATATTTATGGAATTCATTCTTTTCAAAAACTCATTGTATTTTCTCCCCACCCACATATATATAATTCACCCCACATCCTATGTCACGACCCGTCCCCCGGGACCCGTATCATGACTACCCCAATCCCGCCTTCCATAAGCCAGGGGTTTGCAACTAGAACCAAAGGCGTAAATCCCTAAATTGGGAAGGAATTTCCATTATAACTGTAAACAAACACATCTAAGTACACAAATGGAATCAAAACACTATGTAAAACTATATAAAAAAGAATTGCTGGAGGTAAAAAGGGTTTGTAAATACAAGCCCAATAGAAAAGTACAAGTACAACTGAAAAACAAGTATAACTAAAGAAAAGTAAACCAGCTACTGGGTCATCCTTTGGGGTTCCTACCTAAAGGATAAGTACAGTAGGCATTCTCAGCACTCCACATCTGTCTGTCACCTCTGTGTACTATCACCCTAAGTGGTCCACCTCTGGGTACCGTTCGGTCCTGCTCCTCTTTGCCTCAGTCAGCGTTGTCCGTCCTATGTAGCCAACACAATCAGGTGAGGGCACAACCCATGCATGGGTGAGGATAACGATACTCAGTAGGGACACTGAGACACTCAAGGTCTCATTAAATCTAACAAATATAAACCACAAAGAATGAAATCAACAGATAACCATTTCATAGGTATATGCCCCTACATATACCTATGTTATCTAGTAACCCATCTCAATCATGAGGAAAACACAAAAGTCATAGACTCAACTCAAACCAAGATTTTTATTATCGAAACCACAGATGGTGAAATACTCCTCCTCTATCGAGTACAGTGGTCTTGCCGCGTCAAATAGAGGCGCTTCCAACTATCCTTGGACTGTTGAGGTACTCCTCCGGTCGAGTACCATGGATTTACCGCATCACACATAGGCGCTCCCCACCATGGGTTTTCACGCCCACACAGAGTCGCTCCCTCTAGTAGCCTACTGAGGTACTCCTCCTATTGAGTATCATGAGTCTGTCGCTCTCACATAAATTCTCTCCCCACCACGGGTCTGTCGCACCCACACAGAGGTGCTCCCCCTTGTAGCCTGTTGTGGTACTACTCATATTGAGTATCATGGGTCTGATGTGCTCACACAGTGGTGCTCCCCACCGTGGGTGTGCGGTGTCACTCAAAGGGAATCCCCACTAGGCTAGTCAAGTCACTCAGACATGAATCGATCAAGCAGTCATCAAGTCTCAGCCAGCTACTAGGTCTACATAGTCTGTCCTCTCACCTCTTGAAGGATCTTCTCCCCAAGCTACTGGGCGGTACTCCAACTTTCACAAAGTCCCATGAAGAAGTATCTCAAATGGCTGCCACGTCATAGGGGTCTCAACGCAAAAGATTTCACGTCAATCGGACACCCGGTCTGTTAGTTATTAGAATTTTAGTCCCAGGGGTCTGGTTGGATTCCTCTATGATCCAACCTGACTATATCTCATGTATACCTCGAACTACGGTGGGGTATTATCAAAGGGATGGCTTCGGTCCAAGAATATCGGTGTCGCATATGATTCATCAAACGAATGTCAGGTACCAAAGATATGACCAAAGAAGGTAAAGGGGATGGTAATGGCCCTATGCTCGGTCCGACCCGGCCAAATCGCCTCGACCCGACCCATTCTGGGCCGACCCGCTAGGTCTGGACCAACCTGTTGTGCGGGTCAGCCCGTTAAGTTCATCCTGGTCTGCTCGGCTCGGCCTAGCAGACTATGAGGGTGGTTCATCCTGAATGTCTCTATGTAGGGGGATCAGCCCGAAGGCCATGTCTGATTTAGTAAGCGTCGCAAGGAACGTGGGTCGGGAGACTTGGCCCGGGAGGACGGTCGGACGAGAGGCCAGCGAGCAGGCCACGCGGGGCACGAGCTGGCTGCGGGTAGAGCGTGCGGGGCGTGGGCAGGCCGGCTGGATGCCAAGTAGGCCGCGGGTCTACCGAGTAGAGCACGACAATGGCTGGGAATGCCGAAGGGGAACCAGGCAGGCTACGGGGGTGCCAGCAGGGCACGTCTGCGGCTGGGAAGGCCGCAAGGGCGCCGACAGGGCACCGGGCCGGCCGCTAGGGCACCGGCAGGGCACGACAGTAGCCGGGTAGGCCAAGGGGGATCAGGAGGTATCTGAGTAGGGCGCGACAGTGGCCGGGCTGGCTATGGGGGCGTCAGCAGGGCCCCAATCCGGCCTCGGGGTGCCGATAGGGCACCGGGCATGGAGCGGGGGCCGCAGGCAGGCAGGCTGCGTGCCAGGCAGGGTGCCTGGGGGCCACAGGCAGGTGGGCCAGCACTGGGAAGGACACTGGGAGGTCACGGGTAGGTAGGCTGGGCGCCGCTCGGGCCGGCGGTGTTCGGCAAGAAGCATCGGTGTGCCGCGTGGGCAGCACGATTCTCGCAGGTCACGGGTATCGCGACCTTCATCGTTGACGCCTTTGTCATGCTCACCTCATCGCCATACCTTGGAACACCACAAGATGTGAGAAAACGCGGGAGGCTGTCTGGCCATGTTAGGTTGGCTCACACCCTCCACTTTTAAGAATGTATCATTTGGCTCATCATGATAATAATATGATAATTAATACGTACACATAAATCCAATTTTGTCCTTGTAAGAAGTTATGAAAAATGGTACAACATCAACAAGTAATAATCCCCCTACCTTTGATTCACTGGTTGTCGTTCGCTGATGTCATGGAAAGATTGTTGTCGATCTGTGGTATACAAACACGTCCCACATTGAAGGAGTCTGAGGAAGATGGTCGGAGGGGGTCGTTCTTTGTAGTCGAAGGCCTCCCTCATCAGTGTTCTTGGTCGGGAGAGCGTTCTTCATTGGAAGAGCATTCTTCGTTGAAGACCAGTCTTCATAGGAGAGAGTTCTCTCTTCTCCCAAGCTCCACCAAATGAAAGATGCCCACCAAATGAAATAACAGATCATCTATTATTTTTTTGGCATAACGATTTCAAAATGGTGAAATAAATGAGAAGGCTCTGCCTAATTAATTCATGAGGTTAGCACCTTTCATTAAATGTGTTAGCTCAACATTTAAAGAGGTGGATTTGGCATAATAAATAAGGGGAGTTGAAGAGTTTCTCCACCTTAAATGGGGGGTTCCAAGGGGTTACAAGACCGGGTGGTCCACACAAAAATTATCCTCCCAATGGTGGTTATGTTCGGGTGGGCCCCACCACCATAACCTCTCATGGGAAGTTATGGTGTGGTGTCCCCCAACTCCAACCTCCATGGGGAGGTTTTAACCACCACACACCAAATAGCGGCTCAAAATAAAATAATTTTTTGGCTCACATTATTTTATTAATTTGTTTATAAAACCCAAAAATGATCATTCATACTCGACCCACTACCATTGATGTGAAATTATTCTCAAGAAAATATCAGCACGAAAAGTTCAATGGTGCCCCCAGATTTCAATTCTGACACCCGGTTCAAATGTTATAAAATCCCAGTCTTATTTTTACTAAACTTACCCAAAAAAACATTAGAAATTGATTCCAGGTGCACTGGGCATTAGAATCAAGCACCGTAAATTTTTTCAAACTCGTAATAATCTTATGTATTTATGAATAAACATTCCACAGAATTTCCGGGTCTTTACATTCTCCCCGCCTCAGGGCTTTAGGTAACAAATAAGTTAAAACTCAAACTATGGAAGAAAATGGGGGTACCAATCATGCATCTATGCCTCCCACTCTAATGTGCTCTCCTGGAGGTTCCCATGATTCCAGCAAACGCGCAACAGAGGTATCTTCCATCCATGTAGTAATCGCTCCTGTCGATCCTCAATTTCCACTGGAACCTTTATAAAAGTCACCCCATCATCGATGTCCATCTCTCTATGGTGGATGATGTGGGAATGTTCGTGCACGTATCTCCTCAACTGTGATACGTGGAAAAAATCATGGACCCGGTGCAACTGAGGTGGAAGAGCTAAGCTCTAAGCCACCTCGCCAACTCTGCTGAGGACCTAAAAATGTCCGATGAATCTCAAGGATAACTTATCTCCTCGGAAAAATCTCCGTAGACCTTGTCAAGGTGAGATCCATAGAATGATGTGGACGCCATCCTCAAACTCGAGAGGTCTTCATCTTCTTTCATCATACAACTTCTTTCTACTCTGTGCAATCTTCATATGCTCCTAGATGATGTGCACCTTCTCTGTGGTTGCTTGCACCATCTCTGGTCTCACTAGTACTAACTACCGAGGGTCTGTCTGGTACAAGGGTGATATGCAAAGTCTCTCGTACAAGTCCTCAAAAGATGCCATCCCTATGGTGGAGTGATAACTACTATTTTAGTCAAACTCTACCAAAGGTAAGTGATCCTCCCAGTTGTGACCAAAGTTGAGGACACATGCACGTAACATGTCCTCGAGGGTCTGAATGGTCCGCTCAGTCTGACCATCTGTCTGAGGATGGATGGAGGTGCTCAAAAGAATTTGTGACCCAAAAGCCCCCTACAACCCCTTCCATAGTTGTGAAGTAAACTTTGCATCACTGTCATAGATAATAGAAGAAGGTACTCCATGTAATAGCACAATCTCCTACACATAGAGGCATCCCATGATCTCTACTGAACCCTACTCTTTGATCAGTAGGAAGTGGGTCTACTTGGTGAGTTGATAAACGATCACCCAAATCGAGTCGTGACTCCTGGATGTACGTGGAAGACCCGTCACGAAGTCCATGGATATCCCATTCAACTTCCACTCAGGGACCTCTAATGGCTGAATCAGGCCTCCTAGTACCTGGTGCTCTGCCTTCACATGCTGAAAAGTGTGGCACCTAGAGACAAACTCTACTAATGCCTTCTTCATACCTGGCCACCAGTGCTTTCGTCGAAGGTCCTAGTACATCTTTTCTACACATGAATATATCGCAAGATGGGATGTGTGGAACTCCCTCAACACATCCTCCTGAAGTGACACGGGTACCAAGGTATGCCCTCTGAAGAGGATGAAACACTCCCCACCTTCATAAAATCCATAAGGTGCCTTCCATATGGATATCTGAGCACAATGTGTCTTGTAGTCAGCATCACCATGTTCTGCCTCCCTAACTCGTTGAAGAAGTTGGGGAGTGACTGTAAGAGACTGTAGGAATGCCACTCTATCTCTATCCACAATGGATATCTATAAAGTATCAAGCTTCTCTATCGCCTCTTATAGAAGATGTATACAATTCCTCCTACTAAGTGATTCCACAACAAAGGTACCCTTTCCAAGAGTATATAATATCTCTATGTCATAGTCCTGGAGGAACTCAAGTCATATTCGTTGTCTCAAGTTCAAGTCCTTCTGATAGAATATAATCCAGATACTCTAGTGATCCGAGTACCTGGTAAAACGTTCACCCATAAGATAGTGCCACCAAATATTCAAGGAAAAGACCACTACTGCTAACTTTAGTTCATGGTTAGTGTAGTTATTCTCATGTTGTCTCACCTACCAAGAAACATATGTGATCACTTCTCACTCCTTCAACAAGACACACCCAAGTCAGGTCCCTGATGCGTCGTAGTATACTATGTACCCTATGCCATCCTCTGGAAGCCTCAAGATGGGGGAACTAGTCAGCCTCAGCCTTATATCCTAAATGCTCTGCTGCCATCTCTCCGACCACACAAAGTGGTTTTCCTTCTTTGTCAAGGCTAATAATGGTGCTGCAACCCTGGAGAAGTCTGGATGGAACCTCTGGTAATATCCATCCAAACGCAGGAAACTTCATACCTCCATCACACTTCTGGGAGGATCCCAAGACTGTACTGCCTCAATCATCGCTAGATCTACTGAAACTCCAGCCTTCGAGATGACGTGTCCCAAGAAGTGAACCTCTCGAATCCAAAATTGGAACATCGAGAGCATATAATAAAGCTAGTGCTCTCGTAGTGTGTCCAGTACTACCTACAAATTGTAGGCATGCTCTTCCTCCATAGTCGAGTAGATTAGTATGCCATCGGTGAATACAATGACAAAGTGATCGAGGTAAGGCTATAAAATCATGTTCATGAGACTCATGAACAATGATAGAGCATTGGTTACACATAAGGGCATAACCAAGAACTCATAATTTCTGTACCGACACCTGAAGGATATCTTCTGCATCCTTGTCTCAAACTCTGAGCTAGTGATAGCCTGATCTGAGGTCTATCTTTGAGAAGCACAGTGATCCTTTCAGCTGATCAAAAAGGACATCAATCATCAGGAGTGGGTACTTGTTCTTCACGGTCACCTAGTTCAAGAGACGGTAGTCCACACAGAACCTCAAGCTCACATCCTTTTTCTTGGAGAACAGAATCGGGGCTCCCTAGGGAAAAACACTAGGCCGGATGAATCACTTCCCCTGCAAGTCCTCCAGTTGTACTCGCATCTCACGAAGCTCAGTGGGATAAATATGATATGCTAGAGAATATATTGGTGCCGCCTCAGAGAACATGTCAATGTATAAGTCCACCTCTCTTTGAGGAGGTAGTCCTAGAACATTTTCAGTGAAAACATCGACGTACCAGTCCACCACTATAGGATTAGTCGGACTCTCCACTTCTACTACTCCAAGGGTAAGGTAGGCCAACTGATTAGTGATCGACTACACCCTCCTCCGAGTAAGTCTGTCATGTGCAACAAAGGTTCCCTTATCACTGGTGAAGTTAAACCTGGTCCCATCTGTGCGGACACACCACACATTTAACCTAATACAATCAATATGAGCATGGACTTTAGATAACTAGTCCATTCCGAATATGACAACGTTAGACCTCGACACCGCTAATAAGAGATCCCAGCTAAAGTTATTTCCTCATAGAGTAAGCTCGCACTGTCCGAACCATTGTGTAATCATCGAATCAGCTCCCGTAGGAGTCTCTAGCGGTTAGGATTAAGCCAATGGTTCCGTCAGAATCTTCATGCTCCGAATAAGGACAGTGGCAGTGAAAGAGTGACTCACACATGTGTCTATAAGAACTGCAGATAACGTGGAGTAGACATAGATCATACCTCGAATCATTTGTAGAGAACCGTGATCATATTCCTCAACTACTTGAAGTAGAGCTCTCCCCTGTTTACCCACTCTCTATGGTCGGGGTGGGCCTCCTGGTGGTGGTGGTGGAAACACCTCATAACGTCGTCCACCGACAGCTGCACGTCAAGCTCCTCTATCATGTCTTCCTCCTCCCCGCATAAATCTTTGTTCGAACCTATTCCTCTGCCTGGGAGGTCTTTCAACTATCTGGTGATCATATGAATGGTGGATCAGACAGTGACGATCCATGTGAACATTCCTGCCGCATGACTAACAATGCCTACTACTGGCATGCGTGTCTATACTTCGTGTTCCCCACACAACCAATCCTGAGTCATGTGGTCGACCACTTGTAGATCTGATCATCTTCGACCTCTGCAACATCTGTCTGCTGCCAACTATAGAATACTCAAGTGAGTGTTTCCTAGTAGTGGTTCTCACTCTTGGTGACTACTCAACAATGAAACACTCCACCAAGAGGGCTCTCTCTGGAACCCCGGACTGCGTCGGGATGCTAAGTGAGATCATCAGAGCTCTGATCTATCGCCTGAGCCCCTGATCGATAGTCTTGGACCTGAAAAATTGGTCTCATACCATACCATTTGAGTAGACCGAACGGTAGGTGAACCTCGCTGAGTACTTTGATAATATCATGATTCCCTACTACAGATGAAGTAGCTCCTCTATCCGAACTGCGTGAAGAGTGGCTGGGAAAATCTCTGCATGAAATAGGATCTCGAAGTCTGACCAGAGTAGTGTCTCCTCATCATGCACCTAGGGAATCATGCTCCGCTATCTGCCTACTTCTTCTTGAAGTAGACTCAAGACATAGATCACCATGAAGTATGCTGATGTCCATACCAGTCTGAAGACTCTCACTACAACATCCAGCTAATCCTTAGCTACATGTAGGTCCGTCTCTCCCCTGAACCTGGGTGGCCTCTGGCACTGAAACTCATGAAACATGATCAAGCGGCGTGCATCGTCTTATGATGGGGATGGTGGTGTCATTGGCCCTAAAAGAAGTAGTACTGTTGGTGCCTCTTTCGGTAAAGGGCCCTGAATCGAGGCCTCGTCGCTCGGTGGGATATCAGCACGTACGACCCTTGGGGATTAACTGGTAATCCGCGGGGAGGTATCGTGAAAGAAATAGATGAGACACTGTCAATATATTATACCTGGTGAGTTGACCTGGTTGTTCTAACTTAAAGACAAATTTTTGAAACACACACACCATCAGTGTTTTCTTGCACTGAGTCAGAAATCAGAATTCAGGGTCCGGGTTTATTGATACGTCATCCACCCACACCAACACTGTACTCCCTTAACTGAAAACAACACTTAGAATCATTAAATATATTTCATCACAAAAAAGAAATATTAGAGTTCTATGTTCTTCTATAGAACTGACACCTCTGATTCTAATTTGTCCCGACCCATCCCCCCATGGCCCATATCCTGACTACCCCAATCACGCCTTCCATTGGCCAGGAGATGGTGACTAGAACCAAAGAATTAAATCCCTAAATTGTGAAGGCTTTCACATTATTACTGTAAACAAACACATTAGAGTACAAAACTAGAAGAAAAACACTATGTAAAACTGAATACAAAAGAAGTGCTGGAATTAAAAAGAGGCGAAAAATACAAGCCCAACAGAAAAGTACAAGTACAACTGAAAAAAAAGTACAACTAAGGAAACGTAATGTAGCTAATAGGTCGGCCTTCGGGTTTTGGACCTAAAGGTTATGTACAGATGGCCTCCTCAGCACTTCACTTCCGTCTGTCACCTATGTATACCGTCACACCATGTGGTCCACCTACGGGTACCGTCCGGTCCTGCTACTATCTACCTCAGTCAGCGCTACCTATCATCAAAAACCAACACAACAAGTTCTATGCATATCCCATGAAAGGGTGAGTATAATGATACTTAGTAGGGACCCCGAGACCCTCATGGTCTCACTAAATCTAAAATGGATAAACCACAAAGTATGAAATCAACAGTTAACCATTACAAAGGTATATGCCGATACATATACCTAAGTTATCTAGTAACCCATAACAATCATGAGGAAAACAAAAAAGTCATAGACTTAGCTCAAAAAATTATTTTTATTATTGAAACCATGACTGGTAGAGTACTCCTCCTCTATCAAGTACAATGGGTCTACCGCATCACACATAGGCGCTTTCTATTATCCTTGGACTACTGAGGTACTCTTCCTGTTGAGTATCATTGGTCTGCTGCTTCACACAGAGGCCCTCTCCACAATGGTTCTTCCATTCTCACACAGATGTACTCCCCCTTGTAGATTCTTGAGGTACTCCTCCCATATAGTACCGTGGGTCTGCCGCACTCACACAGATGCGCTCCCCAACACGGGTTTGCCGTGCTCACACAGAGGCGCTACCCCTCATAGCTTGCTGAGGTACTCCTCCAGTTGAGTATCATGGGTCCTCTGCGCTCACACAGAGGCGCTCCCCACCATGGTTCTGTCGAGTCATGCAGAGGTTCTCCCCACTGGGCTAGTCGAGTCACTCCGAGTCAAAACAGTCAAGCAGTCGTCAGGTCAAAGCCAGCTACTAAGTCTCTGTACTCTGTCTGCTTGCCTCAGAAAGGATCCGCTCCACATGCTAATGGTTGGTACACCATCTATCACGAAGTTCCATGAATAAGTATCTCAAAGGTCCACCGCGACGTAGGGGTATCAACGCAGTAGACGGCGCGTCAATCAGACACCCGGCCTGTTAGATATTAGCTTTTTAGTCCATGGGGCCCGGTTGGATTCGTGTACGGTCTAACCTAACCATATCTCAACTATACCTTGATCTATGTTGGGGTATTCTACAAGGTACGGCTTGGCTCCAAGAATACCTGCGTAGCTGATGGTTCATCAAATGGACGTCTGGTACAAAAGATATGTCCCAAAAGGTAAAGGGGTTGGTATTGGGTCAGGGCCCATTCCGACCCGGTCTGCCCACTATGTTCAGCCCAGTCTGATGGGCCTAGCCTAGCTGACTATGAGGGCGGTTTGGCCTGGATGTATCCATGTGGCCGGCTCAACCCGAACTTCAAGGCCGGTTTAGTCAGCAATGCAAGGGGTACAGTGTGGGCGACTCGGCCCGGGAGGCCGGCGGGCCGGCCGCGAGCGGCGCGGCATGACCGTGGGCAGAGTGTGTGGGGCGCGGTCAGGATGGAGGTTTTCCGAGAATGTCGTGGGTGCACCATGTACAGTGCGGTTGGGGCTGAACATGCATCGGGGCACTAGAAGGGTGCCGTGCCGGGCGCGAGGGCGATGGGAAGTGCGCAACTGTGGCCAGGCAGGCCGCATGGCGCTGGGCAGGCCGTAGAGGCTTCGAGAGGTCTGTAGAGGCACCAGTAGGGTGCTGAGCAGTGCATAGTTGCAGCCGAGCATGCCGTGGGGGTGCCGGCAGGGTGCGACATTGGCCGAGAAGGTCGCAGGGTCACCGACAGTGAAGCGGGCTAGCCGCGAGACCGCTATTATGGCACCAGGCAGCACGTGGGGGCCATGGGCAAGCGGGATTCCTGCTGGGTAGGGCACTGGGATTCCACGGGTAGGTGGGCCGCACTCCGATCAGGACGCCAGGAGGTCGCGAGTAGGCAGGTAGAGCGCAGTTCAGGCCAGCGGTGTTCGACAGAAATAATCGGTGTATCGGGGGGGCAATTCGCGGAGGCCGCGGTAGCGCGACCTTCGTCATCGTCACCTCATCTCCATGAGGTAGAATTCCACAAGAAGAAAGAAAATGACGGAGGATGTCGGGCCATGATAGGTTGGCCCGCACCCTCTGTGTTTAAGAATGTATCATTTGGATCATCATGAGAAGAATATGATCATTAATACACCCACCTCAATACAATTTTATCCTTTCATGATGTTAAGAAAAAGTGTACAACATCAACAAGTAATAATCCCCCTACCTTTGATTCTCTGGACATCGTTCGTTGAAGTTGCGGAAAGATGGTCATCGATCAGTGGTAGACAAACACGTCCCATGTCGAAGGAGTCTGATGAAGAAGGTAAAAGGGGGTCATACTTCATAGTCAAAGGAATCCCTCGTAGGAGTTCTTAGTCACTAGAGTGTTCTTCGTCAGAAAAGAATTCTTCGTTGAAGGGTGATCTTCATTAGAGAGAGTTCTCTCTTCTCCCAAGCTCCACCAAATGAATGATGCCCACCAAATGAAATAATAGATCGTCTATTATTTTGTTGGCACAATGATTTCAAAATGGGGAAATAAATGATAAGGCTCTGCTTAATTAATTTTAGAGGTTAGCACCTTTAATTAAATGTGTTGGAGCAACAATTAAAGAGGTGAATTTTCATAATAAATAGGGGGATTTGAGGAGTTTCACCACCTTAAATGGGGGGGTTTCATGGAGTTATGAGCCTGGGTGGTCCCCACCAAAATTATCCTCCCTAGGTAGGTTATGTTCTGGTGGGACCCACAACCATAACTTCTCATGGTAGGTTATGGTGTGGTGGACCTCACATCCAACCTCCATGGAGAGGTTTTAACCACCACACACCAAATGGAGGCTCAAAATAAAATAATGTGTTGGCTCACATTATTTTATTATTTTTTTATAAAACCCAAAAACTATCTTTCATAATCAACCCACTGTAGTTGAAGTGAAAGTCTTCTCAAGCGAATACTAGCGTTGTGAGTTGAACTGTCCCCTCAGATTTCAATTCCAAGTACCGGTTCAAAAGTTATAGAATCTTTCTCATTCGTTTACTGAACATACTCGAACAAAACAGCCAAAATTGATTCCAGGCACACTGGGAATCAGAATCAAGCGCCGGAAAATTTCACAGACTCATAAAAGTCCCATGTATTTAAGAAACAATTTTCACTTAATTTCAGGGTATTTACATCCTATCTTAATAACACTTATAAAACCCATTGTTTCAAAAAATCCATTCCAAATAACATAATAATTTATATATCTCATCCTTGAATCCTTAGTTGGACCATAAATCTATCCAATTAGTCCTTTTGTGCAAACTAAATACAGTAGTCCAATGAAGAGGTAAAAACCCGAACTGATCAATTTACTTTATTTATTCCTCCACCTCCATAAATACATATTAAAAGTTAGTTATATAACATCAAAAATAACAATCATTTAATGATGTTTTTATGTTAATTTATTTACCTATATCTATCTCATTATCCCACAAATGGGAAAGGAAAGAATCGATCATATGTATGACGTACTTCCACCTCATGAACCAATATACTTTGTTTTCTATCATCATTTCTTATTGATTGTTATAATTATTGATTAAAAGTATATATTTTAAATTTTAACATAATTATAAATATTTATTTATTATATCCCATATAACTTTTTATATTATATTCTCAGAGCATATGATAACTTCACTCTTGTGTACAGTGGACTACCATCTCCCAAAATCACGTGACTCATTTTTCACTATCATTTTAATGGTAGGTAAGATTGAAAATTGTAATTAATATAAGTTATATTTATGAATTTCCCATATATATATTTATAAATTTAATACTACATATTTCTTATTTCAATACATCCTATAAAAAACAACATCGCTTGTGTGTATGAAAGACTACCACCTCACAAACTGATGTGACATATTTTTCATTTTGGATTTACTTGATCATTAAAAAGAAAATATTATATAAATATATTATATATATATATATATATATGAATTATATATATGGAATAATTTTTATTTCATATTTTGATACATTATATACCTTTCAAATGTTATTTCTGTGAAAAAATATTAGAAATACCATTCTTGTGTTTGTACGACCTTCCATTTAAATAAATAACATTAGTAATTTCAATATCAAACTCTAATGAATTAATATAAATATGTAAATGGGGAATATATAGTTTATATTCATATTCTGGATATATTACATTTTATGATAAAACAATGATCAATGTAAAATAAAAAAACACAAAATAAAAACAAACATAAAAAATAAAGAAGTTATTAGAAAAAACATAACATTAACAAAGAAAAGTTAATAAAAATAAAATAATAGGTTATATGTATATCATATATGGTATTATATAGATAAATAAGATTCTATAATTTAAATATAATAAACTTATATTTATTAAAAAGGATTATCAAATTTGTAAGAATAAACTGTAGACATAATGTAAGGTATTCCCATCTGACTTTTTTTACATATGTGAAACACATGCCATATTCAATACATTTTTATTTTAGGTGGTGTATATAATTCCCTTGACTGTATTATATGATTATTAACCTAAATTTTTTTGTTATTTAAATATCCTTGTAATTATCTCCCTTTTATGGGGAATATGGTTCAAAATTTATCAAATCACTAAAGGATTATTTTTCTCAATTTTCCTTCATTGAGAAATATGTTATGTTAAGAATATATATTCTATTGTAATGTGTAAATTTTGAAAAAATTGGATTTCATATCAATAAATATATAATTATCTTGAAATTATATTTTTCATTAGATTTTATTCATTCATGGGGCTTATGGTATGAAGATACTAATGTGGTAAAGTTGTTATATTACAATTTCATCGTTTATCAATATTGTCAACGATTAAACTTTCAATGGTGAATTATATTTATCTATATATAAAGAAACATTCAAATTTTCATCTCTTAAATATATTTCCTGATAATTATTTTTCCAATTCATTTTTCTCATATTATTTACTGAATATTTCAAAATTATTTTTATGAAATATCAACATTATATATCTATATGATAATCATCACAATTTTTTCTAAAATAATATAATGAAATTTTGTTTTAATTTTTTTACCATTATCAAAATTACAATTCATGAATTCTTTTACCATTATTTACATTTAAATCATTTTTCAAAAGGAATCTTCATGTATGTTTCTAAACAATGGCCTGTTTTTATTATTCCAAAAATATGATATAAATATTAGATGTAATATGTATAACATAATTGGAATTATCATCCTCCATGAACATATAATGTTTTTTATAATCCATTATAAGATTCAATTTTTTATTTTATAATAAATTGATATTCATAATTTTTTTACATCATAAAATAAATTCATGGGGACATGATAAAATCCAAAATTAATGTTTTGAAATGATCTTTAAAAAATTATAAAATCATTTTCAAAATATTTTTGTAATTAAATATTTATCTTTATGGTGAAAATATTTTTTCCTCAATTATTTTAAATAAATAATGTTAATATATTTTTTATTATGTAATGGATGTTGATGACTTTTATTATTTAAAAACTTTTGTTAAATTGGGAATATTATATCCAAAAGGAGTAGTTTTTAATTGATTGTTAATTATTATTTTGTAAAGATAATTATTTCAAAAATGATAATATTTTGAATATGGTTTTTCATGTTGAATGGATATTTTACTCACAATTTTCTAAATGTTATCGTGATATTTTATTCAATGAAATGTATCTTGATAACATTTTATTTTTTATAAAGTGTTTTTCAAGTTGAAATGTTATATTGCATAAGAAATAATAAAATAGAAATTTTAAAATCATTTTCCATCTTAGATGAATTCCATTGATGGTACATATCCACTAATGAAAATATAATACCAGGAAACCACTATTATTCATTCTACGAGTGGTATATGTTATTTTTGAAATGTTTTTTTTAAAAATTGGTCCTTTTATATGGGTTGTGATATAAGGAAAATGTGACTGGATTATGAATTCCATTTCATTTCCATAGGATAATATATGCTGAAATGATAATAAATATTATCTTTTCCATTGGATTTGATGAAATATTTATTAAACCCATTTATTTTCATGTTTTATGGTTTTATGAATGTGTTATGATCTTATTACATATATATATATTTGTGTAATTTTAATAATGTGATGGGTGGGAGTTATACCTCCCTCTAATTCATTGGGTAATGATTTATATTTTATGATATAGACTTGAATGGAATGGGGTGTGATCCCAATTAATTAATGGACTTTATCTACTATGATGCACAAGGGTGTAAACACCGATTACTCTATTGGTTTGCGATTTGAAGGTATTGCACTATGATATCTTGTAAATGAGCCTTGACTACTACGATAATTATTCTATACTATTAAGAGTATGTCCAATTTCCTTGTCTAATTACAAAGTAATTCTCTGAAGGTTCATGTTCATTGATTCCATTATTATTCATGTCTTATGAAATACCATGTATTACAAAATGTCTCTTTTTTATGATGCTTTATATGTAAGTGATGGGTTATAATTTGTAATATAATGTTATCAAACCATTTTTCACTTATAATTTTTTTTGTGAACATTTGAATATCACTTTTTTACCATTACTAAACATCATATCACACCCTTATGTATAAACTCTCTATGTTATGAAAAATAGGTTTAACTAGGGTGTGGTTGTAAAGAGTAGTAAAGGTTATGATTTATATGGGATATGTTTAATATCATTCCCCAAAATATAATATTTTTACTCTGAATCTAATAAAAAATTACATTTAAGGGCTTAAGTGTGTGTCCATATAATGTATCTTATATTCATATAAAAATATTTAATATATTTATCTGAATACATATGTCTTTATAAATGATCAAAAAAATTACTAGGTATTTATAAAAATAGAAATTACCATATGAAGATATAGCTCATCTACATGAGTCACTTTTTCATATGTTTGTTATTTGATTTTTTTAGTGAATTACGGTGTATATCGAATCTAAATGAATTATGGGACAATGTTCAAGGTATTTTTTATGAATTTCATAGGTTTTTTTTCCATAATTTATATATCTAATTATAATGATAATGCCTCATATATTTTTCATATTTTCCCAATATGATATTATCAAACTGATGTCCTAGTGTATTTGTGATTCAGTGGTAAAACATATCTTCATTTCTAGAGCAGGTGAGGCTTTTAAGGCTAATGGGATGTGAAATAGTTGTATTAGGTTTTTTTATTAATAATTTTAATGGAGTTTAGAGTTATAAACTCTTCACTATTGGATGTTCTTGGTAGGGAGATATTGTTTATTCTAATTTTTTATATGTATTAATATACAGTATCTTAGAACTCTGGGAATAGAAGTATAATTTATTATTTTCATAGACCATGATAATATTGTACTGTATAGATAAGGTAATAATAATTTCATGGTATAGAACAAATAGATGCACATTTATCAATCATATTTTCATACCGTAATGAATTTGGGGTGATTCCTATGATTATAAAATAAATTATAATAAACGAACATTGAAAGGTCATATTTTATCATGTATGAATGTTTCTATTATGTTTAAAGAAATGTGCATTGAGGTCTATTTCCATGTGTATTTTATATTTTTAATGAGTATCATGATGATCGTGTTGCATATTTTATGGTTTTCCTAGAAAATATGAGGAGTCTTAGAGGGGGAGGGGGTTATTTGTTTTTCAGTATTGATTTTTGTAGATTTAATAGTGGGTTCTAATTATCAAGATTAAAATTTTAACTGCATTCAATTTTGTTAATTTTATAAAGGAAAATTTGGTCACATTTCTTATTGGTTAAAATATTGGGGTATGAATTAGTATAAGAGTATTTTTATGAACTAATATGTTATTTGGGATTCTTGGGATGATTTAAATTATTTATTTTATTTTATAATCCCATTTATCAGTGATGATCACAATGAATATTTAATAGTTACTACCCCATGAGTAATTAATATTAATTAAAAATTTGAATACATTAAATTAAATGGTTTCATATAAATCCCCTCTAATATTTTTCTAATTACATTGGTAGGAATATGATTTATAATTCAGTTTTGTATCAAACTAAATAGGATTCAGTAAAACCTTTTGAATTTAAATGATATCTATAGATGATGATGCTGAATGAGGTTAACATGAGGTACCATGTTAAATAATGCTATCCTCAATTAGGGAGTCATTTGATATTTATAAAGGAATGTCCTACTGATTGAGGATCTTCAACACATGTAAAATAATGGTTCTAATCGATATCAAATTAGAAATAATAATTTACCTTTTATTTTAAGAGATCAATTATCCTTTAGGAATCCACTAGGGAATCCTTTTTTGATCCTAATTTTTTATTCGGTTGAAATTTTTTCAATAAAGATCAGAGGTCTTATGATTAGTTTTTGTATTTAAATATGAATGAAGGATGACAAGGAATAAAATTTGACTCTTTTGCATGATGAACATAATAATGTTATTTATAATTTTTTAGCATGTGTAGATAAATGTAAATATTATATGATGAATTAAAATATAACTTGATGTAGAGAAGTCATGAATGGAGATAACTCTACTAATTATATGAAAAATAATTGTAAGGACTAATGTGGTTATTTCATTTGATTGATCGATGATCAATCACAAGATGATAATCAGACTTGATGATTTGAGGTTCATCCAATAATAATATTCCTATGTATACAATATTAAGATAAAGGTCATTATAGTAGATTGAGAATTATTTTATGAGTTGAGGTAGATTCAATTTTTGGATACTGATATTAATTTTTTAATGAATAATACTTATATAATCCATACATGTATCCCTAATTTGTATAAGATAAAATATAAATGTACATGGATAATGTTTCACCTTTTTGTGGTAGCTAATTTATTTTTTTCATTATGTAAATAGATATTATATGATCAATAATTCACTATCTATTGTATATTATATGGGAGTTTTGAAGTCCTACAATACATCGATATGTGATTTTAGTGTTCTAGAAACCAAGGAAATTAGTCAAGGAGGTTTTTGTTAGATCTAAGCGATGTTTTGATATGTTATAAATAAATTGGAAAAATATAGAAAGGAAATAATCATTCCTAAAAAGGATAGTCATAATAAGGTATTAATTCCACCATGTTTGTCACTCATGGGTCCTCCAATAAATTATATTACAAATAAAATATGGATCAATGTTATTTTGTATTGATTATTGGGAACAAACAAGATCACATTCAAGATGAAGTATACCCTACAATGATTTCAAGACAAGTTTGATCAACTATGTGGATAACTATACATTTCAAAAACATACTTTTATTCAATATATAATCATTTATGGTTTATGAAGGAGGAAATATAAATAAACAAAATCAATACAAGGTACAAAAATAAGAATATATTGTTATTTCATTTTTTATTTCCAATTATCATGATAACTTAAAGGATTTAATTAATAGAATATATTGAAATTTCCCTGATCCCTTTTTGTTAGTATTTATTAAATGTATTGTTCTATATTAAAATATCATGTATGATCAATAATATCACTATATACTTATGTTGAAGACCCAAATGAATTAGAAGCATTAAGAAAAATTATAAAATTATGAATTTTATATAAAATTGCCCATTTTTTGTCATAAAATATCGAGAAGGGGTATTTGTGTAGATCAATAAATGGTTGATGTTATTGAAAAATTTCCTCAACCATAAACTTTGACTACGGTATGATATTTTATTGGATTTTATAGAATTGATCAATGGATTTTGTAGAATCAATCTGGACAATCAAATACTACCACCATATTAAAATGGATGGGATTTGTGTTCAATTAGACAAATTAATGTGAATAATATTTGAATGAGAATAATAGATGGCTAGTCGGTGAAACTATATTGACTTTTATTTTCCATGTATTAATTTTTATATTGTATTTATTATTTTTTATACTAGGTGTTGAGAAGGAATGTTATAGTAAGTCCAGGTCATCCCAGGATAAATGTTTGAAATATATATAATAAATTAAATAGCGCATATTTTCTATTTTATTAGAAATGTAGAATATCTTATACATGGGGGCATTTATGTGGAATACGAGGGTACAATTAATTTTATAGTATGTTTTTATTAATATGTGTATCCAAACCATTGTTATATAGGTGATTTTGTGGAAAAATCATTGTGGGAGTAATGTTAATAAAATAATTAAAAATATAATTTCATTTTAATTTTATTGATTGAGAAACTGAAGTGAATGTAATTAGATAGTTAAAAAAATTGTTAGGTTAGCTACATAGTCATGGAGTAGTTGGAGAGGTCTTGGAGAGATCATTGGTGGATGATTCTTAGATGAATGGAAATCAGATCATGGATCGATGATCTTAGTGAAATGGAATTGGAGGATCTCAAATACTATAATCACATCACTACATTCATTAATTCAGGTCAATAAAAATCATGGAAGGGTGTTTTTTGACGTGGGGTTTTATCTGTTTTCAATTCTTATGTTAAACATAGTTCATTCAACAAACATATTGATTCATGGATGAGTGATTGTGGGATTCGATCTATTTTGGGGTTCTAATTGGGGGTTATCATTGTGTTTAAATTGTTGCCACTTTGTCTATTTTTTAAAAATAATTAATAATGGTTTACACTAATATAGTCCAAGGTCCACTCTTTATAATTGGTAATGTTCTGTTCTCCCCTAATTCTCTATTCACTAGGGGAATTCATTGTTTGGCCCATAGTTCGATGTATAATAAAAATAAAAAAATTTCACATCTGGTTCATGAATGAACAATTTGGAAACATTTATTTGAACTATGCATGTCATAAAAGTGTTGGAATGATATAGGTGTAAGTTTATCATATGACATTTTTTAGTTGTTTTTTGTTCTTCGGAACACGTTGAAGAACACATTTCGATAGAATTATCCAAAGTAATTGAAGAGATAGAACATGTTAATTGATGATGGCCAAATTCATTGGGACATGGTTAACATTTTTTTAGTGAGGCAGTTACCAGATCAATGGCTAATGGAATAGAAGAAGATAAGATATAAAACTCTAAGTATCTAAAAAGTTTTATAGTACATGATGTTATATACGGAGCGACTAACTTTTTGGGGCCCTCTTAGTTCTATATATATGTGGATAATGATAAGGGACACACGGTGTGCCACCCAACCATATGGGTTGTGACATTACCCCACTAGATCAATGTGTACCTCATAGGGTACATAGTCATGGGTTGGAGTGCACGACCATGGGTAATCCACATACTCCCATATAGAAATAGATTCAACTAATGTACATGGGAATACATATGTACTAGTACATGGGGAAGTACATGTGCGCCCACAAGTCATATTATATTACATGGAAGTAGACATAGACATGGATCATTAAAATATATAGGACCCACGGTAAAAGGGACATGGATTGTAACCTCACTACTCACCATGTACTACTTTAAAGTCATATTGGATCCTTTATCCTCTATATCATGGAAAAATATCATTAGGGGTCATTTACCATATCCATGACCTGAGGGTTGTAATTGAATTTCCTTATACATAATGTAAAATAATCCTATTTGATGGACATCATGTATATATTTCTTGGAATCCATTTATATACATGGTGTGGGATCCTTTATTTATCATCAGACCCAGGGTGGATTTATTGGTACTGATGAGTCCAAAACTATAAAGGATGTAATATTATACATAGCATGTTAATCTAGATTGAGTTTACGGTATAACCCATGTTCATTGGTGTGAAACTAATCATTTTATCATATAACTTCATACGTTAAAATAGTACTACCTATAAAGATACCTAATTAGAACTACCTCTAGGATGAGTTTCATCTGTGTTATCATACTTGTGGATCATATTCTCCAAGATAGGTTCTTTTTGGAACATTCAAGATAAAATCATAGCCTAGAAATAGCATTGTGACTTACCTTTTGATTGTGTTCCTTGTAGAGTATTTCTGGATATTCTTGTAATATACACTATAGAAATTTATTTGTGTAGAGATTACTTGTATTATTTGGTTATATATTTTTTTGTTTTTCTTTGTCTTATAAGGTATTTTTACACAGAAACCTTCACGATTTCTCTACACATATCATATCTTATATAGGTTAACAAACATTTTATATATTACATGATGGACCAATACTGGATAGTGCTTCTTGAGACAAGATAGACCGAGGTCTATTTTTTGGGTATCCCATATGTTGTCCACAAAATTAATCCAGGGTTGGACATGATTTAAGATTCTATATTGTGGGTCTGTATTTGGCCCCGTTTATATTTCATTATATATTTTAATACTAATTTTTTGCTTTTTTGATGTATTAATTCTTGGGTTTTAAATATTTTTTATATTTCATCATTTATGGGCTTTGTGACGTGTTCATGTCCTTAGCTAATGCGGATAGGGCCTCTAATGTTAGTGATATGTCTATGTAGCCCTAGTCTCCATCCCATGGCCTACTAGAGGTTATCACAGATACTCTTGGAACATGCCCTTATGGGGTGGGTTATGATGGAGTGGTATCAAATTATTCAGTTCTGTATTAGTAGTGATGTATGTGGGACTAGTTTGGAGAGACATTGATATGTGTTTTGAGTTTGGATTTCAGTCTAGGGACTCCAGTATTGGTGTAGTGACAAAATTATACACACACATGGAAAATAATCTCTTTTTTCACTTGGTACTTGGGAATAAATGGTGTGGGTATACAAATAGTACATGAAACATTGAAAAATAGTTTTTGGTTTTGATGTCCTTATTTAGTCAAAAATGTAGATATACTCATTGATTCTGATAAATCATGATTAATATTAACATTCAACCATGATATATTTTTCCTAGGATTCATCATCCGGATGATGAGGATGATCCCATCCTTGATGAGGTGTTAATAATTGAACCCGTTCTAGAGGTATTACCTCCATGTGGTGCACCTACAATAACACCACCTTTTGAGAAGCATATGGTATCCACATTACAAGTATATTTGGTGAAAATTATGATAAAAAATCATTAGTTTTAGTTATGGATACCCCTCTTATATCGAGGTGATATGCACCCAAATGGGGTTGAGGACTTTCTTGACGTGGTCTCCTGGGTTTTTGTCTCCTTAGGACATAAAATGTATAGATGGTGGTCCAATAGGCAAGCCTTACCCATTGATTATAAGAATGATGGTGGGGTTTAAAGATCCAATCGTATTACATGGGGACACTAGCATGATAATAGTTTGAGTGCCACAGAAGATAATATTTATGTCCAACCATGCATAGGGTTGTGTTTTAGGTCCGTTAGTGTTACACAATAGTAGATGACAACTCATCGAGGTTAACCCACCATTCTTGGTACTTCATGGATATGATTCTGGATTAGTTATTTTGGGAATTTTCTATCGAGTTAGGAATTCATAAAGACATTTAAACTAATTTTTTTACTCTATTAATATTTACCAATGTGGGGGGTCTAGAGTGATTTTTTTAATTTCTAGGATAATCAGAGACATATAGTGTTTGAGGGTAGTGGTAAATTAGGGGAAGTGACGTCGGGGTATGATATCTGACATTAGAAATAGGGACCTGGACATGAGATATATTTCATAAGTAGTTATTTTTATAGATTATATACTATTCAGGGTTCACAAGATGGTTGCAATCATCTAATGGAGTGGTGGAACTACTCAAGTGATGTTTGTGGGCATTGTTACTTTGATTGTCAGGCCCTTCATATGACAAACCTGGAGAACATTAATGTGATATTGAGGATGAAATAGTGTTATGCATAGAATGTTATGTAGAGTAGAATAAATGAAAAGGTATATGGATGAGAAGCCTGATGTGGTATGTATTTGACTTGTTATTACCAAAACCCCATGGTTTTCTACTCTAGGATACACGAGTTACATGACAGGTGTGGTGGATACTATGGGAGGTTGAGGCAAATTACCATGAGGCTTCAGGTGGGAAAAAAGTTACAATAAATAAGGACATCAGAACCAAAACCTATTTGGGAGTTCAGGGCAAGGATTTTCTAAAGATGACATTCATATGTTGATATAGTCACTCTGTGTGCTTAGTGATTCCATTTCTCTTGAATAACCCCCTATTTTGTTCATGTGACTAATAAAATATACATTTAATACTTTATTGTACTTTTATGTGGTAATATTCTTAGATAAAATCATTTTGTACTTAGGGATGAGGGAGGAGCACTCAAGAAACATGATAATTTTTCTAGCTGTACATTGATAGAACCATATTTTTGGGAATCTCACATAGTTTGAGTAATGTATTTTGGTGGTCCACATTCTAGGAAATGTAATCTCAATAGATGGAGTGGTGGTGTACCTTTCCAAGGATTATGAAATGTTCATTTGGGAGCCACCCAGGATCATAACGGGGGTAGAGTTCATCCTTAGTGTGGTAGGATTTTACAATATATTCATACATTATATAACCAAGATATCATAAACTGTGAATTATTTGACCTGAAAATTGAATACTTTGATCTAGATAGAGATATTTTACAAGGTTTTTTAGTTTTTGAGGCTTATATTAATGAGCACTCATGTCTAGAAATTTCAAGATGAGTGATTCGAGAAAGTAATATTCTATTGTTCATTATGAACTAAGATTGGTTTTGTTTTAATTTAGGGGAATGTAGTGATTACTATAGGTAATTTATGCTGAGACCACATGAGTAGATCATGTGACCCATGATCTAGATTTATCCACAATATTCTTCACATTGAAGATTCCATTATACTACCTTATGGGAGAGAGGTTTGTCATCAATTTTTATCACAAGAGAATCAAAAATATATTCTCTCATAACTATATAAAAATAAGCATATGTGATTTCTTGTGGTCCTATAAGATTATGACTATATGATTTTGTATAATCAATTTAATGGGAATAAGGTAGAAGATGCTCTTAGTAAGAGATCTTTCTCATTTTTTCTGAACAAGGAATTAGTGCATTTTACCTCATTATATTTATCTTTATGGACGAAGATGGAACAACTTACCTCTAGTCAATGGTCTATACACCTCTAATAATGCAGCAAGTCAGGGTTTAACAACATTGGGATTTCAATTGTGATACCCTACATACTCATATATCCAATGAAATTACTCAATATGTATTTTCTGACATTTGGAAGCTTCTCCTTATTTTTATTAGACCCACAACGGTATTAGTGATGCTTCATGGGAAGGTACTAAGATACTTTCCTACATTTCCTCTGGTAATAAATCGTGTTTTTCAAAAAAAAATTATTAGCTACGATGATAATAGTTTTTTAGCCAGTGATGAATAATGGAATTGTTGAGTTTGTATCTTGATGGATAAATTTTCTATATGTGAAGGTTGAGAACAAAGTTACAGTTGGTCTAGATCAACCCCTTGAGGTTCCATATTGGAACTGAGATTGAATTTATAAGGAATTCATGAATATATTAGCATATAAATCCAGTGGACAAGATTCCATCTTGGTGATTTTTTAATGGCTCACCATGTCATCCAACTTCATAGTTATTCAGTAGGAGAGTTCAATATAGAACATGGAATGACTAAAGGAAGATAAGATTGTTTTAATGCATTGAGTTTAATATATGATACTCTATGACCATGATGTTCAACTCACATCCATGTAATGGATGGGATTATTGGATAATTTTGGACCCAGTTACGCTTAATAACATGGTATCAACCCCAAACGAAATGGAATATGGAGCTAATGATTTTGGTTTTGGAGAACATGATGTGAGATTTCATGATGGACATTCCCAGTAATTTGGGGGACCACCAAACTATAGTAGATATTTCATAGTAAAACCATTAAAATTAAACAATCTCTATTGAACTAATCAATTATTTGTTTGGGAAAAACTATTGGTCACCACGTTTCCTGACATACCTATGTTATTATACAGTCATGGGCCCATATTTGGTAATAGAACTAACTAAGAAGGATCAGATCACTCCAGATAATATAAATACTAAATAGATCCATCATAACACTAATGTGGAATGATGATTCTTTCATTTGGAGTTTGAGGATAGATATCTTTTGATCCTACTAGTTTTAATTCGAGGTGGATTATAGAGATCTGGATAGGGAGGAAGTCTATTGGCTAGATTAATGTTTCTTTTCCTAATTCAATATATATTTTGTGAGGGGGTGTACCACTTCACTCTATATATTTAGTTAGACTACATACATGACAATATCCATTTGTAGCAACTAAGAGGGTACATACATGGACCATCACATGTTATTGACTTTGGCGAGATAGACATATAGTATTGATCTTCATTTTTTATGTAATTAGTAGTTATTAAGGATTATTATTAGTGGATCCATAATTAGAGTGTGATTCCATATGTTCATTCATGGTGGTATTACGGGAATCATAATGTCGAAAAATGATAGTGAGAGGCTCAAATTCATTCATAGTACAAGAATTCCTTAGTGTAGAACATCTATTTTCATTAATGAATGAAAATCCCAAAGGTGGGGAGAATTTAATGAAGAAAAATTAAAAGAATTAATTTTTTTATTAGATGGATTATTTTGAAGACCATGATTATTGGAATTACGCAATTCAAAGTCCTAGTGTTCCCAAAATATATGATTGAAATATAATATATATATTTTAAATATCATGCACATTCAGTGTTTCAAAAAATATATATAACATTTAATCAATGGATCAGATCGGAAATTAGCGTTTCCCATTTAGTTGAGACTGAAATTTTTACCAATGTTGTGACATAAACATGGTCACCATGAATGGTTTGTGGAAATGTTATCACCGATGTGAAATGAATAAAATAATTAAATAATTATTTTAATTTCATTTTTCCGATGTATTGACTGATGTGTCTTTATATATAATATAACTACCCATACATTACATACATTTTTATTAATTCAAAATTGAAACACATTTATTACAACATATAACAAAATAATGAAAGGACCGTATATGTATAATGTCATTAGAAACTGGTAAACATAAACAACTAGTCCAAAAATCATCTACATTGTATCCCTTTATTTTATCATATCTAGAGTCCCTTTTGACATATCTTACATAATACCCTTCTTCCTGACCTGGGGAAAAGAAAACATACAAAAGGGTGAGCTCAAATGCTCAGTAAGGGTAAAAAAAATGTCAATAATATCATATTCATAAGAACATAACATTTTGAAAATCTTAACCTGAAAAAGAGATCATAATATCATAACATGGGAAAAATCAAGGTAGTGCAATGTAATCCCAATTATCATAACATTAAACTTTGTGTAATACACACATAATCATAGAGAATCATTTCATAGTAGTCAAGACTCATTTCCAAGACTATCATTACGGATAAAGTCCATTTCTGAACCGAGTTCACTCCTCATTGTAGTCATGTATCACTGAACCGGATTAACCTTCCATTCCAACCATTTCCATCTCATGAAATTTAAATCTTTAACCAATTTATTGGAGGTAGATATAGTTCCCATCCATCTCATAATGATACCATTCCTATATGTTCCAAAAAATCATAAATCATATGTCATAGCATAACCCATGTAATAAATATGGGATTCTTAAACATCATTCCATCATAACATAATCCATATAAGATAAAAGGAAATGATAAAAATAATTCCATCATAGCATAATCTAATCAATGTAAAAATAGGCATATAAATATAACCTATATTATCTTAGATGGAAAATAATTTTGATAAAACACTTGAACTTCATTATTGAGGAAAATATCCTTTCTAATTAATTTTTTTTCCTTTCTTAACATGTCACAAACATTTAAAATAAAATATGTTGATCAAAAATAAAACTGAAAACTTTTTATGGAAGCTTCATGAAATAATAAAAAACTATTCATGCCGTATAAGTAAGAAAAACATTTTTCTCGTACTTTGGCCGAAAAAGTCAAAATTGCCTCGTACTAAAAACGAAAAAAGATTCCTTTCGTATCATTTACAGAAAAACTCACTAATGGGTAAAATTGGATTTAAAAAATTGTAAGAGGATATAAATAATATTACATATTGTGGAAACATGTATTTGGATGATAAATATTCCCCATTAAATTTTGAAGTATAAATAATCTCGGATAAAAATGAGAATGCATGATTTTCCATGACCTTTGGTCCGATATGCTTCATACGTATCTAAACCTCATATATAATGATTTAAATAATGTCATTGACTTATTATAGAATCATATTCATTGTTATTATATCATACATGGTCATATTCTTATCTTCTTATTATTAATATTTGATTGCTACTTGTTATTCGGGTGTTCATTTCTTTATGTTCTTATGCTTGTTTTGTCGAATAATTTATTAATCCTATTTTTAGGTTATAGCTACATAATTTACATAATGGTAGTGGTATTATATATATCATATTTATTCATTAAATTCATTTTTATAATCATGGTATAGTGAAGATCATGTAGAAAGGATCCCATCGTATCATGGAGATGGTAAGCCGTACGTACGCACGAGCGATGATATCATTCCCATAATTATTGAATGGTCATGAAGTGGATGGTAGAATATCTCAAAAATAGTATCATTTTATAATAATCATATTAATAGTTATTATTCTCACCAATATACCCATCCATGTAAGGTGGTGGTGGAAAACAGATTACACCACGGCGTGGAGACGGTATTTCGTACATACGCACGCCCGGTGATTTCATTTTTCTTAGGATGTATAGAAGGTGAAATATGGTTTTTTCATATTTATAATAAAATATCATTATATGAGTGATAATGATGTTATAACTTTATAATGAATCAACTAAATAATAGGAATTAGGAGAAGGAAGAAACTTGAAAAATTCTGTAGACGAGATTACGTCTTCCTCGGCGTGCCTCCTTTAACCTTCCTCTTAAGGGAATATAGTTGGTATTTTGAGAACACCAGAACCTCTAATATGTTTAAATGGATGTTTAAAAGGGAAATTGGCAAGGGTTGTCTGATCTAGAAGGATCAAAATTATGTAAAGAGGATAGGGAGGAGATTCCCTTTTATAAGGCAGGAGAGGGGTACCTTAGGAAAAAACTAAAATATTATTTTATAATAAAGTCATATTCAGTTTATAATAGCTCCAAATTGATTTATTTCGAAGATAAATTAGGAATGGGAATAAATCCTCTCAGACAATAGGTTTTAGTCAAGTTTAGGATATTATTTTAACCTTATCATTTAGATTTATCTCTAAGTTAAATAATTTAACTTTTTCCATGTGTTCTTGTTTTCTTGAAATATATTGTTAATAAACATACTATAACAAGTCAAATGAACCCAAAGTGGTTCATTATCAATATATATAACCTTATCTAAGTCATTTGGCCGAAACTTAGATTTTGATGAATAAAATAACAATTAATAATATAATATTTGTTTTAAAAACGATTTTATGTCAATTTTGATACTATTTGGTAATTGATTTTTGTGAAAATCATAACAAGATGATTAGATTAAAAAAAAGTTAATTAAATCAATAATAAAATTTCATATTAACCTATAAAATAATTTTAATTCCTAAATAGTCTCAAATTACATTTATTTGGGTATTTATAATATCAATTATGTTAATATTTCATTAATAAGGTAATTACTGCATCATAATTGTTTCATAAATAACATAACTTATTTATTTTCTAAAAATTACAAATAAAATACCATAATGTAGGAAATCTACTTATATTTCTATTTAATATTTATAGTTTATTTTATCTTATTTATAACCCTATATCAAAAATGTTTTAGTTATTAAACTTTTATTTTAACTCTTTTAACTATTCTTTAAATAAAACAATATTAAATGTCCTAAACTAATCCTACTCGAACTAAAGGGTAATATTTTATTCCTAAGGTTCTTTTTGGTCTAATTAAACTTATCCAATAGAATTAGGACATGTTTTAGGGTAATAATAATATCATTTTTACCCTTAATTACCCTATTTACATTTAACCGTGACAAATAAAAGTGAAAAGTTACTATTCATCAAAAATTATTTTTATCTTATTGAACCAAATTTTACTCCTTGATATTAACCATTTCTCTCATATTTTCAAAATTAAACTCACAGAAGTGGTAAAAATATGTTTTATGTACCATTGCAAATGCTCATAGGTGGTGGGTAAAAGATGGTAAAAAGTTCAATAAAATTTTTTATATCTAAAACTATTATAAAATGACTCCAATTAATTCAATTGAAATTATATAGGTATTTTGTATCAATTTTGACCTAAAATAAATTTAAATAAAATAAATAATTATTTAAATAAAAATACGGTTTTTAAATAGTAACCCAGTGTTTTCACTATTCATCAAAAATTGAATGTTTTCCGAAAATTACCAAAAATTCACCCTAGGCTAATTTTGATATTCCGATTCCAAAAATTAAGTCTATTTTGAATGTTATTATTTTTAAAATTTAAAAAAGTGGGCATTACTATTCATAATGGCTAGTTTATATAATATTTTAATTACAAATCGTTGTTTAGTAAAACTCAGTATTGCGTACAACGCAAGCTATCGAGGAAGGTTACTCTTGCATGTGATGAAAGCCAAGACAGTGTTGTGTGTAGTGAAAGATTCCTTTATATAACATAATACATAAAAGAAAATATTTCTCATAAAATCTCGGGTTTAACATTCTACCCCCCTTAAAATGAATTTCTCCCTCAAAATTCGTCACTTTGTAACAAACAGATGAGGATACCTCTCCCTAATAATATCCTCAAGCTCCCATGTAGCTTCATCTAATTGGTAGTTACTCCATAAAAAATTCACCAAGCGACTGGTCTTGTACCGTAGGACTTTTTTGCTACGATCCAGAATCTATGTCAGCTGTTCTTCATAAGAAAGATCTTGCTCCAATGGTACAACTTCTGAGTTGATTACATGTGAAGAATCAGGTATGTACTTTCTCCAGAGAGATACATGGAACTCATCATGAACTTGAGAGTGATTTAGTGGAAGCACCAATCGATAAGCTTCATTCCCAACACTATCCAGTATTTCAAATGGACCAATATACCTAGGGATCAGCTTGCCCTTCTTTCCATACCGATTACTCTCTTCTAGGGAGATACTTTTAAGAACACTTTATCACCCACTTCAAACTCTATGTCTTTTCTTTGGTTATCGACATAACTTTTTTGTCGACTCTGAGCTGCTCTTATGTGTTGTTGAATAGATCAGACCTTTTCTGCCATCTCATCAACAAGATCAGGTCCTAATAGCTTTCTTTCCCCAACATCATCCCAGCAACTTGGAGTTCTACATTTCTTTCCATAGAGAGATTCATATGAAGCCATTTGAATACTGGAGTGAAAGCTATTATTATATGAAATTTCCTCCAAAGGTTTGTTTTGATCCCAAACACCTTAGAAATCCATAGGGAAAGCTCTCGACATGTCTTCTAGAGTTTGAATTGTCCTATCAGATTGACCGTCTGTATGAGGATGATAAGAAGCGCTGAAACATAACTCTGTTTCTAGAGTATGTTGAATACTTCGCCAAAACATTGAGGTAAACCTGGGATCCCGATCAGATATAATAGAAAGTGGTACTCCAGGAAATCTTACCACTTCCTTCACATATATCCTGGCAAGCTGATCAAGAGAGAAATCTTCTCTAATAGAAATGAAGTGTGCCGACTTTGTAAGACGATCAAATATAACCCATATATAATTATTCCATTTGGATGTTTTAGGAAGTCCAGTGACAAATTCCATAGTGATGTTTTTCCATTTCCATTCTAGTATGGGTAATGGTTTTAACATACCCTTAGACTTTTTTCTATTTGCTTTAACTTGCTGAAAAACCAAGCATCGAGAGACATATTCAGCAACATCTCTTTGCATGTCATCCCACCAGAAGTACGCTTTTAGATCCCTATACATCTTCGTGCTTCCATGGTGAATAAGGAATGAATTACAATGAGATTCATCCAATATTTCCTTCTTTAATTCTAGGATGGGAGGAACAGAAACTTGATTCATGAACCCTCTTATTTCATCACAATCAAAGTGAAATTCATGAACATTTCTCCCCTTCTTTTGTAACTCTACATCTTCTTTCTGTGCCTCTTTAATCTTCACATGTATAGATGATTGAACATTCATTTCAAAAAAATATGATTTTTCCCATTCCATTATAATTCCAAGATCCATCATTTTGAAATCCATAAATATTAGATATTTTGTGATCCTAATCATGGATAAGCTAGAATGGTCTTGTCGACTTAATGCATGTGCCACCTTGTTTGCTTTCCCAGGATGGAAATTAATTGAGAAGTCGTAATCATTAATCATCTCCAACCATCTTCTTTGGCGCATATTCAGCTTCATTTGTGTGAAAATTTAAATTAAACTTTTATGATCAGTATAAATATCACACCTTTAACCATAAAGATAATGCCTCCAAATCGTTAATGCAAATTTTTCCACAACTAACTCCAAATCATGATTTGGGTAATTTTTCTCATGGATTTTCAACTTTCATGAGGAATAAGCTATCGCAATATCATTTTTCATGATGACACACACCAATACCTTGTTGGATGCATCACTATAGATCATAAGAATTCCTCCACTACAAGGCAGTGTGAGCACAGGTGCACTGGATAAACTTCTTTTTAACTCCTTGAAATTCTCTTTACACTCCTCTGTCAAAATGAACATAACTCCTTTTTGAGTCAACCTGGTGAGTGGATTAGATAATCATGAAAAATAATTCACAAATCGTTGATAATATCCAGACAAACCAAGAATATTTCGGATCTCAGTTACTGTTTTTGGTCTCGACCATCATTCAATAACCTCTGTTTTTGTTGGATCCATAGATATCCCCTCTTTTGAGATTATGTGACCCAAAAAAGAAACTTTTTGAAGAAAAAAATCACACATGGTAAATTTTTCATAAATATTATCCATTCTCAGGGTCTTCAATGTAACACCCCATGATTCTACGGTACACTTCTCTCTGAATAATGCGATAGCGTGTGTTGTACGCAACATCGAGTTCTAACACACCACAACCAATCAAACTAGCTGTTATGAATACTAATACCTACTTTTTTAAATTTTATAATTTCATCTCTCAAAATGGAATTCATTTTTGGATTCAGAGTATCTAATTTAGCCTAAGGTGAAATTTTGGTACTTTTCAGATAACTTTAATATTTTTATGAATAGTAAAATTTACTAAATTTTAATTAAAAACATATTTTTTAATAAAAATAATTAATACTGATAAATTATGAATTTTAGTGGTTTTAAAGTATATTTAGAATAAATTTTTACCATTTAATACAATTTTGGTCATTGGACATAATTTCCCAATTAAAACAGACATAAACAAGTATCAATCTTTTGATAGTTATTATATCTCAAAAACACGCTTTTTGTTTTGACAGTGGGATTTAATATTAAATTATTTTCTACCACTTCTGTGTTTTGAATTTGAAAAAATTGATTCCATATTTGGAATCAGGATGTCCAAGTTGTGTAAACAGTTAACTTTTATTTTGAGACATTTTGAATAATTACTTCGGTAAATATTTTATTTACCATGGTTAAGGGTAAATCCGGTATATAAGGGTTAAAAATAACATTATAATAATACTAAATTACCCTAAAACATGTCCTAAACTTATTGGTGGATACTGGTCCGACCATGGGAATCTTTAGAACGATTTCGGGACCCCATGGAGCCACTTGTACGTGATCGGGACACTTTATTTTAATTAAGTTAAAATAAATACAAAAATGACAAAAACATATATCTTTTAGAAACAAAATTTTTACAAAGGGTTATATATGTTGGATTTTCAACTATAAATATTAATTAGAAATATAAAACTATTTCATACATAATGATATTTTATGTATAATTTTTCGACATTAAATAATTTAATTTATTTATGACACAATGATGATGCAGTAATTACCATAATAGCGAACAATTAAAATAATTGATATTATAAATACCAAAATAAATATAATTTTAGACTTTTAATGAAATAAACTATTTTTATAGGATAATATTACTTATTAGTATTGATTTAATTGAATTTTTTCGAAGTAATAATTCTGTTATAATTTTTACAAAAATCAACTATTGAATGCTGTCAAAATTGACAGAAAAGAGTTTTTAATCAAATATTATATTATTAATTGATATTAAATTTCTAAAAATCTAAGGTTCGTCCAAGAAACTTATATAATGATATTTCTATCATTAATTGACCACTTGTGGGTCACTTGGATGTATATAGTATGTTTATTAACTATATAATATAAAAATACAAAGTGACATGGTAAGTGTCAAACTAATTAACTAAGAGTTAAAACTTAAAGATAAGGTAAATATAATGACTCAAACCTATCTAAATTCTATTTTTTGAATGGTTCTAGACCTATCCCCACCTTAAACTTTAAATAATCCACTTTGGAACCATTATAAACTGAATATTAATTTATTATAAAATAATATATCTAGATTTTCCAAAGGTTCCCCTCACCCCTCTTATAAAAGGGCACTCCTCCTTATCATTACATCAAACCTTCAAAGCCTTTTGGTTAAGCCAACCACTTCCCAAATACTCTCTCAATGTCCCTCAATACAACCTAGAGGACTTATTTTGATCATAAAGCCAACTTATGGAGCCCTTTTGATCAAATCGAAAGGAAGAACCCGAAGAAGAGGTAATGTTAGCACCACCCTTTTTCAATTTCATTTCACCTTCAACTTCTTCATTCTTTGTTATTATCATTCTTAAATAATGATTCCAGTATCTACTCTATACAGTAATATTTTTATAAATATCGTACAACCATATTGAGTATTTGTCCATCCTTTGAATGACATGTCACCAGACATGCGTACGTACGGCTTACCGTCTCCACGTCGTGGTGTAATTGTTATTAAATATATTATTATTATTTGGATGGGTATAATAATGATGTGTAATTCGTGTAAATTATAAATATAACATGATAATAATTCTGTATATAAGATATTCCATCCAATTAAATATTATTTTAATATCAAAAAAATGATATTGTTTCTCGTGCGTACGTACGGACTACCGTCTCCATGAACGCGTTGAGATTCATTCTCCATCATATACATTCAAGTATAATTATCATTTTATGATTTAAAAATAATCTTTAAGGACTTGATATCATTTTGGATATGAATAAGATACATCCTATCCATGAAAAGAATGGCTTGATTAACAAAACATATCCAAGAAAACGAGCAAGTTAACGCCCGAAATGATGATAATACTAAGATATTGTTAACAAAGAAATGTTAAAAGATCATATATGATATCATATTAATATATATGATTCTTGTATAATTTAATAAAAATTATTTCACCATTATATAGAAGGTTAACCTATCCCAACCAAGGAAAAGTACAAAGTAAGGGTTTATTTCACAATATCTGTATTATTCGAGGTTGTTTATACGTAATAATCTACTGGGATATCTTTATAATCCACATCCATGATTCTTAAAAATGTATTTCAAAACATTTTTACTATTTACAAGAATATGGGTTAAAGTCATTTATACCCTTGTTTGACTTTTTATAAGAGGTTTATAAAGGAATATTTCCATCGTTTTCCAAACAAGGTGATTTTTAACCTTTTCGACAGAATTAAGGTAAGAATGCTTTTTTAACTTATATGGCTGGTGCGGCTATTTTCTGTCGTTATAAAATCGTCGAAGCATCCCATAAAATATTATAATAATATTTTACAAGAAAATGTTTTATTTTATAAATATATGACTCTTATATGATTTCAAAATAGAAAGATATACTTCTCTAAAAAGAGTTTTTATTTCGTCTATGTCAACATCCTTTAATGGATTTTACGCTTATTTGAAGTTGATTTATTATTATAAAAAACTTCTGTATTGTATTGAATATTTTGTGATATGTTTGACTGTGGATATGTTATTTTTATACTATTCATGGTTTATGGATGAAGTATTTATATTTCTTATTCTAGTTTTAATACGAATTTTTATGTTATGTTTGAACTTTTTCATATGGAAATGCATTGGACTTAATATGTGATGGGTGGAGCCCGCTATAGCTCCTCGATGCATTTGTAGGTATCATGAGACAAACTAGTGTCTTGGGATAAGGCCTTGACAAAATCTTATTTGTAGTCTTGGCACGAGGCCTTGGCTATGTGGTTATGATAGTCTGAAATTATGCATTCCATCATTATGAAAGAGGTTATTGATATTGCATGTGATTATTCGATTAGTATAATATCCATGTTAATAAGTAAATGACATTATTTGATTTTATTTTTTCCATAATATGTTTATGTTCAAGTTTAAAAGGCTTTTGTTTTAGTTGTACATTTCCTTAAATGATTATTCATATTTATGAATGTTTCTTCTATATTGTTATCCTTACTGGGCATTTGAGCTCACCCCTTTTCTATGTTTTATTTTTACCAGGATTTGAAAAAAATAATTTATGAATGACCTGCATGGATAGTATGAGGGCCTAAGAGTGTGGACTATGGAGACTATGTTGTTGTAGTTTTCATTTTTATGATGTAATGTTAAACATTATTAATGTATCTAGTTATTCCAAGGCTACTAAACTAATCGGTCTTTCGAGACTTGGTCTTTCTTGTGATCATGACAATGTTATGTAATAATGCACCGAATCTAGGTAACTAGGGTCAGGGCATTATAGTTGGTATCAATGGAAGATTAGTACAAACCTTGGAAACTAGATTTAGATAAACACAGATTAGAGCACGTAGACCTAAGATGAACTTTGAGGATTTGTATAGAAGAAATTCCTAGAATTTTGGTATTGTAGAAATTTTGTGAGTTTTCAGAGAAATACATCCATGTCTGGATACGAGCAGGTAGAGGGGGCTCCAGCATTGATGTACCTAGAGGTAAAACCTGAAAACACCTCTTTGAGATAGACTCTAAAGGGAAATGGTGCACGAAAATAGGCCTTGCTGTACTATTGGTTACGACACTCCCAGGGGATATGCTTAGGATAAATATCATTTTCATTACAAATCATTATGAAAGGTTTATGAGTATATACTTCAACGAATAAAACATTTTTATGATTATGGATTATATCCATAAATAGTTCAATTTATGTTAAGTGTTTTATATGTATGTAATTATGTATTTTGATTCATAAACTAATCTAGTTTATGCCATTGTTTTGATATGGTTCCTAGTGGAAGAAATGGAAACTGTATCAATGCACGCACTCCATGTAGGGATTTCCATCCTGCTCAAGATATTTATAGTGGAGCTGGTGATTCAACTGGTGCCGATCAGCTAATCACCATACTGGGATAACTCACTCAGGTTATGGATAATAACATTACCCGTATGGAGCACCCTGATCCGCAGCATGGAGGATCAATGTTAGATCGCTTCATGAGGAAAAAACCTCCAACGTTCAATGGGAGTACAAATCCCTTAGTAGCTGAGAAATGGATAAGTTCCCTAGAAAAAATATTTCAGGCTTTGGGATGTACTGAAAGGGAAACCGTTATCATGGCTGTTTACCGCGTCACTGGAGATGCTGATCAATGGTGGTCATTGATTCAAGACGTGAAGGAAGATGATTAAGTATCAAATATGGACGGGAGGGAGTTCAAAGATCTATATTTAGAAAAATACTTTCCTTATGACCATCGAGCAGATATGGAATGGCAATTTTCGAGTCTGAGACAAAAGGAGGATTATAGATAGAATTATCAAGGTCTTATGACATTAAAGTAAAGCAAGAGAAGAAGAGATATGCTGATCAATCTGGGAATGTAAATAAGGGGAAGAAGGGAAATGTTGAATATCCATCCTGTGGTAAATGTTGGAAGAAACTCCACGGTACTTTCTTGAAGGGAATGGGTGTATGTTACCAGTGTGGTGAAAAAGGCCACCAAGCTTGTGATTTCAGAGGGAAGAAGGAAGCTACTGATGTTCAGTGCTAAAATTGCAGGGAGATAGGACATTATGAAAATGAATATCCTAATCATCAGAGGAACTTACCTCAGAAAAGGCCAAGGGATCATGGCCAAGCTTATGCTATCACTACTGCTGAGGTAGAAGCTCCGAAAGACATGGTGGCAGGTAATTTAATGGTTTCCTCAAGTTTAGAAAATGCATTATTTGATTCTGGATCATCGCATTGTTTCATATCTTCCCAGTTTTCTAAGAAAATTAGATATTTCAAATTTGATTTAACAAGGGAGTTGTCAGTTAAAACTCCTAAGGGAAGTATCATTGGAACAGTGTTTTGTGAATCAGTCCCCATTAGAGCACATAATCGTCATACCTATGATTGAGTTTGATATAATCCTCAGTATGGATTGGATTTCAGACTATGATGCGAAGATTTATTGAAAGAAGAAGGAGGTTACAATTTTTGATGATGATGATAAGGAGCACCTTATCATTAGAGCCGAATCATAACCACTTAATTCTTATCTAGATCCACCATAGTAGCTCAACTAAATTCAATTATTGGGGAGGAAGAGGATGAAATTACAGTGGGTGTGGAAATAAATGTTCAAATAGAGGATGTAACTATTGTGAAAGAATATGTAGATGTGTTTCCAGAAGATTTACTTGGACATCCTCCAGAGTGAGAAGTTGAGTTTCCATTGATTTAATTCCCTGATCAAGGCCTATATCGAATACCCCTTATAGAATGACCACTGTAGAATTAGTTATACTAATGAAAAAACTAGAGGAATTGTGTAATAAGGGATTTATTCTCCATAGTGTTTCTCCATGGGGATCCCCTATTCTTTTTGTTAAAAATAAAGATGGATCTATGAGGTTATGTATCGACTACATGGAGATCAATGATATAACAATAAAGAACAAGTATCCCCTACCTTGCATTGATGATTTATTTGAAAAACTGCATGGAGATCAATACTTTTCATAGATTTACATTCGATCTGGATACCATCAATTGTTTGTAAAGATGGAAGACATTCCGAAGACAGCATTTTGAACTAGGTACGGGCATTACGAGTTTACAGTAATGCCTTTTGGATTGACTAATGCACCCTCTGTAGTCATGTATTTGATGAATATAGTTTTCAAGGAATATATTGATGAATGTGTGGTGGTATTTATTGATTATATCTTGGTATACTCCAAAAGTTACGAAGATCATGAAAATCACTTGTGCATTATCATGAAAACTCTGAGAAGACATGAATTATATGGGAAGTTTAGCATTTGTGAATTCTGGATTTAGGAGATTTCTTTTCATGGCCATATTGTCTCTAAATATGGAATCTCTCTTGATCCTTTTAAGACCAAGTCAATCCAATAATGTCATGCACCGACGAGTATAACTGAGGTATGTAGTTTTATTGGTTTAGCAGGTTATTATTGATGTTTTGTCCAGAATTTTTCCCGATTGGCTAACCCATTAACAAAGCTCATACATAAAGGGGTTAAATTTGTTTGGAAAAAAGAGTGTGAATAATGTTTCGAAGAACTGAAGAGAATATTACTCAATTCTCCTATATTTACTCTACCATCGGGGAGTGAGGGGTTCGTTATTTATAGTGATGCATCGAAGAAAGGACTTGGTTGTGTACTTATGCAGAATGATAGGGTTATTACCTATGCATCACGATAGTTGAAAATTTATGAACAAAACTATCCTACACATGATCTCGAGTTAGCAACTGTGATCTTTGCTTTGATGATATGGAGGCTCTACCTCTATGGTGAAAAATGTGAGATTTATACTGATCATAAGAGCTTGAAGTATATTTTCTCATAAAAAGAACTCAACATGAGGCAAAGGAGATGGCTTGAATTACTCAAGGATTATGATAGTAAGATACACTACCACCTGGGGAATGCAAACAAGGTGGAATATGCTTTGATCAAAAAAGATCATGGAGTTTTGAACAATATGAGAATTGAAAGGGATCCAATTTTCATGGATCTAGTAAATATGGACATGGGAATAACCATGGAAGGTGAAACTTAAATTATTTTTCAAATGGTTTCCAAACCATATTTACTAGAAATGATTAAGACATCTTAGAACGATGATGAAGAATTTAAAAACAAGATTAAAGCTGTGAATGATGGGAGATTGAGAGACTTTGTGTATAAAGATGGAATTTTGAAATTCGGGAAGAGACATTGTGTTCCCAATATACCTAATCTAAAAAGGGAATTGCTGGATGATGCACATAGTTCCAATTTCTCTATACACCTTAAGAGCACAAAAATTTATAGATATTTGAAGGAACATTTTTGGTGGGACAACATGAAGAGGGAGATTTCTGATTTTGTGTCAAGATGTATGGTTTGTCAATAAGTGAAAGCTGGAAGGAAACAGCCTGGAGGAGTCATGCAACCTCTTCCTATACCGGAGTGGAAATGGGACAATATTACAATGGAATTTGTCATGGGGCTACCAAAGACTCCTAGAGACTTATATCATGATATTTGTATCAATAATGGACCACTTGGGGGTCTCTTTGATGTATATAGTATGTTTATTGACTATATATTATAAAAATACAAAGTGACATGGTAAGTGTCAAACTAATTAACTAAGTGTTAAAACTTAAAGATAAGGTTAATATAATGACCCAAATCTGTCTAAATTCTATTGGTAGAATTGTTTTAGACCTATCCAAACCTTAACCTTTAAATAATCTACTTTGGAGGCATTAGAAACCGAATATGAATTTATTATAAAATAATATTTCTAGCTTTTCCAAAGGTGCCCCTCACCCCTCTTATAAAAGGGCACTCCTCCTTATCATTACTTCACACCTTCAAAGCCTTTTGGTTCGGCCAACCTCTGCCCAAATACTCTCTCAACTTCCCTCAATACAACCTAGCGGCCTTAGTTTGATCAGAAAGCCAACCTAAGGAGATCTTTTGATCAAATCAAAAGGAAGAACCCGAAGAAGAGGTAATGTTTTCACCACCCTTTTTCAAATTAATTTCTTCTTCAACTTCTTCTTTCTTTGTTATTATCATTCTAAAATAATGAATCCAGTATCTCATATATACTGTAATATTATTATTAATATGGTACAACCATATTCAGTAATCTATCCATCCTTTGAATGACATGTCACCATACGTGTGTACGTACAGCTTACTGTCTCCACATCGTGGTGTAATTGTTAATCAATATATTATTATTATTTGGATGGGTATAATAATGATGTGTAATTAATGTAAATAATAAATATAACATTATAATGATTCTGTATATAAGATATACAATCCAATTAAATATTATTTTAATATCAAAAGAATGATATTGTCCCTCGTCCGTACGTACGGACTACCGTCTCCACGAACGCGATGAGATTCATTCTCCATCATATCCATTCATGTATAATGATCATTTGATGATTTAAAGATAATGTTTAAGGACTTGATATCATTTTGGATATGAATAAGATACATCCTATCCATGAAAAGCATGGATTATATAAAAAACATATCAATGAAAATGAGTATGTTAACACCTGAAACGACGATAATACTAAGATATTATTAACAAAGAATTGTTAAAAGATCATATATGAAATCATATTAATATATAGGATTCTTGTATAATATAATAACAATTATTTCACCATTATATAGGAGGTTAACTTACCCCATCCAAGGAAAAGTACAAGGTAAGGGTTTATTTCACAATCTCTTCATTATCCGAGGTTGTTTATACGTAATAATATACTGGGATCTCTTTATCATCATCATCCATGTTTCTTAAAAATGTATATCAAAACATTTTTAATATTTACAAGAATATGGGTTAATGTCATTTATACCCTTGTTTAACATTTTATAAGAGGTTTATAATGGAATCTTTCGGTTGTTTTCCAAACAAGGTGCTTTTTAACCTTTTCGACAGAATTAAGGTAAGAGTGTTTTTTTAACTTATACGGTGGGTGTGGCTATTTTCTATCGTTATAAAATCGTTGAAGCTTCCCGTACAAGCTTATAAGAATATTTTCAAAAAAAATGTTTTATTTTATAAATATATGACACATAAATTATTTCAAAATATAAATTTATATTTATCTAAAAAGAGTTTTGATATCATCCATATCAACATCCTTTAATGGATTTTATGCTTATTTGAAGTTGATTTATTATGATACAAACCATCTTTATTGTATTGAAGGTTTTGTGATATGTTTGACTGTGGATGTGTTATTTTTATACCATTCATGTTTTATGGATGAAGTATTTACATTTCGTATGCTAGTTTTAATATGAATGTTTATGTTATGTTTGATCCTTTTCATATGGGAATGCATTGGACTTAATATGTGATGGGTGGAGCCCGCTATAGCTCCTCTATGCCTCGGTAGGTCTAATGAGACAAACTAGTGTCTTGGCATAAGGCCTTGACAAAATCTTATTTTTAGTCTTGGCACGATGCCTTGGCTATGTTGTTACGATAGTATGGCATTATTCATTCCATCATTATGAAAGTGGTTATTGATATTTCATGTGATTATTTGATTAGTAGAATATCCATGTGAATAAGTAAATGGAATTATTTCATTTTATTTTTTCCATAATATGATGAATTCAAGTTTAAAAGGATTTTTTTAGTTATACATTTCCTTAAATCATTATTCTTATTTATGAATGTTTTCTCTATATTGTTATCCTTACTGGGCATTTGAGCTCACCCCTTTTCTATGTTTTATTTTTTCCAGGATGTGAAGAAATAATTTATGAATGACTTGTAGGGATAGTATGAGGGGATACGAGTGTGGACTATGAAGACTATTTTGTTATAGTTTTCATTTTTATGATATAATGTTAAACTTTATTAATGTATCTTGTTATTCCAAGGCTACTAAACTAATTAGTCTTTCGAGACTTGATCTTTATTGTGATCATGCCAATGTTATTTAATAATGCACTGACTCTGGGTAACTGGGGTCGGGGCGTTACATTCAATATAATTCTCAAGTGATCTTCATGTTCTTCCTTTCTCTTTGAATAGACAAGAATATCGTCTACAAAGACTACCACAAACTAATCAAGATAGTCTCTAAAGACTCTATTCATTAGATCCATGAATATAGCAGTGGAATTAGTAACACCAAATGGAATCACTATAAATACATAGTGTCCATGCCTTGTATGGAAAGATGTCTTTGTGTATATCCTCCCTTTTGACCCTTAATTGATGATACCCTGAACGAAGATCAATCTTGGAAAAGTATTGAGCTCTAAGTAGTTGGTCAAATAAGTCATCAATGCGTGGGAGATTATATTTGTTCTTGACAGTGATCTTGTTAAGTTTTTGATAATCAATGCAGAGTCTCATTGATCTATTTTCTTCTTAACAAAAAGAACAGGTGCTCCCCTAGGTGACGTACTAGGGAATATGAATCCCTTATCATTATTATCTTGGAGTTGCTTCTTCAATTCATGCAACTCAATTGGATCCATTTTATAATGTGTCTTTGAAATCGTCATAGCACCCGGTAAGAGTTCTATTGAAAACTCAACTTCACTATTTGGTGGAAGACATTGAAGTTCCTCCGAAAAGACATCATCAAACTCTTGTACAATGGGAGTATTCTTAATCATGAGTTTCTCCCCAAACATTTTAGATAAATAACCTTCATTTGTTGGAATCAAGACCCATAAGATAGAAGAAATTTCTACTGAAAGGTTATATTAATCCTTGCAGTGATAGATGATCATAGATTGATTAGGAATATGAAATATAACTTCCCTTCATTGGAAATCGATATGAGCTCCCTATATGGAAAGCCAATCCATGCCAATAATCACATTAAATTCCACTATAGGAAGGATCACAAAATTTGCAAGAACCACTTTCCCACAAACATCAATCGGAGAAGAATTGTAAACTTTTGATGTGACTGTGGTGCCATTAGGGGTTGTCACAGCTAACTCAACATCTAATTGTTGAGGTAATACTGCGATACCCTTAGAAAAATATTCAGAAATAAAAGAGTGGGTGGATACAGAATCAAATAAATGATTTTCTACTTAAGAGTGGATGGTAAGTGTACCTTTTACCACTTATTTATCATACTCCACATCGCCGATAAAAATTTCATGTGACTTTACTTTATCTATGGAATTAAGAGTTTTTTGATGTCGATCATCATAAAAAACCATTGGATTAGGGCAATGATTAGCATAATGCCCCATTTCCTTGCATTTATAACATTGAAGTGTAAGAGGTGCCTCCTATGTAGACCTTTCTTTGTTCAAATCACTAGATATATTTTTCCAATCATTACTGCATTCAAATGCCCAATGACCTTATTTTCCATATTTGAAACATTTACTTTTCCCTTTAAGACAATTCACTTCATGTTTATTTCCACACATTGAGCATAAGGGAAAACTCATCTTCTTTTCTGTGTGGTCTTTAGATTTTCCTTTGAATTCAATTTTCCTCTTCTTATCAAACCCATATGACTGATGGGTTACTCCAATATCCATTTCAACCATGAGAGAAAAAAGAACAATTTCCTTGTATCTATTGAAGTCCCTTATGGCTAATGCCCTCCGGAGACTTGTTTTTAAGCTACTAAAGAATTGATCGATCTTACTATGAGGTTGGATAATAATTCAAGAAGCGTACCTCTAAAGTATTGTAAAACTGGATTCTTAGGTACCAACAGATTCATCATCCTTTTACTTGAGTCCAAGAAACTCCTTCTCCATCTTTCTTCAAATAATATGAGGGAAGTACTTATTGAAATATAAGTTCTTGAACTCATCCCATTCCATGGACTAAATTTCATCTTGGGGCCTTGTATTCTTGATAAGGTTCCACCATTGATCATCATCACCTTCAAAACTATATACTGCTAAGATGAATTTATCATGTTCAGGACATTGCAGAACTAAAAATATATTTTCAATAGTACTGATCCATTTTTCAGCAACTAATGGACAAGTGGACCCACTGAATGAGGGTGGACACTGCCTCACGAAGGATTCAACAGAATGTTGCTCCTTCCTTTGCTCATTTGGAAGTCCTGTATGATTCATATCTTGAGAAAGTTGTGTGAGAATCACTACAAGATTTTTCATTCCATTTACCTTAATGTTTGGTTTCTCAGGGGGTCAATCATTAAATTTCCCATCACATTTAGCATTAACACGGTTCCTTCAGGTTCCAGCCATTGACTAAAACCGATAAGCATAGTGTGAGAAACAATAATCATAATAGTAAAACCACATAATAAAGAATAAAATTTCACACTTATGGTATTATCATAATTTATTCATGGCCATTTCTAAAACATTATGATTGTGTTCTATGCTTAGACATATCCTTAGGGTTCTTACTAAGGCATTCACATCCCAGTTTCCAATTTTTTACTATACCTTTCCTCTGATAAGAACTATAATAATCTAGAATTACTTCTAGTGGACTATAATTGATAACTATCAAGGAACTCCATGGGCAGCTAGACCCCATGGGCGGGACACACCACCATCCCCAATGGCAACCATTTCCTCATGAAGCACTTGGGCGGAGATCCATGCTTCGTCCAACGCTCACATGTGAGAGTTCCCAAGGATCAGATTCATTCCTACCTCCTTGGCCTCTGATACCAACTATAATGACCCATACATTACATATATTGTTATTACATCAAAATTAAAGCACACTTATTACAACATATAACAAAACCATGAAAGGACCGTATATGTATAGTTTCTTTTGAATCTGGGAAACATAAATAACTGGTTCATAAATCATCTACAATGTCTCCCTTTTATATTATCATATCTAGAGTCCCTTTTGGAATATCTTACTTAATACCCTTCTTCCTGAATTAGGGAAAAGAAAACATACCAAAGGGTGAGCTCAAATGCTTAGTAAGGGTAAACAAAAGAAATATCAATCATATCATATTCATAAGAACATAATATTTTGAAAATCTTAACCTGCAAAAGAGATCATAATATCATAACATGGGATAAATCATGGTAGTGAAATGTAATCCCATTAATAATAACATGAGACTTTGTGTCATACACACATAATCATATAGAATAATTTTTTAGTAGTCAAGACTCATTTCCAAGACTATCCTAGTGGACAAAGTCCATTTCTGAACCGAGTTCACTCCTCGTTTCAGTCCTATATCACTGAACTGGATTAACCTTCCATTCCAGCCATGTCTATCTCATGAGATATAAATCTTTACCTAATTCATTAGAGGGAGATATAGGTCCCACCCATATCATAATTATACCATTCTTATGTGCTCCACAAAATCATAAATTATATATCATAGCATAACCCATGTAATAAAAATGGTATTTTAAACATCAGGCCATCATAACATAATCAATATAAGATAAAAGGAAATAATAAAAATTATTCTATCATAACATGATCAAATCAATGTAAAAATAGGGACAAAAATAGAACCCTATATTATCTTAGAAAGAAAATAATTTTGATAAAACACTTGAACATCATTCTTGAGGAAAATATCCATTCTAATTCAAAAACAATTTTACTTTCTTAACATTTCATACAATTTTAAACTAAAATAAGCTGTTTAAAAATAATCTTGAAAACCTGTTAAGGAAGCTTCATGAAATCATAAAAATCCATTCATGCCGTATAGGTTAAAAAAACATTTCTCTTATACATTGGCTGGAAAAGTCAAAAAATTCCTCGTACTAAAAACGACAAAAGATTCCTTTCATATCGTTTACTAAAAAACTCACCAATGAGTAAAATTGGATTCAAATTTTTTTAGGAGGATAGAAATAATATTACATATTATAGAAACATGGATGTGGATGACAAATATTCCCCAGTAAATTCTGAAGTATAAACAATCTCAGATAAAAATGAGATTGCGAGATTTTCCCTCACCTTAGGTCTGATATGCTTCATACATATCCGAACATGCTGTATAATGATTTAAATAATTTCATTGACTTAGTTTAGAATCATATTCATTGTTATTATATCATACATGGTCATATTCTTATCTTCTTATTAGTAATATTTGATTGCTACTTGTTATTCGGGTGTTCATTGCTTTATGTTGTTATGCATGTCTTGTCAAATAAATTATTATTCCACATTTTAGGTTATATCTACACCATTTTCAGAATGTTAGTGGTATATTATATATCATATTTATTCATTCAATTCATTTATATAATCATGGTTTAGTGATGATCATGTATAATGAATCACATCGCATCATGGAGACGGTAAGTCATACGTACGCACGAGCGACGATATCGTTCCCATAATTATTGAATGGTAATGGATTTGATAGTAGAATATCTCAGAATTAGTATCATGTTATAATAATTATATACATAGTTATTATTTTCACCATTATACCCATCCAATTAAGGGGGTGGTGGAAAACATATTACACCACGACGTTGAGATGGTATTCGGTATATACGCACGCACAATGATTTCATTTTCCGTAGGATGGATAGATGGTGAAATAAGGTTTTTTCATATTCATAAAAACATATCAGTATATGTGTGATACTGATGTTATTACATTATAATTAAACAGCTAAATAAGAGGAAGTAGAAGAAGGAGGAAACTTGAAAGAATCGGTAGAAGAGATTACCTCTTCATCGGCGTGCCTCCTTTAACCTTCCTCTTAAGGGAATAGAGTTTGTCTTTTGAGAAGACCAGGACGTCTAATATGTTTCTATGGATTTTGAGAAGGTAAATGGTAAGGTTTTGGCCGAGCTAGAATGCTCAAAATTGTGTAAAGAGGAGAGGGAGGATGTGCCTTTTTATAAGGGTGGAGAGGGGCACCTTATGAAAAACTTAAAATATTATTTTAAAATAAAGTAATATTCGGTTTATAATAGCTCCAAAATGATTTATTTATAAGATAAAGTTGGTATGGGTAGAAATACTCTAAACCAATAGTTTTTAGGTAAGTTTAGGATAATATTTTAACCATATCATTTAGATTTAACTCTAAGTAAAATAATTTAACTTTTACTGTGTCTTCTTGTTTTCTTACACTATATGGTTAATAAACTTACTATAACAAGCCAATAGAACCCCAATAGGTTCAGTATAAATATATATAACCTTATATAAGTCATTTGGCCAAACCTTATATTTTTAGGAATAAAATAACAATTAATAATATAATATTTTAAAAAAAAACTTTTTTATGTCAACTTTGATACTATTTGGTAATTGATTTTTGTGAAAATCATTACATCATGATTAGTTAGAAAAAAGTTCATTAAATCAATAATAACATGTCATATTGACCTAAAAATTATTTTGATTCATAAAAAGTCTCAAATTACATTTATTTTGGTATTTATAATATCAATTATGTTAATATTTCACTAATATTGTAATTACTGCATCATCATTGTGTCATAAATAAATTAACATATATAATGTCTAAAAATTACAAATAAAATAAAATTATGTATTAAATATTCTTAGATTTCTAATTAATATTTATAGTGTAATTTATCTCCTGTATAACCCTATATTAAAAATGTTTTAGTTATTAAACATTGATTTTAACTCTTTTAACTCTTCTTTAAATAAATAAATATTAAATCTCCTAATCTAATACAAGTGTACCTAAAGGGTAATATTTTATTCATAAGATTTTTTTTTCGAATTAGAGTTATAAAATAGAATTTGGACATGTGTTAGGGTAATAATAATATCATTTTTACCCTTAATTACCCTATTTACATTTAACCGTGGTAAATAAAAGTAAAAAGTTATTATTCACTAAAAATTAGTTTTATCTTATTGAACCACATTTTAATCCTTGATATTAACCATGTCTCTATGATTTTTTAAATTCAACTCACAGAAGCAATAATATTATGTTTTATGTACAATTGCAAATGCTCATAGGAGGAGGGTAAAAGACGGTAAAAAGTTAAATAAATTTTTTATATATCTAAAATTATTATAAAACGACTCCAATGATTTACATTGAAATTATATAGGTATTATGTATCAATTTTGACCTAAAATAAATATAAATAAAATAAATAATTATTTAAGTAAAAAAACTGTTTTTAAAGAGTAACCCAGTGTTTTCACTATACATCAAAAATTGAAAGTTTTCAATAAAATACCAAAAATTCAACCTAGGATAATTTCGATAATCTGAATCCAAAAATGAAGTCCATTTTGAATGATAAAATTTATAAAATTTCAAAAAGTGGGTATTACTATTCATAAAAGCTAGTTTATATAATATTTTAATAACATATCGTTGTTTAGTGAAACTCGGTATTGCATACAACGCAAGCTATTAAGGAAGGTTTCTCTTGCATGTAACACAAGACAAGACAATGTTGTGAGTAGTGAATGATTCATTTATATAATAGAATACATAAAAAATTATTTCTCATAAAATCTCGGGTGTTACATAGAATATATTGATAACTTTCATGGTTTAGCCACATAATCTCAGTGATGTTGGGGATGGAATTTGCGGATCTCTCTTTGACGAATGTAAACAAGATCATGGGTCAACTATTTACATGAAAAGGAATCAGAGTGTATGACCAATGAAAATCAAACAAGTAAATTGTTAATCATACAAAAAACCCAATCATGGAATGATGTTTTCAATATCGGCTTCCTTCCCCCTTTTAATCTCAATTATGTACAATGATAAATCTACCAATGGACTAATCTGAAGATCATTATTTTTGTACGATGGGATCTATTATGGGGATATAATTAAGGAAATTTCATTGTGACTAAATTTTTATCTATTTGTTCAAATTTATACGAATGATGAATTGTGGTTGAAAAAAACATCATCTCTTGTTCACTACTTATAATACTTCATGTTCTTTGATCCCTCAATTCATTATTCATTATGAGATTCATCATTTGGACTATAATTTGTTGTATACCATAATTTCGACCATTTCACATCTAATTGATGGGGTAAATTTTCAAAATAAATTATCATGGATTGAGAAGACATGTATGTGGTGTGAAGACTGAGGTGGTCGTGTATTGGATGACTTAAGTACCATATTTTCATGTTCATTATTAATGATCAAATAAATCCTTCAATTGAGTTTTTGTCGAAATTGAAGGGCCATGATGTGTTAATCAATTGTGAAGTGATTCACTTGGACATGGTTTACAATTCTAAATGGTGGAGGTTAACAATAGTAAGGCCATATGATTGGAAAATCATGCTAGATCTAGATATAATAATCATTAAAATTATTTTTTACATGGAATTTAGGTGGGAGTGACAAGCCATGTGGACCCCAAATATAGTCAGAATGAGTTTTTTAGAATTTTGAGGGTCACATGGTATTTGAACCTGCCACAAGGTGTGTCTCCTCACCCTAGTGGCTCTATATATACCTCGCATGGTACACATACATGATATGGACTAGAGATGCATTGGCACACTATGTACCCCATGAGGACATGGTTTGGAATGCTGAACCTGAGCATAATCGTGTAATGCTTCATGGGAAACCACAAGTCATGTTCTATTACTCACACATAGAAATGGTAACTATCCATTCACATAGGTATGACCTATTTCATTGAGTAAAAATGTGTAACCTGCAAAATTCCTTGTACATCATTAAATTTTGTGTGGTGTCTTGTCATATCTATCATAGAAATGTTTTGTTATGGTGAATGTACTATAATTTATCAATAAGGGTTATTAAATAATTTCGTTATACACACATGAAATGAATCCCTGTGGCAGGAATTCTTTGATAGAGTTGTTGGATTCAACACTCGAGGCCTGGAGTGAGATATTCAATTCATCATTGTTCAATTGGTGGAGTTCATGGCATCAACCTAACCAACACTGTGTGGAAATCTATTCCCAACATAGTAGTATTATCCATATTTAGTTGGTGATAATACATATGTCCTTCAGTCTGATCCTCATTTGTGTATTGTATCTCATTAAAAAATTAGTGAGTACCTCTTATGGAGGGAGATTAAAGTAGGTGACTCTAATAAGGATATAAACAGTGTTATTAGACTCAAGTATCATGTTATTCCATATGTTTTTTTTTAGAACCATTAAGATAAAATCATAGTCTACAATTATGTTTGTGAAATGCCTTTTTCTGTGCATCTTGTTGTGTATATCATGAAATTATTGTTAAATATTCTTTAGAAATATACTTGTGTAGATATGGAAGATATTATTTTATTTGTATTCTTTATGGTTTTGGGTTGTCATATAGGTCATTTTTATACTCTCTCCTACAAGGGTATTTGAAATTGTTTTCATGAAATAAGAATATGATCATCTATTTTAAAGAGTCTTAGATAGACCTAATCAGATGGTACTAAGTGATACTAAATAGACTGAGTTATATTCATATGATATATTGACAACATTCCCCACTATTACTTTTTTGTTATATTTTTTATACTCATTTTGTAGGTCCCGTTTTTTTCCCTATTTATATTCTTTTAAATGTTTGTGTACTCTGGTTGTTTGATTTAGATGTATACATGCATGTTTTCTCGGTTATTTTTAAATTTAAAGAATTGTATATGATTGGATATGTGTGCATGTGTGTCTGTTTGTGTCAATGAAAATCTTCTAAGGCCTCCAATGTTAATAATATTCCTACTCAATTGTAGTTTCAATGACATAGACTATTGGAGGCTGTCCTGAAGAGTCACTGTATAGGCCCATTTTTGACTGGTCATCAAAAAACTTATAAATACAAGAACATTTAGTGGGGAAGTGTTTTTAATCTATTCTGATGTATCAATGAATGGATTGAGATGAAGTTTCATGAATAATAATATTGTTATAACAAATTATGCATAAAAATTAAATCTTCTTTATACAAATTACAAAATTCCTTATTAAGATTCACATATTGTTTTATTCATTAATTATATGGATATTTTAATTATATATAAAAATGATTGATATATATACTATTCATGAAATATTAATGTATATATACATAAAGAATATTATTAATATTCACCCAAGATGATTTTTAGATCTAATTAATGTTTTGATTTCTCAACAAATTACCACATAGGGAATGAAATCAAATAATATGATATTTTGAGTCTATTGATATTGATGTGGTGGGTGGTATGGTTTGAATATTCATTAAATCATTGCCTGAGGTCATAAACCATCAATGTAGTACATGATCCCACAAATATATTCTTCCATCTTTGACACCATAACAAATGTGGTCTTGGATAATGATAATAATTTCTTCTTTATTTATAGAGGAGAATGAAAATTGGAAAATTTCCATTCCATTAATATATAGGTCCTCTCAAAGCTAGATAGATTAAAATGTACATTTTATTTGGTCTGTTTGGATGCTATTATGCATGATCTACTTGAGGTGGTGCATGATTCCTATGATGGTGGAAACTTCCCATGGGTGGAAAGTGATTCTATACTTATTCTCATTTAGATGTAAAAGGACCCATCATTAATAAAATAATATTTCACAAAATGTATATATACCATTTCATATACGGTTCTAGATAGTATGATCTATAGAAGACATTCAGGGATCCTCCCAATTTGAATATTTGATGAGAATCATCAATGTATCATTGGAAATTTCTATATATTGTGAAATTTGAATATTGAAAGAGATGATAGAAGAGACTAATAATAATTCACAAGTATCTGGAATTTTTATTAATGATTACATGGAGAAATCATATAAAAAGATTTAATTGGGTTTTATTTTTACGGTTCCCAACTATATGGGCTTCTACCCACATGCTGATAATCTAATGTTCTGATTCATAATGACACTATTGTTATCTATATTCATCAATTAAAGGATATTTGGGTTTATAAATTACATTGTAGTATTTATATGCTAATCTATCTAGGGTTATCTATATTTTTAAAGGGATGTAGATGAAGAACTTTTATATATGTTTTAGGTTTTAAAAGAGGGGATGTGTTATCTTCACGACACATTTTATGGGAACTTTATGACCTTATATGGTCAATCAATGTCAATAATCTATATGAAATATCCAGACCATTAGCTGAGGATATTAGTCATAGATTGAACCCCTCCAATTTTTCACATATGATATAGAAATATTTCTCAATGGAATCTCAAAAACCATTACAGTCCTCAATGGTGTTCTAGATGAATTTACTAAGTGAAGTGACCACATTGTAAATCATTAAGAAGATAATGTCTATTTATGGACAGGATGAATATAAAGACATGTTTAAATCATCAAAAATAAAATAGGTATTTTTTAAGGAACATCCAAATGTGTTACATATGTTCTTATATAATGTTTTGGAGACATAATATTAACCATCATGACAAGGTTGTTGGAAATATATCTTATACAATAAAAAATAGTAAAACCATGTTCTTTTCCCTGGGTTGATGAGTAATTCTTTAAACATTAGGATAACCTTCATCCCCAACAGTCCCAAATAGTTCGCATGTTCCCAAAAATGATCATTGATGGTATTAAAAATATATTGACCACATTCCAATTGTACTGAAATTCTAAAGGATGATTTAACAAGGATTCATGGGAAGGAGTGACTTGACTAAGAGTGGAATGTGATATCAGGATGTGTAGAACTATATGATGATGGAATGCCCTTACACAAGGCTGTATTGGTAATAATTATATTTTGTAACATTTTGGAAACATTCATATTTGATAAGTGTGGGGAGAACCTGAGAAAACTAAAAATAAACTCATCTAATGATTAGATAATGAAAATACTATATTTTCTCCATCAATAGTTCCATGAATGATGGATTAACAGGCAAAGAGATACAATGTTTTTACATGAAAAAATGGAAAATTATATGTTAAATTTCTATATATTACCTTCCCCATATCATATATTCAAATATGATTGTTATTATGTCACATTTACCTTGGTGGTTTTAAGCATGGAATAATGTGATATATTTCATTTTATTAATCTATCTGAACTACATGGGAGGTTCCCCATGATAGTTTGGTATCTTTTTTGTTTATTCATTATGTCTTATAGATCATTCCTCATTATCTCCTCGGAATGAGATTCATGAATATTCAATTTACGTTGAAAATAAATACCACAAAATTTCAATTTTTTCATCTAGCACATATGAAGCTATGTTATCTCCATAAACAAATAGAAGAATTTTAAGGGGTAACATAGTCATGAAATACTATTTCATCCAACATAAAATATAAGTTTTGAATTAAATCTTATTTAATGATGATGAATGGTTCATCTCAGTGTGGAATGTGGTGGGTGATTTCATGGTAGTGACATCCTCAATCCTTCAAGTTGAAAATTTCTAACAATAATGGTATAAAGGGGATGGCTCAAAAGCCACTTAGAAGAAGGAAATATCCATTATTTTGTTAGATTACTATTATTATCTTTCTGATGCATGAAACATGTCATTACTTTAGGTACATGCTTACTCATGGATGGATCTTACTGTTAGTATGATTTGACTAGCATCATGCCTCAGTGTTATTTATAAAAAAATGTATGTGGAACCATCTATGAGAAAATTTTTGAACGATAGGTACGATAATGATGGTGTCCTGAGGATTATATATTGGGTGTGTTGTATTTGTTAGAAAATATCATAAAAAGGTTTGAAGATTTATATAGATGGATATTGTTTCATGGGTTCGATGAGGGGGGAAGGGTTGTTTAGGACTCGACAGGTCTAGTGGTTACAGTATTCATTACATATTTTGTCATGGGACTCACATCAAGAAGATAAATGTGATTTTCTAAAAGGCCTTAATTTATTTATTATAGAGGACATTTCTCTGGTAGAGCTTGAAACTGATTCTATGAATTTTTAAATCTCCTTAAAATCCATCATTGTCAAATCATGGTCAATATCATATAATTTCATGAGATATTTGTCCATCATAAACAATCATATAATCATAATCAACATATCGGGAGAGGGAAAAAGTTTCATTATTTTATAGTGTTGAGGTCCTCTATTTAATCAAAGTATATAAACATATATAGATTCTACTGTCTTCAACTAGAATGTTTGAGAATCATCTAAGGTGATTCTCGTGGGATACACAACATAAAACCCTTGGTTTTTCTTTAATCCATTCATATGTTAATTTACCTTGAATGTACTTTTTATCTTTCAAAATAATAATATTTTTAGTTTTTTATTAAACCATAAATATTATTGAAGAAAAACTAGGTGAAGAAGGAAGATGGAGAGCCTCCAAATAAGGTTATAAATGTTCTTAAGTTTATCCACGATTGTGATAGAAGGATAACGTTCAAAAACATTATATGTGTTACATATATATACGATTTGGAGGAGATGTTACATAAAGTTAATATTTATTTATTTTTCATGGTTGTAAATATCATTATAGAGATATGAATGATTATTTAGGGTGATGTTTTTTGAAGATATCTATTATATAGGGTGAATCTCAATGCATGTTGTGTTAGTAAGATAAATTTGAAAGAAAAAGTCTTTAGGGGATATATTATCCATTATAGAAAACAAAATGGAACGAAAAAACATCACCATAGATATTTTTAGGAATCCCAAAAATATTTAATTGACAAAATTCTATTCAGTGTGTATTCAATCACATCAAAATGTAATCACACATCATTTTTAATTGAGAACATTTTATATACACCATCTACTATGGATGTGTATAAATTATATGGTAAGGATTAATATATTACCAAATTCAACGAAATATGAATGATATTTATGTTATACATCATTGTTATGAAAAATTCACTTGAATGACCTAGATATTGAGTTGATCATCATCTCAATTTTTGATCATCAAATTTATGGATACTATGATATAAAAACTATAACCATATATGTTGTTGAATGAACTTTATCTATGGGTTTTAATTGTGGTTGGAAAAAAAATCCTATAAATGACATTTCTTATGGTAATATCTTTCACAAAATCATACATATGGAACCTTCTTAATCCATCATTAGAATGAAGTGTATAAATCTAATGTGATATGACGATGTTAGAGAAATAAATCTATTGGGGGATAAATAGGATATGTAAATGTTAGATAAAGATAGATCAACTCAATCGTACATCAACTAAACTCAGATTCCATAGAAATAATGTGTTGTGATTAATTAGAATGATCTTAAATTTTATGTTGGGCAAAATGTGGATATTTAAATTTCAACATAGAAAAATATTATCAGAATCAGAATGAAGGGAATTTTGAGACCTAGTAATATCATAAAATTTGGTATTCTTGATCAACAAGGGATGGTAACATAACAATTGGCTCTATAATTGTACCTCCAACATACCCTTTCTAACAGTCACGATGTTTTCCTTGAAAATCAACTGAGGATATATAAATGTGATTAATAACATGTACTGGACAATGATGTTATGCAACTGTAACAATGTATTTCTTGTGATAAAAAATTATTTGATATTCAGGATCATAGAGAGAATGATCAATAAAATAATACATCTCATATAGTCAACGTTTTTTTTCAAGAAAAATAATTTTAGAAAGTTACATGAAAAACTAATGATTTGATAAAGCAAAACTTTCCATAGTTAGGTGTTTTAGAATAATTTAATTTTTAGGGAAAAATTAATTTCATTTGGGTAATGATGTAACATATTGAGATATTATGTAATATTTTTTCAAATGAAGATAATTTTATTTGATATCTCTAATTACACCCAACACTTACATGAAATGAACTCTGGCAAACTATTAAAATCTAATTATTTAATGAAATATCTATAACATAGTAATAAAATGTATTTGTTATTATTATGCCAAAATAAATTATTATAATTTAATATTTTAAACATTACTAAAATAAATTTATTGGTTATCAATTGATTATAAATAGAACAAAAAAATCATTTGAAAGGGAAAAACAGTTTTTTCAAAAAAAAACATTTTTTATTCCTGCATTGTGTTTTTTATCATAACAAGTAAAATTAATCATTATTAATGAATAGTTTTAATGAGTAAATATATTTTATATTCAACTAATTTACGTTTCATTAAATAAATTTTATCCCTCACATAAGATATTAATATATCAAGTTTAACGCCTAAATTATATATATTTTTAAAAATAATGTTTTTCATCATTTGAAATTATATTAAATTTTTTTTCAATTTTAAAATATATAGTTTTATAAATGATACCCATTTATGAAATAATCCAATCCTCATTATTATATAGATAATTTTTTAATTTATTCAATACAAATTTTTTTTGATGAATAGTAATTAATATTACTTTTTACTAAAAGGAGTCAATTCATTCACAGAAAAAAATAAGGGTCTATTTTCAAAAGGTTTTTAAAAATATAATTATTTTAAGTATAATATTATTAAACCAATTTATTTTATTTTAATACATTTTATGATCAATTTATTTATGAAATCATTTTATATGAACATGTTTCTTTAGACTCACATTTTGCATCACATAGATGCGTTTCATATTAAATTAAATTTGTGTTCTAATGTGAAATTATTATGATAAAATTGATTCTATAGTTATATTCAATTTTTTAATAATAAATTATATTTTCAAATAATTTTTCACTAAAAATTAAAAGTAAACACAACAAAAAATAACTGATGTTATTAGGGTTAAAACATGTTTACAAGTGGCTAAAATGTCGATAAAATTATGTTTACAAATTAAAAATTTAAAAATACTTATGTATAGGAATATTTAGAAAACATATTATCTCAAAATGGAATATATTTTATATAAATATTATCATGGGATGAATATACCCTATTTAATTTTTTTTTGTAAATTTCCATGTTCATACACTCCACAACATATAAAAGGACTTATCATATCATCTGCACTCCACGTATAATGATCCTTATATATTTGAAAATAACATCATAAAACCCAATCCTAACACCATTCCAGCATTCTAAAGGCCTTATTTTGATTTGTAGACCCTCCAATGAAGGATTTGGTTATTAACCTCAATCGTTTTTCTAAAGAAGATGTATTGACCTTAATAAATTATTTTTATTTTCTTTATTCATCCATATTCTTAATAGATTACTCAATAAAAATGATATAATAAAACATGTAACTTCTATATAATGATATTATATTTATTTAATGGAATAACATCTATTCATTTCCTCTAACAACAATTGATAAATGAAACTATCCATCATGTGTACCATCGACTGACACCTCATCAAATAATGTAGTTTTTCCCATCACTGCCTCTCATGGATATAAATAATGATAGATTAATGTATATATAAATTATTTATTAAAAAAAGTTACAACTAAAATTATAATATGATATATACATTATTACCTTAAAAAATAAAAAATGTAAACGTCTCTCTTATGTACATATGCATCACTACCTCTATGAAGTGATGTGACAAAATTGTCATTTTATTTTAAAATGGATGGTAATAAAAAAATATTTGTTGAATATATTTGAAATATATTATATAAAAATAACTTTTTAATGGTGATGTATTATTTTTCAATCATTTCATCCGTTGAAAAAGGAAATAATGTTTATACATACGTACGACATACCCTCTTATTTAAGATTGTAATACATATTTCTAACACTATATATTATGGATAACTCTAAATTTGTATATAATTAATATATATTTTTTATACCATGATTAAAATTCTTATTATTATTAAAACATGATCAAATTTCATCATCATCAAATATCTTACCAAAACATACATGAAAAATGAAGTTGTTATTATCCAGAAAACTAATTATAATAAATACACGTTATATTTTAATATAGTTATATAATAAATTAATAATATATATATATTATACAATAATTTAAAACATGGATGATGAAGTTTGAGAGATGATGCAATATTTTTTTCATAAATATTTTATTATAATGATACTCATGTTGTCTTCACAACTTCTTTATCTTATATGAAGAATATAGTTCACAAGAATATATTTTATGATTAATAATATGATAGATATGTTGAATGTAGCAATTAAAATTTTGTTCATTTCATAATGATATTTATTTATTTATTTTATTTCCATATAATTTAATAATTCATTAATAAAATATTAATCAAATTATTATTAACATTAATTAATACATAATATTTGGTTTCCTAAAATATCTTAAAATTTCATATTTTTAATATTTATAATATGTTACATAAAATTTATGTTATGAATTAAAGACATATAATTCATTTTGACCATAAATTATCATTTATAAATTATTTTATTATTTCTACATAGTCTTTTAGAATAGCTAATTTTCTCATATAACAAATTCATAAAGCTAATATACTAATAAACATGTAACTGGTTTTATAGAATCTATTTACATATGTATTTTTCCTATATAATTTGTACAAAACTCAAAATTTATTATTTTAATAAACACAATATAATTGTAGACATTTTCAATTAACAAATAAACTCTCCAATTAATCTATATTTTTATGAAATTTGGTTATGTGTCACTAAATTTTTCTAGATTGTATTCTGTAGTCTTCCATAACTATTTTTATACTAATTTTTATGGTAACATTTGATATAGTGGTCTGAAGAGGTGAATGATGATAAATTATAATTCTAATGATACTATATAAATTTAAATAAATTGGACCTATAACATATTTTATCTTTAGAATTTTTGGTTTAGGTGTTCTGCATGAAAATTTATTATGTTTATAGACATAATAAATTTATATGTGTGATTTTATTATTTATATTTGTTACATAAATAACCTTTTTCAATTTTAGAACATGAATCATGGACATTGACTCGCCTATTTGAATATTTTACATTGATACAACTATGTAAATTTCATATGAATTTTTTATGTGAATATTGAAAACCCGAATATGGATTTTCTTATAAAGTTCAATTAAATCCTATAGATTATTAAAAAATCAAGAAATTTGATGTATTGTTAATATTTATTTACCTACCATTCTGATAATCATTTTTTATCAGTATTCTAATGTTGAATTTTCTATCATTTCTCATCTATGTTTCAGTTATTTTTCATTTAAAGGAGAAGGATTATTACTTCTATATAGTGGTAGATAAATTGTAAATTTATCATATTATAATTTTAATGTAATATTTTATATCAATATGTGATACATTTTGATGATTTTGGTGGTGTCGATACAGTATCATTCTAAACATTCTTCATGATTAGATAATTTCTCACTACTCATCGGTGATCTCATAGGTTATGAAAAAATTTACAACTTCTACTACTACCATCCTGAGAAAAGAATGTTATCCAAGTACTTAAGAACAAGTACATGTTCATTGTTCTTATCCTATATAAATGTTTTTGGTAGCTGAATTCTAAAACACATAATCATATCTCTCAGGGTCATTCACATTCTATTTATGATTTCATATAAATACATTTTCTTTTCATATATTTTCTGTATTGAATATTAAAGGAATTTAGGATTGTTTTCACACTCATATTTTCTAATGATAGGGATTTAAATTGGTTCTAAATCCCCAAACAAACATTAGGTGACTTTCCTTGTACAGATATACTAGATATTTAATTTTAAAATTAGGTTTTGTTTCACCTATAAAAATTAGAAAAAATCACATTGTATATATCACAAAGTAAATAGTTATATGAGTGTTCTTGTTCCAATTTATAGTAAACTATTATAAAAAATATCAATGTTTTCTTTTATTTATACCATTGATAATTATCATCGTTTACTATAACTGATAATTAAATTACATAATTAATATAATAATTTAAATGTCATAATCTCATATATTCACCCACTCCCACTAGAACATATTTAATCTCCTTATCCTACCTAATAATTTATATCAATGGATGGATATTATTTAGAATATTTTTGTTTTGTTATTTTTTTCATGATACCAAATATTTGGTAAATAGATGAAAAATTTATTTTTCTAATTCTTTTTGTAGAGTCTATTGTTTATATTTTACTATTCTCAACATTTCTTATAAAAATATTTTATATAGAAAGGCCAATAATATTTATGATTTAATTTACATTATACATGCATTGCTTGAAAGCCATATCACATTGATGGATTTGATTTGGGTTACTAGTGATCTAGAATTGAATCATACCTCAAATACATAAGTATAAACCACTGGTAGATCCTAAATTTTTTTCACACTTTTTAGAAGATGGAAAATACACTTATATAGGAAGTGGTTCTTGATATTTTTTAAATTGGGAAGTTATATATATATATATATATTAATGTCTGATTAATATAATTTTTTTAGTAAAATTTCTTTCTGTAAAAAATCTTACAAGATTTTGATGAATCAATATGTTACTCACTATGGCTATGATAAATTTATTTTAACCATGATTAGATTGATTTGAGCTGAGTACACAGTCTTTAAGATGGGTTATGAAAAGATTGTGACCCAAATACACCTTTGATTAACAATAATTTTGAATGGAATTAATTTAATTAGTGATGATTAGAAAATCATAGTTATTGTTAAATGACTCCAAAGAGCTTTAATTTTTGTGGGGCATAAATAGAAGGATGTAACTTATGAGATTATAAATTGAATGAATTTATATTAGATGAACTCATCGTATCACCTCTCCAATATAAAAATTCATTAAAAAATATCAGCAAATATGAGACTTCAAATACGAATGGTGCTTATTTATAATTGTAAATATGCATAAATTCGGTGGATTTTTTTTCATAAATTCATGTGACTTTTATGAGTCAGCAATTTCGGACGGCTCCTGATTCCGAGGCACGGTCTGCCCAGGATAAATTTATGAAGATTTGTTTAGGTACATTGAGTAAATGTACAAGCGGGATTTTTTATCTTTTGAACCGGTGCGTAGAATTGAACTATGAGGGCACCGTTGAACTCATAGTGTTGGTGATTGCTTAGTGTGACCTTTACCGCAGTTGCGTTATGACGAGAATATATGTTAGTATATGGGGTTTTTAATTAAACATAATAAAAATAAAAGTGTTACTTTTTTTATTCGTGGCGGTTTAATCCTCCAAGGGGAGGTTGAAGGTGTGGCCCACACGCGCATAACCTCCCTTGGGAGGATATTATTTAGTTGGGACCACACGAACATAAAACCCCCATGTAACTCTCTTTATGTGGGGGAAGGCTTTTGAACATCCCTCATTAAAGTGTCAACCCCCCATTATTAATTGATTTAGATCCTTCAATTAATTAATTAAAACCCCATTTGAAATCCTTTGAATTCTTCTTCCATTATTAAAACAATAGGTTGGCACAACTCATTATTTTTGGTTCATGATCCTTTTTGTTGGATCTTTGGTGATATATTGGAAGAGCTTCATCCTTCCATCAAGGAACCACCGAAGAATGTTGAAATTCTTATTCGATCTTTGACCAAGACACAAGATAAGGAGTCGCCCATGAAGAATACCGATGATGCTTCATCCTCAGATGCTTTCCGACGTCAACCAATCGACGTCCGACTTTTCCCCACAACCTCGTCAATGTTCATCGAATCGAGGTAGGGGTTTGAGTGGAATTCATATTGTTGTTCTTCATCGTTCAAACCTCTGATTATTTATGCCGATTGTTAACAGCTTAACGAGGAGGACACGGACTACATGAACATGGTCTGACCCCCCCATGTTGTTGTTCTCATTATGTTAAAAATGGATTTGGAGCAATGGTTGCCGGCATTAGGCCGACTATGAAGAAAACCGACGGTGCAAGGCTACTGGGTCGCCAAGAGGGCGCGACACCATCGTGTCTTTCATAAGGGGATTCACGGCGACGACGGGCCATGGTGGAGGCACGCAGTGCCGTCGCACCAGGTGGAGCCAGCAGGGGTCCGTGGCCATGTCGGGCCACGACGGAGGTGGTGCAGTGTCGTCACACGGCGCAATAGAGTTGTAGGTCAGGCCAGGCCGGGCCACGATGTTGTCACGCCGCGCGGAGTGCAGCAGGACCACGACATCGTCGCTCCATGTTGGCGAAGCGGGGAGGGAAATAGGATGAAAACACTGTCTGTCACGTTGAGTTCCTTATGATGAGATAAAAATCCATAATTTATCAACTCGAGACATCGTGGTAGTTGACGTATCGACACTTGGCTCGAGGAGTAGACCCTCTTAGAATTGAGTGTGCTGTGTGCGAGGACCCTATGGATGGCTGTGACTATGATGATATGATCTTACGTGGACCTAATACTATATCGGGATCCTCCGTGGGTTCAATAATGATGACTTCTATACCAGGAACCTTTGTGGGTTCGAAAACAATGACTTCTATACCAGGATCCTCCATGAGTTCGTCTATGATGACTTCTGTACCCAAATCCTCCATGTTTTCAACAACACTGATACTGTGCAATGATCCTATGTGGGTTCAACAAAAGTGATGATTTAGGGGCTACAACTAATCATCTCTACCCCTCTTCCTGAGTTTTATACATGTGTGAGCTGAGTCTGGACTTTTAGTCATTATCATCGAGATGAATTGCTTTACTTCCTTTGTGGAATGGGTTGTGCTTGGGTGAAAGTGTTGGAGTCGGATTGTGGTTGGTAACTTAGGTATATGTATGGGCATATACCTAAGTAGGGATTTTTGTTACTTCTTGATTGTATCTTACGACTATGAATTATCCATTGTGGATTCTGGGAGACCTTCGAGGGTATCGGGATCCCCTACTGAGTATTGTTATACTCACCCCTGCACGGAAATCACCCCCACCGTGTTACGTTCTGTGCAGATGATGGTCACTAGTGATCGAGGCTGAGGGAGACAGATGGGAGGTTGCTCAGAGTTGGACTTTACCGGACATACATCAGGGAGGATTTGTTCGTGTTCTGTACCTACCATTCATGTACGATTCCCCAGTGGACGATCCAGGAGCTTTTTTTCTCTTTTTACTTGTACTTGTACATGTAGCTCAGTTAGGCTTGTATACTGGACCACTTACCTTCAAAACACTTTTCATTTCAATATTAGTACTTATTGCTTCTTCTTCATCTATTCAGACTGTGTGAGTTACTAGTTTAACGGCAATGACATCCCTTTTCAACTTGGATTCTTCTTTAGTGCTAGTCGCTAGCCCCTGACCTATAGTAGGTGGGAATGGGGTAGTCATGGCACGTGCCTCGAGGATGGGTCATGAAAAATTGGTATCAGAGGAGTTTGTTCTACCGAAAAACATAGGACATTGATATTTCATTTAAATAGAAATGGTGTTTAGTGTTATGAGTGTGGTTATCAGTTTAGGGAAACCTGTGTTGGGGCGGCGGCCGACATATCCATACACTAGGACTCGGACTTCTGATTTCTGACGCAGTGAACAAAAACACAGATTGCGTGTGTGTTTCTTCCAAAAAAATTTCTCTGTGATTACTTTTTGTCAGCTCACCAGGTATATTGTATTGTCCATGGCGCACCTGTTTCTTTTCAGGATGACCCGACGTAGGCAGCCGGCTTGGGTTCTGTGTTTTGTATGAGATGGTATCCCACCGAGCGACGATGCCTCAATGTAGGGCCCCATAATAGCGGAGGTACCAGCGGTACCACTATCTACTGGGCTTCCAATACCACCAGCTCGAGTAGTGGAGAGTGCACACTATGTGAGTGTGTTGCATGAGTTCTATTTCCAGTGGCTGCCTATGTTATGGGGAGAGATGGAACCACAAAAATCTAATGACTGGTTGGAGGTTGTTGTAAGAGTTTTTATATTGTTAGTAACACCATCTTTCCTCATGGTGATCCTTGCCACGATTCTCCTACATGCAGCATCAGGCAGATGGTGGAGCCTAATTCATTAGGTGCATGATGAGGCATCACTACTTTGGTCACACTTCGAGTGTCTCTTCCAGTCAGTGTTTTTTTCAGCCACCCTGCATGTAGTGAGGATTCAGGAATTACTTCATTTGCAACATGGAAGCATGACAATATCTCAGTAATCAGTAAGGTTCACTGACCTCTTGCGCTACTCCACAGATATGGTGTGGGATCCATTCTTTAGGGCCTGGACCTTCGAGCATTGACTCAGGCATGAGATCAGGGCTTCGATTATCCCCCTCAGCAACCCGACACAGGTGGGGGTTCTTCAATGATCCCTTCTAGTAGATAGTTTTTTTGATGAGCAGTCACCAGCAGCTAGATCCACCCTAGGGAGACACCTATAGGAATCTTCTGTAGTCGGAAGTAGACAGATGTCATAGAGGTCTATGTGGACCAAGCCACCAGGCGGTCGACCCCAGGATAGAGGTACGTTTGTGTAGGGGCACAAGAGACAGAGCCAACCATACAAGGGGCAGGCTGTTCTATGCATGCGGCGGCCAAGGTCACATGGCTCGTGACTACCCGAACCGCCATGCAGATGAGCAGTAGACAGTAGAGGGACCTCCTAAGAAGAGGCAGAGTTTTGACCATGGTGGTCCGCCGGGAGCAGGCAGACGTGGTAGAGGAGCTAGCTGAGCACCAGGTGGTGGATGGTGTTTCGAGGCCCTACCACCACCACCACCAGGAGGTCCACCATTCCCAGAGGGATCTGGAAGACAGGGGCGGGATCAGCTCCAGGTAGTCGAGGCCTACAACCACGACACACAAGAGATGATTCGAGGAATTATCCGTGTCTACTCCACCCTTACGGCAGTACATATAGACCTAGGTGCATGTCATTCTTTTATTGTCGCAGCCCCAATTCGGAGCTCAGAGATTTCTATAGAGCCTTTGGATCAATCTATACCACTAGGGACTCTTACAAGAGCAGACTCGATAATTACGCACTGGTGCCTACAGTGTGAGCTTACTCTAGGAGGCGAGAGCTTCAGCTGGGATCTCCCCATAGCGGTGTCGTGGCCTTATGACTTCATCTTGTGTAAGGACTGGTTATCCACAGTTCGTGATCCGATTGACTGTATTAGGTGGAATGTGTGGTGTGTCCATGAGGATGGGATGAGGTTTACCTTCACCAGCGGGAATGGAGTCTATGCAACGTATGATGGACTTTCCCAAAGGAGGGGGAAGTCGATCACACATCAGATGGCTAGTGCCATTCTCAGAGTGGTAGATGTATGGATTTAGAGTTTTCCTATTGTGGTGGATAAGTAAGCGGATGTTTTCCTTGATGATGTTCCAGGACTACATCCTCATAGAGAGGTGGACTTCTACATTGAAATGTACCACTGGATGACCATGATATCTACCCCAGTATATTGGATGGCTCCAGTAGAGAGTTTCGTGAGCAACTGGTACAACTGGAGGGCTTTTAGGGAAAGGGATTTATTCTATCCAGTGTTTCACCTTGGGAATCCCCGATTTTGTCCTCCAAGAAGGTGGATGGGAGCTTGTGACTGTGTGATGAATACCATCGCTTGAACTAGGTGATCGTGAAGAACATGTAACCTCTCCCAAGGATTGAAGACATCATTGATCAGATCAAGGGAGCACGATGGTTCTCGAAGAAAGACCTTAGGTCAGGCTATCACGAGCTCAGAGTTCTAGATGAGGATGTGTAGAATACATCCTTCAAGAATTAGTATGGCTAGTATGAGTTCTTGGTTATGCCCTTTTGCGTAACCAATGCTCCTGCAGTGTTCATGATTCTCATGAACAGTATTATCTAGACATACCTCAATCGATTGGTCGTAGTCTTCATCGACGACATACTAATCTACTAAACTACTAAGGAGGAGCATGCCTACCATTTGTAGGTAGTACTGGACACACTCCGAGAGCACCATCTTTATGGTAATCTCTCGATGTAACAGTTTTGGATTCGAGAAGTTCACTTCTTGGGACACGTCATCTTAGAGGCTAGAGGTGTAGTGGATCCTATGATGATCGAGGAAATTCTTTCTTGGGAGCCACCCAGGAGTGTGATGGAGGTACGAAGTTTTTTGGGACTGACTGGATACTATCAGAGATTTTTGCGAGATTTCACTAGAGTTACAGGACCACTTTCAACATTTTCAAAGAAGGGGCAACCCTTAATGTGGTTAGAGAGATGCTAGCAGACTATTCAAGAGATGAGGAAGAGGATGACTAGTATGACCATCTTAATGCTACTAGAGGAGGGAATTGGGTACGTAGTATGCTGCAATGCATCAGGGACCTGAATCAGGTGCATCCTGATGAAAGAACAAGCAGTGATCACGTATGGTTCTCAGAAGTTGAGACAACATGAGCTGAACTATGCTACCCATGACCTGTAGTTAGCATTAGTGGTCTTCACCTTGAAGATGTGGTAGTACTATCTGATGGACGAGTGTTTTATAGTCTACTCTGACCACCAGTGTCTCAGGTACATCTTCTCGCAAAAGGACTTGAACCTGAGATAGTGGAATTGGCTTGAGTTCCTCCAGAACTATGACTTTGAGATAGTCTACAATCCTTGGAAGGGGAACGTTTTAGAAGATTCTGTTAGTTGGAGATCTGGCATTCAACTGCTAAGAGAGGTGATAGAGTCGCTGGCCACGTTTCAGATATACTTTGTGGATAGAGATGGAGTAGCTTTTCTACAGTCTCTCACAGTCACTCGTCCACTACTTCACCGAGTCAGGGAGGCACAACATGGGGATGTTAACTGTGAGACACAACATTCTCATATATCAACAGGGCATGCACTTGATTGGTTTTCTGAAGGAAGGGAGCACTTCATTCTATTCAGAGGACATACCATGGTACCAGTTTCACATCAGGAGGAAGTGTTGAGAGAGTTCCACACATCTTATTTTGCATTACATCATGGAGTGACAAAGATCTATCAGGAACTCTGACTACAACACTGGTTTCCTGGTATGAAGAAGGTAGTAGAAAAGTTTGTCTCATGATGCCTCACATGTCTGTAAGTGAAGGTGGAGCACATGGTTTTAGCAGGATTGGTTCATCCCTTAGAGGTCCCAGAGTGAAAGCGAGATGGGATATCCATGGATTACATGAAGAGACTTCCATGTACATCCAGATAACATGACTCTATCTGGGTTACTATCGACCGACTCCCCAAGTCGGCCCACTTCCTACCGATCAAATAAAAGGGTTCAGTAGAGACCCTAGGATGCCTCTATGTACAGGGGATCGTATGACTTCATTGCATTCCATCAATGATTTTTTCCGATCGAGATGCTCATTTCACTTCACCGCTATGGAAGGGGTTGCAGGTGGCTTTCGAGACATAGCTTCACTTGAGCACTGCCTTCCATACTCAGATGGATGGCCAGACTGAGAGGACCATTCAGACTCTCAAGGACATGCTTTGTGTATGCTTCATCAACTTTGGTCACAGCTGGGAGGATTACTTACCCTTGGTAGAGTTTGCGTCTAACAACATATAGCACGCCACCATCGAGATAGATCCTTTCGAGGAACTTTACGGCCAACCTTACAGATCACCTCTATGATGGACTGACCCAGGGGAGTCAGCACTTATGGGACCAGAGTTGGTGTAGGCTATGACAGAGAATGTGCAGATCATCTAGGAGTGGATGAAGACTTCACATAGCAGGCATAAGTCCTATGATGATAAGAGACATAGACCACTGGAGTTAGAGGTTGGAGACCACGTCTTTCTATGGGTCTCACCTTGATGAGGTCTATGGATATTTAGACAAGGAGATAAGTTATCTCTTCGATTCATCAGTCAATTCCAGGTCATCAGCAGCATAGGCAAGGGGGCATACCGCTTGTCTCTTCCTCCTCAGTTGCACCTGGTGCACAACATCTTCCACATATACCAACTGAGGAGATACGTGCATGACCTGTCCCACATCATCGACCACGGGGAGCTGGACATCGATGACGAGGAGAAATTCATGGAGGTTCCAGTGGAGATTGAGGATCAACAAGAGTAGGTCCTATGTGGATGGTTGATTTTCTAGTGCGCATTCTCTGGCAGCACAGGAACCACCAGGAGAGCACATGGGAGCGGGAGGCTCAAATGCATGCTCAGTACCCCCATTTGTTTCTTTAGTGAGAGTTGTAGCTTACGAGGACCTAAATACCTAGGGGGGAGGGGAATGAAAAGACCATAAATTCTATGTAAATTTTTTTCTTAAATTCATGGTAATTTTCAGAGTCTGTAGTTTTTGATAGAACTGATTCTCATACACGGTGTGCCCAAACTTAATTTCTGATGTTTTGTTCGGGTACTTTCAGTAACTGTACGAGCGGGATTATATAGCTTTTGTACCAGTGATCACAATTGAAATTTTAAGGCACCACTGAACTCGCATCATTGATTATTTCTAAGTGAGTCCTTCAACACAGTTTCATTCTCACAAGAATAGAATTTAGTTTATGTGGATTTTAATTAAACTAAATAAAAATTGAAGTGTTACTTTTTTTATTTGTGGTGGTTTAATACTACAAGGGGAGGATGAAGGTGAGCCCACCCGTGCATAATCTCCCTTGGGAGGATATTATTTAGGTGGGACCACACGAACATAAAACCCCCATGTAACTATGTTTAAGTGGGGGAAGGCTTCTGAACTTCCCTCATTAAAGTGACAACCCCCCATTATTAATTGATTTAGCTCCTTCAATTAATTAATTAAAAAACCATTTTAATTACTTTTAATTCTTCTACCAATAATAAAATAATGGGTTGGTATAAACCATTATTTTTGGTTGGATATCTTTTTTGTTGGAGATTTGGAGAACTCGTGGAAGAGCTTCATCCTTCAAATAAAGAACCACCAAAGAATGATGATCTTATCCTTCGATCTTTGACTAAGACAAAAGATAAGGAGTCTCTAAAAAAGAACACCGACAATGATTCATCCTCAGATGCTTTCCGACGTCAATGAATCAATGTCTGCCCTTTCCCCATGACATCATCAACGTTCATCGAATCGAGGTAGGGGTTTTGAGTGTAATTCTTATTCTTGTTCTTCATCGTTCGAACCTCGGATTATTTATGCTGATTTTTAACAACTTAATGAGGAGGAATTGGACCACACGTACACAGTCCAACCCTCCCCCTTGTTGTTGTTCTCATTTATTTGACAATGGAGGTGGTGCAATGGTGGCCATCATCGGCCCAACCGCTAAGAAAATCAGCGGCGCAAGGCCACCAGGTCACCAAGATGGTGCGGCACAATCGTTCCACGCGGAAGAAGAGTTGTGGCCATGTCGATCCATGGGGGAGGGGGAGCTGCACCATCACACCACGCGGTAGAGCTGGAGGACATGGCCAAGCCAGGCCGCCGTGGAGGAGGCGTGACGTCGTTGCGCCGCGTAGTGGGTGGCATGACATAGGCGCCGTTATGTCGCGGTGGAGAATCCGGGCGGCCGGCCGGGCAGGACGCTGGAGGAGCTGGAGGAGGGGGACCCTTAGGGTCCCGCATGACATGTACTGGCACCACCTGGTGCCTGCTGGGGTTACCACCTGAACGTCTAATCTGTTCGGCTGCCAAGGTTGCGCGCCTCCCCCACTGGGCGTGGCTAGGTCAGGCCGCCCTCGCCATTGCTTCCCTCGGACAGGCCGCCATGGGTGGGGCCACCTTTAGATGGGCCTCCCTTGGCCAGCCATCCATGGGTTGGGCCTCTCTTGGCCTGGCCGCCCTCAGTCGGGCCACCCAAGGGCCGAGCCGCCCTCTGTCGGGCCGCCCACGGGCCAGGCCGCTTTCGGCTTGTCTGCCCTCGGTCGGGCCGCCCCTTCGGGCCGCCCCTTCGGGCCAGGCCACCCCCTTAGGCCAGACCGTTTTAAACGGACCTTGTCGGACCTGCGAACTGGGTCCGACCTTTGTCCAGACTAGTAACCCAAAATCACATTTCATAAGTATTTTGGGCTAAGGGTGTCCGAACGATGAACCATCTATAGTGACGAAAGGGTTAGAGAAGGAAATATCTTTTGGAATACCCTGCTTGAGGTTTGGATGCATTTGGGGTAATGCCAGGTTAGTTTGAACCTAAAAACCAACCGGCCCCCTAGAACGGAGATGCCAATAACTCTCAGAACGGGCATCCAATTGACGCATCGTCTATCGAGTTGAGTTCCATATGATGAGACAGAACTACAGGATACATAAACTTGATACATTGTGGTAGTTGATGTATTGACACTTTCCTTGAGGAGTGGACCCTCCCAGAATAGAGCATAATGTGTGCGAGGACCCTATGGGTGGCAGCGAGTGTGATGATATGATCCTACATGGACCTACTAATGTACCAGGATCCTCCGTGGGTTCAATAGTGATGACATCTGTACCAGGATACACCATGGGTTCGACAGCGATGAATTCTATACTGGGATCCTCTGTGGGTTCGTCATCAATGATTTCGGTACTCAGATCCTCCGGGGGTTCGACATGGCTGATATTGTACCATGATCCTATGTGGTTTCGATAGAGGATATGATTCAATGGCTAAAACTAATCATGTATACCCCTCTTCATGATTATTATACATGTGTGAGCTGATTCTTGTCTTTACATCTTTATCATAGAGATGAATGACTTTACTTACTTTGGGGAATGGTTTGTGCTTGGGCTCGAGTGTTGGAGGCAGATTGTGTTTGGTAAGTTAGGTATATGTATGGGTATATACCTAAGTAGGGATGTATCTTACTTTTTGATTGTATATTACTACTGTGAATTATTTTTTGTGGATTCTGGGAGACCTTTGGGGGTCTCAAGGTCCCCTACTGAGTATTGTTATACTCACCCCTACACGGGCTTTGCCCGCATCATGTTTTGTTCTGTACAGACAAGGACCAACTGTGATCGAGGCAGAGGGATATGGACGGAAGGCTGATATTAGCTAGACTAGACGAGATGTACCACATGGAGGAGTTGTTCGAGTTCTGTACCTACCCTTCAGGTATTATTCCCCGGGGGACAATCTAGAAGCTATTTTCCCTTTTTACTTGTACTTGTACTTGTTATTCAGTTGGGTTTGTATACTGGCCCACTTACCTTCAGCACAATTTACTTTTCTATATTAGTACATGTTGCTTCTTCTACATGTGGTCAGACTATGTGAGTTACATGTTTAAAGGAAATGGCTTCCCTTTATATCAGGGATTCGCCTTTGGTGATAGTCACCAGCCCCCAGCCTATGGAAAGCGGGATTGGGGTAGTCACGTCACAGGCACCAATGATGGGTCGTTACAATAATCACATATAAATATTTTTTATAATTCATCAAAATATAGTGAATAATAATGTGAAATATGGGAAATTTTTTATATAGGAGAAGGTATTTATAATTTGATAAATGAAAAGAAAAGGTTTAAAATTTGAAAAATTAATAATCAAATGAATAATTGAAAGGAAAATAGGTTTATTAAATATTTATTATTTGCATCATGTATTGAATTTATAAACAAATGACCCATCAAACATGGATGTCCAAATTTCAAATGTGATTTTAGAGATATGATGTTCAAAAAGGAATTGATATGTGTTTATCATAAGGGATAGATTTGATCTGAAGAATCTAATTTATTTGATGATTTAAAGAATGAGGAAGTTCAATAAAAAATTTCATGATAGGAGTAAATGAATATGACATATTTAATTGAAAGACTAAAATATTTTAGAAAATAAACCATTGTATGATAGAGTATTAAAAAAGAAACACAAATAATAACAGAACCATGATATATATATAACCATTATAATAGAGCTGATAAATTGATATGTATGAATATTATTACATAATTTATGAAATATATAAAAATATATTTTTTACAGAATATATATTTTTTATAAAATTTTATTAAATAAATAATATATTTTTAGTAATGTAATATTGTTCTTCAAAAATATCGTTTCTTAAAAACAATTGTCTATTTATTTTAGTGAAAATGTATTATAATTACATTACATAATTTATAGAAAATTTATTTTAGAAAATGATATTTATTTTTGATACATGAATATTAAAATTTATATAGGGTTATATTTTGGTTTTTATTGGAGAATAATGATTTTTTTAGTGAATATTGTAAAATATGTTTTTTTTAAAAAAATTCATTCAATTTGAATAAATTAAAAAGATTAAAATTTAATTTATATTAAATGTGATTTATGTTAATATAATATTTATTTAGTTATATTTAACCCATTTAATTTATTTTTAATCAACATCAAAATGAATTTTTTTATAAACTCGTTATTGAAAATAAATATATGATATTCAAATAATACAGTGGTTAATGATTCTAGTTTTTAATTAACTAAAATACAAAATAATTGGGAATGATTTAAATAATATTTTTATATCATATGTCATTATATGTTAATGGATACTCATAGTGTCTCTCACCTTGTTTCATGTAAATAACCCATTATTTTTTCTTTTTATGTATATTATGTTATAGGATAATGTTTGGGAGGGTTTTGAAGAGGTTTGGTATACTATAAGGCATTTATGAGGTTCACATTTGGTGTATGGTTTTTGGAAAACCATGAATCAACTGTAGCAAACTATGCATAACGGGACAAGTGTTGAGGATAAGGTGTGTGGTATGCTTCATGGTTTGTCAAAACCCAATAGCCTGTTAGAAGAAACTATATGATTGGTGAAAATGTAATTTTTTGCAGTTGGTTCAATTTTTTATCCCTATGTTTTCCAACCATGATAGATCCTACTAATGATAGATGATGGCACATTGTTATCTCATAGTTTGTCTAACCATGTGACTATCCATGCTTGGATTAAAAATAAGGTAAAAAATAGTTGATCTTGGTTATTATTAAGAATCAAACCCATATGTTTTTTTCAAAATGGCCAAAAAACAATATTTTATCCTCCCAATGTCATTACAGGATTGATTATATCTACATAGAGTCCATCTGATGGCATCTTTTGATGCATTGAATCCAAATTTTCTTGGTAAATCATTATTTGTAGTAGTTTATCTTGGATATCCTATATCTACTTCTTAAAAGGATATATATAATGTATTTGATTCCAAATATGAATAAAATATGATTATATTATGTTAGGGGAATATATCTAAGATGAATTTTGGATATCTATCCTAGTATTGTGAATGTGTTTTGTGTTGTTTATCATTTTATCCAAATTTTAGAGGTAGTTTGATTAACTGATAACAACACTATATTGAACAAAAAAGATTGGTTTTTAAATTTTTTGTGTTGATAGAAATGGGATGTGATATTTTTTTAATTTCTTTTTGGAAACACTCTTTGTTGAAATTTTATTGAATTTTGGAAATCATTCATTTTCTGGAAGGTGGAGTAAGTAATTTAATTTTAGATTGATTGAATGGTTTTGATGCATGTAAAATATTTTAAAATAATAGGTTTGGTTTTAATGATGTGGTTGCTTTGAATGGATTTAAATAAATGTACATTTTTATTAAAATGGCCTATTTAGATGGTTTCAATAAAATTAAGTTTTTATAGAAATTGTGGAAATGGTCACTTGGGATTTGGTTTTTGGAAAACAAATTCATCTATTCATGTGTATTTGGTTTGGATATGGGTTAGATATCTCCCCCATAAGTAACGGGATGGATAAGGGTTAGGGATATCTTTAATAAAATGTTTCATTAAGTAACATCTTAGTAAATTGATGAATCACCACCTGTGAGGAATGTGGGGACGATGATGATTATGATGAAAGTGGTTATGGATGGTAATGTCGATATAGATGGCAAGAAGTGTGGGTGATCATGATTGATCTTCTTAGGACAATTCTCTTTTGAGTTCATTTTAACATTTAATTTAGAATTTTGGAATCAGTCATGGGTTGTTAGTTGCTGCCGAACCCAAAATATGCGTCTCAAAATCAAATAAAAATTAAATTTTTAGTAAAATCACTATTCATGAGTATAGGGAGGTACCAGTTGAATGCATAGTTGAATATTTAGCTATGTGTAATGTAATGGATAGTTCAAAAAATTGAACTTGTGAAAATATTTTAATTGTTGTTTGTTTTATGTCCTTGGAAAATCATTTCTTTTTAGAAAATATGATTTAGTTTGAAATTGTAATAAATATTTATATAGACTATTTAAATGTGTCTTATATTAATTTTTTAGACAAATTTATTATCTTATTATATTATATTGGAATAATTGTGGAATTCATTAAGGTAATTCCGACTACGATTCATTATTCAACACTACTTTGTCACTTTGGTGATTTTATAGATATTTCTGATCATGATTCATGTAAAGGTAATGTCTCACACATACCTTGTGGTCCTCCATGATACATTGTATTTTTTGTAGATTTGGTGCATTGAGTATGTTTATGTGTTTGAGTTATGTGGTTTTCATTTAGTTATTGGTTTTGTATACTTCTATTGTGAGTTGGGTTGTTTTGTATTCTTTCATTATATTAGTATGTGTGGTAGGTCTTGATATGAATGACATGTTTGAGTTGTCTTTCATTATTATCATGCATCTTGTGGTTGTTTATTTGGTTATGTATTATATGTATCTTTTATTAATGAAATGGTAAAATCATCATCGATTAGTTAATGATTCCCTTTGAATTTATTTCCACCCTTTGGCATCTGGGTGATATTGTTGAAGGACGAGTAATTTTCCCTCACCTACTCAAGACAATAATAAGGGGTGTGATGTTAGAGTTTTTATTTGTCTTATTCCATCCAATTTTCTTTTTTTAGAGGTGGTATAAGTGTTGGTCCTTACAATAATATTAGTGTGACATGTGGTATCAGTTTGTTTATTGCTTGACTAACATATTGTCAAGGAGTTGTTATTTTCTCAGGTATATTATTCAAGTTGGGTTGGTATAAAGTAGTAAGATTATCAGGATGTGAAATACTGAACATGAAAAAACATAGATATACTTCTTATACTTAACAAAAATTTATCAAAGAGTTTGAAACGTATGTTTTTTTCCAACACATATAAAAATTAGTGATCTGATTTTCATGGGTTAATCAAATAGGGAATGAATTACATGAATTAAAGTAATTAAATCTTACAAAGAGTGTATATTTATTTTTGTGTACTAATATATATGATTTAATAGAAATATGATGATTTTATTTGGAATTTTAATGTAGTTTTTAAATTTTTGACTTTCAAAAGGCTTGAAATGATTACTTTGAAAATATTTTTACTTTCAAAAGTACAGTGAAATCCTAAAAATGTGACAATATAAAAATATTGAATTTCCGAAATCCGTTTTGTGATAGTATATTGTTATATAATTTGAAAATTATAATCCTTTAGATTCTAGAGAGTGATAATTACGATGTTTGTTGTCTTTATAGAAAAAGTCACTTGGTAAGCCTCTAAGGAACCATCTGGAAGAAGGTACAGAAATTTTGGTTTCACCTGAGCCAATGGTGAAAAAATTATTAGTTCAGAGTCTTATATAAGTATTTCTATATATATATAGTGGTTACGTGACAGATGAGATAAGGAAAATTGATCAATAATTCATATTCAATAACCATAATTCACCCTTATTTCAGGGTGATTCAAAACCATTATATGTGGTGTTGTGACTGAATAGGATAAACCATACCTTCAATTTCCTAGGAATACTTGTAGAGTTGAATAATAAAATGAAAACTTATATGCTGGTGGATCTTTCATGGTAGTGGTTTTAATTAAATATTTTGGATAAATATAACCATGTTCATATAGGGGAGGATTTTACAATACTTTTTGACAAATTTTTTCCCTTGGATATTTATAGTAGAATGAATAGCTGACTTATTTAGTATAAATTAGAAAAATCATCTTGGCATAGAGTACATGAATAAATTAATGAATTTAGTGTGATTTCAAACCAATGTGTTTAGTAGTTCAACTTTCAGGAATGAAAAATTTGAGTCATGGATTATGTAGGATATTCTCATGAAGATATGTGTTCTTTTTATAATAGATTATTCCAAGATGAATAATTGAGGGACACTATATAAATGGGACTTCACTAGGGCTTTGTTGGGAGGGAGTATGATTATTCCTTTGGGAAATAGTGGTAACTCTAATATTGGGAGAAATTGGTAGAGGGACACCTATTTCAAAGGGGGAAGTATGGATCAAAATCAGATGGTTTGATCATTGAATATTACTAAAAAATAAAAAATCAATCTCAATATTTTCAACGTGTTTCATTCAACCTCATTAAGTGATATGATATGGTACCACCTAGAGCAATACATAATTATAATTATGTGGAGAAACTTTAGTGTTGTTGTCCTTTTGATCCAATATTTTATGTTGATGATACATATCATGTGTTTTTTGAGTAATATTCTTTTATAGGTTGAGGAAAATAGTATAATTGTCATCTTTAGAATAGACATAGCCATGGTGATCCTTTTAATACCAAAAATCCATAGGTATTTCCCTCTAAATAGGGTAATATGGAAATGTTTTTGCTGAAAAACAATTATACGGACTTAACAAGGTGACTGTGAATGATTAGTCTTGAAATTATATTGTGTGATGTATTATTAGTTTGAATTATAACCTTATGTGATCTTTTTTTGATACTAGTACAACCCATTATTTTATTTCATCAGGTTATATTGACTTTAAGGATTTAAAATTTTAGATGATTCCTTCTTTGTTAAAACAACAAACTCCTCTTGGAAAAAGATTTGTGAATCCTTTTTTCTATATAGAATGTTCTATAAATTTTGATGGATCTGAGATGAAATGATATTAATATGTGTTCTATATTGATGTGTATTATATAATCATAAATATGGTTTGGATTACAGTATTCCAGGGTTATATCATCTGTTATAATATAATGGCACGTTTAATCACAGAATATGGAATTGAGTATCTCATACTAGGAGACAGTGATGTAAAAAAAGGTGAACAATAGTTAGTTGAATCCAGTTGTTTGAATGATCTCAAAATAGATGGTGGAATTTTTCTAGTTATCAATTAAGGAGATCAATAGTAGTAATATTCCAATATTAATTGATCGGTTTCTGAATTCATTTCCTTAAAATTTATCAAGGTTTCTACCTACGAGATAAGTGGAGTTTATAATTGATCTCCACTTAGGGAATGGTTTTATTTCCATTCAATATTATCATATAAAACCATCTATGTTAAAGGTACCTAATTTGATGTTTGAATAAGTATAAAATAGAGGTTTCATTCAGCATAGCACTTCTCCCTGGGAATCACTACAAATATTTTTCAAAAAGATGGATGGAAATCATCAGTTGTCTATATTTTATTTTATTATTATTCAATATATGATACATAACACATATCTACTCCCATTAATTGATGATATATTAAATCAATTTTGATGGAATATTAGTGGTTCTCAAAAATATAATTGTGATCAGGATATCCCAATTGTTGGATCAGAAGGTGTATATTCAGAAGACAGTTTTGAGATATATATATATATGGCCATTATTATTATGTGGTAATTTATTTTTGTCTTAATAATGAACCAATAGACTTTATAGAAATGGTGAATAAGATATATCAGTGATATGTAGATTCTTTTTTGTTTATTATTTTTGGATGACATATTTGTGTATTATATGGCAAGGGCTGAGCATGAGTAACACATTGTAAAATGATTGGAAATCAAAGGGATACTAATTTTTATACCAATCATTTAGGGTGTGACATTTTCATAAAATATTTTTTTCCATTCTATTTAATATTTTAAAGAGGTATATATATAAATCCATAAATGAAAGAAGTAGATATTTTATTTTAACCCTTATAGAATGCATTTCAGATAAGGGGATTCAATGGTTTAGAAATTAATTACCAATACTTTGTTAATGGTTATTGATGACTATATTATCAAATGGAATCATTGAAAAATTATATGGTTAAATTAAAATGGAATGAATAATTTTAGATTTATATTCAAGAGCTTAAATTCTTCCTTACATCATCACCAATAATGATTTTTCTAGAATCAGGATAGGGGCACATTGTGTATTGTGATGCATTGGGATCTGGGATGGGATTTTCTCTCATGTAGGGAAATCATGTTGTTTTTTATTGATCAATAATTCAATTTTTTAATTAAACGAAATAACCAAAATGTGAATTGAAGTTACATGCTATAGTAAATGCTATGAATAATTGGTGTGATTATTTTTTGTAGAGATTTTTAACGACTTCACAGATCATAAGATCTCAAAAAAAATTTCTAACAAAGATATTTGAATCTAAGACAAATTATTTGGATTTATTATCAAAAAATGTTTTACTTTTACATGATGTACACATAGAGTAAGGGAAATTTTATTGTTTATTAAGTATATTTTAATTTTAATACTCATTTAGAAAAAAAATTGATGAGTGCTAGTAAATATCAGTCCTAGATGGCATGCACATATAATTTGAAGACATACATATATTATTGTTTTTCATTCCAACATCATTTGTTCTTGATTTTTTAAATATGGTTAAAGGGTTACTAAAATTTAATGTTGAATGTGTGCCTATAAGGTCAAAACTCAATAGTTGGGATATCATTGAGTGATTAAAATTGTATAAGACTTTAGGGATGTGGTTATAAAATAGGATGGTCGTACATATTCCTTGTTATGAACAAATCATTATACCTTGCACCAATAGATATTGAATATTCATTATAGAATAAAAAATATTTAAAAAAATTAATCCTTAGTTTTGGTTTTGAATATAATAAAGAAGGTATATATGTTCTTTTTTAAATTCTATAGTTTTCAAAATTATATGGATGGTCATATGAGACAAGTAAGAATGATGTTGTCTTTACATCTTTTTTTTTGTGACTTGGTTTATATAGCCACCGATTTTGTAACAGGTCTCCCAAAAATGGTACAAAAACATGATTCCATATGGGTGATAGTAGACAACAATAGAATGTTATATCATTTCATACTTATTCATGAATCTCATACTATGAGAGAATTGTAAAAAAAATATCCATGAACATTTAAAATTGGAATGGTATACAACATTATATAGTGTCGGATAGAGACATGAGGTTTACATCCAATTTATATAAACCCTAATTAAAATTGGTTGTGTATTTGTAAACTATGAGTACGTCACATCATCCTCAAATGGACGAGAAATCCGAATAGAAAATAAAATGTTTGTAAGACCAGATGAGGGATTGTATAATGGATTTTGGTGGCTAATGGTAAGAAAACATATTGTTAGTGGAGAATTCATATAACAATATATATAAGGCCTTGATATTAATGGATTGTATTGAATCATTTTATATATATCCTTTATTTTCTCTACATTGTTGGGTTGAAGAGGGAGACATGTCACTTGTTGGGATGAGCCCTTTATAAGAAATAATAAAAAAATTAATTGTTCAGAATACAAATGTAGATGGAACATAGATTTAAGAAATCATTTGAACATCATCATTAATGGCCATTATCAAATTAGGATAATGATAATGTGTTATTTTGGATAACTTTGAGTCTTGTAAATCATATTTTTTGGAAGAAGGTAATTGTATCTCCTCAATACAATGATAATTTTGAGATACTTGACTGGTTTGGTTAGTGGAATATTAGTTGGAATTTCTACCATATTTCAGTGTTATACATACTTTTTTATGTATCATATTTTAAAAAGATCCATCAAAATCTATACAAGAGAATATAGAATTTTAATAAAAAATATAATGCCTTTTCGTGAAAATTAATTGGTCTAATATGGGTTTTCTAGAAAAATTGTCATATTTAATAAGTCACCTCGCAATACAAGAATGAAATGATCGAGAAGTGGTCAGAATTTATGTGGAACTCTAGTCGGTTTATAATCTCCGGGGATACATTATCCATTGGTAGAGAGAATTGAGGGCTCATGGATTCACTTAGGTGACACATTATTTTTTTATGTTTATAATGTGATTATTTGATGTTTTAGAGGTTTTGAAACATGATTGGATTGTTTTTGGGGTATTTTTAAGGGTGAATTTTTTTTCATGTTTATAATGTGTTGCTGTAAATTTTGTGAGGTTTTGGATCTATATTTTTCATATTTACTGTCTCCTAGTGTGTTTTGTTTTTTTTTACAATTTTCTACAAATTTCAAATCTAGTTGGATTCTATAATAAATAATATATTTAGAATATTAATACATATTATCCAATTGTTTTTTATAGTAATTTTTTGTTATATTGATGTTTTTTTCAGGATTGGAAACCAGTTTACTTATGGTTTATATAACTGTTAAAATATGTCATTTTTTTGGAATGTGATATTGGTAATGTGTTCTAAAAATTTTGACATATATAATTATTTCATTGTCTTCATGCATGGAGAAGTGTTCTAAATATATTGTTTATTATTTAAATGGTTTTTTTAAATGTTCTTAAATTATGTTTTGGTTTTATTGAACTCATTGAAATGGTTGTTTTGAATGGATTTCAATAAATGTACAATTTTATTAAAATGGTTTAAATGGATTCTTTGGATTTAGTTATTATAATAATAGTTGTGTGTTTTTATGTGTATTTAGGATGGATATGGGTAATAAGTCTTCCCATTAATTGAGGGATGTATGAGGGTCAAGGATTTCCCCCATCAAATGGTTCATTAAGGGATGGCTTATTGAGAGGATGACACATCATTCATGAGTATTGGGAGTTCGAGGATTCATTGATGGTTGTATGTTTCGATATGTATAATGGAATAGATTATTTAAAATTAAATATTTTGAAATGATTTTAATTTACTATTTTGTTGATATCCTTTGTAGTTGGTAGGTATTGAGAAAATGTTTTTTAATATAAAAATTATTTTTTATATTTATGGAAGCTATTTCAAAGGGTTTTATACTAAATATTTTACATTAATGTAAGAACTTTTTATAACCTCTTATCATGAGAAGGGTTTAAATTTTAAGAAATCATTTAAAGTATCATTACTCCCACCTAAATTTCTAATTTTGTGATTTTCTAGATATTTTTTATTGAGATATATATAATGTTATTGTATCCCTCTTCCCTAGTGATTCTTAATGACACTTGGGTAGTTTTTTTGGTGTTGGGGAATGGAGCATGATGGAGGTTTGGAGTTATGTGGTTTACCATGGGCTGTTGGTTTTATAATATTCTACAATATATGTTGACATTTTTAGTATTTTAATTTTGTAAACCATGAATTTATTTTGATATGAATGAAATTTTGGAGTTGTCTTTCATTATTATCTTACATCATTTGGGGGTACATTTGGATATCTCTTAGTTTGTTGGTTATTTTATTTTGAAAATCGAATATAATCCCAGCCAAATAAGGAAGCCCTTGGCATTTATATCCAAACATTGTTGTCTAGGCGATGTCTCTCAAGGATATGTAATAATCCACCACCATTTCAAGTAAATATATAAGGGTAGTAAGATACACAACCACAAATATTTATTAGTCTTTGAGTTAATATAAAATTCTATTTTCCTTAAATATAATATTTTTGGAGAACATAGTTTTTTTAGTTCTCCTGGTCTAGTTTTAAATTATATTTTTCAACTCCAGTGGATTTAATTTAGAAGAAATCATTCTATTATGTAAATAATAATAAAATTTTCATCTAATAATTCAATTTTTTTTACCATAATTAATAGTGAAAATATTAAAAAAAATATTACGGTTAAAATAAAAATAGTACTATAGAAGGATAAACTAGAACGATCAGGGTTAAAAATACATAAAAACGTTATACAAATTGTTTATGGACATATTTAGACCTTATAATGTATCATTTTTTATAATATTCAATTTTTGAGCTGTGTGTAATGTATAAAACTAGATGAACCATTTTATTTTCAAAAATTATAAGTGTGCCACTATCCTAACTTATAAAAGGCCCTCGATCCAATATTATTTAAAAATTATATATATTTTGGAGTATTAATGACCTTTAAAATGAAAAAAAAAATTTCCATAACTTTAATATATAATCCACAAATTGGTTAAAAATCAATTGAAGGAATAAATTAGGTATATTTCTATAGATGTTTTCCATGAATATGTGAAATTCCAAACTATGCATTTTCATTTTACTTCTTCCTCCACATATGTTGAATCCTGATAAACTATTATAACAGGATTAATAATATTTTATCATATATTATTAGATATTATTATAATAATTTAATAACTTATATCCATACATTCATAAGGAAAATTGTATATTAAATCCTTATTCGTGTATACCGAATCCTACCACATTGTGAAACCATGCCATTCATTTTCCATCATATCCTTTAACAGAATCTTGAAATGATGGATTTAATGTGTTTGTGTATATATATGTATATTATATTTTTAACATATTTTTACTTTTTACTATTGATAAGAAAATTACCTTTTTTTCTAAAATAAATGTTGTATATGATAATTGTGCACGTGTCAATAGAGGACTACAACCTGATGAAGCGATGACATTCATTTTTCACTATCAAATTAAATGAAGAGTAATAATTATAAATATAGACAACATATGTGATATTAATTTAATAAATATGATATTAGTGACATATTTATAATTATAAAATCAAAATATACCTTTTTTTACGTTATAAAATCATAATGTTGTTTCTATATGTCTGGACTAACGTGCCCCTAGAGCGATATAATTCTTCTTCCATATCAACACAACAAGAATAAAAAACAATATTATATTTATGATATTTTTATGTTTCCTTAAAATATAAGATAATACATACTATATTCCTATAGTGATCATTTAAAAATGGAAATATTATTCATGTGTATATATGGCATATCGTCACCATGAAAATAGTGAAATTCATTTCTCTCAAGCGTTTTCATTGTTTTGTATTAAATGTATAATTTATGAACAAATATTATAAATATTTAATTATTATCCATCCATATATCTTCATATAATGACCTCTTTGTCCATGTTCTATAAACAAAATCCATTTTGAATCAACCATCCAAATACCCTCATAAAACCTTTGTGGACATTGCTGATAAAGTATTGACATATATAATAAATTATAAGTAATAAAAATTAATAATTTTTATGCTAAAAACATAGTAAAAGAATATTAAATAATTAAATAATTTATTTAATTATATTTTAAATGATCCATGTAAAAAACAAGGAATTCGTATTCTCTAAAAATAAAATTTATCATATTTCTTTTTCTTCTATGAGACATATGCTATATTCACTGATTTTTTTAAAGTCTGTGGTATATATAATTTTAATTATAAATGTTATATCCTAAATCAATCATAAATCATGGTATTTTATTTTTAATTCTAAATTATTTTCTCCATAGTGATTTTACATAACAGTTATCATGTGGTAATAAATTTTATAAACCAATTTATTTTCTTTGAGTTATATTAATTTATAATTTTTTTATATTCAATGATATTTTCTATTTTCAATTTTTATAAAAATATTTTATATTTCATCATTGTAAGTGGATTTATATTTTATACACATAAGTAATTAATTTATACTTTCTAATAATCAATTGAATGATTTTGGTAAGTGTTATTCATCATATATTATCTTTCTAGGAGGACTAGTTTTTTGATATGTACCTATATTATTTTTTGCGGATTATACACATCCATATGAAATGTTATATCATGAATCTACCTATATTAATAACATTTAGAGTATCATTTAATGTTATTAATTTCATGGTCTTTTTATTTTAGAGTTACCAAAGTGTAAAAGGGTTTCTGTAACAATCAAATATGTTTTTATATTGTTTATGTTCAAACGTATTTTCAACTAAATTATATGATATTATTTTATTTTACCCCATATATATTATTCTTATATATTATTTATGTGGTTCAAATGTTCTATTGTCATTTAATCCCTTTTCTATTAATAAAATATCATTAATTTCATTTCGTGGTGATACTGATGAGGTACCTTATTCTATATTAGGACTCATTCTCTTCTATCTCAATTTTTTTAAACAAATCATTCAAATATTTTTTTTATAAAAATGAATATTTTTCTTATATAAATTTTACATTATCTTTTACCTTCTTTTAAATTGTTTTAAAATGATATTTCTTAACATTTTCCGAATGGGTCACTTTTACTCTCTTTTGTAAAAATTTTTTGAAAAGAATTCTTCATTTAGTTATTTATGACCTAAATAGATTCTACATCAATAATTTAAATTATTTTCATCAAATATTCCTTTATATTTTTCCATTTATATTTTCAATGAAAAGTATTTTCTGAAAATTATGTAAATTTTTAATTTTTTAATTTTTTAATTTTAAATTCAAAATGAATGTATTATTTTAAAAAAATTAAATATAATAATCTGTTAATGGTTGTAAAATTCAATGTTTTCACATAACATATAGATAATTATGATCTAATTGAAATATTTTATAATGATATCATACTAACTCAATCCCTAGTTGAATTAATATTCATTTAATGAGATTGAGGTTGAAAACGTTTGTTTCTATTGGGTTAATAAATTTTTAAAGAGATTATATGGAAATATTTATTTTCCAATGGTTAATCATTAATCAAATATATTCTTATGGAATACCTATTTTTCCACCACATAATCATGATTAATAGATATTTATATTTTATATGTTTATATTCTATAGGTTAACCATTTTTAATGTTTATATCAATGGAACTGTTTTTTTTTCAATGTGATTTTCATGTTTCAAAGATATTGGTATTATACCTGTTTATTTTCATTCTATTATTCATGTTTCAATTATATTGTTATATAACCATTAAATATTCTATTTTTTAACCATATTATGAAATTAATAGTTATTATTCTAATAATTTCTTAATGAAATGAATTCTTTTTAAACATTCTCGGGGATATGGTTCATCATAGTTGATTATAGTGACAAGTGGTTCCATTATATTCAATTCACAGGGTATTCCGTTTTAAGCCATGGATGGAAGGCCATGTTTTTAACTATATGTAGGTGTATAAATGATAATATAATTATAGTTGTGTCGTTTTTAGCTAAAAATACAATGGTTTCTCCAAATATGGAAGTCAACTATATCGGTTTTAAAATAGTAATAAGTAAAGTGAAGATATCATTCCATGATACCAATATGATTAATATATTATTCAAATTGTATTATAGATTTTCTTCATATCATGAATGAAACAAAAAAATATTATGAATATAAATTCTAATAAATAATTCTTTTGTTAATGTCATATACCATATTTACATGTTTTATTGTAATAATATTTATAGGTAAGAAAATTCCTTTCTAATACTCATTCACTTTAATTAAAACATTATTCCCTTATAAAATTCATTTACTCTTTGATGAAACCCAATTTTCAATTAATAATGTTAACCTTATTGATAATTATAACTCACAGTTGTTATGTTTGAGTTTCAATTTTTTTCAAGATTGAGTTTACATGAATTATGTCTATAAGGGTTCTATATGGATGATGATGGTGATTTAATATGGAATATGAAAATCAAGGTATTTTTGAAGATGTTCTCCATATTTATAAAAAAATTTAGTTAATCCTTGATGTAAAGAGTTTTTCATAGTTCTTTAAAGCACACAACATAAAATCATAATGAGAGTTTAAGTAATCCTATATTTTACTTTGTCTATTTTATGTTTTAAATCGTGAAAATTGGGTAACCATAATAAATATCAATCATTGAAATTAAATTTTTATGATTTCATGACGTGATTCAATTGTACAGGACTGGGGTTGACATTGTTAGAATCAAATGATAGTTTTAGAAAAATCTAGGGATTAGAATATTTTCATGGGAAGATATATTAAGAGTTATGGATACCAAATTTGGTCTATAAAATTAACAATTATCATAACTTTAATATCCTAGACTAAAATTGTAGGATTTACGTGACAGGATATTAAAGTGAATGATGACATATTGGGGGGGTATTATAATGATTTATATGTAAATATTTGTTTCAATTTTATGTACTTAAGTAAATTTTGAGAAATATCTTTCTAATGAATTGATAACCATTAGGGTTTGTTAGATCAATGTTATTGATAAATTAGGGGAATAGTTGTTCTATTATATAGATAAACATATGATTGACAAGTGATTTAGAGGCTAAATGATAAATTAAATATAAAAAAAGATGATAATATTTTTGTTCTTGTAAGATGTAATGTATGAGAAAAACGATAAGGTTAAATCATACCATAATGTTGATGTTATTATTATAATTTGGGATTTATCGTTACTTTTTTATGGAATGAATTGTTTTTAAAATTTGGTATTATGATATAATTTTTTGTAATAATTTATTATCTCATCATATTATGGTTTATTCAATCTTGAAATTATATAATCAAGGAAAACCCACTTTGGTTTCGGTTAATTTCATATGAATTGTGGAAGTTCATGATAATCTATTTTATGGATGATTTTTATTAAACCTTTTATTATATTTTTTTGGATTAATAAATTCATCTTATGTATTCATTATTTGGAGAAAATGATGAGCTTATGGTTAGAATTTTCTAATAGAAGAAATTATACTTGTCAATTAAGTATTGTTCACAATATTTTCATTCTAGATATTGATATAATTACTTAAATCTTGGAAATAGATCTTTTAGAAAATATTTATCATTATACATTCGTATATAATGAACCTTTGGCCTTTTCACTTGTAGTCCATATATATATATATATATCAGTCATTCTATTTCATATGTTAAATCATATCTTTCAATATCATTAAATAATAATTATTTTCTTCTATTTTCAATGTCTCACATCTCACATATAAAATAATATTTGAACACCAATATGTGTTATTCCAGAAGACCGTGAGACATCATTTTCTCTATTATCAAGATGATATTTTATTGACCATTTAAATAATATGGGATTCAAAAAAATGTTTTCTAAAGTTTTTACAATTTCATTACCATGATAAATTTAATATTTCATGTAAATAATTATTATATGGTTGATGTATTTAACACCAAAATATTTTAGAAAAAAAAATATGTTCGATAGCTTTTTAAACACACAACATCGATATTAAATAACCCTTTATATATATATTCATTATATACTACATTTAATATTGGAGGGTATGAATATTATTAATTATTTAAATATATACATATATTTATTAATATAAATTACCGATAAAATATTATTAAATAATCATTCATTTTTAATGTGATTTAATTATTCAAAAATATATTTTATTTTAAAAATGTTTTTTTAATTTTTGTGATAATATTTAAATAATAATTTGGATAATTTATTGAATGTGAATTTGATAATATTAAACCAACCTTTGAAATTAGAATTTAGAAACCTTATTTTGGTGTATTGTCTATGAATTATTGGAAAATTAATTTTTTTACTGAATAGTGAAGAATATATTTGTTTGAAAAATGTTATTTATTTTCAATAGATTAATAAATATAGACTTCCCAATATGTTTTATAAAATATTTTATTTAATATAAATATTATTTAATTATTTAAAATCCACATAATTATATTTTAATAACCATCTAATTTTATTTGGGTTTTTTTAATGAAAATAATGATTTTTATGAAAATAATTTAAAGTTCATAATGATTAAACATTTTAATTAATAAAATACCAATATATAGGAGTGATTTAAATTACTTTTATATATTATAAATCAATATATAATAATATATATCAATAGAATATATTTTTTAGTTTTATATTTAAAATGAAATCATTTGTTTATTTATAATACACATCTTCAACGTCAGTTTTTACATCACATGTCTGGGTTAAATATTATATTCATTATAACCAATTATTTGACTATAATTTGGTAAAATTTAGTCCATATTATAAATTATAATATTTTATTTAATCTAATAATGTCAACAAAATATTTTCCCATAATGAATACTAAAAAAGTAATAATAAATTACAGTAGTTTAGATGAAATCGGTGTTATTTGAGGATTATAGTAAAACTATAATATTAATAATTCTCTTTAAAAAACTATAAATACTATTTTATTTAAATATTTAGAACATATAATGTCCTTTTATCAATAATAATATTTTTTATAGTGTTTTTTCTGGTCAAAATTATTTGTACACCCTTTTCATTTCCAAAACTACTCATGTGGCACTAAAATCGCTTATAAAAGACCTCTCAATCCCCTTTATTTTTCATGAATTAGAACTATTTTCATTCAAATATTTACCTATAAAAATAAATCTCAAACATCTTTACCCTTAAGTATGGAACTTTTTTTATTTGAATTTTTTTAAGAATAATTGATGTAGAATACAAAAGAGGTTGTCTATAAAGAGGTAAAATTCATTACATTATGTTTTTAGTTTCTTTATAATTTCACCTCATTAAAAATTTATTAAAATATGATAATATGACAAATAAATTTTTCCTATAAAATAATATTTTATTTTATTTACTTGAAAATATAAAACCAGCTCCTCTAACATCAAATGGGATAAAAAATCATTATTTGTGTCTGTGGTGGACTATAGCCTCATAAATAGTTGTCATTCATTTTCTATCAATTAAAGTAACTTCTTAATTTAATGGTGATTTTAATGTATATATATTATTTATTATATATATTTATACTTATCATGTAATTATATGATATATATATATATATATATTTAATTTCCAATCTATAGGGGACATGACTTTGTCACTCATGTGTTTGTTGGACGACCACCTCTAGAAGATATCCCATTCTTTTTTTACTAACTCTTAAAAAAAGTAATTAGGATTATGTTAATTATTATATAAAACATAAATGAAATATTAATTATATTAGTGAAATTTGTATCATTAGAGAATGACAATATGTTATATTCATTCATTCACTTTTAAAGGATGATGTCATTCATTCACATTTATTCTATTGCCTCCACGAAGTGATGTGATTATCATCTAATCAAAATATCACAGTTGTGATATATGTATGTATATTTAAAGAAATTATATGTTATTTATTATATTATTACACTATGTAACTGGAATTTAATACGTCTATTCATTCCATATTAATTATAAAAAATTAAACATTATTCATGAATATATATGACCTATTATCTCCACAACCGTAACATAGTTAATTTCTCAAAACCAATCATCAATATTGGGTTTAAAAGAATAATTTATGAATAAATTTGATAATTATATCATTTTTATTATTCTATATATGGTTCAATTACATGTTATTTTACCACTGTCAATATAGTTAAGCTATTATTAACCCATGAACAAAACATCCTTAAAACACCCACCACAGTCTCAACTAAAAATATATATAAATATGTCATATAAAATATATAAAATTAATAATTTTTTATAATATATTCAAATAAGATATTATTTTTATGTTATGGACTAATTTATGTAATCTTATTATATAAGAGTAAATATGACATAAAATGAATATATGGACTCGATGTATGGATTTCTCTTGTCTCCATATTACATTCGTGAGATATATTTTTAATTCAAAATTTATTTATAATATTTTCTCCCTATTATACACATTTTACATGTTATATCATGAATCCATTATTTTTCATTGTATTTTATGTTTCAATTTGAATAATTTTCCCTAATATTATTTGACATGAATGCAACCAAGATGGAAAGAATCTGATAACTCAATTGGTATTATTTATATTATATTACATGGCCATTGTATTTGCTACTGTATGACTTGGTTTTAATGAATTATAATTGTATCATATTTAATTTGATACTGTTTTGTTTTGATTTTACATTGAAAAATATAAATAATAGGTGTATTAATTCTCATTATTAATGGTATGATTTTGGTAGTGATTATTCATATCAAATTCTCTCTCATTAAGTCCTACATATTTGACATGCACCTATATTGAATTTGAGGTATATATATTACACTTGGAAATGTAATATTTTGATACTTTATACATTCCTAATATATTATTAGTGAGTTGATATAATTCATTTCATGTGTCTTATAATTGATGATTTACCAAGGTGGAATGGGTTTTAAGTTATAATCTCCTTGATATCAGAATTGTTTATGTTTGAGTATATTTTAGAGTAAATAATTTTTAATTTATTTATTAAAAAAACAATTTTTAATTTTAAACTATATATGAACGTGGTTCACATGTTTAACATTAATATCCTTCTTTATTTATGGTATAAATATCATAAAATTCTGTTGTAAGTGATACCAATAATTTATCTTAATTTATATATAGTATCTTTTTCTTCAATTTCATTATTTTATTAAACGTTTTTTAAATGATATTTTGTAAAAATGAATGTTTTTTAAATCCATTTTACATGAAATTATACCTTCCATTAAATGGTTTTAATAGTTCATTTCAAAAAATTCTCTAACATTTCATTTTGACTACCTTTTTTAGAATGATTTAAAAAATTATTTACTTTTACTATTTATGACATGAAGATATTTTGCCACTATCATATCAATTATTTTCCCAAAAGAATCATTTATATTTTTTAAATGTTTTTTCAAAGAAATATATGTTTTCTATATGCCATGTAGAGACCCAAAGCTTGGCGTACATGAACATTAAATTACTTTTGCGGAATACTTAGTACATAACAAAAACACACACACAAGGACCATAATAGTTTAATGTCTTTGGAAACTCGGAATAAAATCTTCTAATCGTGTTGAAAGATCTTCAACATCTCCAATAAAGATCTTCCCCTTTTTTTCTTACCTAAAACCTTTCTTTATATCCTTTGGAAAAGAAAACATAAAAAGGGTGAGCTCAAATTCTCAGTAAGGGTATGCATCGATAAAATAAAACATACTATATACATTTGAACTTAAAAACATGAACATAATGTTTAAACATCAAAAGCTTGAGCAATGACATAAAACATGGAAGTACGTAAGGCATAGATAAAAAAGAAACATTAAGAATGATAAAATAGGAATGGAATAAAACATGTAAGTGTGGAATCCATTAAACACATGTAATGATTTCCATAGTAGCCAAGACATTTCTGCCAAGACCATATTAGTGGACAAAGTCCAATTCTAAATCGAGGTCACTCCTTGTTTCAGTCCTGTAACACTGAACATGATTAACTTATCATTCCAGCCATGTCTATCTCATGAGATATAAAATATTTACCCAATGCAATGGACGGAGATATAGGTACCGCCCATCTCATAATGAAATCATTATTTCGTGTGCCACAAAATCATAAATCATATATCATAGCATAACCCATGAAATAAAATGGGATTTTTAAACATCATGTCATCATAACATAATCCATAAACAATTGATATCATTTCATCATAAGAAAATTGATACCATTTAAATCATAGAGACATTTTACTTGAAACATACACATATGAAATAATGTCATCTTAGATGGAAAATAGTTTTGAAAAAACACTTGAAATGAATTCTTCAGGAAAATATCCTTTCTTCTTTAAAATCATTTTCTTTTAACAAAATTCCATGAAATTGTAAAAGATAAGGGTTTTGTTGAAAATAATCATGCAATCTTGGAGAGGAAGCTTCTTGAGAATGAGGCGTTATGAAACCGTAAAAATATGCTCATGCCGTATAAGTTAAAAATAACATTCTCCTCATACTTTTGTCAGAAAAGTCAAAAAGTTCCTTATATGGTAACCAAAGGAAAGATTCCATTCATACAATGTGCTAAAAAGTCAATAAAGGGTAAAAATGACTTTAAAAATCCATGGAAGAATGGTAAAAATTTTATGAAATCATTTTTAGATAACATTGTCATGGATGCTAAACATAACCCTAGTAAATACTTACGTATAAGCAAACTCGGATAAAAATGAGATTGAAAATTTATCCCTTACTTTAGGTTCGATATGCTTCGTACATATCCGAACCTCCTGTATAATGATTTAAATAATGTTATTGACTTATTACAAAATCTTATTAATTGTTATGATATCATATATGGTTCACCTATGACTTTATATTACCCGTTCTTTTGTAAATTCCATGTTAGAGTGTTTTGGGTAAAATCATTTCATTTTTCGTCTGTGTTTTCACTTGTAATTATTAATATGATTACTTAGATCATGATTACTTACATCCAGAATGTACAACATGATTTATATATAATATATATTCATAATATACATATATATAATAGATCGATAAATGGAATGAAATACACAGTTCATGGAGACGGTAGGCCGTACGTACACATGAATGTTGTTTTTGTTTCCTCATTGAATTGATTTGAATTAATTGGATGACATAAACATATATATATATATATATACATACATAAATACAGTATCATTATTATGTCATATATTTCATTATTACTTATTATATATACTTTATAATCATTTATGAATTGTTAATCATTGAGAATGAATCTCATCACGTCGTGGAGACGGTATTCCGTACGTACGCACCTGCGATGATATCATTCCCATGATCATGTAATTTTATTGGAGTGTATGTATACTATTAAAGAATCAATATCAATTTAAAATAATCATATATAGTGATTATTTACACCATTATACCCATCCATGTAAGGTGCTGGTGGAAAATAGATTACACCACGGCGTGGAGACGGTATTCTGTACGTACGCACTAGCGGTGATTTCGTTTTCCGTAGGATGGATAGATAGTTAAATAGGTTTGTTTAATAATTATAATAACATATTAGTATATTAGAGATACTGATGTTATTACTTCATAATGAAACAACCTAAGAAGAAGAAGTGGAAGAAGAAATACAGGTGAAAGAATCGTTAGCGGACTTTACCTCTTCATTGAAGCGCCTCTTAGAGACCTCCTCTTAGGGCACTAAAATTGATCTTTAAAGAGGACCAGGACCTCTAGGATGTTTCTAGGGATGTGGAGAAGATAATTGGGCAGGGGTTGGCCGATCATGAAGGTTCAATGTGGTGTGTGGAAGAGAGGGAGGAGGTTCCCTTTTATAAGGGAGGAGAGTGGTACCTTTGGAACTCTTAAAAATATTAATTTATAATAAATCTAAACCCACTTAAAAACCTCCAAAAATGACTCATATTCGAAAATTAGATGATATAGGGTTGTAATCGCATCAACCAATCAAATTTATCCATGTTTGGATCTTATTTTAAACCTTATCATTTTGATTTATCCATATTTAATCTATTTAAGGTTATTTCTGGTAATAAAATTCTAAATTTAAAATTATAACAAATAATTACTTATTGTTTTTTCATTTTCCATAATTGTTTAATTTATAACATTATAGACCATATAAATTTAAATTTTTAATTTTTAAATATTTTTGTGATTTTTAAACAATTTTATAATATGTTATTTTTATAAAATAACAATAGTGTCAATTTTGACACTATTTATTTATTTGAATTTAAATAAAATATATACAGAAGATATGTTCAAACTAAAAGCTTTAATAGATTCATCAAATTTAATATGTATCTAGAAAATTAGTGTATCACACTAAATAGTTCATATAATATTTATTTTATTATTTTTAAAACCATTTATTTGATATTTTAGTTAATAAAATAATTTCATCATCACTATTGTGTCATATTTAATGATAATTATTTAATCCCTAAAAATTCTAAATAAATTCCTATGATTTATATAATTGTATTCTATTTCTGTAGAAAATTAATGTTCGAAGTTTCATGAAGTTTATCACTAAATTATTATTATTATACTTATAAGATTTAATAAAGTGACATGTTGTCACATTCTTTGGTTTTAATAATAATTAAATTATTTTCATGGAAAAAAGTCCATTAAATTAATCTAATCTGACCCTTAGGTGATATGAGTCGACTTTTAGTCATCCAATAGGATTTTGGCAGGTGTTAGGGTAATTTTATAATCTTATATTTACCCTTAATACCTGATTTACCTTGAACTATGGTAAATAAAATTTACCTTAGTTACTATTCATAATTCCCAAAAATAAAAAGTAGCTAATTAACATAATTTGGACCCAATAATTACAAATATAGAATCCATTTTTCCATATTCAATACTCAAAAGTTGCAGAAATTAAATTAAAAATAATCCCGATGTCGAAAGAAGACGGGTTTTTCTTTAAAATATTGTCAAAGATTGAATTGGTTTAGCCTACGAATTTAATGTAAAATAAATGCTAATGACATACATTATATTAAATGGTAAAAATATATTATATTTATACTTTAAAATCATTCAATATTATAATTTAACCATATAAATTATTGCGAAGAAAAAAGTTGTTTTTAATTAAAATATAGCTTGTTTTTACTATTCATCAAAATATGAAAGTTACCAGAATAATATGAAAAATTTATCGAAATTAAATTTTTATATCCTAATTCAAAAGAAGAATTTTATTTTTTCATATTGATCTTATAAACATGTCAGCAACTAGATTTAAATTTGGTGCGCCATCAAAAGGCGGCAAAACTACATTTTTTGAAAAATACATTTTTTACCTGAAATATTTATTTTGTTCTTATACCATGTTCTAGAAAATGTGTAAGATGAATAATAATGTTATAAAATTGAAAATTTATTTAATACTATTCATAACAGCTAGTTCATAATAATATTATAATAATATATCGTTGTTTAGTAAAACCCGGTATTGCGTATAACACACGCTATCGAGGAAGGTTGCGATTGCGTGTAATGAAAGCCAAGTCAGGGTTGCGTGTTGTGCAATAATCCTTCACTGTTTCGTATAACACAATCCAAACACATTTCATTTATACATTGAATATATATATATATATATATACTCAATGTTGCGTAGAATAAATATTCTCAAAATTGTGTGTAACACGATCCAAGAATAGTGTTGTATATACTACAAGAAAATACGGTGTTGCGTATGGCGCAAGGTAATCGTTGTGTAGCATAAAACACAAGGAATTAATGAAATTAAAATAATATTTTTCATAAAATCTCGGGGTGTTACATTCTACCCCCCTTAAAATTAATTTAACCCTCGAAATTCGTCGGGGTTATAAATGGTTTACTACTCGAATGTTTGTCTAATAGAAACTCACATCGTAAAAAGGAATACCAAAACATGGCTTTAAAAACTAAAGTATGTAATGTAATGGTTACGCAAATTAACTCATCACTGGGTTTCCACGTAGAAGAACATAGGTGAAAATATTGATAAGGAAGAAAAATATAACCATCAAGTTCTGATGGAGAGTGGTAGAGAACATGTCTATGAAAAAGCCAACAATCAAAAAGCTATAGATTTGTGATGATCTGAGGTACCATCTGATTCATCAGATATAAGGGAACTAGGAAAACATTTTTGGATTTCAAGATCATTTCCCTAAAGTTGATGAATTAAAATAAATACTTACATGATTTTGGTACAATCTCACTGTTGTTCGTGAATTGAACAATTTCCACTTCATCCCTTAAAGAAATGAAGTTGAATTTGTTATTCGTGATGTGTTAGCAGATCATGTGATAGAATGATGGGTCATTCCATCTCTTTCAAACAAAAAGTTAGCAAAAGTTATAAGTCTATCGTATGGTTAGATTAATCGTATATGGTTCCAAAAATGAACTTATTCTTCATATATCATACCGATTAATAAAAGAAAACTAGTTTATAATAACCAGGGACTTCCTGTAGGCCAGTGGTAGGCGATAAATGGCATGTCGCACTTCGATTGTGGGTTCAATTCCCACAGCCTTGTCCAACGCGATGGGATGTCACATGTCCTGTAGGTTGTCATTTTTCGAAAACTATATTACTATAACATCCCATCAATAATATTGAAAAAAACTTCTATCCTTAAACAATACTAACTTATGTCTAACATAATCCATTCCAATCTTTAGGCTTATCCATAATACTGCAGTCTACTCTCATAATATAGTGAAAACAATTACTAGAGATTTAATACCATCTTTGATCCCCATATATCATAAGATATGTCTTGTTGGTCACATTCCAAACATTCTAAGGTCTTAATCATGTATTCTCTTGAAAAATTAATACCCATTGAACCTTAGTAAAAACCTGAATGCAGTTAAAATTTAACACTTTCCAATACCAAAATCCTCAAAATTCCATATACTCAAACCATGATATCACTTAGTCCTTATATAAATCATGAGCTCATGAATACAATCAAACATCTCATTATCTTATTATTCCTTCATTATGCGCATATCATCTACTTCATAAAAATATCTGAATAGCATTCCATGGTTACTGGTACCATTCAACATATACTTTCAAATACTTTTAGGAAAAACAATAGTGTAACAATCCTTAGATGATTCTTTATTCCATAGTACCATTAACTATACAACATAACTCTCGATAAACATACAATAATTCCATTACCTTCTAAAACAACCGACTGAGCTTCAACACTTCTTTCAGCTCATATATCCTTTGTAGTCTCCTCATCATCATCCACATAAATACAACCCATATGACCATGCTGATTCTCTTCATGAAATTTTCTATTAGGGAATTGGTTTGCATAATGCCCATACATTCCACATTTAAAACATCTAATCATTTTTGATGTCGTAGAAATACCATTATCCTTGTCCATGGTGTAAACTGAACCTTTCCTTTCCACTTACTGGCTTTGGGTACTTATTTTCCACACCCAAAGAATCTTCTAGTTCCTTTGAAATAATCTCCATGATGCCTCTTCCCACATGGTTTATATGAGGGGAATTGAACTTTCTTTCCTCTATGATCATCATGAAACACCATCTTTCTCTTATTATCTGAGTCGGGAAACTTACCAAAGTTGATATTATTGATCATATTATGAGATTGCTGATTAGGAATAATAACGATGTGTGGACTTCTAGATCCCGTTTCATTTGGTTTCTCATGAAGAAAATCATTCCATTGTCTATCATATCCTCCATTATTGTGAATATTCATGTTTCCATCCATTTTCTAAAACCCAAAAAGAATAGTGTGAGAGGAAAAAATCATTCTAGGGAAAAAAACATAGTAAAGGGGTAGTATCCTCAATATCTAACATCTTAGGTTAAATTCTATGATCGTTACCGTAGTTCTAGGACTATATCCTATACGTATACTTATCCTTAGGGACATCCCTAGACATACCTTAGAAATATCTCTAGGGATCTCCCTAACATTTTCGCATCCTAGTTTCCAATGGTTGACTAAACCTTTCCTCTGATACCAACTATAGAGACCCAAAGCTTGACGTACAAATACATTACCTTACTTTTGAGGAATACATAGTACATAAAAAAAACACACACACAAGGACCGTAATAGTTTAGTGTCTTTGAAAAATAGGAATAAAATCTTCTAATCATGGTGAAAGATCTTCAACATCATCCATAAAGATCTTACACTTTTTTTCTTACCTAAAACCTTTCTTTATATCCTGCGGAAAAGAAAACATAAAAAGGGTGAGCTCAAATTCTCAGTAAGGGTAAGCATGGTTAAAATAAAACATACTATATACATTTTAACATAAAAACCTGAACATAATGTTTAAACATCAAAAGCTTGAGCAATGACATAAAACATGGAAGTATGTAAGGCATAGATCCTAAAGAAAAATTATGAATGATAAAATAGCATGGGAATAAATCATGTAATAGTGGCATACATTAAACACATGTAATGATTTCCAAAGTAGCCATGGCATTGCTGCCAAGACCATCTTAGTGGATAAAGTCCCATTCTGAATCGAGTTCACTCCTCGTTTCAATCCTGTAACACTGAACCAGATTAACATATCATTACAGCCATGTCTATCTCACGAGACATAAAATCTTTACCCAATGCATTGGAGGGAGATATAGGTCCCACCCATCTCATAATGAAATTATTCTTTCATGTGCCACAAAACCATAAATCATATATCATAGCATAACCCATGAAATAAAATGGGATTCTTAAATATCATTCCATCATAACATAATCCATAAACAATTGAAATCATTTCATCATAAGAAAATTGAAACCATTTAAATAACAGAGACATTTTACTTGAAACATACACATATGAAATAATTTCATCTTAGATGGAAAATAGTTTTGACAAAGCACATGAAATGAATTCTTGAGGAAAATATCGTTTCTTTTTTAAAATCATTTTCTTTTCACAAAATTCCATGAAATTTTAAAAGATAAGGGTTTTGTTGAAAATAATCATGCAATCTTGTAGAGGACGATTATTGAAAATGATGCATTATGAAACCGTAAAAATCCATTCACACCATATAAGTTAAAAATAACATTCTCCTTGTACTTATGACGGAAAAGTCAAAAAGTACCTTATATGGTAACCAAAGGAAAGATTCCATTCATACAATGTGGTAAAAAAGTCAATTAAGGGTAGAAATGACTTTAAACATCCATGGAAGAATGGTAAACATTTTATGAAATCATTTTTAGAAAACATGGTCATGGATGATAAACGTAACCCCAGAAAATACTTATGTATAAGCAATCTTGGATAAAAATGAGATTGAAAATGTATCCCTTACTTTAGGTCCGATATGCTTCGTACGTTTCTGAACCTCCTATATAATGATTTAAATAATGTTATTGACTTATCAAATAATCATATTAATTGTTATGATAACATATATGGTTCACTTATGACTTTATATTACCGGTTCTTTTGTAAATTCCATGTTAAAGAGTGTTTTGGGTAAAATCGTTTCATTTTTCGTCCGTGTTTTGACTTGTAATTATTCATATGATTACTTATATCATGATTACTTACATCCAGAATGTAAAACATGATTTATATAAAATATATATTCCGAATATACATATAAATAATAGATCTATAAATGGAATGAAATACACCGTTCATGGAGACGGTAGGCCGTACGTACGCATGAACGTTGTTTTCGTTTCCTAATTGAATTGAATTGAATTAATTGGATGACATTCATATATATATATACATAAATCCAGTATAAGGGAGGAGAGGGGCACCTTTGAAATTCCAAAGAATATTAATTTATAATAAATATAACCCCACATATAAACCTCCAATAATGACTCATATTCGAAGATTAGATGAGATAGGGTTGTAATCGCATCAACCAATAAAATTTAGACATCTTTGGATATTATTTGAAACCTTATCATTTTGATTTATCCATATTTAATCTATTTTAGTTTATTTGTGGTAATAAATTTCTAAATTTTAAATTATACAAATAATTACTTATATGTTGTGAATTTTCCATAATTGTTTACTTAATAACATTATAGACCATATAAATATAAATTTATAATTTTTAAATATTTTTGTGATTTTTAAACAATTTTATAATATGTTATTTTTATAAAATAACAATAGTGTCAATTTTGACACTATTCATTTATTTGAATTTAAATAAAATATATACAGAATATATGTTCGAACTAAAAGTTTTAATAGATTAATAAAATTTCATATGTATCTATAAAATTAGTTTAGCACATTAAATACTTAATATAATATTTATTTTATTATTTTTAAAACCATTTATTTGATATTTTAATTAATAAAATAATTTCAACATCACTATTGTGTCATATTTAATGATAATTATTTAATCCCTAAAAATTCTAAATAAATTACTATGAGGTAGATAATTGTATCAGATTTCTGGATACTATTAATGTTTGAAGTTTCATTAAGTTTATCACTAAATTATAATTATTATACTTATAAGATTTAAGAAAGTGACATGTTGTCACATTCTTTGGTTTTAATAATAATTAAATTATTTTCATGTACAAAAGTCCATTAAATGAATATAATCTGACCTTTAGGTGGTATGGGTCGACTTTTAGTCATCCAATAGGATTTTGGAAGATGTTAAGGTAATTTTATAATCTTATATATTACCCTTAATTACCCGATTTACCTTTAACTATGGCAAATAAAATTTACCATAGTTACTATTCATAATTCCCAAAAATAAAAAGTATCTTATTAACATAATTTGGACCCACTGATTCCAAATATGGAATCCATTCTTCCATATTCAATACACAAATGTTGCCGAAATTAAATGAAAATTAATCCCGTTGTCGAAAGAAAACGGGTTTTTCTTTAAAACATTGCAAAAGATTGAATTCATTTAACCTACAAATTTAATGTAAAATAAATGATAATGACATAAATTATAATAAATGGTAAAAATAAATTCTATTTATAATTTAAAACCATTCAACATTATAATTTAACCATATAAATTATTGCGATGAAAATAGTTTTTTTAATTTAAATATAGCGTGTTTTTACTATTCATCAAAATATGAATGTTACCAGAATAATATGAAACTTTTATCCAAAGTAAATTTTTATATCCTGAGTCAAAAGAAGAATTTTATCTTGTCATATAGAACTTATAAACATTTCAAAAACTAGATTTAAAGTGGGTGCGCCATCAAAAGGCGGCAAAACTGCATTTTTTTAAAAATATATATTTTACCCGAAATATTTATTTTGTTCTTCTACCATGTTCTAGAAAATGTGTAAGATGAATAATAATGTCATAAAATTAAAAATTTATTTAATAATATTCATAACATCTAGTTCATAATAATATTATAATAATATATCGTTGTTTAGTAAAACCCGGTATTGCGTACAACACACGCTATTGAGGAAGGTTGCGATTGCGTGTAATGCAAGCCAAGTTAGGGTTGCGTGTTGTGCAATAATCCTTCGTTGTTTTGTATAACAGAATCCAACCATATTTCATTTATACATTGAATATATATATATATATATACTCAATGTTGCATAGAATAACTATTATCAAAATTGTGTGTAACACGATGCAAGAATAGTGTTGCGTATATTACAAGCTAATACGGTGGTGCGTATAGTGTAAGGTAATAATGGTGTAGCAAACAACACAAGACATTAATGAAATTAAAAGAATATTTTTCATAAAATCTCGGGGTGTTACATGCCAAATATATATTTTTTTTAATGTGATTCTTAGAACAAAAAAATTATTTTCCTTATAAATATTATTAATGTTGTTTTAATAGTATTTTCATTAATAAAAAACCCCTTGTTTTTATTTATGAACCAATGGTTATATTGTGAAACGATAAGAATACCATTCTTTATTTAGTTAGATTTAAAATGTTTCAATTTAATTTATGCTGACCATATTTCTCTTCTAATTTTTAATCATGATTCCAAGAGATTATAAAAGAACCTATTTATTTTAAACAGGTTATTCTTATATTAATGATATTTTTCATCAACCAATTTATTTTCTACAGCTTAATTAGGATTCATATATATTTTTTGAACATCTTTATTTTCCTTAATTTAATCATGAATCAAATATACTTTTACCAAACCATTTAAATTACAATAGTTAAAAATAATTCCATGAGATTATTATGGCAAACATTGATTTTATTGGGGTTAATGTTGTTTAAAATTTATTTTTTATCGAACCAGTTAATTTTTTAGGGTCTATTGATTTTATGAAAATAATGATGATAGTATATATATTTTATGTTTAAAAAAATGACCTATATAATTTTTTCAGGATTAAATTCATGGACATCATTTTTATAGATAGGTTATTCTACTATAAACCATATAATTGTGGTTCTATTATCACTATGTATGGGATGTTACATTAGTAACAAAGGCTATGTGGTTTTTTTATAAACCAATGATCGGTGTGTCCATTATATTCCTCAAATTCATTAGGTACTCCAAATATAGATATAAATGATTTTTTTGATTCCACTTGTAAGAAGTGATGGGAATATAATGTTCTAATATAAAAATATGTTTTACATTCTATTTTCATGGTTCTGTACTATTTATTATAGAAATATTTTTATCACATAGCTCATTATTAATTATTCATAAAAATCATTTAATTTGTAAATACATATTTCATTCTATCGTTATTGATGATGTAGTTATTGATGGGGATAAATATTCATATGTCATACACATGAATTATAATTATTTAATGATACCCTTATTCTATTATTATACTCATTGATGACATGCAATTTTTAATTCGTACATTTACCCTTATTGATCGTTCTATCTATGCAAGGGTTTTGAACATTCAGTGTCCTTAAATTTTATGTCTATGGAATTTCATAGTGTTTCTGAGGTTCGTGTGTTTTTGGAGAATATTATTTAAAACAATATTGATAAATTATTAATATTATTTAAAAAATATTATTAATCAAATTTATTAAATTTAGGATGATTTATTTATTTGAAATAAAAATTAATAATTTTATTATGTTGATAATGATATTAATTTTTGTGATATATTAAATATTATACAAAATATTATACACATGTTTAAATATATATAATTACACAAATCATGTTGTATTTAAAATTTTCAAAATTATTGTGTAATTAATGTTATACAAATACATACACTATATTTTTATATAACTAAACATGTGTGTTCTCTAAAGTTGCATATTATATATATATATATATGTGTATATATTGTATATATATATGGTTTTGTATATATTGAATATATATATATATATATATATATAGTAAAAAAATTAATGATCAACAAATATATTTTGTTGTAAATATATTTGAGTTTTAAATGTATATACATATATATATATATATATGAAAAAAAACATTTTAGGTGTGCTATTATGTTTTTGGGAAGCTTTTTAAAAAAATAAATAAAAATAAATTAAATAAAATGCAGGATTTTAGTAAAAAATAGATAATTGATGAATTTACTATAAAATAATGAAACGAATAAATGAAAACAGAAAGTGGTTGGTTTATTAGAGTTTCGTTGATGGAATAAATGAATTAGTGGATGTTGGAATTAATGGTTGAGGTGATTTGAAAGGGAAATTTGGTAATGAAGAAGAAAGGGAAAAAATTAAATGATATGAATTGAATGGGGTAAATAAAATTTACGATATTTGGTTTGTATTTAATTGAAAAAATATGTTTCATGTTTAACAAAAACGTTTTGAATTATATATAATTAAAAAAATAATGTTACAATGTTTGAAAAGTGGTTGTTTAAAAAAATGAAAAGAGGATTCAAAAATATAAACAATATAGTCTTTTTTTGCGAAGTAAACAATTGTGTGTAGTGTTTGATTGGAGAGATAATGTCCTATAGTTTTAAAATTATAATAAAATAAAATCAACAAATAAAATGGGTTTTTGATGCGGGTAACACATGTTTATTAATTAAATATTCAATAAAGAAAATATAGATAATTAATGAGATGGAAATATGATTTATATAAATAGGATGGATCTAAATATAACAATTAAATAATAATTTTTTATACTTATTTTATTTAATTAGGTATTTCAGTAAAAAATGAATTAAATTTGAGATTTATGGAATTAATTTAGGAAAATTGATTTAATTAATTTAAAAATATATAAATTTGATATTTGAGAGAGAATGTAGTAATTGTTAATTAAAATAATAATTAGGGGATTTGAAACTATCATAATGGGAGATATTATTGATAAAATTGTTTTATAAATTAAATTATAATTTATAGTTAAATTATTGGAATTAATTATGATAATTCATGTAAATAATTGAGTAAATCAATAGTTTATATGTATTCAAATCCTTTGTACCATATATCTCTCAATACTAATTGGATGTATATTTTTAATGTTATATTGGAATCATATTGATGAATAAAAGTTAAGAAAGGAGTTTTCCTTAAAATATGTTTCTTTATTAGTCTAGATTAAATAAATTCAAAATCCTCAAATTAAATTTTTGAAGGTGGTGAATCAGATGATTATTCCATTGTGCAAGACTATACCGACATTGTTTCTCATCTACTCATTCACTAAAAATGAGGTAGTGTGTCCTTAAACATTATTCTTTTTATTTCAATTGGGTGCGGATATGATTTTGTTCCACTTCGAAAAAATCTATGGCACTAGACAAATAATGAAAATAAACAAATTTAATTATAATTAAAGAGGAAGGATTTTTTAATCAAATTATATTACTTTTTAAAATATATATATATATATCAAACTATAAGTGATATATAATTAGTTTAACAGTTTTGATATTGGGTGATATCATTGCATAAAATAATATATTTTATGAAAAACATGTTAGGTAATGTTTTTTCCAAAAAAAAGATAAATTGGATAACAAATTATATTAGGTAAACAAATTGGATTCCCCCAAAATATTATGGAATATGTGAGAATAACCATATAATAAATAAGGGGATTTAATGTATATTCATTTCCCAAATATTGTATTTTAAATTTTTTTGGGCTATGTTTGTGTGATATGTGCATGTGTGTGATTGTTATGTGTTGTTTTCGTTGTGGATGTGAAGAGGATTTTTGATATGACATGGGTTGAAATAGATATTTTTTGAATGAATTGAATTGAGATTTCTAGTTTATGTGGTTAATGTGTATATGTGAAATAATTTTATGGATGAATAATTGTCTTAATAAATGAAATTGGATGGAAAATGTGAACTCCTAAAAATGGTTTTTTAACTAAATGTGGCTAATGGTATGAGTTATGTCTTTGTGATGTTGTGATTTTAGATGTTGATATGAAAATTGAAATTTTTGGAAAGGGTTGGTACCTTCATTTTGAACTCATAGGATACGATTATGTTATTTGATACTAAATATATATACCTTGTATATTCTGGTGAAATTCAATATGCACCTAACCCTTTTCGAGCACTATGCACCAACAACAGTATTTTCACGTGGGTGATGTTTTCCCAAACTTCAATGTGGGAAGATGGATGATTACCTAACCTATAGTCCCTAATCCCTCTTTTAGGTGGTGATGACATGCATGGGATATTGTGGACAGATGTCAAATCTTCCACATTCTAGTTATAATTTGAGGATATGTGATGACCCATGTGCATTTAGATGATATGTGGTGAGATGGATTATTTTTGGGGTCATTCACATTAGGAGGATGTGATGAGGTTAACTTAATTCGCATTCCTGAAACCCTACTACCATGGTTATGATATGTGATTTGATTTGGTGTCATTGGTGTAAACTGGTAAGATGTGATGTTATGGGATGTGATGTTATTTGAAAGCAGTGATAGCATCAGGACATTCGTCATTATTGTGTAATAGAATGAAATATTTCTGAATATGATGGGGGTACCCTATCATTAATTTTTATTCATTTTAATTTATTTTATTATATTTTTTATTGAGTGGGTGATTTTTAGTGAGTTTTTGGTTTTGTTACTTGAACTTTTTTAGTTGTTTTTTGTTCTATTGGTTTCTCCTGCTTTCATTAACATTCACTTTTCAAAAATTCCTGTGGTTCCTTGGTTTTCCTACTAAGATTACTTGTATCATTTTGAGACGTATATAAACAAAATAAATTTTTTAGGAGGACTAGAAGGGTCATTCTGTATATTACATTCTTCATATTATTTAGTTGTTTCCATTTCACAACATTATCATTTATTTTGAGTTTTCATTTGGATATATTTACTTAAATCTTGTTTCTTGATACATGAATTGAGGTATGAATTATGGGTTTTATTTTTATATATTTCATGGAGTTTCATGTGCTTAACTTATGCAATATCCCTATCCTGTTTTATTAATGATGGCATTTCAAACCATTTATGAGACATTCATACCCTTAGTTCTAGTCTCCCAACTAAATCCTACTAGAGGATTGAATGGGGGTAATTATAACATTCCTTCATTACAGTTCCTTTTGGGGGAGGGGTCATGAAAGAGTAGTGTCAGAGCTATTGGTGGAGGGATAAGATTGGGATCAAATTTATTCATTGTGAGGATTGTGTGACCTTGTATAGAAATAAATCATGTTATCCTTGGTGCATGATATATTCCATAGAGACCAGCTATGGAAAAAAAATTTAGTTCCCCCCATAATCAAATGTAATAAATCTGATCCTACCATATATTAGAGTAAGAGGACACAACTTGCAGGATAGAGTCCTTGTAGAGGTACTTGCACCATGATGAATGACATTCATTTTCGAATTCAGTGATCTTTGGATGATGAAATGAATTAAATAAATTTTATCTTTTATCTTTTTTCACTATAATTAATCATGTTGTTGTTACTAATAGAGTTTGTTATTTTTTTGAAATATTCATAAATCTAAAAGGAATGAGTTAAACCAGTGTTAACTAACTTCATATATTTTTTTGAAACAATTTTGAGGTTCTAATGTGTTATTTATTTTCCTATAATATAATTATTATTATTAAATTATATTTTTCCTCCTTTGTAATAAATTAATAACATGCAATACAGTTTTAATAATGTTTGAAATCATTAGATAACCATGCTTACTGTATTTTTTTATGTTAAATTTTTTAATTTGTAAAAAACCCTTATAAATCATATAACATCGAAGTATATTTATCAATTTCATGATAAAATAAACTATTTTTAAACCATTATTATAGGTACTATAAATTCCATGTTAGTTTCTCTGAATTTCATTGCATTCTATGTATCAGTTTTCCTGAACATGTGTTATTATTGTTTTGTTAAACATGGTTTCAACATTTAAATTATAAAATTTCTAAAAATTATCATTTTTGTTATTGATAATTAAATATAATTTTGAAACATTTATAATAATAAATTTATCTTCATTTTTAGTGTAGTATATTTAAATATAATTTGTATAACCATATGTGTTAATCACCTGTTAGGGTAACTAATCATGTGACATTTATTTCTCAGTTTTAGAAAAGTGACGGATGACTTGTTGTAATTTTATGAGACATAAAAATGCTTAAATTATTGAAATTTATATTTTATGATTGAGAATAATTATGAAATAAAATATTATTACCTCACATGTTACATCATTTGTTGGTTTTAGTGGGAAGCATGCCTATAGTTGAAATCCTTTGTAATGTAACTAAAGAAATTATAGTATTGTAGACTAAATCCTATAACATGTTTGAAATGTTTCATTGAGGTATTGATGTTCAAAAATTTTATCCATATTTATTTATATAATCATGTTTTTTGTAAATGAAATGATTATATAATGTAATGTTTGAGAATCATCAAGCATGAATCATAGTAATAAAACATGATTGTTTTGAATTTTATTGTCATAAATCATATTTGATTTAGATTATTATGATGGATATTTGAAAATTTAATGATGTAATACAAATAAACACAATAATATATCATGTAATAACATACAAATTTATTTGTAAATAAGATATTTTTTATGATTCATTGAATTTTTTGAATTAATGTGTTGATGGGTCTAAAATAAACATTGGTTTCTTAATTCCAAGATTTCATCATAATAAATGTTCATTATGATATCATTGATAGTACAACTTGATTTAACACACCATATATTGAATGTATAATCACTGGTATATGGTCAGTGAAATGGTTTATAATAGAAAATTTAAAATTTTTTGACAATACCCATGGATAATAATAATGTGATTCAATATGTGACAATGAATAATTGTGGAATCCAGAATCTATTTATACTAGGTGTAATTTTTTTGTTTATTAATTGTGTGATGTGTGATTAAAAACATAAAGTATATGAAGAGTTAAATCCCTAATACCTATTTGATAAATTTCTTACATTTAAATGATTAAAAAATTTTCTGTGATTTCTACCTGTCAAAGTAGATAATTTATTTACATGTGAGAGGAAATTTTCCAATTTCTGTCCCTGGGGATTTATGTGTAATGAAAATAGAGATTTTTGGTTGGTTTAGTGGGTGTAATGAGATTGATAAGTATAGTATTTGGAAATTTTTGTTTCATATTGATGGAATGTTAGTGCGGTGAAGTTATTGAGAGAAATTACTAGTGAATATTTTTGATAGCTAGTATTGTTGGATTGTCTTAGTGATGTGCAGTTTTGGTGATGTGAGGTGGAATATTGTTTGCGTTATTGTGGTGGTATGACTTTTCTTGTGGTGTTATTATGATATTAGAATACCCACATCCCATAAAAAGGTTAATCTGGTAATGTTCGTAATAAAATAAATTGGTCATTTTGGAAAATCATGAAATTAATGATTATTGGATTTCCTCCCAATGATAAATTTATTTAATTTAATGGGAGGTTTTCTCCTCTATCTATTAAGTCAAGATTGTTTATTGATCAAATATATATGGAATGTGTTATGAAGTAATTAAATATAAGAGAGGTAAACTATTCAAGTGTTATCTTGTATTATATTAGGAGACATTTTAAAATCTTGTGTGTGAGTTTGTACCACTCAAATATGATTATATTTTTGTGTATTATATTTGATACATAGATTTTTTTGCTTTTAGTACATCTATAAATGTTTATTTAAATGTTTTTGTTTCATTGAGAAATGTTATTTGAAATTTTTGAATCAGTATTATCCTAATAAATAATTCATCATTACCAAACGTGGAATGGAAAAATATAATAATGATATAATGTTAAAAATTGTGTCTTGTTTTGTTTTGTTTACATTTAAATTCATATGTCAAATATGATACACTTGAAAAATGTTCGTTGTGTTCTATAAATACCTTTGATAGTGACATGAAAAAATAGATTTTTTGATTTATGATAATTTTCTGAAGTTGATGATTCATTTAAATGAAAAATGTTATGTAAAATTTCTTATGATTTCAATTTGGTTGATTTGAAATAAGAGTCACATTATTTACAAAGAATAATTTAATTTTAGTTTTTTGAAATAAATTTTCCTGGAATTGTGAAATAGATACTTTTAATATTCCTATAGAATATTGGGTGGAAAAATAAGTAATAACATAAATGAAAATTTATTTTATGAAGTGATTTTTTTTAAAAACATCATTAAACGAAGGATAATATTGATAATCATGTGGTTCATTAAAACTATGGTTGATATAATATGTTAAAAATAATTATTTGATTATAAATTATGAATATATATTGCATGATGTGTTTGTTATAAATATATATGTTTCCATATTCATGTTTTGATACATTTCTCCACTAGGAGAGTTTTTTAATCTATTACATATATTTACACTTATTTTCCCTTGTGATTATAGTGTTTCAAATATGTAAAGGAACATGAGAGATATATCATGGGTTGGTTTTCAAACCAACATTATCTTTTATTTCTGGTTTTGTTTATATTATAGAGGATAATAGTTGTTTCATATGTATCAAATGTATATATCTAGAACATTTTTGAGGCTTGATTTTTCATTCTTGAGTGTCTCATCGTGATTACATGGTTCATGCATTTAGAAATATTTTATTTCTAATGTGATTGATAATTTATTAATATTAATAATGTAAATTTAAAAATATATTTAAAAACCTAAAATGTTTTAGTTAAAGAATATTTGATTCATTGAAATAAATTTAATATAAATTAATATGAATTTTTTTTCAAAATATTAATTAAATGAGATAAATAATTTTAATGCAACATATTATACATGTGTGTAAATAGGTATTTTTAAATACCCTTTGTGGTAATTAATATTTTTAAAAAATTGGTGTTATACATGTTATATATTTATATATATACATAACATTTCTATATAAAAACATATAATTATTCCATATTTTCATATTATGGATATAGATATGTCTACATTATGTATATAATGTGTGTATATATATATATATGACTATATATATATGGATTTGTATATGTTGAATATATATATTTCAGGATATTGTTAAAAAATCATGATCTATATATTTATTATATATTGTAACTATATACAAGTTTCTAATATATAATTTAATGTGTGTCTGTGTATGAATAATGTGATATGTGTGTAATTAGGATTTTTGGGTATAGTTTTAAATAATCTGAAAAAGAAGAACTAAATATAATGTACAATGCCATTAAAAAATAGGTAAATAGGTGAATTTATAATAAAAGTATTAAATAAATAAATAATACCATGCATGTAAAGAGGGTTGAGTGATGTTGTGGATGAATAAAACAGTGAATTGGTGGGATACAAAATTTAAGAGGGAGGTGATTTAAAATAGAAATTTGTTAATTATGAAAAAGGAAATTTTTTTTAAAATTAATGATCATAATGGGATCAATAGAATTAAAAAATTTTAGATTGTATTTTATTGAAAAACCATCATATAAGACAAATAGTTTATGAATTTTATATCTAAAAAAATTATGTTACAATATTTAAAAAACATTGGAGTAATAATAAATGAATGAGGATTTTAAAAATAGAGAATTATATGTCTTTCTGGAATAAAACATTGTGTGTGGAGTTGGATTTTATAGAGAAAAATTATTTTATTTTAATAAATTAAAAAATCAAAATCAAATAAATAAATTCTTGTATTAATGTTCTAAAACATGTGAATTAATTGAAATATGACAAATATTAATAATGTTGAGAATTAATGCGGTGATAATATGATCTAAATAAAAATGAGTAATTGAAATATATAAATAAATTAACTGGTTAATTATTATTGAATTAAATGATGGTATCTTTGGGAAAAATTTGACATTTATGAAATAAATGTAGGGGAATTTTTTTAATTAATGAAATAAAATTTAAATTTTAGTTTCAGGGAGAATGTAGTAATTGTGTTTTAAAATATTAATAATCACTTATGACATTAATTAGAAATCTTTTTGCTAAATTAAATGAGATATTATTATTATATAATAGTAATTATTTATAATAATTCATGTAACAAAATATGGTATATAAATATGATATATATATTCAATATCATTCTTCTATATATAAGATAATAATAATCATATTGATGCACTAACAGTTTCGTTGGATTTTCCATTATTAATATAATTTAATAGAATAGTGTTTTCTTAGGTGTTGGGATCAATATTCAAAATTTAGTTAAATATATATTTTTAAATTTGCAATATTGATGATGGAGAATCATATTATTGTGGATTTTCATAAGACCATGAAAAAATTATTTCCCATCGTTATTGGGATTAATAAAATCTTTAGGGTGTCCTTCTTCTATCTCAAGTTGTGTATCATGCAAGTGGAGTTATGTATTTTTTCATCTTTGAAAAAACAATTTCTTCTAGATATATAATGATAATAAACAGATTTAAATAAAATTGAAAGGTGTGGGTTTTTTATAAAATGATATTATTACTTTTCATTTAATGATACTGTGAATTTCACATGGTAGATTTTCTATAGCATTTCTGTTACACTGGGGATTTGATTTTTCAATAGATAATATGTTATGAAAAATCTGTTCTGTGATGTTATTTTTCACCAAAACAAAAGGGAAATTGATTAACCACATATACTTGATTTATAAAATGGATTCTGAAGGAAGATTATGATTTTTATAGGAATAAAATTATAAAAAAAGTATATGTAATTTGAATCACTTAGTGAATTTGAAAATGATAAAAGAGGTAGTTCAGTGGAGGAGAGATGTGTGCATGCGTGAGGTTATTTTGTGTTGATGTAGTGGTTGATGTAAAGAGGTGTTGTGATATGAAATGGGTTGAAATGGATAATAAATGAATGAATTGAATTATGAAGTGTGTTATAAGGGAATAATTTTTATATGTAAAATAATATTCAAGGTATGTAAATCATCTTATTTAAATGAATTTGTTGGTAAATGGAAAATAATGAACATTATTTTTTTGAAATATAATGTAGCTTGTGGCTTGTTTAATGTTAATGTGGTGTTTTTATTTTAGAGGTGGTAGAGAATGTAGGAATTATATGAAATAGTTTGTACCATGGTTTTAAAACAATATTATGGGGTTGTATCCATTAATACTATATATATACCTTATATATTCATTTGATTTTTTATACGCAACCCCTCATCCAGTTCTATGTTCAGAGACATTTATTGTCATGTTTTGTGATTTTGCAGATAGCTTGTAGGGAGGATATGTGTCTGACTACCAAATGATCTTGGTCTTTCTTACAAGATATGATTTCATACATTGTCACTAATAGCTAGAAGTCGAATCTGCTGATTTCAAGTTGTAATGTTATCAGATGTTATGGCCCATGTGTGTTTAGATGCGATATGGTGATATGTCTTTTAGTGTTGGTCGTGTGGGATGAGATCCAGTAATAATGTTTATTTTATTCATGTTCATGATACCCTACTACCTTGGTTGCAATAAGTGATGTGATATGATGGACAAGGTGTCTATGGTTTGGATGTGATTTATTATAATATAATGTTATTCGGAAGAGGTGGGAGCACCGAGACGTAGATAATTGAAGATTTAGTGTATAAAATCATTGTAAAATTGGTGCACAGTACCCTATCATTGATATGAATCGCATTATATTATTATACATGTATGTGTTATTAATTTAGATATCCATCATGAGGTTGGAGTTTCTTTTTTGACATGTTTAGGGGTTATTTGTTCTGTTGTTTCCTCATAGATGCATTTTTATTCTCTTTCACATATGCATGATAGACATTTGTTTTCCAAATAAGTATAATTGTATTCTCTCCAAATGTATATAAAACTATTTTCAACCACTCTAAGAGGAATTCCTGGTCCTTGTTGTATATTAATATCCCATAACTTTTGAGTTTTCTCTATGATAATACTACAAAATTTATTTTGAGTTTTCATTCTGAGACATTTAATGGTATTTTCTTAACGTACACATGCATTGTGGGATAGATTTTGACTTTCGTTCTTATATATCTCATGGATTTTATTTTTGTTGACATAGCATATCTCCCTATATATATTTATTATATAGGGTAATTCCTCTCATTTCTGTTTTTTATACCCTTTTTGGTAGTTTCCAGCTTAGGTCATTCTAGAGGTGAGACTCGCGGTTCATTAGGACTATACCTTTATAGGGGTATTTTTTGAGTTAGGGGACATTAAAAGATCATGATTATTATTAATAATGTTTTCTATATTATAAATTAGTATTGATTAAATATGTCATGAAGGTTTCCATATGGATGATGATCATGAAATAATGTGGAATTTGAAACTGTTTAAATAATGGTAGATAATGATTTTATATACGAACTACTTATTTATAAATCTATATTGATAATATATTTTCAAAGTTACATAAATATAAAAAAAATGGTTGTTTAAAATTTATGGGAGACAATATTTTCCTTCTGATGTTATTTTTATTGGGATAAATAAAATTGGGTCACCATTATCTATAACAAATCCAAAAATGTAATGTTTTTGATTTCATCATCGTATATAACAGTGTAGGTATTGAGATGTTATATATATGATTTTTATTCAATCTATTATTCTGATAATAATGATTAAATATTTTTTCAGTTTTATGAAGGAAATGAATATTTTTTGAGATATGTTTAAGGATTTACATGTTTTTACAAAAAAAATTAAAGAAACATTACAAGGCTATCCTCGATAAAAATAAATTCAATTAAGATAATGATTTCCTTAAAGAAAAAATATGAAATAATTTTTCATGATCTAAATGTAATATGATGATGATTTTTGGTTATTAGATAAGAAATATTCTAATCATAGAAAAAAATTTGTTATCATAAATGATACCTTATATAATTTTGTTATAGGAAATAAAAAATATTAATATTTTTTTATATGATGAAATCATATAAATTTAATAGTTATATTAGTTATAGTCTATATAATCATAATCAATACAAGACTATATCAATTCAAAGTTATTTTTTATTTTTTGTATTACATTCAATAAATGATGTATTCAAGGACCTTAGGATTATTTATTTTCTGTTATATATTATAAATATTTTTTATGATACTAATAAATTAATTTCAAAATCAATATATGAATGATTACATTATAAGAGATTCATTAAATAAATTCGGGTTCCTAAGAATTGTTCTCGTAACCTAGGTTGACCAAAATTGGAATTCACACAAAAAATGTCATATAATTTATTTTTTTAGAAAAGATACCATGGATTACTGAAAATATAAATACAGTACATGGAATGTGAATTCGACTAACCCAAGATCAGTGAACAATAAAATATTATCACCTACACCAAATGTGATAGAGGATTTATCCCTTTTGGTGATTACTCTAAAGAAAAGGTCAACTAGTATGGTGTAGTTGTTATTTCTAATAATGTTTTAATTCCTTATTTTTTTACATTGATGTTTAAGAAACATATTTTTTATTTTTTAAAAATAAATTAATGTAATTTATGTTATGATTTAAGATAGAAAATGTTTAATATATAATTTTATTTAATTTTTATTATATTCTAATAGAACTTATAATTATAAATTTATTAATATAACTAATTTATTGAAAAAAATAAATATATTTATGTTTTTAAAAGAAATTATTTTCTATATAATAATTTAATCATCATGATAATTTATAAATGACACAAATTTTATCCATGCATGGAAACATACTATTTTTACCCATGTTATGAGTTAGAAGATAATTTTTTTTGTGATTCATGCTTAGAATATAAATAGAAAAAAATTTATTACCAATATATCTATCAATATTTATATTCTATACATATAGAATTTGTATATATTAATATAGATAGTCTAATGAAAACATATAGTTTAAAAGGATGTTATTATAATTTCTTTATATTTGATTGTTTTTTTCTATATGGTATAAATTTAAGTCTCGTAATCATGATGACATATTTAGGTTTAATGAATTTATTATGATATTAAAAATTATGAATTTTTTATTATTTCTATTAAATGTTAAAATCAAAGTGAATTTTTATATATAAATAATGAAAATTTTGTTAATAAAACTTTTTTTCAAATATTTTTATACTCGTAGAACATTGTGAAATAATCTTATTGTATAATTGGAAATTAGATATATTATTGAAATTGCTTCAACAATGTTTAATTAATATTTTTTACAATATAATTTTATTATTTATTCATTTAATATTGATTTCTATGTTGTCAACTGATTTTCTGTTATGGCGTTCTTAAAGAAAACACCTTATGAACTGTTTATTTGAATAAAACCAACTATCGGTTTTTTTAATTATTTTTGTTCTATTATTTTTATATTGAATATAGAAGATTATTTGTACTAGTTTGAAGCAAAAAAGTGTTTATGGCATCTTTAAAGATTATTATTTTAACAATAAATTATATAGAGTATATAATTAATATAATATATATATTCAAGAAAATCGGTATATAATGATTGTTCAATATATGGGTGTTAATTTATATGTTCTATAAATATTGATTATGATTTTAGGGATTTCAATTTTTGTGAATAAAACCCATTAGATAATTCATATATTAAGGGGGAGAAAATGAATAATAAACAGATTGTAGATTTTAGATGATTCATAAATATAATCTCATTTACAATTTTAATTGTAATGTTGGTTATACTATGAAAACCACCCCAATAATAATCTTTTCAAAATATTCTTTGGATTCTGATCATGTTCATACATATTTTTTTGATGCATAAAATGATATAAATGGAATTATTTCTATACATGGTTAGCTTAATCGGTTGGATAGAAATTATTTTTTGTCCATAGTTGAATTTCTTAGGGATTAGTAGCTACATTAATGGAAATGGGATATTTTAAATTATCTCAATGTATCTGTATGTATAAGAAACAATACATCATACCTGTTTCCCCATGATACATATACGAAGATGGTATATAATTCGAATAATAATTGTGCCATATTTCCATGTTATAGGCTATTAGACAGATGTAATATTTCTTTCAATGTTTTATGTTAACTCAAATTCATGTTGAAATTTGTACCATAATTGATTATGTAAATGATTTTTTATTTTAACAAACCTTATTGTTATTAAAATGAAATTATTTAATCATATTTAATATTATATACATTTTTTATGATCTTAAACATTCATATTTTGATTAGTATGAGAGGGTTTATTTTTTTCATTCCATAATGAATTCAAAAAGTTAAAATATGGTCCAGCTATTGTAATTAAAATAATTTCTATTGATATTATTATTTTGAAATTTATATTGATGATATTGTCTTCTTTTTATCTTTTGAATTTATTTGAAACTATTTTTCAACAGTTGTGTAATTTATGTTTGACTGGGAGTAAATGTGGGAATTTATGTTCATTAATGGATATCAAATTTCTCAATAGAATGATATGATATTTCATAATAAATCCATCTTTTCAGAATAGTCAGTTTAATGTTTTCATCTTGATTCATGGAAATCTAAGGAAAATCATGATGATTCAATTTAAAAATTGTACGTGGAATATTCAGTAAATATATTGTTATTAAGGGTATAAAATAATTATAGGTACCATATTTTATTTAATGGAATAATGATAATACAATATCTATATATTTTTAAAATGTAAAAGGTTTAATTATATTCATAAATATTATGATACAAATAATGGGAAAATAAAAATTAAATATATTAAAGGAACTATTAACTCATGATGATTTTATTTAATGTATAATGTTTTTTGATTTAATATCGTATTATGACTTTGATTTTGTAGGCTGAAAAATTGATAAAAAACCACATCAGGTATGTGTCATTACCATTCTAAAATTATATTTTCTCGGTCTTCTATAAATATATTCTCTATATCTCTATCAACTATGGATGATTAGAGTATCACTGCTTCTAGATATTGGGGTAAATTTTATAGATTAAGGAATAATTATGAGATTTATTATATATCATGATAAATTCTCTATTTATTATGATATTGGATTGGTATTATATATTTACTATAGTCCATTACAACATTCTAGTATAAAGAATATCATTGATATATTTCATTTTATTATAGATACGATGAATAAGAGTTTTATTGTTTTAGAGATTACCCCTACTCATAAAAACAAGAATATATCTTTACTAAGACATTATACATTAATTCGATATAACAATATTAAATTTGAACATTACATGATGGAATAAAATAATTATTATTAAATGTGTTTAAGGAGTGGATGAATGAATTTACATATAAAAATATCCAAAAATTCAAGAAAACTATAAAATATAGAATCTCTTTTTCAAATTAATATTTTTTAAATATTTTTACAAATTTATTGCTGATATTATTGGTTTATTATTTCTCAAATATCCTAGAATATGATTACATAATATATAAATCATTTTATTATATAAAATCTTATATTATGAATAATTTCTCAATATTGTTTCTCCAAAAAATAATTTAATGAAAATATTTTCACTACATTTAGTTGTATATTTTAATAGTGGATAATGTTACAACGGTTGTTGATACCTATCTAAAAATCATGTTTAATTAATATTTAACAAAAAATTTGTATTTTTATCCATTTAACTAACATATAACATAAAATCTATTTGTTTTTTCTTGGAAATATTACATCATTGATTATTTCAAATAAAGGAATATTTTTTTGAAATTATAGATGGTTTTTAATTATAAAAAAGTAAAATACAGTTTATTGGATCCTCAATCAAATATGTTATTTAATAATTATTAAATTTTATTTTTTTATTCTTTAAAAATTTATTAACTATTAAAATTTCATATTTAATAATGTATGTTTAAATTTTAGTATAAAAAAAATATTTAATGTCTTAAAATATCTTTTTATTTTATGTTTTTAATGTCCATGTTACATTCCACAATAATTTTATTGGTTCCCTAGTAGAAATAAGTAATTTGGGACTATCAAATTAAAATTATTGATGTTTTGCAGCATCTCTAATATCCCAATTTATAACTCTATTATCCCATGTGGAAAATTTATGTACAAAAATCTCCCATGTTTCCATTGTATAGTTCACCACATAACTAATTTTCCAACTAAATTTCTATTTATAATTTGACCAAATCATTAGATACATAAACATAAATTGAGAGATTATTTTTTTAGAAATATAATACCATTATATATATTTTTTTAATAATAATTAAATAATTATATATGTATATATCTTATAATAAATTATATTAGAAGTCAATATTTGTTATTTTTCAATTTCAAGTTGTTTTTCAGAATGGATTTTTCACCTATTTGTTTATGATAACTTATGATATAAGGTTATGATTATGGTTATTATTGATTCTCTATATAGAAATGTAATTTATAAACATTCTATCAATTTAGTACCAAATCTTTAATAATCATTTATTCTGAATTTTATTATTATGAATCATGATAAAATAATATATTTCAAAAAATAATTAATTAAAATATGTTATTCCATTATATATATTTGGTTAAATTAAGAGCCTATATATATTCACTTATATCAAACACCTACATCTATTTTCATACATAAATCACTTACTTGAATTCTTTTACATTCATATCATATGTTATTTTTGATAAATTTATAGATAATAACCCTTAAATTTATTTCCCTACATTAATAGATGAAATTATATTGGTTATTCTAAAATTTAATTTTTTTACAATTTTATTCATTTTATTTGAAATATTAAATCATTTATAATGAACGTATGAATTTATAGTAATTATTATTTTCCCTTTGAGTTGTGTCTTCCATTATTTTAAACTATATTTTTCGTAATGATTATGGGGTATTATAACTTCATGCGTCAAACATACAATTTAAAACTAAAAAACCATTTTTATTATTTTATTTTGTTATATTTGATTCAATTAATTATAAAATGAAATTAGATTGTATTCGACCAATTTATTCCATTTTAAATATATTTTAATAAGTGATATTTATTTTTTAGGTTTTATAATTTTTATTACCTCTTTTAAATTGATTAATATTGAATTTCTTATATCAATTTCAATATTAGTATTTTCATGGGTCATTTTAGTAACATATTAATATGGAACTATTTCAAATATATTCATTCAAATGAATTAATATTGATTTGAAATATAATTTAATATTTTTAATATTTGATATGAATTATTTCTTTAGTATGAAATGATAATAACTACTTCTCTCTCTTTTTGAAAGTCTGTTTTTATTAATTTTTAATTTTTTAACATTTTATCCTCTATTGGGAATATTAATTTTATTTTATTATGGAGTTCGAGGCTTCATGTTTAAGAGTGTAGGGAATCTGATATAATTTTTATATGATACATTTATATAATATAATACATATTTTCATTGGATGTAATTCTATTAATGTAGTGGTGTCGATACAATGAACTTGATTTCATTCTTATTGTATAGAACATTTCCTAATGCTCTTATACTAACTTTCAAGGGATGAACAATAAAAACCTATAACATATTCAACAAAATTTTTTAATACAATCAAGTTGATCAAGAACTAATGATCCAGTTTTTATATTAAATTATTCTTTAATATTATCAGTATATTTTTTGATTATTTAATAATTCAAAAAATCTATCACATAAAAGTACTTCTTATTTTTGTTTTTGCATAAAAATGAATTTTCAATCATTGGGTAGTGTCTCCAAGATTTAAATTGCATGACCGATCTTTTTTTTTCCACTCGTATCTAATGTTATTGGTGTAATTAACTAGTGAATCCCCCTGAAAAAATTAATTGAATTTTTTGATACATACTCTAGAAAATTTATTTTGTAATAAGGTTATTATTACCCTTTAAAAATAATATTAGCAGATGATATATATCTTAACAAGTAGATATTTATATAAGTAGACATATTCCACTTTGGAATAAACTATTATAAAAAAATCATTTACTATATTATTTTATTAACATATAATTATATTCTCCAAAACAATTATAATTAATTTAGAAAATATATCTTCCTATTCAAAATATATGATATCCTAAATTCACTGACCCACTATAAAATATTCTTTCACCTAATCTCACCTAAAATCTTATGTGGTAATCTATCCATCAGATTTCATATCCATTATGGGTATTATTATTCAATAATTACATATCATTTATGGGTTTTGTGTTTCAATTTCAATATTTATGAAGATTGTTTATGATTATGATTCCAATGATAAAATTTAATAATCTTCATATCAAGAATCTCATGAATTTTATTATCCACTTGTAATTTCCTAAAAATTCATGTTTTATATGTATTTTTATCCTTTTATGTATTCATTATTCCAAAAGAATATTTTTTAATAAATAAAATATATTTATCACACTGGATAAATATCATTTTTATTCTCAATCCATGTTTGTAAAAATTAATTCAATAATTTTCTTCTGTATTCATAATGATTTGATTAATGGACTTATTACCCCTGATTTAATTTTCACATATTTTCATCAATGTAATGCTATTATAATTTTCTAAATATATTAGCCTTTACATTTTACTAATAATGTAAGATTAATATCTGTTTTAGAATTTTTTACATGATCATAATTTTTTTCTTCCTAAGAAAATCCATGACTACAATATTCCTTTAAAATATTCTAAGATTCTTTTAATATATAATTTTTCATTTAATATAAATAATGTGTTTTATTTTATACATGATATTTCAATTTGTAAATGCTATATTTTTCAAAATCGTTTATAAATTTCATAAAATAATATTTATATTCATCAATGACAACAACCATATAATCTATATATCCTTTACTATGTATATAAACTAATAACACCTTCCTTTTTTCACAAAACGGGTTATGATTAACCTTTCAATTGATTTATGAAAACTATGTATTTTATATGGAGTTATTCAATTTATAAAAGATTATATACCAATGAAAATAACTTCTTTAAAATATAATATGCTATGATAAAATGATTTTGTAATCCATTTCATTTTTGTGGGTTATGATATTAGGATGGTTTCATAATATTATGGTACACATATATATATTATTCATTATGTGACTAGGGGATTATAAATATATATCCCCAGTCGTATGGATAATTAATGATATATCATTAGATAAATAATAAAATAATTTTGAGGGAACCTTGTTTATTAACGGACTTCATCCAATTTGATATTCATTAGAGAAAAAAATTTACTGCATTAATTATTTTGGGTGTGAACTAATTGCACTGTGATATTACTCTTAATGATCCTTGAAATCTAAGGAAATGTTTTTCTATTCTCATGGGTATTCAAAAAAATATGTGTCTTATTCCAATGTTCTTCTCTAATGTATTGTGTTCTTTAAATACATTTGGATTCATGTATTTTGAACTAATGTGATTTATGCCATGACTTATTCATCGGATCTATGATAGGAAAGGTATGGTTTTCAATTATTATTATAATGTCCTCAATCCCATATGATATTTTTATGTTGAAATCTTCTATACATAACATTACTAAGAATCATAGTTCACCCTATCTAATGATTCTTTTACCATGTTATGAATAATGTTATTATTTACGTTATATCTAATAAGGGTACTTGTTATGATGAAAAAAGTGGGAGATGATGTTTTACTATTATAAAGAACAATGAAAAATTGATTCCATGCTTCCATGGGAACTATACAAATATTGTTATTTTATAGATAATTATGTTTTGTAATGAATATTCATATATTTATATATGATATCTTTGTATAAAAATATTTCATCTCTTAAACTACAATATATAACAAAAAATCTCGATAAAAATACATAGATTGTGATGTAAATATATTTTTAATGGGGGATCAAGACATATATGGATGTTTCTCATGGTTTGGATTCATTAGACACAATATGATTTTTTTGTACCAGTTTATAGTGGTGAAATTTACGATGAAGAATAAATCATATAAATTATAAGATAATGAAATGTTTTCTTCTATTATCTGTGAAGACGAGGAAACTTTTAGTTGGTAAAAATAATTATAAAACACAACTATGATTTATCTCATAATTTTATTGGCTAAATTAGAGATATATATTTCTTTAATGAAATAATTTGATAATTATGTTATGAAAACTATGATTTGTGAGTGGAAAAAAGATCTAGTGAAACACATGAACGTTCTCAATAAAATATGTATTCATTTATTCAAAAATTCTTTAATTCAATTTTTATAGCTCAACTTTATCAATCCAATATGAATAAGTAATAGTGTGTTATGGAAATAACGTGAAAAACATTAAAATTTAGATGGAGTGCTGATATAAATATACATATAATGTAAAATATATGATCCTTATAAAAGTATTAAGGGATTTATTGTGGAAATGTTAGTGGAATGTTCCATGACTCGTCCTAGTTGATCCCGCACCGTGACTCCCCATGCCCACCACCAAAAAGCCACGGGCTGGTGACGATAAATATGTAGTAATATCAATAAAATTAGAGTCATTTCCTATTTAATTATACACATGCACACATCTCCAAGACTACGACTGCTGAAAGGTAAGAACTACTATGAAACAAAATTCATGCATTCAATAAAAAAATAAACAAATACAATAAAAACAACATTAAGGAATGTAAACTGGACCAAAATTAATTCCCACTGGAAAATAGAGTCTGAAAACTAAAAAGTCCAACCAATAAGAAAAATGAGGTATTGGGACGGATGCTCAATGTCGTAGATACACCTCAGCAAAGAAGTAATTTAAAAAACTCAGTCCAATCCTGGTCTACACTATATTAATTCAAAATGCCTCTGATTAACACCACAAATGAAACATGTGGGAAATGCCCATGCCTATGTGAGGATGACAATACTCATTAGGGGACCCCAAAACAATAAAATGACACACGTGGTGATGGTATAGTCTACTCTACACAGTATATGTCTACTAATCATATATAAAGAGAGATACATACAGATATACTCAAGACCCATAACCATAGTCTACAATGACCACATACCCACAAAAGGGGTTTAATTTGAATATTCCACAAAGAACTCATCTAGGAGAACTCACTCCATTAGTCTTATAGATCTAATAAAATCCGTATGAGATGTACTATATTTTGGGAAAATCTATGTGCGATAATGATACAATGATAGATCTAAAGAGAGAAAAATACACTCATTCTGGGAGAATACAATCATAACTAGGGAAAGATCATAATACACAGATGGGGATCACTGCGGGGGCCTTGGAAGATATTTTGACTCACCTAGATTCATATACTATGTATAGTATTGGTCTCTAATAGGCTTGGTCGCATCGATACCAAACACTACCTAGGGTAACAAATGGATATAGGATTTCACTTTGGGTCTCTCAAAGGGATACCTGACTCTGTTGTGGAATGTCCCACTGAAGGGATCCTACTCCCGTGGATGGAAATGATAAATGACTTCTAGGGGAATAAAAATATGGGCACTAAACCAAATAAAACTTTTCCAAGGAATGGTATTCAAGAAACTCAAGCAATATAGAAGGGATTACATATTTTGTATTAGTGGTCACATGTTGTGTCCATTGACTCTATGTACTGCTAGTGTGAAATGAAATGAATCTGGAGGATTTGACGTATAAAAAAATATATAAATTGTGTATGAAGGATCACACACCATATGAATGTATACGTAGTCAGTTCTGTGTATGATATCCATGTGCTCATACACAACATTAACCCATGTACGACATCCTGTGTAACTGGTACACGAGGTGACCCACGTAACCGACCTCATCTAAGAGTGTGGGGGATTATATGTCGTGTACTTCACCCCATGTCTATGTATCATCTATGATACACATTGAGTATTGTTTAAGGACTCACATGTCGTGAGATGTTGGTAACATGCCATGTTTACACAATTTGTTTCCCAGAAATCTAACCACCATTGGGTGGGGGAGACATGTCGTGTCCTCCTGGGAGAACGTTGTGTTCTTCCCCATGTGTATCATGAAAACCATAAATGTTTCCATGCCTACCCCACAATGCTTGTTGTTTATAATACATGCTTGGATGATTGGGATTTTCGATAATCGTCATTCTTCATCATAGAATCTCGGTTCCTCCTTTGATCTTCAAACTGGCTGTTTGATCACCCTGATACTAGATATCTATGGTCTCCCTACTATACCATATATGTTTCCGGAGGATTCGAGGGTTTGATCGGCTCCAAAAACACACTTCAATCATTAATGTGATGAATGGTCGACGATTTATTCATCCCTAACCATGTCAAATAATCTACTTCCAACATCATTGCACCTCTTTTGATCCTTCAAGATGTTGTGTCTCTAATTTTGGATAGTTATATTGCATAACAAACGGGCATATATGTGATGATTTTAAACATGCAAAAACATGAAGAATGGAAGGTTAAATGGGGAAAAGAAATCCACAAGAAAATCAATAAATGAACTTCCACTGTTGTTTATCATGGCATTGATCTTCTTCCATTAGTAGGATCAAATAGAGAAAATCCAAACAATGAATTTAATCTAGCATGGATTTATTCCGCAAAATAACTCGATAAAACCCTCAACAAAGAACACACAATATATAGATCATCTTGATCATGGGTTGATCCACATTTTTCTTATCATTTAAGAATGGGGAAAAATTGAAATAAAAAATCCCCTACATTGATTTATTTGAAGAATTATTGATGTATCACATTTTTCGTGAGGTTTGTCGAATCTGAGATATGTCGATCAATCACGCTGTCATCATCGGCCAATGGGTTCTCCTCCAAAGCTCTAATGGGAATCATCAACTGTATTGGTTATGTTTCCCACCCTATAAAACATCCATTTTATGTTATTAATATGGGAGGTTTAGGTCATTTCATTAAGAAAATATTTAAAATAAAATAAATTATTAATTTTTTTATTTGCTTCAAAACCACAAAAAACTAACTTTTACAGTCGACCCACGTTGGTCAATGTTAGGCCCCATATAATTTAATGTCAATGTTCAAAATGCAATGGTTCCTTCATATTTATGATCCGGGAACCGATTTAAATGATTTGGCACTTTGTTTTTTGAAAACCACTCGCACTTGTAATTTAGAGTTTGAAAATATTTCAATCATTTATTCCAGGCACCCAAGGCCTCAAAGTCATACACTGTCACAAAGCCTGGTCTCGTAATAATTCCACAAAAAATATTTTAAAATAAAATATGTAACATCTGAGATATTACATAAGGAATTACTAAAGGAGTACACAAATATTATATTAAAGTAATTTTTAAATCATTGAATGTACCATATAAAAATGATGAATAAAATATGTAAAAAAATAATATAATATATAGAAAGACATTAATCCAAATTTTTTCCATTTCTATAATAAATCTATTTATATAATATCTATAATGTCTCTTTAATCCCTTTTACATTAACAATTATTTAAATATTACTATTACATTAGAATGAATTGATATATTTATTTGACCAAAAATTGGGATTCTTATATAGAATTTTTTTCATTAGGTTATTTATATAATACATGGATATATTGATAAATAACTATTATCCCGTATTATTATTTTTATTCGAACGGATTATAGTATATAATTGATATCTCCAAACTGATGAAATTTTTTTCCCTTTAAATAGTTAATTAAATTCACTAAAATAGGAAAAAATTAGATTATTATTATAAGTTGGATTACTCCTCAATGTTTTGAACAATATAATCATTTTTTTATTATGGATTTTAATAATTAATTATATATATATAGGATATAATGAAGAAATTAATTATATATAAAATACAGAGTGTAAATAAAATGGCAGTGATTTATTGGATCACCATGAATCTGAAATATGGACCACATTCAATGGGGGACAAACATTCTCAGTCTTGTCTAGCAAGAAAGAAAAATGTAAAATAGAAATAATTTACTCTTCTTTTATACCTCTGGATTATATTTTAAATAGGTTGGAAGAGATACTGAAATCAATATATAATTTACAAAAATTCAATATTTAGATTTTATTGGAATATATTAATTTAATTCCTTTTGTTAATTAATTTTTTTTCAAAATATTTCATACTTTTACCAGATAAATCATTTTTTATATAGAGTATTTATGATTCTTATATTATTAGGAAACAATAAAATTTATATATTTATTCCCAATCAGGTCATAAAGATATATTTTTTAATGTTCTTTTTTTTTATTTTTTTTATTAATTGTCAACGAACATTAATATGGGATTTAAAATGAACTATAGAGATTCATGTCCATAAAAATGATGAAATATTGATTTTTTTACCATAGTTGTGAAAAACCAAGTAATAATTTATATTATTCTTATTGGAAGATAATTTGATCAATTGAAATAGTTATAGACTTTACAGAAGTGTTGGATCCATTATGTAAGATAGAGGTTATTAGAGATCATCATGAAAATGAGATAAAGTAATACATCATAGAAATGTATTAATTGATGTTATAAAATCACATATTAGATGGAAATATCAGTAATGACTAATTAGTATATTATATTAAAGGAATTATTTAGAGTAATTTAAATATCATTTTGACTCATTGAAGTGTTTAATAATGATATACATGGATATTTATTTTAATTATGTTATTAAGAAATATAATCCATTTATAGCTCACTGAATACCCTTGGAGGATTCACCATAACATTTATTATGCAGAAAAATTTTTATATTGTAAAAATATGTGATGATAAATAATATTTTTATCTTCTAATGGATTTTATGTGAATAATTAGATGGACATTTTTCATAAACACTGTCAAAACAATAGTGTGGTGGAAAAACCATTGAATATAAATTGATGTGGATTATAAAAATTCAATATAAAATTAAAAACACACTAATTTTTTTATATTAATACCTATTAGTTGTGACTTGATGGAAATATTTAGGTGTTATCCTCGTGATGGATATAGAGAACGAAATTTCACATACTTTCCACTTCGATAATAAATAAATGAGAATGAATAATGTATCACAAGATATGATTTTCATTTTTGTTTTTATAAGGACATGATGTAGAAATATGGAATATATTATAGTTGTTGGATAATGCTATAGGATATGTATATAATCATGTATAAATGAATGTAGGGAAAAAGCATGTTAGAAAAAATCATGATGAAATCTTGGTTGCATCGAGATAATTAATTTCTTTTGGAATTAATCTAATTTTATCATTTATGCTTAATTAAATATATATACATACCATAATGAGTAAGAAAGTAACATGTGTCGAGATTTATTATTATTATTCATGTGAAAAATCACAATATAAAGTAGTTAAACTGTGATTTTATTCTAAATAATATCTGGGTATAATCTATATGTGCAATAAACTATAGCCGACTAATATTCTTTTACATAATAATTTAAATTTAGGATATTGTAAATTACCATATAAAAAAGATACGAAATTATTGATTAAAATGAATTCATAACATAACTCAATAATCAATTAATTACTTCAGTGTTATGGAAGTTAAGAAGTTACAATGGTGAAATTATAATACATCGTCTACAATCCAAAAAAAGATCAAGGAAGATATGAATTATTATTAACTATTATAGATTTTTTGAGATATATAAATATATTACTTTATATATGATTTATACTGAATGATATAAATTGATTAATTCTATAATGTTGTGATTTTCTACACACATAACTAATAATGTGAAACAATTTTAATATTATTATTTAATGAATTCTCATATATAAAATGATATAGACTTTTCTAATGAAAATTTATATACTTGAGATGTCCCAAAAATATAATTCAATGAAATTATCATATGGTATGGAGATTTTTTATACTTTTGGGAACTCATGAATTGGCCATGAAATGGATATAGAGATATGAAATACCAATATCAATTGATTAACTATGTTGTATTAAGTGTGAAATGGTAAAAACAATGTTTTCAATCAATTGATGTTGGTTGAGATCCACCCATATGGATCAAGATTGGGAGAACAATTATAAACACAACATTTTTTCACAGAATGTCATGTGAGGAAGATAATGGATGATCAAATTTCAAAAATACATTTTTGTTATAGATCATTTTCCATTATAATATTTTCTACTACATGTTGATTTTTATGAACATATATCATCTATATCCATTACATCATTAATAATTTATGATAAATAATTTAATATGATGGTATGATAATCATTATTAGACTATAAGAATGTAGTCTCTCAATTACAAAAGTGTAGAAATAATTTAATACTCAAATAATTTTCATTAAATTCTTTAACTCTCATATCTAACATATTCATAAATTTTATTTTAATGAACAACATTTAATATATTCAGTAATAGAAAAATATAAAAGGATTTTCGAATAGTTGGAGAAAGTTATATTGAACTGTGTTCATTTATTCAGCCCTCTATATTCCCTAGCAGTCATTTTTCCCACTTATATCCCAAGAATTTTATTATCATACAATGATTTAATATAACGGTACTAAAATCCTAAATAAAATTTTCTTCCCCCTCAAATAAATTCAATTCTTTTTATTTAACTCATTCCCACACATTATTTTAATAGAATAAACCCACCTTTGTTCATAGTGATAGAACTTGATCCAACAATATGGACTACCTATTCCAATCAGAAAAAACATCTAATAAATGAACTAAATCCCATTTATTCTCTACTATAATAGAAATATATTTGTAGTTCATGTAGTTGGAACATTCAAAAAAAATATTTCAAATCTATTCATTACTATTTCGGCATCTGTTTATGGAAATGAAAACTAGTTTCCTCATCTAATATACTAATCAGTGTTCACAATGATAGATTACACATCCACAATAAATCCAAAAAATACAAAACCATGTGAATATGTATATATTATAATAGTTCCCTCAAAATTGTAAAATATTTTATAAAATTCTATTTATTCAAACTTTATAAAATTTCTTACATAAAATTCATCTAGGATCAGTTACCAATACATGTATTTTTTTAATCCTATATCAAATCAACTAGGTTAAATACAACATTAATTAAATTTTTAATAAATTTTTAAAATATATAAAATAATTAATGAATCATTTTCATAATAAATCCATGAGGATTTTCATAGTTTACTTTTTAAAGATTTATTTTTTTTCCAATTCATTATTATGGTAATTATTAAATAAAAATAAAAGACATTTTATCAATGGATGAGGAAAAGTAGTAATCTATAACCCATAGATTCTCTATAGGAATCAAAAAATGATTAATTGATTAGAGAGATACGTGGTTCAGTAAAAATACGATAGATCTAGTTTAATTCAAAATTCTATTTACAGAAATTATTAAACAATATTCTGAAAAATATTACAGATTTAAGATATTAGTCGTACAAAAATATACACTATAATGTAATTTCTCTATCATTGATATCAAATCTACTTATCCCTCTTTAGGTTACTCATAAATTTATGCACAACTATTTTATCCTATGTTAATATGAAATAATTATATTAGATGACTTAATATACCATACTCTCATCATTACATGTATAGTTGTCAACCACCACCACTACATAGTGACTATTTTCTTAAAATACATAGACATTGATCATTATAAAATAGACCATAGTTTTATCCTATAAAGATTAAAATATAACATTCAATTATTTATATATATCCTTAAATATATGATTTAGTATTGCATTGAATAAAAGGTAATAAAATATCACAAAAATATCATTTGAATGTGACAACCACAACATTGAAATTTTAACTAACTAAATGAACATACATATAATATAGAACAAACTATCTTGATGATTGTAGGGATTCAATCACATACTATAGTTAAAAAATGTACGAACCTTAAATTTTTTTATTAGGGTTTCCAATATGGGGCTTAAAATAAATATGTTTAAAGGGGTTATGCCATCTAATTATATGTATATACTAGAACTATTATTATATAATTTTTAAAAATATGATTCTATATTGGATTTTTTCCATCTGTGACCCATACATTTTCTAAAAACATATCTTATTGATGTTCATAGATAATTAATATCATGTGTAATTATTTTGGTATGAGTGTTTTCATTATGTTAATGCAAAATGATCATGGAATCCCATTTCTATGCTAGACTACCTATTTTTAATTAATATAATCCTATAAAAATTGATTATTTTAACAAGGGAAATATAATATAACGATCATAGAAGATAAATTCATTTTGGGGGGATTGAATCCTTCTACCTAAAAGGATTCTTTTATAAATTTTTGCACATGAAATTCGATAATATAAAATTCATATCATGGGATCCTCATATATATGGTGTATCATGGTAGTTAACAAAATAATTTCATTGGAGACTATAATAGAGTAATAAGTAGATTAATATTTCAAAAATATGTTTTATTTTTCTCTTGAATGTGTTCATTATTTTAGGTGTATCTACCATTATGGCTAACGTCTCTTCTTATGCTTCTATATTATTTATTATCTAGGATTAAAGGCCAGACCCCCATACCATTGATGCATATTTCACGGAATCTAGATTTTTAACATGAGGGATTACTACCATATGATTATTTTTATATAAGGTCACATAAGATATTCATATTTTTATCCATTAATTATTTATTCAATCTAAGTACATTATTATATTGTTGTATTTGATCGATTAATCTATTAATATTATTTCAAGTAGTGGAGGTTCCTAACTATGATAATATTGGTACGATAATCCTAATATATTACATATATATATAAATTTATAGGAATTACAAAGAGTAATTTTAATATCAAACCCTTAGAACACTTAAAAATATGCATAACCAACCTCTTTATGGACCTTCAGTTCAATTTTTATTTAAATAAAGTGCCTATATATGTGTTTCTGAAATAATATGGGGAAAACCCTAATATGTAATTTACATTACATTTACATGTATTATTCAGAACAACATTAAAATTTTCTCTATTAAGGTTCCATATACCATATTCCCACTAATGGGATTAACATATATTTAGTATTTGGAAGATATTGTTAAAATGTATGAAATTTTAGTTCTATGTGAAAATCACAATCAATTATATTATATTTAATTAAATCAAATTAATTTTTTTAGAAATCTATTTCATTAAATTTGAATCATAAAAATTGGTTTCTAACCTTTTACCATATTCATTAATGATTGTGGTTACATTATCAATCTGGTATAAATTACAATTTGTGGATATTAGTCATAGTGATACATAATCATTAATATCATTTTTATAAAAGGTTAAATTGTTAATTACAAAAAAAATACAGTCCAATTCCTAGATAATTAAATGAATCTTAATTGGGATTTGGTAATAATATTCATTACTATAAGCCTCAGAATAACCTATATGTCGAATATGAATACTTACCTTTATGGATAGTTAATATATAATATTGAATCATGAATATTGTCTTAATATCCCCATGTAATGAAATATATCGACCAATGTGGTATAATGGAATATATAGATACAACACTTCTATAATATTTTTAAAAACCTATACATTTTTATTTATGTGATTAAAAAAAAATTTCTCATGAATAGTACCTAAATATATTACCTCTATGTGATATTTCAAAATTTAGTTTTTATTTATGGGTTTTATATGTTGCCACTATTTATATGGATCATGTATACCATTATCCAAAAAAATTGGATCCTCTGTTTTCAAGTTCTCATTAATTTTATAATGTGTTCTCCATCACTTGTTCCATAAAATTTGATACCATTATACTCAATACAATGGATTGATAAATATTTAAAAAAATAAGAATGGACCTAAGATATGTATAAATCTAGGTGAGACCCAATTTCATAATTTAATGATAGTAATGTAATTTAATTGTCGGTGTCCTAAAAATTATCATTCGCCATATTTTTGAACCAAATTTTTTTTCATTTGTTAATATATGGGTTAGGGATTTTTGAATTCATGCATAATATTTTATAGGAAAATTTATAAATATCATTATTCTCAATTTACATATCAATAGAAATATTCATTTCTAGGGTGAAATCATATCCAACCACCTTATATAATAAATTTTTATACCTTCTAGTTCAATCTTCAAGGAACCCAATTGTTTACACCTAATTATATAATTAGTTATTTAATTATGAAAACATATATCGATTCTTCATAGTGTACTAACTGTAAATACTAAATGACATAATTCAATTTAGGCATTGATCAAATATCCTAAACATGTATTGTGGAAATCCATCATGTCCAATTAATCATATTTATTAAAATTTGATATTGTTGAACACCAAAAAAATTATAATGGACATGAATAAAAATTTGGACCTCTCCCTAACACACATGTTTGTTATACACTAAATACATATTAAAATGTTACATAAAATATAACAAATTACATGAATAATTTTAGACTATGTTCATTAATCGTCCAACTCGCACGATAAGTACATTCAGCTACCAAATTTTGACGACCTTAGTTGCATACATCCTACCATGTATTTTCATAATTTCCAATCAATTATAAATTATTATATGTACTTCATTAAATAATGGAATTATTTTAATAATTAAAATAATAATTATTTTATATTGATATGTAGGTAATGGTATATACTTTTCATTGAATAAAACATAGCTAGGATGGAAATATTGTTGTATGAGATCCCTCATTTTGGTTACGATTATTGTTATGAAGGCCTCTTGATACTATCTACCTACCATGATATTTTCAATACCTTTTTGAATTAATTTTAATCCTTTTTATGTTTGGTGATTCTGAAGAAACAATTTTTGATAATTTTTATTGTTTAATACCTTTGAATATATGATGTTTTAACATGAACTAACTAGTATAACCTAAAAAACTAGAACTCAAATCGAAAATTTCATGAACTAATTAGAATTTACCATCCATTTTTATATGACTAGAAGATTAGAATAAAAAATGATCAAGAAGGAATTATTTCAAAATGAAGTCAACCAAAATTAATTCTATAGTATGTCAAAAACCATAAATAGTTGGTATACCAATACTTCCAACAAGTGTAATGTACCAAAAAAACCCATAAAAATCATAAATAAAAAATACCACATAATCACATGACCACCGTATAAAAATTGGATCATTTACACTTCTTCTCATATCTATCGAATAATGACTCACAATTATAAACACACACCACCTCCAGATGGTGATATTCATCTCCAGATCTGAGAAAAAATGTATTCCTAAAACAAAAAAATCTCAATGTAGGATATGAGAAAAAATTCCAATTATAAAAACATGAGTAATTCCATCATTATTTTCTGTAGAATTAGTGAAAAAAACTGAAATTTAAACTAATCAATACATGATTATATCTTCAAAATTTATAATGGATCATTTATAAAATGAATTTCAATTGATTGTAGAAATAACATAAAAAATAATAATTTCTCTCAAAATGGCCATTAAATTCATTTATATTAAATGATCATGAATAAATAATTTCAGATAAAATATCATGTATAAATTCATTTTCAATCATAGAAGTAGGGATATAATCCATATTGTTAGTGAGATAACATCACATGGTATAAGACAATATTAGTGAAATGTATCACCTAGTGTACCCACATCCCTAGATATTAATCATATAGGGAATATGATTCCACCACCATGAATGAACCCACTGTGCTAATAAAAAATTGTTAGTGTTGTGATTTTCTCTTAATATATATAAAAAAATTGAAAACCTTTAATTAATATATTTTACTAGATACACAGTATCTTATGTGCATTAATGAAATTAATTGTGTTTTCCACTCATTCTATTTCATTTCAAAAACCAACATCAAATTATTTTTACTCTTAAATTATGCATTAACACCCAATATAATTTCAAATTCATTACACATTTTTTGAAATAAATTATAAATCATCCTCATTAAATTCCTCCATAAAATATTTCTTTCAAATTCCAAATCATTTTATGGAATTGAACACATAATTTCAAAATCCACTCTCAGAGATGATCAAGACACACCGTTCTATTTTGAAATATGTTATCAATGAAATCAATTCAATAATTTCAAAAAAATAAAATAAAATTAAAATCATGAAATAAATTATAGTTCACATTGCTAATTATTTCACTAAGAAGACAAAAACATTAATCATGGTGTCATCAAAATCTTACTAAGGGATTCACAATTACTGAGAAAGAATAATTCAAAAAAATCATTAACAATTGTCACTGAAAAAAAAAGACTATTTCCCTTACACCAATATCCTATAATTATAAAATGGGAAAAAAATTTATTAGAATGAATAAGATTTTAATAAATCCCTATCTCTTATACCACCTATAAGAACACCTAGTATTTGGCTTGAAATAATATTAGAGGAAATGAATTAGAATAATATAAAGAAGATAATTTAATGAGTTATTCAACACCCCTAATTAAATTTTCAAATGGTTATATAACCCATCATGGATTTCAAAATGCCAAATTGCATTTCGAAAAACATTATTATCTCTTTATCAATCCAACATTATACCCACAAAAACATGGATTTAAAAACTATAAGAAGGCCATATAGAATGTACATGACTTAGTTCTAAAAACCAATCAATTTTGGACAACCATGCCTCAATTGTGGAAAGGTATAAAAATTATACAACTAGAAGATGATTTATAAAACCATGTATAGAAAAGGGTGTAGAGGTCTTTCGATTTTATACCAATATAATACCACATTCCAAACCATGTTTGTAGTCCTACCAATCTTGATAAAAAATTATAAACCCTCATTTAATAAATCATAAACCTACAATGTTTCTATAATAAAATATATATTTATTTTTTATCAATATAAATATTATAATCTAATACCATATATACATTGTAATGGTGATATGTTACAATTATTCCATATAGAAATTTTTTGCCCCAAAAAACATCCTCATAATGAATTCTCAACAAAGTACCAATGATTCTTCTCTCTCAGTATATCATCACACTAAAACAAATCCTGAGAATCATATTTATGAAACAATATGATCTCATTAAATGTTATAAATATCCCATAATGATCCATCATTATTGAAAAAATAATAATTATTGGCCGCTCACTCATAGTTGAATAAGATTCCACATAAAATTCAGTTGATATCCAATGACGAGACATATTGGAATTATAATTATTGAGTTATGACACATTAAATAATTCATTTATTATATTTATCAAAGGAATGTTTAAATTTTATTGTTCATTTCCTGTCATCTCCATAAGCTAAAAAATCCATATACCTTGTTACCAACTTTTTTTTCCATCCGTCATTGACCCATTCAATTCGAAATTTACTTGGTAAAATGAAAACCAACTGGGAACTATAAATGGAATGAATGAATATATTCCTAATATTAAACTGTTCCCAAATACATTAACAACATTTGATGAAACTTTGTGGTACTCTTTATCATTTTTTGGATCCAACTTTTTCCCACTAGGGAAGAATCGTAGAAATTCCACTATGAATGATGGATTTTACCATGTCATCCATATATTGTCTCAAGGGAGTCCATATTAAAGGACATATAGTATCAATAATTATAGGAAAACTCGTTCATCCCCAAATGGAATTTCTAATTCCTATAATTTCAATCATTCTATCATAAATCATGTATTCATGAATATGAGTAGTTTATTTTATCTAACCATATATGTGAGTATGGAGTTGTGCTAAACATGAATTAGGATCTTTTTATCCCCAAGAGGATAATCAGAAACATTGAATTTAAAAAAGCCTCCCTATAATAACTAATAGAACATTGAAATTCAAGAAACCTGATAATATCTTTTACATATAGATTTCCCAAATCATCAATCACCATGGTATTACAAATAGGGATAATGTGTAATGATTGTTTCAATAGATCAGTCACCAGAAAAATTAATTACTTCCTTTGAGAAGTATAAGTAATCTAAAATATAATTTCTATTGAGATATCATCCCATTTTAATGAAATCAAAACACGGTTTGAAGAAAATGTGAAGTATTAAAAAAATAACCGTTGAACATTTGATAGGAATAACATTGGGATAAAATATTAACATTTTTCATTTCATATATAACCACCTGAATTGATGCCTCATATTAGAAAATATATTATTCAATATTAGGTTAATGGAAATAAAGTTACATTAAAATACCCTATCATAGCTATAAATACCCCAACACCAATAACCGATATTCAGTGAAATATTTTTTACATTGGAACCATATATAATAAATATCATCCCCAATGAGTAAATTTTTCATTATACATGTATAATTAGATGACTAAATGAAAATGAAAATAAATTTCTTTACATCTAAACACAATGTTATTCTTTTTATAATACCATTTTCCCTCTTATAATACCTTTGTATATCAATCATAAAACACTTCATTGTTTCATGGGGAAAATAAACCATAATAAAGGGATGAGGTCTGATTCTCATTAAGGGTATGAATATAGTGTATTATATCATGAATAAGTCAATAATAATCAATATAGAATGATAAATAACAAAAAAAAGTTCCATTTAATAATAAAATGACAATAATATTGAAGGAATAAATAGAGATAAAATAAATCCATATAAATAATCACATGAGATTGAAATTTTTCTTGGTTTATATTAAAGAATATAATAATAAAAATAAAATCAATAAAAAATATCATAATGTGAAAATGAATAATTTTTTATATTTGATACATACTATTGTGACTATTCACCTGAAAAATCAAATTTACAGGTAAAACCCCATATAATTTTTCCAATGAATTTTTTATGAGAATTGTTGATGCATCAAGGGGATATCTATAAAAATCCACACCTTATAATATAACAACTCAAATGAATTATTCCTATTAAAGGGGTGATAAATAATCAAAATAAAAAATAATATTGGAAAACTAATATATGAAATGTTAATTCTTTCCCCAGACAAAAAAAAATCATTAACCATCCATAATAACATGGTTAATGGTTAGAAAATTATACATAATTATTAAAAAAATCATAATAAATTAGTATGAATAATTATAATGATATCAATACAAAATATCCTCAGTGGATCGTAAATATAAAAAAATATATTTCATTAATGAAAAGAAATACCATAAGATTTCATTAAAATCACTATTGACGTGTAAGAACCCAGTTTCTCTCATATGTTTTTATCCTTTTAAATAATATATAATAATTTATTTTGGAACTAATTTATGTGGAAAATTGGTTCATAGTTGTTTCATGATTGTCGATGGATATTTTTGGAATAAGGATCACCTTTCATTGGAGAAAATTATTAAGCCACACAGTTTTTAGAAATATTACATGCATGCCAAAATGGATTCATTAAAAATGTGAGGGTTGTAAAATTAGAATCTATAGCATGAATGGTTTGGGAAAACCATAAAAATAAGGGTGAACACATATGATATGTAACATGTAGTTTATAAGAGAGTCATGCACACTATTTATGAAATGTTACTCAAACTCTGTGTATAAACTCTATTGAGGTCCTTCCTTATGTAGCAGGTGGCACCCAATTTTGGTAATGTATTTCTAACCACACAGCCAAATAATGCATTCTATAAATATTGGTTATATTTCATAGCTTTATCTTAAATTTAATTTTTCATGTCCCTATCATATTTCAACCATTTCAAGAGGAAATTAAATTTTACCCTCATATTGATATCTCCTCCTTGGTTTTTTTACTATGACTCTTGTTACCACATTTGTATGATGTCAGATTTTATCCTCATTAATATCATTGGATTCCCATTAGTATGTTCGTTTATAATATGACATATTTATCCATTCATCATTAAATCTATTGTGTTGTTGTGGTGATGTATCATATGCCATGTTTTATTGGGGTGGAATTATTCTTCAATTTTCATCAAATACATTCCAATATAAAGGATGGTAATTGATGAAGAGATAAATATAGGAATACAACATCTGGTATATTGCTCGTCACCTATGTGATGATAATTTTTAACCTATCATCATTTTTCACATGCCGAGGTCATTTTTTATTCTTATTAAATGTATATACCATTCATGTAATCAATTCCCTCTTATTTTGTATCCCATTATACATATTATCATTACATATTTGGTGGTTATAAAAATCAATAACGACCACCAATGTAGTTTTCATCCTGATTGATTTTATTAGAATCATGTAACGAATATATGGAGCACAATATGGGTGGGTTTTATATTTCTTCATTTAATGTATGTTTTATAATCAAAATAATTATTCATTAATGGCTATTACATTATAGAATCAATTGGCCAATCTTTGTTATGATTTTTAATATAATACTTGAAACTAAGTCATAAATGGAATTTGTATTATATATACTACATCAACTAGATATATGTCATTGAATGGTAATTGGTTTCATGTCAGTGACCATATTTTCATGTTTAAAACAGTTTATGGAATAAACCTATTAATAATATATGTAATTAATGTATGATTTGGTTTCTCATCTTTTTATATATGTCTTTTACTGTGAATGGAAATGAAATGGACCACATTATTATAAAAAACAAAAGTATTACATTTACTAATTAAATTACATAAACAATATAATAATTATATTTCATTTGTACGTTCTCACCTTTATATAACTGGAAAGAATTGAGATATCATAAGAATCCAAATGTAATGCCTTATGTAATCAGAGGATGCCATTCTTTTTGAAGGATTTTTTTCTATTGGAGATACTCACATTAGAACATGTTCTTGTTATGTTAGTGGATTCTTGGCATGATTAAATTTGATCCATTCACTATCATTAATATATTAGTATTACATTGATACACTACTAGGATATGAATTGACGACTGATGAAATATGGCACCATGGATACACCCATTGGCCTAGTTCATTGCATAGGCCATGTTTATCATAGAGAATATCCTTAGACATTGTTAGAATATTATGGAAGTGGAATTATATGGTTTATGAACCTTTTATCACCTAAATCCACAAAATATAAAATATTAATTTTATTAGTGAGTTGTATTGACCATTGAGTTCAGGTGTTCCTGGGATACTCACTTGGTTCTTATTTCATTAATTTCAATGTAGTGGTTTCCTTGTTTATTTTATTGAATACTATATTATTATTATTATCATAGGATGACATGGTAAAATAGTGGATCCCATCACTTCTCTTATTATATAATGAAACATATGTAATTAAATGATTACATGTTCATACAACATATTGGGCTGAAGTAGGTATCAGGGTATTTACATTACATTGTGGCATTAAAATTATATATCCTATAAATTAAAAGTTAATAATTCCCAGCATGGATTCTATAGAAGCTATTGTTGGTGGCCTATTAATATTTATCTCATACTCTATCTAGAAATCTAATGGTACCGGTGAAGATCATATGTATGCTTGTGTTGACAATGGGAATCATGGGAATTGGATACCCGTTCCTGATTTCTTATATTAGAATAGATCATGGAAGCATATGTTCGATGTAGTTCTCTAGATTCATGGATTTTTTTTCAGAATCTTTTTTCTTCTTCTGTATATCATGTATTTATTATTCTTATTTTAACCTATTATCTAAATTTATAGAGACATTACAGCTAACATCATCATTTTATATAGGATTTAGTTTCTAGATTTTGAGTATTATTTTGTTCTTTGATGTTAATTCATGTATTTCACGACATATTAATTAATTATACTACATTATATATATTTGTATCATATTATAAATCAATTACACTATATTCTAGTAGAATGGTAATAGTCTTCCAAGGATAAAACCAAAGGACCTTCCTATTAGTGGGCAACGTCTAGCGTATTGGTAGGCACACTTGATTCCATATATAGAAAGAAGCTTGAGAAAACATTAAGTGGAACCCCGGATTGGGGAAACATAAAGTTGTATAAACATGGTTATTTATATTCAATTTTATTATTAATTAGTAGTATGTATAGGAAATATGGAATATGATGGAACTTGTTTATAATCCATTCCTATGAGTATCCAAACCATGTTCGTGGTAAATACCATGATTCATGACAATGGGAAAATATTGTTCTATATTTCAGAAGTAACAGTTTATATCCATTAATCGATGTTCAATTCACATTATTTGTGGTATTTGATATTCAATGTGTATTTTAATCCATTTTATGATGAGATGATGGTATGGAATAATCATAACAAGAATCATAATAGACACCTTTAATTTGCATGAGATGAATATTCCAGGTTATATATGTGCACTTTGCTTCTTTTGTTTCATGTTATTGTTGAGTGATCCATGCTTGAAATATATATATATGTGGATACCATCTTTTAATGTGTAGATATATGGTTATTTAATGTTTCATAATAAATCAAAAAAATTATTTTATGTATATTTTTATAGTGTCAACATAAATATATATATTCGATCAATGTCACCAATGTACCACTGCATACATGTGTTGCTATTTTGATGTGATTGAGTTGCATAAATTTTGAATACATGTGGTTTATGGGCCCTCATAGATTGGAAATGATTATTTACTAAGTGAAGAGATTATATATTACCCATTACGTTATGAGACCAGATGTAGATGTATTTAAAGCGAATTTTAATGTGTTTCGATTTCATTAATAATTTGAATAGTCCAATAATCACAGGGAATGATTTTATTTATAATAATCATTTTTAAATGTAAATAATAATATTAGTATTATAAATGTAAAAAAGGAATTATAAAATTATATTGTATCTAGTAGCAGAAAAGTATGAGTACGACCAAGACTTTAACATACCAGAACCCATGTAAGTCATATGTAAACAGTTATCAATACCATTCATAATAATTAGGAACTTATTGAATTATTTAAAGGGTATTGAGACCTTATTTTATTGTCATTGTTGTTTTAGTGCTTAAACCAATTTACTATTTTGATATGCGGCTTGTGATTGGAATTCATGGAGATTTTCAACCATAATCATCCCATGTTCTGATCTTAGAGGGAGGTGATGTCCATGCATTGGTGGTGGTGTTCCTTGAGAATTCAGTGATTCCTATAGTATTTATTCTTGAGGGACCTTGTGATATACCAAAAATATTCAATGATGCTTATCTACATGATAATTTTCTATGACTGAGTGATTCATTGAGTGGTGCTTTATGACCATCAACGACTATTATAGATCAACCCCATGGGTTCTAGTTGAAAATTATCCATCCCCCAAAAAACTATGTGATGGATGGAGTCCATTTTATTTATCATATATCATCTAGAGATTCCTCCAGATATTATGGTCAAGAATTCCATCTATGCGCTTCCTTATTCGGCCAAGCTCTTATGTGAAGTGATAACCCAAGTTTTTTCATCCAAGAATGGCTTGGTATGATTTGTAGACTATATTATATGATAATTTACTAGTTAAACACTTATAGATGAATACACAAGAGATTTTTGGCATTAGAATACGGGTTTCATGACTATTATAGACTATATATCATGTTTAACTATGTTATCGATCATTCCACTACTTTTAGTTGGTGATGTTATATTTTGAGAATATAATTTTGAAGATGGGATCTACTATGACTTATATACACAAGTGAATGAAATTAACCTAAACACTTTAATGGAGGTTGTTAATTATGCTCTTATCACTGAGCACAACCTGAGAGACATTTATATTCATGGGAATAGATTTTTTGTTTTGAGGTAGGACAATAATTATTTTTGTAAAAAGTAGTGTTCCCTAAGGATTCTTGTTAGAGTATCAGTGGATAGAGTATATTCATTGACATATCTATTATATTACATTGGTGTGGATGGTTGGGGAATCTAAAAACTCACTATGTTAGATTCCCTCTAGGTAATCATTCATGTGTCCATATTGGGTATCATTAGGGGTTATGTCTTGAATATTCATCTTCTTCCAGTTACACAAGCTATGATTAAGCTCTACCATCAATGGTTGGATCACTAATGTTTCATCTAAAATGGATTTAGAGTAGAACCTACAATACATGATGAGTAGGAAGCAGTGTACATGGTAGACATGATTTATATTACCATTACTTGTAGTGTCGACCTAATCAGTGTAGTCTAGGAACATTATATGCCTAAGGATCTTATTAGTTTCATTCATTATAGTTAACAAATGAGGTTTACTGTGTAGGACCATCTAAAGTATGAGGTACTATTATAATTGTAACATCCCAAGTAAGTAATGAATAATAGATAATTTTTTCTATGTCTATTAATGAATTAGATAGTGTTTTAGAGGCTTAAAATGAAAATAAATCCAATCTTAAGCATGGAATACACTAATATTTTTAAATGATTGTTTTACTGCCTTTTGATGGAAAACCATTTTTAAATCTATCTTTTGAAAATTTTATAAGCTATGTTTGTCAAAATAAACTTATTATTTATGATTGGGAAATCAAAATTTACTTTGTGTGAATTTTTGGTATTTTTCCGATAAAGTTCATTTTTTAATGAATAGTGTAAATGTTGTATTTTAATTAAAAACCTCTTTTTAATCTAATTTATTTATATGATTATATTATCTTTTGAATTGGTTTTGAAGTTAAATTAGAATATATTTTTATAATTTAATCCAATGGTGGTCATTGGAATCAATTTCACTTTCAAATTGGACTTAAACTGGTGTCAATCTTTTGATACTTATTGTTTCATAAAAATACGCTATTTGTCATGATAGCAGGAATTAATTATTAAATTAATTAATGCAACTTATATGTTTTGAATTTTGTAAAATAGACATAATTTTTGAATTCAGAATATCAAATATAGCTTAGGGTGATGTTTTGGTATTTCTCTGAAAAACATCAATTTTTGATGAATAGTGAAACCACTAAGTGGTAGTTAAAGAAACTGATTTTTCGTTTAAATGAAACTTGGACCCTTCTGTGATTAGATTTTCAAAAATTAGACATACATGGTTGTCATTAAGAAGTAAAATGTGGTTCAATGAGATTAAAATAATTTTTTGATGAATAGTAACTTTTAAGTTCTTAATCGCGATTAGAGGTAATTAGTGTAGTTTAAGGTAAAAATAATGTTTTAATAATATGATATGAGCTTGACACATGTCCTACCATCATTGGATGTGTCATTTACGACCAGTAAAATCCATGGGTCAACTTGGGGACCCCATGGAGCCACTTTGGTTGGGGAATGACATAAATAACTTTTTATTTAATGTAAAAGTAAAAATGACACAAACATGAGATGTTTTACTAAAACAATTATTACATGTGGTTATACAATTCAGTTTTTTGACTATAAATATTCATTAGAAATATAAAAAGATTTCCTAAATCATGATAATTTTTTATAATTTTTAGACATTAAATATATTAAATTATTTATGACATCATAATGATGGAGTGATTACCTCATTAATAAAGGATTTAAATAAAATGAAAAGATAATGTAAAATATATGACCTACACATGTCCAAAACCTATTGTATGGGTATATTTCGAACCCTTATCACCTTAAACTATAATTATATCAATCTGGGACCTTTTTAATCCGAAACTCATTTTAAAATAAAGTAACATTTCTTTACTTTCCAAGAGTGCCCCTCCTCTCCTCTTATAAAAGGCCCCCACCTCTACCACCTTACCCACACTTCCAAAGCTTTTGGCTCGGCCAAACCCTGACCATTTTGTCTCTCCACTTCCATCCCTTACTTCTAGAAGCCTCACATTGGGCAGAAGTCTTCCCAAGGAAGCCTTTGAGCTCAAACCAAAGGGAGTTACCTGATTTTAAGGTAATGTATTCACTTGAGTCATTTTGTTTTATTTTGCTTCTCCAACCCCCTAAACTCTTTTTATTTATCTCTATTGTAAAAAATACAGTATATTCAATATACTAGGATGTTTTTATAAGAAGTATTAGAGCTACACATACACACACCTATATCTAATGGTTAAATAACATACTGTTTCCGTGGATGGCGAATTTCGCCCCGTGAAATGATGATTGTTCAACATTATTTTAACACCATCAAAGGTGGCCATTAAGATGACACTATATTTATATATGATATATAATATGTTTATGCTTTCCTTATGCTTCTGTATTTTTCATTTTTGGCATAGCTTTATGATTTCCATTATGGGTAAACGCAATATCTTCATTTAAAGAAGTGCGGACTACTGCCCCCTCAAAGTGATTTGATTCGTTGATACCATATGTGGGACATATAAAGGATGGATTTATGATATTATATATGATATTACACTGTAATTATAATATACCTTTATATCATTATGATTCCATTTCATAAAATATGAAATAGAAATGGAAGCAGCGTTCATGCGTACGTACGGCTTACCGTCTCCATGAACGGTGCATTTCATTTCTTACCTTTAAATCATTATGTAATAATATAAATGCATGCATGTAATGGAAATATATGACATATATAATGTCTAAATCACTAATACCATTCTGGATATAATGGATTCATGAACCACTTGTAATTATAACGGGTTTATTTTTGGCTCAAGTACCAATGATCGTTAAAATGACCGTTATTAACATAAATAATTCATAGTGTTAAGGACATGGAAATAAGTGATATAAAAGGAATAATGAACTTGGAAAAGGTTCTTAAAAAAAGTAGAAATTAACTCATGTTTATTATTCAGGAGATTAAAGAACGGTCGTGTCAAGTCGGACCCGAGGTATGGGACTTTGTCTCAATCTCCTTTCATTGAAGCATATATTGTTTTATACACAACCATCTTTTATACAGTTTATAAACCCCTTTTACTTTTACTGTTATCCAAAATGAATCTTTTTTATACGAAGCATTTTACTAAACGACAAAAGGAAATTTTTTTGTCGTACGTATGCGGCGACAACGACTTCTCCGCCGCCGTGACCATTATTTGATTTTCGGCTTCCTCTACAAGCAATACATTTTTTTAAAGAAAAATAAATACCATGTTTTGCTTTTCTTTTGTTTTGGTATTGAAAATGGTTTTCATAATGTTTTTATATAAATTTTTTATATTGATATCTTGTGATTGAAATGTGGAAATGTTATGTTTTCTATATGCATGTTTTATGTGATACGATTATGTTGAGGTTCTTGGGCATTATTATGAAGATGGGTTGTTCTGTGATAAACTAAGGACGGGTGAGCCTGATATAGCTCTCCAATGCATTGGGTAACGCGAAGGAGTGAAACATTAATGTTTCCCAGAAGAGATTTATGGAATATAATGTGATGGGTATTCCAAACGTAACGAGGAGGGTTACTCCCTATGTAAGAATGTTATGAATGACTCAAGTTACCTTTATGTCTTATGATTTATATGATTTATTCTTGATTTGATGAGGTATGTTAAAGTGCTTATGTTTTATGGGTAAAGTAAGATTTCATTCTTATGTGTATATGAACTCATGTTTCCTTTCCATATTTTTATAACCCATACTAATATTTTTATGCTCAGCCCATGTTTTTATGAATTGTTTTTCACAGGTCAAGGGAAAGGTACATGATATGATGATAGTGTCAAGGAAGTGTCAAGAAAGAATCCATGTTTTATTTTAAATATGTTCCATTGATTGGAAAAAATGAATACTATCTTTATGTAACCACTTTGTTTAAATGTGGAATGTAATGTAGGTTTTATGATCTAATTCTCTAAAACTCTAATCCCGAAAAGATCCTCAATGTGTAATCTTGTAATAACTCAATATTATCTAAGGATTAAGGTTGGGGCCTTATAGTTGGTATCAGAGGTTAGTTATGATAACTTTAAGAGTTGGAATTCTATTAAATGCTTATCCAAATATATATCTATATATATTTTGAAGTGATATAGCATTTTAATATTACCATGTTGGTTCATCTAAGTCATATTTGTTCAGAATAGTTTTCCACAGAGGAAATAGGGAATCAGTGCTAGGAAGGCATGAAGAAGGAAATAACCTTCCGAATCAGCATCCTGGGATGGTCAGAATTGGAACTGAATAGTTTGTTGCAGTAATGGAACAGTTGACTCAAGCGATAAATGGTGGTGGTATCCATGCATGAGATCAACCAGATCAACTACAGAAGAACATGTCAGTGGTGGAACATTTCATGAGGCAACATCCCCCATCATTCAGAGGATCATCTGGCCCTATGTTAGCTGAAGGGTGGATTAAAGCACTAGAGAAGATTTTCGATGTCATGGGATGTTTATACAATCAAAAGGTTAGTCTTTCTATTTACCGTTTGGAGGGTGAAGCAGATCAGTGGTGGTCGACGGTTAAAAATATTAGGGACGCCGATGAGATTGATGCTCTTGACTGGGATGAATTTAAAGGTATGTTTCTTGAGAAGTATTTTCCTAAGGATGTTCGACTTAGGATGGAAAAGCAATTCCTGGAATTGAGGCAATAGGAAGACTCAGTGGCTGCCTATGAAGAAAGGTTCACTCAATTGGCAAGGTATGCTCCAAATTTTATCCGAGACCTTGATAGTAAAATCAATCTTTTTTAATCAGGATTAATGCCAAAATATCGAAGGGCATTAGCTTCTCGTGAGTTTAAAAGTTATGAAAATCTTGTTCAATGTGCTAAAAAGGTGGAAATGGATTTTACCGATGACCAAGTGTTCTATAACAACCAGCAGAAGAAGAGACTGAGGTGGCAGGAGAAAGGGAAGAATTCTTAAAAAAAGTCTGATGGTAAGAAAACTATGTTTCTAGTTTGTGATAAATGTGGGAAAAGGAATGCTGGGGAATGTCTTCTGAATTCTGGAATGTGCTACCGATGCGGTTGGATGGGACATAAGGCTCGTGATTGCACTGAAAAAGAGCAAGGTGATGGAAAGACCAAATTTGATTTACAGTTAGTGAAATGTTTTAAGTGAAATGAGATGGGTCACTATACAAACGAGTGTCCGAAAAAGAGCTTGAGTGACGGGAAGTAGTTAGACTACAAGAAAAAAGGGGTGGTGAAATACTTTGCAACTACTTCAGCAGATGTCGGGCCAACAAATGAAGTTGTATCAGGTACCTTGTTTGTTTTTTCAGATTATGCCAGTGTGTTGTTTGATTCGGGTTCCACACATTCGTTCACCTCTGAAACCTTTTCTAGTAAAATGGGAATACCATCTCAAGAAATGGATCCTGAACTTGTGGTAAAAACACCTGGGGGAAATGTTGAGGTAAAAAGAATTTATAAGAATATTCCTATCCTTATCTGTGGAAAGAACCTACTTGCAAACCTTATTGTTTTACATCTAGTAGAGTTTGATGTTATCCTGGGTATAGATTGTCTCTCTATTTACCATGCTAAGATTGACTGTAGAGCTAAAGAAGTATCTTTTCAGAAAGACTTTCAGTTTGTGTACAAGAATGAACCCTTAATGTTGATAGCATATCAAGAGGCCGAAAAAATTGTAAAAGATGGAAATTAATGTTACCTTACACATATTGTTGAAAACAAGGGAACTGTTTAGATTAATGATGTGCTAGTGGTAAATGAGTATCCTGATGTTTTTCCTGATTAGTTGCCTGGAATAATACCAGATCGGGAAGTTGAATTTACTGTTGACTTAGTTCCTGATGCTAAGACAATTTTGAGACCCCCTTATCGAATGGCTCAAATTGAACTTTTAGATTTGAAGGAGCAATTTCATGATTTATTAGAGAAAGGTTTCATTCGACCTAGCACATCACCATGGGGTGCTCTTGTTTTGTTTGTTAAAAAGATAGATGGTTCTATGAGACTTTTCATTGAGTATAGAGCCTTGAATAACATCATTGTTAAGAACAAAAATCCTTTGCCTCATATCGATGATTTGTTTGATCAGCTCCAGTGAGCTCAGTTTTTTTCAAAGATTGACCTGAGATCGGGGTACCATCAGCTGAAGGTAAAGGAAGCAGATGTTCCGAATACTTCGTTTCGTACAAGATATGGCCATTATGATTTTGTAGTAATGCCTTTTGGGATAACCAATTCACCTTCTGTATTCATGGACTTAATGAATAGAATTTTCCATGAGTTCATGGATAAGTTTGTGGTGGTTTTCATTGATGATATTTTGGTGTTTTCTAAAAGTAAAGAGGAGCATGAAAGAAAATTAAGGGTTATTTTGAAAACCTTAAAAGAAAAAAAATTGTATGGGAAATTCAGCAAGTGTGAGTTTTGGTTGCAACAAATTTATTTCCTTGGTCACATTGTTTCTAAAGATGGGATAACCGTTGATCCTACAAAAACAAAGGTTGTTGAAGAATAGCCAAGACCCACAAATGTAATAGAGATTCATAGATTCCTTGGTTTGGAAGGCTATTACCGAAGATTTGTTAGAGATTTTTCATGGTTATCTAGTCCAATGACTAAGGTAACTTGGAAGGGTGTTAAGATTATCTGGACAAAAGAATTTGATGATTGTTTTCAGGAATTGAAATGAATATTGGTGAATGCTCCAGTTTTGGAACTTCCTTCTAGGATTGTTGAGTTTGTTATATACAATGATTCTTCATTGAAAGGACTTGGTTGAATCCTTATGTAGAATGATCAGGTAATTGCTTATGCTTCACGACAATTGAAAACTCATGAGGTAAATTACCTTACACAAGATTTGGAATTAGCTGCTGTTGGTTTCACTTTAAAAATTTGGAGGCATCATTTTTATGGAGTAAAGTGTGAAATATATACTGATCACAAAAGTTTAAAGTATATATTCACTCTGAAAAAGTTAAACATGAGACATAGCAGATGGATGGAATTAATCAAGGATTATGATTGTACAATTCATTACCATCCAAGAAAAGCAAATAAAGTGGCTGATGCTTTGAGTTGAAAAAATAATGCTTCATTAGAAATGTTGTGTTTGGAAGGTGATCCGTTGGTTAAGGATTTGATAAACTTTGGCATGGATTTTGTTGGTGCAGGATGTTCTTTTGTTTTGTTTCATGTACCAGTGAAATCCTCTCTATCAGACAGAATCAAGAAAGCACAGATGCAAGACAGTGAGTTGCAGAAAATGGTAGAGCTGGTTCCGAAGGGTAAGTTTCCTGAATTCAACATTGATAATGATTGTGTTTTGAGATTTGGGAAGAGATTGTGTGTGCCTTGTGATTCACAGTTGAAGAAAGAGTTGTTATGTGAATCTCATAGTTCTCCATTTTCAGTTCATCCTGGAAGTACTAAGATGTACATAGATCTGCGAGAGTATTTCTGGTTGGATGGAATGAAAAGAGATATTGCTGATTTTACTATGAAGTGTTTGACTTTTCAGCAGGTTAAAGCAGAACAGCAGTTACCGAAAGGGGTGATTCAGCCTTTACCAGTACCAGAATGGAAATGGGAGAATATATCCATGGACTTCGTTGTGGGATTTCCGAAGACCCCTCGAGGTAATAATGAAATCTGGGTTATTGTTGATCGCTTGACTAAATCTGCTCATTTACTTGCTATACGAGATACTTTTTCCCTAGATCAACTTTCCCATTAGTATCTTAAAGAGATAGTCAGGTTACATGGAGTTCCTCTCTCTATTGTATCTGACCGTGATCCCGGGTTCACTTCTAACTTTTGGAAAGGCCTTCAGAAGTTGTTGGGTACTGAATTAAATTTTAGTACATCTTTTAATCCTCAATCAGATGGGTAGTCAGAATGAACAATTCAGACCTTGGAGGATATGCTACGAGCTTGTTCGATGGATTACCAGGGATGTTGGGACCAACATCTTTCTTTGGTTGAATTTTCATATAATAACAGTTTTCATTCAAGTATATAGATGGAACCATTTCAGGCATTATATTGGCAGCGGTGTCGAACTGCAGCTTTTTGGGATGAAGTGGGTGAAAGAAAGCTAATGGGACCAGAATTGGTAGAAGAGTTGGCAGAAAAATTTCAGCTGATATAGAAACACATGAGAATAGCTCAGAGTAGGCAGAAGAGTTATGCGGACAACAGGAGGAAGGATCTATCTTTTGAGGTAGGTGATCATGTTTTTTTCAAAGTCTCACCATGGAAAAGTGTTATGCGATTTGGTATGAAAGGAAAGATGAGTCCAAGGTTCATTGGACCATATGAAATTCTGGAGAGAGTTGGACCATTTGCATACCGGGAGGCTTTACCTCCGAGTTTATCTCAGGTACACAATGTTTTTCATGTTTCGATGTTGAGAAAGTACATGCCAGATCCATCTCATGTTTTCAGTCCAGAGGTAGTTCAGCTGAAAGAGAACCTATCATATGAGGAACAACCGGTCCAGATTCTTGACCATAGGGAGGAAGTATTACGGAATAAGGTGATTAATCAGGTAAAGGTTTTGTGGAAAAACCACATGATGGAAGAGGCAACATGGAAATCTGAAAATGCAATGAGGGATAAGTACCCCCATTTATTCGATATGTAAATAAATTGTGGGGACGCAATTTTCTAAAGAGGGGAAGTATGTAACATCCCAAGCATGTAATGAATAATATATATTTTTATCTATGTCTATTAATGAATTAGATAGTGTTTTAGAGGTTTAAAATGAAAATAAATCCAATCTTAAGCATGGAATACACTAATATTTTTAAAAGAGTGTTTTACTGCCTTTTGATGGAAAAACATTTTTAAATCTATATTTTGAAATTTTATAATCTATTTTTGTCAAAATAAACTTATTATTTATGATTGGGACATCAAAATTTACTTTGTGTGAATTTTTGGTATTTTTCCGATAAAGTTCATTTTTTAATGAATAGTGAAAATGTTGTATTTTAATTCAAAACCACTTTTTTATCTAATTTATTTATATGATTAGATTATCTTTTTAATTGGTTTTCAAGTGAAATTAGAATATATTTTTACCATTTAATCCAATGGTGGTCATTGGAATCAATTTCACTTTGAAATTGGACTTAAACTGGAGTCAATCTTTTGATACTTATTGTTTCATAAAAACACGCTATTTGTCATGAGAGCGGAAATTAATTATTACATTAATTAATGCGACTTAAATGTTTTGAATTTTGTAAAATATACATCATTTTTGAATTCAGAATATCAAATATATCTTAGGGTGAAGTTTTGGTATTTTTCTGAAAAACTTCAATTTTTAATGAATAGTGAAACCACTAAGTGGAAGTTAAAGAAACTGATTTTTCATTTAAATGAAACTTTTCCACTTCTATGATTTGATTTTCAAAAATCCTACATACATGGTTGTCATTAATAAGTAAAATTTGGTTCAATGAGATTAAAAATAATTTTTTGGTGAATAGTAACTTTTAAGTTCTTAATCGTGATTAGAGGTAATTAGTGTAGTTTAAGGTAAAAAAAATGTTTTAATAATATGAGATGAGCTTGACACATGTCCTACCCTCATTGGATGTGTCATGTCCGACCAAGAAAATCCATTGGTCAACTTGGGGACCCCATGGAGCCACATTGGTTGGGGAATGACATAAATAACTTTTTATTTAATGTAAAACTAAAAATGACACAAACATGAAATGTTTTACTAAAACAATTTTTACATGGGGTTATACAAGTCAGATTTTTTACTATAAATATTCATTAGAAAGATAAAACGATTTCCTACATCATGATATTTTTTATTATTTTTATACATTAAATATATTAAATTATTTATGACATCATGATGATGCAACGATTACCTCATTAATAAAGGATTTAAATAAAATGAAAAGATAATGTAAATTATATGACCTACACATGTCCAAAACCTATTGTATGGGTATATTTAGAACCCTTATCACCTTACCCTAGAAATATATCAATTTTGGACCTTTTTAATCCGAAACTAATTTTAAAATAAAGTAACATATCTTTACTTTCCAAGAGTGCCCCTCCTCTTCACTTATAAAAGTCCCCCACCTCTACCACCTTACCCACAAATCCAAAGACTTTGGCTGGGCCAAACCCTGCCCATTTTGTCTCTCCACTTCCCTCTCTTACTCCCAGAAGCCTCACTTTGGGAAGAAGTCTTCCTAAGGAAGACTTTGAGCTCAAACCAAAGGGAGTTACCTGATTTTAAGGTAATGTCTTCACTTGAGTCCTTTTGTTTTATTTTGCTTCTCCAACCCCCTAAACTCTTTTTATTTATTTCTTTTGTAACAACTCCTGTATATTTAATATACTATGATGCTGTTATAATAAGTATTTGAGCTACACTTACACACACCTACATCTAATGGTTAAATAACATATTGTTTCCGTGGATGGGGAATTTCTACCCCTGAAACGATGATTGTTCAACATTATTTTAACACATTCAAAGGTGGACATTAAGATGACACTATAATTATATATGATATATAATATGTCTATGTTTTCCTTAAGCTCTTGTATTTTTTATTTTGGGCATAACTTTATGGTTTCCATTATGGTTAAACATGATATCTTCATTTCAGGAAGTGCGGACTACCGCCCCCTCAAAGTGATTTGATTCGTTAATACCATATGCGGGACGTATGAAGGATAGAGTTATGATATTATATATGATATTACACTGGAATTATAATACACCTTTATATCATTATGATAACATTTCATAAAATAATAAATAGAAATGGTAGCAGCGTTCATGCGTACGTATGGCTTAGCGTCTCCATGAACGGTGCATTTCATTTCTTACCTCTAAATGATTATGTAATATTATAAATGCATGCATGTACTGGAAATATATAACATATATAATGTATACATCATTAATACCATTCTGGATATAATGGATACATGAACCACTTGTAATTATAAAGGGTTTATTTTTTAAGAAATTACCAATGATCGTTAAAACAACTGTTATTAACTTAGATAATTCATAGTGGTAATGACATGGAAATAAGTGATATAAAAGGAATAATGAAATTGTAAAAGGTTCTTAAAAAAGTATAAATTAACTCAAGTTTATTATTCAGGAGATTAAAGAACGACCGAGCCAAGTCGGACCCGAGGTATGGGACTTCGTCTCAATCTCCTTTCATTGGGGCATATTTTGTTTTATACACAACCTTCTTTTATACGGTGTATAAACACCTTTGACTTTTACGTTTATCCAAAAGGAATCTTTTTTATACGATGAATTTTACTGAACGACAAATGGGAATGTTTTTGTCGTACGTATGCGGCGACAACGACTTCTCTGCCGCCGTGACCATTCTTTGAGTTTTGGCTTCCTCTACAAGTCATACCTTTTTTTAAAAGAAAAATAAATACCATGTTTTACTTTTCATTTATTTTGGTATTGAAAATGGTTTTCATAATGTTTTTCTATCAATGTGTTGTATTGATATCTTGTGTTTGAAAGGTGGAAATGTTATGTTTCCTATATGCATGTTTTATGTGATACGATTATGTTGAGGTTCATGAGAATTATTATGAAGACGGGTGGTTCCGTGATAAACTAAGGGCGGGTGAGCCCGATATAGCTCTCCAATGCATTGCGTAACGCGAAGGAGTGAAACGTTAAGGTTTCTCTGAAGAGATTTAGGGAATATACTGTGATGGGTATTCCAAACGTAACCAAGAGGGTTACACCCTACGTAAGAATGTTATGAATGCCTCAAGTTACCTTTATGTCTTATGATTTCTATGATTTATTCATGATTTGATGAGGTATGTTAAAGTGCTTATGTTTTATGGGTAATGTATGATTTCATTCTTATGTATATATGAACTCTTGTTTCCTTTCCATATTTTTATAACCCATACTGAGCTTTTTATGCTCATCCCATGTTTTTTTTAAATGTTTTTCACAGGTCAAGGGAAATGTACATGATATGATGATAGTGTCAAGGAAGTGTCAAGAAAGAATCCATGTTTTATTTTAAATATGTTCCGTTGATGGGAAAAAATGAATACTATCTTTTTGTAACCACTTTGTTTAAATGTGGAATGTAATGCATGTTTTATGATCTAATTCTCTAAAACTCTAAACCCGAAAAGATCCCCAATGTGTAATCTTGTAATAACTCAAGATTAAGTATGTTTTAAGGCTGGGGCCTTATAATAATAGCATATAATATAATATGTTAATTGTTTGATACATTTTCACCACACTCTCTTACCTTTTTATTTACCATGGATAGATGTGAACTATAAATCAATACTTCTATAGGGTTATGACCAAACACACACTGTTGGGAGTGTAGTCTTAGGGAATAAACCAATGTAGGAACTACCCCCAAAAGGTATGTAGTTCTATATTCTTATGGGCCTCATCATCCATGATATAACGCGTCTTGATATCATTATCATTATATATTGGTTGGTTACCTATGTATCCTATGTGGGATTCTATCACCGCAATGTGTTATATGAATATCTAGATGGAAACAATTTTATTCAAAAGGGTGAGTAGGATCTCACAGAAACTATAGTGGAACAAGACAAACATGCTGTTGGAACAGTGACAACCAAATTTTTTTTATATATTTCATGCTATATTACAATACACATACGGCATACATTTCTCCCATGGTAGATTATTTCATGGAAATTTTTCATGAAAATTATTCTCGATTATCACCTAGGATGCAAGTATATATTATGATTGAGATTGTTCTAAGAGAATATCTATGTAATATTCCTCCATTATATATGTAACCAACTAATCTCAATAAGCTAAGGAGGCATTTAATGTATTTGAGTTCAAAAGGATTTATTAGGACAATACATACCCTTCATGTTCACCTATGATTTTTTCAAGGAAGGATGATGTGTCCCTTAATATATGCATGGATTTATAATGGTTGAACTGAAATATGACTAAGAACTAGTATCCACTACCACATATATATGATCTATTTGATTAGTTCAAATGATATAGTGTATTCTTAATAATTTAACTAATTTGAGGTTATCATTTAGTTCTTGTTAGGCCATCAAATATACCATGTAAGTCATTTAATAATAGGTATAGTTTGTATAATGATATATTTATTTCCATTGGTCTCATGAATGGGCCAAACAATTTCCTAGCATTATTTAATAGGGTTTTCCATCCCTACCATGATTACTTCATCATTGTCTTTTTAGATTACATATTAGTTTATTCTTATACTTTTACAGACATTACTCGATATATTGATATAATTTTGTATAAAATGAGCGTGATATTTATTTCTAGAATACATTATTTTTGGATCTTATTGATCAATAATTTTCAATTCATTGGTCATATTATAATGGAATAAATACAATATGTTTTAAAAAAAGATGAATATTAAGGTTCCTAGATAGTGTCCTAAGAAACCTTTAATATATAATTTTTCTTGCGGTTGGAATAATGTTACTAGAATTTCATATAGTACTTATCATGATTTATAATGATATTAATGTCATAAAAAAAATTGTTCTATGATCTTATGGTCAATATAGTGACAGAAGGACTTTTTGTGATTAATGAAAGGCTTATGTCGTCAATGAATCTGATTCATCTACAGGATACTCCTTCTTCCTAGAAGTATTTTTAATTAAGATGGGTGTAGTTATAATATAGAGGTATAGATTCATTTGATACATATTTTATATGTTGAGGCATCATGAGATAAATGTCCTAATACTTGAACCTGATCTACCTGCATTTTTCTATGTATTGTGATGTTGTAAAAATATCTTATGGGTGTGTTATTTTTTAAGTATATAGGATATAAGTGCCTCAAACATATGTTTACACAACATGAATTGAATATTATATAGTAAATATTGGAAAATTACAATTAGAACATCAATTTTAATCAGGCCTATGTGAATAAAAGTTGAAATGTGTAAGATGGTTCATTGAGTCGGAAAAATAAATATCATGTTATACATGAAGCTATTGATGAATAGAAATTTATGGAACAATAATTTAATCCACATATGGAATTTTTAGTGATATGTGAGAACTGTTAGCTTTCATCCATGTTAATTACCTTTACTGTCATTTATTGGTTGATGAGAATGATGTTTTCATTTCTTGAATGCTTCATTCTATGATATATTATTTTTAGGGATAACCTACCTTTATATTGGTCTATGACAGAATTTATATCATAAATAATAAATGTATGTGTGGGTTCATGCATATATGTGATAATAACTGATGCATGAGTTCCATGTTTCTCAATTTTTAGTTTATCCTGGAATCACCAAGATGATTCAATATATGTGATTCTAATATTTGTGGTAAGGGATGAAACATTATATAGTAGGGTTTATCAATAAGTGGTCAATTTTTAATCACACGAAGAAGGATTACCAAGGACTTTTAGGTTTTTGATAGCAATTCCATATACCATAATTGAAATTGGAAGATTCTTCAATGAATTTCGCACTTGTCTTACCTAGGTTTCATCAATGTAGATACATATTTTGCATAGTTTTTGTGTGGATTGATAAAAGTAACACACTTATTTCCAATGTAATATACAATATTTGTTGATTAAATAGTAATAATAGTTTTACATGATTATATAGAAATAAACGATGTCCCACATACTATTCTTTCATATTGGGATTCTCATTTCACATTGAGGTTTGGGATGGGATTACAGAGAGATATGGATACACATGTGTTGATGATGTCATCATCTTACCCTTAATGTGTTGGAAATCATAAAAAATGCAATAGCTGTTAGAGTGAAATCTCCGAGAATCGGTATATTATTTTGATTCTTCATATGTGAATAATATCCCTCTCATCAAGTTCACTTACAATAAAAGATTTCCGGAGACCATTTTTGTTTCTATTTATGAGGCCAGTTGTTGTAGCCATTTCATTGAACCGCAATTCTAGTCATACACATGATAGGTAGTGGTTATATGTCCTATATTTTTTTACACATTAAAATATTTTCAATAGGTAAATAAATATAGATTTTAAACTCAGTATTGTCAAATATATTATGTCATTCATTATCAATGATCTCTATTGTTCATAGTCAAGGGTCGTGTATTCTAGTAGGTATCTCCAATAAGTGGGAATATATGATTAAGGAATAATTAAAATATATTTCACCAATTTTCAAGAAATTTGACATTATAGATAGAATTGGTCAAGAATCATATCACCTGATACTACTTTTGTGGTACCATTCCTTGCACGAAGGAATCCATCTATCAAAGATTATCCATAATTAGGTTGAATTGTCTCACACTTTTGATACCATAGAGGATGAGTTAGATGATGACACTTATTTTAAATTGTATCCAACAAGAAATCTATTACAATAATATGAAGGCTCTTTGAGGAAAGTCTATCAATTTTGAATGGGATCTATGGTAGCATATCAATTTCTATGTTAATAGTTTGGAACAGGGGGATGATGTTTGTTCTTAGTGGATATTTCTCTTTATAGATTTTGTTTTCTTCCCTTGGAAACAAAATGGTTTTTGAGTTCCATTATGTTGGATGAATGTATGAAAATTTATTTTCTCATAGGTATGGGTCCTTTGAAGTTCAATATAATTATTTTTTTGGACATTTTGTGTATGAATAATGATTCAACTATTGTTTCTTGGGTTTCCATGGATTTTTTTATTCTCAGATCCCCAAATGATGGAGAACAATATTTTTATACAAAATTATTAGAATCCATGAGATCTTGTTCCCATTGATTCAATAATAATGAGAGGGATGTAAATTTTTCATTAGGAGGCCGCACTATTTGATAGAACAATGCAGGTAAGAATGCATAATCTTGTTGGGGGAACCAATAATTTTTATTATATAAATATACATGATTTGAAAAAATATTTTCAAACAATTACATGAAACCATATGGGTTCCCAACATAATCTATGTTGGGAGAATGATTGAAACATAATAAAAAAATTCAACCAAACCATATGACCGATATATTTTGATTTACATTTTTATTTTTCCCTTAAATCAAATTTATCTTAACCAATTCATATTTCTATCATTTATAGTGGCAGTGTAGTTGTTCACTAATGTTCAGATATCCTCATTCATAGTGGTCTAGAAATCATGATAACCCAATTATTATAATTATGATTCTATACTCATTTGTCTTATTTGATGCAAATCAATTTGTTCATCGAAATGCATATTCCATTATATATTTGGAATTTTCCTGATAGAATCATCAAGGAATAGGATTAGATGCCTTATTTTTAGTTAGTTAATTAATTATTATGATTTATTTTACCCCATGCTAAGCTAGTGGGTGAAACTTGATGAGGATAGTGGAGTGGCTATATGGCTGGTAGTCAATGACTCATCCCACGTGTCTCTCAGTTTTATAAACAAGTATCATTTTCCCTATAGTAATATCATGAAGTGATGCTTATTAAATTCACATAGGCTTATTATAACAAATATTCACATTTCCTATAAATATTATATATATATATATATATATCACAAAATAGTTAGAGGGTATATCAACAATACAGATTACCTTGGTAGGTTGTTTCCTCTTATATACCATTAGTATCTTGATATGTCTATATGAGTAATTGTTCATATCATGTACAATTAACATCAATAATGGTAAGAGTTTTAATCAAATGAATGAATAGTTAATGTCTATTACATCAGATTATAACTCACCCCTTATATGATATGTTTTATTTAATATAATAAATTGCAGTGAATAATAAATTTAAATTATATTATATTTATTAATTTCCCTAGTTAAATATAATTTAATTGATTTTTTTTAATTTTTAATGATCACATTTTAATTTTTTGAAAGTTAATAGAATGAACCTAATTATTAAATATGTTATAAATAAAAGAATTGGTTGTATTAAATTTTATTCTTTCCAATATGTATGATTATAAATGGAATGAATCCAATTACTTATTAAATTTAATGGGTATTACATGGCATAATTAAATGATAAAATATATAAAATGTGTTTATTTCATATAGTATTTTTCACTTTTATAAGAATTTCCAGACATCCTGAATCCTAGTATTCATGAGGGAATGACTTGTTACCTCAATAGATGTTATATGTACACGTGTCATAGGGTGTGTAAAAACATATATTTAATTTCCTAGGGAAGGAAATATGATGACTATGGTGATCTTACAGGAGGAACATTTCAGTAATTCTCTTACTATATCTAATTCACCTAAACTACAAATTTTTTATGATAGAAATATAATTTGTAATAAAAATGAAATGATAAAATATATATTAAAATGAAATTAATGGATGTGATTAGTAATGAATGAACATGGGATTTGTGTTTTGGTTTTGGGGGTCCATTATTCTTTTGCATGGTGATTGAGTTTAGTTTAATCATTACATAATGAAATATCATTTTTAATATCTAATTAAATTAATTAGTTATTTGAATAACGGAATATATTTATTAGTCCTAATAACAACTCCTACTGTAGTCATGTATGATGAATCCCCTCAATCGAGAGAGTGACACCTTCGAAGACCAAAATCCATCGTTTTTGTTTCATCAACTAAATCTCTCATTATCATATCACCTAGAGAATATTTTTTAGTTTAAGGGAGGGAAATTATTTAGGCAAATAATAGATATTATTTTGACCTTATTTTCATAGTGTACAATCTCCACACTCATCCACTTCACACATACTAATCAAAAGTGTAATAAAACATAATATTTTTTGTGAATAATGAAATGGAAAAACCAAAAATTATCCTTAGTCCAAGAATAATGTTGGACCATAATTTTTTAGGTTATTAATTAAAAATATAAATAATTAATTTGAAAAATAAATAAAAAATATAAGATATTTTTAGACATAATAGATTGAGAGAACAAAATTAAATCGAAATGAAATTCAATAATAGAGAACATTATTGTTTAAAATCATTAAAATATATGGAAAATTGGATGATTAAAAATATTATTAAATAAAATAAAATAATAGAATAGAAAATAATACATAAAATTTATTAAATAATAATAAGAGGAATTGGATAAAGTTGAATTTTGAAGAAGAAGAAGAAGAAGACAAATATGAGTGGATGAAAAACAATTAAAAAAATTATGGATGTGTAATAAGTAGAAAAATAAATAAAAATAAAAATAAAAATAAAAATAAAACATATATATTAAAATGATAATAATGAAAAAATGGTACTAGCATAATTGGCCTCATGGTGAAATATTTTATCTTGGGTGTCGAACTCTACTTCTAAAAAGGTGTAAGGCCCCCTTTTTTAGATCCATAAGGTAGAAATTTTATTCCTTATGTTGGTGGAATTCTAAAATATCAATATATTAATATATTAATTTGTTTATTTTTAATAACTCATAGATCCATTACTGTGAAATATTATAAATCCATGGTTATAGAGTTATTGAGATACACAGAGTGGATGATATCCATGAAAGGTAGCCTTTATGACCGTCTTTAGAGAATTCATGTCTTCACAGTGTGTATATGTATGTGGAATGAGGGGTTCATACATGGAAGTGGTTAGAACTATAAGGACTCGGCCTTAACCATTACTTATTATTGAATTAAATGAATAATTCACATTGAGGATCTTTTCAGGTTTAGAGTTTTAAGAATTAGGACATAACTATTACATCTCCAAGGTTAGAAAGTAGACACATCTACTCAGCTTCCATTTTTTCAAAAAAATAAAAACTCTTTAACAAAAGAGTCATGTCTAGTTCCTTGTTTTAGACACCCTGACATTTCCTTGATCCCATCCTTGACCTTATTCCACTTTATGTCCTGTGAAAAACATTTCAAAAAAACATGGGATGACCATAAAAATCTTAGTAAGGTTTATAAAAATAAGGAATGAAAACATTAGTCCATATATATATAATAATCAATGAAATCATACTTTACTCATAAAGCATAATAAATTTAACATACCACATGAAATCATAATATTTACAAATAACTCATAAAAATCATAAGACATAATGGTAACTTGAGTCACTCATAACATTCTTACATAGGGAGTAACCCTCATGGTTACATTTGGAATACCCATCATAGTATATTCCCAAAATATCTTCAGAGAAACCTTAGCGTTTAACTCCTTCGCGTTACCCAATGCATTGGAGAGCTATATCGGGCACACCCGCCGTTAGTTTATCACGGAACTACCCATCTTCATAAACATTTTCCAATAACCATAACATAATCATAGCACATAACTTAAGCATAAATTAAAGATAACATTCCCACATTGCCAAAACAATATAACATTTTAAGATAATGAATCCATTCTAAAAACCATTTTCAAAACCATTTAAAACATTTAATAAATATATTTTTGAATCAAAGTGTCCCATACCAGCTTGAATATTTTAAAATTTTAACCCATTAATATACATATAAATAAATCCTTAAAACTATTATGAAAACATGAATATTAATAAGAATAAATCATTAAAACATTTAATGTGATATTTTAGTTAAAGGGGTTTTACCAAAATTAGAGACACTTGAATACAATAATTAAGGAATAACATTTAATTAGAACTTTATAATATCATGAGAATAAATGGATTCATGATATAATATTCAAAAGGATAGTATATACACTATATAAGAGTGAATTGGTGCAGAACAACAATTAAGTCCCAATAGAAATGTAAAATGAGATGAAATCTCTTATAAAGATGGTATCCTTAAATTAAGGATAAATCAATCTCAAAATTATGTGTGAAAAATATGAATACACCCAATATAAGAGGATATTAAGTGTAAAACAATAAAAGGTCATTCACACATATTCAAAGGATGACATATTCAATTACTACATGTTGAACCCAAAGAAATCAAAATTGGGTTAAGAAGTTCCCTTGGTAAAATTCGACAGCCTAACGACATCACATTAAAATTCGTAACATTAGTTGATGAGAGAGAAAATGGTATCTCATCACTTGAAAATACAATTTACATCAATAAGGATATATAAGAACATATCCCAACAGAAAAATATGTAAATTTAAAGACATAACAATATAAGTCTTTTTAAAAGAGGAGTGTGAAAGGTTCCCTTGCCGATTTGGGCAACTTTCGAAACATACACCCCATGAAAAAAGGGTCATACAATGAAGATGTATATAAAATTAAATGAGATTATATTATAGAAATAGTAAAATAATGGCCAGTACACACACCACACAAAAGGAAATAGTGGCCAATGTAGCATGAATCTCACAGGAATAAAAAGTGAGATGAAAATCCCATAATTAAATTCGGCAGCCTAACGGCGCCACATAAAAAATCCGAAAATGGATTGATGAGATAAAATAGGGTATCTAATCATATTAACATAGAATTTACAGTAATAGGAATACAAAAGAACATCCCAAACATAATAAAGAGGAGCATAAATTATGTTATATTAAAAAGAGTACTTAAAAAAGAGAGGTAGGATCCCTTACCACAAGTTTGAGTTATCTTGTTCGTTTCTTTATATTCCTGAATAATAAACTAGGTCAATTTATAATTTCTTATATTCCTTCTTTAAAGATTAATATTCAGTTCATATCACATATTATATTGTTATAATAATTTGTTAATAATGTGAGTTCATATCAGACGTTTTTGTCGATGTTTGGTATATGAGTAAAAAATTAACTTTATTGAAAATGATTGCCCATGTAGTTATAAGTAAATCATCTCCAAAATATAATTAATGATTTAAATATCATATATATCCAGTACATATTCATTTTATACTATTAAATAAAATTTGTAGATAAAAAGAAATGAAATGAACCATTCGTGGAGACGGTAGGACGTACGTACGTATGAACGCTACTTTCATTTCTTTGACATATTAATGGAATTAAAAATAATTGACAGATATATATATTTGAATTACAGTATAATATATATGTTTTATAGGTCAAATAAGTTCATTAATTTAATTCTTTATACATTCCATGTATTGCATGAACGAGTCAAATCACTTGAGGGGGCAGTAGTCCACACTTCCTCATATGAAATTATCACATTTTCACAACATGAAAAGAAAAAAGGTATGTTTTAAATATAAAATATAGAAGCATATAGAAAAAATAAATACGATATATATCATATATAAAATACAGTGATATCATAATGGACACCAAGAAAGGTGTTAAGAGAAGATTGAACAATCGTCGTTTCGTGAGGCAGTAATTCACCATCCACAGAAACAGTATGTTCTTTAACCATTAGATGGAGGTGTGTGTATGTGTAGCTCGAATAATTCACATAAAAACATCCTAGTATATATAAGATACTGTTTTTGTTACAAAAGAAAGTAATAATAAGAGTTTAGGGGTTTTGAGAAGCAAAATAAAACAAAAGAACACAAGTGAAGACATTACCTTTAAATCGGGTAACTCCTCTTGGTTTGAACCAAAAGGGTTTCTTGAAGAGAATTTTGCACAATTTGAGGCTTCAATGATGAAGAGAGGGATTTGGAGAGATGAACTGGGTAGGGTATGGCATATCCAAAGGCTTGAGAGGTGTGGGTATGGTGGTAGAGGTGGGGGCCTTTTATAAGAGAAGAGAAGGGGAACTCTTGGATTGTTATAAAATATTACTTTATTATAAAATTATTTTCGGGTTTTAAAGATCCCAAAAGGATATATTTTGAGGATAAGGTTATAGGGTTTCAAAATCCACCCATAAAATAGGTTTGTGACATGTTTAGGACTTATATTTTAAACTCTCTTCTCATTTAATTTAAATCGTTCATTTATGATGTAATCACTGCATATACATGGTGTCATAAATAAAATAATTTATTTAAGATCTAAAAATTATAAAACAAATATAACAATGTAGGAAATATTTTTATATTTATAATTACTATTTATAGTCTAAGAGATCATTTATGTAGACAAAAATAAAATTAGTTTACTTTGGTGTTACATACTTTGGTTACATTTTCCTTTCTTTAAAAAAATATGATAAAAGGTCAATATCACGCTAAAGTGATTTCATGGGGTCCCAAGGTTGGCACAAAGAATCCCATGGTCGTCCCTGACACCACCAATAGCATTTAAAAAGATTTTGGGTTCATTTTATATTATTATGATATTATTTTCTTACCCTTAATTACCCGATTACTAATTAAACATGATAATTAAAGATAATTACCGTCATTACTATTCATAATTTCAAAAAACAAAAGAGTATTAATTATATAATTTGGACCTTATGATTAAAAATATGGAATCCATTTCATCAAATTCAAAACACATAAATTGTAGTAATTAATTTAAAAGTAAATCCCATTGTTAAAATAAAAGAAGGTTTTTTAAGATGTAAAATTTATCAAAATATTGAGTTGTTTTTACATCCAATTTAAAAGTGAAATTACTTCCAATGAACAAAATTTTATTATGTGATAAAAAAATAATTCAATTATACATTAAAAACAATTAAAATTTATATCTAAATATATATAAATAAATTGGATGAAAAGGAAGTTTTGAATTAAAAACTGTATTTTTCACAGTTTTTTAAAAAAAAGCATTATCAGAAAAATACCAAAAATTAACCCTAATCTATATTTGATATTTCAAATTCATAAATTATGTCCATTCTAAAAAATTCAAAACTTATAAGTTTCATTAATAAATCATATAGTTAATTCCCACTGTCAAAACATATAGCTGGTTTTTTGGAAGCAATATCTATGTAAAGTTTGGCCCTTGTTTAAGTCCATTTTCAAAGTAAAATTAATTCTAATGACCACCATTGATTTAAATTGTAAATATATATTCTAATTAAACTTTCAAACCAATTTAAAAGATAATATATCCATAAATTTAAATTATATGAAAATGCATTTTTGATATAAAATGCAATATTTTTCACTATTTATTAAAAAGAATGAACATTGTCAGAAACATACCAAAAATTTTACCAAAGTAAATTTCAAAATCCCAATTATAAAAAATAAGTTTATATTGATAAATAGAGCTTATAAAATTGTCAAATGTTATATTTAAAAACAGTTTCCCCATCAAAAGGCGGTAAAACAATCTTTTAAAAACATTAGAGTATTTATTCATAAAATTGGATTCATTTGGATTTTATGCCTCTAACATTTATTGGATAAATGTAAAAATATTTGAAAAACATATGTAATCATTTTGTAGTTATTTTTTCCATTCCCTCCATTACAACGGCTAGGCGTTAACTATTATAATATTATTATATTATTAGTGGCAACATAAGTTTTCAAAGAAACTCATTGTTGTGTATTGTGTAATGACCCGTAAATTTCAAGGAAATATTTTTTCTTAAATTTCTTTGGCTTTTTAAAAGAACGCAGTTTCTGGCGGCACCTGATTCCGAGGCCCGGTGTGCCCGGAATCATTTTCCGAAGTTTGGCTTGGGTACGTTCAGTGAACGGATGAGCGGGTTTTTCTAACTTTTGAATCGGTGCCCAGAATCGAATTCTGAGGGAACTGATGGAATCGCAGCGCCGGGATTTTCTTAGAATCGCCTCTTCTGGAGTCGCGTTTGCTCGGGTGTGGTTTCTAATTTTTTTCGGGATTAAGGTTAAGAAATAAAATAATTGTACGACAAACTATATTTTATTTCACTTAAGCCACTTGGAAGTCACTTGAAGCCCCATAAAGCGGCTTAAGCTGAGTTAATCTGGATAGGATGCTATCCAAATATATCCTACCCCCTTCGTAGGATATTTGTGGGGTGGGGCCCGCACGAGCCCCACCGTTTCTTTTCCGCTAAGTAACGCACCCGCGAAAACCCGTCATTATGAAAGTCAACTGACATGTTTTCTTAAATTCATAATGCACCATTTAATTGGGCAGTTTTGTTCGTAAATTAAATGGGAAATTTCTTTCGTCAAATTAATTCTGCGAATTAATGGGTCGTTACATACCTCTTATTCATTTGTTGGCGTAATAAAAAAATAAGACCAACACCGACTTTGGAGGATTACACCGTGAGAGGTTTTTGACAGATGTTCTTGTGCCTTCACCCTTCTTCGCGAAAAACACGAAGAACGCGAAGAACTCTAAGAACGCCGGCCTCCGACGAAGAACGCCAAACTCGCGGATATCGACGACGCGACGCTGTGTGCCGCGATGCTGAAGTTTCCTCTCCCGCAACGTTCTTCGGTGACGTTCCTTCCTCCACGACAAAAACCTTTGATCATCCGTTGATATGAGAGTTTCTGATTTCTTTAAATTCCTTTGTGGATTTTAACTCAAGATGGATTTAATTATTAAAATTAAATCTGTTGTTCTTGAACCTCGGAGTTCGTCGACGCGGCGCCGGATACCACGACGATCTCCTCCTTCCGCGACGAACCCCTCATTCTGCGAAGATCAAATCCACGAGAACCCGCGTGTGCAACTTGACGAGGTAGGGGTTGTTGTGAATATTTTATATTCCCGTGAACGTTTCTTTAAAAAATAAAGAACCGGATTCATATGGAAAATTTTAATTTATTAAAATTGTTGTTTCATGTGTTGCATAATTCTTCCGTTGTTATTATTCTAACGCAGAGGGTGCGGGCCAAAAGAACACGGCCTGACAACCCTCCGCCGTTCTTCGTGGTTGTGCGGATTTGGCGGGCGATGGAAAATCGTGATGAAAAGGTGATTTGGTGATCCCGCAGTGAATAACGGAACCCGGGAGGAACAATGGCGCAGACGGGAAGGAAAACGGACCACCGGAGCAACTCTGGTGGCCCGCGGAAGCGGCCGGCGGCGCCGGCTGCCGGAGGCGGCGGGGCCCCGGTGCGCTTCCGGACAGAGGCTCCGCGGCTGAAGTCGCGGCGGCGGCGGCCAGCGGACCTGCGGCCGCGCGTGTCCGTCTCGCCCGCACGGGACGCGGCGACATGCCGCGTCCGTTCGATCAGCGCGGCCCCACGCGGGGCCGTGGCACTTCCAATCCATGGGGGCAGCGCCCCGCGGCACCCGAGTGCTCAGCCGCATGGCCAAGCCAAGCCCGGACGGGCCAGACCGGGTCGGGTCGACCCGGTTCGGCCGACCCGGGGGGGGGGGGGGGGTCGGCCGGGGCCCGGACCCCCTGTCTTCGGACCATTTTCGGTCTTTTGCCCGCAACTTGAGACACGGGCCTCCGAACGACGCGCCATCAGCGGCAACGCGATCCTCGGATCGAGGAGTTCGTTTCGGTATATCGCACTCAAGGTTTCGGAATACTTTGGATTCGGCCGGGATGGTTCGTACACGAAACCAACCGGGCCATCTGAGCGGAAACGCTCATATCTTGAGCTACGAACGTCCGATTGACGTGCCGTTGACTTCGTTGAATTCCTCTAACTGAGACGGATATTTTGGCTCACTCCACCCGAGGTTTGGATGCAGGTGGAGTACGTTCGGGTTGGTTTTGCTTTTAAAACCAACCGGGCCCCTCGGACGAAAAAGCCAATAACTCTCAGACTGGGCGTCCGATTGACGCGCCGTCTGCGACATTGAGTTCATGTTGACGATACGGAACTTTTGGATACATCAACTTCAGACCTTGTATCAGTTGATGTATCAGCCTCTCGGCTCGTGGAGCGGACCCTCCCGAACGAGCTTGTTGTGTGCGGGAACCCTAGTGCTGGCTGCGACTTCGATGACGATGATTGTGCAGAGATCCTCAGTGGACTGCGACGATGAAGAGAGCTGGTCTTGTATCCTATGTGGATCCTAGCTGTGCTGGTCTTGTATCCTATGTGCGTCCCAGCATAGATGATTCAATACTGGTCTTGTATCCTATGTGGGTCCAAGTATAGATGAATCAATGAAGACAGCTGGTCTTGTATCCTATGTGGGTCCTAGCTGTGCTGGTCTTGTATCCTATGTTGGTATCAGCTTAGATGATTCAATACTAGTCTTGTATCCTATGTGGGTCCCAGTATAGATTAATCAATGAAGATAGCTGGTCTTGTATCCTATGTGGGTCCTAGCTGTGCTGGTCTTGTATCCAATGTGGGTCCCAACTTAGATGATTCAATACTGGTCTGGTATCCTATGTGGGTCCCAGTATAGCTGAATCAATGAAGACAGCTGGTCTTGTATCCTATTTGGGTCCCAGTTGTGCCGGTCTTGTATCCTATGTGGGTCCCAGCTTTGATGATTCAGTGCTGGTCTTGTATCCTATGTGGGTCCCAACATAAACGAAACAATGAAGACAATTGGTTTTGTATCCTATGTGGGTCCCAGCTTAGATGATTCCGTATCTATGTCTGATCATCTCTTTCACCTTTTCGATGACGTATACCTGTGTGAGCTGAATCCTGTGTTATTCTCCTTTGTGGATTGTGTTGAACTATACTGTGAGGATTTACTGTTTACTCTCCTTTGTGAATTGTGTTGAACTATCATGTGTGTATTTACTGTTTACTCTCCTTTGTGGATTGTGTTGAGCTATCCTGTGTGGGTATATGTTTTCTTTTCTGTGTGGACTGGGTTGTGCTTGGTCTCGGACGTTGGAGCCGAATGGGGATTGATGACTTAGGTATTTGTATGGGCATATACCTAAGCAGTTTCGGTTGTTATTTCATGATTGTATCTTTCCGTTGTGGTTTATCCTTTGTGGATTTTGGGAGACCTCCGGGGGTCTCAGGGGTCCCTACTGAGTAGCTTATACTCACCCCTGCACGGGCTATTCCCGCACTTCGTTGTGTTGGTTGCAGACGACGGACATCGCTCATCGTGGTGGTGGCGTGCGGAGCAGGACGGTACCTGGAGGTGGACCACTGGGCGGGTCGTACTCTGAGCGGTCAGGTGGAACCGAGGAGTAGTGGAGGCTATCTGTACCCACCCTTTAGGTGGGACTTCCAGAGGACAGCTTGACACTACGGATTTTCTTTTCAGTTGTTGTTTTTCCCTTCAGTTGTACATTACTGTTGGGCTTGTATTTCCGGCCCCTTTTACTTTCAGCATAGCTTGTTACAGTTTTTACTTAGTGTTTACTTTTCAGCATGCTTACTCTGTGGTGCTTGTTTACTTTTCAAAGGCAATGCCTCCCCTTTTTACTAAGATTTATGCCTTGGTGCTAGTCGCCAGCACCTGTCCTATGGAAGGTGGGCTTGGGGTAGTCACGACACGGGCCCCGAGGATGGGTCGTGACAAATTGGTATCAGAGGTGGTCGGTTCTGCCGCAGACTCTGATCATTCTTCTATGTGAAGAAATAGTGTTCAGCGTATTGGGTGTGGTTATCAGTCCAGGGAGTCCAGTGTTGGTGCGGCGGCGGACGTATCCGTACACCAGGACCCTGACTTCTGATTTCCGACATAATGCACGAAAACACTGATTGCATGTGTGTTCAACTTTTCATTGTGATTACTTTTGTCAGCTCACCATGTATACATTTCTGACCGTGGTGCACCTGCTTCTTTTCAGGATGGCCCCATGACGACAGCGAGCTATGGTTCCGAGAGTGGTGCGTGATGACAGCCCACCGAGCGACGAGGCCTCGGTGTAGGGCTCCTTGTCAGCAGAGGCACCGGCGGTACCTTTACCCGCCGAGCCACCGATGTTACCAGCCCCAGCTGCTGACGATGCACGTCGCCTTAGCGTGCTGCACGAGTTTCAGCGTTAGCGACCGCCCAGGTTCCGCGGGGAGACGGACCCCCAGGCAGCTGAGGACTGGCTGGAGGCAGTGGTGCGAGTTTTCAGGCTAGTGAGGACATCAACAGACCTCATGGTGATCCTCGCGGCGAGCCTACTGCAGGCAACATCGGGCCGATGGTGGAGCTTGATGCTCTAGGTGCACTATGAGACATCTCTTCTCTGGATGAACTTTGAGAGCATCTTCCGCTCCGAGTTCGTCCCAGCCACCCTCCGTGCGGTGCGCATTCAGGAGCTTCTTCAGCTGCGGCAGGGCAACTTGACAGTGGGCCAGTACTCGACGAGATTTACAGATCTCTCGCGCTAATCCACATATATGGTACGTGACCCGTTCTTCCGGGCCCGGACCTTCGAGCAGGGACTGTGGCATGAGATCAGGGCTTCGATGATCTCCCTCAACATTCCGACACAGGCAGAGGTGTTGGAGAGATCCCTTCTAGTGGGGAGTTTTTTCGCCGAGCATGCTCCAGTGACAGGGCCCTCCGCAGGACGGCCCATAGCAGGGTCTTCTGTAGCTGGCAGTAGACAGGTGACACAGAGATTCAAACGGGCCAGACCAGCAGATGGGCAGTCTCAGGATGAAGATTTGGTTGTGCGGGGCACATGAAGGAGAGCCAGATACACGAGGGGAAAGCATTGTTATGCATGTAGTGGGCGAGGTCACATGGCTCGAGACTGCCCGACTCGTCTTACTGATGAGCAGCAGGTGGTAGAGGGACCTCCCAGACAGAGGTTCGGCCATGGTGGTCCGCAAGGTGCAGGCGGACGAGGCAGAGGAGCTGGCCGAGTAGCCGATGGTGGGAGACACTTTGAGGTGTTTCCACCACCACCACCAGGAGGTCCACCCCGACCGCAGGGAGTTGGTGGAAATGGGAGTGCTCAGCTTCAGGCAGCTGAGGCCTTCGATCTTGGAGCTCCGGGAGCAAATGGACAGGAGTGGAATTAGTGGATACGTCCTTTGTACTTCTAGTTCCTTGTTGCTATTGTGTAGTGTCTTTGCATTATGAGCTGCAATAATAAAAGACACATACCCTTGTGATGTTTTCATTCCTTTCCTCTTTTGTGTTGTTACTAAGAGGTTCCTGTTTTGACTGTTGACTTGACCCTCACTTGTGGGACATCTACTGGAGGAGTCCCAGTTACCACACACTGATTCTGACAGTGTGACTCAACCCTTGGAGGTGAGAGTAATGGTTGGATCTCTTGGTAGTAGCGTCGAGGCCTTACGACGTCATCCTTGGTATGGATTGTTATCATCCATGTCGGGATTGATGGTATTAGGCAAAGAACATGGTTCATCCAGGGGATGAGACCAGATTCCTCTTATCAGTGAGGAAGAAATCTCAGCAGCTCTTATAGGACCAGGAAGATCCAAGTCATCCATGAGCGGATGGGGACAGCTCAGAAACGGCAGAAGTCTTGTGGTGACAGGAGGCAGAGGCCACTAGAGTTCGAGGATGGCAACCACATCTTCTTGCGTGTCTCACCTCGACGTGGATTACGGAGATTTGGCCGAGGCGGCAAGTTGTCTCCACGCTTCATCGGACCCTTCCAGGTCCTCAGTAGGATTGGAGAGGTGGCTTATCTCGTGGATCTACCACCTCAGTTGCACCGGGTGCACGACGTCTTCCACGTATCTAAGATGAGGAGATACTTGCACGACCCGACGCAAATCTTTGACCATGGAGAGCTGTTCTTTGATGATGGGACGACTTTTGCGGAGGTCCCAGTGGAGATCGAGGATCGATAGGAGAGGGTCCTGCATGGATGATCGATTCCTCTAGTGCGCTTCAGATAGCAGCATGGGAACCTCTAGGAGAGCACTTTGGAGCGGGAGGCTCAGTTGCATGCTCAGTACCGCCTTTGTATCCCTAAGTTTGTGGTGATGCTTTACGAGGACGTAAAGCCCTGTGGTGGGAGTAATGTAAAGACCCGTAAATTTCAAGGAAATTTTTTTTTCTTAATTTTCTTTGGAACTTTACAAGAACTCAGTTTTTGACAGCACCTGATTCCGAGGCCCGGTGTGCCCAGAATCATTTTCCGAAGATTGGCTCGGGTACGTTCAGTGCACAGAGGAGCGGGTTTTTCTAACTTTTGAACCGGTGCCCGGAATCGAATTTTGAGGGCACCGATGGAATCGCAGCCACGGTATTTTCTTAGAAACGCCTCTTCCGGAGTCGCGTTTGCTCGGGTGTGGTTTCTAATTTTTTTCGGGCTTAAGGTTAAGAAATAAAATAATTGTACGACAAACTATATTTTATTTTACTTAAGCCACTTAGAAGTCACCTGAAGCCACTTAAAGCGGCTTAAGATGAGTTGATCCGGATAGGATGCTATCCAATAATATCCTACCCCCTTGGTAGGATATTTTTGGGGTGGGGCCCGCACGATCCCCACCGATTCTTTTCCGCTAAGTAACGCATCCATGAAAACCCGTCATTATGAAAGTCAACTGACGCGTTTTCTTAAATTCTTAACGCACCATTTAATTGGGCAGTTTTTTTCATAAATAAAAGGGCCAGTTTCTTTCGTTAAATTAATTCTGTGAATTAATGGGTCATTACTTACCTCTTATTAGTTTGTTGGCGTAATAATAAAATAAGACCAACACCGACTTTGGAGGGTTACACCTTGAGAGGTTTTTGATAGAAGTACTTGTGCCTTCACCCTTCTTCGCGAAGAACACGAAGAACGCGAAGAACGCGATGAACGCCGGCCTCCGACGAAGAACGTCAAACACGCGGAAATCGACGACACAATTCCGTGTGCTGCGACGCCGACGTTTCCTCTCCCGCAACGTTCTTCGACGGCGTTCCTTCCTCCATGACAAAAACCTTCGATCATCCATTGAGGTGAGAGTTTCGGATTTCTTTAAATTCCTTTGTGGATTTTAACTCAAGATGGATTTAATTATTAAAATTAATTCTGTTTTTCTTGAACCTCGTAGTTCGTTGACGCGGCGCCGGATACCGCGACGATCTCCTCCTTTCGCGACGAACCCCTCCTTCCGCGACGATCAAATCTGCGAAGAACCTGCGCGTGCAACTTGATGAGATAGGGGTTGTTGTGAATATTTTATATTCCCGTGAACGTTTATTTAAAAATTAACGAACCGGATTCATATGAACAATTTTAATTTATTAAAATTTTTGTTTCAAGTGTTTCTTAATTCTCCCGTTTGTTATTATTCTAACGCGGAGGGTGCGGGCCAAATGAACACGACCCGACAACCCTCCGTCGTTATTCGTGGTTGTGCGGATTTGGAGGGCGATGGAAAATCGTGACCCAAAGGCGATTTGGTGATCCCGCAGTGAAGAAAGGATCGCGAGAGGAACAATGGCGTAGACGAGAAGGGAAACGGACCACCGGACCAACTACGGTGGCCCGCAAAAGCGGACGGCGGCGCGGGTCGCCGGCATGGCGGTGCCCCGACGCGCCGCCGGACAGAGCCTCCGCGGATGAAGCCACGGCGGCAGCAGCCAGCAGACCTGCGGCCGCGTGGTTCCGGCTCACCTGCATGGGATGCAGCGACATGCCGCGTCCGTTCAATCAGCGCGGCCCCACGCGGGGCCATGACACTTCCAATCCGCGGGGGCAGCGCCCCGCGACACCTGAGCGCTCGGCCGCTCGACCGAGCCGAGCCAGGCCGGTCCGACTGACCAGGCCGTGCCCTGGCTGGGCCGGACCGGGTCCGGCGCGTTCGGACCGAGTCGGGTCGACCCGGTTCGGCCGACCCGGGGGGGGGGGGGGGGGGGGGGGGTCGGCCCGGGCCCGGACCCCCCATCTTCGAACCATTTTCGGTATTTTTCCGATAACGTGAGATATGAGCCTCCGAACGACGCGCCGTCAGCGGAAACGCGATCCTTGGATCGAGACTGTCGTTTTGGTATATCACACTAAATGTTTCGGAATAATTTGGGTTCGGCTGGGTTGGTTCGTACACGAAACCAACCGGGCCCTCAGAGCGGAAACACTAATATCTTGAGCTACGGACGTCCGATTGACGTGCCGTCGACTTCGTTGAATTACTCTAAGTGAGACGGATCTTTTGGCTAACTCCTCCTGAAGTTTGGACTCAGGTGGAGTACGTTCGGGTTGGTTTTGCCTTAAAAACCAACCGGGCCCCTGGGACGAAAAAGCCAATAACTCTCAGACCGGGCGTCCGATTGACGCGCCGTCTGCGACGTTGAGTTCCTGTTGACGATACAGAACTTTTGGATACATCAAATTCGGACCTTGTGTCAGTTGATGTATCAGCCTCTCGGCTCGTGGAGCGGACCCTCCCGAACGAGCTTACTGTGTGTGGGAACCCTAGTGCTGGCTGCGACTTCGATGACGAAGATTGTGCAGAGATCCTCAGTGGACTGCGATGATGAAGAGAGCTGGTCTTGTATCCTATGTGGGTCCTAGCTGTGCTGGTCTTGTATCCTATGTGGGTCCCAGCTTAGATGATTCAATATTGGTCTTGTATCCTATGTGGGTCCCAGTATAGATGAATCAATGAAGACAGCTGGTCTTGTATCCTATGTGGGTCCTAGCTGTGCTGGTCTTGTATCCTATGTGGGTCCCAGCTTAGATTATTCAATACTGGTCGTGTATCCTATGTGGGTCCCCTTATAGATAAATCAATGAAGACAACTGATCTTGTATCCTGTGTGGGTCTTAGCTGTGCTGGTCTTGTATCCTATGTGGGTCCCAGCTTAGATGATTCAATACTGGTCGTGTATCCTATGTGGGTCCCAGTATAGATGAATCAATGAAGACAGCTGGTCCTGTATCCTATGTGGGTCCTAGCTATGCTGGTCTTGTATCCTATGTGGGTCCCAACGTTGATGATTCAGTGCTGGTCTTGTATCCTATGTGGGTTCCAGCTTAGATGATTCAGTATCTATGTCTGATCATCTCTTTCACCTTTTCGATGATGTATACCTGTGTGAGCTGAATCCTGTGTTATTCTCCTTTTTGGATTGTGTTGAACTATCCTTTGTGGATTTATTATTTACTCTCCTTTGTGGATTGTGTTGAACTATCATGTGTGGATTTACTGTTTACTCTTCTTTGTGGATTGTGTTGAGCTATCCTGTGTGGGTATACCTTTGTTTTCCTGTGTGGACTGGGTTGTGCTTGGGCTCGGACGTTGGAGCCGAACGGGGATTGATGACTTAGGTATATGTATGGGCATATACCTAAGCAGTGTCGGTTGTTACTTCATGATTGTATCGTTCCGTTGTGGTTGATCCTTTGTGGATTACGGGAGACCTTCAGGGGGTCTCAGGGGTCCCTACTGAGAGATTATACTCACCCCTACACGGGCTATGACTGCACTTCGTTGTGTTGGTTGCAGACGACGGACAACGCTGATCGTGGTGGAGGCGTGCAGAGCAGGACGATACCTGGAGGTGGACCACTGGGCGGGACGTACTCGGAGCGGTCAGGTGGACCCGAGGAGCAGTGGAGGCTATCTGTACCCACCCTTCAGGTTGGACTTCCAGAGGAAGTCTCGACGCTGCGGCTTTTCTTTTCAGTTGCTGTTTTTTCCTTCAGTTGTACTTTACAGTTGGGCTTGTATTTCCAGCCCCTTTTACTTTCAGCACAGCTTGTTACAGTTTTTACTTAGTGTTTACTTTTCCGCTTGCTTACTCTGTGGTGCATGTTTACTTTTCAAAGGCAATGCCTTCCCTTTTTACTGGGATTTACGCCTTGGTGCTAGTCACCAGCCCCTGGCCTATGGAAGGCGGGCTTGGGGTAGTCACGGCACGGGCCCCAAGGACGGGTCATGACATATTGGGTACGCCATCGAGCATAGCCTTACCTTTAAAGTAATATTAACATTTTATTAACAAATATTGATAAACCTTAGAATGTAATATTATTTATTTACCTGGGATGTTACATCCTTCCCCCCTTTTGGGAATTGAATCCTCGCAATTTCAAAATTTGGTTTGGAAACTTCAATGAATGTCCCACATCGGAACAAGAGTTAGTAAAACTATCACTTTAAAAGAAAGGGGGAGAAGTTCAAAGGTCTCCCGAGTTAACCCATACTAGGATTACAAGTAATAAAATATGGATATGGAAGAGAAAACAAAGGGTCATGTCCTGATGGAGGGTGATAGTAAACATGTCTAGGAGAATGTTAACAACAAGAAAATCACAAACTTGTGATGGGTAAAACGGTATTCGATTCCCCAGTAGGAAAAGTTAAGAGACAAAATTTAAGTTACTTTTCATTAAGGAATTTATTCTTGAGCTTAACTAAATCATAATGAAACATACTTACATGTCACTTAGACTTTCATCTTTTACTAGATTCCTTAATCAAACTCATATTTTCTCCAAAAGATGAGTATTTAGGAAGAATTGTTCGAATTAAGAGTACTATTATAAACTTCTTGAGAATCACCTGATCCATATAAGAGAAGTATATATTTCCCATTTCTTTAGATCTCAACCAAAACCAAACCAAAATGTTTAGTATGAGATCAGATAATACCCAAAAAGGATATTTTTTTAGAAAAAGAAAAACTACTCCTAATCTCCAAAATTTTTCAAACAAAAACCAAAGTTCAACAAAGACCATTCAACAAACATCTATCCATAAAATTCTTCAATGTAAACTAAACTAAGATTGAAACTCAAATCTCTGAAGGATTTAATCACAAAGTCTCCCAAGGTACAAATTAACATTTATCTCCAAATAACATCAGCTGCTCTTAAAGTATCATATTGAAAAGTAATTAACCTAATCACATATCCTCTATGATAGGTTAATAATATCCATAGATAACCCAAAATCAACTTACTCTTGATTCATAAAATCATCTAACAAAAAATAATTAGTCAAACTAACCAGGGACTTCACGTATTCCAGTGGTAGGTGATAAATACCAATCACAGTTTGGTTGTGGGTTCGATTCCCGCAGCTTTGTCCTACATAACGAGTTGTCACATGGTCTGCGTGTTGTCCTTTTTCCAAAACTATATATTTCGTAAAACATTCCCCAAAATGAGATAAAATCATCAAAAATAACCATAACATAATTTAACCTCATGTTTATCTCTTGTCATTCATATTCCATCATAACGTATAGTAACCCATAATTACCTCAAAAGTAAGGATCATATAAACCCTAATGGTTACCTTTAGAATTATTACCTGAACTTTCATGTCGAGTTTGTTCTCTCGTACATGATGAATTAGATAACTCACCAAGGTTCATGTGGTTGATCATGACTCTTACTAGTTGTTTCAGAATAACCACGAGATTTTTCATTGAATCCCCCATTTCATCCAGTCCCTTAATCAGAGAACCAGCACATTTTCCTTCAAACCCATTGTCACTTTGGTGCCCGCTAGATCCATCCATTTACTAAAAATAGAAATGTCATTGTGAGTATATCAACAAAATCATTATGTACTAAAGAGGAAGATAAACACTAAGATATACTTATCCAAGTTATCTCAAACTCATTCTAACCTTCACAAATAACAATGACACTATCTAATATAATAACTATTGTGGTTATACACAACTTGTCACTTAATAGTCTAACCTCTAAAGTTATCTAAACTTCCCTTTGATACCAACTATAAGGATCCGGCCTTAAACATTACTTATTATTAAATTAAATGAATAATTCACATTGAGGATCTTTTCAGGTTTAGAGTTTTATAGAATTAGGACATAATTATTACATCTCAATGGTTACAAAGTAGACACATCTACTCAGCTTCCATTTTTTTTCACAAAAATAAAAACTCTTGAACAAAAGAGTCATGTCTAGTTCCTTGTTTTAGATAGCCTGAAATTTCCATGATCCCATCTTTGACCCTATTCAACATTATGTCCGGTGAAAAACATTTCAAAAAAACATGGGACGAGCATAAAAAGATCATTAAGGGTTGTAACAATACAGAAATAAAACATTAGTCCATGTATACATAAGAATCCATGAAATCATACTTTACTCATAAAGCATAATCAATATTACATACCTCATGACATCATATGATTTACGAATAAATCATAGAAATAATAAGACGTAAAGGTAACTTGAGGAATTCATAAAATTCTTACGTAGGGAGTAACCCTCATGGTTTCATTTGGAATACCCAACACATTATATTCCCTAAATCTCTTCTGATAAACCATAGAGTTTAACTCCTTCGTGTTACCCAATTTAATGGAGAGATATATCGGGCTCACTCACCCTTAGTTTATCACAGAACCACCTATGTTCGTAAACAATGCCCAAGAACCATAACGTAATCATAGAACATAACTTAAGAATAAATGAAAGATAAAATTCCCACACTGCAATAACAATATAACATTTTAAGATAATGAATCCATTCTAAAAACCATTTTCAAAACCATTTAAAACATATAATAAAGGGATTTTTGAATCAAAGTGTCTCATACCACCTTGAATGTTTTAACATTTTAAACTATTAATATCCATATAAATAAATCCTTAAAACCATTTTGAAAACATGTATATTAATAATAACAAATCATTAAAACATTTAAAGTGATATTTTAGTTAAAGGGTTTTTACCAAAATTCGAACACTTGAATAACATAATTGAGGAATAACATTTGATCAGAACATTATAATATCATGAGAATAAATGGATTCTTGATATAATCTTCCAAAGGATAGTATATACACCATATAAGAGTGAATTGGTTCATAACAACAATGAAGTTTCAATTAAAATGTAAAATGAGATGAGATCCCTTATAAAGTAGGTATCCTTAAATTAAGGATAAATCAATCTCAAAATTATGTGTGAAAAATATAAATACAGCCAATATAAGTGGATATTAATTGTAAAACAATAATATTTCATTCACACATATTCAAATGAGGACATATTCAATAACTACATGTTGAACCCAAAGAAATCTAAATTGGGTTAAGTAGTTCCCTTGGTAAAATTCGACAGCCTAACAACGTCAATTTAAAATTCATAACATTATTTGATAAGAGATAAAATTATATCTCATCACCTGGAGATAAAATTTACATCAATAATGATATATAAGAACATATCCCAACATAAAAATATGTAAATTAAAATACATATCAAATTTAGTCTTTTTAAAAGAGGAGTGTGAAAGGTTCCCTTACCGATTTGGGAAACATTCGAAACATACACCCCATGAAAGAAGGGTCATACAATGAAGATGTAAATAAATATAAATGAGGGTATATTATACAAATAGTAAAATAATGGGCAGTACTTACACCACACAAAAGGAAATATTGGACAATGTAGCATTAATCTCACGGGAATAAAAACTGAGATGAAAATCCCCTTATGAAAATTTGGCAGCCTAACAGCGCCACATAAAACTTCCAAAAATGGATTGATGAGATAAAATAGGGTCTATAATCATATTAACATATAAATTAAAGTAAGATGAATATATAGTAACATCCACCAACATAAGAAAGTGGATCATAAATTAATTTATATAAAAAGAGTACTTAAAAAGAAAGAGAGAGGTAGGATCCCTTAACTCAAGTCTGACTTGTCTTGTTCGTTTCTTTATATTAATGAATAATAAACGTTGGTAAATTTATAATTTCTTAAGTTACTCCTTTAAATATTATTATTCATTTCATATCACATATTATAATGTTATAATAATTGGTTAGTAATGTGAGTTCATATCAGACGTTTTTGTCGATGTTTGGTATATGAGTCAAAAATGAACTTGATTGAAAATGATTATCCATGTAGTTACAAGTAAATCAAAACCAGAATAGTATTAATGATTTAAATATCATATATATCTAGTATATATTCATTTTATACTATTCCATAACATTTGGAGATAAAAATAAATTAAATGCACCGTTCATGGAGACGGTAGGCAGTACGTAAGCATGAACGCTACTTCCATTTCTTTGACATATTAATGGAATTAAAAATAATTTATAGATATATATATTTATATTAATTACAGTAAAATATATATGTTTTATAGGGTACATAAGTTCATTAATTTCATTCTTTATACATTCCATGTATTTCATGAACGAGTCACATCACTTGAGGGGCGGTAGTCCACACTTCCTCGTATGAAATTATCGCATTTTCACAACATGCAAAGCATAAAGGTATGTTATAAATATAAAATACAAAAGCATATATAAAACATAAATACAATATATATCATATATAAAATACAGGGAAATCATAATGGCCACCATGAAAGGTGTTAAGAGAAGATTGAACTATCATCGTTTTGTGAGGCAGTAATTCGCCATCCACAGAAACAATATGTTCTTTAACCATTAGACGGAGTTGTGTGTAAGTGAAGCTCGAATAATTCACATAAAAACATCCTAGTATGTTTTAGATACTGGTTTTGTTACAAAATAAAGGAATAAAAAGATTTTAGGGGTTTGGAAAAGCAAAATAAAACAAAAGAATACAAGTGAAGACATTACCTTTAAATTGGGTAAGTCCTCTTGGTTTGAACCAAAAGGGTTCCTTGAAGGGCGTTCTGCCAAAGTTGAGGCTTCAATGATGAAGAGAGGGATGTGGAGAGATAAAATGGGAAGGGTTTGGCGGAGCCAATTTCTTGAGAGGTGTGGGTAAGGTGGTAGTGGTGAGGGCCTTTTATAAGAGAAGAGGAGGGGCACTCTTGGAAAGTTATAAAATATTACTTTATTTTAAAATGATTTTCGGATTTTAATGGTCCCAAAACGATATATTTTGACGCTAAGGTTATAAAGTTTCTAAATCCTCCCATACAATAGGTTTGTGACAATTTTAGGACTTATATTTCACCCTATCTTCTCATTTTATTTAAATCGTTCATTTATGCGGAAATCACTGCATAATCACGGTGTCATAAATAAAATAATTTATTTAATTTCTAAAAATTATAAAAAAAAACTATCATGATGTAGGAAATCTTTTTAGATTTCTAATGACTATTTATAGTCTATGATATCGTTTATGTAGACAAAATTAAAATTATTTTACTTTGGTGTTACATACTTTGGTTACATTTTCCTTTCTTTAAAAAAATATGATAAAAGGTCACTATCACACTAAAGTTATTCCATGGGGTCCCAAGGTTGGAACAAGGCATACCATGGTCGTCCATGAAACCACCAATAGAATTAAGACAGATTTTGGGTCATTTTATATTTTTATGATATTATTTTCTTACCCCTAATTACTTGATTAATAATTAAACACGATAATTAAGGATAATTACCGTCGTTACTATTCAAAATGTCCAAAAACAAAAGAGTATTAATTAAATAATTTGGACCTTATGATTAAAAATATTGAATCCATTTCATCAAATTAAAAACAAATAAATTATAGTAATTAATTTAAAAGTAAATCTCGTTGTCAAAACAAAAGACGAGTTTTTAAGAATTAAAATTTATCAAAAGATTGACTTGTTTTTCCATCCAATTTAAAAGTGAAATTACTTCTAATGAAAAAAATTGTATTAAGTGATAAAAAATATTTCAATTATATTTTAAAAACAATTAAGATGACAGTCTAAATATATATTAATCAATTGGATGAAAAGGCAGTTTTGAATTAAAAACTGTATTTTTCACTATTCATTAAAAAAGAATTCTCAGAACAATACCAAAAATTTACCCTAATCTATATTTGATATTTCAAATTAATAAATGATGTCCATTTTAACAAATTAAAAAAATATAAGTTTCATTAATAAATCATATAGTTAATTCCCACTGTCAAATCAAATAGTGGGTTTTTTGGAAGCAATATCTATGAAATGTTTGGCACTTGTTTTTGTCCATTTTCTAATTGAAATTAATTATAATGGACACCATTGAATGAAATTGTAAAACTATATTATAATTAAACTTTAAAACCAATTAAAAAGATAATCTAATCATATATTTATATTATATGAAAAAGAAGTTTTGATGTAAAATGCAATATTTTTCACTATTCATTAAAAAGAATGAACACTGTCAGAAACATACCAAAAATTTAACCAAAGTAAATTTAAACATTCAAATCATAAATAATAAGTTTATTTTGACAAATAGAGCTTATGAAATTGTCAAAATATATATTTAAAAATGGTTCTCCATCAAAAGGCGGTAAAACAATCTTTTAAAAATATTAGAGTATTTATTCTTAAAATTGGATTCATTTGTATTTTAAGCCTCTAAAAATTATTGAATAAATGTAAAAATATTTGACAAACATATGTAATAATTTTGTAGGTATTTCTGTTCATTCCCTCCATTACAACGGCTATGTGTTAACTATTATAATATTATTATATTATTAGCATGCAATGTATGATTTCAAAGAAACTCGTTGTTGCGTATAGGGTATACCATCGAGCATAGCATTACCTTTAAAGTAATATTAAAATTTTATTCCCAAATATTGATAAAACTTAGAATGTAATATTATTTATTTACCTAGTATGTTACAAGAACAATTTAGGGTGTAGATGAAAATATTTTTCCATATCCTTCTTCCTATGGACTACACAATTTTTGTATGAAGCATAAAACAGTGTCATGGTGGTCATTTATGGATTCTAATATGATCAGTTTGGGATTTAGATAAAGGTAATTGGAGATAGATCATTCTAGTGCATCTCTAAGTCCAGAAATTGTGTTATCCAAAAGTCGATGTAGTGGATGGATGGAAAAACTGTTGTGCAGGGTGTAGAAATAATTGGATGAGACATTCTTTGTTGCAGAGCCATAAAGAGGTGGAGGATTCCATTGTTTTGGAATCATTATGAAGAGTAACAGGTAAAAACATGTCCCACATCTATTTGTGAAAATGTATCATGATAATTTATAATAAAAGTTTCATGAATACCATTATAACTAAGAAATGTGAGAGTTGGATGACTCCCTTTTACTGTCGTGCACTACCTTGTTCCATTGATATGTTACCCCAATTGCACTATGGGCTTCACCACCATTGGAAAAATGTCCCATAGATGGGTCATAGATGAAACCACTCACAAAAATATCCCTCTTGTTCCATGAATGGGAGTAAATCCTCCAACTCCCAAGATACACCTAATTTGAGAAGACCCTCCACAGGAGAGCCTGCATCTATGCCCCGCACACACTAGCGTAGAGGTGGGTTAGCCTTTGATGACGGTCTAGCTTGAGATCCGCTTGCTATTTTGATAAATAAAATAGAATTGGTTTAGAAAATTTTGAATTTAAAATCCAAATATTCATATAAAATTCATATATAATCTTCAAATCCATCAATTAAAATTCTTTTACTATTTTATAAATGCAACCATTCCTTTAATTACAAATTCACACTTTTGATAAAAAATGATACAATTAATCCAAATTTAGATTATTAAATTTAAAAAAAATTATATATTTTTTAATATTATGCATAAATTTTGTGTCTATAAAATACCCCCACACACCAACCATTCCATTAATCATGTTTAAAATCAAATTAAATAAAATTAAAGTGTGAAAATGGTATCATTAATCAAATTTCAAAAAAATGTACTTAATTTTTAATGTAAATTTAAATTTTTTAAACATCCACATAAAATATCAATTAATTTTCTGAATTTATAAAACCACTATAAATCATGGATTTTACATTCTCAAGATAGAAATTGATAGAAACATTACTTCTCTTTCTATCACATTCCTCAATTATAAATTACTAAAAATTAAAAATCCTGATTCACCTCTCATTTGTATAATTTCTCTCATAATTAAGGATAAAATTCATGTGGAGTTATTATGATATCATGGGAACGTGATCCTTATCCCCATGCGGTTATCAGAACTAATTTCCCTTCATTATAATGATTAATTAAACTTGAAATCAATATGTATTTAAAAATATGGTTCAAATGACCCTAAAGCTTTTGGATGGTTGAAATTAATGTTGAAAAATTATTACCAAAGGAGGGGTATTTTAACATAACTATAAATAATTATATCAAATGTGAAATATCAATGGTATTCTCCCCATTTGATTTTACCAAATACCACATTCTACACACTAAATGTAATGTTTATGATCAAAATAATGCATAATGAATGATTTGTGAACCCTATTGATTTTTTATACTATTATAATATTTTATTCATTTTCAATATTATTTATCTTATATTATAAAATATGTAAATGTTTTTCTATGAAAAAACATTATATCTACCACCTAACAACATAGGTTAAAAATCATAGGTCTATAATTTTTTTGAAATCAAATCCCATTTTTCCATATTTTGGTTCATTTATCATTTTATTTTTTTCAAAAGAGGATAAATACAATAAAATATTCAATGAATATTCAAAATACATCATCAACACCCACATGTAACACCCCCAATAAAATTTCATACATTAATTTTTATCCCTTTAACTAGGAATCCCTTCATATGCATACTTCAAATTTAACATATCAAGCAAATATTGAGTGGAGGGTAAGAGTTGATAAACATGGATTTAAACATGGATCAATACTATTAAGTTCAATATTTTATATATTGGATAAAAGTATTAATGTAATGCTGTTTTTAATTTACAAGGTATGATAAAAAATTTCATAAATCAATTTAATTTTTTTTCACAGTAATAACTGTCAGCAGTTCAAATAATGGTTTTGGTAGCTGACGTGTCTAAAGATCAATAATTAAAAATGATCAAGAATAAATTGATAGTATTTCGTATGTAAATCTTCTTAGTAATTATAATATGAATTCATAACATAACAAAATTTATGATTAAAAGTATCATAAAAATTTACTTGTATTTAAAAGATTAAATGTATGAAGAATGATAGGTAAATATTATATACATTAATCAACTAATTCACACAATTATTGAGACATCATTTTAATATTCATGGTTATCATAAATAATCCAATTAAATATTTTACTCAAATAATATAATTTTAATTTATATATAAAACATTTCATCACAAGATTCCAATGAAACCCTTGTCTCTTAGATAATTCATTTAATGTATAATTCAATATAAAGCATGAAATTTCCAATTTATGTTCAAAATTGGGGTTTAAAAAAATAAAGTGATTGAATGATGAATAATAAAATTGAAATCCATTTTTCCTGATTATTAATTATCTTCCATCAATATTTTCGGTTTACTTGTTCTATAATGTAAATAAAAAAATTACTCAATGTATACCATAAATAATTTCATTGACATAAAATAAATAATTGGGAGTGGGTTTCATGTTGGACTAATTTAATTGAATTAATCTAAAATATAAATTCCTAGACTGTATGTAATGGGATATTTCTTAGTATGATCCCACAATTGGAAAAATAATTTTAACATCATCTACAGGGACGTACCCAGTCATATCCATAGATTGATTGTGGAAGGATCTTCAAATAATGGATCCACCGCAAGTGGATTTTCCAATACTATGCTTATTTTTTATTCATTTTTAATTACCCATGAATAGAGTATTCAATATCTATAACCTTTAAAATTAAATATTTCCTTCATGGATGGGGTAAGATAATATATGATTCATCCTCATTCATGGTTTCTACTTGTCTAACCACCTCTTACTTTTGCAGTGCAAAACCAATATAGGCAGCACGAATTGGAATAACATAATAAGTGTTAAAATGAATTTTTAATTAAAATAGTTTAAACTAGATGAATGTAAATTAGAATTTTTCTATTCATTGTGAGATTCCTTTATCATGACTTCCATAGGTTCAACTACATTGACTTCATTATGAGACCCCTCAATTGTTTTTGTCATTTATATTTTCAGTATCTATGTATTTCGAAATATATGAATTTATAGTTTTTTAAAATTCCTATAAAAATATATGGATTGACCATATATGATCATTTATATGATATCTAACTGATATTTAAATCAGGTGGAATAAAATTAGAAAATAAATAATTCAAAAATAGATCATCTTCCTGAGTTGTTATTAGTGTAATAACATCATCAATGGTGAGTGAATCACTAATTTAGATATTTTTTGATGGAGTTAGGTATTTACTTTCCTCTAGTCTACATTCAAATTCCACTATTTGGGTTTTTTCATCCTTCAATGGTTCTTCCTAATATTTGTTGTGGAGAAAAACAATATTATTCACAGTCATTCCAGAATTCAACCAAATATTTTGGATTTCCCACACATAGCTATGTTTATTGTCTCTTCATCAATAAACAATCATATTATAATGATCTCTCCATTTTCACATCAAGTTTTTTTATGTATTTTTGACATTAATTCACCAAATAATTATTATAGTTGGACACTTCTTCTAATTCCACTCACTCATATGAGTAGTTCTTTCCTGCACAGTGACTTAGTATTCTATGCTATATCATGTAATTTTACTATGGTTTACCTTATTTAAGAAACAATGAGAATATATCTAATATGTGATAATAAAACATGTTAATAAAATAAAAATTTTATCCCTAACAATGGTTCCAATTTTTACACATTCCTATCATATGGTCATAGAAGATGAAAAAGATCATTTCATAATGTATCATAGAGGCTGACCATTATCAACTCCCGTGAGGATATTTCTTTGTTATTGAAATACATAATCTACATAACCTATACTAATTATTTTTTTTTTTGAATTATATTATTCAAAAAAATTAATTTAGAATATAATAGAATTTTTAAAAATTAAAATAACATGAAATTATAGAATATGATTAGTGAATAAAGGATAAGGACTTTGTGGATTAGTTTATAAGTTTTATCTATCTACATGTTAGTGTTTATATTTTTTTTATAGTTTAATCCAAAAATATCTTCATTAATGTTCAATTGTTTTGTTTATTGATGTGAATTAATGAATCCCATTATCCATAAAAAATACATCTCTTCTTGTAATCAAGGATTATAGAATACCTCAATCAATAGTTTGACATCTTACAAAACTCAAATACATCATATGTAATTTCATCCTCTAAACAGATAAACATAATCTTATAATGGGATAATGATTATTGGAATAGAAGTATATTTTTTCAATGAATAATAGAAATGAGTATGAACTTAATATCATTGTGGAAAATCATTTCACTTAATCACTTCACCCTTTCCCATAAAAAATAAAACAAAGAATATGAATTTTAAGTGCATAATTAAATTGAAACACAATATCATTCCCCTAAGATAAGAATTAGGATAGCCCCAAACTTTTAGGGTAAGAGTTCACTATATAAGAAATAAAATAGAATAAAAATAAATATAATAGATGACATAGAGAAAAATAACATATGATGTATAAAAAAAATTAATTGAAAATAAAAAATGTAGAGTAGAAGAATATTTTATCAACTAAAGGTATATGGAGGAGAGGGAGAATGAAAAATAAGATAAAATATAATAGGATATAAAATATATGCATGGGTAGAATTGATGCACATATAAGAAAATGAATTTAAAGAAAAAGGATTTTGGTGAAGAAGATAATGACACATAGGTTTGGAAGAAACACTATTATGACAATAATTCATCTATTATTAAAATATATATAACTAAAATTATATATAATAATAATAAAAATTAATTTAATAAATGATGAAAATAGAAGAGAATATTCAGTCATGTTTTTTCATATCATATCATAGGTGTTAAACTCTACTTCTAGAAGGGTAATAATCTTTTATTTAAAAGAATAAAATGTTTTTGTTAATCCTTAATAGGTGGTATTCCATAATCACAAGAGATCATTATTTAATACAATTATTGTAAATCCCCCATATACCTAGTCGTATGAAATATACATCACCCAAGGATATCATGTTAAGGATATATTCATCATTGATGAGATATATGATTGGTAGCCTTCGGGATGTCCATCAGATAATGAATAGTATAACATCATGTATGGGGATACAGGATATGGAGGTCAAGTATGTAAGTGGTGAGGATGGTTCATGGTGGGGATATAGAGCTCCTCTAATCTCAAAAATAATATAGCCTTCATTGTTCCATATGATGTATGAAATATCTTCATGGTGTTCGGTCATGGATTTCACAATGAATAGTAGTGGAAGAATGGCATGGAAGGGGGAGAAATAATGATCCCGAACATCATTAAGACTGAAAATGGAGTACTCTAAGAATTTAAGTGGCAGATGGAAAGGATTAATTCTATACTAGGCATGAAAAGTGGTAAATTATTCAATCAAAGGAATAGGGTCCCAGATCTAAGGTGAGATAAAATCATTTATTGAAATAAACTATGAATAATAACATGTAAAAAAGATATCCCACATCAAATTAGTGATATGGGGTAATGTAATTTATTAGAAAAATAATGGTAATAACATTATAATGAATCCATATCGGATATAGGGGACTCTCTCCCATTACAATGCACCACCCCATTCTGAAAATTCTTTTCAATCATCGTTCCTCAGGTTCACCATCTTGAATTGATTATCAAGGGTTGGGTCCTAGCTTAAAACACTTGTAGAATTGACCCCATAAACCTTGAAGGGGGATGGCACACCAAATAGTCTCTGAATCAGGAAGGCCCTCTTAGGCTTTTCTTGGTAATCTTACCCTCAATTATGGGGTAAGTGGTGGTTGGCATTTTTTTGATCATAAATCATGATCTTATCCAATATTTTTTTAATGTACCTCGATAAGTGTTACAAAAACATAAAATAAAAAATTATTCATAATTTTTTTTAATAAATTACTGTAATTGAAAAATTGACATTTGTTTACTCATTTAAAAAACATTAAATACCGAAGTAGAAAATTTCATATTTTGATAAAAACAATAGAATTCATTGGAATTTATATTAAAGACCATAACAAATTCATTAAAAAATTTCAAAATTAATTATAGGATTTTTCTACATCAATGTAAATCTGATTTAATCAACTAGTTTAAAATGGAGATACCCTCCTTATGAACCCAATCCTTTTCTACCACTACCTTCTCAACATGATTTCATATGATCCCTTAAATATTATTACAATATAAGAATTCCCTGGATACAATTCTTCGATTCAGCTATATATCTTCAAACATGTGGCATGATGGATTCACCCATGGGACATTTTTAATTATTATACCATGATTACCACATATGATATACTTTTACTCAATTTGAATCATATTACCAAAGAATATATTTTTTGATTTCCCCTTCATCACACTCATACCCATTATAAAATGATACATTTTATTACTGAGTTTAGTTGACCAATAAGTGAAGGATACCTTGGTTACAACCCTAAAAACAATTTCATTATTATCATAACAAAGGATTCCATGGTTATTACATTTCACCCTATGATATTATTATAATAATTATAGGATTCCTAGATCACCCCTATGATCCCCTTACATAACCTATTATAAATTGAAACAAAATTAATTATTTTTTTAATTGATCAAATACAACATTGGAATAAAGATTATATTAGGGTATTTAGATTAATTTACACATTAACTTTCATATATACCAACACACCATTAGTTTATATTTCTCAGATAGTATGGTATCAATTTCAGTGGTGGTGGCCTAATGTGATTTGTCTCTGATAATATTCCGGAAACTGATAGTACGTGGAAATATTATTCATATGAAGGTTTTAAAAATGGGAAGTGTCCCAATTTAGACACCTGAACACGATATCATGAATTATGATAGAGAGTGGTAGTAGATTAAAAGTTTCGTTCTTGAGATTCAAGATAAGTTTTTATATATTTTTTCTTATTTTATATTTAATGTATTACTGAATTCCTTATATACATGTTTTTTTATATCTTAGAGAAATGACATGAGATATCATTATCTTATGAATGATTTAGTTTCCATATTTTTATTATTATTTAGTTATTCTCTTTTATTCCCTTAGTCCCTTTCTTGTTCATATATCATACGGATTCCACAATTGTTTTCAATATTATATATCTATTATGCTTTGCCTTAGTAATGAGGACATGGTATATAGATGAACACTCAGTAGTCTATATCTATTAGTGGGAAGCCTATCGTGTATGGGTAGGCATTCTTGGGGCCTTGTGTCCAAACGATCTCAGGGCCCCTTTAAGTGGTACCGTATTTTAAGTCCTCACACGATGAAAGCGACCTTTCACATATAATATATTCTTAAAAATAACATTTTTAACAAATATACTTGAATACTTTTATATGAGTAAATCCTACTAAAACAATAAATAATTCATCAGAACATTTTTTTGATTATGGTAGGATGTTCTTTTAATATAATAGATGTTAAAAAAGTACTTCTTTTACATTATCAGTAAAATCTAAACAGGACATATTTGGTAAATGTTATGAAAATTATGTTAAAATTTTATTAAAAAAATTGTAAAAATTAATTCAATAAATAATTTGGATAATAATGAAAAATTGTATACTTTTTTTGGGAAACATGGGTGTTAGTGAAATGTAATTTTCATCTAAATAGGTATAAAGTGTTTCTTTTCATAAAGAAAATTATTAATCATTTTAATTATCAAAGAGATGGATAATTGTAATAATAATATATATTTCCTTGAATAACATTAGGTGAAGAAAATATATTGTTCATAATATATAAATTCATAATAATTCATTTAATGGTTTCATAAAAATAAGTAATCCAAAATAATTAAGACATTGTTAAATAAAGAGTTACCCATTTGGAAACATCTAAATAATAAACCCCATGAAAGAAACAATGAAATTATAATTTACTAACATTAAATTAAATATATTAAGGGTATAAAATTTTAAAATTTGATGTATATATCCCATAAAATCAAATATATGGTAATTGTGGCATGTGTTTTATGTAAGTTTTAGTGAGATGAGAATCCCTTACTTTTGTTTTGAATTAAATTTTATATATATTAACATCCTATATAATAAATATAGGTTAATTATAAATCAATGATTGAACCATAATAATATATATCATACCATATTGAATCCTAATACATTAATTTATCACCACTTGATGAATTTAATTTCATTAATTTCAATGTTTTAGGTGTTAATTTCCTTTATTTATCATGTGTTTTTTTCATCATGGTTTTAATTAATTTACACAGTATATAATTCCATAATTTTAAGAATTATATTAATAACAAAAAATTATTATTAATTATTATATAGATTAATATAACCATTATTGACAACTATTTGTATAAAATGGATATCACTGCTTCATTTAGACGGTATGTCGTACGTACAGAGGAGTGAGAATATAATTCCATTAATGGGTGAAAGGGTAAGAATATGTATGAAAAATTTAGTTATTAGAATTTATGTAATTTCATAAATATATATATATATATATAAAATATTTATTAAATTTATCCTTATTACTTACAAATTATTTGATTTTTGAGAAACTAATAAGATTGTTTCGTGAGTCGATAATACATCGTACATATATGTGATATTGTTGTACTTTAAAATTAAAAGAATATCATAATTATTTATAAAATTATAAATAAATAATTATAATTATATCTTAATTTATATATATGTATGTATATATATAGATATAAATTAATTTAGTAATCTTATTTAACTATAAAAAATGTTAATGGAGAATGAGTTACATCAGTACTTGAGGTAGTAGTCCGCCTATCTTCTAATTCATAATTTCATTTTCCTTTCAATGAATGTGGATATGGATATATATTATTATATTATTATAATATCATATTCTTATATTTTATATATATTATTATTATATCTTTTGTTTTAATCGTTAATTTGATTTTGAAAATGTAGATAGAAGAAAAATGAACTTTCTAAATACAATTACATTACCATATTGAAACTGCTGATTTTATCCTTATGTGCTTCATATATGGTTATTTAGGAATCCCATAATCTCTATAATTTGTTGAGGGATTTTAGGGATAGGTATTTACGGTTTTTTGAGAAATTTCATGAGTTATGTGACTATGTGAGGGTATTGAGTATCTTTTTATCATTAGAGATGAATGATATTTTTATAAATGTAAAAAATTATTTAATAACGGGAAGTTCATCCCACCTAATGTGACGCCAAAAATAATAAATAATTTTTTGTAGGAATTATATATCAATGAATCATTTCTAAAAAAGTGACACTTTTTGAAACATGATTTTTTCATTAATGTTTATTCACTTTTACAAATTATATTTTTACAATTGTAATTGTTATTTATTACCATGGTAATTTATGAGTTATTCCTAAATTAAAACATTCCATATCATACAATTATATCAAAAATATTTTAAATATTAAATCCTTCTTAAAAATAGAAATTATTTGTAAAAATTATTCATTTTAACACAAACACATGTTACACATAAAACCACATTGTAATATCTATTTATTTAATAAATTTATAATTATTCGGAATTATGGTGATGATTAAAAAAAGTTGACCATATTACATAATAGTCATTACCCAGATTCAAAACATTCATTCAATTTTTCCAATTTAATATCATCAATTTTTTTATTTGAAATTAAAATTATCTCTTATAATCATTGAAAAAGAGAATTTCAAATGAATATATTTTCATAAGAATAGAATTTTTCAATACCAGAATTCAATATCAAATTTATTCAAAATATATATATATTATAGATAATAATATTATTGAACAAATTTTACATTATAAATAATTTTATATAAATATTTAATCTTTAACTGGTTTAAATGAAAATAATTTTTCCCATAAAAACAAGGATTCAGTTTTATTCAAAGAAAAAAAATCATTAGGAAATTCTAAAACCTCAATATAATGAAATTTATAGATGATGATTACAAAAAATAATTTCAGTTTTTAAAATATAAATTCTAAAAATAGTAAAAATTTATTTTTAATTTAGTTTTGAAAGGCGTAATGAAATCACTATTTAGAGAAATATTGATTTTTTGAAAAAATTACCTTTTATTTAAAATAGTTCTAATATTGTTTCTAATCAGTTAATAAAAATTGGATTTATAAAATTCATATAAAAACCATAAATGTTTATAAATTTAGTTATTCATTTTCAATCATTCTAAATTAATGGCTATGTCATAAAGGTCATACATTAATAGAAATATTATAATAGTGGATCATGTTTTATTTAAGCATGAAGTTGCGTGTATAGCTTGATCTCAAGATTATTTAATATATTTAAAATAAAATACCTCAAAATACTCCACATACTACCTTCTCTTATAATATTTGTGTGCACAAGCATATATGATGTAAAATATGACTTCATTTTTTCAATATCATTTGGTGTTACATTCTATCCCCTTAAATTAATTTGAATGTCACAATAAAAAATTTATCTTAGTAAAAAAGTGTTTGGCATTTGAAAGAAGCTTATTTGTAAACCCACATTCTATAATGTTTTCATAGAAAATAATCTTGATAATGTAGAAGGATGTGGTCAATGTATTTCTAGAATAAATAATTATAATATTTCCAAAGAATAGAATATTTCTTGTAGGTGAATATATTGGAATTGATGAAAATGATAATTAATTATAGAGAGTAATAGAGATTATTTATCACAATAGTGTGAATAAATTGGAACACAAAAAATATGACGTGTTTTGAAAAAAAAATTATTAATTATATTTAAGGGACTATAATAAACTTTTTATTTTAAGATATTTTCAGTGAGTGGAGGGATTATTTTACAATAGCAATAATGAAGAATAATAATTATACATTAATATAATGTATTATATCTTCTAGTAATTATATCCATCACAATACCATCTTTTTTCAAGAGAATATAATTCCTGATTAAATGTTCATTCTAGATGAATTAATATTTACTTTTAGAAGATCAGTAGGTCAATAAAATAATAAAACCATATACCTGTTGTTCTTACTTGAACCAATATTTTTATTACAAGTTATCTAATCTAATAAATTAATCATCAATACCAAAATAGTAAAAAAAAATTAAACTTATTCAATTTCATTAATGTAAAACCTTATGCATAATTGAGAAAAAATTATTTCCAATTTAAAAACTGATAATTTTGAATGGTTAGTAAGAAAAAAAATTATATTTAACAAAAAAATTATTTATTATAATGTACAATTAAAAATATTTAAATTCATTGATCACCATAAATACATAATAAAAACGTGCATGTTTACAAGAATAAAATTTCATGTTGTCAAATATATTCCATAAATCCAATTAGGGAGTGAATTCTATCAAAGGTAACAAAAACCGTCAAATATCTATCCAATTTCATGGTCAACAATGATTTAATATAATCATATATTTATCATTAGTATATAATTATCATGAAGAAAATAAGTTTTATATTACCTCAATAATTCTTTTTAAAAATAGTTCAACTTACAACTGAATCAATAGTTTTGTACCATTTAACATATGCATCCAAATCCTTAATGAATTGATACTGTAGTAAACTTGTCATATGATTTTTTATTTTAATAATGAGAAAATAATTGATAAAATTGTTCTGAAACATAATTAATGAGTCCAAATACATAAAAACAATAATCTTTCCCCCATGACTTTATTATTAAAATTGGTTTGACATTGATTTTGTAGGGTCTTCAAATCTATATTCCCTTAATTGTTGGGTTATTTATTTTGATTAGATCCTAATCACCATATAGATAAATCATTGGAAATTAAAAACATATTTCATTCCATATAAACTATGAACATTCTATATATTATCATTATAAGTTTTAAAACCACTCATTTACATCATTAATATAGTTGGGTGTTTCTCTCCTCATTTAAATGTGGGATAAAATATTTCTTCCCTTATTATTATTATACAACATCTTGTATGTCATACTCTTCCTATATTGATTCCCTTAAAATATATAATTCTTGGAGAATTATTTCTCTATCTTGATAGAACATGATATTATTTTATTATATGATGAATGTTTTGGATGACAAGATGCATAAGAATGACTAGATTTAACCCATCATAGAAACAATTATTTTTAATTTTATAATTATCAAAATTTTCTATATAATAATTTTTTATCCTTATAAGGATGGGTTAATACATAACCAAATATTTAATCACCTTTTTCACTTATACTCTAGAATTGTCTCTCCATATACACATATAGTTCATGAGGAAAACATGTTTTTAACAATTGTAAATTAAAACTTCTTTAATTAATTTTTTTTATTTTTTAGTCATTGTAACTATTTAAAATAATTGAACCCCATTGATCTTCATCACTGGAGGGAATAAAAACACCAAAAACAATAAGCTAAATTCCATTTCGTCCAAATGTTAGAAATGTATTGTCAATGGAACATATCCATTTATCTTATAAAAATATATTTATAGTCCCATTAAATTATTTGGGTTTTAAATAATACAGTGATCTACCATTATTACACAACATTTTTGAGAATCTTTCTAAAACATATAACAAATGTTATTTATCATAAAATGAGTCACCTACACCAATATAGAAACAATGTCTCTAGTTTTATCTATAACTCCATCTTCAGTATCATTATTTTTCTCATTAGTGAATTAACTACATGGGGGTACGTGGATTGATATGATTTCAATTATTTTATCATGGAAAGGTTTCTAAATATTCCAATACACTATATTAGATCACAAAATTAGGAAATATGATGTTACAATACAAAACCTTGTGAAACAATAAACATAAATTGAAAAAAATTTATATGGAGAATATCATAATCATGGGGACAATTTCATAGGTAAAATTGTCAAATATTAAAAATATTTTGAAAACCATCATAATATTTTTTAAGGAAAATGTAAATAAATAAACAATTTTTCCTAATAAGTTTCAAAGAAACTGCATTGTAAGATGACCATTAATGTTATAGTTAATCACAGAGTTAAGTTTGACATAATTGATATATATTAATCACCCCTATGTATATATTTTCTTAAACCAAGTCCACTTTTACATTCTAAATATAGATGTATTTAGTGGAAAAAATAGTATCTCAATTAAATAAATATGATAATTTTATATTATTTGGTACCACTATATAATAGTAATTCACGGTGTTATAATTCTAAATTTATATTTTCATTAATATACTTTGTAATGTTTCTTTTAGATATTCACACATAACAAATATTAATTCCCAAACTTTAACAACCTAAGAAAATTTTCCTACATTATTACATTGGAAGTAGATATAAAAAATAAAATAATAATTTAAAAACTTTTATTTTATTTAATAGTAATCATGATAATTATATAAAATTCACATTATATTTTAAAAAATAAGATATACTATGTTTCTTCATTTGAGAATATGATTATTCTTCTTTTTTTTATATCCATGTATATTAATGACAAAATATTTCATAGTTTCGTAATGATAGAAAAACATATGAAATGGGTTATCTTATATTCATTTTAAGTCCATATATAATGTGGAGGATATCATGAATAAACAAAATATAAAAAATATTTCATTTTAATTAACTAAAACACAATCCATATTAAAAATTGACTACGATTAATATAGTGAATAAATGAAGGTAAAATAAATCTGTATAAACAATTACATGATCTTACATCATTTCTAATCACATTATAACCGACAAAATAATCACTAGGACAGCCATAAATAATCTCACAGTGATGGAATTCATAATTTTTGAGGTCTGAAACATACATTCATTCCCATTCACATGAAATTATAATAAAATGGTTAAAACCACATTTAATATGGCTAACTTGTTTTTAAAATGAGACCTACCAATGAATCTAGTGGAAATATATAATGGTACAACACTAATTACTAAATATTTTTATATAATTATGCATATGAAATATGTTAAAAATAATCAAAATAATCCTTGTCGAAAAGGTGACATACAAACAGATAAAACTTATCCCAATCATGAAACAACATAATAAAATATAAATATCTATATGGCGAGTTGTAATGAATTTTATGTCCACATTTAAACAAAAAATATCAAAATGAAAAATAAAAATGGTATCAATATAATATCTACCAATTTAATCATATGTAAAATAATTAGATGATGACATTTACAAATAAATATTTCATAAATATATCATTGAAGAAGTTCTGGAAAAATGTTAAATTTTGAAATTGAAAATAGTTTTAAAACTAAAACATCACATAATATTTTTTTAAGTATGTTTATTTTAGAATATATTTTATAACATTTTAATTTTAATTTTTGAAAAATGAGGGGTCGTGATAGTGTAATATTCAGTTCATGTTATACAAATAAATAGAAAATTCCACTAAAATTTACTAAAAAATAAAAACTAAACTCATTTGAAAAAAAATAGAGAGATTTTTTTAAAAAAAAATAATGGCTTATAATGTCTTTATTAATCAATTATTAAAATTTAAAAACCATTTTTGAAAACATTTTTATAAAATATGTATAAATGAAAACATTATTGACCAAAAAATAAGCATACTATTTATTTTTTTAAAATTAGAATCTCTAAAATATTATGTACCAAATATAGAAATTTTTTACTAATAATATATTACAGAAATCATAATTATGTATAATAAAATTTAATATTTTTATGATAGGAGTACATACTAAGTCTGTTATGGGAAACATAAACCTAATCTAATTTTGAATAATGATGAGAGTTGTCAAATAATCACATTCCATTTATCTAACTTTTTAATCACAAACAACAGGAAAAATATCATAAAATGAATCATCAAATACCATTATGTGAATTTAATTTATCATAAAACACATCGAATGGTTATGTATATATATCACACATTGAAACTAGTGTTGAATATGACATACTTTTCATCAGAGTAAAATTTACAAAAGAAACCCTCACCTTATGTTCAACATCGATCATATGTATTTGAACTGCATATATAATAAATATGGTTTTAATATAAAATTATTAATTGACCATAATCATAAATTTTATACCATATATATTCTTATTATAACATTTTACCAATTTTTTGTTTATATTTTTTCTTTATTTTTACAATTTTAGGTTTTGGATTATTTTCTCATTTCTGTTAGTTAATGAATGATCATGTTCTTATACATAAAATGTAGTTACATATTATATATAATTATATTAATGATATAATTATTATTATTTTTTCAATACATTTCCTTATAACTATTCTTGAAAATTTGATAAATTAAATTTACCTCATCGCTTTGTGAGGAATGTAGGTTTTATGTCCACGTGAGGGATGTTAACATTCCCTTATAGCATGACCACATAAGGATGTGTATGATATATTAATTTTCCAAAATTTAAATTATTTATTATAAATCAAATAATTTCATTATATTTATTAGTATAACAGTCCATATAATGTGTAACTAAAAAAATTACATCACTTTGTGAGGATATAGTCATTCATTCCCATGAGCAACGTTAATGTATTTTAAACATTATTAAATGAAATAATATATATGAAATATTATTAATCCATAATTATAATTATCATATAATATTTATATAAACATAAAACCCACCATTAAATCATATATTATAAGATTCAGTGGATGAAGATTTACATCGGTTCGTGATGTAGTAATCTACCACAAAAATGATTGGAATTTTTGTTTTTATTTAAATATAGTAAAGATGGATAAATAATTTTTAATAAATGTAATATCATTTGAGTATATATGAGAGAATTTTATTATAATAATATCTTATTTTATAGATAATTTAATTTTCAAAAAAGTAATGAAAAAAAAGAGTTTGTGAATAAAATTACATACCATTAAAGAAACCTATTTATGATAACCTCTTAAAGAAACCATGGATGGGCTATTGGGAAACCATGAATCTCTCTATTTTGAACATTTTTTTTGAAGTGATATTTGGAATGGTTTATTATACCAAATTTCTATGTAGTTCATAATATGTTATGGTAGTGACTGTCCGTTGATAAAAGAGGTAGAGATGAATTTCAAAAAATAGAAAAAACTATAAAATAATGGGATGTTTCACTCACCCTCAATCCATAGAAATTTAATAAATTAATTAATGTATTGATGACAAACAAATAATATAATAAATACATAATATGACACTTTTTTATAAATTATATACCTTATCCTATTATTTTACTCACTTTTAATATTTTTTATTTCACTATATTAATTAATATTCTTAACATGTATAATATTTCTATTAATAGTAAAATAAAATGATGCATATTAGATAATTGTAACCCAATTATTGTATATATTAAAAAATTATAATTAGGAATCAATATTGATGTTAAATTAATATTATCACAATCATATGTAACATGCATAACCTCTTTTTAACCATAATGATTTGAATAAAGTTATAATTTTTTATTGACATTATTATGAGAAAAAAATATATACTATTGTACATAATTTAAATTATGATTATTTAGAATATTTACACTATTATATAAAAATAAAATAACATATTATAAACAATTTAGTTTTATAATAATCATACATATGGGTGGAAAAAGTAGATTTTCCAAAAATAAATTTTCATAATTATAGAATTTAATAATGTAGTAAATCATTATGAAATTTAATTGAATTAAGTATGCTTATTTATTATAAAATAAATTTTTTAATTACACGTTTTAAATAAATAAGTCTTCATTAATAATTTATATGTTTTATATGAAAATAAATTTTTAACTAAAACTAATTTTACCCTATTAATCGAAAAATTAAAATTTTATATAATTTCTTAAAAGAAACTATGTTATCTTTGATAAGATGAAAAAAATATTGTCCTCATTTTTTAAAATAATTTTTCTTCATTCAATGAGAATAGATTTTAATGTATGTATATAAACTGAAACAAAATAGTAATTTAAAAATTGATTTCTTGAAAAAAATATCATTTTATTTCCTGTGGATCTTATTTTTTTTATAATAAATAGCTTAAAATTTTATTTATTTCATAAATTTTTTGAACATATAATTTTTACAATTCTTTTATTAAAATTAATGCAATAATAATTAATTGATCTGGAATAATTTTCATGTATATATAATAGTAATTTAATTTTCATTTGTGGTTAGTTTAAACACATCTTTGGGTGCATCGCAAGCTATAAATATATTTGATTTGAAAAATATTAAATATATCATAATTTCTTAGGTATTATAAATAAATTTTATGATTTGGGTTTCATATAATATTAACAATCCGACCTGACTTTTATCAGTTAAAATATCATAATTTTACGACTTCTTTTTATTCAGGTGTAATAATGATATAACACTTACCAATGAAATGATTGCCCATTGGTGATAAAGATACTCTTTCGATGGTACCCCACCATATAAATAATTCATGAGGCCTCATACCTCAAGATAAATTTGTTTTATTCCCAATATCATATATAAATATGAGGAATTTAGGAAGAAACATTCCAAAATAGACACAGTCTCAACCTATCAGAGACCATAGAAATCGGGAAAATACTAACATGATATTTTAATACACTAATTAATAATTCATATCCCAATATAAAATAATCTTACAAATATAATTATCAATAATTTTTACCTCCCCATGGGTAAAGGAAATTCCAACTTTGAAATAATCTTGGTACTCAACCCATTTCCAATGCCTGAGATTCATATCATTATAGGAAACGATATAAATGAAGCTCTTATAATTAGATTAAATGGTAAAATATTCATTAAAAATTTTGTTAATCCTAACCTTATGAAAACCAATAATTGATATGGGTTTCAGTTCACATTTTAGAATGTTCTTCTTTGGTTTATGAAGCTGATGAGATATATAAGACATCATATGGTCATCTTTCCTGATAAAGTATCCTAAATACAAAGTAGAATACTTAAAGAAGATCACATAGACTTTTCCCTCATTGATAAGAGTCATCATTATATATGGAATTTAGCAACACATAAAATTATTGAAGTATGATTGAAATTTTTAATCCCAAATGAACATCACTCACTTTTGTGTCAAAAGGATCAAAAGAGAATCTTTTTAGGTTAATTTTTTTAGTAATCATCCAAAATACTCTACCAAATGTATGTAACGATGAATTTGAATTACATTGAATGGTTCCTCCAATGATATTAAAACTTTCAGTATTATAGTGTCAACTATGATACCACATATTATGACCACATACACCAATAAAATCACAACCTGAATCTAAAATTTGAACATTTTCAACATTTTATCAAAATAAGGATTTGTCAAGACATCAAAAAACAATCCCAATTAATTAACATGGTCCCAATATGTTTTATAATAAACCATGACTATTTCCAAAAATACCCTAAGAAAATATTTAAGGTAATTTTCTAATAATGGAATAGAAAATACTAATATCTTTATTTGTAATATCAAACACCTTGATCATGATATTGTATTAAAAAAATAAAGATCAATGTTATTGAAACAATTTTACTTATTTATTGGATCTGATAATTCATCCATATATGGTAATAAAGACTTGTTACTATCTTTAACATAGTTTAGTTAATGGTAATCAACACAAAAATGAATGTTTCAATAAGAATTATTAGTGAAAATCATTTGTGTTCACAAGGAAACACCATGGGTCTACTTAATTCATTAAAAAAACATTTTATAAAATTTATTCTTTTCTCCATCAGTTTAGATTGTGGCATATAGTATGAAGTAATATAATCTAGATAAGTACCTAGAACCATTTCAACAATTTATTAGACCTCTATATCTGGTGATAGTTCAGGCAATTATGATTGTAATACATGTAGAAAATATATAACTAAGGGTGTATGTTCACTACAAGATGCTTTCTAATTCAGATTAATAGAAAATATAGATTTCAATATTCCTGGTTTGATATTTCTATGTGTTAATCGTCTTAAAATTGTATATATTTATATCTATAGAACATAATACTTCATGTTAGTGGATGTAATGGAAATTAATTTATAATAATAGAAAATTTAAGATTTATGAGAAACCAAATAATGAATTTTGAGAATGAAATCCATAGTTATCTTATAAATAATAAAAAATTTCCAAATATGTTTTATAAATGACAATGATGATGCCCATGAGTTGGATCAAGAACATTTTTCTTCCTTCCTCCTAAGAGGTGTTAGAATCTCCATTCATAAGACAATAAATCAATATAATTAAATAATAGGTCTATATTTTTGTTTTATGTAAAGGAATTCGATTCACTATTATCAAATACATAATTATCTAAATATTAAAAAACATATTTTACCTATTCGTATTATAAGACTCACATATGTTCCCATTTGAGATTTATCAACTCTATAATGTTGCTTCCTTCCAAATGCATATGTAATTGACCACAATCATCTCCAAATTACCTAACTAAATGGTATTTTCCAGGGGAATTGTAGATCCATTTTCAAAATATGGGGAATTAAAAACAAGGAAAAACATTTCCAAACATCATAAACATCAATAAGATCCATAAATCATTGCTGTGTTTGTGCATGAATGAATTGAGTAATGGATCAATCCACATTATAAAAATTTTAATGAGATATTAAAAAATATATATTGTATAGAACAAATTTTTTTCTAAGGGCACTCATTATTATTCCTACCAAGCTATTCATTCATCTTTCTCTTCCATATAATGGGAACATATTGTTTCTACCAGGAGTATAATGAACTACATTAATCCTTTGGAGAACAACCTTCAAAATTTCCACAATTAGAATCCTATCTAGAACATAACCATATGAGTTCGTCATGTCAATAAATAACTAAAATCAATACGTAATAAAATATACATCTCCAAACATCATGCCTTTAGTAGTTCATTTGAACCCAACATTTTTGAAAATGATAATGTTACACAAATTTTTTTACATACAACGTCATAGTAAAATCACTTTATTAAGAATTTTGAAACACTATCAACCTAAAAAATAACATCAACTTTGTATATGATTAATATATAAAAATATTAATTAATTATAGAACTATAACTAATCATTTTTATTTTCTCAAATTAATTCATCCCATCATCTTTTCTTAGGGCCTCAAACCTACTAATGATAAAGTTCACCTTTGTAGAGTATTTAAACTCTATGAAGACAATTCATTACTAATTATTTTCAATCATAACTATCACCTAAGGATGATAATTAATTTATTATAATTATGGTGTTTTTTAATGAAGAGTTTTGTAATTATAAATGATACGATAATACCATCATGGTTCCAAAAGTTTACCCTAATCTAATACAGGTGCAGCTCCATGGACCATAACATAGATTTCAAACATTATTACTGTTGTGAGGTTTTTTCAACTATATTTTATCCATGTTATGGTTCTTTTTAAAAACCATCCTAATGACTGATTGTATTTATTATTGGTGTAATAGTAAAAATAAAATTAATAGATAATAACGAAACATTTTCCATGATATACAAGACACAAAATATCTGTAAAAAGTAAAATTGAGAACTCAATTCTCATATTGGTGTTTAAGAATTGTATATAATCTGGTTAATAATAAAATACTCAATGATAATATTCAATCCACAAATTGGAATATATACCACATTAAGATGATATAATTTTTGGAACACATTCATAACCACTCCGTTATGTTATAATCCTCATATCCATTATGTTCTTATACATCCCTTAATATATAATATACAAGGGAGACCAAATCATTCTTTGATACTATTTTTCAAAAAACTAACTAGATTACCAACTAAAATTGAACATAAATCCACTTTGTATTGACTCAAAGGGAATTATTCACCACCATGGGTTGATGACTTGGTCCCAAAAATAAAAAAAATAAACGGGTGATGATATATCTATAATATCTTACAATCTATAACACAATCCACCATAATGTATAGATTTACATTTTATTAGTGTTGGAAAAAATAATTATATAAATTTTCAATGTCTAGATTAGTTATATTGTAGTAACCCTAGTTTCTAGTATGTAACAATTACATAATGATTTGAGTGGTTATAAAGGATAAGGGTGATGAATGGGATAGTCTAGAGATCCTTGAATGATGTTTTGAGGCAAAGTGGAAGTCACACGGATGGCACAAAGCTTGTATAAACCGGGTAGAAAAAACATGCGTAGTTGGTGTTGGAGGCAGTAGCTTTTGCATGGGGGGCACATGGTTTGTCTAACAGTGCATCCAAGCTATGTGTGGAGGGTCTTCGGAGGGACTGGATAACGCACGGTTAGTGCACCGTTTTTATAACCATGTGGGAAAACCACCGAGACACTTAAATGAGATCCTATAAATGTGGATCTCATTTGTTTCCCCATCTAAGAGGATTGTTTTCCTCCTATGCGGCCCTAACTCGGTATTTTTCATCTGCTAAGGTCAGAAAAAGTATCTCCTATCGTTCTGGAGGTGATCTGATTGCTTCTCTTGGAAAACCGAAACCAGATTCATGATCTATGTAGACGTTCTTCGTTGTTGTTGTTTGGTTTCAAAGATCTATATAGGTCAACTTCTCATATTCCCTCAAATTCTTATTTATACACATGTTATAGATATATCTAGGTGTGCAGATTCTAAATATGATGAAATTTGGTCTTGGTCTTGCAAGGAGAATAGATTTAAGGCAGGTTTTTGAAGAATCGACCTGATTTTCTTGAATTCTCTTTGATCGTTGTGGTTTTCATCCTAACCCTTGAGGTATGAGGCTTTACGCTCAACTCCTATTGTTAAAATTTATTGGCTCGGATTCAAATTGGTTTATCTAAATTGAATTGTTTGAGAAAAGCATAGAATAAATATTTTTTAGTAATGATTCATGGTTTTAATGAAATGGTGAAATCATGCAAATTTTTTGTGCAAAGTGATTCAGTATCTTTAATATAAAATAATGATTTTAAATTTATTATTTGATAAAATTGTTAATGGTTTGATGAATAATAAGTTTTAATTAAAAGGGGTGTTTTATTTAAATAGTTTGGTATTGAAATGACTATGATGGAATTGTTTTTCAATACAAAATATAGTTTTATTGAAGTGGTTTCGAATGAAAATGTTTTTGCATTTAAATGGTTATGACTGAAATGGTTTTCAATAAAAACGTTTTTTTATTGAAATGGTTGTTTTGGAATGAGTATTGGGAATACGTGGTGTGTTTTCATGTTTCATGTACGAGGCATGGTTGAAATATGACCTTGTACTCATTTCCAAATGTTTAATAGCACATGGTAACTATATGTACAAAGATTGTTTGAAATATTACCTTGTTCTCAGTGCGAAAGGATTAATGGCACATGGGAAACAATTACCTTCTGATGAATTGGTAGATCCATGAGAAACTTCTCATGTGTATGTAATTTTCATAACGTGCATGAACGAGTGGTTACATGGGTTTTTAAAATGGTTGGGTATGCCGGAGAGGGACATTGTAGGATGGTTTTAAATGTTGATTAGTTATTTTTTTTGGAAAAATAACTTGTTGGGGAAATTTAATTAAATTGGACTTGAATGATTTTGGTATAAATGGTTTGGAAACTTATTTATATTTAGTTCTAAAATGTTTTTGAGTTATTTTTTTAAATAAAAAGGTTTTATATAAATGTGGATAACTTTTCTATCTTAGTGTCATGATTAGGGATTTCATTGCGGAAATCATAGAGAGTTTTATACTCACCCCTACTTTGTCACATTGGTTCTTTCGCAGATAATATTTTTCCTGAGAGGGAAAAGGTAACATTTACCATGTATTTAGTACTACCTCATGATGATTGGGGTTGTTCAGTGATTGTGGTTCTTAGAGCTTATGGATCATGGATTCTTGGTGTCTTTTGAGAGTCTTGAGTTGTTTATTCTCTGTGTACATTGATATTTGGTTTGGTTTTCTGCTGTTGTGCACTTTGATGTGGTTTGACGTAAATGAAGTTGTTTAGTTGACTTTATTTTATTCACGCATCATATATTGAATGTTGGTTGGTTGTTTTATTGGTTTAGTTAAAAATGGTAAATCATCCCCCACATGTATTTGAAACTCTTTGGCATTTATTTACAGCATTTGGCTTCCTGGGGATGCTCCGAGGTCGGGTGTGCGTGTCACTTCCCAGACGTCGCAAGAATTTTATGCTTCAACATGATGAGGAAAATAGATTCATTCTCATCAGTATAACAGGGATATCCATGGTGATTATTGAAATTCCATGACTCGTCAACCAGGACAATCTCAGCAAGGTAACAAGGAGAATAATGCAGCGATGAAGCAACTGTATGGAGCTAAGCATGTGAGATTCAATGATAAATATGGACTATCTACAGTGAGAGTTACGATTCTTTGGAATTCCACCCTTGTGCAAGTGCTCTTCGATATTGGAAAATCACATTATTTCATTGCTTATCATGCTGCGTATTTTCTATGTTTATAACTGGAAGTGATGTATTCTGTCTTGAAACTGCAAACTCTTCATGGTGAAAGAGAATGTCAAGCCTCTGTGTGTAGAGAATGTGATATAACTGTTTATGGGGATTAATTAAAATGAGACTTTTTGATGTTGTATATGGTTGTCTAAGATGTAATCCTGGGTATGTATTGGGTGACAATGTTCAAGGCTCAAATCGACTATTATAAGAGAACAATGAGTTTCATGACAGAGTACGGCAAAGAGCATCACTGTATAGGAGAAAGGTATGAAAATAATGGTGAAAAGACCATTTTGTCACAAATGGTTGGAACTATCTATTACCAATTAGAAACATTGAATTTGGCATCAATGGAAGAGATCGATGAACATAGTTTTCTAGGTGTGGTGGATCAATTTTCTGATGTCTTTCTTGAGAACTTCTCCGGGTTACCACCTTTAATAGAAGTGGAGTTTACAATTAATATCCTTATGGAGACTATTCCTATTTGACTTCTATATTATTGTATGGAACCAATATAGTTGAGGGAATTTAATGTGTTGTTAGAAATACTAGAAACAAAAGGGTTTATTCGTCCATGTACATTTCTTTGGGAAACACCAGTTTTCTTCGTGAAGAATGTACATGGAACTCTTTGGCTGTGTGTTGATAATCGTAAACGTAACCAAGTTATGATAAAGTATATATAACCACTTCCACACATTGATGTTCTATTCAATCAATTAATGGGATCTATGTGGTTCTCTAATATTTACATGCGATCCGGATATCACCAATTGCGATTTCGTAAGGAGGATATTCTAATGACAGCTTTCAGAAGTAGATATGGCCATTATGAATATGTATTCATGCCCTTCTGTCTAAAAAATGCACTAACAGTCTTCATGGAATTGATTAATCAGATATTTCAACAATATCTAGATTATTTTGTTGTTGTGTTTTTGGATGACATTTTCTTCTATCCAAATTCAAGGTATGATCATGAGGTGCACCTAGAAATAGAGTATCAAATCTTGAGAGATCATATCTTATTTTCAAAATTATCAAAGTATGATTTTTGGATACAGGAAGTACATTTCCTTGGCCATGTCATTTCTAAGAAATGCATTTCTATTGATCCTGAAAAGATAGAAGTCGTTATCTCTTGGAAACCACCGAAGAATGTGTTCGAGGTATGAAGATTTCATATTCTAGATGGTTACTACCGATGATTTGGGCATGATTTATCGCGACTAGATTCACCAATGATAGCTTTGACAAAGAATAATGCTCTACTACGATGGTCAAAATAATGTCAGAAGTCTTCCAGGAACTGAAAGATCGTCTTACATCAGAACCTATCACGATTTTACCTAATTTAGGACAATGTTATGTGGTTTATTGTGATTCTTTTGGATCAGGGATGGGATGTGATCTCATGAAATGAGACCATTTGGTTGCTTATGGTTATATGTAGTTAAGGGATAATGAGAATAATTACCCAACACATTATTTGGAGTTAGATGCAGCCGTCCATGCTTTGAAGACATGAAGACATTATCTCTTTTGTGAGAAATTTACTATGTTTACAGATAAAAAAGATTGAATCACATTTTATCACTATGAGATATGATTCTAAGGAAAATTTGATGAATTCAGTATCTCTAAATGTTTAAATTTGACTTGATGTACACACTGGGGATGGGATATTCAGTGGAAGATTAATTAAGTAGAAATTCATACACTCAGTTGGCGAAATAAGCTTCAGATGAATGGAAGTTTATGTCGGTCTTAGCCAACCTGCATGTGGTATGTGAAGACTATGGTGATGTTTCTATTTTCTTTTCAACTACGCTTGTTCCTGATTTAGTAAAAATGAACAATTAAGAACAAACATCTGATGCATAATGCCTCGTTGTAAGTTCAAATCTCAATGGTGGGGAGACCATTAATGGCAGAAAACATGACGGGGGTTTAGTTTTGTGTTTCAATGATCTGAAGTTTGTACCTATGGTTTTTCAGAAACAACTACTTCATGCTTACCACCATTCATGATGGGCTATACATCCAGGTAGACAGAAGATTTATAAGGCACTGAAGGTGCAATTTTGGTGGAGAGGCATGAAAAAGAAGACTGATGAGTTCATCTCATGGTTCTTAAATTGTCATAAAGTTAAAGAAGAGCATCAGAGACCAGCTGGTATGTTATAATCTTTTTCCATCACAGTGTGGAAGTGGTATTAGATAGTAATGGATTTTTTATAGGTCTTTCATGAACGGTCTAGAAACAGAATGACATTTGTGTGATAGTGAATCATCTAAACAAGTCGGCCCATTTCATCCCTATTCGTGAAACTCATACGGTGTATGATCTTTAAAAAATATTTATGTGAGATGTGGTTAAGGGGAATGGTGTACCAATTTCTGTAGACTCATATAGAGATCTGAGGTTCACATCTCATTTTTGGAAATCATTACAACAATCCTTTGGAACTCGGTTGACTATGGGTATGGCGTATTATCCTCAAATGGATGGGAAATCCGAGTGGACGATAGAAACATTGGAAGAAATGTTGTGTGCTAGTGTAATGGATTATGTTGGCTCATTGGATGATCATATACCCTTAGTAGATTTCTCATTCAATATCAGATATCAAGACTCGATAAGCTTGGTTCCATTTGAAGCATTCTATGGGAGGTTCACACCCGGACATTGCGCTGCATCATGTTTATAATTTTTTTATCTTAGAGTTTTATCTGCTTCAAAATTTTTTTCTTTTTATATGAAATGAGGCCGAGGCCGACTGGGGTTTCTCACTTTTTGCGCTGATAAATATGTGTTTCAGCCTTCATGGTGTTTGATGCACCATGGTCGAAGCTGAGCGACCCTGCTCAGTTCCTCACACGCTTGCCTAGCGTGCAACTAATTAAATAAAATGCAATAGTAAAAACAAAATAAAATTAACTGAATAATAAATTAGAAATAAAAATAAAGTATGAGATATATAAATAACATAATTAATTGTTTTAATGGAAAGAATAATAATAATATTTGGGGATATTGGTAATTATTATTGAGCCCTATTATTATTATTATTATTATTGATGTTGATTGAGTTATTTTATCTATTATTATTATTATTATTTTCACTTTAGGTTATTTTTTATATTATTAATATTTTCTTTATTATTGTTTCCATTCCTTTATTTTTTTTGATTTTATTTATTTATTGTTTTTTCCTTTGTCCTTTAGGGTTGTGGATATCCTCTCTGACCCCCCATTTTCCGGTCGCAACACCCCCCGATCCCTAACCCCATTGAACCACACCTATGGGTTCTCCCTACTGTTTGCTGATGGTCACTACCCACCTCACCCCTTGAACACCCTGTCGCACTGTCAGCTCTTTCTTAGCCACATTTTCCATCGCACCCATCTTTCCATGGCCTCTCCTCGGCCCGTCGACCTCCTCTTGAACACACCACTATTGGCTGGATTCCTCCTCCCAACAAGATGTTGTCTGGCGCCCCCCCCCCCCCCCCTCACCGGTGTCGAACCCCCTTTTAGCAAGACCTAATCCAGCGTGAATCACCCCTCACGGTGTGGTCTAGTTATGGCATGGATACATATCATGCCTCTTCTACTGGCCGCAAACTGGTCCGGCTCTCCCCCTCGCTTGACATAACCACTCAGGCTCCCACAACGACAACTCACATTCCTTCCACTTGATACTCAACACTCCGGATAATATTCTTTTTTTTCAGAGGGTATGATATTTTTTTATGGTCTGATATTGATTCATGTTGGTTCAAAATCTTGGTTTAGGGTTTAATTTGATCATCGGGTGGTGCGTTCGTGGTGTGATTGGAGTTTCACACCAAATTGTTGGGAATTTGACATTCAAGGTAGGTGGTTCTGTGATTGAGTATTAATTGATAAATTCAATTGCTTATTTAAATATCTTAGAATGATTATTAATTAGTTAGTTTGGTTCAAATTTGATTTCACTTAAGGTTTAGTGTGTTTTGACGTGTCTAGTATCGTGTTTACTGATATGAGTATGTTTTTGTGAGATCAATGTCAAACAGATTATTAGTTTTTTCTTTTTGTAAGAAAATTGTGTATTTAATTTTTTAGGGAATGAAAATGGTGCATTAGTTGTTTTATTATTGTGTATTTTGGAGTTTAGTCAATGGTGACATTTGATAGAGTTTTTGATGTTTAATTTCATGCAGCATATCTTGAAATTTTTTGGAAAATGATTCTGAAAATTTGTATAATTATAGAAATGGTATTTTTAACTATTCAGGTGGTTTCGTTAATCGCGTGTGTGACGCAGATTTGGTTCCTGATGTGTATTTGTGTGTGTTTGGTTATGTGAGGGGGTTTTGTTGGTCTAGTGTGTAAAGCATTGTTTTTCCCTCAAAAATTTATTCATGAAAAAATCTGGGTTGTTTTTTTAAATAATTATTAAGGGTGAAAGATTATTTTGGTTAAATTGTGTGAATATTTTAGGTTCTTATTGTCATGAAACGTGTCTGGAGTTTGTTTAATAAACTATGTTAGTGTAATATTTGATAATGGAAGTGATTTAATTAATTGTGCAGTTGATTTAATTGGTTGTGTAACTGATGACGTTTTAGTTTTGAGATATTTTTAGTGTGTTCTTTATTTCAAAATGGTGTATACATGTGTTAGTGGTGGTTTGTGTAGTGGTGGGTGTCTTTTAAATTGACCTGATGGTTTAGTTGAGCATGCAACCTATGCAGATTATGTTTTAAAATGATTTTGGTGTGTGTATGGTTTAAAAGAAGGTTTGGTTGTGAAAATTATGATTTCGAGTGTGTAAATACCCTGATTGACTTTTATGCATTAGTGTTATATGTGATATGAACTTGATACATGTTTGTGCACAAACCAGGAAGCCTATGTCGCTAAGAGGGTGGAATTGACTAGTGGGACAGTTTTTCAGAGGTGACTCGACCCAGTATCACTTGCAGGACTGACAATCGCAACACTAACTAAACATATGCTTTTCTGAGGGTTGTGTCCCACTAAGCCATGTTTTCTACGGGTCGTGGCCTTATAAGAAATGTTTTATGATGTTCGTGGCCTTTTAATCCACATTTCACCTACACCCGAAGACCTACGGACCTAAGCTATCTAACACCCACGCGGCCTATCCTATATTAGTGCTCATTGGTTACTTTATTCTTGTTATTGTGACACTTTGGTTGTTTTTTTTAAAAAATGTTAGTGTGTGTGTTTTAATTTAAATGGTTCCATTTGAAACAATTTTCATTAATTCCATTTTCTTTTAAACTTTTCAAGAATTTATTTCTTTTCTTTAGTTAAAATTGTAAATTTATTTGTCATTTAATAATTATGTGTGGAATCTTTTTATTGGGTGGCGTCCTACTGGGATTTTGGATCACACCCTACATACACCATTGGGTGTAAGTAGAATCAATTTCTTTTGTATTCCTTGTAAATGGGTTGAACTCAGTGATGGTGGTTCTTTTGGTAGTCGGTCTTCCCATTAAGAGTGGTGTTGATGTGGTCTCTCTTTTTCCAAAAGGTTTAAGTCAGTGTATTAATTTCCACCATTTTCTTATCTTTTTGTTATTGGATCGAGTCATATACCTTTAAGTTTGTTTTTTAAGTGATTGTTTAGTTGATAGATCATCTGTTTCAGTTCATATATTTTGATGATTATTTTATGTCTCTTATTTCTGGTACACCGTTCCCATGTGTTACTCATGATACCTAGGAACATGTGCGAGCCCATGGGGATCAGAAATATGGTTTTATTTCCTGACTAGTGTACACTCCACATAAAGCGTTATCATGAGATTGAATTGTGGCCATAAGAAACTCGTTGTTGGACAACCCTCCAGTTGATTAGGGGACTCTAATCTTGAATAATAGAATTTGACCCACTTTTTTTACAATATAGAGAATACTATCACAGTAGTATGAAAAATGTGAGGGGAGTTGATGGGAGTTTCAATATCATTGAGTTTTCTGAGTCATCGGGTCTGAGGTTTTACACCGTTGTTTCTGAATATCCCCCTAGAAACAGTGAAAAGAATTCTTGTGGGGAAGGGTGAAGGAAGTTCAGAATTATCAGTGTTGACTACTGTTTTGAAAGGCTTGTAATTCTTACATCAGTCATAAGGGTCATGTTTGGTGATGTATGCATCGTGAGTTATCTTGAGGAGAAAATAAGGATTTCGTAGGATCCTTCCGGACTCCCCGTGTTCATTGGAGTGTGTCCTCTAAAGGAGTTCTAATTTTTTTGTTCAAAGGGGATTGTTTGTCATACGTCTTTCCTTCTTATATTTCTTGGTTAAGGTGAAAGGTAATGCATGTGCATCCTCTGAACCCCTATTTGGTGGATGTGCCGTGAGTGAATATTTGGTTAATGTGGTGTGTTGTGTTTGATAATGTTGCCTCAGTTGTGGTATGGTTGCGTGTGACACCAAAAGGAGAAGCTCCATTCAAGATTCTTCAATACCTGACTGTGAGGTAGGAGATGCTTCATACATCAGCACTCCAGCCATAGGCCACGAAGTGAAGTTGGCACATGGTCAGGACCCCAGAGAGTGTATGGGACCTCGACTTTATTTCTGTTACTGGTGTGGGAAGTAAAATCAATTTAAATTGTCTTCTGTAGTTGTTCCATTCTGAAGAACCATCTTGGTGTGCAAGGGTTCCCGTGGAAATGAGGAGGCATGGACACCTCATACCTTAAAGTCCCAACGGATGAATCCCACCAGATTTAATCTCTTTTACTAGTCATTAGGAGGTATTCTTGGGGAAATCCATCGAAATTTTGAATAGTTCTCATCCAGGAATGTGGACATGCCGGTTTTCCTTGGGTCATGCTTTTGACTCCCCGGTACTTAGGCCCCTCCCTCCCCACCCCTTGTGGTGCGGTGTATGGTCATTGTCAAGAAAAGTTTCAAAGATCCTATATCTCTTGTCAGTTCTAATGGTGGGGAGACACACAATGGGTTTCCCTAAAATGTCTCTATACTAAAATGGGTTGACCCTTCTTCATAATGTTGGGGAGCCTGTATGGCCCTCCTCGTGTAGGTTTTTTATTTTTTTCTTGAGAATCAGTAAATTTCTAATGGTGGGGAGCCCTTTCGAGCTTTCACCATGTTTACCTTTTGGTTCAGTTTCTATAGATGGTTTGGTGGTAGGTAACAAGAGTGTACCTTGGACATGGTGGGTCTTGTTTGTTTCTTCCATTAAAATGGTGAAGTTTTCATTATATGGTACTTGATCTGTTTCGGTTCGTGAAGTTGGATCTTGTAATTCTTCCATCATCCATACAGGTCATGTTTAGTGATGTATGCATCGTGAGTTCTCTTGAGGATAGAAGATGAATTTCATAGGATCCTTCGAGAAATCCCTATCTTCATAGGAGTGTGTCCTCTCAGAGAGTTCTAATATTTCTGTTCAAAGGGGAGTGTTTGTCATGCACCATTCCTTCTTATGTTTCTGGGTTAAGGAGAAAGGTGATGCATGTGCATCCTCTGAACCCCTATTTGGTGGATTTTTCGTGAGTGTATATTTGGATAATGTTGTGTGTTGTGTTCACTGGTGTTTTCTCGGTTGTGGAATGGTTGCATGTGACACCAAAAGGAGAATATATGTTCAAGTGTTTTCAATAATTGACTATGAGGTAAGAGATGCTTCAAACATCAGCGCTCCAGCCATAGGCCGCGGAGTGAATTTGGTGCATGGTCAAGACCCCTGGGAGTGAATGGTACCACAAACTTATTTTTGTCCCTGGTGTAGGATGAAAATCAATTTAAATTGTCTTCTGTAGTTTTTCTGTTCTGAAGAACCATCTATGTGTGTGAGGGTTCCTGTGGAAATGAGGAGGTATGGAAACCTCATACCTTAAAGTCCCGATGGACAAATCCACCAGATGTAATCTCTTTTACTAGTCCTTAAGAGGTCTTCTTGGGGAAATTCGTCCCAATTATGAATATTTATCATCCAGAAATGTGGAGATACCGGTTTGAATTGGGTCATGCTTTTGACACCCCGGTAGTCAGGCCCCTCCCTCCCTGCCCATTGTGGTGGGTTGATTGCTCATTGTTAGGAAATTTTTCAAACATAAAGTTTATCTCAAACGTTCTAATGGTGGGGATACCCACGATGGGTCTCCCTCAAATGTATCTGGACTGAAATGGGTTGACCCTTCTTCATAATGTTGGGGAGCCTGTACGGGCCTCCAAATGTCAGTTTTTTAGTTTTGTCTCGGGCATTAGTAAATTACTAACGGTGGGGAGACCTTTTGAGCTTTCCCCATGATTATCTTTTGGTTCTGTTTCTAGAGACAGTTTGGTCGTAGGTAACAAGAGTTTCCCATGGACGTGTTTGGTCTTGTTTTTTTCTTCCAGTCAAATGGTAAAGTTTTCATTCTATTTTACTTGAGGTGTCTTGGTTCGTGAAGTTGGATCTAGTGAGTGTGAGAGTTATTATGTTTGATTAATAAACTAGAGGTGTTCTAGAACTTTGGGGTTGGAGACACATATTAGAATGTTTTTTACGAGTTTCTCGAAGATATCTTTGAGTCACTTTCTCTGAGCATGAGGCTTTTTCTTCATTTCTCTTGTTGATTGTGGGGATAATATTTGAGCATTAGTGGCGTATTATTTTCTTCTTTGAGTCTCAAATATTGTTGTGGATTTTTGGGGAAGAAACTCTTTATGGTGGGGAGAATTGTCACACCCGGACATTGTGTTGCATCATGTTTCTAATTTTAATTTTATATTATAATTTTATCTACTTTTAATTTTTTCTTTTTATATGAAATGAGGTCCGACCCAAACTGGGGTTTTTCACTTTTTTCTATGATAAATATGCATTTTTTCCTTGATGGTGTTCGACACGATGCGGTTGAATCCAGGCGACCCCGCTCGGTTCCCCGCATGCCTGCCTAACGTGCAACTAATTATATAAAATGAAATAGTAATAATGAAATAAAATTAAGCTAATAATAAATTCTAAATAAAAATAATGTATGATAAGTATAATTAACTTAATGAATTTTTTTAATGGAAAGAATAATAAAAATATTTGGGGATATTGTTAATTATTATTGAGCCCTATTATTATTATTATTAATATTAGTGATGATTATTGAGTTATTCTATCTATTATTATTATTGTTATTAATGCTTTAGCTTATTATTTATATTATTACTATTTTCATTATTATATTTTCCATTCATGTATTTTGTTTGTTTTTATTTATTTATTGTTTTTTCCTTTTTTCCTTTAGGGTTGCAGATCTCCTCCCTTACCCCCCATTTCCCCTCCGCGGCCCCCTTCCCTAATCCCATTACGCCACACCTATGGGATCCCCCTTTTATGTGCAGAAGGCTGCCTCCGGCCTCCCCCCTTGAACACCCCTTCACACCGCCATCTCCTTCCAAGTTGCATCCACTATCGCACCCAGCTTTCCCTAGCCTCTCCTCGGCCTGCCGACCTCCTCCTATGCACACCGCTATTGGCTAGATTCCTCCTCCCAACACATTGTTGTTTGGAGACCTCCCCTCACTGGTGTCGAATCCCATTCTAGTGAGACCCGAACCGACGCGAAACCCCCTCACGGCGTGGTCCAATTCCATCATGGATACCCGATGTGCCTCTCCTACTGGCCGCAAACTGGTCTGGATCCCCCCTCACCCTCACTTGACACCACCACTCTGGCACCACCACCGGCAGTTTTCATTACTTCCACATGTGTTGCACCCCTCCAGATAAGTTTTCTTTTTCTCAGCGGGTATGATGTTTGTTTTATGGTTTGGTAATAATTATTTTTGGTTCAAAATCTTGGTTTAGGGTTCAATTTTATTTTTGGGTGGTGTGTTTGTGGTGCGATTGGAGTTTCACACCAAATTGATTAGAATTCTACATTCAAGGAAGGTGGTTCCGTGATTGAGTATTAATTGATAAATTCACATGCTTATTTAGTTAACTTAGCATGTTTATTAATTAGTTAGTTTGGTTAAAATTAGATTTTACTTAAGGTTTAGTGTGGTTTAACGTGTCCAGTAGCGTGTTTCCTGATATGAGTATGTTTTTGTGAAATCAATGTTGAACTGATTATTAGTTGTATTCTTTTTTAAAACAACTGTACAGTTAATTTGTTATGGTGTGCAAACGGTGAAGTTTTTGTTTTAGTGTTACATCTATTTGTCTTTATTCATAAATGAAACTTGAAAATGTTTTTGGTGTTTAATGTCATGCTTCATATATTGAAATTGTTTGGAAAATGTTTTTGGAAGTTTCATTGATTTTATAAATGGTCTTTTTACCTATGTGGGTGGTTTCTTTAATCGAGTCCGTGATGAAAATTTTGTTCCTGAGGTGGCGTTGTATGAATTTGGTTATGTGGGGGGGTTTGAGTCGGTCTAGTGTGTAAAGATTTTTTTTCTCTAAAAATTTTATTCAGGAAAAATTTGGTTTGTTTTATTAAAAAATTATTAAGGGTGAATGAATGATGTGGTTAAATTGTGTGAAAATTTATTGAGATTAAGGTCATGCAATGTGTGTGGAGATTGTTTAATAAACTATGTTAGTGGCACATTTGATATTGAATGTGATTAATTTTACTATTCAATTGTTTTAATTGGTTGTATAACTGATTCAGATTTAGTTTTGAGATATTTTTAGTGTGAGCCTTATTTCAAAATGGGTTTTACATGTTTATGTGGTGGTTCGTGTAGTGGTGAGTGTCTTTTCAATTTTCCTGATGGTATAGTTGAGCATCTAACCTTTTTAGATTATTTTTTAAAAAGATTTTGTTGTTTGTATGGTTCTAAAAGTAGGTTTGGAAATTCAAATTGTGATTTTGAGTGCGTAAATAACTTGATTGTGTTTTATACATTAGTGTGATATGTGATATGAACTTGAAACATGTTTGAGCACAAATTGGGAATCTCGGGTAGCTAGGAGGGTGGACTAGACTAGTGGGCTATTGTTCTAGAGGTGACTTGACCCGATTTCACTGACAGGATTGATGATTGGGACACTAACTAAACATATGCATTTCTGAGGGTCGTGGCCTCCTAACCCATGTTACACCGAGAAACAAAGATCTAGGGACCCAATATATCGAACACCCATGCGGCCTCTCCCATATTAGTTCTCAATTGTTACTATACGCTCGTAAGTGTGTCACATTTTTTATTGTTTTAAAAAAGTGAGTGTGTGTGTTTAAATTTAGGTTGTTCCATTTGAAACTATTTTCCTTCATTCCAATTTCATTTAAATTTTTTAAAAAAAAAATTATTTACATTACTTAATATTGTAAATGTATTTTCCATTTAATAAGTATGAGTGATTCCTTTTTATTGGGTGGTGTCCTATTGGGCTTTTGGATCACACCCTACATACACCATTGGGTGTATATAGACTATATTTCATTTGTATTCAAGGTCAATGGTTGAACTCAGCAATGGTGGTTCATGTTGCAGTGGTTCTTCTCTTTCAGAGTGGTGTTGATGTTGTCTCTCTTTTTTCATGAGGGTTGAGTCAGTGTTTTAATTTCTACCACTATCTTTTCTTTTAGTTATTGGATTGATTTTTAGGCCTATATGATTGTTTTATGTTTAAGGGAATTTTTGGATGATATATCATCAGTTTTAGTTTATATATCTTATAGATTGTTTATGTATCTTATTTCAGGTAAACCATTCCCACATGTTACTCTTGATACCCAGGCACTTGAGCTAGCCTGTGGGGATCGAGAATACCCTTAGGGCCATGTTGTGGACCGGGTCGGGCGTCGGGTCGGATGGCGACCTGGCCTGGTGCGTGACAGGGTTTCCTTGTCGTTCTCCAATATGTTGGGTGGAAATAGGTGAAACATCACTAGTCAGGCCAACCCATGTTCAAGAAACAATAGAGAAGATCCATTTTATTTGAAGATGATGGAGACTGCTCAAATCCATCATAAATCTTATGCATATCATAGTCTAAGACCGTTGTCGTTTGTTGTGGGTGATTATGTTTTCTTGAGAATACCTCCAAGGCTTAGACATCGTCGTTTCGGGAAGCATGGAAAGTTATCTCCTAGATACATTGGCCCTTCTGAGATACTGTATTGGGTTGGAGAGGTGGAATATTGGTTGGCATTACAACCATTGTTTAGTTCAGTGCATAATGTGTTCCATGTATTTTATTTGAAAAAGTATCAGCCTGATCTTGACCATGTTATCAGATGGGATCACGTTGACCTAGAGTAGGATGCATCATTGATACATATCCCATTACGGATTGTGGATAGGCAAGATAAAGTCTTGCATGTAAAAATCATAGGTCTAGACCAGGTTTTATGGGATCATGGTAAGATTCAGGAAGAGACTTGGGAAATTGAAAAGGAAATGAAACAGTAGTGGTCGTAACTTTTTCAATTGGGTGATGGTTTTCTACTTTCTAAGGATGGAAAAAAAATTGAGTAGAATGTAGTACCCCCGGTTTCTAGAATGTAACCCTTACTTAATGATTTTAATGGTTATAAAGGTTATGGTGATAAATGAGGGAGTTAGGAGAACATTGAATGAAGTTTTGGGGAAAAGGGGAAGTTGCATGGACGACACACCATTTGTATAAACCGTCTGAAAAAAACCATGTGTAGTTGGTCTTAGAGGAAGTAACATCCGCATTGGTAGTACATGATTTGTCTAACTATGTGTATAAGATGTGCGTGGAGGGTCTACAGAGGAAGTGGCTAATGCACGGTTAGCGCACGGTTTGTCTAATCGTGCCGGAAAATCGAGTGGCCATATAAATGAGTTCCTATAAAGGTGGATCTCACATGTTTTTGCCTATAAGTGGATATTTTTTCCTCCTAAGCATCCCTAACATGGTATTTTTCATCTTCTAAGGTCATTTAAGGTTCTCCTATCATTCTGGAGGTGATCTGAATGCTTCTCTTAGTCAATAGAAGCCGGATTCATGAGGTATGCAGATTTTCTTCATTGTTCTTGTTCGGTTTCATAGATATACTTAGATATACTTCTCATCTTCCCTTTTTTCTTAGATCTACACCCATTATGGGTACATCAAGGTGGGTGGATGCCAAATAGGATGATATTTGGTCATGGTCTTTCTAGGAGAAGAGATCTACAAAGGGGTTTTGGAGAATCGACCTAGTTTTCTTGAACGCTCTTCGCTCATTGTGGCTTTCAACAAAACGTTTCAGGTATGAGGCTTCACCCTCGACTCCTCTTGTTAGAATTGATTAGTTGAGATTAGAATTTTTTTATTTAAATGATTTTTTTTGTGAAAAGAATGTAATAAATCTTTTTTAGTTATTATACATGGTTTTAATGAAATTTTGAAATCTTGGTGATTTGTTATGCAATGTGACTGGCTTCTTTAATTTAAAATTATGATTTTAAATTTCTGAATTTCTAGAATTGTAAATGGTTTGATGAAAAATTGGTTTTCAATAAAAGGGGTGTTTTATTGAAACAGTTTGGTATTGAAATGATTGTGATGGAATAGGTTTTCAATAAAAATTGAGGTTTATTAAAGTGGTTTGGAATTGAAATGGCTTGTCATTTAAATGGTTTGGATGGAAATTGTTTTCAATAAAAAGGTATGTTATTGAAAGGTTTTTTTTTGTCATTAGTGTTGGGAATATGTGGTGTGTGTTCATGTTTCATGTATGAGGCTTGGTTGAAATATGACCTTGTGCTCGGTGCCAAATTTTTAATGGAACATGGTAACTATATGTATGAGGCTTGGTTAAAATATGACCTTTTTCTCAGTGCCAAAGCAGTAATGTCACATTGGAAATAATTATTTTGTGATGAAATTGTAGATCGACAAGAAACTGCTCATGATTATGGAACTGTCATAACATTCATGTATGGGTGGTCGCAAGGGTTTGTGAAATGGTTGGGTATGCCAATAAGGGTCATTGTGAAATGGTTTTATAGGTTTCTTAGTTATTTTTCTGGAAAAATAACTTGCTGGGAATTTGTTTTAAATTGGATTTGTATAAATTTGGATTAAATTTTTTGGAAACTTGTTTATATTTAGTTATATCCTATTTTTGAGATTTTTTTATTTAAACTATTTTATATAATTTTGAAAAACTTTTCTATACTAGTGTCATGAGTAGGGAAGTCATTGGGTAAAACCTACTGAGTTTTATATTCACACATGCTTTGGCACTATGGTTCTTTTTCAGATGATGTTTACCGGGATAGAGTCAATGATATCGTTTCCCATGTTTTAGTACTACCTCATGATGATTGGGTTTTTTCATTGATTTTGGAGCTTGGAGCTTGTGGAGTATGGAGTATTGGTATATTTTGAGATTATTGAGTTGTTTATCCGTTGTGTACATTAATATTTGGTTTGGAATTCTATTGTTGTGATCTTTGATGTGGTTTGACATAAATAATGTTATTTAGCTATCTTTCGTTTGATCATGAATCATATAGTTAATGTTGGTTGGATGGTTTGTTGGTTTATTTCGTAAAGGGTAAATCATCCCCCACTTGTATTTGAATTCCTACAGCATTTATTGCCAGCCTTTGGAATCTTGGGGATGTTGCTTAAGGCCTAGTTAAGACTCATTGTACTATCAAGACAATGACAATTGGCAGGTCATTAAATTTATAGAGACATTAACCCTATAGGATGTCACGACCCGACCCAACGGGGCTCGAGCCGCGACTCCCCAAGCCCGCCTCCAATAGGCCAGGGGCTGGCGACCAGCGCCGAGTAGGCTATCACACACATGGGAGGAATTAGCCTAAGGTACCTGTACACACACACCCACCAACACCTCCATGCAACAGTGCAGAGATAAAACAACTGAAAAGTAAATGCATGCATATAATCTATCCCAAACCAGAGTGCAACAGCAAAAGTACAAGGGCAAAACAGGGCCCACAAAAAGAAAACTACAAAGCGCGTCCAACCTTCTCTGAAGAAGGGAAACGCTGCCACAAACACCCACCGGAAAGCTCCCTCGGCACAGCTACGGTAAACACCCCGGTCAACTCGCTCACTAAGCTCCACCTGCTCCAGGTCCTCCTGGGACTCCGTCAAAAGGCCTGTGGTCTGCACAAGACACAAACATGTGCGGGCAAAGCCCGTGCAGGGGTGAGTATAAACATACTCAGTAGGCACCCCAAAAACCCAAAACCCAAGGGAGAAACTGAAGGAAATAGTCCGCTCAAGCCAGCCAGAGGGAACCCATACGAGAGAGAAACTTCATCTCGTGACCATCCTCGGCTAAACACAACTAGTCAGCTCAGCTCAGCTCAGGTGTATGCCCATACATACACCTTGAACAATCCAGATATACACAACTCACGCCACAAAGCCACAAGAGGTACCGACCTCATCACCAGCAACCGTCCCAACCAGGAGAGTACACCACGAACACTGTCATACCAGATGACACTCATCCGAGAGATACACTCGATCGGGATACTCGCAAACATCTCAGACGCTCACCCGAGAGACCACGCTCGTCGGATAGCGTCACTGAGGAAACATCGCTGAAACACCATAACCACCAAACTCCTCAGAAAGGGGATCGCCGCTAGGTTCTGCTAGGGGATACCAAGACCCACTCCGGTATACGTAGCTCACAGATAGGGGATCACTCCCAGGGTCCGCTGGGGGATACCACGACCCGATCTGGCATACGTAGATTTCACAGATAGGGGATCACTCCCAGGGTCCGCTGGGGGATACCACGACCCGATCTGGCATACGACAGAAGCTCCACACTCAGATAGGGGATCATCGTCCATATAAAGATGGTCACGACGATACCGGTACTCTATATAGTATAACTCGCGATGTAGGGGATCGAACTGACGATGCCGCAACCCTACCGAAACCACGCGCTGAGTAGGGGATCGCATAACCAACGATACTGCAACCCTACCGACACCAAGCGCTGAGTAGGGGATCGTATAACCAACGATGCCGCAACCCTACTATAAACATCATGCTGAGTAGGGGATCGTAAACCCGACGATGCCACAACCCTACTATGCACGACCCACCGCGTAGGGGATCATATTCCCGATGATGCCACAAACCCTACGGGGTTAACCTGCTAGATAGGGGATCGCTGCCCATGAATAAGCGGTCACAGCGATACCAAGAACCCGATCTAGGGTAAAGATGCTAGAGGATCCACTCCAGGCCCACCGGAGGGGTACCACAACTCTAACAGTTTAAACATCTCATCGAGAGGATCACAAACCCATACGAAGGTTGTGATACCACACGAACCCTCGTAGGAACGGACCAAGGGAGAACCCTCAACCACTGCTGGTCCAAACGTCGCTAACCCAAGCGACTCGCCCCAAAGCCACACTGCGCACCTCCGAAGCCAAAACCGAGGCAACCATCGCGTTCCACGTGGAAAAACACGCATGATAGGCTGTTTACTCGCCCGAAACGGAGCACCGGTGAAAAAGGCACTATTCACAGCAGCTAGCTCGCGCGGGGCCCACGCTCCGATCCCGAAACCCATCGAGCGGATCGCACCACGGCGATCCCCTCGGAAAAACAAGCGGAATCGACTACTCGCTCGCCCAAAACGGACTCCCGGTGAAAAAGGTACTATTCACCGAAGGCCAACTCAGGTGGGGCCCACGCCTGGACTCCGAAACTCATCAAACGGAACGCACCATTGCGATCCTCTCGGAAAAACACACAGGATCAACTATTCATCCGCCAAAATCGGACTCCCGGTGCAAAAGCTGTGTTTCCCCGCAAACGCCAAACCCGGCCTCATGGGGCCCGCACCCCGTTTGCCGTCCCAACACCCAGAAACCATCTCAAAAAGTCCGTCATACCATCAGGGTCCCAACGCCACTGACGGCACGTCAAACGGACGCTCCGGGTAGAAGTTACAACGGCCCGAAGTCGTAAAATAATAAAATAATATTATTTTATACGACGTTTCTAACTCTCGGGCCACGATCCTGAACCCTTAAACCCCCAAAGTGAGTTCAAAAGGTCCGTCTCGACGCAAGGAGCGCGTCGCCGCAAACGGCTCGTAAATCGGAGTTACGGTTTGCGAGTTACGGGGGTTTAAAGAACCCCCGGAACAAACTGGCCGGACCACCGCAGGGTCGCCGGAAACAACCGCGCCGCCGCCGGACTCCACCGCGCCGCCGCCGCCGCAACCGGAAACCGCCGCCGCGCCGTCGCCGGATTCCGCCATGGCCGCCGCCGGAAAACCGGGTTTTCGCCGGAAAACTTCCGGGAGCCACCGGGAGCACCCCGGTGCTCCAAATTCAGATCCGAAACATGTTTTGGAAAGCTCGGGACCCGAACTATAAAACCCATATGAAAATTTGAAGAAAAACAACACAAAAACGGGATCCGGGATTGTAAAACTCAAACCGCCTACCTCGCGGGCGAAACGCCGACGTTCTGCCTCAGATCCGCGCTCCAGAGCTTCCGATGCGCACTCCTGGAACGTCCGCCGTCGAATTCTGAGCTCGTGGGTGCTCCGTTGGCTCGATTCGGCAGAGTGGCGGCGAAGAATGGTGAAGAACGACGAAGAACAATAAAAGGGGGGGGGGGCGCTGATATTTATATCAGCCGCCCGCCAGCGCCAAACTCGCCTCGGACCCGACGCCCGATGCGAACAAAAGTAAGGTCACCCCTAGGGTAAACGCGTGGTTCTGAACGCAACGGCGGTCTCAGATTTTCCATCCGAGACTCCGTTCAGAAGTTATTCGAGCCGACACTCGCACACTAACTTGCTACTTATTTACGGAAACGCCCCTGGTGGCGTTTCTCACCGCAGGCCCGCGCCCGCAAAGTTTACACCCCGCCTAGGGTAAACGGCACGTTCCGGACGCAACTGTGCCCTCAGATTCCCGTTCTGAGCTACCGTTTAGGAGATATCACACCCCCGCCATGTGCATAGTATAAAAATACTTAATATTTTTATAAAATTAATTCCGGGCACACCGGGCCTCGGAATCACACGCCGTCTTCGCGCCTAGCTCTGGAATTATTCGTAGAAATATTCCAAAGTCTGCCAGGTCTAAAAACCCGAGTCGCTACATCCTCCCCCCTTAGAACTTTTCGTCCCCGAAAATCCCTAAGCACACGGAAAGCGACTGGACTCTCAACTGGGTCTCACACACCAGCGAGCTCACCAAAAACCACTCAGGGTCTTACCAACGCCCTGAACAAAACTCGAGAAAGCAAAAAAAAAAGAAAGAGTACCGCTAAACAGTGTCTGAAAAACTACTACAGTAAGTAGAAAAGACACAAGGCGTACCTCTATCCATCTGTGGTGCCTCTGGGTCGACTGCCTCCAGGGCATGCAGCTGTCCTCGCCCTCGACCACCAGCTCCCTGAGCTTGGCGTGGACCACCTGGGGGTGGGGGTGGTGGCAACTGGTACTGTCTACCACCGCCTCCCGCTGCACCAGCTCCGACGCCACGTCTGACGCCCTGCGAACCTCTTTGCTCGAGACGCTGCCTCTGCCAAGGCGGTCCATCGACCGGCTCCCTCTCAGCAGCACGTCGGGTCGGACAATCTCTAGCAAGATGTCCCCGACCATCGCAAGTGTAACACCGCCTCTCCTGCGGCTCACCAAAACTGTCCTGCGAGCCCTGTGTGCTCCGAGGCTCAGATCCTCCATCCTGGGGTCGCCTCCTGTATCGTCGGCCACGTCCAGACCCCTGAGTCTGACGTCGGCTACCAGATGCCGATCCGACCGACGAAGTCTCAGCTCTCGAGTGCCCAGCACTAACAGGGGAAAACTGCTCAGCCAGAAAACTCTCCACCACCAACGCTCGCTCCAGCACTCCAGCATAGGTGGGCAGGCACAAGGAAACCACACCCGCTCGGATGTCCCTGCGTAAGCCCTGCTCGAAGGTCCAAGCCCTAAAAAACGGGTCGCGAACCATATCCAGGGAGTAGCGCGACAGGTCTGTAAACCTCGCTGAGTACTCCGACACAGTCAGGCTCTCATGTCGAAGCTTTAGAAGCTCTTGGATCCGCACTGACCTCAGCGTCACCGGATAGAACTGCTCCCTGAAGAGCTGCTCAAACACCGCCCTCGTGAGCGTCTCCTCGTCATGGGACTGCGTCACCAAACTCCACCATCGCCCGGCAGAACCATGCAGAAGGCTCGCCGCTAGGACCACCATCTGATCAGGAGGAGTCCTCACTAGGCGGAAAACTCGAGTAACTACCTCGAGCCAGTCATCAGCTGCCTGGGGGTCTGGATCACCCCGAAACCTCAGAGGTCGCTGCCTCTGGAACTCGTGCAACGCACTCAACCTGCGTGCAACCTCGTCCTGCACCGCCGACACAACCAGCTGCTCGACAGGTGGTGGCTCAACTGGCAGACCACCTGGAGGTGCAACCTCAGAACCTGCGCCCTGCTCCACGGCCAATACACGGGGCGGGACATCAGCACAATCCTTCTGCGGAACCCTTGCTGGTTGTCGTCGTGGAGGCATCCTGAAATACATTCAAGACACACCACAGTCAAAGAGTATATCTGGAGAGCTGACTCAAGAAGGACAAGGATAAACCAAAAACCCAGTCCTATATGATGCATATACCACGATGTCCCCACGACCAGTGTACGAATGTCCCGAGTCGAAAGGCAGGTTATCAGAGTCCTGGTGTATGGATACGTCGGCCGCCGCACCAACACTGGAGTCCCTGGCCTGAAAGCCAAACTCGAAACACCCTAACACTGCCGCTATGCATCCCAAACCAAACTCACAGCTAGAACAGCTACGCTCTGAGATCCCAAAGGTGGAACCTCCTCTGATACCACTCTGTCACGACCCGACCCAACGGGGCTCAAGCCGCGACTCCCCAATCTCGCCTCCAATAGGCCAGGGGCCGGCGACCAGCGCTGAGTAGGCTATCACACACATGGGAGGCATTAGCCTAAGGTACCTGTACACACACACCCACCAACACCTCCATGCAACAGTGTAGAGATGAAACAACTGAAAAGTAAATGCATGCATACAATCTATCCCAAACCAGAGTGCAACAGAAAAAGTACAAGGGAAAAACAGGGACCACCAAAAGAAAACTACAAAGCGCGTCCAACCTGCTCTGAAGAAGGGAAATGCTGCCACAAACACCCGCCGGAAAGCTCCCTCGGCACAGCTCCGGTAAACACCCCGGTCAACTCGCTCACTAAGCTCCGCCTGCTCCGGGTCCTCCTGGGACTCCGTCAAAAGGCCTGTGGTCTGCACAAGACACAAACATGTGCGGGCAAAGCCCGTGCAGGGGTGAGTATAAACATACTCAGTAGGCACCCCAAAAACCCAAAACCCAAGGGAGTAACTGAAGGCAACAGTCAGCTCAAACCAGCCAGAGGGAACCCATACGAGAGAGAAACTCCATCTCGTGACCATCCTCGGCTAAACACAACTAGTCAGCTAAGCTCAGCTCAGGTGTATGCCCATACATACACCTTGATCAATCCAGATATACACAGCTCACGCCACAAAGCCACAAGAGGTACCGACCTCATCACCAGCAACCGTCCCAACCAGGAGAGTACACCACGAACACTGTCATACCAGATGACACTCATCCGAGAGATACACTCCATCGTGATACTCGCAAACATCTCAGACGCTCACCCGAGAGACCACGCTCGTCGGATAGCATCAATGAGGAAACATCGCTGAAACACCATAACCACCAAACTCCTCGGAAAGGGGATCGCCGCTAGGGTCCGCTAGGGGATACCAAGACCCACTCCGGTATACGTAGCTCACAGATAGGGGATCACTCCCAGGGTCCGCTGGGGGATACCACGACCCGATCTGGCATACGTAGATTTCACAGATAGGGGATCACTCCCAGGGTCCGCTGGGGGATACCACGACCCGATCTGGCATACGACAGAAGCTCCACACTCAGATAGAGGATCATCATCCATATAAAGATGGTCACGACGATACCGGAACCCTATCTAGTATAACTCGCGATGTAGGGGATCGAACTGACGATGCCGCAACCCTACCAAAACCACGCGCTGAGTAGGGGATCGCATAACCAACGATACTGCAACCCTACCAACACCAAGCGCTGAGTAGGGGATCGTATAACCAACGATGCCGCAACCCTACTATAAACATCATGCTGAGTAGGGGATCGTAAACCCGACGATTCCACAACCCTACTATGCACGACCCACCGCGTAGGGGATCATATTCCCGATGATGCCACAAACCCTACGGGGTTAACCTGTTAGATAGGGGATCGCTGCCCGTGAATAAGCGGTCACAGCGATACCAAGAACCCGATCTAGGGTAAAGATGCTAGAGGATCCACTCTGGGCCCACCGGAGGGATACCACAACTCTAACAGTTTAAACATCCCATCGAGAGGATCACAAACCCATACGAAGGTTGTGATACCACACGAACCCTCGTAGGAACGAACCAAGGGAGAACCCTCAACCACTGATGGTCCAAACATCGCTAACCCGAGCGACTCGCCCCAAAGCCACACTGCGCACCTCCGAAGCCAAAACCAAGGCCACCATCGCGTTCCACACGGAAAAACACGCAGGATAGGCTGTTTACTCGCCCGAAACGGAGCACCGGTGAAAAAGGCACTATTCACCGTAGCTAGCTCGCGCGGGGCCCACGCTCCGATCCCGAAACCCATCGAGCGGATCACACCATGGCGATCCCCTCGAAAAAACAAGCGGAATCGACTACTCGCTCGCCCAAAACGGACTCCCGGTGAAAAAGGTACTATTCACCGAAGGCCAACTCGGGTGGGGCCCACGCCTGGACTTCGAAACTCATCAAACGGAACGCACCATTGCGATCCTCTCGGAAAAACACACAGGATCGACTATTCATCCGCCAAAATCGGACTCCTGGTGCAAAAGCTGCGTTTCCCCGCAAACACCAAACCCGGCCTCGTGGGGCCCGCACCCCGTTCGCAGTCCCAACACCCAGAAACCATCTCAAAAAGTCCGTCATACCATCAGGGTCCCAACGCCACTGACGGCATGTCAAACGGACGCTCCGGGTAGAAGTTACAACGGCCCGAATTCGTAAAATAATAAAATAATATTATTTTATACGACGTTTCTAACTCCCGGGCCACGATCCCGAACCCTTAAACCCCCAAAGTGAGTTCAAAAGGTTCGTCTCGACGCAAGGAGCGCGTCGCCGCAAACGGCTCGTAAATCGGAGTTACGGTTTGCGAGTTACGGGGGTTTAAAGAACCCCCGGAACAAACTGGCCGGACCACCACAGGGTCGCCGGAAACAACCGCGCCGCCGCCGGACTCCGCCGCGCCGCCGCCGCCGCCACCGGAAACTGCCGCCGCGCCGCCGCGCCGTCGCCGGATTCCGCCATGGTCGCCGCCGGAAAACCGGGTTTTCGCCGGAAAACTTCCGGGAGCCACCGGGAGCACCCCGGTGCTCCAAATTCAGATCCGAAACATGTTTTGGAAAGCTCGGGACCCGAACTATACAACCCATATGAAAATTTGAAGAAAAACAACACAAAAATGGGATCTGGGATTGTAAAACTCAAACCGCCTACCTCGCGGGCGAAACGCCGACGTTATGCCTCAGATCCGCGCTCCAGAGCTTCCGATGCGCGCTCCTGGAACGTCCGCCGTCGAATTCTGAGCTCGTGGGCGCTCCATTGGCTCGATTCGGCAGAGTGGCGGCGAAGAACGGTGAAGGACGACGAAAAACGATAAAGGGGGGGGGGGGGGGCGCTGATATTTATATCAGCCGCCCGCTGGCGCCAAACTCGTCTCGGACCCGACGCCCGATACGAACAAAAGTAAGGTCACCCCTAGGGTAAACGCGTCGTTCTGAACGCAACGACGGTCTCAGATTTTCCATCCAAGACTCCGTTCAGAAGTTATTCGAGCCGACACTCGCACACTAACTTGCTACTTATTTACGGAAATGCCCCTGGTGGCGTTTCTCACCGCAGGCCCGCGCCCGCAACGTTTACACCCCACCTAGGGTAAACGACACGTTCCGGACGCAACTGTGCCCTCAGATTCCCGTTCTGAGCTAACGTTTAGGAGATATCACACCCCCGCCACGTGCATAGTATAAAAATACTTAATATTTTCATAAAATTAATTCCGGGCACACCGGGCCTCGGAATCGCACGCCGTCTTCGCGCCTAGCTCTGGAATTATTCGTAGAAATATTCCAAAGTCTGCCAGGGCCAAAAAATCGAGTCGCTACATAGGATGTCTCATGATATTATATCTTCTTTCCATATCAGGTAAACTAAAAATTACCAATTTCAAAAGAAACACAAATTTTTTTATTTTAATTATTTATAATATACCATTATTTACAAATAACATCTATATATATTATATGTAATATTTAAGAAAACAATTCATTCAAAAAGAATTAAAAGGATTTATATCTAATATCAATAAATAAATTATTCCAGAAGAAATGAAATCTAAAAACTATATTTAAATCATATTCTCATGGTCATATAGTCTATGGGTTGTTAGATCATGTCTCAAGGATTCATACACTCTTGTTGAAATTTGGATCTCAGTGTGCACACATCCCTAAATCTCAATCCTTGATGGAACAAGGTTCCACCCCAAAGAATAAACCACATGCAATCCAAAATTTTACTTAGTGTTGTAATTCCCAATCAATTACTATATAGAGATAACATATCTCTATCATACATATACTATAATAGATACTTAATCCCTTATTTCTTTCAATTAAATACTTTAATTTTTTATAACATTCAATTTCAATTCAAAATAAATATAAATTGTCTTCATTAAAACACATACCTAACAAAATAATTAATTTAATTTATAATCCATAACACATTTCCTACACTCATTTCATAAGATTCATCAGATGATTGATTTCTCCATATCATTCAATATATGTAATAGAATAATCTAAAAAACAATACATTGAAATCCTAAATTCAAAGTGGTTAAAGACAGACCATTCAATTCAAGAAATATATACCAAAGATCTCTATTATTTATGACAAAATTAATTTAAATTACATTTATAATGATGTAATAAATATTATTTTTAAATTTTAGGAATTATATTTGGAATCCACAAACCTCATCGAAGTTATCATCAATCTCCAATAATGTGATTCACATCTAGAATGAATAAATGATCCAAAACAATTCCGACACAATAAATAAAATCCCAATCAACCATGAATTATACCTAATATAAAAAACCATAAAATTTATGAAATAAATAAGTCCCCCATTGAAAATATTAGAACATTCACAAAACATCCTATAAGACAATCAACATAATATTAGATCCATTGAGAGGGAGAAAATGTATTAATAATCCCAAATGAGTTAATTTATGCAACATTTCCCCCATTTGATGTCTTACATTGATGGAATAATTTATCTTTAAAAAATACGATCTATTGGAAATTTTAAAAAAATTGAACCTCCATCATTATTCTGTGGTACTTCCCAACACTGTTTGGTGGCCAATCCTAAAGAAAAGAAAATGTTAATCGATAAATCCTAGTTTTTAAAACGAGTTTGTTTTAGACCACTTGAACCTCTACTAAGGACATGGGTTAGCCTTTTGGTATGTGAACATAATGTGAATACCATAATGAATCAATTGTGGCTACAACAAGTATTTGTTTTGTTTCTCTAGAATATTTACACCAATATGGAACCACAAAATCAACTATGGACATTGGGCGATGCTTTTTCCCAAAAAACAATCTCCCCTCCCCCTCTAAGCTACCATGGACATAAAACACATCCAGAATAGAGAAGGATAACTTATTCTTCAAGAAAACAACGAAAAATGAAAAAAATACATAAAATGGTAAGTTCAGATGTAAATGATTTTTTAACTACCCTAATTAAAGAAATATATCATAATCCCTCAATTATTATAGATAAGTCTATTCCAGTAAACATATATTAATTTATATGATGCTCATTTATATTATATATTGACTCCATCAATGATACATCTTGTACAGTTGTGAATTTTCATTGACAACATTTTTTGTTTGATTAATGTCTAATACCCATCAGTTGAATCAGAAAAATCACTTAATCGAAACAATGTGTTTCTATCATTACTAAATAATTAACTAATTTAATTATATAATAACTAGTTTTATAAATTTTGACAATATATTATATAGTAATGTAATTTTGAGACCACCACTCAATGTATCATTATTATTTGAATATTCAATAGAGTATATTGCTTGATTTACTTTAGGAATTTTTCCATGTATAAATAACTACTTAAATAAAATATAGAATAATTTTTTTATTCATTTCTAAATGTTTACGACTAAATGAATAAGATATTTTGTAATATTAAAATAAATTGATATTAATTTTAGAAAATATCGAACTATAAAATGTGTTTGGTTAATTTTTAAAATGTTTCTAAATTAGTTATTATAAATAATATATTAATATTTAAGTTTTGGTCTTGAAAACATTTTTTAAATTTAAATGTTTTAAAATGGTTTATAAATCAAATTAAATTGTATTTTACCATCTAAAAATTATATGACATGTTCTGTTATATAAAAATAAACACTTTATTATGATATTACATTGGTAATATATGAACCAATCATAAATTAAAAAAATATCATGAAACTAGAAATGAAATTATTTTAAAATTTATGGATTGTTCATAACTAAATAATTTTAATTGTTAAATTTAAAAGGGACTTTATTAATGATATTATCTCAAACACATTAATGTGTTTTTATAATTAAGATTTCTAGGAACTAAATCATGATTATGTATAAAATTATTTGATTAGATAAATATTTTACATAATATAAATTATATTATGAAATATTTATAACTCATAGTTATATTATATATGTAATTTAAAAAAAATTATTTATTTAATAATATTATTGAATACATATTTAAAGTGGATATAATATTCATATATCAAATTTTGGAAGAAAATAAGACATAATTTTTTTAATATTAATTTGATCCAGTTATACAATTATCTCTATTATAATTTTGAATAAAATATATTTTTGGAAATTATATTATAAATGATATGTTATAGGATTTAATAAAAATATTTTTATAATGTATAATGATAAAAAATATGTTTCTTCATTTTTATCTATAATTTTTAAGTTTCGGTCTATATTATATGTCTTTTTTCAATTAAAAATTGGTTTTAATATTCCTTAAATAAAATATGGAAATACATATTTATAAACAATTATTATATAAAATGTTTATTTATTTATTTATTATATTATGATATTCATAATTTTAAAAGGAATATAAAATATTACTTCTATGAGTAATTTTAGTTATTAGTCTTCATAAAATTTAAATCATAAAATTATTTTAAATATGATAATTCAAATTACTTGTTCTCACGATAAAAAGATTATGTAGCCAGAAATCTAGTTTTTAATTTATATAGAACATATAAATTTCATCAACATGGATACACTACACAATAGTTCCTATTATGATTTTTTTATTGTTTATAATAACTCTTATTTTTATTGATTATAGTAAAGGAGGACGTACCAATAAAATTATTTATATCACATTATTTGTTTTGAAAATATGATTATCTTTTTTTTTTAAATTGTGTTTAATATTTTTTAGGTTATTTAAATAATTTAAATTTTATAAACTATGGTGTAAAATGATTTTCATTCATAATGATATAATATAATAAGAATTAGTTTATCTAGTAAATAGATATATGTTTTTTATAAAAAAAATTTATTAAGTATCCATTATATTTCACTTAATTATGAAATTTATATAGAAATTTTATATTTGTGAAATATTAATATATTTTTATCTTATATTTGAATTTATATAATTATAATTTATTTAGATTTTATTCCTTCTATAATTCATGTTTTTATAAATTATATTTATAAAATTAATAAGGTGTTTTATAATTTATGTGATGAATTTATTCTACGAGATAAATCTATTCATTATATAATATGTGGGAATCCATTAAATTATTTTAATCTCATTGGACTATATTTTAAAATTTGTACATTGATATTTATAATAGTTTTCAAAATAAATTTAATGCATATTAATTGTTAGAGATATAATGAATTGAATTATCTTGTGAGTAATGACTCAGAATGAGTGTGTATTTTGGTAGGACAACTCAGTATCCTTGGGGATAATTTCTTCTTACAAAATTGTGAGGGGTTGAAAATCAATCACTCTTGGATTACACATGATTATATTATCAATTTTACAAAACTATATGACTATTATTTGATATTTGATTTCCCCTTTTCATATTATCAATTTATATATGTATAAATATACTTGTCAAATATATTTTGTGTTAAAGAAAAATTGTTTCAGTTTTGTAAAACGATACATATTACTATGGCGTGATCACACTATTTTGTTTGAATAAAATTATTATTCCAAAAGAAATCATTAGAATATTGAAATGTGAAATGAATAAAATGTCAGAAGATAGATATTAGATATGATTCAAATGTTATGAATTTAATATATATATATACTATTTATATTAAATAAGATACTATAAGATAAACCCTAAACATGAAATTGTGATATTCATTCAAAATTTTTAGTTTTCAAGAGCATGGTTATCTAACTAGGCAGGTGAAGATCAGTCAAGTACCCATTAATTTTTATGTTTTAGGAATGAATGATATTAGTGAATATTTAATATATTATTGTGTAATACAACCATATTTTATTTACCATTGATTTTTTTAATCTTTTAATCATAGAAAATTATTTTTGTTAAATTAATTTGTACACACTAATATAAATGATACTTTTGGGACAGATTTGACATTATCCATATAATGGATTGGGTAAAATGGTTACCAACTCATCTATCTATTAATAATATATAATATGATCATAATTATTCCCTACCTAAATAATCAAGGATTCATTTTATAATACCTAATGAAACTCATGATGAAATATTAATATTTTCTCACTAAATATATATGATTTATTTGGAAATTAGTCTAAGTCCCCAGCATTAAACATTACATAATCTTGATATTAGTCAATAATTTTGATATTAATTCATTTCTATGATCTTTTCAGGTTCAGAGTTTTGAAGAATTAGTCCATAACTAGTATAATACTCCTCAAAATATACAATATTTACCATTTCACTCAATATTAATTTTTTCACAAAATAACACTCTTTATCTAAAAGAAGAATTATTTTCTTGCTAAAAATAATCATGAATTAATCCTTCTCTTATCCATCCCTATATCCTGGGAAAAAAATTTCAAAAACATGGTATGATAATAAATAGATGAATAAGGAATATAAAATATGAAATGAAAACATTCGTCCAAAATATATAGAAATCAATGAAATCATAATGTTTACTCATAAGACAAAAACTATAAAAAATTCATCCTCAAATCATAGGATTTAGTAATAAATCATTGAAATAATAAATCATTAAGGTAACAGATGTCATCTATAAAATACTTACATTATATCATTCACAACCACATATGTAGTAACCTTCATTGTTATGTTTTTAATTCCCATCACAGTATATTCCCTAAATATCTTAAAAGAAACCTTAAAATTTACCTTAGTCACATCACACAATGCATTAAAGAGATATAAAAAACTCACCCTCCCATGGTTTATCATGGAACCACTCATATACATAAGAAATATCCATTATCCATAACATACACATAACACATAATAGATGGAAAAATGAAAAATTACATTTCAATATTGAAATCACATTTCATCTATACAATCCACACACTCATAATGGAAATCATATTACTTTTTAATAATATGGTAAACTTGTAAAGTAAAAAATTCAAAAATAATAGTGACATAAATGTTAGACATTACATTCATGACATATAAATTTTTTTTTCAATGATATTGGAATAATCAGTCCCACTATAAATGATAATTATAACAGTTGGAAAAAATATTTTTAAATCAATGTGTCTAATAACACAATGAATTTTTTTAAATTAATTTATAATTGAAATAATTCATGTCTATATAAATAAGCCCTTAATGTAATCTTAAGAACATTAAAATGGAATGAAATTATTTAGATGATTAAATTGTTATAACACTGAATATGATATTTTAGTTACATAGTCCTTTAGCACATGAACAAATACTCAAATAAATATAAATAGATGATAACATATAAAAAAAATATAATACAATGATTATTAGGAGATTCATGATATAATTTTTTAAAGAGAAAAATATTATCAATGTAAAATAGAATTTTTTTTATAACAACAAGTAAGCCTCAATGGAATGTAATTTCTGAAAAAATCCATTAAAAATATCATCTCATTAGATTAAGAAAAAATAAATGACATAATTATGTGTTAAAAATAAAAATAACCCCAATTTTAATAGATATTTATTATAAAAATATCATATTTAATTCACTCATATTCAATTTATAACAAAACCAATGACATGAATATTTAACTCAATAAAATGAGATTCAGTGAAGATTTCCATTACAATATTTTTATAAATAAATTAAGAATTTATCAATGGGGTGATTATGTGTAAAAAAAGAATATACACACAATGTTAAGTTCAAATTACCACATAAATAAGTATCTACTGATTCCACACAAAATCATGGCATAATATAATCAACAAAGTATGTGTAAAACCCAATGAGTGGAAATTGAGTTTCAAAATTCCCTTACATTGAGTATAAATTTTCCCGTTAATTAAATAATATACTAAGAAATAAACAGATGATGATTTTTAAATTTTTTTAAACCTTTTTAAAATTTAAAATTTATATTATATCATTTATTACAATGTCATAGAAATTAGTTAATTATCTGTGTTCAAATCAGACGTTTTGTCGATGTTTGGTACTTGATTAAAAAATGAACATGTTTTGATGCATAGTTATCCATGTGTTCAAAATTATATAGTATACATAATGATAATCATGATTTAAATATCATATATATCTAGTATATAGGTATTTATAATTGTCCATTACATTTGGAGATAAGAAATTAAATTCACCATTCATGAAGATGGTAGGACGTATATACTCATTAACACTACTTTCTTTTCATTGTCATCATAGAGGAATTGAGAATAAATGATAAATTGATGTGTTATAATTAAAATATGATATATATTTTATATATATTACCAAATTTCATTAAATCAAACCCTTATACATTATGTTTATTGCATGAATGAGTCATGTCACTTTGAGGGGGCGGTAGTTCACACATCCTCAAATGAAATTATTGTATTTAAATATTATAGATAACATAAATTTATGTTGTAAATAAAAACTTCATAATAATTTTGAAAATATAAATATAATAAATATCATTTAAAATTACAATTCCATCACAATTTTTACCATGGTATGTGGTAGGAGATAATGGAAGAATCGTAGTTTTCTGATGTTGTAGTTCATCGTACATAAAAAGAGTATGTCTATATTTATTAGATGAAAGTGTGTGTAAGTTTATTTCGAAAACATATAATGAAAATATCATAGTTTATTTATTATACTAGTCATTTATGTTATAATTGGACAAGTAGATAATAGTGTGTGAATAAAGGGAATAAAATAAATGAACATGGGTGAAGACTTTACCTTAAAAATGGGTAACTTCTTTGGAATTGAGCCAAAATTCGTTGTCGAATTTCTATCATCCAATGTTAAGGATTATAAGAGTATGGGAGAGATTTTGGGAGATTATTTGGGAAGATTTTAGATTATTCAAGGAGTTTGAGATAAGTGAGTATGTGGGTAGATGTGGTGGCCTTTTATAAGAGGGAGGAGGGGCACTTTAGAAATTTTTTGAAATATTATTTTATTTTAAATTTATTTTCAATTTATACAAGACCCAGAATAATTTATATTCAAGATAAGATGATTTTAGATCTTAATCGCATAATATATTTTAAATTTTAGATGTTATGTACATTTTTTAACACTTATTTGTTTTGTTTAAGATTTATTTTACCCTTTTAATATTACCATTCTATATTATTATTTACACTTTGTGGGTTATTTTAATTACCATAACAAGTAAAATTACCCTAAAAAGTTACATTAATAACATATTTGGACTTATCATTACATTTTTTATGAATATCACATTTTAATGTATTTTAAAACATTTAATAACCTTTTTTATATTTTAAGTTATGAAATATATCAATTTTGGCACTATTCATACTTGAATAATTTAAAAAATTCATAACATCATAATTAAATCAACAAAAATACATTACCTATATTATATAATGTCATATTAATCTATAAAAATTGGATGCAATAAATTATTTTATATATTTTTAATTTTAATGATTAAAATATCATTTATTTGACATTTCTCTTAATAAAATAATTAATATATCACTCTTGTGTCAATATTTATTCTAATTATATAATCTCTTGAAATTTAAAATAAATTACCATTATATATATAAGTTCATTATATTTATATATAATATTTATGTTCTATGTTTCATGAATTGTATCTCTATAAAAAAATTATTTTACTTATATGAGATAAGAGAGTGACATGTTGTCCCTTTATTTTGTTCCAATAACAATTACATCACATTTAAAAAAAAACACCATTACAAGAATCAAATATGAACCATATATTATGTGGGTTGATATTTATTAATCCAATAGGATTTTTGTAGGGTTTTGGGTAATTTTATTATTCTTATCATATTGTTTGATACCCTAATTTACATGATTTACCTCTAACTATTATAAAAAAATTATCGTTGATATTATTCCTATTATTCAAAAAATTAAAAGTACCCAATTAACACATTTGGACCAAAAAATAATATGGAATCCATTTTTCAAATTTCAAAAATCCGAAGATGCAATAATCTTTTTAAAATTAATTCACATTGTCAAAATAAGAAAGTGGGTATTAAAAAAGTGTTAAATTTCAAAAGATTGACATGGGTTTATGTCCAATTTAAATGTGAATTTGATTTCAATGATGAAAATTTGAATAATGATAAAAAAATCCAATTATACATTTTAAACAATTAAAAAGATAATCTAACTATATAAATAAATTTGATGAAAATGATTATATCAATTAAAATGTAGTATTTTAACTATTCATTAACATATGAATTTCATTCGAAAAATAAAAAAAATAACAAAGGTAAATTTTTTTGTGCCACTTCTAAATAAGAAGTATATTTCATCAAATATAACATATAAATGCGAAAATAATTATTTTTAAAATGGGTTATCCATTAAATGGTTGTAAAATGACCTTTTATAAAAATTAGAGTATTTTATGCATAAAATTTTGTTTCATTCTAATTTGAAGCCCCCAAAAATAATTCGATAATGTTAAAAACATTTAAATACGTGTGTAATAAAACTTTTTCATATTTTAATTCATTCCCACCATTACCATGAATATGCATTAAATAAAATTTAAAATAATAATTATAGTATTATATTGTTTTTTGGTATAACTCCACGTTGTTTGCAATATTTGATTTCGAAGAAACCTTTGGTGCTGTGTCAGGTACTCTATCAGAATATGTATTCTTCTGAATGTAAAATTAATATATTATGCATAAATATTAATTGATTTGAAAATAAATTATTCTATAAATAACTAGGTTGTTATATCATTCCACCTTTTGGAAATTTCTTCCTCACAATTTTATAATTGGGAATGGAAACATTATTGAAAATATCACATTAAAAAAATTGTAAAAAACTATCACTTTAAAATAAAGAAAGCTAATTTCAATGGCCACCTGAGATAACACATACTAGGGTTCTATGTTAGAAAAAATGAAGATGGAAGAAAAAAAAGTTTACAAGATTTGATGTAGAGTGACATAAAACATGATCAGAAGAGAGTGAATAACTAGAAAACCATAAACATAAGATAGGTTAAATGGTCATTGATTCTCTAGTAGGAAAAGTAAACAGGCAACATTTCTGTTTTAAGGTCCTTTTCCAAATGATGTATAATTTACTAATGATCTTGACTATGAACATAAGGAAACATAATTAATTAACTATTAGAGTTTCATACTTCAATAAATATTGATTACAAACTCATCTATCCAACAAGGATGAGAATTCATGATGAAGTTGTCACACATGAAGTGCTAGATTCAACTTCAATAGTATACACATTTCCTCAAAAGAGAAACTATTTATTAACCCTATCTTTATACACTAACCAAAACCAAAATGTTTATTAAAATATTAGATAACACCCAAAGATAATAATAATTTAAATGATTCAATACTACTAATAATCAACAATAGTAAACCAAAAATACCCCATGTTCAATAAGGACCATTAAAAACAATATTCTTTACAATTCTTCATAAATAATAATCCAAACTATGATAGAATCACAATATTTAGAAAGATTTGATCTTATAGTCTTCCATGATAATTCCAAACATTTTAGTCTAAATAACATCGACTATTATTAATGTATCATTCATAAAAATAATTAACCTAATCGCAAATTCCTCAAAATTGGTTAATCATTTCCATAAATAACATAAATCACCAGATGTACACAATACAAATATAGATTCATCCAAATTAAAATTCAACCATTATAACTCATATTAAAACTCATAATATTTTATTTTTCTTAAGCATATAGTGCTTCCAAAAGAGCTAATATCTTCCAAAACAACATTTATCACTTAATCACCAAATAAAATAATTGTACTAAGGATTAACATTTTATAAAAAAAAGTTCCCAAAATCAACTTATTATTGATTCATATAATCTTTTAAATAAAAAGTATAATTTATCATTTGATTCTCGTGGAATTTTTGGACATTATAGGTTGTCACCCATCTTGGAGGTTCTCCCATTTATAAAACTAAAAAATAACCCTATCACGTTTTAACATATATTGTTTCCTTGTACATATCATTTTTATCCAAACTCTTAATTACATCAATATATATATTCATTAAGTATTATATATATTGACATTTTTTTATTACAACTCCTCATGGTAAAATAAAACTTTTTCCAAATAATAAAAATCACAGCTTGATCATCGTGTCTAACTAGTATCATCGTCATCTTGTTCACATATGTTGAAGGTCCATGCATTAAAAAAAATTATTTAGAGATCCTTCAAAATTATTTTCTTCCATTATTCTAATACAACTTGTTCAATGTGAGAAATATTATTGATCAAAGAAAAATATCTTTTAAAATTAATCATGTATGACATATATTTTCAAAATAACTCATAAATCATTCCTTTTATAAAATAGTCGGACCAAGTTAGAGTTGAAACATTTCGTCAATGGTACATCAAAAATACCGTAAGAATGTTTTGAAAGAGTGTATCTTAAAATAAAATATAAATAGGATGAACAGAGGTCTTTTTCTCCTGAACATTTTTAAAAATTATAATATAAATTAAAATCTTATGATAAGGTAAAATATTTTAAAATTCTATAAAAATATATACCATTATTGAAAATTTGAGAATATTATGAAAATATAATTCGATAAAATAAAACCCAGGATCGAAGATGGTATCAAAGAATATTGGATGTTTTTTATATCTCAAAAAATTACTTTGAATTGAATTTTATGATAGAAAAATTTTCACAATCATCTGAACTATACATTGCAATAAATATTCCAAGCCTGTCATTTGGAATAGATATGAATTTTTTTAGATCTTCCATATATTTGTGACTATGTCTCCTTGAAATGAAAAATTTATAAACCAGTGATTTAAAATAAATAATTGACATATATATTTACCATGTGGTTATCCAAAACACATAATCCCTAAAGTTTTTTAAACCATACCTATGTTACCAACTGTAAGGCCCCATTAGTAAACATTACTTAATCTTGAGATAAGTCAATTATATTAACTTTAACTCACATCATGGATATTTTTAGGTTTAATATTTTAGTGAATTAACCCATAACTATTACATTACATCTCAAAATTTACAATGTTTACTCTTCTACTCAATATCAAGTTTTTACAAAATAAATCTATTTATATAAACTATAATTAATTTCTTGGAAAAATATTTTTAAGTTCTTCCATTCCCTTATCCTTCCTTATACCATATGAAAAATTATTCAAAAACATGTTATGACCATAAAAATCTAAATAAGGGATGAAACAATTAGTCCATGAATACATAGAAATTAATGAAATCATATTATTTACTCATTAAAGAAATGTTCTATAACATACCTCATTAAACATAATATTTAAGAATAAATCATAGAAATAATAAATCGTAATGTTAAATTATTGTATCCATATCATACATAAATTTTTTCTTTCATTTCCACCTAGGGAGTAACCATCATGGTTACCTTTGGAATACCCATCCCATTATATTCCAAAAATATGTAAGGATAATGCTTAACGTTCAACTTTATCACATTACCCAACGCATTATATAGCTATCATGGGATCATAATCCCTTGGTTTAACATGGAACCTCACATATACTTAAGCATTTCCCAAGAACCATAAAAAATCATAACATGTAATCTTAGCATAAAGGAAGAAAAACATTTATGCTTTGAAATCACATATCATCTTTACAAGTCGCATAGTCATAAATAAAAACATATTAATTTAAAATAATATTATAAAACATGAAAGTAAAAATAAATACATAATAGTGACCTAAAATAGATAAAATCAATTTCTGACATCTATATATAGTATTCCAATTTATTGAAATAAATAATCCCCTTTACAAAGTCAATTAAAAAAATATAAAAGCAGATTTCTAAAACAATTTTTCCCATAATATATTGAATAATTTGACATGAATTTTCTCCTAAAAAAATTCATGTAAATATAAATATTTCCTTAAAATCATTTTGAAAATATGGAAATGAAATAGAAGGTTTTAGAATATTAAATATTATAACATTTAAATTGATCTTTTAGTTAAAAAGTTTCTTACCACATGAGAAAATATGAGAATAAAAATAACAAAAGTTTAACTTTTAAAAAAAATTATAATATAATTAGAAAAAGGTTATTTGTGATATAATATGTCAAAGGGAATTATATAAACAATGTAAAGGTTAATTGGTTCATATCAACAAATAAAACGCAATAGAATGTAAATCGAGACAACATCCCTTACGATGATCGTATCCTTAGTGTACGGATAAATCATTGACATAATAATTCATAAAAAAATACTAATACACACAATATAAATGGATATATAGTGCGAAACAATCATAAATCATGCACACATATTCTTGGAAAAAGAAAACCAATGACCTGGATATTAACCACATTAAAATGAGATTGAATTAATATTTATCTTACAATATTTATATAAATGAGGTAAGAATATATCAACAGAGAGATTATGTTTTGAAACTTTATATCCAAAAAAAGGTAACTAGAAATTACTACATAAATAAATAATCATTTATTCCACACATAATCTTTTTATAATATAATCAACTATGTATTCATAATACCCAATGAGTTGAAAATGAGTTTAGAAATTCCCTTACCCAACGTCTGACTTGTCCGTTTCAATTTTTAACATCTTAAATAAAATATTTATGTTGTTTTTTCTATTTATTTAAAACTTTTTTAAATTTTATTATCCATTTTATAACACTAATTACCATTTTATATAAATTTTGTAATTATATGATTTTATATCAAATATTTTGTCAATGTTCGGTACTTGATTAAAAACAAACTTGTTTTGATGAAACTTATCCATTCGGTAAAAATAACCTAATATACATAATGATATTTATTATGTAAATATCACATATATCCATTATTTATATATTTATTATAGTTCTTAAAATTTGGAGATATGAAATGAAATGCACTATTTATGGAGATGGTAGGATGTACGTATGCATGAACGCTACAATCATTTTGTTTCTATCATAATGTAATGAATAATAATTGAAACATAGGTATGTTATAATTAAATTATTATATATATTATATTTATTTAACATATTTTCATTTATTTAATTTGTTAGATGTTACATGTATAGCACAAATTATTCATATAACATTGAGGGGGTGGTAGTCTTCATTTCTTTAAATGAAATTATAATATTTTTACATTATCGAAAACATAATGTTTTGTTCTAAAAATGTTTAGATTCATATTGATGATATTAATATAATATATATTATATAATTATATTTCCATCATAATGGAATCCATGAGAGGTGGTAGTAGAAAGTTGAACAATCGTCATTTGCTGGGGTAGTAATTTTTCACTAAAAAAACAGTATGTTTATATCCATCAAATGGAGGTGTGTGTAAGTGTAGTTATAATAAATAACATGAAAACATACTAATATATTTTGGATGATATAGTTTTTATGTAATCAAATAATAATAATATAATATGTAGTGAACAAGGAAAATAAAATAAAGGAACTCCAGAGAAGATATTACCTCTGAAACGGGTATCTCATTTTGATTTGATCCAAAAAGGATTTCTTGAAATTCCTTATGACCATGTTAATGAATATAAGAGAAATGTATTAATGTTAGACGATTAATTGAGTGTAATTTGGATGATTCAAGTTGATTGAGATGTGTGAGTAAAGGAGTAGTGGTTGTGGCCTTTTATAAGATTAGGGAGTTGTCTTTATGAAAGTATTGAAATATTACTTTATTAAAAAAAGATTTTAGATTTATAAAGGTCAGAAACATATTTATTTATAATATCAGATGATTTTGGGATGTATACCCATTATCCAATTAATATTATACATGTTTTTAATATTTTTTAACCCTTATATGTTTGTTTTAAACAGTATTTTATCATTTTAAATCATACCATGATGTTTTATTATTTACACTTTCTAGGATAATTTAATTACCGTAACATGTAAAAATACCCACAAAAGGGATGTTAATGAGAAATTTGAAGTAATCATAACCATTTGGTATAATCTTATATTTTTATTAATTTTAAACCATTTAATAAACTATATCAAATTTTATGTTGTGAATTATGTCAATTCTCACACTACTCACACATGTTTTTTTTAAATCATAATAGCATGATTACTTAGAAAAAAATAAATTTACTCAATCATACCATGTATTATTCCTCTTTAAGATTCATATATGACCTAAATTATATCATATAATATTTATATTAAAATTTATAATATCATTTATTTTATATTTCTCTAAATAAATAATTATTATATCACTGTGGGGTGAATATTTATAGAAATTATTTAATCAATATAAATTCAAAATAAATACATATAATTTATATAATTTCATTATATTTTGAGAGACTATTTATGTTCGATTATTCATAAATTGTATCTCTACATTAAATTTTTTATATTTAATATAGGTAAGAGGGTGATAGTTTTTCAATTTCTTTTGTTTTAACAATAATTACATCACATTCATAAGAAAAAGTACATTAAAAGAATCTAATCCCACCGTTAGGTGATATGGTTGTATTTTAATAAATACAATAGAATTTTGGAAGTTGATAGTGTAATTTAATTTTTCTTATCATATTGTTTTTTAACCAAATTTACATGATCTACCTTTAACTATGATAAATAAAACATACCATAGTTACTATTACTAATATTAAAAAATACACTATTAACACAATTTGGATGAAATTATTCAAAATATGGTATCCATGCTCCAATATTAAAAACATAAAAGTTGTAGTAAATAAATTATAATTTATACTCCTTTTCAAAACTACAAAGTTGGTTTTTAAGTAGTAAAAACTATCCAAATATTGAAATGTGTTTATTTCCAATTTAAATGTGAAATTACAATCAATGATCAAAATTGGATTAAATGATAAAAAATTAATTTTATTACATGTTATAAATATTTTTGAGGTAATATACCCATATAAATAAATTATCTGAAATGTAAGAGTTGAATTAAAATATAGTATTTTCAAAATTCATTAAAATATGATATTCATCCAAAAATTATGAAATTTACAAAAATTGTAAATTATAATGTTTTTCATCTAAATAAAAATATTATTTCATAAAATAAAACATATAAAATTTTAAAAAAAACTATTTTTAAAAATGGTTCTCCTTCAAATAACAGTAAAATTTCTTTTAAAAATATTAGATTATTTTATCAATAAAATTGTTTTCATTCTAAAATTAAGCCACTAAAATTTACGGCATAATGTAAAAACATTAAAAAATGTTGTTTATTTTATTTTCATTATTTTTTTCATTCTTTACAATACAATATCTAGGCCTTAACCAACGTTTAAAATAATAATAATATGTTAATATTATTTTTCAGTATATCTACACATTGTCTGCAACATAAGATTGTGGAAAACACGTTGTTATGTTTCCAGTACCCTATCAGACAAAAGTGTCCTCATTAATGTAAAATTAATTTCTTGTTCATAAATTTTAATTGAAATGAAAATGTATTACTCTATAAATACTTAGGTCAATACTATTAGTTTTTAGTTAGATGACCTTCATTTGATGTCTTTTATGAAATGATGTTAAATGTGATATCCATTAGATAAAATATGATATTTTTTATAAATATCATAATTATAATCAAACATATAATTTAAATTTTAAATGTATTACAAATATTTATGAATCACTTTATATTTTTCACTTATGTAAATTTATTATATAATATATTACGTTATATAAAAATAGTTTCCTCTTAAATCATACTCTTGATGTTATAAAAAATGAATATAAGATACATATATGAAGCATATAATGATTATATAAATTATTTCATTACTATTTATGGTTTTTTAAATTTTAAATTTTATTTGATGTAAATATAAAAAAATTGTGAATGAATTTGAGAAATTATTACCTGATATTTTCATTTTTTTTAAAATAAATATAGAAGGAATATGATGTGAACGTTTCAATTTAATATAGAAAACATAAGTTGTGATATTCCAAAGAAAATGAATAAATATTAATATAGAGAGTCTAACTATGAAAAAAACATTATTGATAGAATAATCAGTGTTCATATTTCTTATTATTCATGAATAAGGTAGTCATATTATATAAATACTCTTTATTTGATGAAAAAAATGTAATAGTTTTATTTAATTTTTATTTTATAAAGGATAATTTAAAATGGTAATAATGGTTTAACTAATTACTATGGTGGGGTGGTTATGTTATTGACAATGGATGGGTGGTTTTGTGATAACCCTAATTTAGGAGGGTCCATGGTTTCCCCCCACTAAATTATGTATTGAAATAAACCAAATAGTTATTCTATTTGTGAGAGTGATTGTAAAAGTGATATGTACATGATGTCCCAAACTAAATTCATGTTTTATATATTCTATCGAGGTTTTTAATGAATATCATATAATTTACCATGGTGGTATAAAGATATTATGTTTAAAAGAATTTATATTATACTATTAAGGGTGAAAATTATAATATTTTGAAAAGAAAATTATGAGTTTCCATGATTGAAAATATGTTCTTATAATAATTTTTCAGTTGTGATGTCTTTAATAATGGATAACTAAAATCATTAGTAAAAATAATTTGATTTATGTATTATGGAAATATTTTTTTATCCATAAGAATATTTGAAAATGGAAATTTCTTATATGTTTTCAGGGAATATTTGGTTTCATTCTTTAATATTTTTATTATCCTTATTGATACTCTTGTAGAAGTCCCTTGTTATAAAAACAATTCGACATATGTTATGGATGGGTTAGGACATGGATGAAGGTTAGTTAAAAATCATAATGATAATTCATAAATATAAAATGTGTTTGTATTTAATTTTTTAATATTGAGAAAATTTGATACAAATAAAATGATTATAGGTTTTTAAATCATGGTGATGTTATGTATGATTTATATCCTATATTTCTAAAACTATAATCCTAAAATGATCTAAAAAATGAGAGAATGTGATTTATTAACAAAAACTAAATATCATTTCATGTGTAAAGACATGATTATGTAGTAGATATCATAAGAAAGATTTAGATTATTTTAGATGATGGTATATTATTTCTTATAATAAAATTGAATGATTTTACATTATTGTAAATTTGAAATTACATAACATTATAATTATACCATTTTCTTCATCAAAAATATGTTTTCTCAGAATTATTACCCAAAGAGGAAATAATGATGTTGAATTAGGAAAGAAACATGAGGAATATACCATTCTCATTTAGAAACCCCTCACTGTGTAATTTTTTTTAGAAATTATTAATAGTTATGGATGAGATTACACAAGAAATAAAAGGTGGTTATATCCCTAAAATAGAGAAACCATATTTACCACAGCGAAGCATGTTCATAGTTGCGCATTTAATGAGGAAACATCCCCTATAATTCAGTGTATCATTTACCCAAAGGGCGGAAGTGGAATGGATTAAAACATATGTTTTTTTAATTTCATGGGTTGTTCATCTCATTAAAAGATAATTATTTATAGTTACTATGTTGAAGGGGAATAATACTAGTGACAGTCATTTGGTAAGAATACTAGACATATGATTGAGATTTATAAAAAAAATGAGATGATGTTAGACATTGTATTGATATGAAATGAATTGAATAAGGTCAAAATGTTGAAGATTTATTGGCCACATGGAAATAAATTATCACCCGATTTCGAAGTCATGTACACAATTTTATTCAGAACTATAATATTATGATTAATATGATTTAATCATGTTTAATACATGATATATAAGATTAATAACGTCTAATGAATGAAAAATTATCAGAAACCATAATTTTTTGATGAGAAGGTCGAAATTTGGATTTTTGTTTATTATTTATTACAGGAGAAGAATAATATATCTTCTATGTATTGTATGAAATAGGGAAACACACATTAAATAAATATGTAGGGAATAATATCAAGTTCCCATATTGTGAAAACTAAGGTGAAAACCGCTTGGTAATGACGTAGTAAATCTAGTATATTTTTTCTTGATATGTATATATTGGGAATAGGACACGTGAATATAAGGAAAATTATTGTACACACAATGAAAATTAGACAGTCAGATTCATTAATTTCTATGTGTTTAATAATTATGACAACTTCTATCTGATATTTTTCAGACATATTCTAAATCATCTTGATTTTATGAAAAAAGGAGTGGAAAAATATTTTTCAACTATTTCAGATGTTTTTGGGAAATCAAATGATTATATGAAATGTTTTTTTATAGTTTATTCAAATTATTTCAATACCATTATAACTCTAGAACATCAAATTGCATTTATTTTTATAAATTTCTATGTTCAATGGAATCATCACCAAATGGAAATAATATTATAATTTTGGTGAAAACAACATGTCAAAATATAAAAAAACAAAAATATATTAGAATCATCCTATAGTTTTAGGTTGACTGTATTTCCAGATAATCTTTCTAAAATTACCATGGTATGTCTGATATAATTTTATATATTTATTTGTTTTTAGATTATTAAGATGAGATAAATTTTGGAGCCAATAAGGATTATTGGACTTGTTTTACATCATTGTTAACCTACCCAAAGGCTATGAAAATGATTAAATATGGAAATGAAGGATACTTATCCCATGTTTATGAAATTAAAAGAAGAAATTCAAAGTAGTAATTTCCTAATCATAAATAAATTTTTGTAGGTGTATCTGGATGATTTTACTTGTATTAAAATTAATATAAATGACGAGTATTCTTTTGATTTAGTACAACATGCAACATTTATTTCAAAATACATTTACTAAATTCTCATATATAATTTTGTGAATATAAAATATGTTATTATAAGTTATAAAAATAGTTCCATTTGTCTTAGAACTCCAAAATTGGATTGTTTTTTTTATTTTTTAAGAAGATATATGGTTTTATGAGACATTTAATTCATTATAAATCCTTGAATAACATTCTTTTTATGAAAACATATCATTTTACCCACATAAATGAATTTTTAATCATCTCTAGAGGGTACAATAGTTTTTTTAGATAGATATCAGTTCATTGTGCCATTCATTAATGTGGAATAATGTAGATATTATAATGATGGTTTTCACACTATAAATAAGCATTAATTTTTTTAGTGATTCCCTTTTGGTTTTTTATTGAAGTAACTCTATTTATAGCATTTATGAATATATTCAACCATCGTTTTATCCATATGTTTTTGGTTATTTTAAATAATATACATTTTTATATTGTAAAAGACATGCAAAATATAACCTAAACCATCAGATTAGATTTAAAACCATAAGAGCAGAGAAACTATAAATAAAATTTTGTATGTTTGAATTTTAGTTATAACATTTTTTTATCATTTTCCATATTATTAATATATATTAAAATAATATTATAGATAATAAAACAATTTTTTTTGAAGAATGTTCATTTAAAATAATGGTCAAAGAGATTCATATTCTTTTTGTATTAATATGTTACTAATGTCAGTTTATGTATTTTCAAAGACCCATTTCACACAGTATTAAAAGAACCCATCTCTCCAAAAGGACACAAGAATTACTACCCATAAATTTGAGGATATAAACTAGCAATGAGGGTATGAGGTGTTACAATAGAGTGACTATATAGTAGTAATTAGAGTACACATCTGTGAATTAATTAGAAAATAGTTGATGCATAATCTATGGAACTAGATTAAAATAATATAAATCATCCAAATGATAATATTAAATAATCATCCACATAAATAACATTTACCATTTAAAAAATGATTTAATGTTATATGTATAAAAAAAAGTAATAAAGAACATGAATAAGACACACTTAAATACAATTGTATTAATAGATTTTAGATACAATAGGTATGATGTATTTTGAATTGTATATTTGAAAATTCCATGATCCCAACCCATAATAAGATCACTAATCAACAAGAGTGAATCAATATATATATATATATAATTTGTAAACAATAGATAACTACTTTATTGTAATATTCCACATGTGAAAATAGTATTAAACAACATGGACTAGTTCCCAATGTGTATAACTAGGGATGCCTCATATAGACCAGTTATCTCATCCAATTGTATGCTCAGAAAAGTCACAATCCTATACGAGCTAGGTCCCTTGATGTATGACCAGGTATACCTATATCCATATATACAAATGTATACAAAAGTCAAAGGATATATTCCATGATCTCCCTCATCAGTTACATAATTTAAATAATCAAACCTATGGGTTAAAGATGACATACCATAACCCCCTAGTCCATTACAATCCATTATTCAATAGGTTTCATTTATTCCTAAGAGGCAATTTCCATACTGATATTTTTCACATCATGAATTTAATATAATCATGATAATGGAAATGGTAGTGCCCATACACAATTAACATTTTCAATCGAAAAGGGAATCTTCCCTAAAAATATTTATCTTAGTCAACATTTTAATGTAAAAATATTTATTTATTTAACATAAATAACATTATATAACAGGGAAAATGAGGAATGTCTATCTCCATTTGTATAACATAATTCAAAAATCCACCCACTAAAATATGGTGATCATATAAACCCATTGGGGTGGTTTAATCAATGTTTCGATTAACAAACTCAAATCATAGGTGTCGGAAGTTCAGTTTGAGTGCCACTAATAATGTCAATGTGATAAAAGGGAAATATATAATTGTTTAAAAATATTAATTAAGAAAATTAATTAAATTTGGGGAAATTTTTGAATGATTTGGCATGATGTAAATGGTAATATTTAAATATAACAGTAACCCATGTGGAAAAGGTATATATAATCTATCATATAGTTCTTGAAGAATGGTTACCTATTATCCTCCCTTGGAGGTTCGTTATTCTCATGAAAAAGAAAGAATTTTAAAAATCAAAAAATGAATATTAACTACCAATAATATAACTCTAATGACAATTGAATAAATCAATAAAAAATCATAGCTTATCCCTGGAAGGATCTAATAAGATAAATAGTGGTTTGAATAGTGTCTAGCAAAAAGAGTAATAAAAAAATAGATTTAGGTCACAAGAGGTTATTTGATGGTAGAGATGAATAATAAATCTAAAAGAAGAAAGGAAAAATGTGGGTGAGTTGTTAAAGATAAATAGGGAAAATTTACATCTTCCCCAAATATTAATGTCTACACAGCTTAGCCACATGATTTTCGAAAATAGGCCTAACACTATGATTACCACTATCCATGGAAAGTGGACCCTCAAAATTGGGGATCATTATATTTTAACTAGGTTCATCGTACAAAAAGCCATATATGGATCTTTACAACACAAAAAAAATTGTTTCCCTAAACCATTCAACATCTTGTGAATGTTTTTTCCATAACAATTCAACCTAAGTAATATGGAATGGGACGTTCATGATCTTATCCCTTTGTACCATAATACAATGCATCAATCTCTAAACAGGACCTGGACAGTCTTGATTCCACATTAAATTGATTATGAATTTTTATAAAGATAAAAAAATATATAAAAATAAATTAAACGTTTACATGCCATGAAAAACATAGTTTATTATATTATTCTCCCTTAAAGAAACATTTCACTGTGTATCCCTTCTAGGGGTCATGAAATATTATCATCATAATATTTTGGTCACTAAGCTCATAGATAAGCCTCTCACTCTAATGACTCGTCATGTAGGTGGAAATTATACAAAATATCATATACCTACATAAAAGATAATCTTTTTCTCTCCATTGTGTCCTGATCCATAAAATAAATATGGATATCCTCAAATAAATCATCAACATCTATATCCACATCATTTGGATACCACACAAGAGATGGATTTTAATAGTATTAGAGAAACTGTGGAACATGGATGACATCGTTCCTATCTAAGTAACTCTAATGAAATTTAATTGGATATTATACCAACATAGATCTCTATTCAACCTAAATATTTACAAAGAACAGTTCGGAAATATTCCATTGTCATATTAACGGTCAATATAATAATCTATTCAATATAAATAAAAATACATGACCCCTGACCTCTGAATCTGTAGTTAATATTTATAAATAAGCATATGATATCTTTATCGAATGATATGTATCCATTAACTTCAGAATAAACTGAACCTTATATGTGGTCTTCTGAATGATACGAGGTCCACGTATTACTACCACACCTATCTCTAACCATTACATGGTGGAACAACACATCCTATCATATGAATCCACATAATTATCCATCTATATCATTACCTATGAAATAATTCTATATTAAAACTCATATAGATATGTATTATTCTCCCATGAAAACCCAAAATCATAGACACGTTGATGAAGCATGTCTTATAGTACATGTATCGTCTCATCTTACATACTCACAATCTATATGGGAAAGTCTATTATCAAAATCTCATATGTAACCCGATATTTTCCTAACCCCTTCAAAATGGTTTTTATGATATGACTATACCTAACATAAATGATAGTATGAGGGAACCTGTATAGAAATATGATCCCATAAACATACTATCTCTCAAGACCAACCCCTTATAATGACTTTCTAATAGGTAATATGTGAGTTCCCGTCTTGATCATCTTGTTGATCACCTAGAATAAATCACTACATTATGATTATCATGACATATTAGTCCCAAAATCCATTGTGATATCATAAAATTTTCACTCATGTGTGGGAATAAGGATTTAAAATCCCTCATAGCTGCTACTGTTCTTCCTCCAACTCCTAGAATATTGAACATTAGGAAACAAAACTAGTTATCTCCCTTTTAATACTAGGATACCAATACTGGTGACACATTTCACAATAATATATTATAATCCCATGGTGCATATCTTATATAGATGTATGAGGATATAACATCAATTCCATTTATAGAAAATTATGAAACCTATCACATCCATGTAGGTTCAATACCCCCATCCTCATCATTGATCTACCCGGACAGCTGGCCCTCACCTTTCACTCTCTCCCTTAGGATAGGTACTTTGAATATGATAATTAAATCATATTTATTATCTCTAAAATAGATTAGTTCACTAGTAATACTATAATTAATGGGAATATATGATGGTCCTTAATCATTATGCGCATCTTTGTAAAAAAATCATATTAACATCCACTCACTGATGGTATCATGGTCAATCAGTGTTTGATTCCTTCACCTGAGAGAACCAAAACATCATTTCCTTTCAGAGGATTATAGATAAGACCATAATTGAAGTATTTAATTTATTTAACCCACCTTTTCATAATAAGGGTCAAGTCACACTATATGTAAATATACAAGAAGATTTGGCGGTCCATATACACAACAAAATTCAATACCATTTGGAAATTAATCCAATAGTTGTAGGCGTAACAAGCCTCTACAATGAAAAAATTTAGTTTTATTTTTAATTAATCAAATTTGGTATCAAAATATGAGACCTTTACACCATGACAAAATATTCATATATATAGAAATATCATCAATAGACTTTGATGTGTCGTATTAAATGGTATTTCTTTGTCTTGGATCTCTTAGAATAAAGACCAAGGAATATTTTAGTCATCCGTTCATCTCCTATAAGGCTATTGCACATACATATGGCCCTATGAACATCGCACTATTCTTAGTAAATTGAATTAATTATGCCTATTTATTCATGCCACATGAAGAATTAATATTGATCCAATTCTATAACACTACATATGCTAAAAACATTCTACTACTACAACTATGTAATTACATCTCACACATTCTTTGGGTCAACTATGTTTGATCATTTAATACAAATAAAATAATTACTCCACCTCATCAGAATAACTATAGAATTTAGTGGCCTTAACATATATTTTTTGTTCTATCAGTGTATTCAGAATGATCTAATGATGTTTTGAATGGTAATTATGAGTATTAAAAAACACTAATATGTCATCTATGAGGTATACACAAACTGAATCCAAATATGATTAGAAACCATAATTTATTAGGTAAATAATGATAAATGGTCTGTCAATTAGACCAAATGAAATAACAAGATACTCATAAAGACCATACCTTCCATATGATGTTGTATAAGGTATGTCTGATTGTCTAAAACATACCTTAGAATACCCCAACCTCAATCATATCATTGATAAAACTATAGCTCATTAGATATAATAACTGAATTCATATATATGTTTGAAAGTACAACTAGTTATCCATATAAAGATGATCAATAATCTAGTAGTCCACCATATGCCTAACGGTTGTAACCACCATCTTGGACAAAAGGATTGTTGATCACCACGGAAAATTAATAGGTTATACATATCCCTTTGATTTTATATACCTTAGCTATATCATGAGATATTGTAACTCAGTAGGGGAAATTATATAAGGATAAATTGGCGTTGGTGTATCTCATAGAACTATCCCAATAAATAAATAAACCATTCACCTAGTAGGTATGATAGAAAATTTATTAGAAATACATCTCCGAATTTATTTGATATAGGAGTAAAATCATCATAACCCACTATTTGATAATATATATGGAGGAATGTAATCAGTTTCATCACTCTAACAGACCCAAGATGCCATATTCTAGCTCTACTAACATCATGATAACATATTACAAATTCAATACAAGTACCTCCCCCTGGTGATGTTATATAAACCCTTCAGTTATATTAATCCACGTAATAATGAAACTGGAATAACAAATACATTTTGTGAAACATATTGACATGAACATCTCATGGATGAAGAGGTTCCAAATAAAATGATGTCCTTATTATAAAATGGGACACAATTTACACTAGAATATACACTCTAATAGTATATCGAATTTATATTTATTCTTAATCAACCAAATAAGTACTGAGTTTTTATCATGAGGATATTTACAATATATATGGATAAAAATGAATATAAATCTAGAATTCTATGAAAAATTATTATAATGAATATTCAAAAAAATCATACCTTGAATTATATAATTTCATTTACTCTACTCCTCTAGCACACGATTTACCTCATAAATCTAGAATGTCACAATGCCTTGAGATATAATATGAACTTATTGAGTAGGTCCACTCTAATAACACTATATAAGAGGAGTTTAAAACCCCTTTATAGGACCACCACATTAGCTTGATAGGCCAATAAAACAATATCTCTCCACCAAAAAAGTGTTTTTAATCCTTATCCTAGACATGACGTTGTTACTGATACTCTCTCATTTTTTATTATAAGGAAGATTCTACGAACCCTCAATATATAGACCATTTTGAAAAAGGACAATAAGAGAGAAATTTTCCTCCCACATTGAGGATTAATTTTCCACTAATTCATATACTAATAAAAAACAGAAAAACTTATATTACATAAAATATGAATGGTACGTCCTTCATGTGTGTTCTCGGAGAAAAACATCATAAAACCATGTACTAAAATATGGGTTGAAAAGCTAGTGCACTCTTATCAGGACTTACTACTTATATAGAGTTACATTACTAATATAATCCATGTTTACTATATTTTACATGTTACTATAATATAAATCATTCACCTAATATCAAATTTGATGCATGATCCAATCCTCAAAATGAGCCCCTCTTACTAAATCTATATTTTTAAAAATAGGCTCAAAGAACTGAAGCTCTTTAAATCAAGTTATGTATGTCGTAACAGTTATATAACCCTATTTTAGCATTATTAATTCCTAATAAGTAGTGCTTCATAGGGTATAATTTATATAATATTCATAGAAGATCTTTTTGAAATCCCTCCAAATCATTTCCTAGTACTAATATTTATCATTATGAATATCCCTCAAATGTTTTGAGGATCCCAATAAATAATAAGTCACAATATTGAAATTATACTCACAAGGCATATAATCATTCATGGTGACAGATATGATATTCTTAAACCAAAACTCTATAACCTGTGGGACACCATCCCCTAAAGTTATAGGAGGTTGTTTTTACTGAAACACTCTCATCAACTCTTCCATAGAAGTGGTATGTGCTATATCATCATTCATAGTCCTCATAATTAATACAAATTCCCTGAAAAACTAGTAATCATCAAATGAATCAGGAATATCATGAGGATACATTATTTTTAACACTAAAAGTGATGATGGGGAATCATAGTCCACCACTTATATAGCACGGTTTTCACCACCATCCTAGTGCAAATATCAATTATTTTATGGAATAATAGATATAAATGTTCTAGAAAATAGACATTGATAGTATTTGATTATGATACGATAACTTAAATACAAATAATCTATGTATAATCCTTTCCATACATGAGTCACACCCCTATGTAAACTCATAATACTTGGTATGGGTGATAAGAATGGTCATAAAGAACATAAGAGATGTCCTCTACTTCATACAACTATGGTAGGGTCTATGATAGGTTCTATGTTTTACTATAAGGACCCCATTATATGGAAGGTCAATTCAAATTAATTTTTGAAAACACCCCTTATGTTGGGAATCCCAAATTATTAATGACAATATTATAAATTAGGAACAATAAAATATTTAATTCATGTTACAAAAAATTTAATTAAATACAACTACTAATTTATAAAAGTATATTATTTCAAAATTAAAATTCATTATACATTTAACTATATATGGAATATTAAATTCAAATGGATAATATTAGATGTTTTATATAATTATTTCACTAGATGAATATTCATTCCCAATTTAAAGTGGTACCATTACTCTTTAGATTCGAAATGAAATTAATATATTCAAAATCAACTAATGTTACAGTCTCTATATCCTTAGTTACTGAAATAAATCATATAATAATAGGTTAGTTAATATTTCATTATCATAATATATGGAATAACACCATTCAGGTTATTGTAGGCACACTAATAACCAAGTATTCAATCCCCTTTTCCCACATAAATGTTTTCTTCAAAATAAATACATCTATCGAAACTTATATAATAATAGTAATGGAACAAAAAAAATTAAAACTACATACCATAGAGAAATGTCTGATATATTGATCCCATAAGCGTCTAATTATTATTAATGATTAGTGATTTATTTTTGTACCAATCCAAGGAAAAAATGTTATCATACATGAATATAACATGAACAACACATATCATGTATATCACCCAAGATTAAAATAGAGACATCTAAAGCAAGAAAAGTTCATAATATCATGCCACATAGCTGTAAATTCATCATTTTCCGCAAATGTTGGTGATATATGCCCAGTCATGGGATCCGTAATATTTTTTACATGTCATATAATTCTTTAAAAATTCTTTAATCAACAAGGAAAGTAAATGAAAAACTATGTTATTAATTTGTAACTTCCTCATCTTAGTTCACTCATATGTACCCGACAACAGTTGGCCATAGAACCTCAACTGTGTATCTTGTACCCCCTAGGTTTCTAATTGTTAGTGATGGAAGAAGTTTTTATAGTTTAGAGGACATACCCTCAAAATAATATTAATAAATTGTAATAAATTAATAATAGTATAAGCATAACAAATGATAAATATAATAACAAAGGATAAATAATCCAAATGATAATAAAAAATAGTAATAAAATTAAATATTGAATACCATGTAATTTTTTTATAATTTATTCTCTCTATAAAAAACTATAGATGACATGTCAGTAAGCACTCATAAATTCTATTATATAAAGATAAAAAATATATAATAGAACTGTCTCAAAATATAATCATGATCCACTGTTTGGTCTTATTCTCACCCTCTTCATTTCTAAAATCAACCTCTCATCGATTTTTTTTACCAATACGTACTTAAATTAGTAATGTATATTTGAGTAGCAATTAGTGTCATGAACAGGGTGTGAGATATACTCAATAGGAGATTTCCAACATTATCTACAACATATAAAGTCATTTCATATGAAAAATAACTATGTGAATATATAATTGATAAGATGTAAATTCAATGATAGTTGTCACAATTAAATGAGAACAATATGTAATAGGATAATGATATAACAAAAGATAATCAATACATATATATATGATGCATCAAAATTAGGTAACTACTAACTCATCATATACCTCATCAAATAAGTGTATCAGATGCATGGTTCATGTCCAATGTAATATAACTAGGGTAACCTCATCCAAACCAAATACCTTATCATATGGTAATCATATAATTCTATTAGACCGACAAGGGAAAGGTCCCAATGAATATTACATGGCTGGCCTATATTTAGAGATGTGAATTTTTATGAAATTCATATGTTTCATACCTCAATCTCTATAATTGGTTCCACACCATAGATATTCATATATAGTGGTCATAGGATTCATACCTAGATCCCCATGTTAGTTCAATACCATTTTTCATATGGTGTAATATCTTTTTAAGAAGTAGTTGATATAGATAGATGTATAATATCAATCATGTAATAGATTTATGAAAAGGGATATATATGTTTCTGTACATAATTATAATTACCAATTTAAATAGGAAAACTCAATTTAATGTTCATCTAATTCACTATTTTAATTTAAAATAGACCATTTCAGTACATTTATAAAATTTATCAATTATGTTAATATAGAAATCTCCGTCTCTATTTATATGATTTAATAATAGGTCTCCCACTAAAAGTATATGAGATCTCACACCCAAAGGGGAAAATATATTATGGATTAGATTAAAGAACTAACTGTATATGTTGACCGGTTTGAGGTTGGAAACATCCAATCCTGAAAATGTTTTAATAGGGAAACACAAATATGGTTTCAAAAATTAAATTAATAAATTTGATTAATTTATGATCAATGTACATAATGTATGGATTTTTTCACTATGGAGATTATTAAATAGACAAAAAAAAAACGGGAAAAGGTATAGAATGCCTAATTTATACCTATGTTAGAAAACACTTCTAGTATCATACCATTGTTTGGACTAAAATATATGATAATAGAATGAGTGAAAAATTTAATAAATTCATAATATAATCTAACAAAAATAACACTAAAGGTGGTGAGAGAAATTGGGAAATGAAGGGATCAAATCAATTCTCTTACTAAGAAGTACCTAATGAGAAAACTAATGGTGTGATCAAATTCATGATAGAAGAGATCTCATAAATCCATTAATTAGGCCATGATAGAGTCACAAATGATGGATAAGTTTTATGTGTATTGAATAAGATATAATAAATATGAATGAGGTACTAATGAATAGAATTCCAAAATGATCATTTAAGAAAAATTCTAAATCATACAAGGTTTGGTCATACAGTTTACCAATCCATGTACTAACCGTGATCCTACCACAATCATTGTTTCTTTGATACCATTTAGTTGGGGTTCATGGCTTTTATATCCATGATCAGACCATGAACTATCCTATGTTTATCCCTACAACACAATACATGGTTGGTTTAAACCATGTGACATCTTGGAGATAGTTTGGTCAATCCATGTGCATCCCCCACCCCTTAACAATTACAAGCTCTAGACTATAAACAAGCCTCATGAATATCTAATTACACATTGAAGTGATTAATAATTATTATAACGATAAAACAGTTGATTCAAACTGAAATTAAATGGTTTTTTATGTCAAAGAAAAACCAGTTTCATACCATCATGTGTATTTAATGAAACTCATCCATGAGTTTACCTGTCAAAGGGGTAAAAATAAAATCTGAGATTAACTTCTACCATTACGAATATATATCAACCTCTTTCTCCTATGTCTTATCTAATACACGTGATGATTAAATAGAACATGTACTATAAAAACTAACCTATCTTGATGAACCTCCATTTTCTAATATAAAAGAAAAATAGGGATCTACCTAATTTACACCTTAAAATATAGATCCACCACATAAGGCTAGAGAAGAGGAGATGTGTCAAACTAGTATGGGCCACGAAATGTTAAAAACAATATTTTTGGAATACTTGGGTAGCTATGTGGTATCTAAAATAGATTTTGTATAGTCTGTAAACTGTTCACAGCATCAAAATTTCAAATTAACCAATGATAAATATTCTAATATACTCTAAACTCTCAATTTACAAGATTAATAGATATATGAAAAATTACCCAATCCTTGAATGTAAAATCGAGAGGTTGTATGTGATAGTCGGCATTAGATTTTAGGAATGATTGTGTTAAATCCATTTACATATGAATTAGCTGAACCTTCTATGAATTATCATGATTGATACATGTTTTATTTATTGCTTCCCCAATTTCTTATATTCTTAATTGTCGTTAACAACACAACCTACCATTTAAATAATCATAAGCATCCATATGTATCATCACAACCAAAATATAATTATATGATAACTCATCAATAGGTATAAGTTTAACCTACGAAGCCCCAAAATCAAGGAGATATGGTCAATGCAAGTCATCTATTACCTATATAATATCAAATATCTACAATCTCCTAATCTCATCTACACATAAGGTCTCTATGATGGTTTATAAGTGAAAATTATTCTTTAGTCTATCAAATATCTTCCATAATACATCACTTCATCAATGAATTTCTATAATCCAGTCAACAATCCATAGTATCATTATCCCTTTTCCATTATGTAATGGAAAATATTTATTAAATCCCTATTGAATGATAGATTTCGTTCATCACGAATGAAAATTGTAACACCAATTTTCAAAACCAGCGTTCACCTTTTTCCTTCCTGGATACCAATACTGGAAACATAGATCAAGATACATCATTTTCTACCTAGTATGAGCCCAAAAATTATAATTATTACACTCTATAATCAATTCCATCAATATATAAATTGGAACATTGATGCTTACATGGATGTATAATTCTTCATCCACATCAATGACCATGTCTAGTGGTAGATACCCTCTTAAAAAACCCTCTCATAGGACTATGCCCTCGGGATCCAATAACTGGATAATCTTTTATCTCTCTATTAGTGAATATGACACTACAAAGTCTATAGGCATATAATGTCTGTGAATCTTTTAGACCTCTTTGCTGATCATAGAAAATTGTGACATAAACTACCTATAACTAGTTTCCATATGAACTTATTATCACTAATTCTAAAATCATAGATAATCCATTATAGAATTTCATTTCTATGTATCATAATAAAAATATATACTGTTGATTTTTAGGCATTTAACCCACTATCTATTTCATTGATTCAATTCCGGATTTCTGAAAATATACATGAGGAATTTTCCATTTTTATAGAACATAAAACACTCACAAAGTTGGTAATTACACTATAAAATCATTGTGTTATGTACCTATACCTATTAAGGATCATGGATTAGATAGTTACACCCTTTTAGTCTAAAAGAATGATACCCCATCACTGTGACTCAATATTCCTACAATGGAACTACTTTTACTCTATTTCATGGCGCATCAATGTAATCAATAAATAATTTTTCCCAGGTATGGAATAATCATGATCAGTTCATATTTCATTTTCCCTTGTAGTAGATGGAAGGATGTCTTACGGTCTTCTAACCATATAAGAATCACACCATTATTAGTAAAACACACACATAGTGTTATTACCTATGAAAATTCCTATAAAAATATGTAATTTCAAAACATCCTTAAGTAACAATGTATGTAAAAATTATTCTTCGGCTTCACCAAGTTAACAATAGCTTTAAACTTCTCTAGGAGAAGAGATACTTCTTTAATATGAGATAATTTTTACAAGGAATTCATCCTTATCAATCCAAAATAGTGTAATTTAGTGATTTAGGAGAACATTTGGTGCTCACTCATTGCATTCATGATGTTCTCAAGATTTCAAGGAAGGTAACTTCCATTACAAGAATACTCCAAGATGTTATATTTGAATTCTAACAAAAAATAATTCCAAAAATATGTTGAAAAGCAAAATTCATAATATCCATTAAAATGGATAGAACATTCTACATACTAAACTGTATAACCAGATAAGCATAGAGACCATACATTCTACAAAAGATCGTATGATGTATGAATAAATGACAAAAACACACCTATTGATTTCCTGACATCATGTCAATAATTAAGAAAATATGGTTTCTTTTAATGATATTCCATGATGTCTTCTATTTTAGGTATATGAATCTAGTTCTTTATATTATGCTTATTCAACATATGGTAATCCACATAAATCATTTGGGTGACGATGACTATCTTGGAGAAAAGGTTCGGTGATAGCCATCAAGAATTACTGGGATGAATGAATCCATTAGCTTCTAATTACTACATCTTTCTCTTGAGATACTACATATTAGTATGGGAAATCCCATATGGAGTAATAGATAAATGTTCACCATGTGGAACCAAATTAGCTAGGAAATCATCCTATCATACATATGGTAAACCATATATTTCATCTGTAGTAATTCCCTAAGACAATTCGGTAATGGGGGAAAATTATCCTGGACTTGTCCTTAATATTCAATATAATGTCTAGATGTGTGTGTTGTAACTCCACCCATCACATGATAAACATATCCAACTCAACATTACTAGAAATACAATTCAAAATTGTGAATATATCTACCTACCTTGGGTGATATGAGTTTCACCATTTTGTGAAATCAATTTCCATAGGCATGAAAAGGAACAAAGATGACCATTCAAAAGATAATGTTGAACAAAGACTCCTTAAGGATGTAGAGGTTCCATATAAAAATATATCCTCTCACTTTAAGGGGGGACAATTTAATCTAGATTATACTCTCATTCCAGATGCCCAAGATGTGTGTCAGGTGTTTTCAACACATAAAAATATTTATTTTAAATCATGATGCATTCCAAGATAGCCACATGGATAATAGAACTCAAATAACCAATGCCAAACATCACTAATTCAAAGGTAGAAAAAAATAAAATTGTACAAAAAACTGTAGTGGGTAAGTTCCATTTCTCCCCCAAAAAAGTATTCACTATATTAACTGGTATTATTCCACATCCACGAGAGATATCATGACATCACCATGGAGGATCTCTCTACTAATTCTATGAAACTAATCTCTAGCTCTCCTGTACATTACCTCATTCTCATCCTAGTCATCTAGTATCAATCTAGCATCCTACTTGATTAAAATATTCTTCTCTCTCTTTATGACCAAGTGTCGATGATTTTATACTCTCACTGGCGACTAAATGGATGATTCTGTAATAAATTGATAAATAGACCATCTTGTTGTTAGATTTTTACTCCATTGGGGCCATATCACACTATGTTTTAACATACCTCTACATACCATACAAATGATAGAATATAAAATGATTATTATATAATCATTTATTAGTACTATACTTGTCAAAGGAATCTATGTGATGCTACCTACCATAATATACTGCACTATTATTTTGTGAAACTAGGCCACTCTATTCAATATATCAAGCATACATTAGAATAAATTTTTTAATAAGATCTTGGTTAACAATATGAAATATGGTAGTCAACTAGAAAATGTTTCCTATGATGGAAGACCATACTAAAAATGAATCCCTCCAACCAATTCCTTGTTTGTATTGATATGAAAAAAAGTATTTAATCAATGTAAAACCATATAAAAATCAAAACAATAAATATAAATTTGAAATAGGTTCATGAACTAACAATAACTATCTACCTCAATGAATCTGTGTATAAGTAGTCATTTATTTTAGACTGGAAATCCCTCTAAATCAGTTTCTATTGATGATATCCTATGTATTAAATATATCAAAAATATATAGTTGACCATGGAAGAATAAACATCATGAGAATTAATCCAATCATAAGATACATATCTTCCTCATTGAATATATTTATGATATTCTCAAGCCATAACTCTATATCATAGGAGACACCATCCCCTAGAAAGGTAGGTGAATGCTACTTCCCAAATTCTCACATCAACTCTTTCATGGAATAGGATGGTCATGAAGCTCTGTGTAATGTATTAATGTTCCATAATAATCCTCCTTGAAATTTAGAATCATCACCTAGATCATGAATAAGTGGAGGATCCATAGATGGAAGTAATAGAGGTTACAGTAGTGGCTAAGGGCTCACAACCTTTAGAGAATGGTCATAACCACCATCTAAGAGAACAAATTTTGGACTTCAGGGTGTAATAGATATAAAACTTCAAAGGATACAAATTATATAGTATTTTGTAATGCACATATTGAACACATTGTAATATGATAGGTATTATCCTTCATAATGAAAATTCATACTCCACTACCTACTTATAAATACATGTATGTATGATAGGAATGGCCATAAATATCCAAGAGACACCGCCTAATTCCCACTACTACGGTTGAATTTGGTTTATGTTCAATGTTTCTCTATAATGGTCCAATTATATGTATATTAAATTGTAATTTTCATAGAGAAACATAATATATGTAGTAATTGAAAACCCAATTTAATGGTGACCATTCATGAAATTTTAATTTTTTTGTTATTCCACTCATATTACAAACCAATAAAATGAGACTCATTATCAATTTATATATGTAATTATTTATAAAATACAATTGGTATTTTATTTAACATTATCAAGAACATTAAATTTGATAGCATAATGAAATACGTTGTATAAGATGATTTTTCAAAATGAATCATTATTTATAATTTATTGAGATACTTGCACTCTATAGATTTCAATTGGCATTTATTTATTCATAATAAACTATCATTTGTGTCTATGTGATCTTAGTTTTCTAATTAAAACATGATATAATAGTTTAGATACCTACACATAATCAAACTAAATGGTTAAAACCCTATAGTTTGATTTAGAGAGTTTATAATCTACTTTCATTCCACATATACCTAAATAAATTATAGTTTCATTACATAAACATAAATCAAATAATATACTAATAATACCATTATATTGAGCAATATAAATTAAATTTCATGGCAAATGAAATGATGTATTAGTACAATTAAGTTCTTAAAATGATGCCTAATCAATTATTCATTAAAATATTTGGCGATGGAAAAAATTTAATCCAACATAAAAATAATAATTACATCACATATCATGATCATCTTCCAATAGTGAAATAAAAACAAATTTAATATGTGAAATGCAAATCATCAAGTCCCATATTTGGTAATTTGGATTTTCCCTATTGGTGGTTGAGATAATTCTAAAAGAAGGATCATTAGTAATTTCTAACATGCCTTATTTTACATTATACCATCGAAAAATAGTTATTCAGGTAAAAGAAACCTATTATGATAATTTTCAACATCTCGGAAAATTTGGACTCATTTCTTACAAAATATGGAGGACCATAATGTCGTACCATGCTTCCCTTATACTAAAGGTTGATGATAGGCAACGAGAGTCTGAGGTGGTATAATGGATAATATATACAATCATAAATAGAGAACACAATGGTTTAAAAAAATTTAATAGGGTATTAATAAAATATTAATAATAGAAAAATGAAACATACATAATCCGTATGATATTAATAAATAGTCATCAATTGAAAAATCGAGTGTCATATAAAAAATTATATATTTTCAAGTCTATAAAATGTATGGATTGGGAAATAGGGAACTGGGAACACATTGATATAGGTTTATCCAATTAACCAAATAGGCTAAGAGACTATCATTAAATAGAATCACAATCCATAGCATGGTATTTTTCACTATTTGTCCCACACTACAATAAATCAAGAATAAAAACAAGACTTATTCCTTTATCCATAATTTAATTAATGATATCTATCTAAGAACCAATCATTATTTATAGTAGGGTTTGAGTAATACTTAATAGTCAACCACCAATGATGCCTATAATAAATCCAATCCATGCATATAAAAATTAACAGTGTTTCTATACACCAATTATAATTAAAAGTGGGTGTTATATATAAAAAATCCATGAGGAGGAGATATTATTATAGGGGGATACAATTGTAGTGAATCAATGTATATATATATATATAAATTATGCATCAGTAGAAGGTAAATACAAACTCATCAAACCCCACATGTGAAATTAGTATCATATCCTCATGGGCTAGGTCCCAAGGCATATAAGTAGGGTGACCTCATTGAGACCAAAAATCATTCCAAATGGTAAGAAAAAAAATATTATATTGCCTATACTAGCTCGGTACCAAGGTGTATAACTAGGTCTAACATTATCAACAAATGTGGAAGAATATGAAATTCATAATTTCCATAACTTTATCTCCTTCATTTATGTGAAAATTAACTAATTATACATAGGGGTTGTCAGATCCTTTCCTCAATCCCCTAATCGGTACCATACCATTATTCAAGATTTAATATTCCTTCAAAAACATTTTTTTATATGAGAATATTTCCACCATCAATAATGTAATATAATCACGAGAATGACATTGTTAGTATCCGTACAAAATTTTAGTTATCATTATAATAAAGTAGATGATTATATAATATTCATCACATTTCACATTCTATTTTAAAAATACATTTCAATTACATTAATAATATTTAATAATAGAGAAAAAAATATTTTTCCATATCAATTTATCTTAATTAATTAAAAACATTCCCACAAAAATAGGGTTCTCCCACACAAAATAATGGGATGGTGCTATTGTGGGTAAAACTAAAAAACTCAAATAAGAGGGGGACTGTATGGAGATTGACAACCTTGAACCTTATTAATGTTCTAAATGAGAAAAAAATTATGGTTTGAAAAATATAAATAAAACATTTAATTTTTTTATGACAAATGATCATAAGTTCGGAATGTGGCACAACATTGATAAATGATTTACAAAAAACTCTTTGTAAAAGGTAAACACCACCTGCCATATATTTATGATAGAACACTTGCCCAATATCATCCCTCAGTTTGACCTAAATCCTAAGAAACTGTCAAAAAATAAAAAATACTTGAAAATAAGTAAGATGAATTTGTAAAAAATTGATTTTACAATATAGAGATAAACCATTTATATAAGACTACAGTGAAATTCACTTAATGATAAGGATCCAATGAGTTGAGTGATTTTCTGATCATTTCCCTTATAGATGTTTTTTTAGAAACCAAAGACTTATTCAATGGGATGATATTAAAATGTTTAAAGGGATGTTGTATATCGAATAATATGTAAAAAATGTTTTTAGATTATTAAAATGATGTGAAATGTCCTTTTTGCCTAAATTTTAAAGAGAAAACAGTTTTTCGACATAGTTAGCGAAATAATGTGCCAACTCTGCACCATTAACTTTCCATGAAATGATGACCCAAATGATTGGGAATTTTATTTTTTATAACCCTACTCTTCCCATGTTCTCCCCTTTACTGGATTCCTCCGTATCCTCTCATGGTGTGTGAAAGCTATGTGACCTCTAGTATAGAATTTGATAAAACCATTATAAATCCCTATTCCTCTAAAATTCAGGGTTCCGATATTCCAAAAATACAAAGATATTTTTTCATTCCACATCATATTGAATAATAAATATTATAATGATTGAACACAATATTTGAAATAAAATCAAATGGATCTATACCATAATGAAAAATATGGCTCTATGGGTTTATTTTAAAAAAATATCAGTTTACAAGCGCACCAACCGAGATACATTGAGAAAAAATTAAATTAATATTGATTAAATAAAATGATGATAATTTTCTAGAACTCAAAGTACAATTAATGAATTATCTAGTTTTAAAACATCCCCATATAATGTAAATTTTTTCCATCCAATGTGATGTTTCATTAATTGTAGTTTTTTGTGTCTCAAGGAAGAATGATCATGTACTTTTATTATGTATCATGCCCACTAAAACCTCATGAGTTAAATTATCATAAACATAATATAAATATAGATTCTTTTGTATTTTCATTAAAAATTTAGTGGATTCATTTAAACATAGTAAATTATGAAATATATACTGATTGCAAATTATAGAAGTATATATTTACTCATAAATAATTAAACATGTGAGAGAAAAGGTTGTTGGAACTGATCAGGGATTGTCTGCCAATGATTCATTATTTTCATAGAAAATAATAAATGTAGAATATTATTTTATTTGAAAAAATAATATTGTTTCAACACTGTTATGATTTGGAGAAAACCATATTACTAATGTCTTGATGAATTTTTTATTTTCCTTTTCGAATATAAGAACATGCTATATTATACATCATGTGTTAGTGTAATTATCTATATTATTAAAAAAATTCAATCCTAGAAGGATGATTATGAGTCATAGGAATATGTATTATTATTTAATAAGGTTTTTTTGAAAATATAATATCGATCCAGAATGTGTTTCTATATTTGGAATTTGATGATGGTTGTCTTGTTTTTCCTATTTTACAAGAGAACTATTTTTCAGTGCTCATAGATCCCCCTTTATTATTCATTTTGATAGATCAAAATGTAAAGAGACCTTGGAATGTATTAGTAGTGCTACAGAATGAAAATATATATTTTTTAATTTACTATGATATGATTTATTTTTTAATAGTCAAATGAGGAATCATAATTACTGAAAGATTTCCATCAACCATTTCATTTATCAGGATATAAATTAATGAATATATCTATGGATTTCATAATGGGATTTCAAAAGGCATCTAGAGTTAATAATGTGATTTGGTTTATTGTGGATAAATTATATAAATCTAAAAATTTCCTTCCCAAATGACGCACATTGTACTTAGATCATCAATATAAATTATTTCTCATGTAGGTAGTTTTTTTACATGGTTCTCCTATCACCATTATATCTGATTATGATTCTAGAATCATATTAATTTTTTTTAAGGAACATCAGAAGCATTATGTATTGAAAAATATTATAGTACATATTTAATTCTTGAATTTCATGTAAATACTAAGTGAATGAATAAATCTTTCAAGGACATTATTTGATCTCAGTTACAATATTAAAAAGGAATTTGGGATCAAAATATATCATTATTTGAGTTTATTTATAATAATAGTTTTCATTAAACTATATAGATAAAATTTTTTGAGGCATTATATTAAATGTTATTTTAGACTGATTTTTCGAATGAATTAAGAGGATGTAAATTTATTTCAAAAGTGTTTTTTATGGAATGACATATGATGGTTATGATGATTCGACACTGTATAAGGATAGAACAATGTCGAAATAAATTCTAGTGGAATAATTAGAGAAATGATCATTCTTTTGAGGTAGGTAATCATCTATTTCTCAAAGAATCCCAATTGGATATTGTTATGTGTTTTGGTAAAAATGGAAATCTACATCAATGATTCATTAAAACATATGAAATTTTGGATAATATTTATTATATTACCTACGAATTGGAATTTCTTCTAATTTCATCAAATGAACTTGATGTATTTCATGTTTCAATGCTAATGAAATAGGTTACAGATTCATCTCATGTTTTAAGACTAGATTTAGTTTGTTTATAATATATCCTTTTTTAAATGAATAAAATATATAGATTCATGATTTTACAGAGATGATTTTGTATAAAAAATTGGTTCTCTAGGTTTAGGTGTTTTGGAAAACCCATATCGTAGTAGAAGAAACCTGTGAATATCTAAATTTTATAAGGGGACGAACTATAGACATGTTGTATATAAAAATATAATAATTAAGAAATAATATAAAAAAAGAAGGGAGAATGTAAGAACCAATTTAATGATAGGATGAATCATTTTAATATTATTTTTGTATAGATGAATTAAATTTTTATTTCATCAAAATACAATTTAATTATTTAAAATAGAAAGAGAACAAATATTAGTAATTTTTTTTATATAATTTTTAATTTATGAATTAATTTTTAAAATAATGGAATTTGTATTTGAAAAGTAAATTTTAATTTTTGAATTAATCATGTAAAAATTATATTAGGATGAATGTTTTGGTTTTTTCTAAAAAAAATTATTTTTCACAGAATTGTTAGAATTGTGGAGTTTCTAATACATTTATTTATTTGAATAAAATAATGTAATTTAAAAGTTACATTAAATTCTAAATATCATCATTAAGATAATCATGAACTATTTTATTTATAATAATCTAATTAAATTCTATAGAATAATTAGTTGTCTTTAATTTTTAAAACATTTATTTTTTTCATAAAAATGTAATTTTCTAAAAAATGTATTAATCTTAATAATGATTATCCATTTTAATTAATTAAAAACAACAAAAATTTAAAATTTATTAATCTATGTTTTTAATTTAGATCTTGAAATGACTATTTAAAGCTACATAATGATTGTTATTAGTTATAGTGTTATTATAATATCATCTTATTCTTCAAAAATACATTCCTTGAAAATATTAATCTTCATCATGTCTGTGGGAATAATATTAAATTAAAATCTAAAACGTGTATTCGTTAAATGTAATAATATGGATATTATATTAGGAATTATTCTAATAAGTATTTGTGAATTTGTTCAAATTAATTGGTCTTTAAAATAAAATGTAATCTCAATAAAAAGTTCATACCAGATATTAGTGTTAAATATGATAATAAGGGGTTAAACTCAAGATAGAAGAGTAAAAATGACCTAAAGATATCACATAGATCAATTATCTAGACATATAGTTACCAGATCTATTATATTTCCTATTTTGGATCCAAATTCCATGATTATTACGTAGATAATAATTTAATAAATTGAATATATAAAAAATTGAACCTTCATAAAATTAAATATCTATAGATCATTACGATCTAGAAAAAAAGAAACATATGTTCAGTCATATGTAGTTATTTTAATGATATTTATATTACTGGTAAATTATCAAACCTTTTTTATTAAATAATTACATTAAGATCATACACAATGATGGAATATTAATTATTCAATTAATTTAAAAATAAAATAAAAGAAGTTAAAAATATTAAATGTGTTATAAATTTAATGAATTTTAATATAACATCATTTTTAGTTAATTACAAAGAAATATATATGTTTTTATATATGTTATTATCTTTCCAAAAAATTTCATCATGTTTTTAAATTGAAAATAAATGAATATAATAAAATCCGATAGAAATGAAATTTTATATTAAATAATATATTATCAAATGTTATAAAATTAATAAAAAGTATATCTTTTTTCATGGGATTATTATACATTCTGAAATATCAACCATTTTACAAGAATTATCCAGTTATAATTTTATTGTAATTATGTTGAAACATTTGTTGTAAATTTTTTTTACCATTGTTGAGAAGATAACTTCAAAATGCGAGTAAATATAGTCCTTAAAGAATAAGATGATTAAAAAATATTCTTTTGAGGTTTCATTGACATTTTATTACCCACAATTAATTATTATTTTTATGTTTTTTAAGTAACTTGTTTGGAGAGTGAATCTTCATCATTGGATTTTATTTTCAACTCACAAAAATTCCACTAGATATTACATATAAGAAGTAAACTCCAATCCACTTTTATAATGACATATAATTTCTTTTGGGTAAAACATGAAATGAAAAAATACCTTAAATATATTCTTTTACATTACATAGGGGACATGTAATTATCAATAAACCACATAATGAATTCTTTTTGTGTGTACAGTTAGTGGATTCCTGAAAATGTGGTATAATTCATAACCATGAAATAAAAAAAACCTTTTTACTGGATCAATAAATATTATTAACAAATGATGAAATAATAAAACAAATATATCAAATATATATATTTTTTATTATTTAATTTGAATAACCTATATAAATCTCATTTTTCATCACATGGGGAATGAAACCATCATTTGTACGAGCATGCTGACTACGTCATCACAAACTGGTATAGTTCATTTTTTATCATCACTTCTTATGACTAGTAATAATTATGTATTTAATATATATATATACATATTATTATTAATAAAATTTTATCATTATTAGAATACATTATTTCATTATCTTCATTATCTTTTCTATCATAAAAATATGATAACAATATTCATGAATAAGCATGGACTACCCCCTCTGTGAGGCTATGTGATTCAATTTTTATCATCAGTCACATGAATGAAATATATAATAATATATATATATATATATATATTGTATTTATAATAATATTTTATTATTTAAAATATATATTAACATATACATGTTTTCACAATGATCATTGATAAATTATAACATCACACACATATGTATGACATATCATCTCTGTGATTATAACATAGTTCTATCTTCATAACCATTGTTCGTGATTATTTTTTATGAAATAATTTATTTTTATGAATAATAATAATATCATTATTATTAGTTTTTGTATGATGGAATAATTACCACTATAAAAATAGTTAATATAGAGAATTCATTTTGGACATATGCGCTGAATATTATCAAAATACCCGAAGTGAACATAAATAATTGAAAAATGTATCCTACATAATAATGAGATAAATTAAGTTAATATTATAAATTAAAAAAAATTAAATAAAAAGGAATGTTTATTATTGGGTATATGAATGTTTATTTTTAAACCAATGTTTATTGAAAAATGTATCTTACATAACCATTGTTCGTGATTATTGGGTATATGAATGTTTATTTTTAAACCAATGTTTATTTAAAAGCAGATACTTTTTATACATTCTCCTGTGTTAATGGTTATATTTATTTCCTTTTTAAAATTTCCTTACTATGATTCATTTTATAATATCACATATTAAAATTTATTTCATTTGTTTAAATGATAGGTTACATGAAATAAGAAGTCAGGTCGATGGTATTGATCCATTTTTATGCAAAGATGGAATTTTTTGGTTCATTATAAAGAGACATATGGGTACTGATTAAAGGTGTCAAAATTCTAATTTTTTTTGTTATATATGATATATGATGTCATTTAAAAAACATATTTAGATAATTACATCTTAAAAATAAAAAATTAGATTATTCTCTTATACCATAGTTTGTGTTATGTTATCACCGGGCTATTACACAAATATTATTTCATCTTATAGACAAGTAAATTAAATCATAAATTAATTTGGAATATTTATTATTAAATACATATGAAGTAATGATTCAATATATATTATTGGGTTTATTATACTCTTTGTATAGTTAGTATAATGAACTATTTCTATCTTGAACTCACCTGAATACCTTCTTTAATAGGTACCTGACATGACCTATCACCAATCCAAAAGTATTTCTCAATCCCCACTGGATTGGAACCAACACATAAACATAAATAATATCCATATGGAATGATTCATTCCACCCATAAGGGAAAAAATGAATATATAAATATATATCATAGTGAAAAAACATTAGTGGAATCATTAATAAATATAAATTCCATAACTAAATGAAGAATTTTAAATATATAACTAAGAAGTAGCTAAATAAACTCTTTGTGACAATTCCAACAAAAAATGAAAAACTAAAAGAATAAATTGGTACTTCAAGTCATAGAATGGGAAAATTCCTAGTATCTCACTACAAGATACTGGGAAATAGCTAATAAAATCCTCTACACCTCACCATAGCGCCATTATTGTCCCTTAAACTGAAGACATATCCCAGTCAATGAACTACTGAAGGGGTGTGAAGGGTGTGAGCTAAATAATATTAGTATGACCCACATTAGTGTTCAATAATATATATTTATGCAATAATCCAAGAGTAATATTGTTTAATTAAAAGAAGGAATGAAAATAAGATACAAAGTATTTATATAAAAAATAAAGTAACTCATTTCCACATCTAAATAGTTCTAAATAATATTAGTAAAATAGTTTCATTGAAATTAAAATTTATAAAAGAAGGTAAAATTGTGTACCACCTATCATATAAAATAAAAATATTACAATCATAAATAACATTTAATATCACAACAATGATCGCTATAGTTTATTATATCTAGAACACTCACTCCCAGACATAGACAATCGTGCACATCAGGTGTATTGAAAAATGTAAAAAATAGAAAGACTAGAGGAACCCCCTTTCTAGTGAACATATCAATATGTATGAAATGTCTCTTGAAAAATGTACCTAGGGATTATATCTGTACCCCATGAGTGAACTACATCATCTTATAAACTCACAAGGCTTATTTCTACACCTTCAACAAAAGTACTCAATATTTCTAATGTTCTTGTATTTTCAAATAAGTTTATTAAAACAATGATTCAAATAAATTTAAAAATAAAATTCACAATTCATTAAAATTATCCTTTACTTTATAAAAAATTGAAAAATTTTGATTGTCAAAAACATATTTTCACGCAGAAACAAATAAATCAACAATTACTGAATTTCTTTATATAATAATTTATTAAAATAGAAAATTAATGGTTAATTTTTTTGGTCTCTATAAGGATATATCTACCTCAAACTCAGTGATAACATTCCCACTATAGAATACAACAAAAAATAAAGGAATGAAAATATACTACCATATAACCTATACCTAATTAATAATTATTAGAATCAATTGTTTCATTAAAATTTGAATGAAGAGAATATAAATGACACATTCCTTTAAGAAGACACACATTTTACAAAAAATACATAGGGTTCAACTTTTAAAACATGGTCACAAAATATATCACCATATGAACCAACATAACATCATAATGAGATCAATGGATCCACAAGAATATTTGAATGCTACTCGTATGATCAATATAAATGATTAAGTAGAAAGGTCAATTTCATAGATAGACATAGTGAATCCAAAATTATGATCAAGCACTGAAGAATTCAATTTATATGGAGAATAGAAATAAACATTTCTATTAGAGATCCAGTTTTTCATCTTACATGCATTCAGGTCAAATAAAAAATATCCAACAGGTAGTATTTGATAAAAATAATGTTCTAAAAACATCATTATGTTAATATTGCGATTTATGACAAATTTCAAAAAACATATTACCTTGGTTTAAATTAACCATACCCAATCTATCTAACAATGGGATACTGGTTTTCCAACATGTAAATGTCTCACTCATTAATCCATCACATGACATCAACCATGAAATAATGTAATGGCATGTAAATAGTTTATCACATTAATTTATCTAGTAGGAAAATATTGATGAAAAATGTATAAAATCAAAATACTTGAAACATAATGAAATAGTAATGATATCAATCCCTATTAATTTTTATATTTGTAGTCCGTTATTTAAAAAAAATTCATCCTCAATCATTTGGTCATTTTTCCCATCACAAATATTCAACCATGAATGGATTAAATCACAAAAAAAATGGGTAAACCAAATGAAATACATGATGTAACTGAATTAAAGATATGTTTTGTTAAATAATCCCAACAATTATTCATTAATTCCTATGAATTCATTAGGATTAGTAGAATTATTTAATTTAGTGATCCACAACTCCCACACTATGATTTCTTGCTCCCGAGTATTTTTACTATGCAATAGATTTTTCGCATATCACCCTGAAAAAGAAAATAGTTTTCCCACATTCGATATTCTCTTAAGATTCAATAATCTCCAATGTGTGCTCTACAGGTGAAATTTTTTAGACCTAACTCAATATCATTGGAAATTAATATATTATTGGGATCATTGTGATAATTCAAGATATGAAATATGTCAAAAATATCTGGAATATAATTCGACTAAAAAGGTAATTCCAACCAAGATTAATCATGACCAATCCACTTAGGGAAAACATGTATCAAACATATATTAGAGGAAAGATTCCTATATTTCAAATTTGAAAGTGAACCAAATGAGGTGAAACCATCCAAAAAATTGGGTTCCCTATTGGAAACTCAAAAGGATGATGTTGAAAATCTGTATAGGATTTCTACAAACACTAATCTAAAATAATTCTCCGACAAATATCCATATTCCTCACTGATGTACAATTAATGAGACTCAATCACAAAATATAGTCATCACCCACCTCTACCCATAAAAAGAAGACCTTCATGGATGACCATAAAAAACATTAAAGGGTTTAATTCTGACTGATGAATGATATCAATTCTTATATGAAAATATGGAGAGTCCTATATGGATTTCCCATATTTGAATCAAATACATGACATTATTCATTCACGAAGTGTTTTCTTTGTTATGGAATTAATTTTTACTACTATGAATGTTAGTGTATCATTTTAATTATGTTATGGAAGTTCGAAGTCAAGTTATTAACATCTTACTTACCATTTTTCCCTCAAAGTTATGATTGTAGAATGAACGGTTGATTTGAAGTTCCATAAATGGATTGAAATCATGGGATTTTGGTAAAGACTTCTCAAAAGGGCTACAATGGGTTTTGATCATTTTTCCAGAAACACCCAATAACTCTCATATCCATAATACATGGTCTTAAATTCCAATGACAGTCATGTATTTGGTATCCATTCCAACTAAACATAAGAAATCCCATTTTTCAAGGGTATGGTAAGTGAATCTCATCCCACCTAATGGGGGGGGGGGACTGTTGCATGTTCTTATACTCTATTATATATTAATGATATTTCCACAAATCCTTGGTTAATTTTTATGTATTGTCACTAGGTTACACTTAAAGGGATAATTAATCATAACCACACATTTGTATGGAATCATCAATTTTTATATTAGGTTCTTCGTTAATTTATATAAATATATGTATATGAGGATCTCAATAAGTGATACCCTCTGTGGAAAAGTAATGGATTCCTTGAACATTTACTATGGATATGTTGATTTTATTCCATGTTATAGTGTGCTCTGAATTTTATCGACTTCTAGGGGAAATGATTGGTTTTCATATTTGGATCAATGCCATAATATGGGATTCCTACATATTTTCACAAAATGAACCAATACCAATTCTGTTTAGTGCCACATAAGAGGACACAAATCCTTTTAAGAAAGTGTGATAAAGACCCAACCATGATGTTGAATGTCATATGTATGGATATCAAGACAAAGGATTCTCTATTGGATATTGTGTGTAATATATCCCATAGTGGGACAAGGTACCTTGAAGATATGTGGTCTCATGGGTGGATATGACCTTATAGTGAATCTAATTTGGTATAAATTAGGGTGATATTGGTGTAGGATTTGGTCCATAGATAGGGTTCCTAGGTATCAATAGTAGTTTGCAATCAAAACCCCCATTGTTCAGTAATATTGTGGATAACAACACAGATGAGGACCATTAAAGGGGGAATTATTGGGTCTTATGAATGGTAGTCACCCATTTTAAAAGCATGGTTGGGGATTATGCAAGGGAGCTTCCCATTTGGTGATACTTTGTTAGGAATATGGATATTTGCTGGTGGAAGTATGGTTTTGGGACTTATACCACATAGGAGGCTTAATAATTATTTGGGATAGTGAAGATGTTATAATCTCTAAAGACCTATAAGTGCACAAGGGTTGTTATTTCTGTGACCCAATAGAGAATGAAGTAGACCTGATGATAACACAGTCTCACCTTACCTTATGTTAGATGGTAATAGAGCCTGATGGGAGAGAGAAAGATATTTGATTGTTCCAATTTCCACTCATGTTTTCAATTCCTAGAAATCCACCTTTAGAGACCTTTCAGGATACATCATGGGAAGAGGAAAATATGAGAAATGGTGTCTCCTCCTATATGAAAATAATTGTGATTACACTAGGAGGGGATCCATGCGATTGTTTCTAGGTAATAGAAGAATGTTAAATATAGGCCCTCAGAAAATGGAAAGGTCAGTGCATTACCCAATCCATAGAGTAGTTAGGATTATGTTATCATCTCGATGTTGTAACCTCTATTACCACATTAAACTAAATTCAAGAAAATTATGAGGGTGCTCAATTATATGATGATTACCCACCTAAATTCACATACCATAGGTCTGTAAAATCCAATGTGAATTATGATGATCCCGAAGATATAATCATAAATGTTGTATCTATTTAGATGTTGACTTAGCATGATTCCCATAAACCATTTTATATAGGGTTCATTATGAGGTTTGATGAAAAGACATAAGATAATGGATGAACCCATAGATTGGAACACCCAAGGATGTTCCATTTTATGAATCATATCATCACATGGGATGGGGATCCCCTATAGAGCATATTTTTTGTGTGTAAAGGAATTTCTTGTGTACCATTGTGGCATGCTGGACAAGGATTATCTCATGTTACGTTTCTCTTTGTAGGGACTGGTTCAACCCACGTAACATTTCACTATGTAGGGAAGAGTCCATCCTTTATGGTTTTTCCTACATGGGTTAGAGTACCTCCCAAATATCAATTTTTTATCTAACACATTGTTCCGACAATGCTTAGTTTTTCTACGTGGGGATATGTTCCACCTATATTCCACTATTCTATGTGGGATTCATATATGATAAAAGTTCCATCAGTTGTGCACATTTTATAATTGCTTCCATAGATAAATTTGGGACTGTAGAAAAAAAGATGAATTTTCATTCATCCATAAGGAATTTTCATGGGATTTACCTCTGGGTAATTGTTGAATGGATCGAGTTTTATTGATTTTAGGCTTTCCTCTACTTAGTTCCGCCAATCACATCATGCATCTTGTTGTGTTATGTTATTCTATTTTATGTTCTACTGTATTTCACCCCAGAATTATTTATTAAATATCTAAGGGAATGGATAATGGAATCACCGTTCATCTTTAGTAGGACACACATAATCATTTAATGGATACCACCGAGGACTTAGTCACCTAGTGGGTTTTTTTGTCCCCACAATCCCAACCATTCTCTAAAAATGACATCGTTCCATTTTCATGGAATGATGATTCCACCCCTCCTCACAAAAATCATAGTTCACATGGAGCATTCTTTGTGGGAGCAGAAGTTACCACCACTTCTCGATAATGTATTTACAATATTTGAAGGAATTGTATGTTCCCCGTTTTTGAAAACTATCTTTGATTGTTTGTTCTTGGAAGAGCAATAGACCACAATGCGTAGTAGAATTCATTCAAGTGATTTTTTTAAAGGTCACACACCTTTGAAAATTTACATTGATATTCTTATTGGATTTCTCTCCGAACACATTTTAAATTAATACATACATATAAATTGTATTTAGGGTAATTTCAGGACCCAAAAAATTCCCGCAATCAAAATGGGCTCTGATTAGAAGGAATAAGAGGCTATTATGATGCAGAAATGACATTATTTGAGTGTAAGATCAGATAACACTCTAATTCTTCCCAAATACATGGTAATCAGTGAATAATAGTTTTGACTATTAAAAAAGTTTAATGAAAACACATAGAAACATTTTTTTGTCTTCGATATGGCAAAAAAAAATTTCTAACCCCATTATGGTGTGGGATTAGTGGGCCTAAAATTATTTTTTCTTTGTCGTCCAATAAGATCCTGTATTTAATTAATGTTTATTTTTTCTATAATATGGTAAGGTTCTCTATTTTTGTATAAATAAGTGTTTAATGAAGTTCTTGTGAAGGCTCGAGGGTGCCTCGAGGTCTCCAGATCTGAATATAAGGGCAATCAGGCTATGTAGTGTAAGGCGTACAGTCTACACATGGTTAGGGGAAGTAGTGCGGGTAGACCCTACTAAGAAACCATCCTCGGATAATATACTTCGCATAGTCTGTGCATGGTTAAGTAACACCATGTGGGATCATAGGAAATCATGAAAAATGGGTGGTTTGTGTAGAGGCCCAAGTAGGGTTTCGTACTATTTGGATAACTGTGTGGGTATACCGTGTGGCCCAGAAAAATAAAAAAATTACAAAAATTCTACCCCGGGATAATGAAACCCATCTCATTATTTTCCATCATTCCTACCCTATGAACCATAATTACAAACTTGGATGACCCAAACATCCAAGAGGTGTCTCCCTTTCAATTATTTGTCATTTCGGATGTCGTTTGTTGTAGATCGATGCTCTGAGTTTGTATAATCCTCTCCACACCTCTCATCATAGGATTAGGTCTTGTGGTTTCTCCCAAAATCTTCCAAATCACTAAACCACATTGTTTTCTGGAGGAACATAGGTTAGTGTTTAAAGGGATGCATGAATCCGGATCGATGTCCATTTTTAAGAGTTTGTTCAACTTCAGAATCGAGGTAGGTGGTTTAAAAGTATTATAACATTGTTTTATTTTGGATTTGTTCATGGAAGTTGGTGTTCTTGTTTTCCCCTTTTTATCTTGCTTCTATAGATATTATTGATAAAAATGGGTGTCAACATGATCAATTGGAACCCTCACAATTAACGTGGGATGCGTTGAGGGTGACTTGACCATTTTAGAGCCAACGATGGGGTGCGCCAGAATACCCAGACCAAGAGTGTGGTAGGATTTAGTGGGGGGTTAGTTAATAAGACTGTGAAACCCGTGTAGAATGTGTATTAATTATTGATTAAGTTATAAATGTAATTATGATAAATATTCATAGGGAGATAAAGGAATTCAATGTTTTTGGAATGTCATGATAATGGGTAATTTGGTTGAAATAGATTTTGTCGATTGTTAAATGAATTATGTTAGAAATGACTAATGGAATTAGGTAATGTTAAGTGGTGAAAATGAAATTGAGTAATAGTTTGGGAAATGTAGAAGGAGTTAATGTGATATAATAAGAGAGTGAATGAACATGTATAATGGGTTAATACATTAGAATTTGCTAGTAGACCTGAATGATTGATTGCAATAAAGGGAGTATGTTATGTAATATGATAATGGAACTTGATATGAAAAAGTGGATAAATTATTGTGAAATGGTAATGGGATAAATGGGTTAATTAATTGTCAATGTTGAAATTGACGAAGAAATATGTTTTTTTGAATAAACCTAATGGATAATGATCAAGAATGGGAATTTGGATAAATGGATATGAATTGTAATTGGATAATGTGTTAATGGGTTATGGAATTCTATCAATTCCCATGTTTTTTGATATTTATTATGAATGAAGATTCACAATGGCATTATTTATGTTATGATGAGTAATTGTATGTTTGTATTGGTTTGAAAATAAGCATGTGCACAAGGTTTAGTAGTGTGTGGTATTGTGTTGAGGTTCTAAGCCCACGGGTTGAGTAATATACTAAGGATGTAAACTCCACCCCAAAATAAACAAGTTTGGGAATGGGATGGAGGATATATTCACATAATAGTTACATTCCACCCAGACTGAGGCTTCAAGGTGAGTATATAGGTTTGATGTGATATATGTATCCCTTGTGAGATCAGGACTTGATTGATTTCCCCTATGCATTGTGGTTATTTTTTATAGACCCATGTATGGATGATATGTATATGCCTAACCCAATGAAAAATTACTGGAATGAATTTTTTTAAAAAAAATTATAAGAAATGAAATTGGGATGAACTCAAGTCATGAACAACATGAAACTTGTTTACTAATGACACATGAAATTCCCCTTGTTTACTTACCATTTATTTTCTATATGCATGCACTATCTATTAGATTGGATATTTCATAAATGCAATTGGTGGTGGCCTACTGAGGTTTTCAGTCACACCCTTCTCAGAACACTGTTGGGTACCCGGTAAGATCTCCTGGTTTTAGGTAGGGACAAGGGAAAAGGCCCTACTCTGATATGTTGAGTTGGGCTCAGGATGTAAGTGGAGAAATACCCAGTCTTGGAGTTAGGACCCATGTTGATTTTTGTCCTTTTGGTTTATTTTGGAATTATTCAAATTTTCACTACTAGTATGGAGTGGCATTGTGGTATTTGATTTTTGGTTTGTACCATGTTTGGGAAACGCTTGGTTATACTCATTTAATTGGTAGCTCATATTGTTTAAGTTATTTATATTGTTTTTTTATTGTGTATTGATGTGCTAAAAAGTGTATAGTCTCCCCACGTGACTCATTAGACCCTCACTACTAGTCAAAAACCTCTAGAATATAGGGAGGTGCGCTTGAGGTCATTTCACGACCCAGCTTAAAGCACTAGTTTTGTGGCTTCCAGGTCGAGGACATTACAAAGCTATATCATGGAGGTATTTTCTCTTTCATAATATATTGGGATGGTAGATTGGAGAACAGAATAGTCTCAGGCCTTGGTAAAAAACTCATTCTTGGGAGTAGCTAACCCGTGTTTGAGGGAAAACCCCAGTCACCTCGTGTGGGAATTGTTTTTCTTGACGTGATTTGTTATAGTTGAATGATATTTCACCATTGGGTGATGAAAATTCTCGGTGATTTGATTAATTTATGATATTTTTTCTTCACTATAATGGCATATGGTTGTGCATTCTTGCATCATTTTGGGCACCAAAGGATATATGTGGAATGAATCATTACAGGCACTCATATGGGATGGATGTGCGGTGCATAGATATTTGAGTGAATTTTAATCCCTTGATAAATCTGAAAAAAATAATGCCTGATAATTGTAATGCATGTGGGTGAATGAAATTAATTCAAATGGGTAAATGTTATAACGATTTTAAAATTGTGGGTTGTAACAAATTGTAAAGGTTATTTTAGTGTCTAAAAGAGAAAGGATTCTATAATGACTATATGTTTGTTATTGAATTTTGCCTAATGAAAGGTATAAATGAGTTAAAATAATTATTTTAACATTATGTGATACGGAGAAAGTGTCGATGAGTATTTGATCTCATTGTAAAAGAAGATTTAGTTGGAAATTTTTTTAACAAAAGGCTCATGATTAAATAAATTTGTTACCCCCCATGGTGACTATGACCAATGGTTGTTATGTTATAAGGTGGTGTTACAAGTGTGATGATGACCGTTGAGAGAGTATGATGAATGTGTTGTTTATGTTTGATATCATGAGACCTCGTCCATCTATGGTTAAATCTTATTGGCCATTAATCTAGGAAATAGGTGAATGATAAGTTATAAAAATGAATTTTTTTGGGTCAAAGGTTCGTATCCATCGTTTTTTTATTTGACCCTTGTATGCATGGGTTGGGGTAGTAAGAGTTCTCATTTTCATGCATTGGGCTTGGATTATGATGTCTTTCTTATTATGGTATTTCATTGGAGGTGTGTTTAAGGAACCATTGGTAGGGTTGTAGCCTTTAGGCTACAAGGTGTAGTTCGGTGGTGTGTGTGAGGGAACACTCGTGGTCCATTACCATATAGAGTACATGCTGGACTCTATGTAGGGTGCATGGGTCTTGCGGACCTTGTGAGTAGAGACTTTGAATGTTCGGTCTCGAATCCCCGAGAGGATGTTTTACTTGTGGATCCAATGAATGTGTACACATTTGGTGGGGAACCTCGATTATGTTTTTGTTTGGTACGCTAATAATTGAGTGCGTAGGAATGGGAGTGAGATTTAAATTCACATTATTTTCTTTGTTTGTGTCATGATAAGTGTTGTTTAGAGATAGGGAAAATGGGTTTTTCTAGTTGTGAATCTAGTCTAGGGAGTTGGTGTCATCCAACATTCATGGTGTCCTATGAGAGAAGTAATACATGTTTTTTTGTCCTCTGGGGTATGTGTCACACGTGTAAATGTTTTGGAATTTGATAATGGGAATTAAAGTGTTTTATGGTATAGGATTGACCTCCAGGGCTGAGATGAAAGGTTGATGGATTGGTTGTTGGGTGAGTTGCAGAGGCTGCCTTAGGGATGATGAGGCTAAAAAACCATGAAACATGGTTATATATGTAAGTGGGTGATGTAATTCATGTAGATAAAGGTTTAATTTCAAGATATTGTTGGTTTTATTGTTGTCGTAAACGGTAGTTCATTGGTTGTTATATGCCAGTGATTCATCAGAACAACTCAGGTAGTGTGGTTGAAGTAGTTCCCCATGAATCATTGGATCACAGCTGCTTGGCGGTATGGTCCTGTATTAATGGTTTAAAATTGTTGTTAATCACAGCTGAGTGGTGGTGGTTATGTGTTGGTAAGATGCGTTCGTTAGGGGGGCATGTGATCCCTAGCCGATCATGGGGTCATATAGCCTGACATCAGAAATGGATAAGTTTGTGGTGCTGTTCTCTTACCACTTCATAGTTCACCTCAACTAGTGACGATCCTACCGAATATCTTGATATCATCCTATATATGTGTAGAAGTTCTGGCTCACTCCAGGAAACATGAGAGTGTTTGGTTGGATGAGGTACATCATCGAGTTTACGCCTAATGGAGCAGTATGTGTTATGCGTGAGGATGGGATGTACACCGTCAATGGCATTGGATGAGGTCCTTGGTATGGATTGGATGTTAAAAAAATCAGGTGTTCCATTCATGGGATCCTGTAATTGGCACTGGATGACATTCATTATCCAATTTTGGGAAAAATCTAGACAACCATTTTTATGTTTTTGGGGTTCGTCTTGTGATTGAGTGTAAGAAACGATGGTTGGAATCCCTCTTGATAGAAATGGTAGAAATACACCTAATGTGGGGAGTGATATGTCAGTGATGGATGTGGAGAATAGAACATCATGTCAATGTAGTGTCACCAATATTCCAATGATGAACATCTAAGTTATGTGTTATGTTCCACAGATAGTCAATTTGGTTCATGGATGTGATGTCAGATAGACCATGAGTTGGATTGATCTCAGATTGGTTCTAGGTGAAGCATGTGACGTTTATGAAAATTGGTATAATTATGTGGTTGGATATGATAAAATGTTTTGGATAGATAATTTTGGGTCTTATAACTCCAATGAGGATTGGGGATAGACTTGGGTAAAATTTTCATGTGTGGTTTTAAGACACTGTGATGTTGGGTGATCCTTGTCCATGTGATCAGGTGTCATGCCAAGTGTGACTTTGGTGACATTCTAAAGGTAGATAATGTTGTGATGATGAATTATACTCAAATTCATGAAATTACCTCAGTGGGTGTGTGGAATTATAGTGATAGACATCAAATCTGCGATCATCATGGAAGGTGATAAGGGGGTAGCATACCATCAGTGGAAGGTCGTGTTCTGGGGAAATCCAATAGAAGGTGGTCTGACTTGAGATGGTAAACCTGAATGGGTGGGTGATAGTGACACATCTAGGCTTATTTTGTAGCATAAAGATCCTTTTGAAACAATGTTGTAACTGGGTGATGTTAAGATGATCATATTCCTTTAAAGTACGGGGTAGGGATGTCTTCGCAATGTTTCTGAAAGTGCAGCTAGATTCCAATGAAGGGTTGTGAACCTATGGATGCTTGGGTGGGGTGAGTTGGAACATTTAGGATATGGGGGAGTCTGGTTGATGTTCTAGTGGTCCTTCATCAATGATTTGGTTCTATGATACTAGAAATAGGGGGAGAGAACCACACAAGATAAATGGTTGGTTAATGACTTGATCAGTGTTTTGGGTTCAAAGGACTCGAGGGGTCATTGACTGGGTGGGATGGCCAAAGTAGAGAGTCTAGCATGTTTTAACTAGTCGAGTATCCATGTGTTTTTCATTCGTGTTTGGATTTATAGTTGGGCGATGATATCATCAGGAACGGTGATTGGAAGGATTGCATGTTTTCTTCCAGGTGATAATAGTTTTAACACAGTTAGAGCTGGGTGAACAGGAAAATGATTCCATGTGATTTGGGTCATGAGTAGTACATAGGATCGGGCCAATGAAGTGATGAATGATTCCCCCATGACTATGTGATGTTGAGAGTTTTGTTTCTATGTGTTTTGGGTTAGGTGTTGTCTCCAATGTTTTCCCCATGAAGTTCTCATGGCGAGAACAGTTGATGTTGATGAATCCTTGAGTGGTTTTCAGCTTGTGTTGTGGTTGCTATGAGGAAGGGTTGTGGGGGGATGTTTATGACCTTAATTCGTTTTCAGTAGTAATTATGATGTTCCACAAGAAATGTGGAATATCGGAGTGGATAAGTAGACCATATGGCATGATCCCTTGTAATGGAAGTTAGTGATTCCTATAAAAACAGCTCGAGGATGAGCCGTTATAATGTGGGGAGGTATAAGATCTCATATTTTTTTAAGGTATGTTTTGAAACTGTTATGGGTTGGGTCTCTCTTTTTGTCTAAATAAGTGTTTCCATATGTTCATGCAATGTCTTGGTGGTTCCCTGGGGGTATGGGGTGCGAAGAGAAGGGAAATCAGGCCATGTAGTGCAAGGCACTTGGTCTGCGCACAATTAAGGGAAATCATGCGGGTAGACCATGCAAAACATCCATAATCGGACAGTAGCCTTCTCATGGTCTGAGAATGGGTAGGGAAAACAATGAGGGATCCATTAAAACCATGTGAAATTATTGTTTTCAAAAAGTTTATCACACATGGTTTCAACACGATTTGTCAAACCAAATGGGTAAACCCTACAACCCAGAAACAATTACAAAATTAAAAAAATTACAGCCTGATATTTTAAAACCAAACTCAGGATTTTCAACAATTCCTCCCCTCTCAACCCAAATGATGAAAATTGACTACCAAATCTATCAATAGTTGTATCTTCTTTGATTCATGGCCGTTTTGGATGTTGTTGGTATCATATCAAAACTCTGAGTAAGTCTAATCCTCTCCACCCCTCTCTTCTTCATATTAGGGCTTGTGGTTTCTCACATATTCTTCCTAGGATCTAAACCCATTATTTTTCTATAGAACCCAGGTTTAGGCTTCACGGTATTATTGAATTAGGATCTAAGGCCTTAGTTAAGAGTTCTTTCTTCTTCGAAATCGAGGTAGGAGGTTTACAAGTCTTATCACATATTTTTATTTTGGATTTGATCCTAGAAGTTGGTGTTCTTATTTTTTCATTTTTATTTTCCTGGTTCCATTGATGTTTTGAATAAAATCGTTGTATAAGTGACCAATTGAACCCCTTTTGTTCTATGTGGTATGCATTGGTGGTGGCATGACCATTTTTGGACAACCGATGTGGTCCGCTAGAAAAACTGGACAGAGAGTGTGGTAGGGTTATGTTGGGGTATGCAAAATAAGAATGTTGAACCCATTTAAAATGTGCCTTAATGATTTCTTAAGTTATAAATGGAATAATGATAAATATTATAATAGGGATAAATTCATAATTTTTTGTTTGAATGGCCTGAAAATTTATAATTGGGATGAAAGAGATTATATCGATTGTTTCATGGATTTGGTTATAAATTCCTCAGGGGATTAGGGAATGTTAAATAGTGAACCTTCAATTGAGTAATGGAATGGGAAATGGGGATTATGTTAATGGGATGTAATAAAGAATTGAATGAATTTTTGGAATGGTTTAATACATAAGAATTAAGTTGTTACCTAAATTTTTGAATGTAATAATGGGATAGTGTTATGTAACATGATAATGGTACATAGTATGAAAAAGTAGTTAAATTATTGTGAAATGATAATGGGCTAAATCAGTTAATGAATTTTCATTAATGAATTAGATTAAGACATAGGGGTTGTGGAATACACCTAATGAGTAAGGCACAAGAATGGGAATTGGGAAAATGGATATGAATTGTAATTTGAAAATGTGTTAATGGGTTTTGGAATAGTATAATTTATCTTGTTTTTTCTATGCATTGTGAATAATGATTTCCAATGGAATTGGTTATGTTTTGTTGTGTTATATTATTCTTGTGATGGTTGGTAAATAAGCATGCGCTCATTTCATGGTAGTGTGGGGAATAATCTAGTGGTTCTATTCCCATAGGTCGAGTTATAGACTGAGGGTCTAAACTCCTCCCCAAAATGCACGGGTTAGGGAAGGGGAAAGAGGATTTATTCCCTTACCTATTGCATTCCACCTAAACTGAGGCATCAAGGTGAGGATAATGTTTTGATGAGATGAGTGTGTAACTACTGAGATGGGGACATAATTAATTTCCCCTCTATGTTGTGATTTAACTCCATAGACACATGTATGAATGATATATATATTCCTAATTCAAAGGGAATATGATGAAATGAATTATGATTTAAAATGGTATAAGAAATGAAATTGGGATAAAATATAGTCATGAAAAGATTAACCTTTTTAAATAATGGAACTTGAACAATCCATTTTTTACTGACCATTTTCTTACATTCATGAACTATCTATTAGAATTGATATTTTTTAGACACTGTTGGCAGTTTCCTACTGAGTTTTTTACTCACACGCTGCTTGGGACGACATTGGATACCTGAGTATATCTCTCGGTTGTAGGCCTAGACAATGGAAAATGCCCAACTCTACGATTTTGAGATGGTCTCAGGATGTGCGTGGAGATGTACCTTGACATTGATTTAGAACCCATGTAGAGTTTTGGCCTTTTGTTTTATTTTTTAATTCTTCCACTTTGCACTACTAGTATGGCATGACATGGTTGTATTTGATTTTTTGTTTGTACCTAGTTTCAGAAATTCTTGAATATTCTCATTTAATTAGTTGTTCATATTGTTTTTGTTCTTTATATTGTGTTTTCTTGTGGATTACTCTGGTAAATAGGGTATAGTCTCCCTAGGTGACTCATTGACCCTCTCTGCTAGTCTGTATCCTCTAGTATACAGGGAGGTGCAGTTGAGTTCATATGACGACCCAGTTCAAAGCACTAGTTTAGTGGCATCCGGGTTGGAGATGTTACACCAATTAATATCAGTTTTAATTCAAAAATATATTTTCTTTTTAATCAATTATTTCTAGATGTTATCCCTAAATTAGATGAAGTGTAACACTAGTGAGTTGATACGCAACATTTAACTATTCTTCCTTTTAATGGGTTTCAACATAAAAAGATTCATGTCTCATATTATGTGATAATTGATGTCTTGAAAACCAAACTAACATTAAATATTTTTTCAGTCGAACAAGTTTCATTATTAATTTTGGGGAATGGTCCTCAATTGGGTTTATTAGCAGGAAATGTCCCAATAATTTATAGACTTAAATGTTGAATTTTTCTTGATCTTGGTTTTATGTTTTAGAATTCGAAACATGATATAGATAAATTACAGAAGGTTGGACCATAATTATTGATCAAACATGATGTTGTTGGTGGCCTATAGAGAGAGGAAAATCCTCTCGTATGGATGAATTTTCCTTTGGTTGATTGGCCTTTTTTGGGAAACATATGTAGATCCAACTAAAGCATATTGTGCATAGTCAAATAGATATTTACCAATGAAACTGACCTTCCACATCATATTTACATGTAATTTTATGCGTTTAGGGATTTTGTTCTATAAATATACTATTTGTGGCCTATAAAGGGGGTGATTTTTGATGATATGATATCATCTCTATTAACATTGATCATGTATGGTCGAAAAATAATACACAAAATTTTCATTCATAAAATATTTTTCATCATAAGGTTGTTATAACATTTTACATCTAGGACATTGGTGGTATAGTTTAATGACATACTTACAGGACTTCTGGAATTTTAAAATTTAATACAACTATATTCATAGAAATGGTAAAATTATTATTCATTCTTACTATAGTATTGATTAGAATGTTCTATAATATACAAATTTGATTGGGAATATCATTGTAAATAATAATATAATGGGTTTTTTAGTTCCTATGAGATATGTGGTATGTAAACGTCATAATGAATATTATGGTTTTAATGATCAATCATGTGAATAAATTTTCCACCAGTTGAAAGGTATTTTTGTTTGATAATTATACATACCCAAATGGGGAATAATATGCATAGTCAAAAAGAGGTGTCTCCATGATACTGGGCCTCTATTCCTAATGATCGCAGATGGTTATGGGGATGAAAAATATATCATACATAGTGTTTTGTTTTTAAATAAATATTTCATAAACATGAAAGGGTCATTTAAATTAAAATTTCATATGAATAGGTATATATATTTCCCATATGCGGTTGGACAAGATTTATTGTGTTGGTTGAACTAGAATATTGGGAAATGACATTTATTTTATATATAGACCTAATATTAGAGATATGTGTGTCACAACAAGTCTGGAAAGTGATGGAATCAACCCATATATAGTTCTTAGATGGTTCCCCATGTAGTTTTTACCAAATCACATAGAAATGGACATGTTTTTAAAGTTCCTATAAGGATTTTAGAAAATTCATAGGACCATGGGGGGAAATCATTTTCTTACTATCTTTGGAAATTTCTCATATAGGTTTGAATCATACACAGGATGTGACCAAACATTTTTATTCATTGATGCTGCTGGACCAAAGGTTGAACTTCTAGATTCACTAAATATATCATAATATGGCAATCAATCCATACATAGTTATTAATATAATCATCTTTTAATAGATTTGTTCTATAAAAAGGGTTGGGGACCTTTTATCTCAAGGATGTACTCAAAATATATGGTTTGAGTTTTTTTAGTATCTTATACTAAATGGTATCAAGATGTACATAATTATTAATAACATGATGTTTAGTGTCATGTGATATAGAAATGGTCCATGTAGTTTAATGTCATGTGGTGAATTTTTTTTTGTATTCTTGTTTATGTCCATATGGAAAATACCACTTGTTACAAGAAAACATGATTAATTGAGGATAATCGGGTATAGGTGTTCTAATATACACCAAACGCAAGGTTCAAGGGAAGAGTACATAATGATTTTGGGGGGCTCCCGAAACAGGTGAAATAACAATAGTCATGGAATATATTATGGTGTATGGAGGCATGAAAATACTCTCCATGGAGTAAAATTACATTGGTTGACATGAATTTTTTATGGGTGAATTACATAGTACGAACTGGGGAATATTATTCATTATCAAACAATGGTGTCACATAGATGTTTCCTTCCACTTTAAATGTATGGGGAGGTTTATGAATATCCAAAATTTCTCAAGAGTTAGTTTATGGTGAATGGAAAGGATGTTTCCAAAAATTTGAGAATATTTCAGACCATGATTTTCCATGGATTTGGAAACTCTATATACATATATGAGTCATATATATTGGATATTTTTGTTTCATTGATTGATCTATTTAAGAGGAACCCAAATTAAAAATAACCTAGATAAATTTTCATTCCTGATACAATGATACTTTTTTATTAGTTTCCCCATGGAATGAACTATGTCATAGTGTCAAGGCGTCACTATATATATCACTAGAATAATAATCATGCTATATGTAGTTTTCAAGGAACCCTATAGTTTACTATCATGTATTAAACACTATGGGGTTCCTTTTCAGGACTTACTACCAGTACGATGATCCCCATAATATATATTGATATACCTCGATCATGCGGGGAATTCACAATTGATCATCTTAAGCCATCATGAGCTATCCATGATATGGAAAGCAAGGAGTGGAAATGATTCAATCTACCACAAGAAAGATGACCTTTTTTGGAAAACCACGGAAAGATTCCTTTCAAACCATTTTATAAAAAGTCAAAAAAAAAGCGTATAAATGACTTTAAACCATAGTATATTAAATATAAAATATGTTTTGGAATACATTTTTAAGAAACATGGATGTGGATGATAAAGAGGTCCCAGACAACCTCAGATAATGAAGAGATTGTGAAATAAACCTTGACCTTGTACTTTTTATTGGTTGATGGTAGGTTAAACTCTTGAATAATGGTGAAATAATTGTCATTAAATTATATAATAATCATATACATTAATATGTTATCATATATGATCTTCTAATATTTCTTTGTTTATAAGATTTTAGTATTATCGTCGTTTCGGGTGTTCACTTACTCGTCTTTTTTTATATGTTTTGTTATATAAGATCTTTTTGTTATAGATAGGTTGTATGTTATTCATATCCATAATGACATAAAATATTTAAACATTAATTTTAATCATCAAATGAAAATTAGTCTTGAATGGATACGATGGGGAATAAATCTCATCTCATTCGTGGAGACGGTAATCTGTACGTACGCACAAGTGACAATATCATTGTTTTGATATTAAAATAATTTATAATTGGATGGTATATCATATATACATAATCATTATCATGTTATATTTATCATTTACATCAATTAAACATCACTATTATACCCATTCAAATAATAATGTATTGAATAACAATTACACTACAACGTGGAGACGATAAGCCGTACGTACGAACGTATGGTGACATGTCGTTTAAAGGATGGATAGAATAAATAATATGGTTTTAACATATTTATAATAACATAATAGTATATATAATATACTGGAGTTATTATTTTATAATGTAAACAACAAAGAGAAAGGAATTGGAAGAAGAATAGAACTTGAAAGAGGGTGGTAAAATTATTACTTCTTCTTCAGGTACTTCCTTTTAATTTGATCAAAAGGGATGTTTAAGTTGGCTTTATGACTAAAGGAAGACCCCTATATTGATGTGATGAATGTTGAGAGGATATTTGTGAAGGGTTTGGCCAAACCAAAAGGCTTTGAAGGTGTGAATTAGAGAGAAGGGGGAATTCCCTTTTATAAGAGGGTTGAGGGGAACCTTAGGAAAAGATGGAAATATTATTTTCTAATAAAATCATATTCGGTTACTAAAGGATAAAAATATGATTATTTAAATTATATGGTTGGGATGGGTCAAAAAAACTCAACCAATAGGTTTTAGAATGGTTTCGGTCACTATATTAACTTTATATTTTAGATTTAACTCTTAGTTATATAGTTTGACATTTACCATGTCTCTAAGTATTTTTATATTATATAGTTAATAAACATACTATATACATACAAGAGAACCAAAAGTGGTTCATTAACGATACACCTATCATTATATATGTATTTTGGCCGAGCCTTATATTTTTTTGAATAGAATATCAATTAATAATATAATATTTGTTTTCAAAACTCTTTTATGTAAATTTAAACACAATTTTGTATTTTGTGTTTTCTAAATTCATAACAGAATTATAAATTCAAAAAAAGTATTCTAACTAACCCAAAAATGTCAAATTAACCTATAAAATTTGTTTAATTCATAAAAAATCTCAAATTAAATTTATTTGGTATTTATAATTTCAATTATTTTAATATTTTTTTAATTAGGTAATTACTGCATCAACATTGTGTCATAAATAATATAAATTATTTAATGAATAAGAAATATAAATAAAATACCGTTAGGTAGGAAATTGTTTTAGCTTTCAAATGAATATTTATAGTTGAATTTATCTTATGTATCACCATATATTAATAAAATTTTAGTCATTAAACTTGATTTTAACTCTTATAACACTTCTTTGAATTAAATAATAATAAATGTCTAATCTAATCCAAGTGGACCAAAGAGGATATTATTTTATTCTAAATGATCTTTTTGGTCGAATTATATGTTGCCAATAAAATTAGGACATGTGTTAAGGTAATAATAATATAATTTTTACCCTTAATTACCCTATTTTCTTTTAACCGTGGTAAATAAAAGTAAAAAGTTACTCTTCAACAAAAACTATTTTCCTCATATTGAACCCAATTTTACTCCATGATATTAACAGTGTCTCTCGGATTTTCAAAATTCAACTCACATAAGAGATAAAATTATGTTTTATGTGAATTTTCAACTTCTCCTAGGAGTTTGGTAAAAGACAGTGAAAAGTTCAATAAAATTTTTATATATCTAAAATTATTATAAACTAACTCCAATGATTTAAATTGAACTTATATAGGTATTATGTATCTATTTTTACCTACAAATAATTTAAATAAAAGAAATAATTATTTAAAAAAAATCGGTTTTAAACTATAGCTCAGTGTTTTTCACTATTCATCAAAAATTGAATGTTTTCAGAAAAATACAAAAAATTCACCCTAATATAATTTAGTTATTACGAATCCAAAAATGAAGTCCATTTTTAAATATAAAATATATAAAATTTTAAAAAGTGGGTATTACTTTTCATAATAGCTGCTTTTATTGGTTATGGTGTGAGTTAGAACTCGATGATCCGTACAACACACACTACTGTATTATTCAAAGAGAAGAGTACCGTGGAAACATGGGGTGTTACATTCTCCCCACCTTTAAATAATTTCATCCTTGAAATTTCTAGAATATTTTTGCATAAAAATACTCAGGTGGTTCTTCATCATATGTTCCTCATGTTCCCATGTAGCCTCTTCCATCTTATAGATTCTCCATAAAACTTTTACCAGACAAGTCGTCCGGTTTCTCTCCACTTGTTCTATGGTATCAAGAATCCTGATGAGATCTTCACAATAATCCAGATCGGGTTCCAGTTTTACCTCCTCATAAGCGAGTACATGTGTTGGGTTAGGCATGTATTTTCTCAACAGTGATACATGGCAGACATCCGGAACTTTGGAGAGACTTTGTGACATTGCCAAATGATAAGATACAGTCCCAATTTGTTCTAGAATTTCGAAATGTCCGATGTACCTTGGACTTAATTTACTTTTCTTGCCAAAACTTATAAATCCCTTCCATTGATATACCTTCAAGAAAACATGATCTCCTACCTAGAATTCCAAATCCTTCCATCAGTTATCGTCATAGATCTTCTGCCTACTTTGATCTTCTTTGATGTGGTTTTGGATTACCTTAACCTTTTCCATCGTTTCCGCCACCAGTTTGGGGACTATGAGTTTTCTTTCACCAACATCATCCCAACAGGTTGGGGTGCGGCATCTATTTCCGTATAACGCGTCATATGGTGCCATCCGAATACTTGAATGGAAGCTATTTTTAATGGAAAATTCTACCAAATAAAAATATTGATCCCACATACCCTGAATGTAAAGTGAGCAGGATCTCAACATTTATTCTAAGGTTAGAATAGTTCGTTCTGAATTTCCATCATTTTGGGGGTGGTACACAGTGCTCAAATGAATTTCAATATCCAGGCCTTTCTGAAAACGTTTCTAGAATCTTGATGTAAAACGTGGATCAAGATAATAAACAATCGATATGGGTACTCCATGAAGCCTTAAATCTTCATTAATATAAATCCTTTCAAGACGTTCAAGTGGTAGATCATATCTTATAGCAAGAAAATGTGTTGACTTGGTAAAATGATCAAAAATGACTCATATTGCATTGTTCCTTCTAGGATTCTTTGGTAGTCCCATGAAAAAGTCCATCATGATATTATCCCATTTTCACTCAGGTATGGGAAGAGGTTGCATGACTCCTCCAGGCTATTGCCTTCCAGCTTTCACTTTTTGACAAATCATACATCTTGACACAAAATTAGGAATCTCCCACTTCAGGTTTTCCCACAAAAAATGTTCCTTAAAATATCTATACATTTTGGTGCTACCGGGTGTATAGATAAATTAGAGCTATGAGCATCATCTTAAAATTCCCTTTTCAGATTAGGTATATAGGGATCCCAAAATCTCTTCCCAAATTTCAAAATTCGATCTTTATACAAAAATTCACTAAATCTACCATCATTCACAGCTTTAATCCTCTTTTTAAACTCTTTATTGTCTATCTAAGAACTCTTATTCCATTTGAGTAAAGATGGTTTAGAAACCATTTCAAAAATCATTGATGTTTCACCTTCCATGGTTATTCCCATGTCCATTTTCACTAGATCCATGAAAATATGATCCATTTAAATTCACATCTTGTTCAAGACTCCATGATCCTTTCTGCTCAAAGAATCTGCCACTTATTTTCCTTCCCCAGGTGGTAGTGTATCATGCAATCACAATCCTTGGGTAGTTCAATCCATCACCTTTGCCTCATGTTTTTTTCTCTATGTGAGAAAATATACTTCAAACTCTTTTGATCAATATAAATCTCACAATTTTCACCATATAGATTGTGTTTCCATATCTTCAAAGAAAGGGTTATAACTGATAACTCAAGATCATGAGTAGGATAGTTTTTCTCATGAATATTTATCTATCATGATGCATAGTCAATAACCCTATCATTCTGCTTAAGGACACAACCAAGTCCTTTCTTTAAAGAATCACTATAAATAGAAAACCCATAATTCCCTGATGGTAGAGTCAAGATAAGAGAATTGACTAATCTTTTCATCAGTTCTTCAAAACATTTCTTCACACTCTTTTGTCCAAAAATATTTAACCCCTTTTCACGTGATCATTGTTAATGGGTTAGCCATATGGGAAAAAATCTGGAAAAAACATTGATAATAACCTGCTAAACCAATAAAACTATGTTCCTCAGTTATAATCAACGATGATGGCCATTCATGGATTTCTCTTGTCTTAGAAGTATCAACAAAGATTCCACCCTTAGAGACAACATGTCCACGAAAAGAAATCTCCAGAATCCAGAATTCACACTCACTACACTTCCTATATAATTCATGTCTTCTAAGTGTCTTTAATATAATGCGCAAGTGATTTTCATGATCTTCATACCTTTTATAGTATACCAATATATCATCAATAAATAATACTATAAAATCATCAATATATTCCTTGAAAAATCTGTTCATTAGATCCATGAAGACAAAAGGTGAATTAGTCAACCCAAAAGGAATTACTATATACTCGTAATGCTCGTACCTGGTTTGAAATGTTGTCTTCGGAATGTCTTCCTTCTTTAAAAACTAGTAATGTTATCTGGATCGAAGTTCAATAATTGAAAAGTATTGAGCTTCATGCAGTTTGTAAAATAAATCATCAAAGCGAGGTAGGGGATACTTTTTCCTTGTTGTTATAACATTGATCTCCCTATAGTCAATGCACAACATCATAGACCCATATTTTTTCCTAACAAAAAGGACAGGTGATCCCCATATAGAAACACTAGGGTGAAAAAATCCCTTATTACTCAATTCCTCTAGTTTTTTCTTTATTTCAACTAATTCCACAGTTTCCATTCTATAATGGGTCTTTGATCTGGGCATTGATCCTGGAATTAAATCAATGGAAAACTCAATTTATCATTTTGGATGATGTCTGGTAAATATTCTGGAAACACATCAACATATTATATAACAATAAGAAAATCTTCTATTTGAAATTATTTTCCTCACCCACAGTTATTTCATTCTCTTCCTCCCCAATAATTGAATTTGGTTGAGCTACTGAGGGTGGATCTAGATAAGAATTAGGTGGCGATGATTCCACTCTAAAGATATGGTGTTCTTTATCATAATCATAAATAATTGAAACCTCCTTATTACTATAAATCTTCACATTATGGTCTGAAATACAATCCATACTGAGGATTATATCAAATTAAATCATGGGTATGCCGATGAGATCTGCAGATAAAGAACATTTATATGCACTAATGGGGTCAGATTCTGAAATCTTTGTTGCCATGATACTTCCCTTAGGAGTTTTAACAAACAACTCCCTTGTTAAATAAAATTGTAAATATAAATGTTTCTTAGAAAACTGGGAAGATATGAAATAATGTGATGATACAGAATCAAATAAAGAATTTTAAAATCTTGATGAAACCATTAAATTACCTTCCACTATGTCTTTCAGAGCTTCAACCTCAGTAGTAGTGATAGCATAAGCATGGCCTTGATCCCTTGGCCTTTTCTGAGGTAAGTTGCCTTGATGCATATGACATTCATTTTCATAATTTCCCATCTTCCTGCAATTGTATCATTAAACATAGGTAGCTTCTTTATTACCCTTGCAATCACGAGCTTGGTGTCCTTTGTCACCACACTTGTAACAGAATCCCATTCCCTTAAAGCATGAACCATGGTGTTTCTTCTCACATTTACTGTAGGATAGATATTCAACTTTTTCCATCTTCCCCTAATTTCCATCTCCAGAGTGATTAGTAGATCTCTTCATTTCTTGTTTTGCTTTATAGTCATAAGACTTAGAGAATTATTTTTCTGTCTTGATAGCACATTAGACAATTTCTTCATACGAAGAGAAGGATTGTGAGACTAATATTCGACAAAGATAATGTTTTAACACATAAAAGAAACAATCAATATTACTCCATGGGTTACATATATAATATGTTTCATTCCTTGCTAACCTAATAAAGTTAGCCTCATACTTTGTGACATTCTCATACTCCATTTTCCCCAGACTCAAAAATTGCCTTTCCATAGAAGCTCGATGGTCACGCGGAAAGTATTTTTCTAAGAAAATCACTTTAAACTCCCTCCATTCCATATTTGATACTTCTTCATCTTCGATTGTGTTTTGGATCAATGACCACCATTGATCAGTATCTCCAGTTAGGTGGTAAACTATAACATCAACTTTTTCCCTTTCACTACTCCCCGAGGAATGTGATATTTTCACTAAGGAATTTATAAATTGCTTATCAAATAATGGATTTGTAATCTCATTGAATTCATGTGGTTGTTTCCTCATGAAGCTGTCCAACAATGATCCTCCACGTTGTGGATCAGGGTGCTCCATACAGGTATGGTTATTATTCATAACCTGTGTGTGTTGTCCCAGTATAGTGATAAGCTGATCAGAACTAGTTGTATCACCAATTCCATAATAATTATCTTGAGTAGGGGGGAAATCCCAACATGGATTGTGTGCATTTATACAGTTTCCATTCCTTATACTAGGAATTATTTCTAAACAATTTCATAATCTAGATTCGTTTATGAATCAAAATACGTAATTCAAAACTTGTAAAAAACTTAACAAAAATTTAATAGATTATGGAAATAACCCATAATCATAAATATTATATCAATTAGGAAGTATATACTAATAAGACCTTCAAAATGGTTTGTAATGAAAATGATAATTATCCTATGAATATCACCCGAGAGTGTCGTAACCAAGACTGCAGCAAGACCTGTTGTCATGCACTTGTTCCCATTCGAGTCTAGATCAAAGCGGTGTTTTCAGGTTTTACACCTATGTACTTTTTTTCTAGAGCTGCATCTATATACTCGTATCTAGATAGGGATGTATTTCTTGGAAAACTCACAAAATCTCTACAATACCAAAATTCTCAGAAGTTCTTCTATACAAATCCTCAATGTCTATCTTTGGGCAACATGCTCTAATAAGAGTTTATATAAATAATGTTTCAAATGTTTTTACTAAAATTCCTTGGACACAAACTATAATTCCCCGGCCGTAGTTACCCTGTGTCGGTGAATTATTACATAACATTGGCATGATCACAAAATATCAAGTCTCGAAAGACCGATAAGTTTAGTAGCCTTGGAAACACTAAATACATTCATAAGTCTTACATTACATCATAAAGTGAAAAACTAAAACAACATATTCTCCTTATTCCACACTCATATCCCCTCAGAATATCCCTTTAGGTTTGTCATAAAATATATATTCACATCCTGGGAAAAATAAAACATAGAAAAGTGTGAGCTCAGATGCTCAGTAAGGAGAATAATATAGCGGAAACATTCATAAATAAGTATAATCATTTAAGGAAATGTGTAACTAAAAAAGCCTTTTAAACTTGAACTTCAGCATAACATTTCAAAAATAAAATGAAATAGTTCCATTTACTTATTCACATGGATATTCCACTAGTCGAATAATCACATGCAATATCAATAACCACTTTTATAATGATGGAATGCATTATGCCAGTCTATCATAACCACATAGTCAAGGCCTTGTTCCAAGACTACAAAAAGGAATTTGTCAAGGACTTGTGCCAAGACAATATTTTGTCTCATGAGACCTACCAATGCATCGAGAAGCTATAGCGGGCTCTACCCGTCACTTACTATGTTTAAGGCATTCCTCATATGAATAGGTTTAAACATAACATAAACATTCATATTAAAACTTTCATATGAAATGTCAATAATTTATCCATAAACCATGAATGGTATAAAAATAACACATCCAAAGTCAAACATATCACAAAACCATTAATAAAATATTGACATTTTGTATCATAACAAATCAACTTCAAATAATCATTAAATTCATCAAAGGATGTTGACATAGATGAAATCAAATGTATTTGAGTGAAATATCTCTTTTTTTGAAATCATTCAAAAGTAACATAATTATAAAAGAAAACATTTATTTGAAAATATTCTTATAAACTTGTAAGGGAAGCTTCAACAATTTTATAATGGTGTAAAATAGCTTCACCAACCGTATAATTTAAAAATACATTCTTACCGTAATTTTGTCGAAAAGTTTAAAAAGGGACTTGTTTGGAAAACAAAGGAAAGATTCCTTTCCAGCCATTTTAAAAAAAGTCAAACAATGGTATGAATGACATCAACCCATAGTCCAGTAAATCATAAAAATGTTTTGGAATACATTTTTAAGAAACATGGAAGTGGATGATAAATAGGTACCAGTATATAATTATGTATAAACAACCTCGGATAATGAAGAGATTGTGAAATAAACCCTTAACTATTAATTTTCCTTGGTTGAGGGTAGGATAACCACCTGTATAATGGTGAAATAATGGTTATTAAATTATATAATAATCATATACATTAATATGATATCATATATGATCTTTTAATATTTCTTTGTTAATAATATTTTAGTATTATCATCATTTTGTTTGTTCACTTACTCGTATTCTTTTTTATGTTTTGTAACATAATTCATGTTTGTTATGGATAGGTTGTATATTAGTCATATCCAGAATGACATAAAGTCTTTAAACATTATTCTTAATCTTTAAATGAAAATCAGTCTTGAATTGATACGATGGTGAATGAATCTCATCGCGTTCATGGAGACGGTAATCCGTACGTACGCATGAGCGAAAACATCATTCATTGGATATTAAAATAATATATATTTGGATGGAAAATCATATATAAATAATAATTATCATGTTTTAATTATCATTTACCTCAATTACACATCATTATTATACCCATCCAAATAATAATGTATTGAATAACAATTACACCACGACGTGGAGATGGTAAGCTGTACATATGCACGTACAGTGACATGTCATTCAAAGGATGGATAGAATAATGAATATGGTCGTACCATATTTATAATAACATCACAATATATAGAATATATTGGAGTTATTATTTTATAATGGAAACAACAAAGGGAAAGGATGTGGAAGAATAAAGGAACTTGAAAGTGGGTGGTGAAATTATTACTTCTTTTCGGGATCATCCTTATGATTTGATCAAAAGGGATCCTTATGATGGATTTCTAACAAAAGGAGGGCATCTAGGATGAATTGAGAGAATTTTAGGAGATATTTGGTCAGGGGTTGGATGAGAAAAAATGCTTTGAAGGTGTGAATTATAGAGAAGGGCGAGTGCCCATTTATAAGAGGGGTGAGGGGTACCTTAGGAAAAGCTAGAAATGTTATTTTATAATAAAATAATTTTCAGTTTGTAATGGTAAAAAGTGGATAATTTAATGTATAATGTGGGTATGGATCGAAAACCACTTAACCAATTGGTTTTATACAAGTTTGGGTCACTATATTAACTTTATATTTTAGATTTAACTCTTAGTTAAATAGTTTGACATTTACCATGTCTCTTTGTATTTTTATATTATATAGTTACTAAACATACTATATAATTCAAAAATAACCCCAAGTGGTTCATTAATGATACAAATATCATTATATATGTCATTTTTCTGATCCTTGTATTATTATTAAATGAATATCAATTAATAATATATAATTTGTTTTAAAAACACTTTTATGTCAATTTTAACACTATTTGGTATTTTGTTTTTAATAAATTTTTAACAGCATTATTACTTCGAAAAAAAAATCATCTAACTAACCCTAAAAGGTCATATTAACCTATAAAATTAGTGTAATTCATAAAAAGTCTCAAATTACATTTATTTGTATATTTATAATATCATTTTTTTAATTTTTTTTAATTGTGTAATTACGACATCATCATTGTTTCATAAATAATTTAAGTTATTTAATGTATAAAAAATATAAATAAAATAAATTTATTTAGGAAATCGTTTTAAATTTCTAATGAATATTTATAGTTGAATTTATATTATTTATAACCCTATATTAAAAATGTTTTCGTTATTAAACATTGATTTTAACTCTTTTAACTCTTATTTGAATTAAATAATAATAAATGTACTAATCTAATCCAAGTGGACCAAAGAAGTTCATATTTTATTCCTAAGGTTGTTTTTGGTCGAATTATACCTATCCAATAGAATTAGAACATGTCTTAGGGTAATAATAATATCATTTTTACCCATAATTACGGTATTTACTTTTAACCGTTGTAAATAAAAGTAAAAAGTTACTATTCACCAAATATTATTTTTTTTTATTGAAGCACATTTTACTCCTTGAAATTAGCTGTGTCTCTCAGATTTTCAAAAATCAACTAATAGAAGTGGTAAGATTATGTTTTATGTGAATTTGCAACTTCTCCTACGAGTTGGGTAAAAGACGGTGAAAATTTCAGTAAAATTTATATATATATAAAATTATTATAAATTGACTCCAATTAATTACATTGAATATAGATAGATATTATATATCTATTTTGACCTAAAATAAATTTAAATAAAATAAATAATTATTTAAATAAAAATTTGGTTTTAATCTATAAATCACTGTTTTTAACTATTCATCAAAAATTGATAGTTTTTCAAAAAAATACCAAAATATCACCCTAAGCTAATTTCGATATTTTGAATCCAAAAATGAAGTCCATTTTGAAAGATAAAATTTATAAAATTTTAAAAAGTGGGTATTACTATTTATAACTGCTAGTTTGACTGTTTGGGGTGTGTGTTTGAACTCGAAGTTTCATACAACACACACTACTGTATTATTCAAAGATAAGCATACCGTGGAAGCTTGAGGTGTTACATAAGTTCTATAATATTCTATTATAAATATCATAAAGCTAAAACACCTCATAATAAATCATTATAGAAAGTTATGATTTGGTTTGGTCTAGTTTAACAACATCATCATAAACATCAATGTATTTATGTCATGGATGACTATATGAACATATTTAATATATTAATAATATAAATATATATATATAATATTATTATAATTATTTGTTAAATATTAAAAAATCATTTAATGAATTATTTTATAAAACAACATTTTTTCATCAAGATTCATGGAAACATGATCATAATATATTTCATAATCATGGTTTATGTCCAAAAATAGGATGAAATGAAAATATATATTTATAAAATATATTTTAAAATATAGTCATGTATCATATCTAAACTAGTAATGATGAACTGTTATATAATAATATATACAGGCACCACTGTTATGAATCTTGTTAAAATGATCAATACTATCAAATCAATACGTGTACAATTATAATAATTAAGGTACTGAATGACTAATTGTGAAGAGTATTAATGATAATTAATATTTATAAGGTTCATAATTATAGAATTAAAATAAATATTTTTTTATACAAGTGTTCCAAGTATATTCATATATGTTAAGAAAAGAGTTTCTAGTTTTCATTATAATTTCCATTAATTGAGAAAAATATTTTATTTATACACATATATTTCATTTATGTTATATCATCCAAAATTTTTATTACATAACATTACACAACATTTTACAAAAAGAGGATCTTTTAAAGTATAGTGTCCTAGGAAAAGGGTACATAATACATGAAATCATAAAAACTTATTTTATTCTACTTGAAATCATTATTCAAGGTTTATCCTATGTTTACTAATTGTATCTTATAACATAGGGACAAACCTCAATGTTATTTTTTAGTGGATGGACCAATTCGGGAAAACTAGTGAAATAGATTACATACAATCTTGATAAATGATAATAAGGAAAAGAAGAGTATCAATATGGATTAAAAAAAGATGTTGAGGGATACCATAAATAAAATAACAAGAATCATATCTTTTAAATGTGTCTATAAAATTTATTTGAGTCATTAATAATAATATCACATTGTTTTATCCCCGAGGTTTCGTAATAATTACCAAGCCTATTCATCAATGTTTCAAAAAAGATATTATCTATAGAGATTAAATTTCATAACCAATATATTAGAGCTCTAAAATGGTTCAGCAGTAATATTTTTTAATTAATTTTATCGACATATATTTTAATAAAAATAAATCATTAATCACTTATATACAATTAAATAAATGGTTTTGATTTCAAAATACTTGTATTTTAGAATGTCCTTAAAAGCATGATCCTTTTTTCCTTTTAACCCCATAGAAATAGAAGGTGGGATTAATTTATATTAATAACATAATTAATTTGATTATTTTTTCATATATGTTAATAACCATAGAGAATAAATAGGGTTGGGTAGTAATAAATTAAAATAAAATAATGTCATCATAAAAAAAGAGAATTTTTGAGATGAAAATCTGATAGCATAACAATTATGAAACATTATTTTAGAAAACATTAAGAAGAGAAGAGAAAAGGTTCGAAAATTCATAAATTAATCTTGATACTGTAATTTAGTTTAATAAAAAGTACCTAAGAACATGATATTGAAATTTTCGAGTCCTATCACATAAAAAGAGAACTTGAAACGAAAAGAAATGTCGAGATTTCCCTTACATTTAAGAGTCTCTCATAAAACTCCATGATAGTGTCAATGTAACATACCAAGTAAGTAATTAATAATATATATTCTTATCTATGTCTATTTATGAATTAGATAGTGTTTTATAGGCTTAAAACGAGAATAAATCCAATCTTAAGCATGTAATACACTAATATTTTTAAAAGATTGTTTTACTGCCTTTTGATGGAAAACCATTTTTAAATATATATTTTGACAATTTTAAAATATCTATTTGTAAAAATAAACATATTATTTATTATTGGGACATTGAAATTTACATTGGATAATTTTTTGGTATTTTTCTGACAGTTTTTATTTTTAATGAATAGTTAAAAATACTGCATTTTACATCAAAACTGCTTTTTCATATAATATAATTATATGGTTAGATTATATTTTTAATTGGTATTAAAGTGTAAATAGAATATATTTTTACAATTTAATCCAATAGTGGTCATTATAATTTATTTCAATTTGGAATTGGGCATAAACTAATGCCAAACTTTTCATAGATATTGTTTTAAAAAACCCCGCTATTTGTTTTGAAAACATGAATTATTTTTAAATTAATTATTGAAATTTATGTGTTTTTAATTTGGTAAAAAGGATTAGATATTTTGAATCAGAAGGTCCAAATTATATATGCATGACTCTTTGGTTTTTGGACTTTGTGAATAGTAACAATGGTAATTATCGTTATTTATCTTGATTAATTAATAATCGGGTAGTTAAGGATAATAAAATAATATCATAATAACACAAAATGACACCAAAATGTATCTTAATAATAATGGTTGTGTCATGGCCGACCATGGTATGTATTGTCCCAAACTTGGGGGCCCCATGGAATCACTTTAGTGTGATAATGACTTTTTATCTTTTTATTTTTTAACAAAAGTTAAATAAAACAAAAAATGTATCACCTGAGTAAAAAAATTATCATTTTTTATAAATAACTGATCTCTTGAACTGTAAATAGTCATTGTAAATCTAAAAATATTTCCTACATCATATTATTTTTTGTATTATTTTTTGACATTAAATAAATTAAAATATTTATGACATCATGGTGATGCAGCGATTACCTCATTAATAAAGGATTTAAATAAAATGAAAAGATAATGTAGAAACTAAGACTGACACTTGTCAAAGAACTATTTTATGAGTATATTTCGAATCCGTATCACGTTATCCTCGAAATAAATCAATGTGGGACCTTTAAAATCCGAAACTCATCTGAAAATAAAGTAACATTTTATACCTTTCCAAGACTGCCCCTCCTCTCCTCTTATAAAAGGCCCCCACCTCTACCTCCTTACCCACACTTCTCAAGACATTGTATTGGCCAAGATATGCTCATTTTGTCTCTCCACATCCCTATACTCATCATAGAAGCCTTACCTTAGGCATAAAGCTCTTCAAGAAACCCTTTTGGTTCAAACCAAGAGGAGTTACCCGATTTAAAGGTAATGTCTTCACTTGTATTCTTGTGTTTTATTTTTCTTCTCCAACCCCCTAATCTCTTTTTATTCATTTCTTTTGTAACAAAAACACTATATTCAATATACTAGGATGTTTTTATAACAATTATTCGAGCTACACTTTCACACACCTACATCTAATGGTTAAAGAACATACTGTTTCCGTGGATGGCGAATTTCTGCCTCACGAAATGATGATTGTTCAATATTCATATAACACCTTCAAATGTGGGCATTAAGATGTCACTATATTTATATATGATATATAATATATTTATGTTTTCCTTAAGCTTCTTTATTTTTCATATATTTCATAACTTTATGGCTTCCATTAAGGGTATACGCAATATCTTCATTTTAGGATATGTGGACTACCACCCCCTCAAAGTGATTTGATTCGTTAATGACATATGTGGGATGTATAATGGATGGAATTAATGATATTATATATGATATTATACTAGAAATAAAATATACCTTTATTTCATTATGATTCTATTCCATTAAATACGAAATAGAAATGAAAATAGCATTCATGTGTACGTACGGATTACTGTCTCCATGAATGGTGCATTTCATTTCATACCACTAAATGTTATGTAATTTTGTAAATGAATGTATATACTAGATATATATGACATATGTGATATTTAAATCATGAATATAATTCTGGATATAATAAATATTTTACCACATGAACAACTTGTAATTATAAATAGTTTATTTTTGACTCAAGTACCAATGATTGACAAAACGACCATTATTAACATAAATAATTATGTATTGTTAATAACATGGTAATTAGTGATATAAAAAGAATAATGAACATGAAAAAGGTTCTTAAGAAAGTATAAATTAACTCATGTTTTTATTCAGGACGTTAAAGAACAATCGAGTCATATCGGACCCGAGGTATGGGACTTCATCTCAATCTCCTTCCATTAAGGCATATTATGTTTTACGCAAAAATTTCTTTTATACGGTGTATAAACCCCTTTGAATTTTAACTTTAATCAAAAGGAATGTTTTTTATACGAAGGGTTTACTAAATGACAAAAGGTAATTTTTTTTGTCGTACGTATGCGGCGACAATGACTTCTCCGCCGTCGTGACTATTATTTGATTTTCAGATTCCTCTGCAAGCCATAAAATTTTTTTAAAAATTAAAAAAAAAATGTTTTACTTTTATTTTATTTTGGTATTGAAAATGGTTTTCATAATGTTTTTATATCAATGTGCTGTATTGATATCTTGTGATTGAAAAGAGGAAATGTTATGTTTCCTTTTTGTATGTTTTATGTGATGTGATTATGTTATGGTTCTTGGGAATTGATATGAAGATGGGTTGTTTTGTGATAAACTAAGTGTGGGTGAGCCCGATATATCTCTCCAAAGCATTGGGTAACGCAAAGGGGTCAAACTCTAAAGTTTCTCTGAAGAGATTTAGGGAATATACTGTGATGGGTAATACAAACGTAACCACAATGGTTACTCCCTATGTAAGAATGTTATGAATGCATCAAGTTACCTTTATGTATTATGATTTTTATTATTTATTCATGATTTGATGAGGAATGTTAAAATGCATATGTTTTATGAGTAATGTATGATTTCATACATGGACTAATGATTTCATTTCATACTTTTATATCCCTTACTAATATTTTTATGTTCATAACAAGTTTTTGAAATGTTTTTCACAGGTTAATGGAAAGGTACATGATGTGATGATAGGGTCAAGGAGGTGTCATGAAAGAATCCAGGTTTTGCTTTAAATATGTTTCTGTTGATGGGAAAAAAATAATACTATATTTTGTGCAACCACTTTGTTTAAATGTGGAATATAATGAAATATTTATGATCTAATTCTCTAAAATTTTAAACCTGCAAATATCCTCAACATTTATTCTTGAAGTAACTTAAGATTAAGTAACGTTTAAGGGTGGGGCCTTATAGTTGGTATCAAAAGTCAGTTTAGATAACTTTAAGAGTTATAATTATATTTAATGACTATCCAAAAATATTTTTTTATTGTCAAATTGGAATGATATACCATTTAAAGGTTACCATGTTACTTCATCTAAGACATGTTTGATCAGAATTGTTTTCTGCAGAGGAAACAGGGAAGTAGTGCTAGTAAGGAATACAGAAGGAAATGACCTTTCGAATTAGCATCCTGAAATGGTCAAAATTGGAACTAAACAGTTTGATGAAGTAATGTCACAATTGACTCAAGTGATAAATGTTGGTGGTATCCATGCACGAGATCAGCTAGATCAACTGCAGAGGAACATGTCAGTGGTGGAACATTTCATGAGGAAATATCCCCCATCATTCAGAGGATCATCTGACCATGTGCTTGCTGAAGGGTGGATTAATGCACTAGAGATGATTTTCTATGTCATGGGGTGTTCATACAATCAAAAGGTTAGTTTTGCAATTTACCATTTGGAGGGTGAAGTAGATCAGTGGTGGTCGATGGTTAAAAATAGCAAGGACGCTGATGAGATTGATGCTCTCGACTAGGATGAATTCAAAGATATGTTTCTTGAGAAGTATTTTACTAAGGCTGTTCGACATAGGATGGAAAAACATTTCTTGGAATTGAGGCAAGAGGATGACTCAGTGACTGCTTATGAAGAGAGGTTCACTCAATTGGCAAGGTATGCTCCAAATTTTATCTGAGACCTTGATATTAAAATCAATCATTTTTACTCAGGAATAAAGCCAAAATATCGAAGGGCATTGGATTCTCGTGAGTTCAAAAGTTATGAAAAGATTGTTCGATGTGCTGAGAAGGTGGAAATGGAATTTTCTGATGATCAAGTGTTCTATAACAACCAACAGAAGAAGAGACTAAGGTGGATGGAGAAAGTGAATAATTCTTCAAAAAGGACTAACGGTATGAAAACTAAGTTTCCAGTTTGTGATAAATGTGGTAAAGGGCATGTTGGGGAATGTCTTCTGAATTCTGAAAAGTGCTACCAATGTGGTAATATGGGACATAAGTCTCGTGATTGCACTGAAAATGATCAGGGTGATGGTAAGACCAAATTTGATTTACAGTTAGTGAAATGTTTTATGTTCAATGAGATGGGTCACTATGTAGTCGAGTGCCCAACAAAGAGCTCTAGTGATGGGAAGCAGTTAGAATAAAAGAAGAAAGGGGTGGTGAAATCCTTTGCAACTACTTTAGCAGATGTTGGGCCATCAAATGAAGTGGTATCAAGTACTTTGTTTTTTCAGATTATGCCAATGTGTTGTTTGATTCAGGGTCTACACATTGTTTCATCTCTGAAAACTTTTCTAGTAAAATGGGAATACCATCTCAAGAAATGAATCCTGAACTTGTCGTAAAAACACCTGGGGGAAATGTTGAGGAAAAAATAATTTATAAAAATCTTCATATCCTTATCCGTGGAAGGAACCTACTTTAAAAACATATTGTTTTACCTCTATTAGAGTTTGACGTTATCCTGGGTATAAATTGGCTCTCTATTTACCATACTAAGATTTACTGTAGATCTAAAGAAGTTTCTTTTCAGAAATACTTTCAGTTTGTGTACAAGAATGAACCCTTACTGTTGATAACATATTAATAGGCCAAGAAACTTGTAAAAGATTGAAATGAATGTTACCTTGCGCATATCGTTGAAAAGAATGTAACTGTTCCGATTAATGATGTGCCAGTGGTAAATGAGTATCCTGATGTTTTTCCTGATGGGTTTCCTGGTATAATACCAGATCGGGAAGTTGAATTTTCCATTGACTTAGTTCCTTATGCTAAGCCAATTTCAAAACCCCCTTATCTAATGGCTCAAATTAAACTTTTAGAGTTGATGGAGAAATTGCAAGATTTATTAGAGAATGGTTTCATTCGACCTAGAACATCACCATGTGGTGCTCCTATTTTATTTTTTAAAAAGAAAGATGGTTCTATGAGACTTTTCATTGATTATGGAGCCTTTAATAACATCCATGTTATGAACAAATATACTTGGCCTCATATCGATGATTTGTTTGATCAGCTCCAGGGAGCTAAGTATTTCTCAAGGATTGACCTGAGATCGGGGTGCCATCAGTTGAAGTTAAAGGAAGAAGATATTATGAAGACCTCATTTCGTACAAGATATGGCCATTTTGAATTTGTATTAATACCTTTTGGGCTAACCAGTGCACCTGTTTTATTCATGGACCTTATGAATAGAATTTTCCATGAGCTCTTGGATAAGTTTTTGGTTGTTTTCATTGATGATATTTTGGTGTTTTCTAAAAGTAAAGAGGAGCATGAAAGACATTTAAGGGTTATTTTGCAAACCTTAAAAGAAAATAAATTGTATGGGAAATTCAGCAAGTGTGAGTTTTGGTTGCAACAAATTTCATTCCTTGGTCACATTATTTCTAAAGATGGGATAATTGTTGATCCTCCAAAAACAATGGTTGTGGAAGAATGTCCAAGAACCACAAATGTAACTGAGTTTCATAGTTTTCTTGGTTTGGAAGGCTACTACCAAAGGTTTGATATAAAATTTTCACGGTTATCTAGTCCAATGACTAAGCTAACCCGGGAGGGTGTTAAGTTTATCTAGACAAAATATTGTGATGATTGTTTTCAGGAATTAAAAAAAAGATTGATGAATGCTCCAGTTTTGGCACTACCTTCCAGGATTGGGGAGTTTATTATCTACAGTGATGCTTTATTGAAAGGAAATGGTAGGTTCATAATGTAGAATGATCAAGTAATTTCTTATGTTTCACGTCAGTTGAAAACTCATGTGGTAAATTACCCTACACATGATTTGGAATTAATTGCTGTTGTTTTTTGCTTTAAAAATTTGGAGGCATAATTTGTATGGAGTAAAGTGTGAAATATATACCGATCACAAAATTTTAAATTATATATTCACTTTGAAAGATTTTAACATGAGATAGTGGAGATGGCTAGACTTAATCAAGGATTATGATTGTACAATTCATTACAATCCGGGAAAAGCAAATAATGTGGCTGATGCTTTGAGTCGAAAAATTAATTCTTCAGTAACGGTATTGTGTTTGGAACATGATCCTTTGGTTAAGTATTTGATGAAATTTGGCATAGAAGTTTTTGGTGCAGGATTTCCTTCTATTTTGTTTCAAGTATTAGTGAAATCTTCTCTATCAGAAAGTATTAAGAAAGCACAGAATCAAGGCAGTGAGCTGCAGAAAAATGTAGAACTGGTTCAGAATGATAAGTTGCCTGAATTCAACATTGATAATGATTGTGTTTTGAGATTTGGAAACAGATTGTGTGTGCCTTGTGATTCACAGTTGAAGAGAGATTTGTTATGTAATGCTCATAGTTCTCCGTTTTCAGTTCATCCAGGTAGTACTAAGATGTATAGAGATCTGCGGGAGTACTACTGGTGGGACGGAATGAAAAGAGATATTGCTGATTTTACTCTGAAGTGTTTGACTTGTCAACTGGTTAATGTAGAGTGATAGTTATCGAAAGGGATGCTTTATCCTTTACTAGTACCAGAGTGGAAATGGGAGAATATATCCGTGGACTTCGTTGTGGGATTTTCGAAGACATCTCAAGATAATAATGGAATTTGGGTTATTGTTGATCGCTTGACTAAATCTGCTCACTTCCTTGCTATACGAGATACTTTTTCCCTAGTTCAACTTTCCCATTTGTATCTTAAATATATAGTTAGATTACATGAAGTTCCGCTCTCCATTGTATCTGACCGTGATCCCAGGTTCACTTCTAACTTTTGGAAAGGCCTTTAGATGTCATTGGGTACTGAATTAAATTTTAGTAGAGCTTTTCATCCTCAATCAGATGTGATGTCAGAACGAACAATTCAGACTTTGGAGGATATGATACGTGCTTGTTCGATGGATTATCAGGGAAGTTAGGAACAACATCTTTCTTTGGTTGAGTTTTCTTGTAATAACAGGTTTCATTCTTGTATACAGATGGCACCATTTTAGGAATTATATAGAAAGTAGTGTCGAACTCCAGCTTTCTGGGATGATGTGGGTGAAAGGAAGTTGATGAGACCAGAATTGGTATAAGAGTTGGCAGAAAAAGTTCAGCTAATACAGAAACACATGAGAACATCTCAAAGCAGGAAGTAGAGTTATGCAGATTACATGAGGAAGAATCTCTCATTTGAGGTAGGTGATCATGTTTTTCTCAAAGTATCACCATGGAAAAGTGTAATGCGATTTGGTAGGAAAGGAAAGTTGAATCCAAGGTTTATTGGACCATATGAAATTCTGTAGAGAGTTTGATCAGTTGCATACCGAGTGGCATTAACTCCGAGTTTATCTCTGGTACACAATGTTTTTCATGTTTCAATGTTAAGGAAGTAAATTCCACATTCATATCATGTTTTGAGTCCAGAGGTAGTTCAGCTGGAAGAGAATCTATCATATGAGGAACAAATGGTCCAGATTATTGACCACGGGGAGAAAGTGTTGCGGAATAAGTTGATTCATCATGTAAAGGTTTTGTGGAAAAACCACATGACTGAAGAGGCATCATGGGAATCTGAAAATGTAATGAGGGATAAATACCCCCACTTATTCGTTAAGTAAATAAATTACGGGGATGCATTTTTCTAAACAGGGGAAGGGTGTAACATGCCAAGTAAGTATTGAATAATATATATCCTTATCTATGTCTATTTATGAATTATATAGTGTTTTAGAGGCTTAAAACGAGAATAAATCCAATCTTAAGCATGGAATACACTAATATTTTTAAAAGATTGTTTTACCGCCTTTTGATGGGAAACCATTTTTAAATATATATTTGGACAATTTTATAATCTCTACTTGTCAAAATAAACTTATTATTTATTATTGGGACATTTAAATTTACATTGGATAATTTTTTGGTATTTTTCTGACAATGTTCATTTTTCATCAAGAACGAAAAATATTGCATTTAACATCAAAACTGCCTTTTCATATAATATAATTATATGGTTAGATTTCCTTTTTAATTGGTTTTAAAGTGTAAATAGATTATATATTTACCATTTAATCCAATATATGTCATTTGAATTAATTTCACTTTGGAAATGGGTATAAACTAATGCCAAACTGTTCATAGATATGGTTTAAAAAAACCCGCTATTTGTTTTGAGAGCAGGAATTATTTTTAAATTAATTATTTCAATTTCTGTGTTTGAAATTTGGTAAAATGGATTAAATATTTGTAATCAGAGGGTCCAAATTATGTAATCAAGAATCTTTTGTTTTTGGACTTTGTGAATAGTAACGACGGTAATTATTGTTAATTATCTTGATTAATTAGTAATCGGGTAGTTTAGGATAATAAAATAATATCATAATAATAAAAATTGACACCAAAATGTGTCCTAATACTAATTTTTGTGTCATGTCCGACCATGGTATGCCTTGTTCCAATCTAGGGGACCCCATGGGGTCACTTTTGTGTGATAATGACTTTTTATCTTTTTATTTTTTAAAGTTAAATATAATGAAGAATGTATCACCTGAGTAAAAAATTGATAATTTTTTCTACATAAATGATCTATTGGACTATAAATAGTCATTATAAATCTAAAAATATTACCTACATCATAGTATTTTTTCTATAAAGGATAGACATTAAATAAATTAAATTATTTATGACATCATGGTGATGCAGCGATTACCTCATTAATAGGGGATTTAAATAAAATGAAAAGATAATGTTAAAACTAAGATAGAAACTTGTCAAATACATATTTTATGAGTCTATTTCGAACCCTTATCACCTTATCCTAGAAATACATCAATGTGGGACCTTTAAAATCCGTAAATCATTTGAAAATAAAGTAACATTTTATACCTTTCCAAGAGTGCCCCTCCTCTGCTCTTATAAAAGGCCCCAACCTCTAACTTCTTACCCACACTTCTCAAGCCATTGGATCGGCCAAGATCTGCTCATATTGTCTCTACACATCCCTCTACTCATCCTAGAAGCCTTATCTTAGGATGAAATCTCTTCAAGAAACCCTTTTGGTTCTAACCAAGAGGAGTTACCCAATTTAAAGGTAATGTCTTTACTTGTGTTCTTGTGTTTTATTTTGCTTCTCCAACCCCCTAAACTCCTTTTATTCATCTATTTTGTAATAAAACTAGTATGTTAAATATACTAGGATGTTTTTATAAGAATTATTAGAGTTACACTTACACACACCTACATCCAATGGTTAAATAACATACTATTTCTGTGGATGACAAATTTTTTCCTCACGAAACGATGATTGTTCAATATTCTTATAACACCTTCAAAGGTGGACATTAAGATGTAATTATATTTATATATGATATATAATATTTTTATGTTTTCCTTAAAGTTATTTATTTTTCATTAATGTCATACCTTTATGGCTTCCATTATGGGTATATGCGATATCTTCATTTTAGGAAGTGTGGACTACCACCCCCTCAAAGTGATTTGATACGTTAATGCCATATGTGGGACGTATAAAGGATGGAATTAAAGATATTATATATGATATTATTCGGGAATTATAATATAACTTTATTTAATTATTATCCTATTCCATTAATAATTAAATAGATATGAAAGTAGCGTTAATGCGTACGTACGACTTACCGTCTCCATGAACAGTGCATTTCATTTCATACCTCTAAATGTTATGTAATATTGTAAATGCATGTATATACTGGATATATATGAAATTTATGATATCTACATCATGAATATAATTTTGGATATAATGGATATTTTACCACATGAACAACTTGTAATTATATAGAGTTTATTTTTGCCTCCAGTACCAATGATCGAAAAAACGACCATTATTAACTTAAATAATTACATAGTGTTCACAACAAGTTAATAAGTGATATAAAAGGAATAATGAACTTGAAAAAGGTTCTTAAGAAAGTAGAAATTAACTCAACTTTATTATTCATGACGTTAAAGAACGATCGAGTCAAGTCGGACCCAAGGTATGGGACTTCGCCTCAATCTCCTTTCATTGAGGCGTATTATGTTTTATACACAACTTTCTTTTATACGGTGTATAAACCCCTTTGACTATTATGTTTAATCAAAAGGAATATTTTTTATATGATTCTTTTACTAAATGAGAAAATGGAATGTTTTTTTGTCGTACGTATGCGGCGAAAACGACTTCTCCACTGTCGTGACTATTATTTGAGTTTCGGCTTCCTCTAGAAGCCATAACTTTTTTTTTAAAATGAAGGCCTAAATACCATGATTTACTTTTCTTTTATTTTGGTATTGAAAATAGTTTTCATATTGTTTTTATATCAATGTGTTCTATTGATATCTTATGATTGAAATGTGGAAAGGTTATGTTTCCTTTATGCATGTTTTATGTGATACGATTATGTTATGGTTCTTGGGCATTGTTATGAAGACAGGTGGTTCTGTGATAAACTAAGGGCGTGTGAGCCCGATATATCTCTCCAATGAATTGGGTAACGTGAAGGGGTTAAACTTTAAGGTTTATTTGAAGAGATTTAGGGAATATATTGTTATGGGTATTCCAAACGTAACCATGATGGTTACTCCCTACGTAAGAATGTAATGAATGCCTCAAGTTACCTTTATGCCTTATGATTTCTATGATTTATTCATGATTAATTGAGTCATGTCAAAATGATAATGTTTTATGAGTAAAGTATGATTTAATACATGGACTAATGTTTTCATTTCTTAATTGTATATCCCTTACTGATCTTTTTATGTTCATCCCATGTTTTTGAAATGTTTTTCACAGGTCAAGGGAAAGGTACATGATGTGATGATAGGGTCAAGGAAGTGTCATTAAGGAATCCATGTTTTGTTTTAAATATGTTTACGTTGATGGGGAAAAATTAATACTATCTTTTATGTAACCACTTTGTTTAAATGTGGAATATAATGCATGATTTATGATCTAATTTTCTGAAACTCTAATCATGAAAAGATCCTCAACGTGTATTCTTGAAGTAACTCAATATTAAGTAATGATTAAGGTTGGGGCCTTATAGTCCATGGGGGAATGAGGACACATTTATATGACATCATGGGATATAAAATGATCAGGTAATATAAGATATTAAATTTATAATGAAATATAATGGATTAATGGGTGGGAATTTAGGCCTAATTTTAGGGATATTTTTATTAATTTATGAGGTCACCCAAGTTTTGGCATATGAAAAACCATGGTATTTACCATGATATTTCCAATGGTATTGGCCATATGCGACTCCTATGATCATATATTAATCAAAAATAGTTTACCATAATTATAAAATCAATATTAAATGATTAATAATTCCATTAAAAATTAAAAACTCAAACTATATTTTTACTATTTATCAAATGTTAAATTATTTATTAAAAATTCAAAAAAATTCATCCATCATATTTTTCGACGTGTATAATTCAAAAACGAACTCCATTTATTTATTAATTTTAAACATATTTTAGATATAATTTATAAGCATAATAATATTTTATTCAAAAATACTAATAATTAACTAATAATTACTTATACAACCATATAATTATATCAGATTATAATTTATGATTCCTAAATTATTTTTATGCTTCCTTAGTTGCGGTTACTATTCCATTGGTAATATTATTATTTATATTTGGAACATAAATATTCTAAATTGTCAACATAATATTCACTGAAAAAATTATGTTTATCCTATTAGAATAAAAATATCTTCTTAAACGCAATAGTATTTGTCTATTTTACGAAAATACATTCACAAAAAAATTATTTAATAAATATTTAACTGAAAAATACATTACTTTTTATTATTCATAAATTACATGAATATTTTTACAGAAATAAAGAATTGTAAACCAATAATATTTTGGACATCTGAAAATAAATAATGATGTTTATTTTACAATAATAATTATGTAATATGATAAATCTTTAAAATGTAAAACATTTACCTATACAGTCGATTTATCAAATTTTTTTCAATTGAAATTTTATTTCATTATGAGAAACTATTTAAAACATTAAATTTTTTAAATAAAATTAATCTTAAAATAAAGGGATTTCAATTTAAGTGAGCCAGACCTTGAGACATGACAACTTATATGGCCTACATACATCTTAAGGGTAATGTGTTCGATGGAGATAGACTTTTTGGGTGGCTCGGAAAACATCATCTGAGTGTTAATATCTACTAACTTGAACATCTTCCATAAATGATTTCATTCAGGGTTAACATATTTAAGGTTGAATGGGATTTGTCTAGGGTGAAGCCCAGTGATGATAACTACTTCCCATGCTCCAAAAAATGGGCAATGTACAACATGATTCTACTAGAAGAGGTTATATACTCTTCATTATTCATCAATAATTATAACTTATTTTTATAACACTAAATATAATTTTTAAACTATTATAATGTGTATTTTTTTCCAATTTTCATATTGACCAATCGTGATAAATGAACAAAGGTCATATGACTGTCGAAAAACATCAGTCACATTTCAATTACACTCACTAAACTAATAAAGAGATATTTTTTGTTGATTAAAAAGTAATATAACACACCATCTTATAAAATAATTATCATTCAAAAATATCAGGATAATAAATTCTTTCCCCATTAATAAATTTCTTCCCCTTAATTTCATCATTTTCCTTCTATTGATAAAATGTGTGGGTACTATTTCCCCATTGCTTTATCTGGTTCCCACGTTGCTAATTCATAATTTTTATTCCCATGCATAAATTTAATGAGTTGGATTGTCTTGTCTCATAGAACCCTATCACTACGGTACAAGATCTCTATAGCATGATCCTTATAAGATAGGTCATGTTCTAATTTCCACACCTCTATATTTTTTACAGGTGAAGGGTTATAAACGTACATCATTAAGAGAGATACATGGAAAACATATCGTTCATGCTTTTTTTGGATGTTCATGATGATAGTATACTACTCTTATGTGATCAAGTAATTTATAGGGGCCAATGTGCCTAGTTTTTAGTTTCACTTTCTTCCCAAAACTATTGACTCTCATGCTTCCTAAAATTCAAAGGGAGACTTGGACCCCAACATCAAACTTCAAGTCCTTCTATCATTGTTAGTGAAAATCTTCTGCCAAATCTAAGAAACCATTACGTGTTATTGGATGGAAAAAAATATTTCATTCATCACTTTGACAAGATCATGTCAAGAATATTTCCCTCACTAATTTCATCCCAACATGTTGGAATTCTACAACGCTTTCCATATAGAGGTTCATATGGTGATATTTTAATTCTTGAATGAAAGTTGTTATTATATAGATACTAAAATATTGGTATTTGTTGATACCATCAACCTTAAATCCCATTAAGCATGTTCTTAGAATGTCTTCATGTTTCTGGAATTGTCCATTTATATTGTTAATCATTTTAAGGATGATAGGTCATATTTAAATTCAATTCCGTACTCAGATCACAATGATGAGCTCTATAGAATATTGTTTTGAACCATGGATCAAGATCAAATATGATAGAAATAGGAACTCCAATTTTCCTTTTCACTTCCTTCACATATTTCATTGTTAGTTTCCAAGAGATAAATCTTCTTGAATATAAATAAAATGTGCAGTCATGGTGAGATGATACACTATAACCCATATCACATTATTTCTTTCTGAATATCTATATAGACCAGTGAAAAATTCCATAGTGATATTTTCCAACATTCAATGGTGGTATGGGAATTGGTTGTAATACCCCTTTACTAATTTATCACATTACCTTCATATATTGACACTCCTACAACCTTGTAGTGTAGAGACCCGAAGCTTAACGTACATGGAAATTACATTACTTTTGCGGAATACTTAGTACATAACAAAAACACACACACAAGGACCGTAATAGTTTAGTGTCTTTGGAAACTCGAAATATAATCTTCTAATCGTGGTGAATGATCATCAACATCTCCCATAATGATCTTCCTTTTTTTCATACCTAAAACCTTTCTCTATATCCTGGGGAAAAGAAAACATAAAAGGGTGAGCTCAAATTCTCAGTAAGGGTAAACAAATGAAATATCAATCACATCATATTCATAAGAACATAACATTTTGGAAATCTTAACCTGCAAAACAGATCATAGTATCATAACATGGGATAAATCATAGTAGTGAAATTTAATCCCAATAATCATAAAATAAAACATGAAACTTTGTGGCATACAAACATAATCATATAGAATCATTTCTTATTAGTCAAGACTCATTGCCAATACTATCTTAGTGGACAAAGTCCCTTTCTAAACCGAGTTCACTCCTCGTTTCAGTCCTGTTTCACTGAACCGGTATAACCAACCGTCCCAGCCATGTCTATCTCATGAGATATAAAATCTTTACCCAATGCATTGGAGGGAGATATAGGTCGCACCCATCTCATAATGATACCATTCTTATGTGTGCCACAAAATCATAAATCATACATCATTTCATAACCCTTGTAATAAAAATGTGAATCATAAACATCATGACATCATAAATTCATATAAGATAAAGGAATTCATAAATATAATTCCATCACAACATAATAAAATTAATGTAATAATAGGGATAGAAACATAACCCTTTATTATCTTAGATGGAAAATAATTTTGATAAAAACTTGAATTCCATTCTTGAGGAAAATATCCTTTCTACTTCAAAAATACTTTTCCTTTCTTAACATGTCATACAATTCTAAACAAAAAGAAGTTGATTAAAAATAAACTTGAAAACATGTAAAGTAAGTTTCTTGGAAATAATGTTTTAAAAATCCATTCATGCCGTATAAGTTAAAAAAAATTTCTTCGTGCTTTTGTCGGAAAAGTCAAAAAGTACCTCGTACAAAAAATGACAAAATATTCCTTTCATATCATTTGCTGAAAACTCACCAAAGGGTAAAATTGGATTTAAAAAATTTTAGGTGGATGGAAATAATATTACATATTTATGAAACATGGATGTGGATGATAAAATACACCCCAGTAAATTTCAAAGTATAAACAATCTCGGATAAAAATGATATTGTGATATTTCCCTTACCTTAGGTCTGATTTGCTTCGTATGTGTCCAAAACTCCTGTATAATAATTTAAATAATGTCATTGACTTATTCCAGAATCATACTCATTGTTATGATATCATATATGGTTCACTTATGACTTTATATGACCCGTTCTTTTGTAAATTCCATGTTAAAGAGCGTTTTGGGTAAAACTGTTTCATTTGTCGTCCGTGTTTTGACTTGTAATTATTCATATTATTACTTAGATCATGATTAATTAATTCCAGAATATAAAACATGATTTATATATAATATATATTCAGAATATTCATATATATAATAAATTAGTAAATGGAAAGAAATACACCGTTCATGGAGACGGTAGGCCGTACGTATGCATGAACGCTGTTTTCGTTTCCTTATTGAGTTGAATGAAATTAAGTAGATGAAATAGATATATATACACATAAATCCAGTATCATTATTATGTCATATATTTCATGATTACTTATTATATATACTTTATAATCATTCATGAATGGTTAACGTGGAGAATGAATCTCATCGCGTGGTGGAGACGGTAGTCCATACGTACGCACGAGCGATGATATCATTCTCATGATCGTGGGACTATATTGGAGTGTATGTATACTATTTCAGAATCAATATCACTTTAAAATAATCATATATAGTTATTATTTACATCATTATACCCATCCAAGTAAGGTGGTGGTGGAAAATAGATTACACCACGGCGTGGAGACGGTATTCCGTACGTACGCACGCGCGGTGATTTCTTTCTCCGTGGGATGGATAGATGGTGAAATAGGGTTGTTTCATACATATAATAACATATCAGTATATTATTGATACTGATGTTATTACTTCATAATGAAACAACTAAAGAAGAAGAAGTGGAAGAAGAAATAAAGATGAAAGAATCGGTAACGGACATTACCTCTTCTTTGAAGTGCTTCTTTGAGCCCTCCTTTTAGGGCACTAAAATGGGTCTTTGAAGAAGACCAGAACCTCTAGGATGTTTCTAGGGAAGTGGAGAAGAGAATTTGGCAGGGTTTGGCCGAGCTTGAAGGCTCAAAGTTGTGTGAGGAAGAGAGGGAGGAGGTTCCCTTTTAAAAGGGAGGAGAGGGGCACCTTTGGAATAACAAAAATTATTATTTTATTATAAAGTCAATTTTGGTTTTAAATAGCTATAAATTAATTTATTTAGAGTTTAAGGTGGGGATGGATCGAAATAATCTCATCCAATAGAATCTAGACAAGTTTAGGTTCCTATTTTAACCTTATCATTTAGATTTAACATTAAGTTAAATAATTTTACCTTTACCGTGTCTTCTTGTGTTCTTATACTATAAGGTTAATACACATACAATAAGAAGTCAAAAGAACCCTAAGTTGTTTATTATTAATATATATAACCTTATATAAGTCATTTGGCCGAACCTGATATTTTTAAGAATAAAATAACAATTAATAATATAATATTTTTTTTAAAAACTATTTTATGTCAATTTTGACACTATTTAGTAATTGATTTTTGTGACAATCATAATAGAATGATTAGTTAGAAAAAAGTTAATTAAATCAATACTAACATGTCATGTTAACATATAAAATTAGTTTAATTCTTAAAAAGTCTCAAATTATATTTATTTGGGAATTTATAACATCAATTATGTCAATATTTCATTAATACGATAATTACCGCATCATTGTTGTGTCATAAATAAATTAAATTATTTAATGTCTAAAAATTAAAAATAAAATACCATTATGTAAGAAAACTTTTTATATTTCTACGGAATATTTATAGTCGAATTTATCTTATGTATAACCCCATATTAAAAATGATTTACTTATTAATCATTGATTTTAACTATTTTAACACTTCTTTAAATAAATTAATAATAAATGTCCTAATCTAATCCAAGTGGGCCTAAATGGTCATATTTTATTCCTAAGGTTGTTTTTGGTCGAATTACACTTGTCCAATAGAATTAGGACATGTGTTAGGGTAATAATAATATCATTTTTACCCTTAATTACCCTATTTACGTTTAACTGTGGTAAAAAAAAGTAAACAGTTACTATTCACCCAAAAAAAAATTTCATCTCATTGAACCACATTTTACTTACTGACATCAACCGTGTCTCTCGGATTTTCTAAATTCCACTCACAGAAGCGGTAAAATTATGTTTTATGAATAATTCCGTTTTTTAACTACCACTTAGTGGTTTCACTATTCATCAAAAATTTAAAGTTTTCAGAAAAATAACAAAAATTAGGCCTAAGCTATATTTTATATTATGAACTCAAAAATGATTTCTATTTTACCAAATTAAAAACATATCAGTTACATTAACTAATTTAAAGATTAATTCCTGTCGTCAAAACAAATGGCGTGTTTTTAAGAGATAATAACTATCAAATGATTACCACTTGTTTATAACTGGTTTAAATGTGAAATTATATCCAATGACCAACATTGTATTAAATTGTAAAGATATATTCTAAATATACTTTAAAACCACTAAAATTAATAATTTATCACTATTAATTATTTCGATTGAAAATTTTTTTTAATTAAAATATAGTAATTTTCACTATTCATCAAAATATGAAAGTTATCCGAATATTACCAAAAATTCACCCTATGATAATTTCGATATTCCGAATCCACAAATGAAGTCCATTTTGAAAAATAAAATTTACAATATTTCCAAAAGTGGTTATTACTATTCAAAGCGGTTCGTTTTAATAATATTATAATAGCATATCGTTGTTTAGCAAACCATGGTGTTGCGTACAACACACGCTATCGTGGATGGTCGCGATTGCGTGTAATTAATGCCAGGTCAGAGATGCTTGTTGTGAAAGCTCATTTTGGTGTAGTGTATAACACAAGACATTAATTAAATTAAAAAGAATATTTTTCATAAAATCTCGGGGTGTTACATTCTACCCCCCTTAAAATGAATTTCGCCCTCGAAATTCGTCAGGGTTATAAATGGTTTACTAATCAAAAGTTTCCTTGATAGAAACCCACATCCAAAAAAAATATATGAAATGTAACGGTTACCCAAATAAACTAATCACTGGGTTTCCACATAGGTGAAAATATGGATATGGAAGAGAAATCTAACCATCATGTTCTGATGGAGAGTGGTAGAGAACATGGCTATGGAAAAGCCAGCAATCATAAAGCCATAAATTTGTGATGATATAAGGTACCATCTGATTCATCAGATATAAGAGCACCAGGACAACATTTTTGGTTTTCAAGATCATTTCCCTAAAGTTGAAGAATTTGAATTAGAATAAATACTTACTTTATTTTGGTACAATCTCACTGTTGTTCGTGCCTTGAACAATTTCCACTTCATCTCTTAAATAAATGAGGTTGAATTTGTTATTCGTGAAGTATTAGCAGATCATGTGATAGAATGACGGGTCATTCCATCTGTCTCAAACAAAAGGTTAGAAAATGTTATTAAATATACATAAGTCGATCTATAGTGACATTAATCATATATGGTTCCTAAAATGGAATTATACTTCATATATCATACTGATTAATATAATAAAACTAGTTTCTACTAAACAGGGACTTCTTGTAGTCCAGTGGTAGGCGATAAAGGCCAGTTGCACTTCGGTTGTGGGTTCTATTCCCACAGCCTTGTCCGACGCGATGGGTTGTCGCCCGTTCTGCAGGTTGTCCTTTTTCTAAAACTATATTACTAGAACATCTCATCAATAATATCGAAAAAACTTCTATCCTTAAAAAATACTAACTTATGTCCAACATAATCTATTCCAATCTTTAGGCTTATCCATAATACTACAGTCCACTCTCATAATATAGAGAAAAAGATTACCAAAGATTTCAAATAACAAGCATGTTAATACCATCGGTGATCCCCATATATCATAAGATATATCTTTTTGGTCACATTCCAAATATTCTAAGTCCTTAATCATGTATTCTCTTGAAAAATGAATACCCATTGAATCTTAGTAAAAACATGAGTGCTGTCAAAAGTTAACTCATTCCACATAACAAAAACCCAAAATTATATATACTCAAACCATGATATAACTATTTCCTTATATCAGTCATGAGCTCATGAATACTATCAATCATTTAATTTTCTCATTATCCCTTAATTATGCGCATATCATCTACATTTCAAAAATATCTGAATAACCTTTCATGGATACTGGTACCATTAATCATACACTTTCAAAACTCAAGGAAAGACAACAGTGTAACAATCCTTAGATGTCTCTTTATTCCATTGTACCATGAGATTACTTATACAACATTACACATGATAAACATGTAATCATTCCAATACATTCTTAAACCATTGACCGAGCTTCAACAATTCTTTCATCTCACATATCATTTGTAGTCTCTTCATCATCATCAACATAAATACTACCCATACGACCATACTGATTCTCTTCATGAGACTTTCCCTTAGGTAATTGGTTTGCATAATACCCGTACATTCCACATTTAAAACATTTAAGCATTGTTGATGTCGTAGGAATACCATTATCCTCATCCCTGGTGTTAACTAAACCTTTTCTTTTGCACTTACTGGCTTTGTGTCCTTTTTTTCCACACCCAAATCATCTTCCAGTTCCTTTGAAACATTCTTCGTGATGCCTATTCCCACATGATTTATATAGGGGAAATTGAACTTTCATTCCTCTATGATCATCATGAAACTCCATCTTTCTCTTGTTAGCCGAGTCAGGAAACTTACCAAATTTTACTTTATTGATCATATTATGAGATTGCTGATTCGGCATAATAATGATGTTTGGGCTTCCAAATCCCATTTCATTTGGTTTCTCATGAATAATATCATTCCATTGTCCATCATATCCTCCATTATCGTGAATCACCTTGTTTCCGGTCATTTTCTAAAACCCAAAAAGAATAGTGTTAGAGGCAAAAATCATAATAAAGGGGGAGTCACTTCAATATATAACATCTTTGGTTTAATCTAATATCGTTACCATAGTTATAGGACTATATTTTATACATATAATTATCCTTAGGGACATCCCTAGACATACATTAGAAATATCTCTAGGGATCTCACTAACGTTTTCGCATCCTAGTTTCCAAAGGTTGACTGAACTTTTGCTCTGATACCAACTATAGCGGTCTGGAATTACTTCCAGTGGACTATAATTCATACCTATCAGGGCACTCCATGGGCGGCTACACCCCCTGGGTGGGACACACCATCATCCCCAGTGGCAGCCATTACCTCATGAAGCCCTTGGGCGGAGAGCCATGCTTCGTCCAACGCTCACATGTGAGAGTTCCCAAGGATCGAATAAATTTCTACCTCCTTTTCCTCTGATACCAACTGTATATACCCGAAGCATAATGTACATGGACATTACATTACTTTAGCGGAATACTTAGTACATAACAAAAACACACACACAAGGACCGTAATCATTTAGTGTCTTTGGAAACTCGGAATATAATCTTCTAATTGTGGTGAAAGATCATCAACATCTCCTATAAAGATCTTCCTTTTTTTCTTACCTAAAACCTTTTATTATATCCTGGGGAAAAGAAAACATAAAAGTGTGAGCTCAAATTCTCAGTAAGGGTAAACAAAAGAAATATCAATCACATCATATTCATAAGAACATAACATTTTGGAAATCTGAACCTGCAAAACAGATCATAATATCATAACATGGGATAAATAATAGTAGTAAAATGTAATCCCAATAATCATAACATAAAACATGAAACATTGTGGCATACACACATAATCATAGAGAAAAATTTCTTATTAGTCAAGACTCATTTCCAAGACTATCTTAGTGGACAAAGTCCCTTTCTGAACCGAGTTCACTCCTCGTTTCAGTCATGTTTCACTGAACTGGTATAACCTACCGTTACAGCCATGTCTATCTCATGAGATATAAAATCTTTACCCAATGCATTGGAGGGAGATATAGGTCTCACCCATCTCATAATGATACCATTCTTATGTGTGCCACAAAATCATAAATCATACATCATTTCGTAACCCTTGTAATAAAAATGGGAATCTTAAACATCGTGACATCATAAATTCATATAAGATAAAGGAATTCATAAATATAATTCCATCACAACATAGTCAAATCAATTTAATAATAGGGATAGAAACATAACCCTTTATTATATTAGATGGAAAATAATTTTGATAAAACACTTGAACTCCATTCTTGAGGAAAATATCCTTTCTACTTCAAAAATACTTTTCCTTTCTTAACATGTCATACAATTGTAAACAAAAGAAAGTTGATTAAAAATAAACTTTAAAACTTGTAAAGGAAGATTCTTGGAAATAATGTTTTAAAAATCCATTCATGCCGTATAAGTTAAAAAAACATTCTTCGTGCTTTTGTCGGAAAAGTCAAAAAGTACCTCGTATGAAAAACGACAAAAGATTCCTTTCATATCCATTACTAAAAAATCACCGAAGGGTAAAATTGGATTTAAACAATTTTAGGTGGATGTAAATTATATTACATATTGATTAAACATGGATGTGGATGATAAAATACACCCCATTAAATTTCAAAGTATTAACAATCTCGGATAAAAATGAGATTGTGATATTTCCCTTACCTTAGGTCCGATTTGCTTCGTAAGTGTCTGAACCTCCTGTATAATGATTTAAATAATGTCATTGACTTATTCCAGAATCATACTCATTGTTATGATATCATATATGGTTCAATTATGACTTTATATTACCCGTTCTTTTGTAAATTCCATGTTAAAGAGCGTTTTGGGTAAAATTGTTTCATTTGTCGTCCTTGTTTTGACTTGTAATTATTCATATGATTACTTAGATCATGATTACTTAATTATAGAATATAAAACATGATTTATATATAATATATATTCAGAATATACTTATATATAATAAATCCGTAAATGGAATGAAATACACCGTTCATGGAGACGGTAGGCCGTACGTACGCATGAACGCTGTTTTCGTTTCCTTATTGAGTTGAATGGAATTAAGTAGATGACATACATATATATACACATAAATCCAGTATCATTATTATATCATATATTTCATGATTACTTATTATATATACTTTATAATCATTCATGAATAGTTAACGTGGAGAATGAATCTCTTCGCATCGTGGAGACGGTAGTCCGTACGTACGCACAAGCGATGATATCATTCTCATGATCGTGGGACTGTATTCGAGTGTATGTCGAATATTTATGAATCAAAATCACTTTAAAATAATAATATATAATTATTATTTACACCATTATACCCATCCAAGTAAGGTGGTGGTGGAAAATAGATTACACAACAGCGTGGAGACGGTATTCCGTACGTATGCACGCGTGGTGATTTCTTTCTCCGTGGGATGGATAGATGATGAAATAGGGTTGTTTCATAATTATAATAACATATCCATATATGAGTGATACTGATGTTATTACTTCATTATGAAACAACTAAATAAGAATAAGTGGAAGAAGAAATAAAGATGAAAGAATCGGTAACGGACATTACCTATTCTTTGAAGTGCTTCTTTGAGACATCCTTTTAGGGCACTAAAATGGGTCTTTTAAGAAGAAAAGAACCTCTAGGATTTTTCTAGGGAAGTGGAGAAGATAATTTGGCATGGCTCGGCCAAGATTGAAGGCTCAAAGTTGTCTGAGGAAGAGAGGGAGGAGGTTCCCTTTTATAAGGGAGGAGAGGGGCACCGTTGGAATAACAAAAAATATTATTTTATTATAAAGTCAAGTTCGGATTTAAATAGCTCCAAATTGATTTATTTCTAGGCTAAGGTGGGGATGGGTCTAAATACTCTCATCAAATAGAATATAGACAAGTTTAGTTTCCTATTTTAACCTTATCATTTAGATTTAACATTAAGTTAAATAATTTTACTTTTACCGTGTCTTCTTGTGTTCTTATACTATAAGGTTAATAAACTTACAATAAGAAGCCAAAAGAACCCCAAGTTGTTTATTATTAATATATATAACCTTATCTATGTCATTTGGCCGAACCTTATATTTTTAAAAATAAAATAACAATTAATAATATAATATTTGTTTTAAAAACTATTTTATGTCAATTTTGACACTATTTAGTAATTTATTTTTGAGAAACTAATAACAGAATGATTAGTTCAAATAAAGTTTATTACATCAATACTAACATGTCATATTAACCTTGAAAATTAGTGTAATTCATAAAAAGTCTAAAATTATATTTATTTGGGAATTTATAACATCAATTATGTCAATATTTCATTAAAAAGATAATTACTGCATCATCATTGTGTCATAAATAAATTAAACTATTTAATGTCTAAAAATTACAAATAAAATACCATCATGTAGGAAATCTTATTATCTTTCTAAGGAATATTTATAGTCGAATTTATCTTATGTATAACCCCATATTAAAAATGATTTACTTATTAAACTTTGATTTTAACTATTTTAACCCTTCTTTAAATAAATTAATAATAAATGTCCTAATCTAATTCAAGTGGGCCTAAATGGTCATATATTATTCCTAAGGTTGTTTTTGGTCGAATTAAACTTGTCCAATAGAATTATGACATGTTTTAGGGTAATAATAATATCATTTTTACCCTTAATTAGCCTATTTACTTTTAACCGTGGTAAAAAAAAGTAAAAAGTTACTATTCACCAAAAAATTATTTTCATCTCATTGAACCACATTTTACTTACTGACATCAACCGTGTCTCTCGGATTTTTGAAATTCCACTCACAAAAGCGGTAAAATTATGTTTTATGAAAAATCAAGTTTTTTTAACTACCACTTAGTGGTTTCACTATTCATCAAAAATTGAATGTTTTCAGAAAAATACCAAAAATTATGCCTAAGCTATATTTGATATTGTGAACTCAAAAATGATATCTATTTTACGAAATTCAAAACATATCAGTTACATTAACTAATTTAAAAATTAATTACCGTCGTCAAACCAAAAGGCGTGTTTTTAAGAGATAATAACTATCAAAAGATTGACACTTGTTTATAACTGGTTTAACTGTGAAATTACATCCAATGACCAACATTGTATTAAATTGTAAAAATATATTCTAAATATACTTTAAATCCACTAAAATTAATAATTTATCACTATTAATTATTTTGATTAATGAAGTTGTTTTTAATTAAAATTTATTAATTTTCACTATTCATCAAAATATGACAGTTATCTGAAAATTACCAAAATTTCACCCTAAGCTAATTTCTATATTCCGAATCCAAAAATGAAGTCCATTTTGGAAAATAAAATTTAAAAAATTTCAAAAAGTGGATATTACTATTCATAACGGTTCGTTTTAATAATATTTTAATAGTATATCGTTGTTTAGCGAAACATGGTGTTGCGTACAACACATGATATCGTGGAAGGTCGCGATTGCGTGTAATTCATGCCAGGTCAGAGATGCATGTTGTGAAAGATCCTTTTGGTGTAGCGTATAACAAAAGACATTAATTAAATTAAAAAGAATATTCTTCATAAAATCTTGGGCTATTACATGTAGTGTAGTTGGCACTATACATTTTTATGTTATCCCACAAATAATGATCAAAAATGAATTTCGAAATTCTCTCTCAACAATTATTGATAGAAAAATTAATGTTATAAACTTCATACATATTCTCATTCCATATATCTATAATTGATATCACACAAATCCTTGTATAAAATTTCATACACCTTCATGACCAACACTGAACTTATGAAATATATCATTCTTCACATCCTTTAAATTATTCTGTAACAAATGATATTACCTTTGTTATTTAATTAACTTTTCTATAAATTATGGTTGAGAAATAAATTAGGATATGGTTGATAATTTCCCTTCCCTTTTTCTTCCCTTATCCAATTGTACTATATATTTGATCAATGGATCCTTTCAAATATCCATTATTTCTAGTCCAATAGGGTCATTCTTACTTAATGAATTAGGGACATTGTTTTCACTTCTAGGATGGTAATAAATTGAAAAATAATAATCATTAAGAAGTTATAAAAATCACTTTTATCTCATGTTCAATTCCTTTTTCTTGAAAATACACATTAATCATTAATTGTATATGTATATATCAAATTTCTCCCCATAAAGATAGTGCCTCGATAACATGAAAGAAAATACAACCATTGCCAATTATATTTTATGAGTAGTATAGTTATGATCATGAAGACACAACTATCGAGATGCATACACGATCATGTTACATTTTTTTCATGAGGTTGAACACAGGTCCATTCATAGATTCTTCAACAAAAAAAATTCTACTCTTATATATAGTAGAATTATCACTAGCCGAGTAACAAATATTTTCTTCTGCTCTTTGAAATGTTCTTCAAACTCTTTTTTCTAGAAGATTCTTTACCCATTTTCGTGTTAACATGGTTAATGAATTAAAATGTTGTGAAATTATTTTCACAAAACTATTATAATATCTCTATAATCCAAGGAAACTACAAATCTCAGTTATTATTTTATGTTGGGGCCACTCATCCATAAAACATTTCATGTCAATATAAGATGATATTTTATAATTGGTTACAATGTTACCCAAGAAAGAAATATTTTGTAACCAAAATTCCTATTTTATGAACATTCCAAATAACATATCCATCCTCATAGGTTTCAATATAACCCATAAATGCACCTAATTCTCCTTGTGACTTTTATTATATATCAGAATATCATCATTTAAACTACCAAAAAGATATCAATGTAGTCCTTGAAGATTCTACTCCTCAAAGCCATAAAAATAGAATGAGAATTAGTGATGATAATGGGAATAGAAACTGCCTCATAATGACCATATCTTCATTGGAATGTGGTATGTTTAATATTATCTTTATTTATATGCAATTAATGATACCCAGATAAATGTTCAAAAATAGGGAAGAACAGATCCCTAGAAAGTTAGTAAAAATAATCATTAATTAATTGAAGTGGGTAATTTTTCTTCACTATGTTCTCGTCATGTTTTTAAATAATAAATTAATAACCATAATTATCCATCTGTATTCTTCACAAAGAGAACATGTTCTCCCCATGGAGATAGACATGGCCAGATAAACCCCTTATCTAGATGATCATGGAGTTGCTTTTTATATTCCTCCAAATCCACATTTTCTATTTAATATGGGGTTATTTATATTTTTTTTGGTATATAAATATGGTCAATAGAGAAATCTAACTATATTTCTAGGGGAGTCCAATGGTTCTCATAATGAAATAAGTCAATATATTCTATAATTAAATGGATGTTTTTTATTTGTATAAATTTATTTATTTTTTAATCTCCATTGATCAGTTTCAAAAATAACTGTTTTGGTTGTTCTTCTAGAAAAATAACAAATAACGATATATCCCTTTTGAGAAGTACTTTAGGATTTATAGTCAAGAATATTGAGATTTCCATTACTCTATAGTTTATGTTGTCATTATACTTTGTGGGTCAGTCCATCCATATAATAATTTCCAACCAAATATGGGAATTAATTCTATTTTTTTCAATGATATTAAGCACAATAATGTTAATACATGACCATATATGCACTATTGAGGTATAGATAACCCACATAGATTTTTATTGAATGTTATACTTTTAGAAGTTCAGGGATCAATTCTATATTATATAAAAATGTGCTATAAATAATGAAATGTTTAGAAAAAAAATTAAAAAAGTACTTTTAATCATTGAGAGAAACATTGGAGAACATGACACTACATTGTTTAGAGCTTCAACTTTATCCATAGTGATATAAAAATCCTGAACTTCCTCCCATAACATATAATGATGTTGATATTGATTCCCCTATACTACCCACTAATTTAAATTGTGAATAGAAAAGTGCCCATGATTTCCACACTTCAGGCATTGGACATCAGGTAGGTCATTTACAATATACCATTTTCCACTACTATTGGGAAGTTGAGACTTCACCTCATTTTGATTGTTTTTAGATATTAGTATTTTTCTTCCACAAATATAATAATTTTCACTCCCAAGAAGGTAGTTCCTCAAATTATTATTCGCTCTCTTATTAAAGGTGGAATGATGAATTTTAATTCCACATCTTCCTTGGTAAATGATCCTCCAGTGGTTTATATATAATGTTATACTCTTTTTCATTTGACATTTTAGCCAACTACCTATCACTTAATTACAGCTAAACTTTCATTACACTCTTTACAATATCTTTGAAGTTTTCATGGTCTCTATTTGAATGATTATTCCATGGATGTGTTCTTAGTCCATCAAATAATCCATCATTCTTATTATTTGGACCAATGACAAATTTAGTGTTGTAGAAATATAGTATTACAATGTTCATCTCATAGATACCCACATAAGAAGTTTCATTCTAGTCTTTTACTAATAATCTATTCCCAATTTTTTCACATTTAATAGGGGAAATATTTGTATTTAAAAATGTTCCCTAGAACATGTCAGACATCATAAGAATAATATATAATCTTGGATTCATATTTTTGAATTTTTCCATGAGTGGTTAGCTTTTCCTTCTATGCATTAAATATCTAAGGGTAATTTCTATTATTTTGAGAAACAGTGTACATGAAAATATCATTTCAATAGTTCTTATCCAGTCTATAGAAAATCAATGTGTTAGTAGACACAATGAATTTTGGTGGTCATTGATGCTTAATGGACTCAATGGAATGATGTTACCTTCTTGGTGAATTTGGAATCAGATCTTGATTAATGGAATTTCCCATAACTCATGTTTTTTGATTCATCATTATCAAGAAGGCTTCTATTCCTGTTTTAATCATATGCTTATCAGCACATAGCTCATAACTCTCACCATTTACAATGTTTCTCATATTTCTTACCATTTTTTAAAAGAATTAATCTTTTGTGAGAAACTTTTTTCATTTAATATTAATATAGATCTATGGTATATTTTATGAAATATAAATTAATTCAAATAAATTTTATAAATTAACAACATTTAAATTTTCTAGAAAACCTTCATAGTTATTAATAAATTTTTTTTGTTTAACTAATAATTTCACAATGAGCATATCAAATCACGTGTGTGGGAATGAACATTTTCAAGAAAGATTTCCAATTTTAGTCTATATCAAAGTGATTTTTATATGTTTGACCCCTTGATGCATCTGTTCTAGAGCCACAACCACTTGTTTTGTATCCAAGCCTAGAATTAATTGTTCAGATTCCACAAACATAATATTTTAAAAAAATAGATGTTTTATATATTTATAATATTTTAAAGGATTATTCCTAAATTTTGAAAATAATAATTTGCACATATAACAAAAAATTCATTTGATACCACCTATGTAATACCTTTTTTGTATTACATACCTTTAAATATCAATTTACAAATAGAGTATATTTTTATTATTAGTGTATTGGAAAAACGGTTCATAATACATGGAAACATAAACATTCATCTATTAAACATGAAATTATTCTTCATGTTTCATCCTATGTAAATTTATTGAATCCCATAACCTATTGATATACATTATTGGAATGTGTGATAAGATGGATGTGTAAGGTAATCCTAGTGAATCAATATACAAGTGATCTTGATAAATATTGGTAAGAACGTGAAGATTATAAATATTTCATGAAAAAGAAAAATTAGAAATATAAAAAATATAATAACATTAATCATGACATATAAATGTGGATACAACATTTATAAGAGTAATTATTAAGAATATCACCAAGGTTTATCACCTAGGTGTCATGAAACATACCAAGGTCATTCACAACTGTATCACAAAACATCCAACACAAGAGATTAATATTTTTACTAAAATATTTAATGAACTATTGGGGATCACCCTCCATATGTATTAATTAATTTTAGCCACATATATATTAATAAAAACATATCATAAATAACTCATGGTGAATAAAATAAAAAGATGATGCATTTCAAAATCATGGTGTATTGGAATGTTGATTAAAGAAAGATCGTTTTTTTTCTTTATGAATCAAAAAAATAAAGGAGGAGGGTTACATGTTTGTTAATACAAAAATTAAATGTATCATTTTTAAATCTATGTGAATACCCCTAGATAAGAAAGAGGTTTGTATATTCTAAAAAAATGATTTCCATAATAAAAAGTTAGAAATTTTGAGATGAAAATCTAGCAATGTAACTGTTGTGAAATATGATTTCTAAAAACATTAAAAGAAGAGGGTAAAAGGTAATAACATTAATAATAACTCTTAATACCATAAATAGATATAAAATATATATAATAACATGATACGGTAATGTATATGGATACCACATTGAAGGAGAACATCAAAGGAAATGAAAAGTTGATATTTCTCATACAATTGAGAGAGACTCCTAAAACAAAAAGATCATTACCATTGGGATTAAAGAAACCTTGGGTGGACTCCATGAGAGGTTATAGTATATTATACTTGGGTATAGGAAGTTGAGAATAAAATATAATGAAAAATTGGATGGCACTTTATATAAAATATCAGTGTTTTTTTATTACTGAGGATACCTCAGATGAGGTATTTGAGAACTCATGGGATTTTCCATCGCATTATCCTATGATATTGGCCACATGGGACACCAATTATCATATTCTATTACAAAAGATTTGTCCCAATGTATACATCATTATTACAACATTATAAATGCCATTAAACATACCAAAATCTGAATATTTGTTTGTACTATTCACGGAAAATTCATCTATTATTTTAAAATTCAAAACAAATCTTGAAATATTTTTTTATTTGTAGAAATAAAAATAATGAACCCCATATTATGAAATTATTTATAAATATCATATAAATTTTTTTACTCAACCTTTAAACTGAAAATATATATAAATAACTAGTAATTACTTATACAATGATATAATTATATACCATCACAATTTGAGATGCATTAATTATATTTATACATCCATAGTCGAGGTTACTATTACATTGGTAATATAATTGTTCATATTTGTAACATTACTATTCCAATGTATAATGTTACTAATCACTAAAAAATTGTATTAATCTCATAATACTCTAAATATCATTCTTATTGAAACATGTTTTCTCCGTTTTTCAAAAATAATTTCATATAATTAATTATTATATAATTATTTAAATGATTTTTTTTGTATTTTTACCTGCTCATAATAATTATGAAACATCATTGAAAAATACATAAAAATCACCCTAGAATAATTTACTCATTTGAAATTAAAAAATTATTTTTATTTTACCATATTAATTCTTTACGTATGATAAATCTCATAAAAGTAATATTTGTTCCTCTAAAATCAATTTATCAACTTTCACTCAAATTAATAATATTTTTATTAATAAATACTATTGTTATCATCAAAATTAAAAAATTAAAATTTTATTTAAAAAAGTATTACAATATATGATACTATACCCTTGATACATAACCCATTATAACCCACACAAAATAACCAAGGGTAAGATGTGTGATGGTGATAGACTAGTGGGGTGGCTCAGATAACATTGTTGTAGTGGTAATCTCTATAAACATGAACACATCATATTAGATATTTCTTTAATTCGTAAAATGTTTAAGATAATATTGGGCTTGGTCTAGTGAGAAACCCTGTGACGCTACCACAATCCAAACCTCTAAATTTTTTTCTTTGTTTGGACTAATTATAATGGAAGGGGAAATCGACACATCATTATTCATTAACCATTATATTTTCTATTTATAACTCTAATGATAATGTTAAAATTATAATTATGATTGTTTTTTTAAATGGTCATATTGACAGATGGTAATAATTTACCAATGATCATATAACGATCGAAACCCATTAGTAACATTTTAATTATACTCACTTAATTTATAAAGACACATATTTTTTCTGGTAGAAAATAATATAAAAAACATTTTTAATACACAATTATCTTTCAAAAAGGTCAGGTCATTACATTTTTCACCCGTTAGAAATTTCCTCCGCTAAATTTCATCTCGTTCCCTCTGTTATAAAATGGATTGTGTGATCCTTCCTCATTGTTTCCTCTAGTTCTTATTTCTCTTATTCAAATTTCTGTTTCTTCCAAAACACAATAACAAGATGGGTATTCATCTTACATAGTATTATGCTTCTATTGTCTATGGTCTCCACCTACGATACCCATAATATAGGTCATGTTCTAGTCGTATAACATCTATATTTAGTACATGTAAAGGGTTAGGTGTGTTCTTACTCAATAGATACACATGGAAAACATCATAATCTTGTGCTAGATTTAGAGGAAGTGCAAGACAATAGGAAAATAATCCTATGTAATCATGAATTCTATAGTGTCCAATGTTACAAGGGATATGATTTTAATTATTCTAAAACAAAATAATTCTCTTCTATGGTTAAACTCAATGGAATACTTTATAACCAACATTAATCTCCATGTCCCTTCGATATTTTTTAGCATAACTATTTTTCGGACTCTGAGTAGCCTTTACATGTTATTAGATGACACGAACCTTTTTAATCATCTCATTTACAAGAAAAGGACCATAAATATTTCAATCATGATATTCATCCCCACAAGTAAATTTTCTACATCACTTCCCCTATATAGATTCATTGGGTTCGATATGAATGCTCAAATAGAAGTTGTTGTTATTGGAGAACACAAATAATGTGAGATGCTGAACCAATCAACAATTATATTCCATTTAATATTTTTCCTATATTTTCCTTGAGTGTATTAATGGACCTTTATGATTTTCCATTAATATGGGGATGATGATCTATACTGAAATTCAATTTAGTACATAGATAATGTTGAAGACTTCTCCATAATTTTGATGTGAAATTTATATCATGATTAGATACGATGGAATAATGAACTTCATGATTCTTTACCACTTCCTCCATGAATATAATTTCATTTTGTAAAATAGTTAAATAATCTCTAATAGATATAAAATGGGATGTCTTGGTGAGAAATTCCACTATAACCCATATCACATAGTTTCCTTTAAAAGTTCATTGATGACTAGTAAGAAATTCCACAGGGACATTATCCTCCTTCAATGATTGTATGAGTATTGTTATAATACAATTTAAGAAGTTTTCACTATTCATTCACTTGTTGATACACCAAGAACCTAGTTTTTTAGTCAGAAATCTCCAATTTCATGTTATCCAACCAATAATGATCATGAATATCCTTATACATTTACTTGATTCCATGTTTTTGAAACAATTTAGGGATATGAGCTTCATCCATGAGCTCTGTATTTATTTCAATAATAGATTGTACCCTTATCGTTTTATGAAATTTCATTAAACATTTTTATCAATATTGATATATGGAAACCTCCCATTCATTACAACATCATACTTATTCTATAAAATAGGATATTCATTTTGATATACCATTATATTCTCTTGAAATTATGGATGAAAAAAATTGATGATAGGTTTGATGATTTACATTTCTTTATTATTCCCATGGATAGTTTTACTAGGTCTTTTATAAATGGATATCTTTTAATCCTCATCATTTCTAGTATGACATGAACTTTCCTACATAATGCATCATTGAATTTTTTCACTTATGGGATAGTTTGAATTGAATAATAATTATCCTTAAGAAGTTCCAACCATATCCTCTATCACATGTTCAATTCATTTTTCATGAAAATACACTTAAATCATTTATGGTTTGTGTATATATAACGTTTCTCTCTATATATATTGTTCCTCCATATCTTCCATGTAGAAACAACCGCAGTCTATTCCTAGTCATGTGTTGGATTGTGATTCTCATGAGGCTTCAACTTTAATGATTCACACACAATAGCATTTTTATTTTTCATGAGGATGCACCAATGTCCTTTTATAGATGGACCTCTTAAAATAACAACTCGTTCTATTATAGAGGGTGCTGTTATATTAGGGGTCATAACAAATCTCTTTTTATATATTAGAATCATTTGTTGTAATCTTTTATGAGGATGAAATTTACCCATATTGAGTTAACATGGTTAGAAATAGTAAAGTCGTGGTATTTTTTCAAAAACCTTATAAAATACCCCCATTAATTTATGGAAACTATGTATATAGGTTATTGTTTTAGGTTTAGTCCACTTATCCAAAACCATTGTGTTGGTAGGGTATGTTAAGAATTATTATTTTTTATAATGTTCCTGAAGAAATACCATTTTTGTAACATTAATTCACATTTTTTAAATATTATAAATAACATATCATTCCTAATAATATCAAATATAACACAAAGATAACCCCTATGCTCCACGTGAAATTGGTAATATATCAGAATATCATCAATAAAAACTACCACAATGTTATCATGGTATTCATTAAAAACACTATTAATAAAATATATGAAAATTAATGGATAATTATCCAAGATAAAGGGAATAACTAGAAACTCATAATTCCTATATCATGATCAGAATTAATTCATTGGAATATAATCTTTATTTTCCCTAAATTGATGTCAAGTAGAACGAAAATCAATCAAATAGAAGAACTGATCCCCACAAATCATTTCAAATCAATCATAAATTCTTGGAAGTGTGAATTTTTCATCATTGATATCCAATTATATTCTCTATAATCAATTCATAATCACATTGAGATATCCATATTTTTTATAATGAGAATAAGTGGTCCCTAATTAGACACACATGATCAGATAAAAACCTCCTCAAAAAGTTCTTGGATTTGTTTTTTTCTTCCTCTAGATCCACATTTTCCATTATATATGGTTTTTTGGATTCCATATTTCATCCATGAATATGTTTTGTTTATAATTATAACCCTATTTACTTGGGAGGCCCAGGTAACACCCTATGAAATATTTCAATTTACTCTTAAATTATGTAGATGTTCTATTTTCATATAATATAATCTTTTTATTCATATTCGTTGACCATTTTCAAAAGGGAGGCACCAGGTGGTACTACTAAGCTAAATTCATTTCAAAAAATATCCCCTTTGAAAACAATTATAGTTTTTCCATTAAATGCTAATGTGTTTTCCTTGAATTTGTATTGGATCTTAGAATTATACATTCATATCTAGTCCATCCCTAGTATGATCTCAAATTCCATCATGGGAATGACTGATAGATTTGCAATGATTTTATGCCCACCAATTTGAATACTAGAGTTTCTATAAACTACTGATGGATGGATGATCACCCCTAGTGTCATGAATTTTAGTTCAATTTCAAGGAGTTTACAGACAAATTCTATATTCATTGCAAACATGGGTGATATATTAGTATTTCTAGGAGAGGAATAATAAAAGAACATACTATTTTTGAGATAAAAATGAGAGTAGATATCAAAAAATCATTTGGATCATAAAATTAATCAATCATTATATAAGAATCATGAAAATTCTACCATTTACTATGATGAGGTTGATCATGGTTCCCCTCCACAACACTCATATTTAGACAGTGCTTGGAAATGTTTCAAAGTTTTCCACACTTGACGAATTTGAATTCATTTAGGACCTACACCAATATCCATTTTTCATTATTTTTGTGAAGTTGACTCTTCACCTCACTATGATACTTATGATCAATATGGTCATCTCTTCCACACTTGTAACATTTCCCACTCCTATGCAAGAATTTCTCTAAATTATTGTTCCAAATTTTTTATCATGTGGAAAATTGCACTTACATTCCTCATATTCCTTGATAATAGATCTTCCCATGTTATTCTCCAAAAATATATTCTTTTAAAATGATTTTTGAGTCCACATTATCTTACCAAGCTCCAGTTAATATTCCATTTCACTCCTCGTGATATTTTCCGAGTTATCATAGTCTTAGTTGGACAGATTCTTTAGCTAATAAGGTATTATTCAACCAATGTTTCTATCATACATCACATAATGATGGTTTACAAAGAAAGAGGTGTATCAAGAGAATGTTGTGATGTTCCTATCAATGATTACCATAGATTCTTTTTCTTTTTGTTATAGCTCTAAGAATTTATTCGTTATTTTCATTCTCGTTCAATAAGGGAAATATGTTTTGAAAAACATTCCCATGAACACAAACTAGTATATAGATTCAATTATCCTCTTGGTTTTGTATTTTGAACTACTATCTATTAATTCATATATTCTCCTTCTAGGAGGTAAATATCAGGGGTTAATTTTTCTTATTCTAAACAATAGAGTACAAAAAAGATCATTTTGATAGCATTTATCAACTGTTCGACAATCAATGGGTTGGTATATCAATCAAAATTTTTTGTTCATTTATTAACAACAAACTCATTGAAAATTTGTTCCCTTTATGGTGAATATAGTCTCTGAATATCATTAATGATTTTTCATATAACTAGAGTCTGTTGATTCATTATTCTCATGTTGGTTTCCATTTCAGCTTCCATCAGAAGGTCGTTAGTTTCAGGTCCATTGAACTGAACATTTACATGGATACAATTATTTCCCTCCATTATATACTATAAGAAAACCATAGTGATAAAATTTGTTCATTTAATAATTTTATAGTTTCGTGTGAATTTTATTTTAAATAACATCATTCTAAAACTTGATATTCGTTTAAAATAACTAAATATTCAATAAATCCATTATAAGTATTCTTAAAAATCTTAGGTTTAACCACACATATCCTTTGAGTGTTTCAAACAAGGGAATCATCAAGAACCATTATCATGCACCGATTCATGTTTGAGTCTAGATAAATGAAATATTTTCAGGTTTTACCCATAAAAACATCTAGGCTAGATCCACATCCACCTGTTTGTATCAATACTGGGATTTATATGTTCGAAAACCACATACATAATATATCACTAAAATAATAAGATGATTTACAATATTTGAAAAAAAAATTTCTTCTTCTTGTCAATTCCTAATTTACTTAAATAACTAAACCATATTTTAAAACCAACTATAGCATCCCAACATATTATTTTATAACTTAATATATCATTTAATAAATAAAGGATAATATAAATTTTAATATCTTTAAAAAAGGGTACATCATACAATAAAAAATATAACATTCTTCTACTCTAATTGAAATTATTATTTATTATTTATCATATGTAAATTTTATTTCATCTTAACACATGGGGACATAAATCAATGGAAAGGGTGGGAAAAAGGTCCAGTAAGGGAAAACAAGTGAAAAAGTTTACATGAGATCTTACGAAATATTGATATGACTTTGATAAATATCAATATGGTCTGAAAAAGTGAAAATGTTTCACGACATAAATAAATTATTCCTATTTTTGACATGTAATTGGGCATAAAACATTTAATTTAGTAATTTATATGTATATTATCAATGTTGGTCACTGAGGTGTCATAGAAATTACCATTGTTATTCACCAAGTATTATAAAACATTCTATCTATAGGGATTAAATACATTAACCAATGCATTGGATCACTATTAGGTCGCACCATTAATATCTATTAGTTAATTTGATATAAATATAACATAATAAGAAAATCTCATAAATATACCAGGGAAAATAAATGATGTTGGTTTCATTTCAAAATCATTTTCTAGAATGTTCTTAAAAACAAGAGAGTTTTTTCATTTTAAACCCATGAAAAAGGATAGGGGATATCATGTATCTTGATCTTATAATTAATTAGTTTATTTTTTAATAAATGTGGGTACCCATGTATTAAAATCTGGACTAGGAATCTAGAATATAAAAGTAAAAAAAAATTATTGATCAAGGGAGAGAAATATTGAGACGAAAATGCAGCGACATAGTGGGGTTTAAACATGTATTTTGAAAACATTAAAAATTAGATGGTTAGAGGTTATAACATTTATAAATAGATCTTAATACAGTAATGGGATAGAACAAAATTTGCCTAAGAACATTATATATAAACATTAAATGAGTACCACAAAAAATAGAGATTAAAAGGAAAATAGAAGTTGAGATTTACCTTACCAGGAAGAGTGACTCAAAAAATGAAAAGATCGAGATCTAGGGGGTTTGATGACACCTTGGTAGGACTAAATGTGAGTTAATACTATAAATTATTAAATTATAGTGAATCGGTAATGAAATATAATGGGTAAAGGGAGGGTATTCACAACAAAAGTGAGGGTTTTTATTAATTTTTAAGGAAACCCCATGACTGTTATTTACAAAACAGTGGGTTTGTGCATGGTATTTTCCCATGGTATTGGAAACATGGGAAAACATAATATAATATTTAAATTCCAAATAGTCATCCAAAATTATTAAATTATTAATATGATCATTAAAAATATTGAAAAACTCAAAATATTTTTTTTAATATTCATTAAAATTTCTACTATTTTGGAAAAATAAAAAAATTGACTCAAACCATTCTTAAACATGTAAAATTAAAAAATTAATATGATTTTATGAAAATAATTTCCTAAACATTATAAACTCAATTTCTATGTAAAATCATTAGTTTCTTGAAAAAATAAAATACTTTACAAAAAATTAATTATAATTTGATATAATTATATAACATTACCATTTAAGATGCCTAAATTTCATGTATACATCGTTATTTGAGGTTACTATTCTAATGGTCATATAAATATTCATAAGGGTAACATTTAATTTCCAATGGTTTAAGTTAATATTCCTAAAAACATATATTAATCCTATCAGACTCCAAATATGTTACTTATTGCAACCATGTTTGTCTATTTTTAGAAAATAAAATCCTTGAATCAATTATTAAATAATTTTTTAAATAGAATATTAAATTTTTTCACTATTCATTAAAAAAATATTAAATCTTTGAAAAATATTAAAAATTCACCATAGATTAATTTTGAAAATATTAATTCAAAAAGATGATTATTTTACCATAATAATTCCTTATGTATTATAAATCTCTGAAAAGTCCAATTTTTTACATAAAAATAAATTTATCTAATTTTCATCATTTAAAAATATATTTTATTAAAAAAACTATTCTTAACATGAAAATAACAAGGTAAAATTTTTATTAAAATGAAGGGATTTAAATTTAATATACTATGTCATTGACACATAGCCCCTTATAACACCCACATTGGACATGTGGGTATGGTGTGTGAAGGTGATAAACTATTGTGGTTGCTCAAGTAACATCTCCCCAGTGGTAACCTCTACTAATATGAACATAACACATAGAATATTTTTTCAATATTATAAAATTGATGCTCATCTTGGGCTTATTCCATAGTGAATCCAAGTGACTCTACCTCCTTCCAAAACATAGACAGATGGGATTAATAAAACCTAATTCTATTGGAATTGGAAATTTCACATTTTTCTACATTAACACTTACCATATCTATTTAAAATAAAAATTTTAACATTAAAAATATTATATTTAGTATTGTTTCCAATGGTCATATTGACCAATTTTCATATATTGGACGAAAACCATTAGTCGCATTTCTATTATATTCACTTCATTTGTAAATATATATTGTTTTGTTGAGTACATAATAATATGACACACATTTTCAAGAAACCATTATCACTCAAAAACCTTAGGTAATTACATATATGGTGTTTATATTTTACATTTTAGGTTTCATATAGTTAATTATATTATAATCATGTTATTAGGAATTAAATTGTAATCCCTCTATTTCATATTTTTTAGATCTGAATGTTTCCTTTTCATAAGTATGTTCTTGCTGGGATGTCTTATTCCTGGAGATAAAATGCATTTTATGAACCCTGATCTCATTGAATAGTGTTCAATTTTATACCTCCCATTAATGTAATTTTCTATTAAATTAGATGTATTGACTAGAAAAATATTATTTTCTTATTCAACGGGAAATGTATTTAGTTTTCCCCCATATTATTTAATATTTTTGTATCAAAATATTCATTCATTGATTTATAATCATTCATTAATGTTAATTCATATTATTTTTTTATATTTTAATATTTAATAATACGATGAGTTATTCTCTCATTGTTTTAATAGGATATTCATCCATACCAAATAAATCATTTGAAAAATATTTATCAGTTTGTGGGATATATTCTATTGAAACCATATACTTTCATTTTCATGATTTCTTATGATAACATTATAATATTTTGGTGTTATTTGTAAACATATTTCCCTATACAGTTTGGAAAAAATTAAAATAAATATTTTTTGATGATGTTAACATAGAATGTATTATATTTTATAGACGCAAGAAAATGTATTGGTATTCCGAATTTTATTTTTATTAGTAATTTTATTATTTAAATTTAATCCACCCACCTTCTTCCTTCTGATATATTATTATTGAATTATACCATTTATTGAAATCAAGAAAACATCATTATTATGTATACTATCAAATTTGTTTAGGTTAGTATTTAAAATGATTTTTATTATTTTTCTTCATTTTATCATATAGTGAATTTATTAGACATTAAAATAGGGTTATTAGGTCCTGATATTATTAATCACTTCATTATATTTACGGAACTCTTGAGCCATAATAGGTGAGGTTTTTGTGTATTACTCTTCCAATAATTTGTTAATATTCTAAAAAAATCATTTTTAGTACTTTGAATTGGTTGCGATATCAGTGGTGAGTAAATTATCTTTTGATATGGCCTTTGTTGTAGGTTTTTGATGTCCTACATTAAATATTCAATCATAATGATATATCAACTATTGATATTAATTCTTTCATTTATTTCCATCAATATAAACTTCTCCCAATTTAAATTTCATTTTGGGTTAATTTTTATACTCTTCTTTTAATAATGTTAATTTCATCTCCATGCAATGGGTTTTTATATTATATGTTTCCTTAATTGTGTGTTTGAGATCACCCATTTTTATGTTTTATATTTCCCATGTAATATAGAAAACTATACAGGGTTAAATGTTTTGAAATATTTCATGTATGATGTAATTATTTTTAATTTGTTAAAAAATATAAATGAATTAATTTGTTTTCAATATAACCAGATTATTTTCAACTTGATTCAATGAAAAAAATATCTATTTTTTGTGTTTGAATTCTATAATTATGAAGACATAAAATGTTTTTTCCAATTCAATAGATGGAACATTTTTCATTATTTTTTATTTAATATTAGTTTTATCAATGTGTTCACAGATGAAATAAATAAATTATTTTAATGTATGAGTTTTTTAAGAAAACATTTATGTGTGTAGCTGCATGGAATTACAATGTATATTTTTTATAAAAATAATAAACATACATAATGATATAAGAATTTTTGACATGTATGAATATATTTTATATGTAAATGATATCATAAGTTCATGGTTCAATATAGATGTGAAAACATCATTACACATGTTATCATAACCATAAGTCATGGTTAACACCCAAGATCATCATGTTGTGAACCATTTTGGGATACAATAAAACCATAAATTAGACCTAATCATAGAGATGATATGAAGGGTGTTCGCAATCCCTGTGGGATATAAAATTGTTTTAGGAATTAACATTATCATTGTTGGAAACAATTTCAACCAAATAAACCATGTTAAAATAAAAAAACATATCATGAAGAGAAAGCCAACACCAACTGATCCTTGAAAAATATATAACTTACTCAAATACAACAGCTACTGGAAGAAATGAATATAAAAAACTAATACTGGACAATTCCAACAAAAAATCCATGTGACCCATTGGTCACCACCATCGACAATGAAAACCTTCTCCATGAACAATAGAACCAAACACTAAAACCTACAAGGATGTTGGAGTCTACTAATACAAAATGATATAAGTAATTTGTATGCTCAAACATATTAGTAGCTAAAAACTAGTTTTAAATAAAATTAAAAAAAATTATTTTAATAATTTAATGATAACAATACCAACTTCAAAAAGATCAATTTATAAACCATTATTCACACCAAATTTATTTTAATAAAATATTCACTTTTCACAAGACTTTTTAAATACAAAGTACAATTACCAATCTATATCAATTAATAAACCAATGATACAAAAAAATTTAATGATAAAAATCCATGTTGCATCAACTAGCAGGGTAAAATCCAAACACGGAACCAAAATAAATTGAACATATAAAAAATTATTCATTAAAATTTCATAATCATTCCTAAAGTGATCACAAGATGTACTCATTTTGGACTCACCATCAAACATATGATGAATATCCACAGTGAATAACCAATTGGCTTCTCTAAATTAGCCAAGAAAGTAATACATCACACCTATCCATATAACATCATAAAATTACCAACACATATAATCGAGGTAGGCAATAAACCACCACATGGTCTCTTATATGACACCCATGAATCCCATGATAATAATAATAACAATTAAATATAGTGAAACGTGTTATAACAACAACAAAAGGGTATTCTCGTGAATGATCCATTACATATGATCCATTCCATAGTGATAATGGTCTTCATACCACAATTATACCTTTCACAAACTACTTGAGGGGATTCAATACTAAGATATAGTAGTATCCAAATATTATACAATCATTAGAACTCACAAAAAAAATACATTTCATTCTAAATTATTATTAAATACCAATATTTTCTCACATAACCTTGTTTTTTAATGCATTTTCCAAAAAATGACAATTATCCAATCAAGAATTCACCTCACTACATTTCAATAACTTTTTTAATTAATAGCACAAAGTGACAACTTAACATTCAAATGATAGGAATTTTAAATTAATATTCCAAAAATAATTCATGATCCAATTGGGAAACACATTTTCCGAAATCAATTCTGAAATATTGATAAAAATAAAAAACATATATAAGGTTCCAAAATATACCCTTATACCATTATGTAAGATGGCCCCATTGGAAAATTTACACAAACCAAAACTATTTCACACTAGCTTCCCATGATATTCACAAGTTCAAGTTAATGAAAAATCAAAATGAACTATGCATTCAATGGCCCATTTATTTTTTAAAACTAACTTTTAAGACGAGTAAACTCTACATAACATTGAATACAGATTTTATAAAAGCTTAATTTGTCATTAAACTAATATAAAAAATCACACATATGCACCAAATAATAAAATTTACTTAATTTTACATATAACACCCAATTCACACACTGAAAATGTTATCAGTATGTTACTAAGGAAAAACAACAACTCAAAAAACTCAATTTCACTTTAAAAATAAATTTTCATTTTATCAATTATCCTTTATGTGTTTAACAGAGGAATAATCAATGAAAAAATTTATAAAACCATTTTATACTAGATTCTGTCATGAAAGAACAAAAAATATTAATGCTATCAAATTATAAGAATGATAACAATAATGAAAAGGAATTAATGAAAACTCAAGAATTAATAGAATGATATAGAAAGGAGATAAATGGAAACACCCATCTTAGTATTATGGGAATGAAATATAATAAAGGGGAAGTATGTTCCAATCCCAAAACACATAAAAACCATAAGATCCATGAAAGAAAATCATAAACCATCCTTAACCCATAGGGATCAGCTAAGTGTGAAATCCCACCAAGAGTGTAATGCCCAGACCCTAGTTACCCAGAGTTAGTGCATTATTACATAACATTGCCATGACTACAAGGGATCAAATCCCGAAAGATCGATTAGTTTAGTTGCCTTGGAATTATTAGATACATTAATAAGTTTTACATTACAACAAGAAATAAATTCATAAAAAATCATATCCCCTTTTGATCACACATACATCCATATCCTATCCTTGCATGTCAACCATTAAATACTTCTTCACATACATGGATAAATAAAACATAGAAAGGGGTGAGCACAGATGCTCAGTAGGGATAACAATATAGTGAAAAAATTCATAAATATTCCGAGATATTTAAGGAAATGTATAAGACAAAAAATTCATTTTAAAATTAATCTTCAGTATAATATTGCACAGAGACAATCAAATAATGACATTTACTTATTCACATGGATATTCTACTTGTCCAATAATCACACACAATATCAATATCAACTTTCATAATGATGGAATTCATAATTTCAGACTTCATAACCACATAGTCACGGCCTTGTTCCAAGACTACAAATAAGTTTTTGTCAACAACATGTGTCAAGACACTAATTTGTCTCATGATATCTATTGAAACATTGAGGAGCTATAGCGGGTTCCTCCCACGACTTATTATGTTCAATTCATTCCTCATATGAAAAGGTTTAAACATAACATAAACATTCATATTAAAACTAGTATATGAAATGTCAAAAATTTATTTATAAACCATGAATGGTGTAAAAATAAGACATCCAGAGTAAAAAATATCACAAAACCTTCAATAAAATATGAATGTTTTGTACCATAATAAATCATCATCAAAAAAGATTATAATTTTTCAAAGGATGTTGACATAGATGAAATAAAAACTTTTTTAGAGAAATATATCATTTTATTTTGAAATCATTTAAAAGCCATAAATTTATAAAATAAAACATTTATTTTGTAAATATATTTATAAACTACTATAGGATGTTTGACAATGATATAATGGCAGAAAATATCCACACACACCGTATAATTTAAAAAAAGACATTCGTACCTTAATTTTGTCCAAAAGGTCATAAAGTACCTTGTTTGTAAAAAGTAAGTAAGATTCATTTAAAAATATATATGTTCAAATAAAAGTATAAATTAAATTAACTCATATTATATCAAATAGTAAAAATGTTTGAATTTTTTCTTTTGAGAACACAGTTGTTGGTGATAAAGAGGTCATAGAAGATAATTGTGTAAAAACAACTTTAGATAATAAAGTGATTCTAAAATTAACCGCTACCTTGTAATTTTCCATGGTAGAGGATTTTTAAACCTTCTATAAAATATTTAAATCACTGTTATTAAATTATAAAAGAACCATATAAGTATGTATGAAATCATATATGTTCTTTTAATATTACATTGTTAATATTATTTTAGTATTAACATCAATTCAGGAGTAAACTGATTCATTTTCCTTTATATGATTTGTTACATAAGTAGTGTTCGTTATGGATAGGATGTATTTGATTCATATAAAAAAATAATATTATGTTCTTAAACCTTATTTTTAATCATAAAATTATAATTATTCTTGAATGATTATGACGGTGAATGAATCTCACCGCGTTCGTGGAGACGGTAATATGTATGTACACTTGAGAGACAATATCATTCAATTAAAGGTGAAATCATATATAACTGAATGATATATCTAATAATGAGAATAATTAGTTTTTAATATATATTATTTACATAAATTATACATTATTATTATACCAATTCAAATTATGAACGGTTTGAATAACAAACTACAGCTTGACGTGGAGACGGAATGTCGTACGTATGCATGTATGGTGACAATTCCATTATTATGATGGATAGAATAATCCATATGGTTGAACAATTTTTTTATTAAAATTACAGAATATATAAGAAACTTAATTTATTATTTTATAATGGAAGCAACAAAGAAATATGATGTCGACGAAAAAAACATAAAAGATGTGATGAAATATTTACCTTTTTTCCAGTTCTTCCTTTTGATTTGATCAAAAGGGGTCCTTAGACTGGCTTCCAGACAAAAGAAAGGCTTCTAGTATGAAGGGATGAAATAAGGGGGTATATTTTTGCATGGTTTGTCCAATCCAAAAGGCTTTAGAAGTGTGAAATTAAGAGAAGGGGAATTTCCATTTTACAAGATAGGTGAGGGTCACTTTAGAAAAAGCTTGAATTATTATTTTATAATAAAATTATTTTTGGTTTATAATGACTCCTAAATTATTTATTTAGAGTATAATGTTGGTATGGCTCAAAAAAACTCATCTAATATGTATTATATAGATTTAGGTTCCCATATAATCCTTATCTTTTAGATTTAACTCTTAGTTAAATAGTTTTTTGATTTACCTTGTCTCTTTGTATTTTTATATGATATGGTTAACAATCATGAAATAAACATTCTAGAGAACCCCAAGTGGTCCATTATTATTATATTCATTAATAATATAGTATTTGTTTTAAAAACACAATTATGTCAATTTTTAAACTATTTAGTATTTGGTTTTTGTGAAAATCATAACTGTATGAATGCTTCGGAAAAAATTATTTAATCAACCAGAACATGTCATATTGACTGAGAAAATTACATAAATTCATCAAAAGTCTCAAATTACATTTATTTGGAGATTTATAATATCAATTATTTAAATTATTCTTCAATAAGGTAATTACCGCATCATCATTGTGCCATATATAAATTAAATTATTTAATTTCTAAAAAATTATAAATAAAATTCCATTATGTAGAAAACAGATTTATCTTTATAATGAATATTTATAGTCGAATTTTTTTTAGTGTAACCATATATTAAAAACGTTTTAGTTATTTAACTTTGTATTTGACTCTTTTATCTCTTCTTTATATAAAACAATAATAAAAGTCCTAATATAATCCAAGTGGACCAAATGGGGTCATATTTTTTTTCCTATGGTTGATTTTTTTATAGTTACACTTATCCAATAGAATTAGGACATGTTTTAGGGTAATTGTAATATCAATTTTACCCTTAATTAATCTATTTAGTTTTAACCATGGTAAATGAAAGTTAAAAGTTACTATTGACAAAAAAAATCATCTTATTGAACAAAAATTTACCTACTTACGTCAATCGTGTCTCTCGGATTTTTGAAATTCATTTCAAAGAAGCAGTAAAATTATGTTTTATGCAAATTTTCAAATGCTCTTAGGAGGTGGGTAAAAGATGGTAAAAAGTTCAATAAAGTTTTTATATATCTAAACTTATTATAAAATGAATTCAATGAATTAAATTGAACGTATATAGGTATTATGTATCTACTTTGACACAAAATATATTTAAATAAAATAAATAATTATTTATATAAAATTTTGGTTTAAACCAATAATGCAGTGTTTTGACTATTAATCATAAATTGAATGTTTTCAGAAAAATACCAAATATTCACCTAAGATAATTTCAATAATCCTAATTCAAAAATTAATTCCATTTTGAAAATTAAAATTTATCAAATTTCAAAAAAGTAGTTATTATAATTCATAACCACTAGTTTGATTGGTCATAGTGTGTTAGAATCTCGAAGTTGCGTACAATGAAAACTATTTCATTTTTCAAAGGGAAACGTACCGTGGATTATTGGGGTGTTACATTATCCCATATATAAAATAGCATCATCATCGAAATTTCTAGAATATTAACGCATAAAAAGATTTGGGAGGTTTTTCATCATAATTTACTTGGGTTACCATGTTTCCTCTTCTATCATATGGTTTCTCCATAGAATTTTTACCAGACAAGTCGTCCGGTTTCCCAACACTTGATCTCTGTTGTCAACAATTTTGGAAGACTTTTTAGAATAAGACAGATCTGGTTCATGTTCAATTTCCTCATAGGTGAGTACATGTGTTAGGTCAGACATGTATTTTATCAATAGTTATATGTTGAATTCAAAGTGAATTTGGGATAGACTTGGAGGAATTACTAAACAATAAGATAAAACTCCAATAAGTTCTAGAATTTTGAAAGGTCTGATGTACCTAAGACTCAGTTTACTGTTCTTAACAAAATGTATAACACCCTTCCAAGAAGATACCTTTAAGGAAACATGGCCTCTATCTTGAAATTACAAATCCTTCCTTCAGTTATCATCAAAGCTCTTTTTCCAAATTTGGGCTGTTTTGATGTGGGTTTGTATAACCTTTTACTCTTCCTTTGTTTCCTTAACAAGTTCTGCGCTTACTAGTTTCCTTTATCCATCATTATCCCAACAAGTTGGTGTGATAAATATCTTTCCATATAACTCTTCATATGGTTCCATTTGAATTCTTGAATTGAAGCTATTGTTATAAGAAAATTATACCAGTGATAAATATTTATCCTACATACATTGAATGTCTAGTGAGATATATATTACCATTTCTTCTATGGTTTGAATAGTCTATTCTGATTTTCAATCGGGTTGAGGGTGGTAGGTTGTGCTCAAATGATTTCCAGCATCTAAAGCCTTTGGAATATATTCTAGAATCATGTCGTAAAATGGGGATCACAATAAAAAATAGTTGATAGAGGAACTCCATTATTTCTTATAACATCATCAATATATAGTATTTTTGTACGTTCAACTGGTAAATCTTCTATTATAGCAAGAAAATTTTCTGACTTGTTAAGATGGTCAATAATGACCCTTATTGCATCTTTTCATCTTGGATTCTTTGGTCTCCCTATGAAAATTTCCATCAAAATATTATCCCATTTCCACTCAGTTATTGGAAGAGGTTTCATGACCCATCCATGCTGATTCCTTCCAGCTATAAGTTGTTGACAAACTATAAATCATGAAAAAAAACAAGCAATATACCTCTACATGTTGTCCCACCAAAAATTTCCTTCAAATTAATATACATCTTGGTGCTCTTAGGGAGTATAGAGAAATTAGAGTTATGAGAATCATCCAACAATTCCCATTGTAGATCAGGTAATTTGGGAACACAAGGTCTCTTCCAAAATTTCAAAATCCCATCTTCATATATGATTTTACACAATCTCACATCATTCATTACATTAATATTCTTTTGAAACTCCTCATCATTAGACTAATAACTCTTTATCATTTCTAGTAAAGATGGTTTGGGAACTATTTGAAGAAGCATTGATGTTTCACCATCCATGACAATTCCCATATACATCATTACTATATCCATTGAAATAGGGTCCCTTTCTATTATAATCTTGTTCAAAACACCATTATCCATTCTACTCAAAGCATCTAACACCTTATTTTCCTTCCCCAAGTGGTATTCTATAGTACAATCATAATCCTAGAGTCATTCAATCCATCACCATTGCCTCATGTTGAGTTATTTTTATAGGAAAATATACTTTAAACTATTCTGATCTATATAAGTCTCCCATTCTTCACCATAGAGATGGTGTCTCCATATTTTCAGAGCAAATATTACAGCTACTAACTCAAAATAATGAGTGGTATAGTTTTGTTTATGAATTTTTAGATGTCGTGATACATAAGAAAAAACTACCTTATTATTCATAAGTACACAACCAATTCCATTATTTGAAGCATCACTATAAATAAATAATCCATTTTTTCATGAAGGCAGATTCTAGATAAGAGCATAGACTAATCTTCTATTCAGTTCATCAATACTTTCTTCAAAATATTTTTTACAAAACAAATTTAATCTCTTTACATATGAGGTTGGTCAATGGGATATCCAACTTGGATAAATTCTGGATGAACCATTTATAATAACATACTAAACCAATAAAACTATGTAACATAGTTATACATGTTAATGCTAGCCATTCATGGATTTCCTTATTCTTTGAAGGATCAGTAGAGATTGCATCTTTTGAGACAATATGACCATGAAAAGAAATCACTTGAATCCAAAATTCGCACATGATAAATTTCCCATATAATTCATTTCTTCTAAGAGTCCTTAGGATAATGCACAAGTGATTTTCCTGATCTTATTAGTTTTTTGAGTGTACCAAAATATTATCAATAAATATCACTATGATGTCATCATGATATTCATTGAAAACTCAATTCATTAGATCCATGAAGACATAAGGTTCATTAGTCAATCCAAAAGGAAATATTGTAAACTCGTAATGCTTGTACCTTGTTCGAAATCTTGTTTTTAGAATGTATTCTTTCATTACAAACAACTGATGATATCTAGATTGAAGCTCAATCAGTGAACAATATTGAGCTAAATGAAGTTGGATGGAAAAATCATCAATGCAAGGAAGGGGATACTTGTTCTTTATTATTATAGAATTGATCTCCCTATACTAAATACACAACCTCATAGATCTATTTTTCTTCTTATTAAAAAAGACATCAACTCCCTATGATAAAACACATTGATGTATGAACCCCTTATTACTAAATTCCTCTAGTTGTTTCATTTGTTCCACTAATTCCACATTGGCCATTCAATAAGGGGTCTCCAGTATGGGCTTTGAACCATGAAATAAATCAATGGAAAACTCAATTTCTATTTCTTGAGGATATCCAGGTAGATCCTTTAGAAACACATCAACATAGTCATGTATAATAGGTACATCCTATATTCGAATATTCTTATCCTCACACATAATTATTTCATACTCTTCCTCCCGAATAATTTATTTTAGTTGAGATATAGGGGGAGGATCTAGAAAATAATGTAACACCCCAAGCTTCCATGGTACGTTTCCATTCGAATAATGCGATAGCGTGTGTTGTACGCAACCTCGAGTTCTAACACACACCACAACTAATTAAACTAGCTGTTGTGAATAGTAATACCTAATTTTTAAAATTATATATATTTTATATTTCAAAATGGACTTCATTTTTGGATTCGGAATATCGAATTTAGCCTAAGGTGAAATTTTGGTACATTTCGGATAACTTTCATATTTTGATGAATAGTGAAAATTACTAAATTTTAATTAAAAACAACTTTTTTAATCAAAATAATTAATAGTGATAAATTATGAATTTGAGTGGTTTTAAAGTATATTTAGAATATATTTTTACCATTTAATATAAATTTTGTCATTGGACATAATTTTACAATTAAACCGAACATAAACAAGTGTCAATCTTCTGATAGTTATTATCTCTTAAAAACACGCTTTTTGTTTTAACAACGAGAATTAATATTAAATTAATTTCTTCCACTTCTGTGTTTTGAATTTGGAAAAATGGATTACATATTTGGAATCAGGATGTCCAAATTATGTAAATAGGTAACATTTATTTTTACACATTTTGAATAATTACTGCGGTAAATATATTATTTACCATGGTTAAAGGGTAAATCCGGTAAATAAGGGTTAAAAAATATTATTATAATAATACAAAATTACCCTAAAACGTGTCCTAACCTTATTGGAGGACACCTACCCGACCATGGGCATCCTTGGGTCTATTTGGGGACCCCTTAGAGCCACTTGTATGTGGTAGGGACACATTATATTAATAAAGTTAAAATAAAAATAAAAATGGCATAAGCTTACATCTTTTAGAAGAACAATTTTTACATAGGGTTATACATGTTGGATTTTCGATTATAAATATTCATTATAAATCTAAAAGTATTTCCTACATAATGATATTTTATTTATAATTTTTAGACATCAAATAATTTAAATTATTAATGACACAATAATGATGCAATGTTTACCTCATTAATAATTCATTTAAATAAATAAGATTATAATGATTAAAATATTATATAAAACCTGTCCAATTCTTATTGGTTGATGTTATTTAGAATATGAGTCATCTTATCTTCGACCTCAATGATTTTTGGACCATTATAAACCGATTATAATTATATTATAAAGTAATACTTTCACTCTTTCCTAAAGAGCCCCTCCTCTCCCTTATAAATGGAGACCACTCCTTCTCATTTATTCACACCTTCAAAGCCTTTTGGTTCGGCCAAACTCTGCCCAAATACTCTCCCAACTTCTTTCACTACAACCTATAGGCCTTAGTTTGATCAGAAAGCCAACCTAAGGAGCCCTTTTGATCAAATCAAAAGGAAGAGCCCGAAGAAGAGGTAATGATTTCACCACCCTTTTCCAAGTTCATTTCTTCTTCCACTTCTTCTTCCTTTGTTGTTACCATTCTAAAATAATAACTCCAGTATCTCACATATACTGTGATGTTATTATAAATATGGTACAACCATATTCAGTATTCTATCCACCCTTTGAATAACATGTCACCATACGTGCGTACGTACGACTTACCGTCTCCACGTCGTGGTGTAATTGTTATTCAATATAATATTATTTGGATGGGTATAATAATGATGTGTAACTCATGTAAATAATAAATATAACATGTTAAGGATTCTGTATATATGATATACCATCCATTTATATATTATTTTAATATCAAAAGAATGATATTGTCGCTCGTGCGTACGTACGGACTACCGTCTCCACGAACGCGATGAGATTCATTCTCCATCGTATCCATTCAAGTACAATTATCATTTGATGATTTAAAAAAATGATGTTTAAGGACTTGATATCATTCTGGATATTAATAATATAAAACCTATCCTTTACAAACATGTCTTACGTAACAAAACATATAAAAGAAAACAAGTAATCTAACACCTGAAACAATGATAATACTAAGATATTATTATCAAATCAATATTAAAAGATCATATATGATATCATATTAATGTATATGATTATTGTATAATTTAATAACAATTATTTCACCAATATACAGGAGGTTAACCTACCCCAACCAAGGAAAGGTACAAGGTAAGGGGTTTTCATCTCACTCCTTATTCCAGTGAGATTCATGCCATATTGCCACCATTACCTTTTGTGTGGTGTATGTACTGCCCATAATTATATTCTTTGTGTAATACACTCTAATTTATGTGTAATTACATATTCATTGTATGATACCTATATCATGGGTTGTATGTTTCATAAGTTACCAAATTGGTAAGGGTTATTTCACAATCTTTTCATTATATGAGGTTGTTTATACGTAATAATCTACTGGGATTTCTTTATCATCCACATCCATGTTTCTTCGAAATGTATTTAAAAACATATTTATTATTTACAAGAATATGGGTTAAAGTCATTTATATCCTTGTTTGACTTTTTATAAGAGGTTTATAAAGGAATCTTTCTGTCGTTTTCAAAACAATGTCCTTTTTAACCTTTTCGACAGAATTATGGTAAGAATGTTTTTTTAACTTATACGGCGGTTGCGGCTATTTTCCGCCGTTATAAAATCTTCAAAGCTTCCCTTACAAGCTTATAAGAATATTTTCAAAGAAAATGTTTTATTTTATATGGATCTTAAATGATTTCAAAAATAAAAGGAGATATTTCTTTAAAAAGAATATTGATTTCATCTATGTCAATATCCTTTGATGGATTTTAAGATTATTTGAAGTTGATTTATTATGATACAAAACTTCTATATTGTATTGAAGGTTTTGTGATATGTTTGACTGTGGATGTGCTATTTTTCTACCATTCATAGTTTATGGTGAAATTATTTACATATCGTATGCTAGTTTTAATACGAATGTTTATGTTATGTTTAAACCTTTTCATATGGGAATGCATTGGACTTAGTAAGTGACGGGTGGAGCCCGCTATAGATCCTCGATGCATCGGTAGGTCTCATGAGACAAACTAGTGTCTTGGCACAAGGCATTGACAAAATCTTATTTGTAGTCTTGGCACGAGGCCTTGACTATGTGGTTATGATAGTCTGGCATTATGCATTCCAACATTATGAAAGTGGTTATTGATATTGCATGTGATTATTCGATTAGTAGAATATCCATGTGAATAAGTAAATTGCATTATTTCATTTTATTTATGCCATACTATGTTGAAGATAAAGTTTAAAAGGCTTTTGTTTTAGTTATACATTGCCTTAAATGTTTATTCTTATTTATGAAAGTTTCCGCTATATTGTTATCCTTACTGGGCATTTGAGCTCCCCCCTTTTCTATGTTTTATTTTTCCCAGGAAGTGAAGAAGTAAATTATGAATGACCTGCCGGGATATTATGTGGGGATATGAGTGTGGATTATGGAAACATTATGTTGTTGTAGTAGTTTTTCATTTTATGATGTAATGTAAAACTTATGAATATATCTAGTGTTTCCAAGGCTACTAAACCAATCGGTCTTTCGAGATTTGATATTTCTTGTGATCATGCCAATGTTATGTAATAATGCACCGACTCTGGGTAACTAGGGTCGGGGCGTTACAGTTGGTATCAGAGGATGTTTAGTACAAACCTTGGAAACTAGATTTAGATAAACTCTAATTAGAGCACGTAGACCTAAGATGAACATTGAGGATTATTATAGAAGAACTTCCTAGAATATTGGTATTGTAGAGATTTTGTGAGTTTTCCAAGCAATACATCCCTATCTGGATACAAGCAGGTAGAGGCGGCTCTAGCACAGATGTACCTAGGGGTAAAACCCGAAAACACCGCTTTGAGCTAGACTCGAACGGGAACTGGTGCACGACAACGGGCCTTGCTGCACTCTTGGTTACGACACTCCCGGGGGATATTCTTAGGATAATTCTCATTTTCTTTACAAACCATTATGAAGGGTTTATGAGTATATACATCCTCAAAGGAGACATTTTTATGATTATGGATTATATCCATAAATAGTTCAATTTATGTTAAGTGTTTTATAAGTATGGGATTATATATTTTGATTCATAAACTAATCTAGATTATGCCATTGTTTAGAAATGGAGCCTAGTGGAAGAAATGAAAACCGTATCAATGCACGCACTCCATGTAGGGATTTCCCCCTTGCTCAAGATAATTATAGTGGGGCTGGTGATGCAACTGGTGCCGAATAGCTAATCACCATACTGGGACAACTTACTCAGGTTATGAATAATAACCTTACCCGTATAAAGCACCCTGATCCACAGCATGGAGGATAAATGTTAGATCGATTCATGAGGCAAAAACCACCAACGTTCAATGGGAGTACAAATCCCTTAGTAGCCGAGAAATGGATAAATTCCCTAGAGAAAATATTTCAGGCTTTGGGGAGCAGTGAAAGGGAAAAAGTTATCATGGCAGTTTACCGCCTCACTGGAGATGCTGATCAATGGTGGTCATTGGTTCAAAACATGAAGGAAGATGATGAAGTATCAAATATGGAATGGAGGGAGTTCAAAGATCTGTTTTTAGAAAAATACTTCCCTCGCGACCATCGAGCAGATATGGAAAGGCAATTTCTGAGTCTGAGACAAAAGGAGGATGAGAATGTCACAAAGTATGAGGCTAACTTTACAAGGTTAGCGAGGTATGCTGGAGATTATATTCGCAACCTAAGAAGTAAGATTGATCGTTTCTTTGATGGGTTAAAACCATTTCTCCGTCGAGCGTTAGTCTCACAATCCTTTTCATCGTACGAAGACATTGTCTCATGTGCTATCAAGACCGAAAAGGAATTCTCTATGTCTTATGACTCTAAAGCAAAGCAAGAGAATAAGAGGTCTGCTGATCAATATGGGAATGGAAATAAGGGGAATAAAGGAAAGGTTGAATATCCATCATGTGGTAAATGTGGGAAGAAACACCTCGGTGCTTTCTTGAAGGGAATGGTAGTCTGTTACAAGTGTGGTGAAAAAGGCCACCAAGCTCGTGATTGCAAAGGGAAGAAGAAACCCACCAACGTTCAGTGCTACAATTGCAGGGAGATGGGACATTATGCGAATGAATGTCCTAAGTGTCAGGAGTACATACCTCAGAAAAGGCCAAGGGATCAAGGCCAAGCTTATGCTATCACTACTGTCGAGGTAGAAGCACCAAAAGACGTGGTGGCTGGTAATTTAATGGTTTCCTCAAGTTTAGCAAATGCATTATTTGACTCTGGATCGTCGCATTGTTTCATATCTTCCCAGTTTGCTAAGAAAATTAGATATTTCCAATTTGATTTAATAAGGGAGTTGTCAGTTAAAACTCCTAAGGGAAGTATCATTGCAACAAAGTTTTGTGAATCAGTCCCCATTAGAGCACATAAATTTTCTTTATCTGTTGATCTCATCGTCATAACTATGATTGAGTTTGATATAATCCTTAGTATAGACTGGCTTTCGGACTATGATGCAATGATTTATTGTAAGAAGAAAGAGGTTATGATTCTTGATGATAATGATAAGGAACACCTTATTTTTAGAGCAGAATCGTCACCACCTAATTCTTATTTAGATCCACCCCCAGTAGCTCAACTTAATTCAATTATTGGGGAGGAAGAGAATGAAATAACTGTCGGTGAGGAAAGAAATGTTCAAATAGAGGATGTAACTGTTGTGAAAGATTTTGTAAATGTATTTCAGAAAGATTTACCCGGACATCCTCCAGAACGAGAAGTTGAGTTTTCCATTGATTTGATTCCTGGATCAAGGCCTATATAGAATACCCCTTACAGAATGGCTACTGTAGAGTTAGTCGAACAAAAGAAACAACTAGAGGAATTGAGTAATAAAGGATTTATTCGCCCTAGTGTTTCTCCATGGGGAGCCCCTGTTCTTTTTGTTAAAAAGAAAGATGGATCTATGAGGTTATGTATCGACTACAGGGAGATCAATGCTATAACGATAAAGAACAAGTATCCCATACCTCGCATTGATGATTTATTTGACCAAATACATGGAGCTCAATACTTTTCAAAGATTGACCTTCGATCTGGATACCATCAGTTGTGTGTGAAGAAAGAAGACATTCCGAAGACAGCATTTCGAACCAGGTACGGGCATTACGAGTTTACTGTAATGCTGTTTGGATTGACTAATGCACCCTCTATATTCATGGATCTGATGAATAGAGTTTTCAAGGAGTATCTCGATGAATTTGTGGTGGTATTTATTGATTATATCTTGGTATACTCCAAAACCTACGAAGATCATGAAAATCACTTGCGCATTATCTTGAAGACTCTGAGGAGGCATGAATTATATGGGAAGTTTAGCAAGTGTGAATTCTGGCATTAGGATATTTCTTTTCTTGGCCATATTGTCTCTAAAGATGGAATCTATGTTGATCCTTCTAAGACCAAGGCAATCCAAGAATGGCTAGCACCTACGAGTATAACTGAGGTACGTAGTTTTATTGGTTTGGCAGGTTATTATCGACGTTTCGTCTAGAATTTTTCCCGATTGGCTAACCCATTCATGAAGCTCACACGAAAAGGGGTTAAATTTGTTTGGACAAAAGAGTGTGAAGAATGTTTCGAAGAACTGAAGAGAAGATTAGTCAATTCTCCTATATTGACTCTACCATCGGGAATGATGGGTTCGTTATTTATAGTGATGCATCAAAGAAAGGATTTGGTTGTGTCCTTATACAGAATGATAGAGTTATTGCTTATGCATCACGACAGTTGAAAATTCATGAACAAAACTATCCTACTCATGATCTTGAGTTAGCAGCTGTGATCTTTTCTTTGAAGATATGGAGACACTACCTCTATGGTGAAAAATGTGAGATTATACTGATCACAAGAGTTTGAAGTATATTTTCTCACAAAAAGAACTCAACATGAGGCAAAGGAGATGGCTTGAATTACTCAAGGATTATGATTGCACGATACACTACCACCCGGGGAAAGCAAACAAGGTGGCAGATGCTTTGAGCAGAAAAGACCATGGAGTTTTGAACATGATGAGAATTGAAAGGGATCCAATTATCATGGATCTAGTGAAGATGGACATGGGAATAACCAGGGAAGGTGAAACATCAATGCTTTTTCAAATGGTTGACAAACCATATTTACTAGAAAGGATTAAGAGTTCTCAGACCGATGATGAAGAATTTCAGAAGAAGATTAAAGCTTTGAATGATGGGAGATTGAGAGACTTTGTGTATGAAGATGGAATTTTGAAATTCGGGAAGAGACTTTGTGTTCCCGATTTACCTGATCTGAAAAGGGAATTGCTGGATGATGCTCATAGTTCCAATTTCTCTATACACCCTGGGAGCACCAAAATGTATAGATATTTGAAGGAACATTTTTGGTGGGACAACATGAAGAGGGAGATTGCTGATTTTGTGTCATGATGTATGGTTTGTCAACAAGTGAAAGCTGGAAGGCAACAGCCTGGAGGAGTCATGCAACCTCTTCCCATACCAGAGTGGAAATGGGACAATATTACGATGGACTTTTTCATGGGGCTACCAAAGACTCCTAGAAGGAACGATGCAATATGGGTTATTGTTGATCGTCATACCAAGTCAGCACATTTTCTTGCTATAAGAGAAGATCTACCCCTGGAAAGTCTAGCATGACTATACATTAATGAAGTTGTGAGACTTCATGGAGTACCCCTATCGATTATTTCTGATTGTGATCCCCGTTTTACTTCATGATTTTGGAAAAGTCTTCAGAAATCCCTGGATACTGAACTTCATTTGAGCACTGCTTACCACCCTCAGACAGATGGACAATTAGAACGGACTATTCAAACCCTAGAAGACATGTTGAGATCTTGCTCACTTGACTTTCAGGGTATGTGGGATCAATATTTACCACTGGTAGAATTTTCTTATAACAATAGCTTCCATTCGAGTATTCAGATGGCACCATATGAAGCGTTATACGGAAAGAGATGTCGTACACCAACCTGTTGGGATGAGGTTGGTGAAAGAAAACTTGTAGGCCCAGAACTGGTGGAGGAAACGGTGGAAAAGGTGAAGGTAATCCAAAATCACATCAAAGCAGCTCAAAGTAGGCAGAAGAGCTATGCCGATAATCGAAGGAAGGATTTGGAATTTCAAGTCGGTGATCATGTTTTCCTAAAGGTATCTCCGTGGAAGGGAGTCATACGTTTTGGTAAGAAAGGTAAATTGTGTCCCAGGTACATCGGACCTTTCGAAATTCTAGAACGAATTGGGGCTGTAGCTTACCGATTGGCAATGCCGCCAAGCCTCTCCAAAGTTCACGATGTGTTCCACGTATCTCTGTTGAGAAAATACAAGCCTGACCCAACGCATGTACTCACCTATAAGGAATTAGAACTGGAAACCGATCTGTCTTATTGTGAAGAGCCTGTCAGGATTCTTGATACAAGAGAACAAGTACTGAGAAACCGGACGACGCGTCTTGTAAAAGTTTTGTGGAGAAATCATAAGATGGAAGAGGCAACGTGGGAACCCGAGGAACTTATGATGAAGAACCACCCGAGTCTTTTTATGCAGTAATACCCTAGAAATTGCGAGGATGCAATTATTTGAAGGAGGGGAGAATGTAACACCCCAAGCTTCCACGATACGTTTCCCTTCGAATAATGCGATAGCATGTGTTGTACGCAACCTCGAGTTCTAACACACACCACAACTAATTAAACTAGCCATTGTGAATAGTAATACCTACTTTTTAAAATTATATATATTTTATATTTCAAAATGGACTTCATTTTTGGATTCGGAATATCGAATTTAGCCTAAGGTGAAATTTTGGTACATTTCGGATAACTTTCATATTTTGATGAATAGTAAAATTACTAAATTTTAATTAAAAACTACTTTTTTAATCAAAATAATTAATAGTGATAAATTATGAATTTGAGTGGTTTTAAAGTATATTTAGAATATATTTTTACCATTTAATATAATTTTGGTCATTGGACATAATTTTACAATTAAACCGAATATAAACAAGTGTCAATCTTCTGATAGTTATTATCTCTTAAAAACACGCTTTTTGTTTTAACAACGGGAATTAATTTTAAATTAATTTCTGCCACTTCTTTGTTTTGAATTTGGAAAAATGGATTACATATTTGGAATCAGGATGTCCAAATTATGTAAATAGGTAACTTTTATTTTTACACATTTTGAATAATTACTGCGGTAAATATTTTATTTACCATGGTTAAAGGGTAAATCCGGTAAATAAGGGTTAAAAAATAATATTATAAAAATACAAAATTACCCTAAAACGTGTCCTAACCTTATTTGTGGACACATAACCGACCATGGGCATCCTTGGGTCGATTTGGGGACCCCTTAGAGCCACTTGTATGTGGTAGGGACATATTATATTAATAAAGTTAAAATAAAAATAAAAATGGCACAAGCTTACATCTTTTAGAAGAACAATTTTTACATAGGGTTAAACATGTTGTATTTTCGATTATAAATATTCATTAGAAAGATAAAAAGATTTCCTACATAATTATATTTTATTTATAATTTTTAGACATCAAATAATTTAAATTATTAATGATACAATAATGATGCAATGTTTACCTCATTAATAAATCATTTAAATAAATAAGATTATAATGATTAAAATATTATCTAAAACCTGTCCAATTCTTACTGGTTGATGTTATTTAGAATATGAGTCATCTTATCTTCGACCTCAATGATTTTTGGACCATTATAAACCAAATATAATTATATTATAAAGTAATACTTTCACTCTTTCCTAAAGAGCCCCTCCTCTCCCTTATAAAAGGAGGCCACTCCTTCTCATTTCTTCACACCTTCAAAGCCTTTTGGTTCGGCCAAACTCTGCCCAAATACTCTCCCAACTTCCCTCACTACAACCTAGAGGCCTTAGTTTGATCATAAATCCAACCTAAGGAGCCCTTTTGATCAAATCAAAAGGAAGAGTCCGAAGAAGAGGTAATGATTTCACCACCCTTTTCCAAGTTCATTTCTTCTTCCACTTCTTCTTCCTTTGTTGTTACCATTCTAAAATAATAACTCCAGTATATCACATATACTGTGATGTTATTATAAATATGGTACAACCATATTCAGTATTCTATCCACCCTTTCAATAACATGTCACCATACGTGCGTACGTACGGCTTACCGTCTCCACGTCGTGGTGTAATTGTTATTCAATATAATATTATTTGGATGGGTATAATAATGATGTGTAACTCATGTAAATAATAAATATAACATGTGAAGGATTCTGTATATATGATATACCATCCATTTATATATTATTTTAATATCAAAAGAATGATATTGTCGCTCGTGCGTACGTACGGACTACCGTCTCCACGAACGCGATGAGATTCATTCTCCATCGTATCCATTCAAGTATAATTATCATTTGATGATTTAAAAAAAATGATGTTTAAGGAATTGATATCATTCTGGATATTAATAATATAAAACCTATCCTTTACAAACATGTCTTACGTAACAAAACATATAAAAGAAAACAAGTAAGCTAACACCTGAAACAACGATAATACTAAGATATTATTATCAAATCAATATTAAAAGATCATATATAATATCATATTAATGTATATGATTATTGTATAATTTAATAACAATTATTTCACCATTATACAGGAGGTTAACCTACCCCAACCAAGGAAAAGTACAAGGTAAGGGGTTTTCATCTCACTCCTTATTCCCGTGAGATTCATGCCATATTGCCACCATTACCTTTTGTGTGGTGTATGTACTGCCCATAATTATATTCTTTGTGTAATACACTCTAATTTATGTGTACTTACATATTCATTGTATGATACCTCTTTCATGGGTTGTATGTTTCATAAGTTTTCAAATTGGTAAGGGTTATTTCACAATCTCTTCATTAACTGAGGTTGTTTATACGTAATAATCTACTGGGATTTCTTTATCATCCACATCCATGTTTCTTCGAAATGTATTTAAAAACATATTTATTATTTACAAGAATATGGGTTAAAGTCATTTATATCCTTTTTTGACTTTTTATAAGAGGTTTATAAAGGAATCTTTCTGTCGTTTTCAAAACAGGGTCCTTTTTAACCTTTTCGACAGAATTATGGTAAGAATGTTTTTTTTAACTTATACGACGGGTGCGGCTATTTTCCGCCATTAAAAAATATTCAAAGCTTCCCTTACAAGCTTATAAGAATATTTTCAAAGAAAATTTTTTATTTTATATGGATCTTAAATGATTTCAAAAATAAAAGGATATATTTCTTTAAAAAGAATATTGATTTCATCTTTGTCAACATCCTTTGATGGATTTTAAGATTATTTGAAGTTGATTTATTATGATACAAAACTTCTATATTGTATTGAAGGTTTTGTGATATGTTTGACTATGGATGGGATATTTTTATACCATTCATAGTTTATGGTGAAATTATTTACATTTCATATGCTAGTTTTAATACGAATGTTTATGTTATGTTTAAACCTTTTCATATGGGAATGCATTGGACTTTGTAAGTGATGGGTGGAGCCCGCTATAGCTCCTCGATGCATCGGTAGGTCTCATGAGACAAACTAGTTTCTTGGCACAAGGCCTTGACAAAATCTTATTTGTATTCTTGGCACGAGGCCTTGACTATGTGGTTATGATAGTCTGGCATTATGCTTTCCAACATTATGAAAGTGGTTATTCATATTTCATGTGATTATTCGATTAGTAGAATATCCTTGTGAATAAGTAAATGGAATTATTTCATTTTATTTATGCCATACTATGTTGAAGATAAAGTTTAAAAGGATTTTGTTTTAGTTATACATTGCCTTAAATGTTTATTCTTATTTATGAAAGTTTCCGCTATATTGTTATCCTTACTGGGCATTTGAGCTCACCCCTTTTCTATGTTTTATTTTTCCCAGGAAGTGAAGAAGTAAATTATGAATGACCTGCGGGGATATTATGTGGGGATATGAGTGTGGATTATGGAAACATTATGTTGTTGTAGTAGTTTTTCATTTTATGATGTAATGTAAAACTTATGAATATATCTAGTGTTTCCAAGGCTACTAAACCAATCGGTCTTTCGAGATTTAATCTTTCTTGTGATCATGCCAATGTTATGTAATAATGCACCGACTCTGGGTAACTAGGGTCGGGGTGTTACAAATAATCAGGTGGTGACGTTTCTTCTATAAAGATAAGGTAATCCTTATCATAATAGAAATTTAAAAACTCATTCCTATTACACTAAATTTTCGCATCATGGTCTAAAATCCAATCTTTTCTAAAGATTATGCCAAATTAAATAATGGGTAGGAAGATGAGATTAGATGACAAATAACATTTATATGCTCTAATGGGAATGAATTTAAAAACAAATGTTTCCATGATACTTCCCTTAGGTGTTTGAACTGAAAAATCCCTTGTTATGTAAAATTGAAAATATCTAATTTCCTTATCAAACAAAGAAGATATAAAACAATGCGATGATACAGAATCAAATAAAGCATTGGATAAACATGAGGAAACCATTAAATTACCTGCCACCATTCCCTTCTGAGCTTCAACCTCAATAGTAGTGTTCGCATAAGCTTGTCTATTCTCCATTGGTATTTCTTGATGTACATTCTCTTTGTACATAATAAATTCATATCAATAGTTCCCGTTTTCTCTACAATTGTATCATTCAACAATGACAACCACTTTCTTCCCCATGCAATCATGATCTTGGTAGCCTTTTTTACCACACTTGTAATAGAAACCCATCCCTTTAGGAACGTACAACGATGTTTATTCCCACATTTACTAGTGGATGGATATTCAACTATTTCTTTCCTCCCCTTATTTCCATTTTCAAAGTGTGCAGAAGAACTCTTTTTCTCTTTATTTCCTTTAAATTTGTAAGACATAGAGAATTCATTTTTTATCTTGATAGCGCATGAGACAATATCATCATATGATTAGATGGAATGTGAGACTAATTATCACTAAAGAATTGGTTTTAGACCATCAAATAATCGATCAATATTACTCTGTGGGTTATATATATAATCTTCTACATGTCGTACTAACCTTGTAAATTTAGCCTCATATTTTTCAACATTCTCATCCTCATTTTTCCTCTGACTTAGAAATTGTATTTTCATATCCTCTTGATGGACACGAGGATAGTTATTTTATATGAAAATCTCTTTAAACTCCCTCCATTCCATTTTGGATACTTATTTGTCTTCCGTTGCGTTTTGGATCAGTGACCACCATTGATATGTATCTCCTGTGAGGTGATAAAATTCCATGAAAACAATTTCCCTTCCGCTAGTCCCCAAAGCATGAAATATTTCTCTATTGAAATATCCATTTATTAGCTACTAGTGGATTTAAAATATCATTGAATGTTGGGGGTTTTGGCATCATTAAGTGGTCCAACATTGATCCTCAACGTTGTGGATCAGGGTGCTCTATACGAGTAAGGTTATTATTCAAAACCTGCGTGAGTTGTGCCAGTATGGTGATAAGCTGATCAACACTAGTTTCATCACCATATACAATATAATTATATTGAGTAGGAAGGAAATGCCTATATGGATTATATGAGTTGATATAGTTTCTATTCCTTTCACTAGGTTCCATTTCAAAACAATGGCATACACTAGATGAGTTTATGAAACGTAATACAAAATTCTGAATATGTAAAACTGTTAACATAAATTGAACACTTTAATGTATATAATCACAAATCATAATAATGTTTTCATTGAATAAGTATATACTATTAAACCATACATAATGGTTTGTAAAGAAAATTATAATTATCCTAAGCATATCCCCCAAGAGTGTTGTAACCAAGAGGGAAGGAAGGCCCGTTGTCGTGCACTAGTTCCCATTTGAGTTTAACTCAAAGTGGTGTATTCTGGTTTTACCCCTAGGTACATATATTCTAGAGTTTCCTCTACCTTCTCATATCCAGATAGGGAATTATTTCTTGGAAAAATCAAAAAATCTTTATAGTTCCAAAATTCTTGGTAGTTCTTCTATACTAATCATCAATATCTATATTAGGTAAATGTTATGTTAGAAGACTTATTTTAAATCTAACTTACACGGTTTGTACTAAAAATCCTATTATACCAACTATAATACCCTGACCTCAGTTACCCAGAGCTTTTTCATTATTACATAACATTGGAATCATCATAATGGATCAAATCCCGAATTAATGATTAGTTTATAATACTTGGATGTACTAGATACATTCATTAGTTTTACATTAAATCATGAAATAAAAAAAGTACCAACTTTTTGTCACCTTTTGAAAAAAATTATATCCTTATCATATCTCTGTAGGTCAACCATATAATACATATTCACATCCTGGAAAAAATAATACATTGAAAAGGGTGCGCTTATATGCATTGTAAGGATAACAACATAGTAGAAACACTCATAGATAAGAATAAATATTTAAGGAAATGATTAAGACTAAAACAAATGCCTTTTAAACATAAACATAAGAATTATATAGTAATGATAAAATAAAATAATTCCATTTACATATTCAAATAAATATTATACTAGTGGAATAATCGCACACAATATCAATTGCCACTTTTATATAGATGGAATGAAAAATGCCAGACGTCATAACCACATAGTCAAGGCCATATCCCAAGACTACAAATAATATTTTGTCAGGTCATTATTCAATGGCACTAGTTTGTCTCATGATTCCTACCGATGCATCGAGGAGCTATAGCAGGGTCCAACCATCACTTACTATGTCTAATGCATTCCTTATATTAAAAGATTTAAACATAACAAAAACATTCTTGTAAAAACTAGAAAATGAAATGTCAATACATTATCCATAATCCATGAATGGTGTAAAAAGAACACATCCATAGTAAAACATATCACATAACCATAAATACATTATAGAAGTTTTGTATCATAATAAATCAACATCAAAAAAGCTTAAAATCCATCAAAAGATGTTGACATAGATGATATCAAAACATTTTTTGAGAAATAACACTTTCTATATTGAAATCATTTAAAATTCATATAATTATAAAAAAAAAATCTTGAAAAAATTCTTATAATATTATATGGGAACCTTTTATGATGATATATCTGTAAAAAATATCCACACCCACTGTATAAGATAAAAAAGACATTCTTACCTTAATTTTTTCTAAAAGGTCATAACACACCTCTTTTGGAAAATGACAGAAAGATTTATTTAAAAACATATATGGTCAAATGAGGCTATTATGGGGAGTGCTCTTCACACTCTCCGTGGAGGGTGCTACACGCTATCATCTTCTTATTCTGTTCTAGTGTTTCATATCTCTCCCTCGGCTTCTGCCATTCGCTCTCGGCTTCTCCCCTCTGTTCTCCCCCTCCCATGGTGCTTGCCGTTGTGGAATTTCTTCTGTGGTTCTCTTGTTTCTTCCATTGATGGTTTGTGTTTTGGTCGCCCTCCACCACCTTAACCTGCTCTGGTCTTAAATTTCTTCATTCCTCATTAGTTTGTAATGGTGTGGAGTTTTTCTGAGACTCTGGGATTGTCGTTTGGTGTTCGTTGGGTTTCCAGATGCTGCCCAAGTCGGTCTTTCTTCCTCGAACTCCGAAACCCACATTATCCTAGGGTTCCACAGCTTCTCTCCATGTAGGAGTATGAGAGATGGTTACACAGGGATTTGGATCATACAGTTTGTGGTAATTGAGGTTCATTTTTTATTTTTTCCCCGGACTTGTTCTGTGTTCCTTTCCTATTTCTCTTCTTTATTGATGGTGTTTTTTTTTCATCGGTGATCTCATTCGGAGACGCTGGTGGTTGTTTGTTTGGATCTGGTGGTGATTTTCGATGGATTCAATGAAGATGGTGTTGAATATACGAGGATGACGACGGCGATGTTGAATAGATGAGGATGAAGATGACGGTGTTAGAATTGTCGATGGTGATTTTCAGTGTTTGTGATTTTTTGGTTTACAGTGGAAATGATGAAGTTCTCGTATGGGTTTTTTTTATGATGGTGACTTTCTCGGCGAAAGAGGTGTTGATCAGTTCTAGCAGTGAGGGGCGGCCGATGATGGTGGTTTATCGGTGCTATGTGTTCTGATAATCGGTTTTGGCGGTGATGTACAGTGGCAAAAACGAAGGTGGTTTATTGAAATTGATGGCGGAATGTGGAAAAGTGACCAGCTGATGTGGTCTCACAGTTCGAGGCCGCTTTGGGAGGGTGGAGTCATGATGGTAGTCGATACGTGGATCAAGGAAGGAATGTGACACGCGGTGGATATATTTATTTTTTGAATTCTGAATGTTGTGGAGTTTTGGAAGGCAGTAATGGTGGTATGAGATCTGCAATGTGTTTAATTTTGAAATTTTAATGTTGTATGCTGTAATTTTCTTGTTGAGTTGTTTCTGGTATTCTTGTTAGGGTTTACATTTACCCCTTAAAAGTGTCAGTAGAAAGTACAAATAATATGGATTGTGGAAAAAATGAGGGTATTAAGGAATTAAACCCATAGTTTAGTAAATAGTATAATTTTTTTGAATTACATTTATAAGAAAACATGGATGTGGATGATAAAGAGGTCCCAGTAGATAATTACGTTAAAACAACCTCGGATAATAAAGAGATTGTGAAATTAAGCCTTACCATGTACTTTTCCTTCGTATAGGATACTTAAAACTCCAGTATAATAGTTAAATCATTGTTAATAAATTTTTAATGAACCATATATGTTAATATGTTATCATACATGTTATTCTAATATTACATTGTTAATAATATTTTAGTATTATCATCGTTTCAGGTGATAAGTAATTGGTTTTCCTTTATATTTTCTATTACATAAGCCATGTTTGTTTTCGATAAGACATATTTGACTCATATCCCTAACAATTTTATGTTCCAAAAAATTATTTTTAATCATCAAATGAAAATTATTCCTGAATGATTATGATGGGGAATGATTCTCATCGCGTTTGTAGAGATGGTAATCAGTACGTACGCATAAGCAAAAATATCATTCAATTGAAGGTAAAATCGTATATAATTTAATGTTATATCATATATAACGAATCATTAAAAATTTATATTTATTATTTATTTCAATTATAAATCATTATTATACCCATAAAAATAATGAAGTGTTTGAATAACAAACTACACCACGACGTGGAGACGGTAAGCTGTACTTACGCATGTATGGTGACATTGTCATTTATATGATGGATAGAATAAGGAATATGGTTGTACCATTATTATAATAACATCATAGTTAATAGAAGATAATAGAGTTAGTATTTTATAATGGAATCGATAATGAAAGAGGAAGTGGAAGAAGAAAAGAACTTGAAATAGGTGATGAAATATTTACCTCTTCTTCACGATTTTCTTTTTGATTTGATCAAAAGGGATCTATTGGTTAGATTTCTAAATAATGGAAGGACTCTTGGGTGAAGGTAGAAAATTTAGGAGGATATATGGTTAGGGTTTGGTCGAGCCAAAATGTTTTGGAGTTGTGAAATTAAGAGAAGGTGATGTGCCCTTTTATAAGAGAGATTAGGGTCACATTAGGTAAAGCATGAAATATTATTTTATAATAAAATCGTTTTTGGATTCAAGCAGCACAAAAATAATTTACCTAAAGGATAAGGCGGATATGGGTCCAAAACTTCTCAAACATTAGGTTTTATACAGGTTTAGGTCACTACATTAACCTTATTTTTAGATTTAACTCTTAGTTAAATAGTTTGTCATTTACCATGTCTCTAGGTATTTTTTTATTATATGGTTAATATACATATTATAAACATCGAATAGAACCCTAAGTGGTTCATTATTACAAATATAAACCTATATAATCATTTTTCCGAACCTTATATTTTTATGAATATTATATTCATTAATAATATAGTATTTAATTTAAAAACTCAATTATGTAAATTTTGACACTATTTCATATATGATTTTTATGAAAATCATAACAGCAATATTACTGGGGAAAAAATTATTTAATGAACCCTAACATGATATATTAACCTATAAAATTAGTGGAATTCATCAAAATTATAAAATTAAATTTATTTGGTGATTTATAATGTCAACTATTTTAATATTTCTTTAATAAGGTAATTACTACATCATCATTATGTCATAAATAAATTAAATTATTTAATGTCTAAAAAATTATAAATTAAATATTATTATGTAGTTAATATATTCATCATTATATGGAATATTTATAAATGAATTTATATTTTGTGTAACCCCATATTAAAAATGGTTTAGTTATTAAACATTGAATTTAACTCTTTTAACTCTTCTTTAAATAAAATAATAATAAATATCCTAATCTAATCCAAATGTACGAAAGGGAATAACGTTTTTTTCCTAAGGTATTTTTTCCTCTAATTACACTTATAATATATAATTAGGACCATTGTTATGTTTTATGCATATTTTCAAATGCTCCTAGGAGGTGGGTAAAATATTGAAAAAATTTCATTAAAAATTTTATATATCTAAACATATTATAAGGTGACTCCAATGAATTGCATTGAACTTATATATGTATTATGTATCTATTTTTACATTAAATATATTTAAATAAAATAATAAATTATTTAAATAAAATGTCAGTTTTAAACGATAACACAGTGTTTTTCACTATTTCTAAAAAATTGAATATTTTTAGAAAAATACAAAAAATCACCCAAAGAAAATTTTAATATTCTGAAATAAAAAATGAAGTCCATTTAGAAAATTAAAATTTATAAAATTTATAAAATTGGTATTACTATTAATAACGACATGTTTGATTGGTCGATGTGTGTTAGAATCATGAAGTTGTGTACAATGCAAGCTATTGCATTATTCCAAAGGAAACACAAATTGGAAGCTTGGTTTGTTAAAAAGAGTTAATAAGATCTAATCATATGAGGGAGAGGTGAATTGATAATCAACCAAAAATTAAAATAATCTTAGTTTTTAACCTTCAAATGGGATTCAAAAATTGAGGGGGGGAGGAGAAGCTTGGGGAGAACCCAAGTTCACCTAGGTTGAGAATAGTGAAGAAAACCGAAAATAGAGATAAATGAATGAAGCGGAGATAATGGAATTTTATACTATTATGAATCTAGGTAACCTTCATTATTTGGAGTTTTGATTTGAAAAATAGTGTGCAAACTATGATATATGGAACTACATGAATCCTGAAATAAACTACATGCATGATACATGATTTCACTAACACTCTAAAGGGAATTCCCCAGGCCCCAACCACTATGCTCAAATGAAATGGTGACCTAGGTAGAGCCATTCGGTTTCCCCTAATCATGTTCTACCCAGGAAACCCTTGCTATTATGAACAAAAAACCATTTCCAATAAAAAAATAAAAAATTCTATTCGATACTCATCCCAAACCTCAACCAATGGATCCAAAACCAGGGAAAGAAAAAATAAAGGAATTTACAAAGATTGTATGTGGAAATGCATCACACCATAAAAAATTGACTCACCTGGAAGTCCCCCAACCAAAAGATAAATGAAACAAAGTCAAAAAATACAAATAAAAACAAACAAGACCATGACGCTTGGGGGAACAATTGAGTTCAAAAGTTACATCAAAACATATCTAAAAAACAATATAGTGAGAAACATGAAGATAAAATGAGACGGTTTTCCCTCCATAAGAATTCTGATAACCTGGACACAAAATAATCTTAAAAATATCACTGAAACACGAAGAAAAATTCACCACCCAGGTCCGATAAATGTGGTAACTCTGAACAAATATTAACAGAACTTCTCTATATGAGATAAAAATCATCACCACTTGGATCGACAATTCCCTAAATAAACCAAACACCCAAAATAAATGGAAACACATGAAAGGAACTGGAATAAATAATTGAATATGAACACATACCATAATCATAGATTTCCACATGCATAGATATCTCCCAATAAGAATGACTAAAACCTAAAACTCATTCCGATAAGGTTATCATTTAAAATAACCCCATAATTGGGGGAAATGGGATTGCAAGAAAACCAGACATTTGAGCCTCATAAAAATTCAGTGGATTTTATCATCAAGAATGACACAACAACAGAATCATAAATCATCTCCACTTGTACACTAGATAATAGTAAGGCAAGGTTTCTCACACCCCTATCAATTTCATACTATGTGAAAGAATCATTCTGATGAATGTGGAACCAAACTTTATGACTAAATCATACACTTCCTCATATTCATTTTCTAAAATCCTCCAATAAAGTAAGTGTCTTCCAAAAATATTTTTTAAAAAATAGTACCAAATGACCCTACCAGCCATAATAGAAACATGTTTTTGGATGATTGTAGCAATATTTCTTCAAATTTTCTAACTGACCACATTGAAATCATACAAATAACTAGTCCAATGAATGATAGGCTAAAACCAAAAAAGGGTGCATATTAGGAATAAGTTCCTCTATAATACACCACTCTATTGTTGGTGAACCATCGTGATAAATTCCAACCATTGACTCCACCAAAAAATTCACATCAGCTAAGAATGCCTCATCAACCATCATCTAGAACATAACATCACCAAATTTATAGACTCAATCCTTTATCTATGGATAAAGATTCCATATGTAAGGATTTTCATATAGAACAAATTATGATATTATCTATGAAGAGAATGAAATAATCTCCTTAAAATTTTTGATCAGAGGCCTTCACGTACCAATGGCCTCCCAGAACACTGATCAAATCATCCATCATCTTTACCTTCACCTCCTCTAGTGAAACCAATTAGATGAATATGGACATAAACAACTACAACATCATCCCCGCATGAATAAATGGTGGAGAGAACACATTCCATTTATTTAATGATATATCCTAAAATAATCCTATAACAACACACACTCTCACAACTTTATGAGTTCATAAGGATCAGATGAAATGATAAACTTCATCAGGTCATTTTAATACCTCAAATGGACATTGATCACCACAATACATGGGAAACAACCGATAATAATCACAATATAGGAACACCCCACTATAAATATTGGGAGCCTTTCTAAGTGCCACAAACTAATCAAGATAAGAAATAAAAAACCAGAACCAACATCAAAATGATAGGAACCCAAATGATTGTCCCATGATAAATACAAATATTCACAATACAAAAAAAAAAGACAACACTAAACACCGCTTATCAAAAACCACCACTTCTATTCATATTACAATATCTGAAATAAATTTTCCATGAAACAAGTACCAACTCTTTAAGGGAAATCCAATGTATGAAATCATTTGAAATAGATCTTTTCAATTCCAAAACAAGTGTCTATTTAATATAACACTCATAATAACTAAAATAATTAGAAAGTACAACATTCATAAAGATAATGTAAATTCTATCTAGATGCTTTTATTAAAATAGAGACATTGTAAGTGGGTAGTTCCCAATATAGGAATCAAAAACTATGCGGAGATTGTACCATTTACTCAAACATAACATGGGTTAGTTATCTATTTGGGATCGCAAAGTAACATCATCTTAACTCTGTTCTCATTCTTCATACAAAACAAACTGAAACATAAAAAAAGAATCAAATCTTGAATGACCCTTAAAAACTCTGTATTCATAATGACAAATTGTTCATGATGTCCTTCTCATACCAACATTGTTATTCCAAGTAGTCCAAATCTCTAAGTACTAGACAACCCAAATTATATAATCCTCCCCTCATACCATTTTTTCACAAACCATCATGGGATGTCATGCAACCTATCATTTGACCCAATCTAAGACATGGAACATAGGGTGTTCTTGATCAAAATATGATGGAATATTGTATTGGGAAGAAATGTAAACACTATAGGAATGATTTTTTACCAAATAAACTGGGATCAAATAAAAAACATAAGATTTAGAAATTTCAAAAACAACTATAACTCAGTAAATATATTATTAATTCCAATATAATAATGGCTGAATTAATTGACAAAAAATTCAAAAAAAAACCAGACCATGAAAACAAGATCTTCATGTGGCCTCTAAGTCACCAACATCTATAAGACAGACCTTCTCCAAGTGACACTAAAGAGGAAACATTTAACTATAAATCATCTTAGGACTACAAAAATAAGTTGGTAAATGTTGGGTGTTATCTTAAATAATTCAACAGATAAATACCACACAACTCCAGAATTTCCATTATCAAAATTTCCCACAAAATCGATCTTGAAAACACATTCCTAAATAAGCTTTATTCATTTATGGAAAAAACCCATCCTCCACAATCTTCCATTATAATACAAGACACACACACCACATTACTCTTCCAAAATAGTTTCACATTGCACCACCCACTAAAATTTAATGTCCATCTACAAATACATACTTTTTAAATATAATTTTCTGGGAAATAATTGAATAAAAAAACAAGACAATTATCATAAAATATAAATCCTAATATCCAAAAAAGTAGTAGAAATAAATAAAATATATATATAGTGATTCATGGTCGTTTCATGAACATCCCTAGACTGATCCCTAGATGTACCATGTTTGGACTCACGTTCTGACATATGGTATAGCTCTATAGTCAATAAATAAATTTTCAATGTAAAATTTCTATTCCAGTGGGATGCCCACAAGACCTGTACAATCTAAGGGGGTAAAAACCCTTCATAATAGAGGTCGACAACCAACCAACTCTCAACACTATAGATGATGCCTAGGAATCCCATGAAAATAATAATAATATTATTATTAATTAAAATTATTGAAACATGATATTGATATGACAACCAATATTATTCTAATGTATGAGTTAACAAAGAGGATCCCATCCAAAGATCTTTTGCTATCAATACCACAATATTCCCATACATGATCCCCTATAGAGTGGTCAATGAAAATTTCTAGTGGTATAAAAATATAATCCATGAATAAAATGCCACATTAAAATCCATTTAATTTACAGTCCTTATTAAATATAAATCTTGCCAATAACTACATGAGTTTTCAATTATCTTTACAGAATATCACAAAATTCTAATCATAAATTCATACACATCACATAAAGATAATAATTAATTAACAATAGAAATATCATACAAATATTCCTTTTCATTATAATTTTAAATTAAAAATCTATCAATATGTCAAGTATCAATTGGGAAACACCCACTACTACAAAAATGGCCTATATCAGCGCTAAAAAAGGGCTTTAACAGTGCTGAAAAAGCACTGTAATGAACAACGCTAATATAGGGGGTCCCTTTTATCAGCGCTACAAAAAGCGCCGATAAAGGCCACTTTTATCAGTGCTCAAAAAAGCACTGATTAAATACCCCTTTATCAGCGCTTTTTTAGCACTGATAAAAGCGGCCTTTATCCACGATTTTAGAAATCACTCATAAAGTTCAAGATGAATTTTAAAAAAATTAAAATAAATTAAAAAAATACTAGGGAGTTCTTTTATCATCACTTCACACCCCCTTTATCCTCTCTAGGAGGAATCCTGCACGCTACCCTTCCTACGAATCCTCATACGCGCACACCCCCTTCGCTTCCACCCGATCTCGAACCCGGGACCTCCCCCCTTTAACAGCTAAACCTTTACCACTATACCATTTCGTTTTGTTCTCTATTTAATGATATATATATATATATAGTTATATATATTCATATATTGATATAGATTCATATTAATATAAATATATTTATTCTTATATTAATATATATATATATATATTAATTCGTATATTAATATATTTATATATATGCTTAGTTATAAATTTTTATACGTATATTTATTTGTATATAAATATACACTTATAATATTAGTTTTAAATAAATTTATGAAAAAATATGTTTTTATGTGTGTTTATAAATAAATACATACAAACATACATACATACGTACATCGATATATAAACACACAGACACACACAGAGAGACACACATAGAGAGACACACACACACAAACACATATATATATATTTATGAATAAATACATATATATATGTATTTGAAAAGCCATAAAATATACTTATAAAGATTGGTTTTAAATAAATTTATGAAAAAATATGTTTTTGTTTTGTGTTTATAAGTATGTAAATAAATAAATACATATATACATCTATACAACATAGAGACAGACACATAGACACCCACACACACAAAGAAACATATATATTTACGAATAAATACATATATATGTGTATTTGAAAAGCTATAGAATGTTAAAATGACCATAACATAAAATCCAGAAGCCCGTTTCAACTCTACAACTAGTAAAATCAAAGAAAATGAAACAATATTCAATATGAAATGCGGTACATGCCTAATGGACATTCAGATCATATGTTGTAATTGTTTGAATGTTAACAACTCAGGGTATGCCTAGTAAAAACTCAGTTTGGATGCATGATGGACCTTTTTGGGCTCGAAAAATGTGATAGAGGCATTGCCTTAGTCACTAGCACGTAGAGATCATCGTAGGCTTCAATTTGATATGTTGTAGAGCTCAAACGGACAACCGGATCAAATTTTATGGCCGTTTGAGGTTTGAGTTACATTTTCAACATATTTTAGATCTTTTATTAATTGTTTTGATTTTTTGTGTCCTTAAATTGTTATTAAATTATTTCTAATAGATAATAATAAGAAATTTATTAATTAATGATATATTATTATTATATTTTGAATCCATTTTCAATAAAATTTCTCATATATTAAATGTCATAGTCTATTTATATGTATCTATAACATATTTAAAAATATATATTGTATTTATATCAATATGAATATACTTATATAACAAAATATAATTTTTCATGAAAAAATATATTTTTTGAAACTCAACATTTATCAGCTCTCGGGAAAAGTGCTGATAAATCCCCCCTTTATTAGTGCTACTTAAAGAAACACTGATAAAGGTATCCCCTTTATCAGTGATGAAAAAAGGGCTGATATAGGGGGGCCTTTATCAGTGATAAAAAAAGGGCTACTATAGGGGGCCTTTATCAGCACTTTTTTTAATTCTGATAAAAATGACCATTTATCAGTGCTTTTTTTAGCGCTGATAAAGGCCCCTTGTATCAGCACTTTTTATAGCACTGATAAAAGTGAAGTGCATCCCTTGCCCATTTTTATAGTACTGACCCTTTCTGAAATATATTCTAAAACGATTCTAAAAAATACAACATATATAAGGATACAAAATGAGCCCCTGTGATAATTTGTTACCAACTGTGTTCATAAGAATATCCCCATCCAAATCATTAACACCCCAAAAATTTCTTATACGTACTTCACACCCTTTACAAAATCTCACTTGTAAGAAACTTAAAAAATAATCATACAAGAAACAATCAATTTTTTGAAATCCCACTTTAAACACATGCACACCTGATAGAGGATTGCAAATACATTTTAAACAAGAATCAATTGTTTTTAAAATAATACAATAATTCATACATATGGGTCTCCCCATGAAAGTTTCCCAATTCATCATATAACACAAAAATTACAATCCAATTATATTATAAAATTATAACCACTTTCAAACACCACACCAAAACATTCATTTTTTCTTCTAAAAACTAAATTTTAATTTTATCAAACACCTTGCTTGATTTTAACATAGTCATATTCATTGAAACCCTATTCAAACTATTTACACACATATTCCATCTACAAATCTAAAAAATGATTTAATCTAGAACATCAAAAGCATGAATATAATATTTTTAATTCATTAAAGAAAACTCAAAAATTAACATACTATGTCAAAAAAGAAAATAAACTAAAACTCCTACCTCAACAATGTGTGAACTCAACCCACCTTTGGGTGAAAGAATATCCAAGCCTGAGTCACCTTCGACACAACCTAATATCTATAAAATTGAATCATACAACCACCATAACCCTTAGTGTTCTACCAAGAGGTAAAACCCACCATGAAGGACCCTTATTCAACGAGATGCGTGAGATGTTAAGAGGAAATCAAAAAAAAAATTATGACACTCACATTATAATTGTCAATGAGTATAAAAATGTAAGGGGACTAAATATGGTGGATATTGGAGAGAACCATAGAGATCCTAGGTAGAGAAATGAGAGGAAAACCTAGAATAAGGTGAAAAATTATGTTGTAGGATTAGAATTTCACAATTTTATGAATTTGGGTATACTACAGTGTTTGAAATACCAAACACCAATTGTATCATTTTCCACTACCTAAATCCAGAACCAAAATACATGATTTCCACATAGTTTTTCTAACCATATATAGTTTTTTTCCAACCCCAAGCTGTAGACTATAGTTTCACATTATCCTCGGAATATCCTCAGTGTTTCCTCTAACAGTGTTTTACCCATGTTCCCCATTCCTCCAATCCTAAAAATTTAATTCTTAAATAAAATCTCAATAAATTTATACTAGGTCTCTGAGTGAACCTCGAACAAATGTTCCAAAATCAATGAAATAGTTAAATTAATGAATTTGAATTATTGTGGTGTGACACATCATCATAATGTTGAAACAGTGTCATGGTCGATGGGATTTAATACATATTCCCATAAATATAGTTCGCATAGTCTCTTAGTGTATTAGGTTCACTACCCACTACCATAAACATAGTGGACAATGTAAAATCATGGATTAGGTTCACTTTCTCATCCATTTAATTGTATTTTATGATATATAGTGTTTTACCCAATACATTGGAGGTCTATATTATACTAATACCACCCTTCTAATAGCATTGTGTGCATTGGAAAACCACCCTTGAACAATACATGGTGTAAAAAGTTCTATAGTGTATTTGGGTCACTCCATAATCAAAAAAAATAACACCTAATAAGATATACAGATTTATAAAAAATTTTATAGGGGTTAATAATTACTATCCCCTCTATTTAATTATTAAAATAACACTTATATAGTCAATAATAAGAAAAGTTTCCATACATGAACCAAATAAATAATAAAACGACTAACAAGGAATTTAGATTAATCATTATGATTCATAGAGTGGTTGACCACTGAATCATAAGGATACCAAAGAGGATAATGAATTAATTTTTTTGGAATCCATATTTTTAAAATGGACATAGGTCATTAAATTGTAATTATTGGGTAGAAAACGACAGATAAATATCTCCAGACGAGTGAAACTATGTGTAATACTTGAGTGATGAATTATGAAATAATTAAATAATCTATTTTAAGAAAGAAAAAATTAATTATTTTTCATAAGATAATATTTTGAAACATGGTTATATATAAAATCATTAGGTCTATCAGATGTTATTAGTTGTTTGAAAACACTACGTGGGGGTGATTTTTGACCTGAGATAAAAACTAATAATATTCTATTAAATGGGATTTACCTAAAAATTAAAAATACAATGGGTAGAAGAAACATGAATAATATAGTCTTAACAAAGTATATATATCATGTTATATATGTAGGGAACATATAAAAAATTAAGATATTTTTTTGAGTAATATATTGTATAATATATAGAAAAATAAATATAATGTTTAAACAAAAAAAGGTTTCGTGGAAGATCCCTTAATTAATGTATAAATATTCATTACCTTTATTCTTATCTTTATCATAGTATTTATATTCAATTAAGGATATTAGACGGATTGAAAGAATAGAATATGAAAACGCAGACATTATATAAATGAAAATAACTTATACATAAGATAACATGGGTCGATATTCAATGAAATGTTTTATTATATGGGTAACCAAGTTCGGGTAGATGTGATCCCTATTTTATAAGGGAATAACATGAATCTTTTGGGAAATACTCAACGTATTAAAAAAATTATAACATGATTCCATGGTCAACGACTCCAAATGATCAATATAAAGTAGGCTGGGCAGATCATAGTTATATAAAACATAAAAAAATATATTTTACAGATGTATTGATCACGTGTCGTGTCATTTACAAAAGGTTTATATATATTAACACGTATAATTTTACCTTGGTAACTAAATTTTAACAATTAAAATTATTCTTTATTTAAATATATATGGTAACCCCTTTTAGATAATTTTGATTATAAATCCAAAAAAAATCTCCATTTAGTCAAAAATAATTTTTAAAAATGGGAAAATCTACAATTAAATTAATATTTTAAAAATATAAATAATATTTTTGAAGAATAATGAATTTCAAAATAATGTGTTCTTAATATAATTTTTTATATTTTACTAATTTAAATATTGATAAAATAATTATACATATTTTTATATATATCATTACATTAAACATTTAATTTACAAAAATTTGGTTGACTACATAAAAATTACGTGATATTATTAAAAAAAACTATTAAAACTAGGTTCACCAACATCCTGATAATAAACATTAATCATACTAATATTAAAATAATGAATAATAATGAAGTAAAACAAGTGATATATTATTTATAATATTAACTCATATTATCAATAATTTTTTTTACTTCTTAAATGTGACAGTGTATAATTTTTAATATAATTGAATTAAAATAGTTTTTAGTAAGAAATATGTATTGAGTTCAAAAAATGATTGATTTTTTTTATAAATTGAAAATAAAAATTCAAAATACATTATATTACATACAAAAAATATTATATATATATATACTTAAGGGTTTTATAGTCTTTTGCGTCATTCATGTGCTATACAATTTCACGTTTTAGCAATTTGATTATTTTTACTATACATCAAATGTGAATTATTTTAAAAACATATCATGAATTCCTACTAAGATTATTTTCAAATAATTAATTAAAATCATTGAAATATATTATTTAATGTATATTAATATTTTAGAAGTTATGATTTTATTTGTGAGGAAATATATACAATACAAAATAAAATAATTCTTTAACTATAAATATTACATTTAAACGAATTGTGTTTCAAAAACATCATTAATTGTTTATTTATGTAAGAACTTTTAATTTTACTACATCATTTATATTGAGATAAATTTGTAATTTTTACTTATACATCATATTATATTCTAATATAAATTATTTTTATATTTATTTGTAATGAATATATATATATATATGTATTTTCAAACAAATATTTTGTTGTCTGTTGTACTTTTTACAACAAAAATACATTTGTGTACATGTGTGATGTATATCTAATAACCATTTTTAAGACAACAATATTTTACAAAACAATATTTGTATGGGGCATATTTTTATTGAACAAATTTTTAATGACCATATTTGCAATAGATTTATTTCATTCATATATGTTGTTTTTTAATATTCCATTCTAATTTATCATTTTTATAATTTTAAATTTACATGTCAAAATATTATTATACAATTATTACTTTTCTTTGTCCTTATAGGTTTTCATTGGCAAATGATCATACTTAACGGTGGTGATTATTTGAGAGATCACCTAGAGATTGAAATTTTAAGTTTTTCTATTTATTGCCAACATTTAATCTATATATTATTTATATATGTTCAAGAATATTTGTATTAATAATATATAATTTGTTATACATATTTTTGCCTTCTTTTACTTATAAATGTATATCATTAATGATTTTTTTTGGCCTAACTATTATTTTTTATAACTTATTACCTAATATATTTTAATTACATGAATATATAAAAAATAAAATTATAATCATGTTGATTATGGAAAAAATGTGATTTATTAAAACCATTAGAGTTATAAAACATGTGAAGTGATATTAATTTAATATTCAATAATCATCAATGACACCAAATCCAAGACCATAATGATTATAGGTGTTCAAAAAGACCAAAATAATAATAAAAATAGACATTGTGGATGTAATTTATATTTTAAATTTGGACTATTTCACTATGTATTGTTGACAACAATACCATTGTATAATGAATCCAAGAATAATGCGATCTAATTTTCATTTCTTTTCAATTAATTGCATCCCATAAAGCATGATAGAAATTTTTCTATTGAAATACACTTTTACTATCTATAAAACATAATGATTTCCTATAGGGTCCCATCCAAATCATACACCTAATCAAATTTCAAACCCATATGACATTTTTTTTACAACCCATACCATTTGCATCCAAACCCTATTACAATTTCAAATCATATATTTCTCTTATAAAATATATAATTCACCACGACTCCAGAAAACTATTTCAATGTACCAAAAGGATTATAATGATTTCTATGATGGCTATAGAAACAGAAATTTCCACCCATATTCTAAAAAATACTCTAACGAAATTAACTTCTCCAAGATTATTTTATCCAACTTCATCCCCATATCCCTGAGAAATTGAAACATCAAAGGTAATTATAGCATTTTTTCTATTTGGAATTAAATAGATAAATAAATTATAAATGCATAATGAAATAAGTTGATTTTTGAAAAATTAATGTTTATACATTAATATAATAGTAACCTTACATATTATAGTATAAATATAATTTATCTATCATATATGTTAAACAATTCTATATTTATATCATGGAATAAGTAAGTAAATGTTATTAAAATGATAAATTAAGAGATAATATTTTTGGGAAAAATATATGTTAATTAAAAAAATATAATTAAAATATTGATATAAATAATATTTATCTCCATTAATTATTTTAAAAATTAATACTTATTTGTCTAATTATTATATGATATATTTAAGAGACCTTTATTAGTTTTTAAAGTGTTATAAAATTAGTTAGAATATTAAAATTAATATTTTATGAAAAAATGTTGTTTTTGATTAAAAATTAAATTCATAATAAATATAAAATTATTTTGAAAACATTTAGTCTTTTTTTGAATTATATATTTAAAAAATATATAGGGTTAATTATTTAGTATTTTTTTTAAGATAGTTGAATTTTATTTGAATATTGAAATATAGTAATTTACAGTATATGTACATTATAAGTTAAATGGAATAGTCCTTGAGACATTTTTGATTTTATAAAAATAATCTCCAATCCCACATAATTAATTAAAATATTTTGTGATAATTTTCAAATTATTCTATGTGCTGAGCCAAAATAATAAACTAAATAATAAAATAATCAAAAAATGATCGTTATCCTCCCCTATAAATACAACACATCACAAAATCTTCTCCTCACACCTCTTAATTGGTTATGATTATAAACATTATATCCAATATTCATCCCAAATATTCTATACAACTTTTATGTGGCTTTTAAATCCATAAATGTGAAAATATAATAATCTAATGGAGATTCTCAAGGAGATAAATTCAATTGGTAAAATCATCTTTCCTTTTATATCATTTTATTGTAAAATTATTTTTTGTTCTTAGTCTCTCCTACTGTACCATATTCTATGGGACACGATAACTCTAGTGTCATATATATATATTAATTTTACCTTGGTAATGGAATATACATCATCAATCATATTCTCTTCTACTATATTAATTAAAATGAAAGCCTTGACTATCACATGTCGATTGACCGACATCAAGAAAATCAAATATTAATTTTCATTAACAACCCTCAAGAATGGTCTTAATAATATTTCCATGGTTAAATAAATATTCTAAGATTTATATTATAAATTTTTAACTATTCTAAAAAAAATTACCTAACTAAAAATAGATAAAACGGAACTACATTGTGATGGTAAAAAATTCCAAATAGAATAATCATTTATCAGTAATGGTTCTTCTAATGAATCCTCCTCATATTAGAAAACAAATTACTATGTGGTATCCATTAAAATTATAGAATAATAATAATACAATTTCATTCCACTTAATGTTTTTTTCTTTCATTTGACACAAAAATATATCACAAGGCAACCATATAAACCATGAAATAAACACACATGAAATAATTAACATAAGAAAATATTATTAAAAAATGTTTTGAAATGAGTTATCAAATTATAATAAAAGTTATTATAAATATGTATTTACTACTGTAATAAATTAATATCACTCTTTAAACCATTTTACATGAGTTTTGAACATTTTTTTATGAATGTCAAACTTGAGGTAAGGGTTTTTTCTTAATAAACACCCTTTTAATTTTTTTTTACAAAATTAAAATGGAATGTATTTATGATGCAAGTATTATGTTATAATGAGTAAGTTAAGTTTTTGGGATTTTTTTTGATGATTTTCGGGTCGATGATATCTCTCCCATGAATTGTATATGATTTTGATGGAAGTTGTCATTATTGGTTATTCCTTATGTAATTGTAATTGATATATCATAAGGTATTAAGGAGGATTGAATTGTACGATAGCCATGAGGGATATAAATAATATGGTAGAAATGACTATTACAATATTATTTCAATACTGAAAAAGGGATTTCTTAATTTACATAAATTGTTTATCATTTTTTCTTTATTTTTTAGAAACCTCACATTTACATATAGTTTATGTTACTTATAAGGGTGATAGTTTTATCATTATCATGTTTGTCATATTCATGGACTGATGGTTTTCATACCATGATTTTAAATTCCCTAATATTTTTTTTTCTCATCCCATGTTTTAAAATATTTTATAATAGAATTTAAGTATTAGTAATGGGAAATAAAAATCCATGTTGAATTTTGTAAATAAATTTCCTGAAAATAATTCAATTTTTTTTAAAAAAATTGTGATATGGTAAAAATGTAAGTGTTCTTAGTAGTAGGAACATTGTATTAATGTGGGTATTTATTTATGAATTATTAAATAATCCTCTAAAAATAAAATCATAAGAGATCATTGGGAATCTTATATGTCTATTCTAGTTCAATTCACTAGATTATTTAACGAATATAATCAGGACATTATAGATTGAATCAAATCATTGTTTAGATAACATTAATGGTTATGATGATATTAATAGAATACCCTAAATGATATTTAATTTAGTTTGTAATTATATGATATTGGAATTTAATATATACATGTTTTTTAATCTAAGATAAGTCTATTCAAAATGGGTTTCCTTTGAAGAAACATGGAAGCTGGCGTTGGAAGGCACAAATTGAATGATATCATTCTTAATATATAACCTAGAATTGTGGGAATTAGAATCAAGAAGTTTGTGATAGTAATGGACCAGTTGACTAATGATATAAATGGTAGTTTCATGCATGAATGAGAACCTCATGATCTAAGAAAAGGGAACATTATGATAGTTGGATGTTTTTTGAGCCAACACCCTCCTTTTAGTTGATCTACTCAACACATGCTAGATGAATGGTTGAATAAATCATAATAAAGGATAACCTATGTCATGGTGTGTTCAAATAATATAAAGGTTATTAATTCCATTTAAAATTTTAAATGTGATTTCAAATAGTATTTGTCGATGGTCATGTTTATCATGGAAATAAAAGCGATCGATGCCTTGGAGTGGGATGAACATAAAAATCATTTTCATGAAAAATATTCTCATATGGTTGTCCAAAATAGGATACAATAGTTGATTCAGAAAATATAAATAAAATGGTAATTATTTAGTGTCCATGTGTAAATAATACCGCATTGTAATTGAATTTTATGCCCCAAAATCATACTATAGAGGTTGTAGTAAAATCAATCAATTTTACAATGGATAGATTCTAAGATAACAATGAGAAATGGATTCCAATGAATTAAAATTTTATGAAAAGCTTCATAAAATTGTTGAGCGGGTAGAAATTTAATTTATTGATATTCAAAGGTAAATTAATAATAATTATCTAAAAAAACCATATGGAAATCAATGGGTAAGAATCAATAAACTAAATCTGACATTAAGAAAATCCATTTTCTAGTTTGTGGAGTTTATGGTGAAAATTACCCTAGGGAACAGGTTAACAAAGCTGATAAGTTTTTTTGATGTGGTAATTTTGTAAACATGTTATAATATTTAAATAAATATCATAGTGTTAGAATGTTTAATCCAGATAACAAAACCGTAAATTTTTTTAAATTTGTTGAGATTGTGAGTTATGCACATACATACACAAATAATGATTTTATTTATTGGAAGAAGCCAAACTATAAGTAGTAAGGTGTAGTGAAATCAATTTAATCCCCATTAGTAGAGGTGGTTCCATCCAGTGAAGTGGTATCATGTACATTTTTTTACTCAAATTTTTAAAAATTTTTGTTAGATAAAGGGTCTACACATTTATTTGTATTTGATAAATTTTGTAGTAAATATGAAATCTCAACTCATGAAATAAAACTAGAACTTATGAAAATTTTATATATTTAAATACAAAGGAAAAAAGGTATTATAATATTATTCTTATTGTTTTCTATGGAAGGAGATTACCAAAAAAACAATATTTTTTCCCATAGTAGAGTTTGATATTATTTTGGGTGTGGATTTGATTTTTATTTATCATGATAAAATGGATTATAGAGTTAAATAATATTTTTGATAATTTTTTATGATTGTATATATAAATGAACTCAAATCCTCGATATAATATTGATAATATAAGAAATTACTAAATGATGTATGTGATAGTTATCTTGCACATTATTTTGTAAACAAGGTAACTGATAAGATTAATATTGATCCAGAAATTAATGAATACTTGAATTATTTTCCTAATGGGATTCCCAATGTTAAACATGGTTGGGAAGTTTAATTTTCTATTTACTTAGTTCATTATACATAGAAAATTCAAAACGACCCTTATCAAATTAATCGAGAGGAAGTAATATAATTTGAAAATCCACTACATTACTTTCTTGATAAAAGATTTATTTATACTATCACATAAACATGGGGATATCCATTTTTTAAAAAATGGTTTTATTAAATTTTCATTGATTATATTTATTTTAATAACAATAATTTTTAGAACTAGTTTATATTTCATTATATATATAACATTTATTTTGCTCCCGGGAGCTCATTAGTTTTATAAGATTGACATGAGATCTGGGTACCATCACCAAAATGTTAAGGGTAATGTCATTTAAAAAATACCATACCAAACTATTTATGGGAATTATGAGTTTTTCATACCTTTTGTTTTGAAAAACGATCTTAATATTTTTATGGACCTTTGCATATAATCTTCCATGAATATTTGAATATGTTTTATTTTCTACTAATGATATTTTGTTTTTGAAAACAAGGTATATGGATTATGAAAAACATCAAAGGTTTCTTCTCAAAACCCTTAAAAAAGTTATACTAGAAATTTATTACATTTTATTTTTGTTGCAAAATACTTCATTTCATGGGGACACATTAAATTATAAAGGAAAAATATTATATCCCTCTAAAACAAAAGTGGTTGATAAATTTCCAAAACCTTAAAAAGATACTCATATTCACAATTTTTATTGATTATAATGTTATTAATGGAAGGTTTAGAGAAAATTTTGATGGTTATATAGTTCAATAACTATGATAACATGAAAGGGGTCAAATTAATTATGATATAAAACTATAATGTTTTTTTTTCAGGAACTGAAATTATTATTGGTGAATGATTTAGTTTTTTCTCTTCCTTATAGAATGAGAGTTTTTTATATCTATGGTGATACTTCATTAAAGGGACAAGGTTTCTTTTTAATTTGTAATGATTAAATAATAAGTTATTCTTCAAAAAAACTAAAACCTCCTGAGTTAACATATACAACACATGACATATAATTAGAAAATTGTCTTTCTTATTTAATAACTTGGAGACATTATTTATATGTATACAAATGTGAAATATATATATTGATCATAAAAGGTTATAAGATATATATTCAATAATAAGGAATTAATCATTAGTAATACAGTAATGCTTGAACTGATACAAGATTATTATTGCATGATCAATTACCATCGTACAATAGAAAAAAAAAGTGGATGATTCCCTATGTCAAAAAATATGTTACATTAACCATGTTTTGTTTGGAACATGAATCCTTGGTTAATGATTTGATGAATTTTAGATTTTCTATTCTTGGTGTAGGAAATTAGTATATTTTTATTTAAGTGTCAATGAAACTATACGAATCATATTGAAACAAGAATGTATTGTAGGAACCCAATGATTTGAATAATAATTTAGAATTAGTTATAAAGTGTATGTTTCTATAATTTAAAATTGATAGAAAGTGTGATTTGGGATTTGGGGAGAGATTGTATGTGCCTTCTGATTCAACATTGAAGAATGCTTTATTAAATTTAGATCATATTTCCCCATTTTTGATTCATATTGGAAGCACTATTATATACAGAAACCGTTAGGAGTGTACTTTTTTGGGATGGAATGAAATGATTAATTATTGATTTTTCAATGAAATTTTTTACTTGACAACTGGTTAATGAAGAATGAAAACTATCAAACTGTATGATTGAACATTTTCCAATGCTATCATGGAATTTAGAAAATATATTCATAGGATTCATTGTGGGCCTAATATAGACATCCCATGGTAATAATGTGATTTGAGTTATTTTTTATCGACTAACTAAATATACACATTTTAGTCTTATTAGAGATCTTATGTATTTGGATCAACTTTCTTGACTGTAGATCAAAGAGATAATTAGTTTATTTCATGTTTTATCTCTATTATATATTTATTTGTTCCTAGGTTAACTTATAAAATATTTAATGGAATTCATTAGTCATTGGGCGAAAAATTCAATTTTATCACAACCATTCATCCCTAATCTGATGGGTAGACTGAGTGAACAATTTCGACCCTGTATGACATGATACATGATTGTTCGATGGATTATAATGGATAATAATGTTAGAATATTTCATTTGTTTAATTTTATTTTAATAATTTTTTTTTAATTTTAGTATACAGATGGTCCATTTTGATTCATTATATGGAAAGTTATTTTGAACTCCAAATTTTTGGGATGACATTATGGAAAATAATATGATGGGACTAGAATTATTTGAATTAGTGTCTGATATTGCAATGATGATCCAGAAAAATATGTTGATATCTCAAGGTAGATATTAATGTTAAGCATATAATAATAGGATGGGAATTATTTTCCTGGTAGGTGATCATGACTTTGTCAATGTTTCACCATGAAAATATGTGGCTCATTACGGTAAGAATGGGAGGTTGAGTCAATAGTTCATATTAACCTAAGAAATCATGGACAATGTTCGATCAATATCCTACCATGTGTCTTTGTCTATATGTTTTTCATAGGTACAATTTTTTTTCATGATTCGATGTTATGAAATTTTTTTCCAGATTCATCTCATGTTATGAGTGCTGAGATTGTTCTATTTGAAGATATCCTTAAATATGAGGAAAATCATATCTTATTTATTGATCATAGAGATACAGTATTGAATAATAAGACAATTAATTATGTCAAAGTTTTATGGATAAACAACATGGTTGATGGAGAAACATGTGAATGTAAAAATTCTATGTTGGAAATATAACTTCACTTATTTCATATATTAATAAAACTTGAAAGGATGTAAATTTTATTAGGGGAAATATTTGTCATTTTGGGTTATTATAATATATTTTTTAAAAAATTTGGAACTAAATTGTAAAATTATTTGCACATGTATAGTGAATTGAGTTATTTTTTATAAATTATTGAATCAATATTAACATAACATTAACTATAACTATGAGAGTTTGACTAAAATTTATGTATCCTATAAGTGAATATATAATGTAATTATTTGATGGAATAATTAAATAATTTTTTTAAATGATAAATTATATGTTTGTTTTGTGTGTGAAAAATAATGGTTTATTTTCAAATTAATAAATATGATAGTTTTTTAATTGAAAGTTTTTCTTCATCAAATTTATTCATAAACTAATATTTTGTGGTATTACTATTATAATATAATTTTATGAGATGATATTTTACATTTCAAAGTGTCATAATATCATATATAAATTTAAAATGTTTTTTTCATATTACTGATGATATTAATAATAAATTAGGTTTATCATATTTTGAAAATTATATTCAGAGCATTGATTCGATTTTTGAATTCTACATTTCACAAAATTTTTAGAGTTTAATTTTTTTTTATTTTCTGAAATAGATGTTTTTAGTGAATATATAAATATGATAATTTACATTATATATACATTATAAGTTAAATACTCTATTTATTTATCCATTCCTGGTGTAATCCCCATAATATTGAAACAAGTTTCATTATTTACAATTATATAGTAATAATGTTCAAACTATTCATAAAATTGGTCCAAAATAATAAATTAATTAATATAATAATAAAAATGCACCCCTCTCCTAGAACTATAAATACCACCCCTCACCACCTATTCTTATTACAGCTCAAAATATTTGAATCTTTTTTCTAAATTTGGGATAGTAATCTTCCCATGCCTCTATATAATGTACAAGATCCTTTAGTCTCAAAAATGACCAAATACTATTTTAATTACGAGGTTCTCAAGGTGGATATTTCTCGATTTAAAATCCTCTTTCATTTTCATTTATTTCATTTTAATGTTTTTTTATTTTCATAATCTTTCCTCACCTCCAAAAATCTGAGTGACTTGATAACCCATGTATCTTAAATAAAATTTATTTTTTTGCTAATGAAATATCTATCATCATAATCTTATGTATATACTTTTATTCTATAAAATTAATTCTTTGTTCATGACGTGTCAATTAAACACCTTTATAGATGTGAGATTTTATTTTTTACCTTACCTAATATATAGATGGTCATTAAACCATTATTATAGTTTTGAAAAATATAATGTTAATATTTTAACTTGTACAATGTTCGGTTTCTAAATTATAGATATAACATTAAACAATACAAAATAAGGTTGTAATGGTTGGATAAACAGGTAAAAATATATCAATATTTTAAAATTAATATTTTAACTAATGAATAATCACCATTTTAAAATGTTATATACGGAATAAATTATAATTATAGAAACATATTAAAAAAAATTAATTTTACTTCTGTAGTATTTCATCTTTTCTAAAAGAAATTCAATAACGAATTAGCAATGGATACTGAGAAATAAATACACATGAAACATTGAAAATATTAAAATTTTATTAATAAATTGTGAGAAAAAGGTCATTAAAATATCAGATACGTTATTATAAATATTATTATATTTTTATACTAAATTTATAACAATATTTATACAATTATATTGGTGTTTTGAACACATTTGATAGTTTTTAGACCTCAGGGAATGGACTTTTCTTTTAAAACCCACTTCTAAAATTCTTTTTTTTAAAAACTCAACAGGAATGTTTTTATGAAGAATGTATATATGTTTTATTTTTATATATTGGATGGTGGGAATTTTTTATGATGATAGCTGGGTCTGTGATATATCTCTAATGAATTGGGTATTTTTATGTTTTATGTTTACCATAATGGTTTTTCAAATTTTTATAGTGATGGTTACATCTAAATGTAGCCTTACAAATTTCAAAGTAAGGTAGGAGTGAGGGTTATAATACATAAGTCTTCCAGGATAGATAAATTATTTTTTAAAAATGGTAAAAACATTATTCCCCATGTCACCAAAATGGTTAATTTATGTTTATATATTTTATAGAAACATCATGTTTTAATAATGGATGTATATGTTACTTTTAAGTGTAGGAATTTTTTCATTCACGTTATTCATGTATTCATGATCTATTGGATTCCCATGGTTATTTTTATGTTTCTTTTAATGATTTTTTCTCATCTCTTATTTTAACATGTTATCACATGTTTTAATGATTTTTATAAGAATTAAAAGGCCAATATGAATGTTTGGAGGAATTTTCGTGAATGTAATTCATGTATTTTAAATAAAATTATATTATGTAATAAATAGACATTATTTTAGTAGTCTCCAATTTGTATTCTTGTGGTTTATTGTGTATGTATTATTATATAATTATTTAAATATCTAAAATAAAATGTTCATTCAGAATATAATAATGTATTCTAGTTCACTTATATTGATTATATAATGAATATGGATGATCCCATATAAAATAGAATTATAACCACACCCACATCAAGATAGTGACAACCCAATTACCCCATATAAAAATTTAATAATAAAAACTCATTCATTCTTCAACAAAAATAAGATTTTGATAATTTATATCCCTATTAACTCATCCATTCTTTCTTTAAAATTATATATAAAACTAAAATTTTATAATTATGGGAAATTATAATCTATGAATATAAATTACATACCTCTAAAATCACTCTCATAACAGATAATCCAAATAAAACAAGATAATGGAATCAACTAAGACACATATAATAATTAATATAACTATAAAAAAATTTAGACACCATTATAATTTTTGAATACATTTTAAAAAGATATGATAACATAAATTACAGAAAATAAAAACTCAACCCTCTTTACAAAACATATCCCCATCCAAATCAGTAAATATTATTTTTGATTATGAAATAATATTTTTATATTACTCCAACAAATATAAAAATCCATCCATAAAATATAATTACATATAATGTATTTTAAAAATCATTTAGTAGTTAATGAAACCTGACAAAATTCATTAATTTTATCATGTTAAATATGTTGAACATAAATCAACCTCTATTTAAAAAATGATACTAAATATTAATTCATAAAAAACAATAAGATAAATAAAGTGAAAAATATTATTGTGGAAATACTTTTAAAAATATTATAAAGATATTTTAAATGGGTTTCGAAATGATGGAAGAAGTCAATAAAAGAATAATCTATTTTTATATTATCAAAAATATTCCCACATAATCTAAAAAGGCCTCTAAACAAAATCTAATAATACATAATGATGAAGAACACTAATATATTGATAAGAAAACTACAAACTAGAAAGAACTAAAACCATAGATAACCTACAATATTAAAATGTCAAAATATTGGGTCACCTACTTTAGGAATGCTCGCTCTACTCAATCCCAATGCAAAAAGATACAAACAAACTCATGAAGATTGACTTATTTTAAATTTTTTCGGACTTCAATACCTATAAATCATTGATTCCTCTATAAATATTTTGAAATGTTGTAAATACGCTCCTATTATGATCAAATACTATAAATCATCATTATCTAATACATCAATCATATAATATTCACCTACACTTGAATATTCTACATCAAATATATATTAACATAATATTATTGCATTTCATTATAATTTACTTGGATAAAAAATTAACCAATCAAATTAATTTGTTTTCTACAAGATTATGGTTTTTAAAATAATCATTTTACAATATCATCCTCCTTGACTGATTCCTTATTATAACCCAACTCAAACTTCGAACCATCATGTAATAACACCTACCATTCTATTTATTTCAATCCCAAATCCATGTCACAACCACGAAATATTATCATCAACAACAAGAATTATTGATATATGTTGTTGAGATTGTATATTTGATCCTTACCCACGAATAAAAAAAATTGGAAAATAAAAAAATTTCCACAACTATGCTATTAATGATCTTAATTACAAAAATCCCAAAAAATATATTCATAACCATATTTATAAAAATGAAAAAATAAAAAGAACTTGAATTCTTGGATTTCAACAAGAATATGAGAACCATTAATCTATATCCCATCATAGTGTTAGATGATAACTTCCATTTTTTCACATATGCTTATTTTAAAATCATTTATTCCATTTATTAGCCTCTAATAATCCATCTAAAAATATAAAAAATAATATTTTGCAGGATAATATGATATGGGATTACATAATAAAACATTCAACATTAATTTCAATGTTTTACCAAATAACATTCTCATTCATCTATAACATCAATAATTTTCCTATAATGTTTCTCATATCCTTATATCAATTATTTTTTTCATATGGAAAATAATTATTATAATAATTAGTAACAATGTGGTCATATATTATAATCAGGGACATGTTTTTTTGGTTTATTTATATTTTCATACTAACCACTTTGGGTTAAAATTATAAAAAAAACATAGAGGGGAACTTGTTTAATATGTATTAAATTGGATATCATATGTTTTATTTCCCTAAAAGATTATATTTTTTATATCTTAATAATTATATTTCTTCCATTATACATCTCTATGTATCAAATTAATATAGTTTTTCTTAGAATAAATATATATTTAAATATGTTATTATTTTTTTGTAAAATAATAAATCTGTGTATATAGTTATCTTGGTTCTATTAATTATAATTTTCCATTTTTATTCTCATTAATAGGTTCTTGATTTACATTTTTCTAATATTTCATTAAATATTATTTAATTAATTTTAAAATTACTATCTAAATTCTTAGAATAAAATAAGAAAAATGCATATATTACTTTTAAAATCATACATATCTTAAAATTTTTATAATTTTATTTAATTTTATTATATTTTTATATCATAAATTCATTTGATGTTTTTCCGATTTGTTATTATCTATTTAATTTTTGTATAAATACTTCATTAATGATATTTAAGATTTTGATTTTCATCATAGTACTAAATATACCTTTTCATACATGGAACAATAGTATCATGAATTAAACTCCTTGATCTTTTTTTGTTAGTGTCATCCATGTCCGTTTGAAATGGTTGAAGGATTCATCCAGTTGAAAAGTTAACTATATTAATTTACTCTCTTATATAAATAAAAAATATATATTTTTAGAATTTCAATGTATCTAATTTTTTTTTTACTTTAATCTTAATAAGTATGTTTTTTTATTGTCTACATTTTAATTGTTAAATTTTACTCTTTTCACCATTCATCTATATAACCCTTTAGTATTTGAATTTTATGATATTATAGTTATTCATTAAATGATCTTTTAGGACTCGATATACTATTATGATAGTCTCGAAAATAATTTTATTAATATTTAACATGATTTTATAGTCTCTAACAAGTTATAGTAGAGACTAATATGTGATATAATAAATATAATGATACTAATCATATATAATTTAAATCTACTAAAATAACCAATTGGGAATGTCTTACTCATCTAATTATCTTGATGGTTGTAGGTATGGGAAGTTAGAAATTTTTTTAAATTATATATTACTAATTTCATGTACATATATCCCATTATTGACTTATTAAATAATAAACATTCCCTAGAAAAAATCACCTCATATTATTACAATAAATTGCTCTATAATTTAATAGATGGAATAAATGTAATTAGAATTTTTAAAATAAATTAATATAATAGATCACTATAAATCTTTTTCATCCATATGGTTACATATTATTTGAAATATTTTTTTAACAAATAATTAAATTAACACATAACATAATATGAATAACATGTTGGGGTTTATTAATTTTCATAAGAGACTTCTAGTGGTAAATCTAATCTTTGATAAATATATTTGGATAATTATAGGGGTATTTATATTTTATAGGTCATATGACACATATTAAAAAAATAGTGTTATTAAATGTTATGATAATTACAAGAATAAATTTTGAATAAAATTTGAAACAAAAATATTCATATCATTAAATTAAATTTATCCATGCATAGTGTTGATTGTTGATTTATTTTTATTCTATTGAAAAAAATTATACTGTGTATTTAATTGAGACCCAATAGAATGAGACTAAATTATGTATATATATATTGTAATAACACTATTTTCTCTTTTAAAATCACTTTAATATTTTAATGAATATTTTCGAGGATTAAAACGGTGTCAACATAAGATTCTACCACCCGAGGAGCCTTGATATTAAATTAAAAAATTATTAAATAAATTATATCAAGTAGAAAATATTTTTATGATGTATGAAAATAAATCTATAATGGGGTTTCAATTGGGTTAATTTATACAAACATTAATTAAATAATGATTGTTTTCCCAATGCAGGACAAAACCCTTACATCTATTGGTTGTTTTCCATAATTATAGTCATGTAAAGATTAATTAATTAGGTGATTATTTATTAAATATACATAATAATACTCAATATTATGCATTTAATTAAATTCCACATTAGTTATCCATATAGACCATGATATATGAGAGGATCCATAGAGGATAACCTTATCAAAATTGGAATGAATCTTATAGCATTGATCAGTGTGCCACATAGTGCATCATTTCCAAAAATGATCTTGGGTGTCAAAACGATAATAGATTAGAACCATTATTCATTAGTGATTCATCAAATCTCCAGGAGGGTTATTTTTTATTTAATTTTATTCCAATTTTTTTGTAATCGATGCTGAATGTGAGATAATTTTACAAAACAAATATTTGTTGGTCCACTGTTGGTTTATATTCCTAGAGTTAAAAATTGACATTGTTTACCAATAATTGATTATTAATTTATGTTATTGATTACTAATTAGTGAATATAATTAAAAAACAATAGTCAACTACCCTTCTTCATATTTTTGTTTTAGACGCCCCATGATCATCAACTATTCATTATTAGTGTTCTGTTTTGCGGGTAGTGCGACTAAACCGAGAAAATAATTATTTCAAATTTGATATTTTATAGAGTAGATCATTAACATTCATTAGAATTTTTTATCAATAGAATAATTGATTCATTAAGTGATGTGATTTTAGATTAAGCACATATTAGATAAATTTATAGTGGGTTTGGAATTCAGTGACACGATATTGTAGGGATGACCAAATAGTAGATCAAGTGACTAGGATCTGACCACCTAAAACATCTCTACCATGGTCACCCATGATCCATGATTAATGTTCATTATTCTTGATGAAATATAATAAAAAGGTATAAAATACAATGTTCATAAAGAATAATAGTGTTTCTAGAAAATCCATAATTAGACCGTGTGTACATCCTTTAACAAACAGTGTTTATTACACTTATATTATAGTTTGGATTCATATCTATAAAAAATATCACACACCATGTATAAATTTATCATTATATGTTACCAAATTTTTCTAACATTGTGTATACCCCAGTGGTACATGGTCATAGAGATGGCCAGGTATGTGGGTATGACCTGAGTACCTCATCATAACCACACAACATAGACATGACCACTCTATACAAGAAGAACCAAAGTATAAGGAATTGGAATGAGTATATGGGCATAGTGCAGAGTACACTGTTCATGGAAAAAGTACATGGTCAATGTATAGAGTAAGAAATCATGGATCAAATTACATTTGAATTATGTCATTATCCTAGACAAGCTATATATTCCCTACCAACATCTTTTATTCCCTCTACAAAGGGTTGAATCCATCATCCTCCTCAGTTTAGACTAATATATTCTGTGTGCATTTCCTAGGCCTTATTTATGTGAGAATATGAGTCATATACGCTGAATAATAAGACATGTGATCGTATATATGTGATATTCATTGTTATAGTCTAGTTGTCATACATATAGTCTAAATTATGATCCTCTATCATTTCTATGCGTGTTTTTTTAGACTCATGTCACCTACTTCTTAGGAAGTGAGGTCCAAACATATGGATTATTCTTATAAGGGTTATTTATCCCCAATAGGCACTAGGTGTTATCCCCTAAATGTGAATCAAATTTATTTATACATTATCACATACTACATCTACTTAGGCCTGATAAACAATAATTTTTGTATGTGAACTATCATTATTTTAAATACTCATTGATTAATTTCTCATGTTAGACCATTACATTGAATCCCCAAGATGAGTCCTATAGTAGATATATCATTGTGACCATACTTTAAAATTTTAGGTCTACCGTGAGTATGAGTAGGTTATTGTTGAAATTGTATCATATTTTATTTGACATTCCATCATGATGATGAGCTAACGTCTCTATTTATTTGTATTTTCATTAGGATTTTGGGGTATTTAATATGGTATGTTATACTCACATGTTTATGGTCTTTGCTCTCCCACATTTTGTCATATGGAAACGACAGATCATTTGACGGAGTCATAGTTGAACAATGAGTAAATAGAGCATAGAATATGTAGAGAATCTATAGTTCTATAACACTTCTATATATATGAATTTATTTATCCTGAAATAATTTAATTACATTAGTATATTTCACAATGGGTCACAAAAAAATTAATCAAACCATGATATATGATCAATGTATAATTATGTGATAGTTATCACATATCCATATGAGTTTAAGGTAATTGTTTTATTATATAAAATATAATAATATATTTTTACATATATATAGAATGATGTCATATTATATCAAAGATATTTAAGAAAAATAAAAAAAATTTAAATTGAGAAAAGAGATATTTTTGAAATACCATTTTAATTATAGAGATTTATTTGTGAGTTAATAAATTATGTTAATCACTAATGATGAATGATTTTATAGAAATATATATTATATTAATTGATAGTTTTTGGTACTCGTTTAAATCTTTTATAATATTGGTATAAGAATAAAATATGTTTTATTCATAAAAATATATTTCCTTAAAAAAATTATATTTCCTCTAGTTTTATACAATTATATTTTAAATTAAATGCTTCTACACATAAAATATGAATCATGAAAAATGTATTCTATATTATTATATTAGAGTTCCATATTTATTAAATAATACATTTAAATTTTTATAAAGGTGATTTGTAATTGAAATGATAATTATCACCTATATAAAGGATATATCTAGTTAATCAACGTTAATGGTAATGTATATGTCCACACTTTTTCATATTATCTATTATTAAATGTAGTTATTCCAACCCATATCACATTAGTTTTGAAATTTATTTTCATAGTAGACTATGCCCCTAAAAACGTTCTATATAGTATTTAATGTATAAAATGTTTCAAAATGTCACTTTCATTGTTTTAAATATATCTTATCTCTTCACATAGGGAAAAAAGATAGTAATGAGTTAATATAAGTTTATATGTTTTCAATAATGAAATATTATTTTCTATCATAATAAATTTCTAATTTTACATTATGTAATTATTTCCTTATGTTCTTATGGGATGTTGATACTGTGTTTATTCGATTTATTGAAAAATAAAATAAAAGATTTTTATAATGCTAAATGTAATATGATTTTGGTGATTTCTAGGGTTTTAAATAAATATATACATGTTACATATTACTTATGTGTAATAGTATTGGATTCTAATTACATTATTGATTTTATGTATTTTTATTCTAGTTAATTGAATGGTGTCTACAATTACATTAATTAAATTTATCAAAATGATATTTTATTAAATTATTTAAAAATAATAAAAATCTTGAACGAAAAAAATTAGATAATATAGGGTTTAAAATATAATCCCTAGGAATATTATAAACCAAATATTAAATTAAAATTAAAATGATATACCATTAAAAATTTAAAAAATATGATAACATATTTATGGTTAAAATTAATTAACTAGGGTTTAATCAAAATTATTTGGTTTATACCACCACATAAACCTATCCAAATTTTATTTTTTTACGGTTTCTCAACCGCATCATATCATATCATATAATTAAAATACAATTTTTTTTGTAATTTTACTCTATAATAACTATATTATAGTTTTATCATTTATGAAATACCAAGAGTGTCATTCTCCTAAATTATAAAAGGCACTCGTACCCTCCCTTATTTACACCACATTTATCAGTCATGATAAACCATTTTATATAAAATTACATTATAAACTTCTTCATTCAAATTATACTTGTTATTTATTAAAAAAATGACATGAATATGATGCTTAATAAAAATAATGAATGAGATGTTTTATAGAATATGTAATCCACTTATCTGATCACTTTTTGTATCAGTATTTTACCTCAAAAAATGAAATATATTATACATAATCTATTAAACTAATAGACCACAGTATATTTAAATTTAACATTTGTCCTAAAACCACAACTATTCACCCTATTTCAATATAATGGGGTGTGATAGTATCAGTCTTGTGCATGTACGACTTAAAAACTCCACATAGTGATATAGTTAATTCTCCATATCAATATTTTAAGGGTTTTCATTATCATTCATTCAATGGTTATATATCATATTATTTAAATAATAAATATTTTTTAGTAATAACTTCATACATACAACCATTCCTTCTAAACTATTGGGAAATAATAACATCGCTTGTGTGTACATGTGGACTACCACCTCCATATAACGACTTGATTTGATTTCATTTCTATTTCAATTAGATGATAATATAGATATTTTTAATGAATATATATGATTAATATGATATTATAATGAATGTAAAAAAGTAAATTATTGTTTATATCTCTTTTTCCCATCACTCAAAAAATGAAAAAATGTTTATGAATATAGTCAACTTATTGACTCGATTAAAAATGGGATTCATTATTCACTCTCTAATTTAATTGAATGCCAATAGATATTTATGTAATAATTTCTATAGAAAATAGTTATTATAAATTTATATTTATTATAAATAAAGTATGAACATGTATGACCGAATTCAAAACTAAGGTAAGGATTTATCATATCAAATTATCTTCGTTGGAAAATAAGTTACATTACAAACAAATATTCCCTTATGAGGCATATATACAGTCATCTGATATATTTTATCGTTATTTTATATTATATAATAAAATTTAATTTATCATTATATGTTATTTATTTATTGTATTGTGATTAAAATATTAGAAATGTGGTATTTTTTATATGACAATAACATTTTCATATGGATTTTTTAGTATGATGTTCTGATTAAGGAAATATTATAATATATCTCTCAATAATTTCATGAATTTTCATATTCTCAAATTCGTTCTATAGAATATAAGTTTAGATTTTTTTACTATTATTAGGTAGCTAAGATACCAAAATAATGTATTTAAGGATATTTTACTTCATTTCTCACTTTGGTCAAAAATACTTAATCTTACATGCCATTGTTTTTGAAGAATTTATTCAATAATGATTTTACAATTATCAAATAATTATTTAATGAAATTTTCAAAAATTATTTAAAATTTATAAATTAAATAAAATATAATATTTGGTTCATTTTTTAATTGTTCTACTTGATCATTTAAAACAAAAAATATATAATAGAAATGTTTTTTAATTATATGGTAGGAAAATTATTTTATATTATAATTTCAACTAAATTCAGTCATGTTTATTTTATAATTTTTAATTGATATTTCTAGTGGAAATACATTCATTGATTTTCCAAATCATTATGTTGGGTATGAACCAATGATATAATAATTATTCATTATCAATACGGTATATATTGTTGTTGATAAGATGATTCTTTAACTACTTCCTTTTCCATATTTTGGGACATAATGAGACAATGAAATTATTATGGAACCTGATTATTTTTCATGTGTTGTTTCACAATGAAATGTATATGTAACCAAATTTCATTCATATGGTATAATATGATGAATTTTCTATATTTCCAGGGAATGCATTTATTTTACACTTCCGAAATTAAATGGAAATATTATTTTTTTGAGAATATAATTTTTCGATGTAGCATACACTTGAATAAAATTCATTTTACAGTTCCTGGATTCATTGGAAATGAAACAAAATAAGAAAAAGTTAAAATTTCTCGTATGTGTCACATAAAGAATTGTTTATCATGAGTAAATGTCTAAAAATAAATAACGACTAATAAAAATTTCAGGGTATATATAAAAGAAAAAAAATCCAATTAACAAGTTAAATACTGTTTATGATTAGATATAGAATTTTCAATATGGTATGGTATGTAAAAAAACATTACATTTTATCAATAAAATGAGAATGAAAATATATATCTATAGATAATATCATTCTAAAAATATTATTGATAATAATAAATGAATACATAATACATGAAATAAATAATTATTGGATTTTATGATATTATATATCAGGATACCTCTACTATTTATAATAGTCACAATATAAATTAAATGTTATTAGTGTTTTTAAACTAGAACCTCATTTAACAATGGTTAGCTCCCTAATTAATCATAGGATAGTACTGGTATATGAAGGGGCTATCTATTACCAGGGACCAACTATATCATCATGTAAAGCACATTTAAAATATAATTAATGATCAAATTAATTAAGTAAAAATATTTCATATGATCAAATATCTATATTGAGTAAGGGTACAAATTTATCAATATTTCCCTAGATAACAAATAACATTATATTTAAACAATGTTTGTAAAAAGTGTTATAAATGTTAAGAAATAATAATATAAATTATACAATAATCTGGTAATTTAATAGAAATGTAATGTCCAATGAAAATAGGTTACAATAATGTTTTTCAATCAAAAAGTAACCAATTACAAATGAGAGTGAGATTGTAAAATATTTTTTATACCTCTCTGGTAACATTTTAATTGTAAACTGCTGATGAATAAATATGAAATAAAAATAATCATGAATAAGTAGTTATCTAAGTTAAATTCATCAAAGTAAAAATTTTGGAAACCATATAAATTTTAATATGTTCATATTAATAAATATGATTTAATGCCATAGAAATTGAGACTAAATCCCTTAATAATATGACAACACATAAGTGAGAATTAATATTTGAATATCTTATGTATATAAAACAAAAATTTATTTGTAGATATTTAAATAAATTACAATATAATAAAAATTTATATACAAAAAATCATATAATGTTATAGAAAATGAAGATATAATATAACATATGGAGAATAAATAGTTTTCTGATATTCTTTACCACTTGGAAATTTTTTTGTGAAATTCCCTTGGATAGAATAATAAAAATTAAAAAACTAAATGATTTATTATCTAATAATTATATTTCATATAAAACTAGATGTATATAAACCATATAAATTTATTTGGGTCCATTTCATTTTAATATGCATCGATTTAGTGAAATTGAGACAAAATCCATTACCTCACACTTCCTATTAGATAAACATTATTTTATATAATATATAATAGGTTTGGAAATGTACCTAAAATATTAAATAATTATATTAATAAATATAATATCATATATGATCTTCTCACAATATTTTATCAACCCTTCATTAATAATATATCATTACTTCTATTGTTTCCTATGATAACGACCCTTTTTTCATGCAAGTTTTATGGGGCATGTTTATATTCATGTGAATATTATATAATTAAATAATATAATGAATGAAATTAATTTTATATGTATAATTTTATATTTTTGGAATATTTTATAATCATTATTTTTATTTTACATCAGAATATGTATTTCATCTCTTTGTGGGGATAATGGATCCTCTGTACGTATGAGTAATATTATCATTTCCTTAATGGTCTAATGGGTAATGTAGTAGGTGATAAATTTATTTTATACAATCATTATAATTTAATATTTATATAGTATATTTATTAAATTTTTCGTGTATAAAATATTATAGAAACCGAATGTGAAAAATAAATCATAACACTGCATGAGGGTATATATAACCACAAAACAACAATGGCGATATCAAACATTAAATAACATTGAATGTATGATTTTAGATGTAATATTTTTACTAAAAATATTATAATATTATCATATATTATATATATATATATACTCTAAATCTATAATTTTATTCAATTATGTGTTTATTTTATAGAAACAGATTCACATCATTTCACGAGATGATAGTTAATCGTACACACAATCAATGATTTTGATTCTAATATAAATGGGGATATAATTGATAAAGGATTCCAAATTACAATAATGAAATATAATTACATCATAAATACCGGTATTAATAAACTATCATTATCGAAAAATATTTTAATCACGTAAAAAAGTAATAAAGTAACATGAATATTTGTTAATGATTCCTCATCTTCGCATGATATAATTAGGTTTGCACCAAATGACATTCTAAGATGACATTATTTTAAAAATGAGTGCAGTAAAATATTTGAATTGGATTAGGGAAGTAATTTTTATAGGTATATTTTTAAACACATATCTTTGGTAGTGTGAGGAGGGTAGGATGTGGGGAAATGTTTTATTAATAGGGGATATAAAACTCATAGGGTTTTATAAATGAATCAGTGAAAAAAACACATTTATAATTCTAAAATACACTTAAATGGGAAATTATCAACCCTTCATGGTTTTAAGGTCGGTCTATGACTTGAAAATTTGAGTTAGACAAGTTCTTATGTGATTTTACCCTTATCTTTTTAGTTTAATCCCCCTAGTATATCTGTTTTTCCTTAACAATGATATTTATTTTTTACTACATTTAATTTTCATAATGGAAAAACATTAAGTTTACCATATTTAATATTATGCATATTATTAATTCAAAATAATTCACCTACTTTACTTAATTCAACTCATGCGTGTGCAAGATTCTAGTTAAAAATTATGAACATAGTCCCAATTAAAAAGTCAGTTTCAAAGAGAATATTTTCATAAATGTAGAAGTTAATAATATCAAAATTCCAAATAAAATATAATTTAACTAAATGAAATTTTATTTTTTATAATATTATAAACCTGATGATATATAAAAAAGTAATTTAAATTTTAACTTTGTATATTATTTAAACAAAAAAAAGTTTTTGATTCAAATATGTATTTTTCAACATTTATTAAAAAATGAATCACATTAAGAAAATACTAAATCATCACTATATGGTTATTTTAATGTTCATTTTTCAAAAATGATGTCCATTTAATCAAACAAATTATCTTTTATTGGTAATAAAATTGAAATAACTTTTCAAGAGCTTGACTAAACCACATTATTGAATAATAATATTTTTCAGAAACTTTTTTTTTCTTTTAAGTGATTCCCATATTTTTATATTTTCTATATAACAATAATATTCATAATTTTGTAACAAATATTCATAATCATTAATATAATGGTTAGTTTAGAATATACATGTTTTAAATATTAAAATTAATTTAAAAGTTTATTTTGATTCTTTTAACACTTGTGTTACATGCATCACAAACTATCATGGATGTTGATATTATTTGTAAATACATTTATTAAAATTTATCATTTAGTTAGATACAATTATATTTTTATGGAATCATGTCATATATAATATTATACATTATTTTTCTAAATTAAAAATCATGTGGTGTTTCATTCTTCCCACCAAAAATAGATTGTGTCCCTGAAATTTAAACATAGCTTCTGAATTAAAGGGATTTATATTTGAAGATTCTATTATTAAAACCCCAAATAATAAAAAAGTATAAAAAAATAATTTTGAAAAAATAATGAGAAATATAATAAATTAACTGTAATAAAAAAACAATTAGGTTTCCATGTAGGAGAACATATGTGGTTAATGATGCTATAAATGTGAAATAAATTCATTATGACAAAAAAATAATTGATGGTGATGGAATCCATTGATCACAAAAAAATTTAATGGTCAAGAGAGTGTTAATAACCCAAAAACCATATATATGTTTTTATTCAAACGGTAAGAGATTCATCAGATACATACGTAATAAGAATTCATTTATGTTTAAATTTTAGTATTATGATATTTATTACTTATTAAACTCACTATTAATATATGTAAATATTCATAATTTATATATTTATATTTCATAAACAAAATTTTACCTTTTTTTCTTTCAATAAAATAACACTTTATCTATTTCTAAATGAAATGAATATAAAAAAAAGTCTTTTTTTCTGAAGTACTAAAATTTACATTCAATTATTAATATGATCGATATAAGTGTTACAAATAATTCATTGTATTATTGAATATATTCCAAAGAGAAAAATTGATTTTAATATGTAATTAAACATAATGATAACAAATAAACACTATTAGATCATCAGTAATAATTATTCATCACATTTTAAGTAAAAAATTGACATATTTACTAAAACATCATATAGGCCAATTATATGTCCTGAACCCTTATCATCTTTAAATTGTGAGTCTATTTCCAATGTTAGTGTTTTATGTATTAATATGTCACCTAATATTTGGGTTTCCCTTTTTCTAAAATCATGCTATTATAATTCCTATAACATTCCAATATATTGATGACCCATATGTAGTTCAACATAAAAGATATGTTAAACCATAAATTTTATAAATATATTTATTCTTATGTTAAGATATATTAATATAATTCTTTATAAAAGAAAAATTTAATATAATAAACCAATATAAATTATTTCTATAAATGTTTCCACAAAATTCCCTTACTCATGTTATATTCCAACCAAACGAATTTTCAAAAGGGATGTTAATGGATTTTAAATTATTATCAACCATAAAATAGAAAACCCTTATAGTTATTCATGTCATTCATTTTAATGAATAGACATATGCTTCTAATATTTAACATATTATAAAATGTTTCATGAATCGTATAAAAAATATCAATTGTAAAAATACTTCTACTGTTAAATTATTGAATCATGAGACATAAATACATCGAATTTTTGATTTCAACATAGGTCCTTCCATGATATAATTATTAAATATTATAATATGTTAGTGATTTAAATAAATCCCAATTTCCCCACATTTTTTAAAAGGCATTAAAAGGATCATTATGGTGAAATTTGTTTTCTTTTATCATAATCTTCATTTCTACTCAGCAATTCACTGATTTATGATCTACATTTACAGTATGAGAAAATTTTCTATTTTTTAGGAATTTTTTTTGTTTCTTTCCACAATTAAAACATGATAAAAATTGATAATTTTTTTCTCCCGGGTCTCAACCGATTCTGCTCTTAGTTAACTTCATCATTCTCTTATTTGGTGAGTCGTAAAAGATGTTAATTCATACTATTTTTTAATATTTTAGGATATATTATTATGAACAATCATTATATAATTCAATCATCTCCTTATACAATTTTGTTTCTCATATTAATCCCTTTTTTCTTCATGAGCAATGTTAAATTAATTTTTTTATGTTCTATCAATTGACTAAAATATAAATAAAAGATACTGTGAGTGAAAATTATCATTGTTGAAAAATATTGAATCTTTTCATTATTATATAAATAATGGATCCATAATTTAAATATAATAAAAAATATGTTTATAATTAATTATTAATTTTATTGATCTAATCATATCGTTAAATGATTTTCCATTGAAAATGGGAATTTTCTAAATTATATGCCCTAGGAGTGTCAATATTTTTGAATTATAAATATTATTATGGGGTATTATACAATGATAAAGTATTTATAGATGCTGATTTTTCATATTTATTACACCTAGGTATATATATTCTATAAAATAATCCACTTGTAGGATCCATACATGGATGCATTTTCCAGAAAACCCATATAATCCCAAACAAAACAGAAATTTTTTTAAATTTTATATACATATCATCTAACCTAATTATAGGGAAATAATATATTATCTATGTTTTCATAAATCTTATACCCAAGGTTTATACTAGACTTAATACTATACCAAATGAATTTACAAAAACCCCATTAAAGTAAATCTACTGACAACTTTATAACATTCAAAAAAGATAGTATTTATTCTATCATGAAGGACATAATAGTTTAGTAGCCTTAGAAAACTACTTCAATAAAGTATTCCCATAATATTATTGAATAAAAAATAATATCATATTTGATTTATGAAATAATCATTGTTCATGATATCATCTACTTTCATATAATTCATCATAAGCTTCATCAAACTATGTTAATGGAATCAACATATGGGTGAGATCACATTCCGTGTAAGAGATATGTAGAGCGGAAGTTATCATGAGTAAATGATGAATAATGAATATGAAATAATTGTAATGACCTGAAAAAAGGTGACCATAGTCAATAAGATATTTTATTACATTTTAATATTAATAGGGAATATGTATCCTGATGGAATTAATACTTAGTAGTATTGGAAAACTAGATACATTCATAAGTTCATCATTACAACATGAAATGAGATAAAACATTGCAGATAAATTAGTATCTCCAATAACATCAATATTTTTTGTAAATGTCATTCATAATTCACTTTTTAGAATCATGTGAAAATATAAAAAATAATAAAGGGATGATAAAATATTCTCAATAAGGGTAAATAATTTAGAATATGTAGTCATAAAAAAAATACTTGGCATGATGAATATATAAAACCACATGACATTAAAATTAATCTGCATAAAAATATAGAGGGAATAAAAAATGATTAAATATTGACATAAAACATCATCATGTGTATTTTACAATTATAATAATCACATGGAATATCAAGAACTATTTTTATAATGATGCAATGCAAAATGTTAGACGTTATAATAATTTTTTCAAGGCCTCATTCCATGACCCTATATAAATGGGTAAAGCCCCAAAGTAGTTTCTCACATAAGACAAAACATTTCATAGAGGGGAAATATCCATCCACAACCATCACATAATAATTCCAATACATTTCTCATATGAACTCTGTGAAACATATGCAACATAAATATTTATATTTTAAATATATCATACGAAGGGTCATTACATTAACTATATCCCATGATTCGTAGACAATTAGCACATACGTAGTCAAAATGATCATCATCATTTCAAAAAAATATGTTTGATGATATAATAAAGAAATAGAACACAATAATGTAAAGTATTCAACAAGATATTCTGAAATTGATGAAGATACTTTTAAATGAGACCATTAAAAATTTCATGAGGAAATATTCATTAGACATTCCAAAGATTCACATTCCACTTTGAAACATTACAATATTAATTCATTATATTATTAGTTGAATAATTAAACACTTGATATGGTAAATCAAAGGGTGTTACATAATCTAATTTTGTTAAATAAGTTATGAACATGTCATATTTCTCATTTAAGTTAGAGGGAGTTAATGTAAATTATATTTTATGCTGGAGAGGATAGTTCTTTAGGAAAATCATTTATATTTTTCATAAAATATTATTTTAATCATTTATATCAAAAAATAATATTACCGATGGAAATATAATTTACATTTTTGGCATAAATGTTGTCCAACTATTGTGAAATCTTGTAAAAAGGGTTTTTAAGATACTTTATAAATAATAAATTTTCATGTAATTTAATTAAAATATTAATTAAATTATAAATTGAAAATGAAATAATTTATTCATAAAAATCTAAATGAACAATGATAATTTTCCCATGATAAAATATGTTATTTTTTAAAAATTTATTTTTTTAAAAAAATATACATTTCACCTGAAAATGGGAAAAAATTGGGAATGTCCCCTTAAATCGGGCTGATTTATTAGGATGAAATGTGAGGGAAACCATTATAAAACATGTATATCCCTATAAAATAAGGATTATAATATATAGATTGTTTATTTTGGAACATATATAAATAATTTTGAGGAAATATTCATAAAAATCATTATAATTTATTAATGGTAGAGGATGAGTAACCGGAATGTAAGCAAGGGTTTGGTAGAATCTTATAATAGTTTGTAATTAATCGAGCCATATTCTCCGAAATTAATAATCATAATATGAAAATTTAAATACCTTGAAAATAAATATATTAATTAAATTTTACACCAAAGGGTAGTATATATTCAATGATATTAATAAATATTGTTGAAGAAATAATCTCCCCCAAAAATTGAATTGATATGAAAAAACCCATACAACTTGGTAATAAATTGAATTGTATGTACAAAAATTAAAAACAATCCAATGAATAATTTAACACCAAAAATATAAATAGGTTCATTATATTTTATAGAAATTTTCTGTATAGATACACTATATATAAGAACTAAGTGAGTAATAAAAAAATCAAACAGAAATAATAGTGGGATGAGAAACAACTAACCATATCTGTGAATATATTTTGCACACTACCTTAATGTTATGGATTATACAATTAAAAATTTAATTAAATAATTTATAAACATATATATATATATATATTATTCATTATAGTTTTATTATTGTCTTTTATCCCCTTATTTATAGGTTATAATATACAATTCTATCATTTTAAATTGTTGTTTTCTTTGATTTCATGGTTGGTTCGCTTGATTATAACAAATGGAGTGGATTTTATGTGGATATAATTATAAATAATTTAATTTATACATTATTAATGAACATCCATCTGTGTAAATGGTTACATATTTCAATTACTTATGTTTTATGATGATGATTGAATAGACAATACATTTAGTGATAATTGTCTAGATTTTTGCATTGGGTTTTCGAAAACAACAAACTAGTTTGGTTAAATTATTTATTATCATGAATAAATTATTGTTCAAGATCCATTAAATATGATATAATAATTAATTTAAAATATTATTAAACCATAAAAATGGTTTCATGACCAGCCTTGAAGAAGAAATTGAAGAACAATACATTATCTTCCCTAATGGTTATAAATTAGAAATATTCAGAAAATGATTTACTTTATAACATAAAATAGCTCGAGTAAAGGGATTGATAATTGTAATTCAATTAAAATGATTTAATAAAATTAATTATATAATAAATTATTAATCATGATAAGTTGGATATAAAAGGATAGTATATAATAAGAAATAAAGATAAATTGAAAATAAATTAAATGAAAAATGTATAGAATTTTCCTCTTGAAATAACCTCTTTTGGAACATCCCTAATGGGATTGATTTTGGTATTTCCAAACAAAAGGATATCTTGGATGTAGGTATATTCTAGGAAAGTTTGTTTTTGAAGAACTTTGATAAGCTTTATGGATTAGTGTGGTGAGAAAAAGGGGGAGTGAGGGGTGTTTTTATAGTGCAGGGGTGGTGTGTTTTTTGAATATCATATTCATTATATTAATAATAATATAAAAAAAGAAATATTATATGATTCATGTGACAAATATTTTTTAATAATTTAATGATTTTTCTTACTAAGGATATCTTACATCATTTATGATGTAATGAATAGTGTATTTAACTTATCTTTTATTTATAATTAAAATTACAGTATTTCAAAATTTAGAAAAAATTATAGTATTTCTGATAAGTCAATAAAAATTCACCCTAACAATTTTTTTATGTATTGAATCAAAAAATTGACTTCACATTATCAAAAATAATTTCTATAATTATATATTTAATTTTTAAATAAAATCATCATTTACTCAAATAAATGCACTCTTTAAATTAAAACGCATTTTATAACGCTATGAAAATTAAATATGGTCTCATTATATAACCCTAAAATCATAAGAAATAAATATTTATTTAGGAATACATTTTGTTTAAATTAATTCTATTTTAATTAAATTTATTAATTTGAAATTAATTAATCATTTATTACTCATAAAAATGCCAATAAATAATTATTAATATTTTAAACATAAAATCACTTATATAATATGACAAAAATTAATTTATACTATCATGTGGTATTTCAATTTTAATAATAATCAAGATAATTTTCATAAAGGTACTATTAAATTTCATAAGGTAAAATTACTGTACCTAATGGTCATGTTAATATTCACTAAAAATCTAAGTTGATCTAATTAGAATCTAACAGACGTACTGATCGAAATGGTGTATCATCATTTTATGAAATAAAAAACATGGAAGTGGACAAATTATTTTTCATGGAAATGTTATAACTATCTAGTGTAATTAATTACAATAACAATGTGTGTTTTTTCAATAGATAAATTTTGAAAATATATATTTATTTTTAAATTCATAATGTGTTACAATAAATAATATTGAAATGTAAATTTTTTAACAACCATTATATTTAATAAATAACATTAAAATTATTATTAAACAATTGGAGATTCATATTTAGTGGTAAATACTCAAAAACAAAATCCATTTAATTAATAATCGGAGAATGAAAATTCATCCAAATATAATACCATTTTGAAAATTTCATGGAAAAAATGTATATTATTAATAAAAAATGAATATTTACTAGAATTATATATCTAATGAATAATTATACAAATAATTTAAATTCCATTCACAATAAAACACAAAAATGAGGTCAGTTATAGATTTGAAACCCTTTTTTCTAAGGTTATACAACTTATTTGTCTCATTAGAATATGGGTGCATCGAGGGGATATCTAAAAATATGGCCCACATATATCTTCATGACCAATATATTCTTCATATATCGAATGATTTATTTAATTCATAAACAAAATTTTTAATCATAAAATATCTATATTATGTAAGGATATAGATTTATAAAATTTCTGTAGTTAATCAATTATCATTTATATTAAACACCACGCCTTAATTAAATATTATTTAGGAAATAATTATATAAATCATAAAACCATATTTTTAGTAAATAAAAATTTAATTTCAAAAGAATTATAATCCCAAAATGTTATTTTTTCAAGATAAAAATAATCCTTCACAAAATAAAGTGATATTGTGACATTATTTTTTACCACATTTATAACAATTAAAATATATAAAATTCAATAATAAATATAAAATAATTAATCATTGTGAATAAATATTTATACTAGTTAATTATGTCGAAGTATTATTTTTAAAAAAATAGAAAATGAATTGTTTTGTATTGACATACATGTCTCTATGAGTTGGACATTGAGACCAATTCCCTTGAAAAGATCATTATAATTATGTAATAATTAATCCTTTAAAAAATTATGTGAATCAAATTTCAATCCAAAAAAATAAATCATAATATTTTAAAAAATAATTACTCACATGATCTTATATTTTCAATGGAAATGAAAAAGTATTATAACCAAATGAAATGATATTTCATTATATAATTATTTTCCAGTTGGTAATTTTTATGTTAAATCCCCTTTGATGGATAAATTCAAATTAAAATTTTAAATAACATTATTTTTTATCTAATCATGTTATTACATTCCAATATGGATGAATATACACCACATAAATATAAATTAGGTGAATAGTATTACAATAAGCCTTTGGAAAAGGAAATTGAAATGAAGTAATAGATGTCACGCTTCTATTTAAAAAAATGAATATTAACCATCTATATAATTTATTTAAACAAATAAAAACATATTCCATAACCATATAATATTTGTAATATATTATATGATATGTTTATAATATCGTATACCATTTTCGTTAATAATCATTCATTATTAATATTGTTTTGTGTGATTTCTACCGTGATTTATCAAGGATGTTTTATTGTGATTTTTTTTTCATGAAAGTATTATATAGTTAATTAATAAAATTTCTTATTAAAGTTATAAATATCATTTTTTTTGTTGCTAAAATTTTATAATAACTATTAAAATTTCTACATGGAGATAGGTGTGCATCACTTCATGGAGAAGGTAAGTCGTTTTTACGGATTAGAACCACTTTCATTTCCTTAATAGGGTAAAAGGGTATTGAATTTGGTGATATATTAATAGTCTAGAATAAATATATTTATATATATATATAATATATAAATTAACTTTATCAATAATTTTGTCAATGTAAATCATATGTAAAAAAATCACATCGCATTGTTAAATAGGTATTATCTATAGACAAAAGTGACTCTGTCTTTATTTTGACATAATGTAATTTAAGATGTCATATGTATTATTATACGAATTAATATTAAAATATTATATATATATTATATATATATATAACTCAAATAAATCATTATATACATTAATGATATGAATTCATGGAAAACAATTTACATCGGTTTGCAAGGGGATAGTCTGTCGTACACGCGATTGATGATTTCAATTCCCCATTAATGGTGGAGATGGAATATGTATACTCATTTCAAAAAAAAATAGAATATAAATATATATTAGATACTAATTTAATTATAAATTAATTATTGAATAATAATTTAATTTGTTCATTGAAGTAATAAAATAATTATTATTATTTTATAGTGTTACATCTTCTTTAGAAGAACTCATTAGGTGTGTTTCAAAAGCCGTAATAGGATGGATATATGATTAAAAAGGGGATAAAATATGTGTGGAGGATATAAATGGATTTATTTGGGTGGAAATTTAATGAACCAAATGAATTTTTTTTGTAAAGAGGGGATGATGGGGGTATTAGTGGTGGATATGACACTCATTGAATATTTGACAAGAGTCTACTACAACACTATATTAATGATTATAAAATCCACCAACATGGGATATTATATACCCTTATAGTCTATATAGATTAAATATGGATAGAAAATGGTTTTTTAAAATCTGTTTGGTCATTTTAACACTTATATTTTTAGATTATTCCCAAATAAATCAGTTTTACATTAACCATGATAAATACTTTTTACTGATTTAACTATTAATAATGGAAAAATTTATGAATACATTATTATAATGTATAAATAATTTTGGATAAAAATAAATAATCCATTATAAATAATTTAATTAATATTAGTTCCATAATTCAATTTAATATTATACCCATAGAGGTGATAAAAAGCAGGTTTACAAAGAGACAATTCTCAAAAGTGAATACTATTTTAATATCAAATTTTATATATAATTAACTATAATTACCTAAATTGTATATATTATTATATAAAATAAAAATTATTCTTAAATAATAAAATTATTATTTACCATTAAACATATATTAAACAAAAAAGAAGTGACTATTAAAAATACATATTTTTCACATGTCATTGAAAAATGAATCATTTCAATAAAACAAAAAAAAAACCCTAATATTATTTGGATATTATTATTCTAAAAAAAGAAATTTAATTTTGCCTAATATATTTCTAAAATATGTTATAAATATATTCTAATTTAATGGTGAAAATAAAGACCAAATAACCTTTTAGAAATATATATAGTTTCTTAGAAAACATTTATTTTTCTTTCAAATGGTCATATTTTTATTCTTAATTAATAGGTAACTATTAATATAGAAATGTTGTTGTTAATAAATATATCCCAAACATAACTATTAGGTTATAAAAGATATATTTATAAAAAAATGTAATATATTATTGTTCTTCCTTTAATCTTGGTTCTATATGCATGACATCATATCCAAGAGATTATATTGATTTAAAATTAATATATCTTAATTTATCAAGGTATAGTATTATCTTATAATAATTTATTTTCATGTCATGTATCATATTTAAAAATATTTTACTCCTTATAATCGTTTACTATTACAGATCATTATGCATTGTAAATAATATTTATTTAATAAGATGCATTATATATATATATGAAATGTATATGCAATAATGTTTGGTAATGGAGTAAATTTCTGTTGTGATTTGGAAAACAATGTCTGGAAAATCAAGTTAAAATCATTGGGATATATCAACATATATTATTATATACAAAAGTTATGGTAATGATTGTTTATTATAAAATTTAAACATATGTGATTAATATTTTTGAATAAGACTTTTTAGATGACTAATAAATGAATTTTCGTGATTATACGTCTTACCACTATGATTACTATTTATAAAAATATGATTTTTGGTTTTAGTAATTTGGTGGACCTTAAATTAATAGTGTTTACACTGAATATGATAGATAATGAAATGATTTTCCTCCTAACCATCCATATTTTACGGGAGATGGGATGAAAAATATATTTTATATTTTATGTATCTTTTTCATTCTAAAAATTTATTTGATCCATAGAGGGAGACATTTCTATTAATTCATTCACAAAAAATTTCCACTATTTTTAGTTAGAATTCTGATCCCCTAGTTAGTAATAAATATATCAACCAATAAAATTTTATTGTTTATTCTCTAGTGTGGGAACACGAACTTTTTGGGATTTCAATTTTTTTGGTAATACTGTAAGGGGGATCTTATAATGAACATAAGAAAAATATTAGAAACTAAATAAATGTAGTGGGAAAAGCTTAAGATTTTATTTGTCAATAATTTCTTTCCTCATATTCTTCATATGAAACTCAATATTCAATCTAATTAGTCGAAGTAGAAAAATGATGAATTTACTAGTACATATGGGAAATATATTAGAAGAATTCAGATTTATAATAGTGGTATTATCAAGTATAAAAGTATGGTATATTGAATCATTAGTGGGTTAAAACAAATTGTTCCAATTAATTTATTAATAAGATTAATTAGTTGCTATAGATAAATATTTTGATGTACATTCAAGATGTAAATAGATATTGGATTTACATATCCATCACATCGTTTTGATAATAAACTAAAGAATTAATTCAAATGGAATTACAAAATCATAAATATAATTATATAGTATAAAATTTATACTCAATTTATATATGGATGCATATTTTAAATTTTCTTAGTTGGGGTCATAAATGTTTTACATGTGGAATGAAATGGAATTATGTAGTCAAATTATTAATGTGATATGAAGATAAAAGACAATGAAAGGAACAGTTAAAAAGAACCATAGAATGAACCGCCTAAAATATTTTGAGTCATATGAAATTATTATGTTTTTTATTAATAAAAATTCTCAAAAATAAATATTAATTATGATTTTCAATTTCAGAATCCTCTTATGCATAATAAAAAAATAGAAATATCATATAATATGTATCGGTGATTTGGAGTTTGAAAATGAGGTGGTGAAAGGTACACATACCATCAACAATATAACTATAAATGTATTATTTAATTATTAAATAAAAAAATCATTTATATTATATGAATTTACAAGGGTATAAAAATTCCACTCTAATGATTTCATGTCGAATTATTAAGAAAACACGTTATGGTATAATAATCGTATCTCATGTTTACAATTCTTCTTCTGTTGGTGGTAATGGAATTGTGCTTCCTCAAAACAATGTTACTAAAACTATAGTAAGATTTTATGTTATTTTGTTATTTTACTGGATTTATATACAAATGTAAATCAACTATTACAAAGGAAGAGAATTAATTTTTGATATTCTGAACCAACATTTATTTTTTATTAGTGTAGTTAAAAATATAAGAAATTCATGGAAATAAAATCTGTTAAATGGATAATGATTCCAATTAAAATCTTATTTGTATATAATATGGAAAAGAAGAAACTCAACCTCAAGTATATTTCTATTGTACATGATATTATTTAGGTCTTCCCAATATTAATTCTTGCTCATCCATTCAACTGTGGATTTTAGTTCTTAAGAGAACTCGTCCATGGTTCTCTATATATTTTAATGAATCCTTATAGAGGATACAAAATTAATTTTTATGAATTGAAAATGAATATCCATCAAGATCCTATGAATTGATTTATTCATCCATGTTCATCCGAGGGGGAACAAATATTACTTTTTTGAAGAAATATAGATCGATGAGACTTTTATTTTTTTAGCAATAAAATAACACGAACACTAGAAGTAATGAAAATCATCTAAAATATATAACATATATATATTTTATTGGATAAATAGAGGATAGAAATTTTCCAATATTTACCATCATTTTATATATGATTGATATAGGGTCAAAAAAAAGTACACACAAAAGACTATCAAAACCAAAAAACTTATAAAATAATTTTTTTCATTTTTGAATTAAATAGTTTAATTCCATATATATTGATAATGAAATAATTAATATTTATAGAAATTATATAATCATGGATAATATAATATTATCCTCACAAATGATTGTATATATAAAATTTATGTATTTTATTAGTGAAAATATGATATATTTTTCATCTTGTAAGAATTAAAAAACTGTTTTGGAAATAATAAATTTAGTGTTAGAATTATTTTAAAACATAAATATTATTTTCAGTTAAAAATATAAATATAATTATTTTAAAAAATATATATTATCATTAAATAGTTTCATAAATTAATATTTTGTTTTCTTATAATTATAAGATAATTTAATAAGACCACATTTAAATTTTTAAATGGTCATATTATTGTGTATAATATTAAAATCATAATTTTTTAAATAAATTTTGATTTCAAATTAAAAAATAAATATATAATATTTATCAAAATAGTTTCAATATATTTAGTTAATTTTTTGAATTATACACATTGAAAAATGGTTAGTGTAAATATTTGGTATTTTTCCAAAATATTTGAATTCTATGAATAGTGAAATACTATAATATATAGTTTAAATATATTATTTGTTAAATAGAAAATTCCCAAAGTCATTTAAGATGTAATCACCACAATAAATAACACACCATCAAAAATTAAATATATTTAGTGATAATTATTAGTTGTTCATATTCTTGATCCAAAATAATAAACTAATGTATAACATAATGAGATAATACCCTTCTCCACCACTATAAACACCACCACTCACCACCTCATCGCCTCACACATTAAATTCATGAATATTGTTTAATTTATTAAAAATTTACTTACCGATCCTCGTCGATATTTAGAAGACCTTCCTTCCTCACCAAGCATCGAATACCAAGTGCCTTAATGAAGTTATTTAAGAGAATAGTCCATGACGTAAAATCATATTCCATTTTCTTTTATTTTCCCTATAATTTTTATTGTTTTCATATTATCTCCTCAAACCCCTTTTCCAAATTGAAATTTTAAATCTATTTCCTTATATATAATGAATTTATTTTTTTAAATTTAATATCCAAAATCAACCTCTCTAATTCTCATCATAAATATATATCTTCAAATAAGGTTTTATTTGTGTTTTTTGGAAGAATCGTGTTTTGAAAAAGTAAGTATATGATACTTTACCTATAAGAAGTTCTTCATTGTGAAAATGATTCCATTTGTTTATAAGTATTCATAGATTAATGATTCTATTCCTTTGACCTCCCGTAAAAAGATTTTTGAGCACATACAATTTATGAAAATTTCAGCCATAGGGTTTAAGGATGGGTTAAGGAAATGATTATTCTAAGGTGAATATTGTGAGGATTTTTCATGGATGAATTCATGGAATATTAAGAAAATATTTTTTATAACAAAATGTATTATTTTTTAGAAGTAACATGTTATATGATTTTGGGTTGTTATGTTTGACATATGTTTAAATTTTCTAAAACTATGAAACAAAATGATCTGTGGGTATGTGATAAATTTTTTCTAGTTCAACTAACTAGATTTGTTGATGATAATAGTTTTTTCCTTATAGATGGTATAAGATTATGGTTTTGATAACATTATACGTTAGGATGATATTAATATCATACCATAAATAATTTTTATCTTCTGGGTGTTTTGAAATGAAACATCGTTTGAATATTACAATTTATCATTATTTAATACATATTGGTTTAGAATGGTTTGGTCTATAAAAAATAGGGATGATGAAGTTGGAATACACCACGTGAAAGAAATCATTCTAAATATGCATCCCTGAATAGTGGGTATTGGAACTGAGTAGTTTCTAATAGAAATGGATCAGTTGAAACATCCTATAATTAATGGAAGCATTCATTAAAGATACGAACCATAGCTACTATAATGGAACATGATGATAGTGAAAATTATATAATGCAACACACTCCTTCGTTCAGTAGATATTTTGACATAGTGGAGGATGAATATTCAAATACATCCCTTGAAATAGTATTCGATTTCATGGGGTGGACTGTTAATCAATATTTTAGTATTATAATTTATTTTTTTTACAGTGAATCCGATCATGTGTGGTCAATAGTAAAAAAATCTCAAGGATAATTATGATATTGATACCTTTTAATTGGATGAATTTAAGAATCTATTCAATGAAAAATATTTTCCTTTTGTGGTTTGACATGGATGTAAAATAAATTCCTTCAATTGAAACAAAATGAGGAAGACTCATTAGTTGTGTACGAGGAAATTCCACTATATTGGTGAAGTATACTCAATATCTTATTTGGGATATTTATAGTAAAATAAACTATTTTTATTCAGCATTGATTACAATATATCCATTTTCATTGGCCTGTCATTAATTCAATTGTTTTGAGAAACGTTTTTGATGTGTTGGTGGGGTTGAAATGGGGTTTTCTGACATTCATATGTACTTTGACAACAATTAATATAAATAGACCAAATGTCAATAAATGGGTAAGAATCAACAAATGAAATCTAATGATTAGAATATCTAGTTTATATGTAGTCGAGTGTTTGGAAAAAATAATAATAGGTAATTATTTAACTATTTTAGGAAGTGTTACCAATGTTTAAAATTTGGATATATGGATTGAAATTTTAATGATAAAGATCATTCTGATGGTATGTTGAATTTTGATAAGAAAACAACAATGTGATTTAAATGTGGTGATACTAGGAATTATGAAAATACCTATCAATAAAATGATCTAAATGATGGAATGTTGCACGATTATAAGCAGGAAGCTGCTGTGAAATCGTTAGTTATAATTCCATAAAATATTAATCTATACAATGAAGTGTATCTAGTACATTTCTTGTTTAATCAAAATATTCTATATTTATTTTACATATGGGGTCTATACATTCCATCATTTTGGATTTTTGTTGTTAATTTAGAGATTTCACTGTAATACATGATACCAGCTCATATGGTCACAACACAAGGGGAGATATTATAGAAAAAACTAATAATAATAAAATTCATCATTTTTTATATGGTTAGATATTACCTAAAAACCTTAATGTTTTTTCTTTTTTAGAGTTTAATATTATTCTAGGTAGGGATTGGATTTATATTTATCATTCTATAATTGAATGTAGATATAAATATTATGTTTTTCATAATGTGTAGTTGTTTTTATTCCAGAATAAACCCACATAATTTTTATATTATTAAGAAGCCAATATATTGTTAAATTATAGAAATGAAACTTATCATTCAATCATTATTGAAATAAAGAGAAATATTCATATTAGTTAAGTTTCAGTTCTAAATAAATTCCAATATATTTTTATAGATGTGTTTTTAAATGTTATACTAGATTCGGAAGTTGAATTGACAATTGACGTTGTTTATTATACTAATACAATTTCAAAAAACCCTTATTCAATGTCTTGTATGAAACATCATGAATTAAAAAATCTATTTTATGATTAACTTGAAAAATATTTCATTCTTCCGATAAATTTACCATGGGGTAGTACTTTTTTATTGAAAAAAATAAAATATTGTTACATGATTATAATAACTAATTATAGTTCTTTTAAAAATCCTTATTGTTATGAATATATATGACTTAAATCATATCATTTACTTATTAGATCTACTCAAGAGAGATTAATATCATTCCATGATTTACTTGTTAGTCGGGTACAACAATTTGATGGTGAATTAAGATGTTATTCAGAAAATATAATTTCGTACTAGATATGGGCATTATGAGTTCGTTATTTTTTCATTTTTATTCACATGTTGTCCTACTATATATATCAATGATATGAATTGAATCATCAATGAGTATTCAGATAACATTTTTTAGATTATTTTGGTCTTCGGAAAATGTTATGATGATCATGAAAATCATTTAAGGATTGTTATAAAAACTTTCTACAAAATAATATGTTTGGTAAATATAGTAAATGTGATTTTTGGTTGCAATATATTTCATTTATACAAAATATTTTAAATAATTATGAATAAAAATTAATCCCACCAAATAAAATTGGTTGATAAAGGGACATGACCAACAATTTTTACTAATATTCTTTGTTTTCATGGAGTAATTGGGTATTAATGATGGTGTTTTAAACAAATTTCATGGTTATTTAGACCTCTTTCTAACTTAACATGAAATTGGATAATACATATTTCCATAGAATACTATGATCATTTGTTTTAGTACCTAAAAAATGATTGGGGAATGCTCTAGTATATTCTATGGATTCTAGAAATGCTCATTTTTTCAAAGACATTGATCCTTCATTGAAGGTTCATGGTTGTTTTCGGGTGTAGAATTATTATTTAATCACATATTCTTTAAGGAAAATAAATCCTCATGAATTTAATTTTCACACACATGATTTGGAATTGGCATCTATGATTTTATATTTTATTATTTTGAGAAATAATTTATATGGATACAAATGTGAAATGTATATTAACCATAATTGTTTAAAGTATATATTCACATTCAATAAATTGAACATGGTGTATAGAAAAATGATTCAGATGATAAACCTTTTTTATTTCACAATAAATTAACCTATTAGAAAAGAGATCAATTTTGAGGATTCCTTGAGGTAATATAATAATACTATGTTGACCATGTTTTATTTTGAACAATACCCCGAGGTTTAGGATTTTTTGAATTTTGGATTTGATGTTATTGGTGTTAGAAATTACAATATTTTGTTTTATTTGTCAGTGTGGTCATCACTCTCAAAAATACGTTTGTACTCACATTAGAAATAATGTGTGTTACTGAAAAAGGATGAATGGGTTAATGATGGTATATTTTTTTAAATTAATATATATAAAGATTTGATTTTCTAAATTTGGTTGAGATTATATGTGGAATTTTATTCCAAACCGAAGAAATAATATATTTGTGATGATCGTATTTCTACATTTTCAATTCATATTGGAATAACTAACATATAGACAGATCATTGAGAGTATTTTTGGAGGGAAGGAATAAAAAGATATATTGATGATTTACAATGAAATTATTGTCTTTTCAATAGGTTAAAGAAGATCAAAATCAACTAAAAGAGTTGATCCAAAATTTTCTTGTTCTATAATTGAAATGGGAAAAAGATTCATAGATTTTGTGGTATTATTACCAAGGAAATATTTTGGAAATAGTGTGATATGGGTTGTAGATTATTGGATGACTAAATCGGAACATATACTTCCAATTCAATATAGTCTTCCTCTAGATCATCTTTCATGAGAATAAATCAAAAATATTGACATGTTATTAGGTGTTCCTCTCTCCATTATATCTTATCATGATCCTAGGATCGCTTATTACATTTAAATTTACAATCACAAGTCATCGGGAAATAAATTTAATTTAATCACATTCATTAATCCTCAATTTAATGTATAGCCAGAGTTAACCATTCAGACATTAGATTATAAGCCTTAATCTCTTTCAATGATTTACCAGGGAAAATGAGATCAACATATTTTTTAGATGAGTTTTATTATAAGAGCGCCTTTCATTCCAATGTACAGAGGGTATATATTGAGTTATTATAGAGAATTTGTGTCAAACTCTTGAAGTCTTTGATAAAGTCTGGGAAAGGATGTTAATGGGACCAGAATTTGTAGAGGAAGTGGTTGATAATGATAAGATAACATAACCACACTTGAAGATGACTTAGTATGTGAAAAAAAAATTGAGTATATAATAGGAAGAAAGAAATTCCATTCAATGTATTTGATCATGTTTTACTTAAAATCACTTTTACAAATGCATTACCCATGTTAGAAAGAGAGGAAATCTATGTTCGTGGTTCATTTGACCTTGTCAATCATTGTATAATCTTGAACAGTTTCCAATAATGCAGATTTTCATTTGATATTATAGTAGTTACAATGTTTTCATTAATGTTTTGATTATAAGAATGTATGTGATAGACTAATTTCATATATTGAGACCAAAAGTAGTTCATCTAGTAGACAAAAATTCATATGATTTAAATCCTTATAGATTTTTTGATCGTAGAGGACAAGTAATGCAGAATATGGTATTTCATCATGTTATTTTTTTTGTGGAGAACGTCATGGTCGAATAAGAAACACGGGAATATGAAAATACCATGTATTAATGGTATCCTCAAATGTTTAATATATAAATAAAAATTTTGATGACTTAATTTCCAGATGCTGCGGAGGATGTAACAAACCATGAACTTCTAAAATAATTTATTTTCATTGTATAACTAAATTCTAAAATCAATTATAAATTATTAATGAAATAAGTTATATTTTTAGAAATTATTGATTCCATTCTAGTAAAATAATATCCTCCCCTAATAATATATAAATAAAATATATTAATTTTCTTACATAAAATATTATATTCATGGAATATTTAAATAAATGTTTTGGAACTAATAAATTATCTTTCTATGTTTTTGTGAGACCTAAATGATTATTTACAATTATGTTATTAATTTTTTTAAAATAAAATAAATTGTCAAAAAAATTACTCATACATTAATATTCATTTGTATTATGATTATAATGAAATTTTATGTGAACTTATTTAATTTTTCAAAGGTTCAAAAAATCGGTTATAATATTAAAATCATAATTTTTGGAATAAAAGGTGATTTTAATTAAATAATAAATATAAAATATTTTGAAACTTATTTTCATTAAATGGATATATTTTATTTATTGTATGTGTTGAATAATTTTTAGGGTGATTTTTTAGGATATTTTAGAATTATATGATTTCATTATTAGGTATATATGATAATTTACAGAATATATAAATTTTATGCTAAATTCACTATTCAATGATTAATTAATTATGTAATCCCCATAATCTAAAACTAAACTTCATTATTTATATATTTTGTTATATATATATATAACTATTAATAGTGATCATCCAAAATAAAAAATAATTAGTTAAATAAGGAGGAAGCCCCTTCTGCCCGGTATATATACCACCATCACCACTTCTATTCCTCAAACCTCAAAGCCTCATAGAATATTTAATTTATTCCTAATTTGATTCCTATTTATCAACCCCGCATCCAAGATCTGATGGTATCTCAATGTTTTCAAATCTAAGGGCCTTAAGGGGGTTCTCAAGGACAATAATTCAAGAGGTAAAATCCCCTTTCATTTTCTATTATTTTTCTTTTCAATTCCTTTAATTTTGTTATTACCTCCTAAAATTCTATATCCAAAGTACCATTGTAACTCAAGTAACTTACCTAAAATTTATTTTTTTGTGTTAATGGATTATCCATCATTAATCATCCCACATTCTTCTCTTATTCATGAAAATTAATGCATCCCCCAAGATGTGTCAATTCACCACCTTCATAGATGTCATATTTTCATTTTCCTTTATCTCACTCATGGACTTTCAAAATTCAATTATTATGGTTAAAATATATTTTAATATGTATATCATAAAATTATTAATTTTTTATATCTTATTTATAGGCATATCCTTAAATTAATGGATATAGTTTATTATTGTTTCAAAAAAACCATAAATCGACAAAAACATTATCAGTAATGTTTTTTATGAATCAACATTATATTTGAAAAAGTTATATACTGTATAATTTTTAATTATATAAACAAATTAACAAATATTCATTCAACTCATTTATTTCTTCTTCTAATTGAGAGGGAAATCCATAATGGACCACCTATATAATCTAGGGAATAAATACACCTTAAACCATGAAATAAAAAAAAAATATTATTAATAAATTTGTAGAATGATTTTATAATATTTTTATATATAGAATCATAAAAATATTATTTATACTAGAGGTATGAACATGTTTGTTTTAAGTATAACCTTAGTTATGGGTGTTTTCTATTAAAATAACCTTTTGAATTTATTTTTTTCTAAAATTAAAAATAGATGTTTTTGTGATAAAATTATTCATGTTTTATTATTATATTATTGATAATGGTAAAAAAATTTAATCATTAGTGGGACTTATATCTCCTTTATAATTAATTTTTCAATTTAATGTGGGTCATTGATTTCATGGTTACTTAATTTTCAATTATGAAGGTTACACTATAATGATGCCCTGGGGGTTACATCATAAGGTTTTCATGAGTGTTATATTTAAATGTATCCCTGAGGATTAAAAATAATATTGTATCATTGTAGTTTAGAATCCTAATTATGTAATTCCATAATTTAGGTTTATAGTGTTATTTATGTTTTTAACTGTTTTATTGAAATCAATAGTTTTCAAAAAATATATCATACATTAAGGGTGAAAAGTACATCTCTGTGAAAATGATTTTCTGTTTTAATAATTATTAATGGACTATTGTTTCCTTTCCTTTTATGTCCCACACTAAGATTACTATTTCCAAACAAATTTGTTAACTATTTTTCACCGGGTTAATAGATGGTTATGTTTAAATAAGAATCCAAGCTGAATATTATGAAAATATTTCCTAGAATAAGTAATGTTTAATAAAACATTATATTTTAATAAAAGTGTATAATGTTTTAGTAGTACCAATATGAATTCTAAGGAGTTTTAATGTTTGAATTATATGTTATGTTTCTAAAACTGTAAACCAAAAATATCTATGGGATTATGATTTGTGTTTTCTAGTTTAGTTAACTATATTATATTCTATGAATGTCTATGTACTTATAAATATAGAAATCCAAAGATTTTATGAAACTATGAAATTATAATAATATTATATTTTCATGATAATTACACCTCTATCTTCAAGTACTTTAGTTAAGAATTTACATAAATGTAATTTATTTTTTTATGACAATTATATATGATATTATTGTTTATTTAAAGATAATAGAAGAGAATGAATATCACATAAAGATTGTGTTGATAATAGTGATGAAGGAAAAATTTTATGAAAAATAGATCAGTTGATATCTTTAGATTCTTAATGTTACATTCTTGGGATATATAATCTCAACAAAAGGTATATCTATAGATCTAGTTAATAAATAAGTTATTAATCATTGGCTGAGATGAACCATTGTGAGTGAGATCCATAGTGTATCTACTTAATATTTTAGAAAATTAAAATATGTTTGATAGATTATTTAACACAACACACTAATATTAAATGAACCATTATATATATAACTATTATAACATAGTTGTTAAATTGGAATGTTGGTTGGGGTTTGAGGTTTGGTCGATGGTTTATGTACTCAGGCCAGCAGATTTACATAATGTTACATTGTAATGTGTGTTATCTTCCATCGGAATATTTCATAATAAATATAATTTTTTGATATTTTTTATATAATACATTAATTTTTAGGAATAAGACGTTTTCCTTTAAAAATATTCTATCTTTAAAAATTATTTTTATTTATTTTCATGAAATAATGTTATCAAAAAAAATTTATTATATTTTAGGAATTTTAATAAAATTATAAAATGTTTTTAAATTTGAATCTCAAAATTTTCATTTGGTGAATTTTTTTTAATTATTTATATATGAGGGAATCATGAATCATAACATTTTTTATAAAAGTATCATTTAATTTAAAAAAAATAAATTTACAAGATTTATTTATTTTATATATTTTAAATTAACAATACTATTATTTAGTTATATTCATTCGGCCTAATTTCTTTTCGTATTTTTATATGTTTTTCTTTGCAAGTAAAAAATCGTTTTTTCCAAAAAAAATTTATAATGCATAATATATATTATTTTTAATTAATTAAAACAATAAATTAATTGGAATTATATAATGGATATTTAAATATTACACTTCTATATATATATATATTTCTATTTTTATAATAATTATTTATATATTTATATTTATAATAAAATTATATTTTTCTTAAAAATACACTTATTGAAAAGTCATTTTTATCATGTATATAAGTTTAAATTTAAATAATAATTTTCAAGAACTCTAAGTTCAATTTGATAAATATGATTATTTTTTGATTCAAAATAATTTATATTCACAAATAATATCAATTTAATATTTTAGCCAAATTAATACTTTAAAGATTAAAATATAATTATTATAGTTAAGTCGAAAATATATTTTTTGGGGGGTAAAATAATTTTATTAGGAAACAAAATTATTGAAGAACATTTGTAAAATATATTTTTTAGAAATATTTACCTATTATAATGTATAATAATCTATGATAATTTATTTTAGAACAATTTTTCTGGTAAAAAATTTGGGTAAACATTTTTCATTTCAAAAAATAGAAGTGTGCTATGCCACTCACTTATATAAAGAATCTACCAATAATTTATTCATCAAAAAAATCATTTTTTCCAAGAACATCCCTAATTAAGTACCACTTTCCATAAAATCATGGCTTATATATTTTATAATTCATAATTCCATTCTATGAATACTATAGTCGTAATCATATTGTTGTTATCTTAGATGAGGTAAAATTCTGAAATAAGTTTTTTTATTATTTTTTTCCACCTCATTCAAATAATTTTCCACTATTATGATGTGAAATAACAAGTAAAATATATATATATATTAAACACATTTTTTATTATATGTAAATACTAAATCCAAACCATCGTTCATCAATTTGATACGAAATCATCCATCATGTGCGGAACAGACTAGGGCATCATGAACCGATTTAAATTGTTGTTCATCATCACCCCTAATTGTTGAATAAAATGTTTTATTTAAATTATATATAATATATTAGTAACATATTTATAATTATTTAGTCATTAAATAAAATTTAATCTTTTAAATTCAATTCTTCTAGGATATGATAATATCGCTTGTGTGTAATAAAAACTAATAAATGGAAAAGGAATATGATTTGTTTCCCAATAACATGTTCCATGAATGGTAATATGAATAATTTTAATGAAATTTTTTTAATTATATTAAATTATATTTTTATAAAATAATTATTTAATATTCATAAAGGATAATATATACTTTCATTTTTTACACTAAAAAATATAAAAGTTGTACTTGTACGTGTGCTATATTTCCTCTATGAAGTGATGTTATTCATTTACAATCAAAAAATAATAGTAATGATATATAAAAATTCATTACCTTATGTAATATATTTTTTATGATATTATTACATTTCTTTATTGAAAACATAATACATTATTTTCAATATAATTATGTTTTAAGAAATGGAAAATTTATCATACGTAGGTGTGGCCTACTATCACCCTTGTGGTAACATAGTTAATAATAAAAATGAAAATCATTTATAGTATTAATTTTATAATTTATAAATAAACTTTATAATTTTATAAATATTAATATTTTTTAATTGTTTAAATAATGTTATATAGTACACTGGTTAACAAATCGAAGCCTTTTTAAAATAATGATGTAAATATCCTCCAAACAACCAATGTTTAATAAACTAATTAAATATTTTTTATGTAAATAAAAACAAATAAAATAAATTAAATCAGTATAATTTATTAAACTTTTAATATTTCATTAATAAATAAAACAATTTATATTATCTTATCATATAGGAGGTAATTTTTATCCTAGAAACTTATATATAAAATGTATTGTTTTTCCTTGCCTCACATATATTTCTATGAGACAAATTTCATATTCACCACTTAATTATATTATGTGCTATGCATGATTTTAATTTTTTATGTAATATATTTAATCCTTCATAAATAATATTTTTAAATGTTTTAATTTTAATTAATTATTTCATGTGGAACAACATGATGATTACCAAGTTTCAAAGATTCTCTCAATATCAATTTCATTTCATTGGTATATAAAACATCTTCATTGATTTTTTATGATATGAATATCAATTAATTGATATTTAATATTTTTTTATTATGCATTTTGATATTTTATCTATGGATTTAGTTTCTTACAAAGATTATATCCATTTATTAACTGTCAATTCAGTGATATGATCTTTTTGAGGGGTAATATTCCAAAAAATTATTCTTTTGGGACATATTTTTATGATATGAACGTATCATATCTATGAGAAGTATATATTAAAATATTTCCTTATCATATAATGTCACTAATTATTTTAATAATATTAAAATTTTAGTTTTATGTTATTCATTCATGGGGCTTATAATTAAATATTTTTCAATGGGGAGAAAAGATTTTTGGAAAATTCTCATTTATTAAAATATTGTTTATATTAATGTGTAATTTTTATAAAATATTAGTATACAATGATTTGGATCCAAATATATGAAATTATAATATTTCTATTAATGTGTATCACATGTTTAATTTAAATATCATCATTTATTTATTTATGAATCATCAATGAGGTCCTTTTTATTTGATAATGGTCATTTATTTTAATTTATAACTGGTGTCATTTTCTTCCATATCAATTTTTTCTGAAATTTAGTAAAAATGTTAATTTTAAAAATAAATTATTTCCTAAAAAACGTTATAAAAATAGTGAATTTATATTTAATGGGTTTTAATAGAAATATACTAAGATTTCTTAATTTTTTCACTTGAAACTCCATTTTTTAAAATGTTTTCAAAAATTATTTTTAATATCAATGAAAATAAATTTTTTTCTCACCCTAATATACATAATATTAATTAATTTTTTCCTTATATGATTCCAATTTTATATTAAAATAGAATTGTTTACATAATATTTTTTTATTTCATAGTCTATAAAATTGACTTTCAAAATAAATATTTTATTTTCCTAAAAAAATTATGTTCATTTAATAGAATTTATACTTATCAATATCAACAACCTTTATTGTTACAAATATTCATAGGGGGATATTTTTTAATGATAATATACCAATTATTTTTATTGAATAAATATTATTTTTTCAATGATAATATTTGGATCATTTTTCGTTTCCATGGTTTAATCATGATTTTGTGTGATTGACATGGTGCCCATTACATTTTCATGGGTTAATGAAGTTATTTATAGAATAATGATTATTTATATGAATTTTATGATAATGGGAAATTAATATATATTTAATTTTTGGTTCTTATAAATATCTATATGATGGGCATTCCTAGATACCATAGGGTGAACCTGATTAATATTGAATGACAGGTGCAGTAATATAGTGTCAAATTATCTAGATATTGCATATACCATGGGTGCACCATGATATTAGTCCGTTTTATTAAGAATTATTATTTTTTAGATAACAATATTTGAGGTATTAATTTTATTTAATCAATTTTTAATAGTTCTATAAGGGTTTTAGGATGCTTTTGTTCCTAGATATGTACACATTTAATCAATTCATTCCATGGTTTTATAATAATTCCATTGATCATTATTCATATAACATGGGTCCTGATTATTTATTAATATTATTCCACCATTAATAAAGCCTTATTAAATGTTTCATGATATATTATTTAAGTATTGATGAGCATGAGTTCATTTTGAATCTGCTATTTACCAATAATTATGTTGGCATACTATTATTCCCTTCTTTGGTTTGTTGATTACATTAAATTGTTAATGATTGTTTCAAACCATTATGACCACATGATATCACCATTATTTTGTTTAAATATCACAATTATATCTATAAATATATCCAATTAATTATTTATATATGTTTATGATATACTTTTTGATGATGACTTAATTTGACATCATAAAAGAAAGGATAAATAGGAAAATGCTTATTTAAAGTCATTTATATTTTTTATGTAATATTACTTATTAATTATTGATGACTACAAATAGGAATGTTCATATTTATGTAAGTAATCCACTATCTACTTATGTATTAGTATGTTTTTTCTTGAAACATTGGCCTCATCATATGTATCATGTCCATAAAATTTACATTTTCCAGTTTAGCACCAGATCTGAGAGTTTGAGTGAATAAATGACAATATGTAATAATTTTATTTGTTTTTAATTATTGGAGATGGTTGAAAATAGACATGAATTATATAATAATTTTTTAATATTAATATGATAGATATGTTCCGATGATAATAGATCAAAGAAGAATTTATCACGTCTGGCTATATGAATGATATGTTCATGATATTGAGTTTCACATGTGATGCGTAGATATATATTTTGGAGTCATTAAATTACATTGGATATCATGCCAGAATAATTCACCTAGTTACTCTTTCAATTTTATAAATCAGTTTTAATTAAAACAACTTATGTGAAAAACAAAATATTGTTTTCATCGTTGAAAAAAAATTAGTAGATAGATTTTTAGGAGATAAAGAGTTCATGGTAATTTATATTTTGATATTAATGTAAGAAGAAGAGTTTGATAAGTTCACCTCACATGTCATTGTTTCATGAGAACGATATAGTTATTACATAGATAGAACAAAAATATTTATTTTCTGGAATTATTTAATGATGTTAATGATAAATTATATTTTGAATGATAATGTAATGATGTATTATGATGTAGTAGTTTTTACATTTTAACAGTGAATAATATGGAATTATTGTGATTATAAAAGAAATTTCATTTTTTTATTCACTAAAAATTGATGGTAACTATTAGCCATCTTTCAATGGAGATCCAAAACAATATTTCAGGGTGTGATATGTTCAACCGCATTAAGAGAATATATCTAGGCCAGAAATAACTTTTTTATAAGAAGAAAAGTAAGGTTATAGTGATTTTAATGTGGACCCATGTGTAAATATATTGGAGAGAATAGTCGAGACTTAACATATGTAGGGAATAAAGTCGTCAAATACCGTAAACCACATGTTTCGCAACATGGGTAGTTATGTAGTGAAATTTTATATGGGATCCAACCCTGATAACTTCTTGAATAGTGAGAGGTAGCCATATAGATGATATATTATTGGGTAAAATCAACCATTGTTCAATATTGGATAAATTAATACAGTTACTATTCATGTGATTTAAAAATTATCAACATAATATTTCCTTCTAATTTCATGTGATCCAATGATTAGCCATCCTACTAGTAGTTATCCCCAACCTCTTGATATATGATATCACTGACTCGAGTAGATCAGTGATAGAACAACTCTAAAAATTATACCATGAGCTATTTATCTTGTTTGATGATTGAACATGTATGAAAAACCCTTGGGTTTATAAAAATGTTTTCTTTTGTTTTCATAAAATTAGTTATTTGATGATGAATCTTCAGTTGAATGAAAATTCAATTACAGTAGGTCTTTCAGTTATTCGAACATCATGTAAGAGATTATGATATTGTATAAAATATGTATCAATTGTGAGTGAAGATATCACCAAAATAAGTAGTCATATCATCCTTTTTTAGGAAACATTTACTATGTACAAGAAGAGATCACCAAATTGGAAGGAGAAGATGATATTTTGGAGTAGGAATTAAAAATAAATATTATATTTTTTATATATATCTAGATTGGTTTGAACAAGTGAAGAAAAAAATATGAAACATGAAATAAAATCATTAAAAATTTCACAATAATGTTGAAGTCGTATATCGATTCAAAAATACGTTGTCATTAATGGTCCATTCCCTTAAAAATAAATTTTAAATTACCCTTGATGTTCAGGGATTACAATTGGATGTAATGTCCAAAAAGATGAAGTAATATGAATCTTTGATTCAGAAAATTTGTAATCTGTATGAATATGAAGTTGTTATAATAATAAATACTTATTAATAGATGATTATTATGATTATAGATCATAAAATTATCCTCAGTTTGAAAATTAAATTTTTTTAGTTCTAGTTATCCATTCTTGATAGAATAAATTAAGGAGACATAAGAAAAATGGAAAACCATTTCTGGTATTTGATTATAATTGTAATATTCTATAGTTAAAAATCCTCCAACTTGTCAAATGAAAATCTTGAATTTATTTGATGACCTATCACAAGTAGATGAGAAGAAAAAGGTACCAACCATACCATATTTTACAAAATATTCTATATTTTTCCATAAATAGTTATGTTTTGGAGAAAATTATAAAAAAATATCCTTAAATAGAGGAGATAATAATCCTAAAACAATGACTATGGTATATAGGAAATGAAAGGGTATGTTAGTTCCCCCATAAGGAAGAATAATTCACCAAGAAGACCTAACAATCATATATAAAATTTATCATGATATAATGATTTTGGTTCAAATGTGGAGCTGAAATAGTTTTAGGAATTGTTTGTTCAATTTTTGTAAAACTACCCATAATTTGAGGCAGTGGATGAATTCTATTTCAAGGGGGAGCCAGATAGATACGAAGAAGAAATATCCACAGTTCAAGTATAACATGTATTCTGAAAAGTGACCTAGAATAATTGATAAATTCAATAATGTATAATATTTATGTGATCACATGTTTGTTATATTATCATATCAATATAAATCCAATGTTGATATGAAAATAAGATCACATAATATTTCATGAATGAGGAATCTACCCTGTGAAAAATCAAAAAAATCTATATTACCCAAATTATTTAAACAAGAATCCCTAAAAAGAAAATGAGAATTAATGAATTTAAAAATAATAATTTTAAAGAAAGTTCTTTCAAAATAAATAATAAAAATGATGATACTCAGAAGAATAAATGTGGAAAATATAATTATACTATTAATGTCCCAAATTAAATATTAATTTTATACCCATAAAATTTTGAATTAATGATGAAAAAATAAGATGCCCAAGACAAAAAATATTATAAAAGATAAATGAAATATTAAAAATGGTGAATCCAGAGTTATTTAGAGTATTTCAACAACATAAAACAATAGTGTTAAAAATTTACATTGTAGTTGATGAAGAAAACATAGTCACATTGAAAAAAATTGTTAATACATTCTACCAAAATAGGCTTCAGATCATAAAATGTGAAAGAATAAATCATCTATGAAGTCTATTAAGATGAAGAAAATATTAAAATAAATCATGTGAAAATGTGATGTGATCCATGATTCCCCAAAAAAATTATAATAGATTTTCAAATATTCAAGAATAAAGACTGGATCTAATTTAAAAAAATGGTTGAGAAAAAAAAATATTTTCTTGTTCATATTGGTGAAACATGGATTATCCACCTTATTCCCCTATACCATTAAGTGTTTTATTTTTTATTGTAATATCGTGAATTGATGGTGAAACTTTATTAGGGATTCAGCCTAAGAAGTAATTAGGGTGGTCAATTATTTATAGTTAGGATGGTTAGTCACTATCCTTGAATAATTACCCTATTCTCGATAGCCAGAATAATGAAGAACCAATATTTCCATAATATTATTTTTGTTTTAAAGAAGAAATTGTTTTCTTAAAGATCATCCTTCGTGAAGCTGTGAATGTAGTACAATATTGAAAAAATAAGTGGAATATAAATTTTGGTTTATTCTCTATACAGTAAGTGCTTCACATCAATTCTTGATTAGATACACCATTTTAAGGATGCTGAGAATATTTTACCTAGATGATGAGATAAATGAAAAAACATCCAGAATCATTATATAAATTTTTAACAAATCTGATTGTTTTTAAAAATAATTATATATCATGAAATTTGTTAATGTATTATTCTATTAATCCTGCATTTATAGATATTCAAAATAATGAATATTTTATAATAGATGATTAACATATGTAGACAGTGAAAAATGAATAATGGAATTCCCTTAAAATCACACATCCTACTTATTGGATTTAAATAATTTTTATCTATTTATTGATGAGATTATTTGAGTTTTTGGTTGATCACATTTTACCAATGTTTTATATCTTTTTATGTATATTTATTATATAATGGAATGACAAAATCCTTAATGATCAGTAAATATTGTCCATTTGTTAAGGTATCTTTATTAGTTGTCCATAGACAACATTTTTGCCTAAATAAAATATCCATATTTCCTACACCAAATATGAATCATGTCTGGTGATTGAAAAAATTTAGAAGGAAAATTTCTGATGTATAGTATAATAACATTTTCCATTAAAAATTGTATTTATATTCAATAATGGGGAAAAGTGAAAGGATTATTTGAAAAAGTAATGTGTATAGTAAGCATATATTCAAATATTGGCACATTCATTTTGAAAGAAAATAGAAAGTATTTCTAAAACGAACACCATATTAAAAAAGTAATTTGTAAATAACATTGATTTTATTTCAACCAATTATAATGGAAGATTTTGAAGATCCCAATTTGGGTATGAGTTTTATTTATTGTAAATTATTTTCATTGGTTGATGATGATGATAAATTAGAATGGAGTATTTCATTAATGTCAACATAATTAATATGTTTCAATGTTAATAGACCATGGATGAAGTTATAATGTCTTTATATTTCATGAAACATTAGAATATGACTTTGATTTTAATATGTTTTATTAGGAGAAATATAATGTATTTATTAATTTATATTGTATGGATATCATGAATAATTCATTAAGAAACTCTGTTGATTGTTATACTTATTCTAAGTAAAATATACATTTTCAAAAGTATAAATATAGTTTAAAATAATACAAAATAGTATTTAATGGTTTATTAGTAGAGGAAGAGTTATTGTAATTTTTATAATGATTATAATGGACGAATAAGTTATATAGATGGCCATATTTTGTGTCATTATTTCATTAGAACCATGTTGATCATACTTGGAGATTATGATTTTTTTGTAAATACTTCAACGAATTTAATTCAAAATATAATTTTTCCGGATAATGTGAATATGTATTATGATGAGGTCATTTAGGAATTTTAATATAGAGTATTAGGGCATTTATGGGACTAAGGATATCATAATTTGTTGGATTTACTCAAAAAATTAGTCCAACCATTAACCATCCATCCAAGGATATCGTCACACATTTCTATTAGACCCAAGGGTCAACAATATGGTTGAAACTACACTAGGATAACCATCTAATAAATGAGAGGTGGCCATTTATATTGTAGTTTAATTGCATGTGGTGCCATTTATAATCACTTAAAAATGTGGTTTAAGTCACTCATAGCATGGTTATATAGCTCGCAAATCCCATGGACCCCATGTGTCATGGTATATGTGGGTTTGATGTGTACAATTATCTAGTTTTCAACCCCAATGATGGATCTAATAGTGATAAATGTATGACTAGTTGATATATAACTAGAAGGTGTCTATAAGGATATGAGGTATGGTAGATTCTCATGGTTACAATTCAGGAAATTTAAAATATACAAATATAATGCATTTATATGATCCAAGGTGATCCAAAAACCATTTGTACAGGACATCTTCATCCTCTACCTCCAAAGAAATTAGTTCCCCGACTCTAACAGTTTGATGATTTACCATCACCGATGGTTAAAGCATACAATGATTATCATGTCTGATGATCAAACAAGATATAACGATCCTTAGTTTAATATACCTGCATGATTCTATTTTCATGACTATAAGAATTAAAGGATGAAGCTTAATCCATATAAAAATACTATTATAGGATGAAGTTATGTTATTCGATCTTTAGGGACAAGTTTTTGATGTGTCTTGTGATCCTCATCACATGTAGTCAAGGATATCACCTCAATGAATATAGGAAGATCATGAAAAATAAATTCTCAAATATTCATCACTATTTTAAACAATTTTTTAATAATCATAGATAATATATAGATCAAATCATAACTATTTATATAAAAAGATTTATTTATTGTCATTTATGATAGTCATTGAATGAAGGATGGAGAGGTAATATCTTCTATAGAAGAACAGAAACCAAGAAAATTATATTTATATCTTTTGAATAATTCAAGAGATCTCATTTTTCTATAAAAATGCTATATAATCCCTTATCTATTTAGCCAACCAGAATAGTCTAGTTGGTCATGAAGGAGTCACGAAGAGGGATTTCATGTGATCTTTTTTGGATTTATAAATGAGATTTGTGCACATGTTGTCTGAAGTAGATCCATGAACATGTGACTTGTGCTCACCCTATCATTGTGAAATGAGATGAAGGGTTGTTTTTTGGACTATTCCACGAGCTATTAATTCCCACTATACTTTTTAATTACATGTAAAATATTAATTCCTTTTATTATGTGAAATAGAACAAAACAAATGCCCATATTTCATAAAGTATTTTTTTATGTATAAGGATGCATGAATGAAGGGTGAGTGTATTATTGAATGAAAAACATGCATTCATGTTCATGATTTAAGATACTTGAGACTTTATTATGAAAATGCATAATGAAAATGTGTAAAATGAAGAATATAGTGAACAATGTTTTATATATATGTTTGTGAATGATTAATAAAAGGTAATAGTAAATAGTACGTGTATATTTGCCCACATGATTGAATTAGGGTAAAAAAATTCATATGAATAATATATACCTGAAACTGATTCAATGATATTATATAAATAAAATTTACAAATTTATTAATGTGTTTAGTGATAATTTGATATGATCCAGGTATTACGTGCTAGAAGTATATATGATTTCTTCATATTTTAAATTCGAGAAGTGGAGAGTATTCATCTGTTAAAAATCATTCATATATGAAATAATATATAACAATTCATACAATGTAATTAAATAAATATTTTTCTCATCTAGAAGTATAATAGAGAAAATATATATTATCAATTGTTGATTTTTTTAACAAGGTAATAGAATTTGATACTATTGAATTATTAAATGTTATTTTTTTCAATGAAGTAGAGGGGAGTGTATAATATATATATTTTTATTAATACCATATTTAATTTAATGATTTTATATTAATCATTTAATTATTGGTTTAATAATAAAAAATTATTTTGTTGATCCTTTAAAGAATAAGCATATGATTCAGTGATTTGTTTCTGTAATGAAGTATGAAGTGGTAAAAGATGAAGAAGATTTAGTGACCAATTCATATTTCTCTGATTATAATTTGGGTCAGGAATAGTTATATGATTATTATTCCACCCCATATTCATATTATTGTGACTGGTGTCTGATAATGAAGATGTGTAACATTCATTTTTCTGATGTGAATAAGTGGAAGGGTTTCTTTCTAACTATTATGAACATGAAAGGGGAAGAATAATTTGAAAGGTCAAATTAAAATTATGACATAAAAATAGTCTCATTAGATTAATGAAATTATTATTCTTATGAATTACAATAACATAAAAAAAATACATTCATTATAAGCTGTATAAATATCAAACCATGTCATGGAAAACATGAAATGTAAATTTACTATAGTGTATTGCATGTAATAGGTTATTTTATACCCATTGTAAACACATTCAAAGGATTAATTTCCTTTTGTTTTGTAGATGTGTCACTTCCATACCATTTCACAGAATATAAATCATATTTAGTAGTGAAACAAGTAAAAATATCATTTTACATATTTACTTGTCTTTTAATATTTCTATATGACCTGATAAAGAAATTAGTATAATCAATAACCTATGACTTTAAATAGTTAAAGGGGTAACAATACAAAATTGTTTTAAAAACTCTCCAACAATGATTCACCCCCACTCTCAGGGTTAGGCATATCCCGAACTAGTCCTCCAATCATTTTCGGGGCTTTTATAGTTGGAATGAAAGGGTAGGTTGAGATATATTTAGAGATTGTGATTAATTAATTCATGGTTATCTTATATGTTATGTAATCCATAAAAGTTTTGTAATATTAACAATGAACATAAGGTAAACTTCATAGGCATCATATATGATTTAATGTAATGATATATATAATTGAATAATGAAATATTAATGGAAATACTATCAGAAAAATTATTATACCAATGGTTCAGAACAATTTGTATAGGCCCTAAAATCATTAAAGTAATTTATACCAATAGTTTGGGTGGTTTATAGATTCTCTTCCATCAACATAAAACTATACCCATGGTCTTGTAAAAATATTATTATATGTAATTACAATGATAACCAATCTAGGGATTCAATCCCCAAACCTCATATTTGTAATTAAGCATACAAACCACTAATCTACAATGTGGTTTTTGACATATAATATAATGAATTTGTATATATATTTAAAAGGTAATTTATTTTCGATTTATTAAATGTTATTTGATAAAATAGTTCATTAAAATTCTGAAAACCTATACCAACATTTTGGAAAATTGTTGGTATAGAAAAATAACAACAATTTAGAGAATTGTTTGTATACATATTTTGAATTTTTGTAACGATAACAATGGTTTTCCCAAAAAAATGTCGGTATAGGTAATTTAACCATAATCTATACTTATATTATTATCCAAATAGTTAGTGTATCTATAACATATGCCTATGATTTTGGAAATACCAATAGTACAAGGTTCTATTTTTGTGCTAACACCAATAGTTTTATCAAAATTGATGTATTGGGTACAAATATGAATTGTTTGACAAAACCATTTTTATAGAGTAATTTTATAGTACCTATACACAATGTTTTTTATAAACCATTTTTGTAGTTATATGTTCTAGTAGTGGAAATATAATTATGTGTAATTATAACATTAGACTTATTTTAACATTAATTATGAACTAAAAATTTAGGAATTAAATATATTCTTGATATTATGGGAAAACATGTTCTATTATGTAGTTCACCAGAGGAATAAAATGTTATTTTTTGACTAAATGAATAATGTTATTTCAAAAAAATATAAAACAATTTTTTTAGTCTTTGAATTTTTAATATATTAGTTCATATTTTAATTTAAGAAATTATTTAATATTTTGGTTATTTATGAATTATTTTGGTCCATCATTGGTATTATAGTAGAATTTTTCAGAATTAGTTATGTATTTATCATTTGATGGGTTACGCATTTTAGTAAAAAAATCACCATGTTATAACCATTTTAGTTATGTTTATTTTATAAAGACAATTTGAATAGATTAATAATCTATTTGTGGTTTTTTGGTCCTTATAATATGATTTTACTTACCCATTCGTGAAAAAAATCATATTTTTAAGTCAATTAATTATGAAAAAAGATGTGATTGTTGTGAAAATTGATTGAAGTATGAAATTATATTCATACTAAATGTATATTTTCATATTCATTTAATCAGCAATGAAATATAACTCTTCAACCCTTGGAATGTGATATTGAAAAAAAAATCATATTAACATTATTTCGGATGAAATCAATGACCATATTCAAACATATTTTGTTTATGGTTTTGAGGTTCTCAACATTGTATTGATCATTCAATTCATCCTAATAAACTATATATATAAATATCCATCCTTATTTTTATATTTTTCTTCTCTACCATTTCCAAATATTCAAAACCCACATTTTTTCTCATATTTTGAATCCAAATAGGTTTTATCCTTTATATCCATTTTATATCTATTACTCAATTAACATGTAGGTGTTTTCTTAGAAATTTTTATTAATTTGGTATAATGAAAATGTAATATAAAATTTCACACCATTAATTATTGATAGAATGTTAAAATTTTGACAAATCAATTTATTTAATGGGTTGAGGGTGAAACTCCCAAAAATTTTATGATAGCAAACAATGTTCGATAGCCTATTTGTCATAAAGGACCGAGTATTAGCAACCCAAGATGTGTATAACCATTATAACCTAGGAATTATATTTGCGGATATAAATATTATTAAATAATTGGTTTTATATATATGTTATACTCTATATAAATTACTTGTAAATAATTATAAAATAATCATTTCATTTTTCAAAAAATATGTTTTCATGGAAATATATTTTTATTTCATTCGATGTGAAAATTGTTATAATTATATTTTAGATTATATATAAAATGATTTATTATAATACTATCTTCATTTTAAAATCATATATAAAAATTTATTTGGGATGTCATTTTTTGATTTTTGGAAAAATATTGATTTTACATTGAATATTTGAAAATAACTACTTCTAGAAAATGTCTTTTTTAATAAATTAAAAAAATTAAAAGTTCCATTTTGTAATTATTTTGTTTTAGAGTAATAAAAATATTATTTATTTTGATTTAATTAAAATAATTAATTTTTAATCAAATTTATGTTCTATATTATTATAAGTTAGTCCTTGGGATTAAAAAGTTGATTTTTCAGAAAACTATTTTAATGTTAAAAATGACTATAATATTTAATTAAATAAAATACATAATTTAAAATAACATAAATGAAATTTATAGACTATATATAAATAAAAATTAATTTATATTCATGAAATAAATGCTTTTAGTGAGGTACTTAATATATTGTCATCTTCTCCTTTAAAAATATAATTTATTAAAACCCTATTTTTTATCACAAATGTGTGTTTAATTTTATATTAAATGTTTACACCTATATGTTTTGACATTTTTAATAAGGATTCCAAAATTTTAATTATAATAATTTTTACCATGTAATATGTTCTTGTTTATTTTTTTCATAATGAATACTGAATACAGAAAAATTTAATTATCATGAAAAAGGTGAAAATGGGTTTACAGGGGGTTAATATAATATTTTATGGAAAAAATTACATAAAACATGTATATAACTATTTTATGGAGATATTTAAAACATACCATATCTAAAGTCATATAATTCACCATTTTGGACACTTTTGTAACGCGATAAATGTTTTTACACTATTTTTCATTCCAAAATTTACAATTGTTCCACTCACCACGCTTTTCAAATGTCACCTCTATAATCTCCACATCATGCATTACAACTATATTTTCAAGACAACACCAACCAATATTACATCCAAAATTCCTTAACCTCATCCTAGAGTCCTTTTAAAAAAATTACATTCTAGAGATACTGTATTTACAATCATAGTGAGATCGTCTGAGAAGTGGTAAAATGATGAACTATGATTTTTTTCTTCATCAACCACATTATTATAATATACCTAAAATATAATAATATGAAAAAAATATCTTCTATATACATATTTTTTATTATACTATGTTCATAACCTAATTTCATCACTTCTTCCATGAAATCATCTATAGAATCATCAATCATTTTATGAGAGACTACCCATTGTGAACCGATGTCATTATCATTCCATCATTTCCTCTCACAACTTATTGTAATAATTGATTTATATTAAATAGATTATATTTGTAACATATTTATATATATGGATTTATTATATTAAAAATACATTTTTAAGTCCAATTCCATGGAGGATACTTTATCACCGCTCGTCTGTATGGTAGACTATTACCTCCTGAAGCTATGTTATTATTTTTTATCCAATGCTTTAAATGGATGTTAATAAGGATAATGTTTATTAATATATGAGGTATAAATATAATAATAATTATATGCTTGAAATATTTAATATTTTTAAAATAATATATATCATCATTATATTACACTAAAAAATATATCATCGTTACGGTATGTGTACACTATCACCTCTAAGAAGTGAAGCAGTTATTCTTTTCAGAACTACATAATAAGATTTATATATAAAGTTATATTTAATTAATAAATATGGTATTTAGGATATTCTTAAATAAACTGAAATAAAATATTACAAATAATATTTCTGTAATTATTAATGAAATATTGAAATGTTACTTATGTGTATTTATGATATATTGTCTCTATGATTATAATATAGTACATTTTTAATAAAGACATTGCATAATGGTATAAAAAGTATAATTTATGAGTAAATATTATAATATGTTCATTATTATTATTCCATATTTTTTAGATAATTAACTCATTTTCCATGGTAAACATATTGAATCAATTTTGTTATAGTGAAATGAACATCCATAAACTCCATGATGTGGACATAACTGATAAAATATTGAAATGTGAAAAAAAAATTAAAAAAATTATTAAAATATAACATGTTAAACAATTAAAATTTTCTTTCAATATTAAATAATTGATGTAATCATTTTATACCTAAGTTAAATCACATACAATGAATTTTTATACACAGGGTATGGATTTTTCTCATCTCATATTTATTTTATTGTGATATATTCCATATTCACCACTTATTTATATTTTTTGGTTCATATAATATTTATCCAAACTATAATATAATAAATCAATAATTATTCATTTTATTTTATGTTATATTTTTTATTAATTTATCCGAATGGATTTCCATTTATATTAATTACTATTAATGTGTTTCATAAATAAATTTTCATTAATTTCATTACAATACTTCTTCAATTACTTTTTTATGATATGATTTTTTTGAATTGATCTAGGAATTTTATTCAGTATATATTAATCCATTTTTGTTATGTGTTTAAATTTTTAACACACAATATCAACATTTATTGACTCTCAATTGTGTGATATGATCTTTACAATGGTTAATAGTTCCAAAATTCGATTTATTGTGACATATGTTTATGATACACACTTATATTAATTATGAGGTGTATTTACAAATATTTTGACATTTTATATGATGTATATTATTATTTTCATGATATTTAACATTTCATTGGATATTTTGGGGGATTAAAATTATACAGTTTCTAATGTGCAAGTATAATTATGTTACAATCTCATTTCCTTCATAATTTTTAATATTTATATTTATCTTATAGGAAATAATTTTATTTTATTTTATTGAACCAAATTTATTTTACTATCATTAGAATATAAATTTACCTCTTATGTTTAGTTTCTATTTCCCCTATTATTTTTTTAGGAATCATCAAGATCGTTTTCTATAAGTGATAGCAGTATTTAATTTTTCATTTATATCAGGGATGTTTTTCATTCATATCCATGTTTTCTAAATATGTTTTAAAAATATTATTTATTAAAAAAATTCGTAATTCAATTTTACATTGTATTTGAAAATATATTCAATGATATTGAAATGATGATTCTTAAGGTTTTCCAAAAAGTCAGTTTTGACTCATATTTTAAAAATGTATTGAATATTTGATTATATTAACAGTTATAACATGAATAGAATTTCTAATCATTTTGTACAACGTTTTAAACAGTTATTATAATATATGATTTGAAATAAATATTCAATGAGACATATTTTTGAACTATATTATATATTATTAGTTTAGAAAATTTGTTTTCGAAATTAAAATTTTAATTTCCAATTTTTTTTTAATGTTATTTTAGTTTTATTTCCACTCATCAATGTTAAAAAAACATGTCTCTACATACACTCAAATTGAGAAATTTTTTAATAATACCATCCATATTTATTTTTATAATGTACTAATATTGACTCAAATAAAATGTCATGGAAGCAATTTCATTTCAATATGTTTCTTATATTTCTAAAATATTTACATGGAACTAGTTTCATTTCATTACGTTAACCATGTTAGAAAAATAATAATGACTTTTTTAGGAGTTTAATGTTGAAATTACACATTTAATTAATTTATTTTTGGTTCTGGTATAATTATATATGATTATTGAACCATGATATCACATGGTGGCACCGATATACATTATATAATTTGTGTTACAAGATAGCATCATGTAATCATGATATATTTTATATACAAGGTTGGATCAGATAGTGCACCACTAATTTAATTAATGATTATGATTTTAGGAGAATTATATAGTATATATGACACATGGTTATTATAACTGTAATGGTTCCTTAAGGTTTCTTTTATTATGATGGTCATGGGTGCCAAAATGATTAATCTATTATTTCATAGGGTTTATAATGTTTCATTTGTTCCATATTAATATCCCAAGGATCCTAACTATTTAATCTTATGAATCATTCCTTTTTATTGACTAATTACATGTTTCATTATTGGTGATTCAATTTTTGGGTTATATGAGTTATTTTATGACTCAATCATATACTCTAGTTTTGACTTCCTATACTAATTTACTTCATATTACAATGGATAACATCCAATTGTAAATTTTTATGTTTAACATAGACCGGGATATGACTTCACCCTTTATATATTACATTTTAATAATTTTATCATGACAAAATATTAAGGTATAATTGTTATAATAGATTCATGTGGATGCTGAAGATCTATAATTTCAAAATAAGAAAAGATAACCTAAATATAAGAAATAATCATTTAATACATTTGAATTTTTTATATAAGTGATTTTACAAATTTCATAAAACATTAATCTAGAATGGTCCATGGGTATTTAGGTCATCTAATTTTTAATTTTTTTAGTGATTTTATTGTAGAAAATTTCTACCCACCTTCATCGATATAAAATAAAAAAGGGTAATGTTTATTATTTCATCACTAGATCCCGAAGTGAATGTTTCTTGGATATTATAGATGGATTCATATAGAAGGTTTACATACCATTGTATAATATGTTTTTTCTCCATTTGGAGTTATAATATGATCTAATGATAACATAATAGCAATACAATATTAGGGTTGATCATATGATCAATGTCTTATAAACTATGTTTATTTTTTATGTAATTAGGTCATAAAGTAATTAATGAAATTTTAAATCAACTTTTTATTAGGATGATATATATTTAATTATTTGTTTTAATATGAATTATTTATTATCATTATATTTGAATAATAAATATTTTATTGATAACTTTTTGGGTTATTTGATATTCTTCATTGGTATAATAATGGGAACACATTTTTTATCATATTTATAACTTCATTATTGATAAGTAATTTGGGGAATATATTAATTATGTTATTTCAAAAAAAGTGGGCTCATAATATTTTTTTAATAAAAAATAAATGGTATTAGTTAACCATTGAGGATGAAAAATTACATAATTTTGAGTTCTTTTGGAATTATTTAGGTTTATCATTATGAATTACTATTTATTTTTAGTGATTAATGTATTATTTTGTTATATAATGGTTTTATCATATTTGTAATGATATTTCTTTGTGCTAACCATATTTGTTATTTAAACTATCTAAAGGAAAGTTTAATGTCATGATTGTCCCGTAGATGGTTGTTTGGTATATAAAAGTTTATTTAAGTTATTTAATAACTACAAATTCCACTTAACTACAAATCATTTAGAGAAAAATATGAGATTGTATAGTAAAATAACAAAAGCGATAAATAATTCCCATAACGTATTAGGTTTTTATTATTATTTTATTTAATATCACAAAGAAATTACATCACCCCTTAAAAATCATATTAAAAAAGTAATTTTTCCTATTAATATCATTTTTTGATGAAATCAATGACCTTTTCTAAAAAACTTTGATTTAGTGTTTTTGAGGTCCTCAAATTTCTAATCATAATTCACTTTCTTATGATCAAAAATATATATCTCCCCTAAAAATATTTTGTAATTTAAATTTTTCTACCATGTATGAATCATAACATTCGACCAATGATATCCTTTTTAGAATAATAATGTCTGTCATTCGATTTGACCATCATAATTTCCTTACTCTATTATTATGTGGTAGTTTTGATAACCCTCTATACGATGTTGGATTGCAACTAGAGTATTATTAAATATTAATTATTTTATTACTGTGATTAATTTCCAATTATGGGGAAACAATTTATTAATCGGACTAGGATGTAAAAACTTAATATTTTAGAAAATAAAACTACATTCAATAGAATATTTGACATGAATCACTGAGCTTAAACAACCAATGATTTTTATAGACGATATAACATAACTATAAAATTGTAATATATGGTTATTATTAAAAAAATATTTAATATATATATATATATATATATGACCAACTCAATATAAATTATTTATAATTTATTTATTAAATAATCAATAAATCTATACTATATAATTATTATTATTCAAATATTTGTTATCATTCAAAATAATTTCTATCGATTTTCCCAACTGAAATTATAATTTTTTTAATTTAGAAAAATTATTTTATTTAATTAATTATGTTTTGGATATCCTCATATAAAAAATTACATTACTTGAAATTTTAGGTATTTAATGGAAAATGTTGATTTTTTAGTGAATAGTGATAAACCAAATTTTTGTAAAATCTATTTTCATTTTAATAAATGAATCAATTTAAACCAACCATTATGTTTTTGATATTATTTTATTTAATAATAATAATATTTTTTTATATTTATTCCTCTTATTTTATTTTAAATCATCTTCACATTTTAATTTAAAATTAGTTTTCATTGGGTTTGAAAACATTATTTTCTGAAAACTATTTTAATGTGATTTTTGTTTCACATTTTTATTAAATTAAAAAAACATATAATGATGTTTAATTTATATTATGATTATACATTGTATATAATTAAATTTTAATTAATATTCATAGAGTAATTATTTCTAAACATATTCATATTATAAATTCATCTTTTCTATAAAAAAATACTTCTGGAAGCCGCTTTTTCATTGCATTTGAAGTATTAATTTCAATTAAAATTTTAAACATAAACAATTTTAATTTGGTAAAATTTATTAAATAATTATAATAATAAAATTTTTGTTACCTAATAAAGTCAACAAATTTTTTTTACATCTATGATTTTTTAGAACACTAAAAATTAATATGGAGGGGTATTTGGAAAACATGTATACTAGGGGTTAAACTAAAATGATAATGGTCAAAATTACAAAATAAAATATTCTTAAAAACATTTTTCATGAATTATTTCCTTATTATATGTATATTTCTATGATAATACATTTTTTAAACTTCTGGTTTGTAAAAAAATTTGGTACACGTTTTTTGTCTCAGAAATTATAAGTGTTTTACTCACGATACTTATAAAATTCCGCCATTTATCTTATCTTCCTCACAATATAATAAAATGGGATAAAATAACTTAAAAATCTCATATATTCTTCTATATCTCCATTCTACGAACATATTCTTGGTTAAAACAAATTTCTACAAATATTAATGGTATAATCCGAAAGAGGTGGTCTGAGAAGAGTAAAAATTATTTAATATGTATTTTTTAATTATTTCATCATCCACCTCCATCATGAAATTTTAAAATATTAAAATATGATAAAAATTATTATCCCTGATATAATTATATGTTATTATATTTATTTTATAACATAAATATATTCCTTTTTTAGGAAATGGAATAAAAAATCATTTTTCAGCTCTATGGATGTCTACCACCACATCAATTGATGTCATTTTCTTTCTATAATTTCCTCTCATGGACTGTTATATTGATGTAATGAAAATATTTATATTATTATTTTAACAGACTAAAACATATATATATTAATTATACACATGATAACTTTTTTACATTACATTCCATGGGGGATTCAGTATTGTCTCTCATGTGTGAAGTGCACTAATACCACATGAAATGATGTGAATCTTTTCTGCCAAAATATTTACACTAAATGTAACAATGATAACATAAATTAATATATGTGATATAAATGAATTAATAATTATATTCATTATAATATTTATCTTTATTAAAATTAATTTATTATTTTATTTAATGAACTTAAAAATTGATAATTTAATTTGGGTATGTGTGGACTAGTGCATCCAAAAAGTGATAGGAGTATTTATTTCAGCAGAAAAATAATAAGATGATATTTTTATTGGTATATTTAAAAAAAATTTAATAATATTATTATTATTCTATACTGATAAAATAAAACATTCATTCATTCAATAATTATTATTCAAATATGGAAATTTTACTCACGAAGACATATGGCCTTCTAACTCCTTGTTCATAACGTAGTACATTTTACAAAGACATGAATCATTATTAATTTTAAAAGAATAAATGATGAATTAATATATTAATTTTTTCTTGGTTATTATTATTGATATATTGAAATAATGGACTCATTAGCTATATTCAACAGAGAGATATCTTTTTGAAACAATGAACCAAACATCCTAAAACACCCTAAAGAGTACATTGGTGATTAAATATTTATATATTTCATTAAAAAGTAAAATAAATGATTATTATATAATGTATTATTCCTATAATATGTAATTTTGAAATAAAAAATTTTATTTTATATTATTATATTGGAGGTAAAGGATAAACAAAGAATGTTGAGACTCGGGGTAATGGGTTTTCTCAGGACTAATTTATTTCTATTCGACATATTCTATATTCATCAATAATTAATATAGTGTGGTTTACATACTATAAATATAACATGTAATATCATTGATCTTTTATATATCATGGTATATTATGTTTCAATTTTAATGAATTTATCCCATGGGACTTACATTCATGCTACCATGGTTTATAGAGCTTTTTAATATATTTTTCTTTCATTAGGTTATAAAAATTATGTATTGACTATATTATGACATGTTTATATTTTTATTAATACCTACTATTATTGATTCTACATTGACATTTTTTATGGATTTACATTTTTTATGCATAATCACTCTATTTACTAACACTCAATTTAGTGATATGATCATTTAAAATGTTAATAGTCTAATACTTCCATTTTATGGGACATATGTTTTCGATATGAACCTATATTTAAAATAATGTATATATTCTAACCGTTAATACCGATCAATCATGTATCTCATAATTTTATTCATATTTAAAATTCCATTTTAATTCACTCTTTCGTGAGGCTTATATTTAAGTTACCAATTTGGAAAATTCTTTATATTATAGTTTCTTTACTATAAGGACTATTAAAATTCATGTTTATTTTAGATGAAGTAATATGATATTATTTCCCATAATCATATCTATTTTAATCTCATGAATTTATAAATCTTTTTCAAATTTGTAATTATTATTTCCACTTTTATTTATTTAAGAAACATCATGAAATTAATTTATATGTGATATTGTGCATGTATTAACTTTTTTATTGGTTATTTTTATCATCCATATATATTAATTTTAAAATATTATAAATTATTATTCTAATAATAATTATTTTTTGGCTAAATAAATTTCACTTCTCATTTAAGATTAATTTATAAGATATTATATGTAAATATCATACCATTTTCAAATGAGTATCTTTTGAATCCATTTTTCAAAATATTTGGAAATAATGATTATTCATAACATCTATGACATTAAAGTATTTTCCACCTATCATTTGCATTATCTAAAATAATTTTACATTATCTCTTTCTATTTTTTTATAATAAAATTATATTTGAAATTTATTGTGAATTCATAGTTTATGAAAAGGAGTTTTACAAATAAAAGTTTATATTCCTCAAAAAATGACAATTCTATTTTAATGATATTTCCACAAATCAATATAAGCATCCCTTGTTGTTTTATATGCTTCAAAGGGTATATTTTTTAATGATACAATCCACAATATTTATATAGATGTATACATTGTTTTCTAAAGATACAGTAATTGAACCCATTTATTTTCCTAGTTTAATCTTGTTTCAAAGAGATTAAGCTGAAATTCGTTTCCTTTCCATAAAATAATAAATTTAATAAATAAATAATGATTTTTTAATTTATTATTACAAGAAAATGAATGATAAACGTAAATTATTTATGTTTTTGGGAATTTTTATATGATAGTTGTTTCAAGATAGCATCAAATGACCCCCAATATTAGAACATCCAATGTAAATAAAGAATAATAAATTTTCATATTTATTAATATTTTTGAATTAACTATTAATTTCATTTTAAATGGGATGATATGTACTATGTCGTACCCGATACGCTACAACAAGTTTCATTAAAGTCTAATGTTACACACAGTGCTGGGTCATACTAAAAAATAATATTATATTATTTTAAATGCAAGTTAATGCCATGTAATTGTATTAGAATGAATGAACATAACTAACTATAATATGATTTTACATGTTTTTAAAATTTTCTTTCATTTATAAAATAAATGCTAGAGGCTTAAAATGTGAATGAATCTAATTTTAATCATAAAAACTCATATATACTTTAAAAGGTCGATTTACCACCTTTTTATGGAAAACCCTCTTTAAATCTCATTTTCAACACTTTTATATGTTCTATTTAAAAAATTAATATTTTAATTTAGAATCAGGATGTCAAAATTTACTTTGGGTAAATTTTTGGTATATTTCTGATAAAATTCAATATTTAATGAATATTGAAAAATACTGTATTTTAATTCAAAAGTTTCTTTTAGTCAAATTTATTTAATGGTTAGATTATCTTTTTGTAACACCCCAATATTTTGATAATAAATATAGAATAAAATTTAGCCTCTAAACACATCTTTGCCTCTTCTGTGTTTTGAATATCAAATAACAGTCATCTAGAGTTATATTCATTAAGTCATTTGGAGTCTGATAGAACAAACATGATTTTTTTGTGAATAGTAACATACCCTTATGAATAGTAATAGGAATAGTAATATGACCTCATGAATATTAAATAATATTATTATTTTATTTTCACAAGGAAATAGGATAATGGGATCTTAATTAATTTTCCAATGCCACATAAAACTAATTGCACTTCAATATTGTTATTTTTTGAATTAACTGTGACCTTTTTTAAAAATTAAATTAATAATATATAGAAAATAATTTATGAAAAATGGATTTCACTTTTTAATTCTACACATCGAATAATGGTAAGGTTGAATTTTTGGGATTTTTCTGAAATTCTAGAATTTGTTATGAATAGTGGAATACGATATAATACTGTATAATCAAATTATCGGTAAAATTCACTATTTATGACATCACAAGTGATGCAAGGAAACTTCGTTCGAACCCACATGATATTATTACTATTTAGGGCCCCTTTCATATATATTATTCATAGTCATGATAAAAATATTATAATAATGATTAAAATAATGTAAAATACATCCCCTCCTCCACTATAAATACCACCCTCACTCCCCTCTTCCTCCCACACCTCTCAAGCCTTGAGAATTGTCTAAATTCTGCCAAATTCCCTCCCCAATATTCTTCCCCATGTCCTAGAGCTACTGGTTTCCCCAAAAGACCACAATCAAAGCCCTTAAAAAGAATCTCAAGGAGAAGCGATCAAGAGGTAAACAACCTCTTTTATTTTCTTTCATTTCTTTTATTTTATGTTATTCTCTTCCATTCCTTTTGGCTTGTGTTGGATTATTTCATTAAATATTTCCCCTTACTGTCCATATTATCTATCAATGATGAGATATACCATTCCTCTCATCAATCATTTTTTAATGAAATTTTAAGCGACGTCGTTAGGCTGCCGAATTTTCGTAATAAATTTCTCATTTTTTTCTTTATTTCAGGATTCCTTTCTCTTAATTCTTAACCCCCTCTTATACAAGAGGAATGAAATCTCCAGAATCATGTATATTCTGGATGTTTTAATGTTTATGGAAAATTAAAAATCATTATTCCTCTCCTCTCTCACTTATTTAAGGAATAAAAACATTGTTCGTGATGTGTCGAATTACCAACATCGTGGACGATGTAATTTCAATTTCCATTAATTATTTAAAGTCTGGTCATTAAAAAAATTATGTAGTTGAAAAAAATAATAATATAAGTTTTTTATCCTAATTAATGTTCTGGAATCATTACATGTTCATAATATGGAATAAAAATACAAAACATGTTTACTTAGCACAAAACTGCCAAACCAAATTCAACCGTTTGTCTTTAACTCATCAAATGAGACATCATCATGGATTATAACCAAAATCCTTATAAAATAATTTATGTCTATTTAATTTTACTAAAAATGTATTTTAACAATTCTGGATGTTTAACCATATTTCAAACCAACTTCTATTCGTAAATAAAAGTGAACAAAGAAAGAAACCAAGTAAGAAAATGCTTCCAAAATAATACAATCGAATCTCTTGAATCCATCAATAAGGCCATTAAAGAACTTAATAAGATTATACCATGTCAAATAAATATAAAGAAGGTTCTGGAATTATGAATTAATAATCCTAATTTTTTTATTTTGGTCTCTAATAACAAGTCAAGAACACCTTCAAGCATAAGGTATGGGTTTCCTCATCTCACATTCATTTCTGTGAGATTTTCATCGTTCACCACTAATATCTTGTATGTGGTATATGTTTACTTACATTTGATATATATAATAACATGATTCTATTTATATTCATGTTATTCAATGATTGAATTGATATTTATTATGTTCTGGTCATATGATTCGACCGATCACTTTGTCGTTTGGGGTTTCCACCCGAACATCCATTTTTATTCAGGGTACTTTCATTTTCTAATTTCTTCGATGTAATTGTTATGTATTCTTATGTACTCTTCATAAATTATGTTTGAGTATCATATATATGTTTACAAACCATAACCCTTCCTTATTTTATGGATAGTTACATGTTTTAAAATAATCCTTCAAAAATGTTTCCAAAAATAAGACCCCGATACAAGGGAATTTCTCAAATTCATATCTATTTTCAAGGGAAATCTATAATCTGTTTTAGAAACCATTATTACATTAAAAATGCTAGTTTTATTATTAAAATACTATATTCCTTCACTTCTGGTTTTATGCAAATATTTTTCCAAAATAAATCTTCATTTCAAAGTAAAAGAGTATTTATCTCTAGATTTCATAATGAATTTATAAGAGTATTCTTGTTTGATTAAATACTCTTGTTGATTATTATGTATTTTTGAGGATAAAAATTCATGAATTCATCTACCATATTTTATTTAAATGTTTATGAATAACTCTATTTTGGATGAACTATCCTAAAACCATTCACCATATTATTCCGAATGGTTAGTGTTTTATGTTTAATTATTGTGGAAAGATAGTTACTTTTAATGTGATAGTTTCAATACGAATGTATATGTTGTTTATGATGATCCCTTCTAATATGAGGAATTCATTGGACTTATTATGTCATAGGTGGGGCCCGCTATAGCCCCTCATTGCATCGGTAGGTCTCTTGAGACAAACTGTGGTCTTGGTACGAGGCCTTAACAAAAGGATTATGGTCCTAGCACGAGGCATGGACGGTATGGTTATGATGTCCGACATTTGAACTTCCCTCATTATGATTCTAGCATTTGGAGTTAATTTGGTTATTTGACTAGTAGAATACCAATGATTATGATTAATTTTGACATTATTTATTCAGCTAATATTTCTGCCATAATGTGTTCAAGTTCATTATTAAAGGCATGTGTTTTCAATTATTCACCATTTTTATTGTTTGTAATATCTTCCATTGTATTGCATCCTCTTACTGAGCATTTGAGCTCACTCCTTTCTTATGTTTCATTTTCTTAGGACATGAAGAAGTAATTTATGAATGACTTGCAAGCATAATCTAGGAGACGTGATGTTTCTTGTAGAATAAAATAATGTTTTCCCCTTCATGTTCTAATGATAAACTTATGTATGTAATTTGTTTCCAAGAATACTAAACTAATCAGTCCTTTTGGATTCATATTCCCTGTATGTATGCCAATGTAATCAAATAAGGCACTGACTCCAGGCAACTGGGGTCGGGTCCTTACTGTTGGTATCAAAGGAAATTTAGTAGAACACTTGGAAACTAGACTAGGAAATTTATAGTTGGGAACAAATCCATAAGGAAGTATTTGAGGATTAATGTACAAGAATGTCCTGGTATTTTGGTAAGGAATAGATTATATGGATATTTTAAGCAATACATCCCTGTCTGGATATGAGCAAGTAGAGGAGGATCTGGAACAGATGTATCTAGGGGTAAAACCCGAAAACACCGCTTTGAGCTAGACTCGAACGGGAACTGGTACACGACAATGAGCCTTGCTGCACTCTTGGTTACGACACTCCTGGGGGATATGAATAGGATAATTCATATTTTTTTACAAGACATTATAATGGTGTTAATGTAAATTTTCCTCATAGGATTGGGTCTGAATAACTCTGGAAACTAGAACTAAATAATTAAAAACTTGCTTAAACAATACTAAGAGTGATGTTTTCTTAATTTTCAGATGGAAAATGAAGGCACAAGTCTGTTGTCCCTTCCCATGGAAATCCTCAAGACTATAATCATGAAGTCATGTATAGAAGACTATAAACCCTTTGGAAACCTCCGACTATCCTGTAAGCTTCTTTACAAAGTGTCAAACCACTCAAATGCCCTTCGAATCTTCTCGGGATCGGATTTTGTGTATAACCAAATGGCCAATGCACTATTTTATAATTATAAAGAGAAATGGAATTACTAAGAGAAACTCTTTCTGTGTTTCACCCTAAATAAGAAATGGTTGGCTCCCATGACTTTCAGAGAAGCTGCAAAGGAGTTGGACTTCCGCGCAATCTTTATGTACCAAATCTTGTGTTTCAGCATGCTTGGGGACCTCTGCGATTTTGAATCTTTCATCGAATCCTTCAAATATGATGTGGTTCGATAGATCTTTAGGAACTAAATCCAAGAGGATGTCGTGGAACTTGATGTTACTCGTGGCTATCTTTGGAAAACAACCTTTATCATACGAGAGCTTGGGTTTAACCACGATATAAATTGTCGAGAGTGTATTTGGGAAGATTAGACCCGTGAGCTTTATTCTGCCCTGGGAGTAGAGGTGAATAAAACCATTCTCCTTAGGCGGTGGAGGTAGAGGGTCATCACCAAGGATGTCAGGAAGTCCACACTAATATGTTGTGAAAGGGAGAAAGAGATTGTGTAATTTCTTGAGTTTTATAAATCATGTCTAAATTTATGATGTTGTATTCTCTTTTTTGATATGTTTTTATATAAAAAAATAACATGGTTTAAAATGGATTTTCCATACTAAATGTTGATTTAATAAAAATTTTCTGATAGATGATATTAGTTAAACAACCAATATTTTATCACTACCTACCGAGTTGTTAGAGACAATAATTGTCATGACATGCTCCGAAGAGGACTAGCTCTATGCCAACTTACGTTTGGCTTGTAAACTAATCCATTGGGTATCGAATCGTCCAAACATTCTATATCATTACCAATGAAGAAATTTGGTCTATTACCGTATTTCATATGCACAATTTTCTGCATATAGGAAAAGAGGGAAGTATCATGAAACTCTTCTTCTATGTTTCACTCTGGCTGATATCTACCGAGCTGTGGGTAAATTTATGGAAGCTGCTTTGGATGGTGACCATCGAGCGACCTACCTATTTCAGATCCAGAGTTTTAGTGTGTATAGAGAACTTTACAACATCAATATCTTCATGAATGATTTGGTGCATGGTAATTATAGAGATTTTGTCCACACTGAAATTTATGACCTCCACACTACTTGTGCCTCTCTATGGAAGCCTGAGTTATTTAAGCAATGATTCGACCCTAGCTATCTAGAGTGTGTATGGGTAAAATAAATCGAGCTGCTGAATACTTCCGTAGGAATCCACCTGAGGTCGTCAGCACCCTAGCATCGGTAAAGGGACTTCTGGAGTAACGCGTGTCTAGTTTTGCGTATGGTTTCGGGAGATTGAATCCTTTGAACTAGGTTTGGGGATTTTTGTATTGGGGGACTCGAGAAACAATTACCCTAGTTTTACTTTTTTAACTAGTGATTATATAAGAATATAACATGTTTTCTCTTCTTTTTGTTATCCTTTCATCGACTATACTTTTTAATGAGTATCACTAAGTGGTCATTTATATTAAATTTTCAGATGGAAGGACAAACCCATCTGTTATCTCTTCCTGTGGAGATCCTAGAGAGCATTGTTATAAAAACCTGTGAAGAAGGGTACCTACCTCTCGAAAACTTGCGAAAAATGTGTAAAAAACTATATGAAGTGACAAACATTCCAGACATTGTCTACACCTGTCCGGGGAGTGCTTCCATTTACTATAGCGTATCCATGGAACAATTGGCTGAGTATAGGCGAAGAGGAAAATACCACGAAGGTCTTTTCCTATGTTTCATCCTAGGACAAAACTATACGGCCAGGTTATGTTTTCAAGAGGCTACTTTGGAGGGAAGCCTTTTTTGTAGCTTACATGTCCATCTCCTTAGTTTCAGCCTATACAACAATATCTACGACTTAGATGTCCTCAGTCGAGACATAGTTTGGCGAGTTCTTCGTATGTTGGTCCATTCAGATATTTCCAAGCTTTGTACTGTTCGAGCCTCCCTCTGGAAGCCCGAGTGTTCGATTCAAGAGTTCAACCCCTTCTTCCCAAGGTGTGCTTGCGTCATATGACTAGATGAGTTGAGCAACAATTTGGGATTTCCGCTGAACGCACCTGAGGATCCTCTACGACGAGAGATTTGGTAAGAACATCCGAGGTCATTCTTTTTTAGTTATGAAATGAATTGTGAGGATGCGATTCTTAGAAGGAGGGAATAATGTAACACCCCAATATTTTGATAATAAATATAGAATACAATCTAGCCTCTAAATACATCTTTGCATCTTCTATTTTTAGAATTTCGAATAACAGTTATCTAGAGTTGTATTCAGTAAGTCATTTAAAGTCTGATAGAACAAACTTGATTTTTTGGTAAATAGTAACATACCCTTATGAATAGTAATATGAATAGTAATATTACCACATGAATAGTAAATAATATTATTATTTTATTTTCTCATGGAAATAGGATAATGGGATCTTAATTAATTTTCCAATGTCAATTAAAAATAATTGTACTACTATATTGTTATTTTTAGAATTAACTGTGACCTTATTTAAAAAATTAAATTAATAATTTTTAGAATTTTTTTTTCAAAAATGGATTTCACTTTTGAATTCTACATGTTGTAAAATGGTAAGGGTGATTTTTTGGGATTTTTCTAAAATTCAAGAATTTTTTATGAATAGTGAAATATGATAAAATACCGTATAATCAAATTATCAGTAAAATTCACTATTTATGAAATCACAAGTGATGCAAGGCCACTTGGTTCGAACTCACATGATATTATTACTATTTATGGACACTTGAATTGATATTATTCATAGTCTAAATAAAAATATTATAATAATGATTAAAATAATCTAAAATACCTCCCCTCCTCGACTATAAATACCATCCTCACTCCCCTCTTCCTCCCACACCTATAAAGCCTTGATCATTGTCTAAATTCTGACAAATTCCCTCCCCAATATTCATCCCCACGTCCTAGAGCTTCTGGTCTCCCCAAAAGACCACAATCAAAGCCCTTAAGAAGGACCTCAAGGAGAAGAGATCAAGAGGTAAACATCATCTTTTATTTTCATTATTTCCTTTTATTTTATGTTATTCTCTTCCATTACATTTTGCTTATGTTGGGTTATTTAATTAAATATTTCCCCTTACTATCCATATTATCTATTAATGATGAGATATCCCCTTCTTCTCATAAATCTTGTTTTTATGAAATTTTAAGAGACGTCGTTAGGCTGTCGAATTTACGTAAGAAATTTCGCATGTTTTCATTATTTCATGATTCCTTTCTCTTCTTTCTTCACCCCCTCATATCCAAGAGGAATGAAATCCACATAATCACGTATATTATGGATTTTTTCATGTTCATGGAAAATTATAAATCATTATTCCTCTCCGTTCTCACTTATTTAATGAATAAAAACATTTTCTGTGATGTGTCGAATTACCGACATCGTGGACGATGTAATTTCACATTCCATTAATTATTTCAAGTCTGTTCATTAAACCAATTATGTGGTTGAACCAGGTAATAATATAAGTTTTTTATAATGATTAATGTTAGTGAATATATACAAGTTCATAATATGGAATAAAAATACAAAACATGTTTACTTAGCACAAAACTGCCAAACCAAATTCAAGTGTTTGTCTTTAACTTGTCGAATGATACATCATCATGGTATATAACCAGAATCATTATAAGATCTTTTATGTCTCCTTAATTTCAATAATAATTTATTTTAACAATTCTGGATGTTTAACTATATTTCAAACCAACTTCCATTCATAAATACATGTAAACAAAGCATGAAACCAAGTAAGAAAATGTTTCCAAAACAATACAATTGAATCTCTTGAATCCATCAAAAAGGCCATTAATGAACTTAATAAGGTTATACTAAGTCAAATAAATATAAATAAGGTTTTGGAATTATGAATTAATAATCCTAATTTGTTTATTCATGTCTCTAATAACAATTCAAGAACACCTTCAAGCATAAGGTAAGGGTTTCCTCATCTCACATTCATTTCTTTGACATTTTCATCGTTCGCCACTTATTTCTGGTATGTGGTATATGTGTACATCCATTTGATGTATATAATAACATGATTATTTTTATATTCATGTTATTCAGTGATTCACTTGATATTTATTATGTTCTGGTCATATGATTCAACCGATCACATTGTTGTAAGGTTTTTTCACCCAAACATCCCTTTTCATTTGGGATACTTTCATTGTCAAATTTATTCGATGTAATCATTATGTATTGTTATGTACTCCTCATAAATTATTTTTGAGTATCGTATATCTGTTTACAAACCATAACCCTTCCTTATTTTATGGATAGTTACACGTTTTAAAAGAATCTATCAAAACTGTTTCAAAAAATAAGAGCCTGATATAAGGGAATTTCTCAAATTCATATCTCTTTTCAAGGGAAATATATAATATGTTTTAGAAACCATTATTCTTCTAAAAAAACTAGTTTTATTATGAAAATACTATCTTACATCACTTCTGGTTTTATGCAAATATTTTTTCCAAAAGAACTCTTCATTTCAAAGTAAAAGAGTATTTATCTCCAGATTGCATAATGATTTTATAACAGTATTCTTGTTTGATTCAAGAAACTTGTTGATTATTATGTATTTTTGAGGTTAAACATTTATGAAGTCATCTACCATATTTGATTTAAAGGTTTATGACTAAATCTATTGTGGATGAACTATCCTAAAACCATTCACCATATTATTCTGAATGGTTAGTGTTTTATGTAATGACTGGGGGGAAAGATAGTTACATTTCATATGATAGTTTAAATATGAATGTATATGTTGTTTATTATGATCCCCGCTCATATGTGGAATTCATTGGACTTATTATGTAACAGGTGGGGTCCGCTATAGCCCCTCGTTTCATCGGTTGGTCTCATGAGACAAACTATGGTCTTGGCACGAGGCCTTGACAAAATGATTATGGTCCTAGCACGAGGCTTGGACGGTATGGTTATGACGTCCGACATATGCCTTTCCCTCATTATGTTGTTATTATTTGGAGTTCAAGTGGCTATTCGACTAGTAGAATACCCAAGATTATTTTTAATTATGGAATTATTTATTCAGCACGTATTTCTGCCCTAATGTGTTCAATTTCATTATTAAAGGCATGTGTTTTCAATTATTCACCATGTATAATGTTTATATTATCTTCCACAGTATTGCTTACTCTTACTAAGCATTTGAGATCACTCTTTTCTTATGTTTAATTTTCTTAGGACATGAAGAAATAATTTATAAATGACTTGCAAGGATAATCTTGGAGACGTGATGTTTCTAGTAGAATAAAATATTGTTTTGTTTCCTTTCATGTTGTAATGATAAACTTATGTATGTAATTTGTTTCCAGGAATAATAAACTACTCGGTCCTTCGGGATTCGTATTACTTGTATGTATTCCAACATAATAAAATAAGGCACCGACTCCAGGAAACTAGGTTCAGGTCCTTACACTTTTTAATTGGTTATAGAGTGTATTTATATTATATTTTTACCATTTAATCTAATTTTGGTCATTGGAAGTAATTTCACTATGAAATTGGATAAAAACAAGTGTCAATATTTTGATAGTTGTTATTTCTTACAAAAATTCTTTTTTGATTTGGTAATGGAATGTAATTTTTAATTAATTAATGAATCTTATTTATTTTCAATTTGGTAAAATATAAATCTTTTTTGAATTTAGAATATCAAATATATCTTAGTATAAATTTTTAGTATTTTTTGAAAACATTCAATTTTTGATAAATAGTGAATACACTGAGTAGTAGTTAAACAAACTGACATATTCATTTAAATAAAATTTTACTACATCTATGAATATAATATTGAAAATAATACATACATTTCTGTTATTTTTATGTAAAATTCGATTCAAGAAGAATATTTTTTTGATAAATGGTTACTTTTGACAATTATTTAACACAGTAAAAGATAAATTGGGTAATTAAAGGTAAAAATAATATAATAATAATAATAAATTACTCTAACATGTGTCTTAATCCTTTTGGTAGATACATTTCCGACCATTTGAATTCTTGGGTTGATTTTGGGACCCCATGGAGCCACTTATGTGTGCTAATGACACATTATATTAATTAATTTAAAGTAATTACAAAAATGCATAAATATATATATTTTAGTAAATCAATTATTACATGGGGTCATGTAAGTTATCTATTAAACTATATTTATTAATTTAAAAGAATAAAATATTTCCTATATAATAATTTTTTTTATAATTTTTACAAATCTAATAAATAAATTTTTTTACGACAAAATAATGATAAAGTGTTTACATCATTAATGAATGATTTAAATTAATAAGAATATAAAAATAAGAATAATATTTAATAATAGTCCAATTATAATTTGATTATATTATTTCGTACAAGAGTCATCATATCATAAAATTTAATATGATTTGGACCTTTATAAACCGAAATTCATTATATTATAAAATAATAATTTCCAACTTTCATAAAGATCCCCTCCCCCCTAATAAAACCCCCCATCTCTAACCCATTGCTCACACATCTAAATCCCCTTGTATCATCCAAAATATACCCAAATAGGCTATAATGATCCCTCCTTTTTACCTATAAGCCTTACCATAGGAATAAGTCACTTCAAAAATCCTTTTGGTTCAAATCAAAGGGAGTTACCCGATTTAAAGGTAACACCTTCTCTTAAGATCTTTTCTTTTATTTTACTTCTCCAACCACATAAACTATTCTTATTCCTTTATTTTAAAACAACAAAAATATCCTCAATATTAAAGGTTTCTTATGGGAAGTATTCCAACTACACATTTAAATACCTTCATCTAATGGGTAAAGTACATACTGTTTCTGTGATTGGTGAACTAATGCATCACGAAATGATGACTGTTCAATCGTATCCTACCGACTCTTATTGTGGAAATTATGATAGATATTTATTTAAATGAGATATTTATTATATTTATAATATCTATATACTTCTGTATTTTTGATTAATATCATACCTTTATGGTTTTCATAATGGGTAAATGTGATAATTTCATCTGAGGATGTGCGGACTACTTCCCCTTAATGTGATATACAACGTTCATTCCATACATGGAATGTATAAAAGACGGAGTTACTGAAATTATATATGATCACATACTATAATTATAATATACCTCTATATCATTATTTTTTCATTCCATTAAATACTAACTAGAAATAAAAGTAGTGTTCATGTGTACGTACAGCTTACCATCTCCATGAACGGTGCATTTCATTTCTTATATCCAAATTTTATGAAATATTATAAACACATATATGTACTGGATATATATGATATATATGATATCCAAATCACGAATATCATTCTGATGATAAATGATTTTTGACCTCATGAACAACTTATATTCATAAGAAGTTCATTTTTTGGTCAAGACCAAATATAAAAAAACAACCATTAATAACATAAATGATTGAATAATTTCTATAACAAGTTAATAAGTGATTTAAACGAAATAATAATCATGAAAAAAGGTTTTTAAGAAATTAGAAATTACCTTTAGAGTATCATTCGGGAGATTAAATAATGAATGAGTTAGGTTGTAAACGGGGTAAGGGACTCCGTCTCAATCACCTTTCCTTGAGGCATATTTTATTTTATACACAACTTTCTTGTATACGGTGTAAAAAACATTTAACATTTCATTTCATTCAAATTTAGTCTTTTTCTCCGAGGTATTTAACTAAACAATAAAAAATAATGTTTCTTTTAATTTAATTAGTGACAATGAACTTTTTAACCCTCGCAAGTATTATTTGATCTATGTCTTCCTTAACAAGTCGTAATGTTTAAAAAAGGAATATTAATACTATACACTCTTTTACATATTTTAGTATTGAAAATGGGTTTGATAATGGATTTTTTATGACAATATATTTAAATGATATATTTTTCTTGAAATGTGGAATGATTATCTTTCATTCATGTTTATTTTATGTGTCATGAATATGTTATGGTTTTTGGGCATTGTTTACATATACGGATGGTTTTGTGATAACCATTCGGCTGGTGTTCCCGATATAGCACTCCAATGCATTGGGTAACATGGTGGAGGTAACTAATAATTTTTCCTCTAATAGATTTAGGGTATATACTGTGATGGGTATTCAAAATGTAACTCACTATGTAGCTGTGAATGAGAAACCATAAGTATTTTATGGATTCTACACGTTACCTTTATGATATTTGATTACCATGTGTTATTCATTAATCTTATGATTTCATTAGGTTTGTTAAAGAGTATATGTTGTCTATATATTGATGAAAAAACGTTTTCTATCATTTTTTTATAACCCTTACTGAGCTTTTTATACTCATCAAAAGTTTTGAAATGTTTTTCACATGAAATAAAGATAAATATGGTCAAAGAAGCGATCAAGGAAATTATATTCTGTCTAAAACATTGAACTAGACATGACACTTTTTTTTCAGAGTTTTTATTTTATGGAAAAAATAGAAACTGAGTAGAAGTGACTACTTTGAAATTTTTGATATGTAATGTAATAATTATGTCTTATTCCTCTAAAACTATAAACCAAAGAATATCCTCAATGTGAATTAGTCATCTAATACAAGATAATGTAATACTTAAGGTTGGGTCTTTATTGTTGGTATCAAATTTCAGTTTAGACAACATTATGAGTTAGAATATTGTGAAATTAATGTCCATAAATTAATTTAAGGTAAGATTGAAATGATATAGAATTTACAAATTACCATTTCACATCGCCTAAGATATTTCTATCTTCAAAATGATTTTCCAATGAGGGAACATGGTAGTTAGGATGGGATGACCTAAGGAGGAAGTCAACCATCCAAATATGCAACCTGAGAAAGTAGGAATTAGCACTGAACAGTCTGCTGTAATGATGTAATAGTTGACTCAGGTTATATATGGAGGTGGTATTCATGGACGAGATCATCCAAATCAACAATAGATGAAAATGTCAGTAGTGGAGCATTTCCTGAGGCTATATCCCACATCATTCCGATGATCATCTAACACTGTGATAGAATAAGGATGGATTAAAGCACAAAAATAGGATTTTTGATTTCACAAGGTATTCATAACATCAAGAGGTTGGTCTTTTTGTTTAATTTTTTGACGGTGATGCCGGTAAATGGTGTTCGATGGTGAAAAATATCAGTGATGATGAAGATATTGATTATATTGATTAGGATGAATTACATGGAATGTTTCTTGAGAAATATTTTCCCAAGGTGGTTTTTATTAGGATGGAAAAAAAATTCTGGAATTAAGGAAGGAGGATGAATCAGTCAGTTCTTATGAAGAAAAATTCACCGAAATGTCAAGGTATGCTCTAAATTTCATAAGAGATATTGATAGTAAAGTGAACAGGTTTTACTCAAGATTGAAGACAAATTATTGAATGGATTTATCTTCTAATGAGTTCAAAATTTACAAAAAACATTATTGATTTTTATAGAAGGGGGAAATGGATTTTGATAAAGATCACGTGTTATTTGAAAAACAAAAAAAAGAGGTCGAGGTGGATGAAAAAAGGAAATAACTCTTCAAGGATGTCCGACAGTAAGAAACAAATGCTTAAAGTTTGTGAAAATTATGGTAAAAATTATGCTGGGGAATGTCTATTGAATTCTGTTAAGTGATACTAATGTGGTAAAATTTGAAATTAGGATTTTAATTACACATAAAACATTCAGGTTAATGGTAAGACAAAATTTTTATTTACAATCATTAAATGGTTGTAAGTGTAATAAAATGGGACATTATGAAAATGTGTGTCCATTGAAGAACTCAACTGAGGAAAAACTGCTATACTACAAGAAGAAATGGCTGGGAAATTCCTTTACAATTACTTTATAATATGTAGGGACATCAAATGAAGTAGTATCAGGTACACTGTTTGTTTGGTTAGATTATGCCAATGTGTTGTTTGATTCAGGGTCTACACATTCAATAATTTATGAGAATTTTTCTAGTAAATTTGGAATTCTAAATATATATATGAATCATGAACTTCTAGTGAAAAAACTGGGGGAAATTTTTAGACAAAAATGAAATTATATGAACCATCATGTTCATATGTGCAGAATGAATCTACCAAGAAACCTTATTTTTTTCCTCTAGTATATTTTGATGTTATTTTGTGTATGGATTGGTGTAGTACTCCCGGTTTGAGGTATATATCCTTTTTTATGCATTTTTATGTGTATAATGTGCATGGTATAAGATGAGAATAGGTTTGGATTGTTTTGAATGGTTTTGAATGAGTTTAGAGGATTTGTATAGGGAGTGTGGTTTTAGCACAGTTTGGGGAAATTGTTCTGGTTCTCCATGAGTCTGTGCAAGGGGAGACAGTAGGCTTCGTATGGTCTACACATGGTTCATCAAACCGTGCGAGTCAACCATGTGGTCCCCTCCTCTCGGGGAAGTAGCATGCACACAGTTAGCGCACAGTTTGTCAAACCGTGTGGGATAACCATGCGACAAATTAAAAATAGGGTTTTTTAACCTCGTTTCACTCAGTCTTGCTTCATTCCTCTCCAAACCCTCTCCCACTTAAGCCTCACTTTGGTTTTTCAGTTCTCAAGGGTTGTAGGAGCTCTCCCACTCCTTTTGGAAGCAATTCAAAGGGGTTTCGAGGCATTTTAAAGGCGGATTCTCTCGGGTAGGTCTCTCATCATGGATTCTTTGTGGTCTCCTCTAGATCTACGTCTCCCTCTCTCTTAATATTATAGTTCTCCACCCATTTTGTGTAGATCTAGGTTTGTGGTTTCCATGGATATTAATTTTAAGGCTTGTGGATTTTAGGGAAGGAGATCTAGAGAGATTTCAGGGGTTTGTTTGCCAGTTTTGAGGAAAAGTTACTTGTGGGTCGATTTCACCATAACCTTAAAGGTAGGTGGCTTCTCTCTCGACTCCACTTGGTTAGAGCTAGTGGTTTTTGTTACATTTAATTTTTTTGCTAGAAATTAATTGTGTTTTGATGTGAGAAATTGGTTAGAAATCCCTTTGTTGATGTTTTAGGGATTTTGCGGAAAATGTGGGTTTTGTGGTGAGGTGTTTATTCTTGTGGATTTTAAATTGAAGATTTTAAAATAGGTTGATGTGAAAGATTTGTGAAAATATTTGATAAAAATGGTTTCCAATAACTATTTTGTTTTATTAAATTGTGTAATTCCATGGAAAATGATTGAAGGGTGTTTTCAATAAATGTTTTATTTTTTCAAGTGATTGACATGTAATAGAAATGGTGAATTGTATATTGTTGGGGACGTGGAGGGTTACATGCTTGGTTGTGTATTGTGTTGGTTTTGTGGATGTTAGAGGGAAGACTCACTATAAAATTTTAATGGGATGGGCGGGATGTCCCACAATTTTGTGTTGTCATGTAGTGGGTGGTATGTCCTGTAAGCTAAAGATGGGGTGAACGAGTTGGGTAAGATGTACACCAATTATGGTTTCTTTGTTATGCGTTTCTTTGCATATATGGAATTTGTTGTGGAAATGTTAAATGGTTGATTGGGCTTCCTTGTGTGGCATTTTTGGCTCATGGCTTGATTGATTGGATTTCTCTGGGTTTACTTGGTTTGGGTGAAATGGATTGGTAAGGGTGTGTTTGGCTTATGGTAATAGATGCACTTGTGATTATTTTATATGAATTATTTTATATAAATGCTCTAATTGTTTTATCCTAGTGGCGTGTGTAGGGTAGTCATTTAGGAAAACCTAATGAGTAGTTTTACTCACCCCCTGCTTTGGAACGTTGGTATCTTTGCAGCTGTCATGTACTGAGAAACAGGTAAAGGTAAGTCATCTCATTGATAGTGGTTCGTGGTGATTCTTGTGATTTTTTGTTGGAGCATAGAGCTTGGATCCTCGGGTGGAGTTGTGGCAGTTTCATGGATCGTGGTGTTTTTTTGGGTCTTCTTCATAGTACTCTAATATTGTGTTTCATTGTATGTGTTTTTGGGTTGTATTGCTGATCAACTTGGTTGTTTTTTTGTAATACATGGTTGAATTATTTTGTTTATATGCATCATATAATTCATGATTTGTTGGTTGGATGCTTTTGTTTTATTGGAAAACCATTACCCAATTATTCTCGAAGCCCTTGGCATTTATTTCAAGCCTTTGGACCCTTGGGAACGTCACTTAAGGCCTAGTAACCCTCACTGCCTCCTCATGTCAATGAGGTAGGGGAGTGCGTTACAAGTGGTATCAGTTTGTTTGGTCCTTTATAGATGATTCTCGGATTAGGAATTGACATTCGTTGTGGTATATTACTTGATTTGAGATGGTAGCAAGGCGTAGGAATGTCGGAACATGGAATGTATATCATAAAAGAATGTACCTAACCTTTTATGTTGAACTTCATATTACCAGGGTGTTGGGTACATAAGTTGTTAGAGACACTTATAGTCATTGGATATCTCATTTTCGTTGGTGTAGCCAATGAGATGAGCATGGAATGCATGGTAGAAATGACTTCCCTATAAGAGGCATATTTCATTTGGTTATAATGATTTATGGTGTGATATGAATGTTTGGATTTTGAAAAATATGGATTGGGTTTTAAAATAGAAGGATTTCAAACATAGAAACTAGTGGTATTTTGAAAATGGTTTGATTTTAAAAAATGGTGAAACATTGAAAATGTGGAATGGTGGAAAGCCTTGTTGTGATAGTGTTGTGTAATGTGGTTTGAAATGGGAATTATTAGTGTCTATTGAAGTTTGATTCAGGGTTTTTTGCTTTTGGTTTATAGAAATGGCACCGATTAGTAATCTTAGAGACCAACCAGAAGTGGATGATGAGAACTTGGTTGCACCTGGGCCTCATGTGAACCAATAGTTAGTGAAAATTATATTGTAAGTTTTCCAAGCTGTGGCAAGTAGAAAAAAAAAGTGGACAAACCAAGGCATTTGAATCTTGTTGTTTAGTTTAAAAAGAAAAATCCACCCATCATCAGTGGTGATTTGGACCCAGAAAGGGCAGAGGCATGGCAGTCCAGAATGTACATAATTTTCAAATTCTTGGGGAGATGCCTATAGAGTTGAAAGTAAAGCATGCAACGTATAAGCTAGAGGATCATTCTCTTCATGGGTGGGAGTTGGAATTCCAAGCGGGGAGGCCATGGTATGACTTGGGAAGGCTTTGATGAATTTTTTAATAGAAAATTACACCCACATACATTCAGAATTTAGGGCACAACTGATTTCTTCAGTCTGAAGCAATAGAATATGTCTCTGACAGAATATGTAGTTGTGTTTATGAGCTTAGTGTGGTTTTCACCCAAGGTGGTGGGTATCACATCGTTGAAGGCAATGATATTTGAAGTGGGGGTAATGCAAGAGATCCATTCCAAAATAGCTATGTTTTGTATTGGTGATTACACAGAGATTGTGAATCGTGCATCGGTGGATGGGCGGGAACTGTTGGAAGATCTGATCAGATGAAGCATGGTGGTACCCATGGGAAATAGTGGGAACTATAAAATTGGGTTTAAGCGGAGGAGGGACACTTATTCCCAGTGAGGGAGAATGATACATAATCTGACAGCAGGATTAGTAAATCATCATTCGAATCCCTAGTTCAAGCCATGATGTTTTCAGTGTGGCTCTACAGCACACATCAAGTGGGATTGTAAGGCACAACCTCGAGCATATCACAATTATAATCATACGGGGCATCTGCAGCTTTATTGTCAGAATGCACCAAGGAAGGGTGCGCGTGACACTCCTCAAGGATAATAGACGTCATATGAGTCAATGCGACGGGGACAATATCATACCCCCTGTCAGTAGAGAAAAGTTAGTTGTTGTGATACTCGAAACACCACAACTCTTTATCAGGGAAATAAAGAGAAGAGTGTGGCAACCAAGGCTTTGTTCAGAGCCGGTCAGGTTGTGGTGGATGATTAGTCGGGACCATCAATGGGCCGAGGTACTTTTCTTTTAAATTATACCTTGATACAAGTGTTGTTTGACACGAGTTCCTCTCAATTTTTTATTTCTTCAAATGTGGTTGAGTTTTTGGGTTTAAGGGTATAAATAATGCCTTCAGTTGTGAAACATCAAACACCTATTGGTTAAAGAAAGTGTATAGCCTTCTGGTGTAGAGAATGTTGTATCATTGTGGGTGAGGTTGAGCTAAAGTATAATTTCTCATTCCATGAGATGGATTGGTATGATGTAATCGTAGGAATTGATTGACAGGTGGAATTTAAGGCACACATTGACTATAATGTGTTCATAGTGGCTTTTACTTCACACGATGGCGTGAGACATCTCTTTGGAGGAGAGGGTCTTGAAAGGCATGGTGCAGCAGATTTTTTGGCACTATCAGTGGGCACATTATCATATTAGTTGGTGGTGTTGTCATTGGAATTGGTAGAGGGTGCTGAGTAGAGTGTTTTTTCAATAGTAGTGACATGTTCATGGATACATTTTCTGAAAATTTTCTAGGTTACCTCCCGTAATAGAAGTGGAGTTTATGATTGATCACCTTCTGGGGACCAATCTTATCTCACATCCATCTTACTAGATGTAACCTATTGAACTGCGAGAATTGATTGTCTAGTTGGAAGAGTTAGAAAAGAATGGGTTTATCCAGCCTAGCACATCTCTGTGGGCAGCGCCGGTGTTGTTTGTGACAAAGGTGGAAGGAACATTGAGGCTCTATGTTGATTATCGTCAACTTAACCTAGTTTTGATAATGAAAATATATACACTTCCATGAATTGATGATTTGTTCGACCAGTTGAGGGAGACCAGTAGTTCTCCAAGATCGACATGAGGTTAGAATATCATCAATTGCGGGTGATGAAGGACTATATTCCTAAAACAACTTTTATAAGTAGATATGGCCATTATGAATATGTGGTTATGACTTTTGGTCTAACGAATGTTCTAATAGTGTTCATTCCATTGATGAATCAGATATTTTAGAGATATCTAGATTCATTTGTGGTGGTATTTGTAGATGATATTATGGTGTATTCAATGATTGGGTGGAGAGTGAGAAGCATTTAGCAATAGAGCTAGAGATCTTGAGGGAAAATCGGTTGTATGTCAAATTATCAAAGTGTGACTTTTGGATACTGGATGTCCATTTTCTGGGCCATGTGATTTCAGAAAGGGGTATTTTAGTGGATCCGGAAAATATAGAGGCTATTATCTCATGGAAACCGCCAAAGAATGTGTTTGAGGTACAAAATTTCTTCTGTCTAGTTTGGTATTATCATTGTTTTGTTTGTGATTTTTCATGTATAGATTCACCGATGAGATTTTTTACAAGAAAGAATGTTCCATTCTAGTGTAATGAACATTGCCAATAGTGGTTTGAAGAGCTAAAGGGTCACATTCCATTAGCACCAATCTTGGTTTTTTCAGAACCTGGATGAGGGTACGTGGTGTATTACGATGAATCAGGATCAGGGTTAATGTGTGTTCCCATAAAAACAAATCATGTGGTAGCGTACGGCTCACGGAATTTGAGTGTGCATGAGAAGAACTACCCAACTCATGATTTAGAATTATTAGAAGTTGTCCATGCTTTGATAGTGTGTCATCATTATCTCTTTGGTGAGAAATTAATGGTATATACGGATCATAAGATCTTGATGCACATTTTCTCACAATGGGATTTGAACTCAAGGAAAAAGAGATTGATGGAATCTCTCTCGATATTTGATTTTTACTTGATGTATATATTGGGTAAGGGGAATTCAGTGGTAAAAGCATTAAGTAGAGAATCATATGCTCATGTGGTGAAAACAGAATCAGACTAGTGGCAATTAATGTCAGTTATAGCTAACATGCAGGTGTAATGTGAGGACCTGGCCGATAGAGTGGTCTTCTATCCTATCTTGTTGATTACTCAATTGGTTTCACTTGTTATAGAGGCGTAGATACCTGATTCTGAGTGTGTGATCGTGAGATCAAAACTCAATGGTGTAGAGACCAATGAGGGTTGGCAACTGAATGGAGATTCAATTTTTTGTTTTCGGGATTAGATGGCTGTATTATTTTCTTGTCAAGAGGATATTCTCATGGTGTATAACTATTCTATGTGGGTTGTTCATCCAAGAATTCAAAAAATGTTTAAAGGGTTTAAAGAACAGTTCTGGTGGGCTGGTAGGAAAAGTAGAGTGGCTTAGTTTGTTTCGAGATGCTTGACTTGCCAGCAAGTCAAGGCAGAGCATCAGAGGCTAGCAGGAATGTTGTAGTGTTTAATAATCCTTATTTGGAAGTGGATGTATATAGTGATGGATTTTTTCACAGGTCTCCCATGAACAGTCATAAATAAAGATTCCATTTTGGGTGATAGTGGATCAGCTAATGAAGTCGGCCCATTTCATCCTGATTCGTCAATCTCATAAGGTGGAGGATCTATCCAAAATCTATATCCGAGAGGTGGTAAAGAGGCATGGTGTTCCAATCTCGATTTTCTTAGATAAATATCCATAGTTTACATCTTTTTTTGGATATCCTAGCAGCAAGCCATTGGGACACAATTGACTATGAGTAGGGCACATCACCCTTAAATAGATGGTCAATACGAGAGGTCAATACAAACAGTGGAGGATATGTTGATAGATTTTATCATGGATTTTGGTGGCTCGTGGGAGGAGAAATTGTCATTGGTTGAGTTCTCATACAATAATAGTTAGCAGGCGTCCATACATATGGCAATATTTAAAGCAATGTATGGGTGGTTGTGTTGTTCTCCACTATGCTGGGTGTAAAGGGTAAGTCCTCGATGGTTGGACCAAGCCTTTACTAGGAGACTATGGAGAAGATCAGGTTAATCATGAACATAATGGATACAACTCAGAGTTTTCATAAATTGTATGCAGATCATCCTCGATGGTCATTGTCTTTTGAGTTGAGTGATCATGTTTTCTTGAAGATCTCTCATTGTTGGGACATCGTCGGTTTGGGATGAAGGGAATGTTATCTCTAAGGTATGATAGACATTTTGATATTATTGATTGGGTTGGTGAGGTGGCTTATCATTGGTATTTTCCATCTTCGTTCAGTGTGGTGCACAATGTGTTTCTTGTGTCTTAGTTGAAAATGTATCATCCAGATCGTAGCCATGTTATTCAATGGGATCAAGTTGAGCTAGAGTCAGATGCTTCATTGGTGCACGTGCTAGTGTGGGTTGTGGATAGTCCAGAGATATTCTTGCAGGGTAAAAGCATCAGTTTGGATTAGGTTTTGTGGTAGCATGGCCAAATCCAAGAGGAGTCATGGGAGCGGGTGAAAGATATGGTCAAGAAATGGTCCAACCTCTTTTGGAAAATGGTGGGTTCAATACTTTTTTAGGAAGAAAATACAAATGGTGGGGAGAATGTATTACCCCTGGTTTGAGGTATGTAGCCTTTTTTATGAATTTTAATGTGTTTAATGTGCATGGGATATGTTGAGTAGAGGTTGGGAGATTGTGGAATTGTTTTGAATGAGTTTGGAGGATTTACATAGGGAGCACAGTTTGAGAACGATTTGGGGATACTGTGTGGATTCTCATAGAATGGTTTTCAATGAGTTTGGAGGCTTTGCAGATAGAGCATGTTTTTCAATTCAACGATGCACACCCCTCCTATCGGGGCATTAGCGTGGGCACTGTTAGCCCATGATCTTTCAAAATGTTCAGGATAATAGTGTGGCTATTTAAAAATATGTTTTTAAAACTCTAGTTAAATCGGGCTTGCCTCATTCCTCTCCAATCCCTCTCCCACTCGATCCTCACTTGAGATTTTTGGTTCTCAAGGGTTTTAGGGGATCTCCCACTAGTTATGGATGTGATTCAAAGGGGTTTCACTGCAATTTGAAGGTGGTTTCTCTCTGGTCTGTCTCTCATCTTGGTTTCCTTGTGGTCTCCCCTAGATCGACATCTCCCTCTCTATCTGTTTTCTTAATCTACACGTATTTTGTGTAGATATAGTGTTTTGGATGCCTTGTATGTTAATTTTAAGGCTTTTGGATGTTAGAGAATGATATCTAGAGAGTTTTTGATGGTGCGTTCGCTGGTTTTGAGGAGTAGTTGCTAGTGGGTCAATTTCCTCAGAACTCTAATGGTAGATGGATTCTCTCTTGACTCCACATGGTTAGAGAAAATGGTTTTTGTAACAATTAATTTGTTTTTCTTGAAATTCATTTTTTATGTGCAGTATTGGTTATAAATCCCTTGGGTGATGTTTTGGGGATTTGGGGGAAAATTTGGGTTTTGTGGTGATGTGTTTCTATTTGTGGATTTTAAAATGAAGATTTTAAAATGGGTTACTGTGAATGATTTGTGAAAATGGTTAATGAAAATGTTTTTAAATAAAGATGTTGTTTTACTAAAATGTGTAATTTAATGGAAAATGATTGAAGCATGTTTTCAATAAATGTTTTTTTTAATGAAGTGGATTGACATGTAATGGAAATGTTGAATTGTGTATTGTTGTGGCCTTGGATGGTTACATGCTAAGTTATGGCTTTTTATGGTTGTGTGGAAGTGTATAATATGTATCACTATTAAAATTTAATGGAATGGGTGGGAAGTCCCACCATTTTGGGTTGTCAGGTAGTGGGTGAAAAGTCATGCTAGCTGAAGATGGGGTGTACGAGTTGGGAGGGAAGTCCCACAGTTATGGTTTCTTTGATGTTTGTTGCTTCAAAAATATGTAATTTTTTGTGGATATATGAAATGGTTAATTGAGCATCCTTATGTGTCATGTTTGGATCGTGTCATGATTTTTGGGCTTTCCCTTTGTTTACTTGGTTTGGGTGTAGTGACTTAGTCTGGGTGTGATTGGAATATGGTTATGGATGTAGTTGTGATTATGTTATATAAACTATTTTATATAAATGTGATAATGATTTTATCCTAGTGGAATGTGTAAGTACGTAATTTGGGGAAAACCTACTTAGTACTTTTACTCACCCCTCCTTTGTCACTTTAGTGTCATTGCAGATGTCGTGTACCGGGATATAGGTAAAGGTAAGGCATATCATTTCTAGTGGATCGTGGTAATTCTTGTGATGTGTTGGTGGAGCTTGGAGCTTGGATCTTTGGGTGGAGTTATAGTGGTGTCATGGCTCATGTAGTTTTTTGTTGGGTCTTTCTCTTAGTACTCTGATATTGTGTCTGGTTGTATGGGTTTTTGGGTTGTATTGATGATAAAATTGGTTGTATTTTTAGTAATACATGGTTGAATTGTTTTGTTGGTATCCATCATATAGTTCATGGTTTGTTGATTGGATTGTTTTGTTTTAAGGGAAAACTATTCCCCAATTATTCTCGAAGCCCTTGGCATTTATTGCCAGCCATTGGCACCTTGGGAACTTCTCTTATGGGCAAGTAACCCTCATCGCCTCCTCAATACAATGATGTAGTGGAGGGGCATTACGATTGGATTTATATTTATCAAGCTATGATTGACTTCAAATCTAAAGAGGTTTTTTAGAAATATTTCTAGTTTGTGTAAAAGAATGAACCCTTACTTTTAATAACATATCAGAAAGCAGTGAAACTTGTAAAAGATGGAACATAATGTCACATTACACATATTGTCAAAAAACAAAGGAACAATTTAGATTATTTATGTGGCAGGGTTAAATGAGTACCTTGAAGTTTTTTCTATGATTTTCCAAGTATTATACATGATCGGGATGTTTATTTTACTATTGACATAGTTCCTGATGATAATCCAATTTCAAAACCCTCTTATCAAATGGCACAAATTAAACCTTTATAGTTGAAGAAGAAATTGCAGGAGTTACTATATAAGGTTTCATTTGACCTAAAACATTACCATGGGGTGCTTCGGTATTGTTTTCTAATAAGAAAGTTGGTTTACTAAATTTTTTCATTGATTATAGGACATTGACTAACATCATTGTTAAGATGAAGTTTCTTTTGCCTCATATCGATTTTTTTATCAACACCTAAGAGCTTAGTATTTTTCGAATATTGATTATAGGTTGGGGTACCATCAGTTGAATGTAAAGTAAGGAGACATACTAAAGATTGTACTTCATACTAGATATGGACATTATGAATTTGCAGTTATGCCTTTTTGGTTAATAGATGCACCTGTTGTATTCATGATTTTTATGAATATAATTTTCCTTGAGTTTTTTTATATTTTTGTGGTCTTTTTTATTGATGTTTTTTAGGTTTATTATAAAATTAATGAGGAACTTGATAGTCATTTAAGGGTTGTCTTACAATCCTTAAAAAAGTTGTATTGGAAATTCCAAAAATGAAGGTTTTGGTTTCCAAAAATTACTATCCTTGGTCACATTATTTAAAAAAATGGAAATTTTTTTGATCCTACTAAATCAAAAGTTCTTGAATAATGGATAAGACTCACAAATATTACCGTGATACGTAGTTTTCATGGTTTGGTAGGTTACTAATGAAGGATTGTTGAAAACTTTTCACAGTTATCTAACCTAATGAATAAGTTGACTCGAAATGGTTTTATGTTCATTTGGACAAAAGAATGTGATGATTTTTTTCATGAATTGAAAATAATATTGGTGAATGCAATTGTTTTGGAATTAACCTCCAGGAATGTTGAGTTTTTAATTTACTGTTATTCTTTGTTGAATGGACATGGTTGTGTCATTAGGTATAATGATAAGGTAATTGATTTTTCTTCAAGTCAATTGAAATCCCATGAGATAAATTAACCTATACATGATTTGGAATTATCTTTTTTTGTTTAGTATCTATAAATTTTTTGGCATCATTTATATTGAGTAAAATGTGAAATATATACTGAGAAAAATTGTTTAATGTATATATTCACTCTAAAATAATTATACATGAGACAAAGGAGGTGGATGAAATTAATCAAGGATTATTATTGCACAATTAATTACCATTTATGAAAATAATATAAAGTGGATTATTTTTCAAGTCGAAAAACTATGTCTTCATTAATAATGTAACGTTTGGAATGAGATCCTTTGGTTTTTTATTTTATTAACATTGGTATTGATGTTTCTGGTGCAGGAAACTCCTCTATTTTTTTAGGTGTCAGTGAAATCATCTCTATCATAAAGAATTATGATAGTGTAGAAGGAAGACAATGTGTTGTAGAAAATGGTGTAGTTGGTTCAGAAGGGAATGTTTCTTGATTTTAACATTGATAATGATTGTGTATTGAGGTTTGGGAAGAGATTATGTGTTCGTTGTGATTCAGAAGTGAATAAAACATTATTAGGTGAAGCTCATAGTTCTCCATTTTCAGATAATATAGGAAGTAAAATTATGTATGTAGATCTTCGAGAGTATTACTGGTGGGTTGGAATGAAAAAAAAATATTATTGAATTTACTGGGAAGTGTTTGACATGTCATCAAGTTAATGTATAGTGGCAGTTACTGAATTGGATGCTTCATTTTTACCGGTTGTCGAGTAGAAATGTAAAAATACATCGATGGACATCATTGTGGGATTACTGAATACATCTAATGGTAATAATGAAATCTACGTTATATTTGATCGATGAGCTAAATGTTCGCATTTCCTTTTTATTTTGGATTATTTGACTCTAGATCAACTTTCTCAGTTGTACGTTAAAAAGATAGTCAGGTTGCATGGAGTTCCCCTTTCAACTGTATCTGATCATGATCTCATGTTTACATATATATTTTGGAAAGTCCATTTTAAGTCATTAGGTACTGAATAATAATTTAGTATATCTTTTCATCCTCAATCAGATGGGCAGTCTAAATGAACTATTCAAATCGTGGAAGAAATTCTATGTGCTTGTTCAATAGATTACTAAGGAATTTGGAACCAACATCATTCATGGTTAAATTTTCATAGAATAACAATTTTCATTCCATTATAAAAATGGATCCATTTGTGTCATTATATGTGAATGGTTGTCGAACTCCAGCTTTTTTGGGATGAAGTAGGTGAAAGGAAGATGATAGGATCAGATTTGGTAGAAGAGATGGGAGAAAAAGTTCAGCTCATTTAGAAGCACACGAGAATAGCTTAGAGAATGTAGAAACATTATGCATATAACCGGAGAAAGGATCCTTCATTTAAGGTAGGTTATCATGTCTTTATTGATGTTTCTCCATGAAAATGTGTGATGCATTTTGGTAAAAAGGTAAATTTGAGTTAGAGGTTCACTGGACCTTATGTAATCCTAGATAAATTTTTATTATCTTTATACAATGTGGCATTATGTTCATGTTTATCCAGTACGACATCCCGGCTTTTTATTACATAACATTTCATTAAATTTTACAAAAAGATGATCTTTAATGTCTTGTGTTTTGGATATCAGGAACATAATACATGAAAAAAATATATAAAATTCTTCAAAACCACATGTAAGTCTTCATCAAAGTTTAATCCTATGTAAAAATATTTCATCTCATATCCTAGAGAAATAAATCAAAGTAAAGGGTGAGCAGAAGGCCCAGTAAATTGTAATCAAGGGAATCAGTTTACTTTTGATATAAAAAAGAACATGATAAAAAATATGCAGACATGATCAAAATGAAAAGAGGCATGTTATAAGAAAAATAACATGAATAATAATGTCAGTATGTGGATAAAACATTTAATTTAAACATTCATGAACATTTCATCAAAGTTTATCCTCAAGATGTCGTAAAAATTACCAAGGTTAATCACCAAGGTATCGTGAAACTTGTCATCTCCAGAGATTAAATTCCGTACGCAATACATCCGAGTTCTATCAGGGCACACTATTAATATTTAATTAATATCATGTGGGACACATAGGTCATAATCAAATGTTTCATAAATAACCCACAGATAATAAAAAATTGGGTTTCATTTCAAGATCGTGACATTTTAAAAGTTCATAATAAATAAGATCATTATATCATTTATAACACATGGAATGTGGGTGAGGGTTATATGTATGTCAATTTCGGAATCAAATATATCATATCTATATATTTATGAACAACCAGTGAAACTAAATATTTTTGGTTATTCACATAAATAAAACCGGAGTACTTTTAGAGAGAAAGAGATAGAAAATTTGAGACAACATTTCTACAACACAACACCTATATAACAGGGTTTTCGAAAACATTGAAAAGGGAGGGGACCGGGGTCACACACTCATAAATAATTAATAATATAATATGGAAACATAATAACATAATGGTACGGATATTTTAATGACATACCACATGAAAAGGAAACATGAAATAAAATTAATGATGGGATTTCTTTTATGAGAGAATCAGCAACCTAACGACATCACTTAAAAAATCAAAAAAAATTGACGAGAGTGGAAAGGGTGTCTAAAGAAGTACACATTAATCGGATAGTAATGAGAACATATAAGAATAGACCCTCAAAAAAAGAGCTGGAAACTAGAAGTCACAATATAAAGTATGTCATGGCTTAAAAGAGGAGGGTGAAAGATTCCCTTACCATGAAGATTAATTTCGAATGATTGAAGGTTGGGACCATGGGAGGTTTGAGGGAACCTTCGGAGGAATCCTTGGGAGGTAATGGGACTATAAAATTGTTGGGGATGATTTGGAAATGAAATGGATGAGGTAATATCTTGGTATTTATAGGAAAAGTGAGGAAACAAGTCATTATTTTCCTAAGGACACCTCATCTGTGGTATTGGAATAACCATGGGCTTTCCCATGGTATTTTCCCCAAGTATTGGCCACTTGGGACACCTCATAGAGAATTTTAATATTCATAAGTAAACTATAATGATTACATAATTATAAAATCATTAATGATTTCATTAAACACCCAAACTAAAAACTATATTTTTATTATTCAACAAAAATTGAACTGTTTCTGAAAAATACCACAAAATCACCATAACATAATATCGGTACTATGAATTTAAAAGTGAACTACAGTTTTTGAAAAAAATCTTCTAATTATGAGATATTTAATTTTTATGTAAAAACACAATTCACTTCAATTTTAACTCTTTCAGAAAAATCCCTAAAATTCAACTTTCCTTAATATCAATGCTCTGAATTCAAAAATGAACTCCATTTTATGAAAATAATTTTATAAATATAAACACTATTCACTCGAAACAACTCATACATGTCTAATAATTTATGAAATAGTTATTTACTTATTTTATTGAATCTCACCACCTAATCAAGGTGCCTATATTATATTAATACATTTAGTGAGGTTAGTAATCTATTTGGTCATATTAAAATTCATAAGCGTAACATTACTATTCATAATTTATTATTCCTAAAATAAAATTTTTATCTTAATAGAATCTAAATATCTTACTAAACATAATGGTAGATGATTATTTTTTTGAAAATCATTACACATTATTAATTATGTAAGGTTTACATAAATATTTAAAAGTATACTTATTCCCATATTCACCAATAATATACATCCTTGATTTTTCCAGATATGAGAAATTCAAAAGCATTACCATATGAAGAAATAAAAATTTAATTTCTATCAAAGGATTACACAATGAAGATAATGTCACTTTACATAGACCCTTAAAACACCATCATAGGACCTAAGTGTAAGGGGTGCTAAGGTGATAGAACATTGGGGTGGCTCAGCCCCCATTACCCGAGTGGTGATTTATATTATCTTGAATGTAACGCCCCGACCCTAGTTACCCAGAGTCGGTGCATTATTAAATAACATTGGCATAATCACAAGAAAGATCAAATCTCGAAAGACCGATTGGTTTAGTAGCCTTGAAAACACTAGATATATTCATAAGTTTTACATTACATCATAAAATGAAAAACTACTACAACAACATAATGTCTCCATAATCCACACTCATATCCCCACATAACATCCCTGCAGGTCATTCATAATTTACCTCTTCACTTCCTGGGAAAAATAAAACATAGAAAAGGGGTGAGCTCAAATGCCCAGTAAGGATAACAATATAGCGGAAACTTTCATAAATAAGAATAAACATTTAAGGCAATGTATAACTAAAACAAAAGCCTTTCAAACATGAACTTTCAACATGGTATGGCATAAATAAAATGAAATAATGCCATTTACTTATTCACATGGATATTCTACTAATCAAATAATCACATGCAAAAATCAATAACCACTTTCATAATGTTGGAATGCATAATACCAGACTATCATAACCACATAGCCAAGGCCTCGTGCCAAGACTACAAATAAGATTTTGTCAAGGCCTTGTGCCAAGACACTAGTTTGTCTCATGAGACCTACCGATGCATCGAAGAGCTATAGCGGGCTCCACCCGTCACATATTAAGTCCAATGCATTCCCATATGAAAAGTTTTGAACATAACATAAACATTCGTATTAAAACTAGCATACGAAATGTCAATAATTTCATCATAAACTATGAATGGTATAAAAATAGCACATCCACAGTAAAACATATCACAAAACCTTGAATATAATATAGAAGTTTTGTATCATAATAAATCAACTTCAAATAAGCGTAAAATCCATCAAAGGATGTTGACATAGATGAAATCAAAACTATTTTTAGAGAAATATCTCTTTCTATTTTTGAAATCATTTAAGAGCCATATAAAATAAAACATTTTCTTGAAAATATTCTTATAAGATTGTAAGGAAAGCTTTGAATATTTTATAACGGCAGAAAATAACCGCACTCGTCGTATAAGTTAAAAAAACATTCTTACCTTAATTCTGTCGAAAAGGTTAAAAGGACCTTGTTTTGAAAACGACGGAAAGATTCCTCTTATAAAAAGTAAAACAAGGGTATAAATGACTTTAACCCATATTATTGTAAATAATAAAAATGTTTTGAAATACATTTTGAAGAAACATGGATGTGGATGGTAAAGAGATCCCAGTAGATTATTACATATAAACAACCTCAGATAATGAAGAGATTGTGAAATAACACTTACCTTGTACTTTTCCTAGGTTGGGGTAGGTTTACCTCCTGTATAATGGTGAAATAATTGTTATTAAATTATACAAGAATCATATACATTAATATGATATCATATATGATCTTTTAATATGGATTTGATAATAATATCTTAGTATTATCGTTGTTTCGGGTGTTAACTTACTTGTTTTCTTTCATATGTTCTGTTACGTAAGACATGTTTGTAAAGGATAGGTTGTATACTATTCATATCCAGAATTATATCATGTCCTTAAACATCATTTTTAAATAAACAATGATAATTATACTTGAATGGATACGATGGAGAATGAATCTCATCGCGTTCATGGAGACGGTAGTCTGTACGTACGCACGAGCGACAATATCATTCTTTTGATATTAAAATAATATATAAATGGATGGTATATCATATATACAGAATCATTAACATGTTATATTTATTATTTACATGAGTTACACATCATTATTATACCCATCCAAATAATAATATATTGAATAACAATTACACCACGACGTGGAGACGGTAAGCCGTACGTACGTACGTATGGTGACATGTTATTCAAAGGGTGGATAGAATACTGAATATGGTTGTACCATATTTATAATAACATCACAGTATATAAATTATACTGGAGTTATTATTTTATAATGGTAACAACAAAGGAAGAAGAAGTGGAAGAAGTAATGAACTTGGAAAAGGGTGGTGAAATCATTACCTCTTCTTCGGGTTCTTCCTTTTTATTTAATCAAAAGGGCTTCTTAGGTTGGCTTTCTGATCAAACTAAGGCCCCTAGGTTGTATTGAGGGAATTTGGGAGAGTATTTGGTCAGAGTTTGGCCGATCCAAAAGGCTTTGAAGGTATGAAGAAAATAGAAGGAGGAGTGCCCTTTTATAAGAGGGGTGAGGGGCACCTTTGGAAAAGCTATAAATATTAATTTATAATAAATTCATATTCGGTTTCTAATGGCTCAAAAGTTGACTATTCAATGTATAAGGTGGTAATGGGTCGAAAACAACTCAACCAATAGAATTTATACAGGTTTGGGTACTTATATTAACCTTATCCTTATGTATTAACTCTAAGTTAATTAGTTTCACTTTTACAATGTCTCTTTGTATTTTTATATAATATGGTTAATAAACTTACTACATACATCCAAGAGACCCCCAAGTGGTCCATTAATGATGAACCTATCATTATATAAGTATCTTGGCCGAACCTTAGATTTTTTGGAATTTAATATCAATTAATAATATAATATTTGTTTTAAGAACTCTTTTATGTCAATTTTGACACTATTCAATAGTTGATTTTTGTGAAACTCGTAACAGATTGATTACTTCAAAAAAATCAATTAAATCAATCCTAATATATCACATTATCCTATAAAATTAGTTTCATTCATTAAAAGTTTCGTATTATATTTATTTGGGTATTTATAATATCAATTAGTTTAATTGTTCACTATTATAGTAATTACTACATCATCATTGTGTCATAAATAAATTAAATCATTTAATTTCTAAAAATTATAAATAAAATATCATTATGTTGGAAATCATTTTAGATTTATAATGAATATTTATAATCTAAAATCCAACATATATAACCCTATGTAACAATTGTTTTTCTAAAAGATATATGCTTGTGTCATTTTTGTATTCATTTTAACTTAATTAAAATAAAGTGTCATTATCACTTACAAGTGGATCCATGGGGTCCGAAAATCGACCCAAAGATGCCCATTGTAGACCATGTATCAACCAATAGGGTTAAGACACGTTTTAGGGTAATTTATTATTATTATAATATTATTTTTTAACCCTTATTTACCAGATTTACCCTTAACCATGGTAAATAAAATATTTACCGCAGTAATTATTCAAAATGTCTAAAAATAAAAGTTACCTATTTACACAATTTTAACATCCTGATTCCAAATATGGAATCCATTTTCCTAAATTCCAAACACAGAAGTGGCAGAATCTAATTTAAAATTAATTCCCGCTGTCAAAACAAAAAGCGTGTTTTTAAGAGATAATAACTATCAAAAGATTGACACTTGTTTATGTTCGGTTTAATTGTAAAATTATGTCCAATGACCAACATTATATTAAATTGTAAAAATATATTCTAAATATACTTTAAAACTAATAAAATTCATAATTTAGCACTATTAATTATTTTGATTAAAAAAGTTGTTTTTAATTAAAATTTAGTAATTTTCAATATTCATCAAAATATTAAAGTTATCCGAAAAGTACAAAAATTTCATCTTAGGATAAATTAGATATTCCGAATCCAAAAATGAAGTCCATTTTGAAACATAAAATATATATAATTTCAAAAAGTAGGTATTACTATTCATAACGGTTAGATTGATTGGTTGTTAGAACTCGGTGTTGCGTACAACACACGCTATCGCATTATTCAAAGAGAAGCGTACCGTAGAAGCTTGGGGTGTTACATTCTCCCCTCCTTCAAATAATTCCCCCCTCGAAATTTCTAGAATTCTATCGCATGAAAAGACTCGGGTGGTTCTTCATCATAAGTTCCTCGGGTTCCCACGTTGCCTTTTCCATCTTATGGTTTCTCCACAAAACTTTTACCAGACGCGTCATCCGGTTTCTCAGTACTTGTTCTCTCGTATCAAGAATCCTGACGGGCTCTTCACAATAGGAAAGATCGGGTTCCAGTTCTAATTCCTCATAGGTGAGTACATGTGTTGGGTCAGGCATGTATTTCCTCAACAGCGATACGTGGAACACATCGTGAACTTTGGAGAGACTTGGCGGTATTGCCAATCGGTAAGCTACAGCCCCAATTCGTTCTAGAATTTCGAAAGGTCCGATGCACCTGGGACTCAATTTACCTTTCATACCAAAACGTATGACTCCCTTCCATAGAGATACCTTCATGAAAACATGATCACCGATTTGAAATTCCAAATCCTTCCTTCGATTATCTGCATAGCTCTTCTACCTACTTTGAGCTGCTTTGATGTGATTTTGGATTACCTTCACCTTTTCCACAGTTTCCTCCACCAGTTCTGGGCCTACAAGTTTTCTTTCACCAACGTCATCCCAACAGGTTGGTGTACGACATCTCTTTCTGTATAATGTTTCATATGGTGCCATCTGAATACTCGAATGGAAGCTATTGTTATAGGAAAATTCTACCAGTGGTAAATATTGATCCCACATACCCTGAAAGTCAAGTGAGCAAGATCTCAACATGTCTTCTAAGGTTTGAATAGTCCGTTCTGATTGTCCATCAGTCTGAGGGTGGTAAGCAGTTCTCAAATGAATTTCAGTATCCAGGGACTTCTGAAGACTTTTCCAAAATCTTGAAGTAAAACGGGGATCACGATCAGAAACAATCGATAAGGGTACTCCATGAAGTCTCACAACTTCATTAATATATAGTCTTGCTAGACGTTCCAGGGGTAGATCTTCTCTTATAGCATGAAAATGTGCTGACTTGGTAAGACGATCAACAATAACCCATATTGCATCATTCCTTCTAGGAGTATTTGGTAGCCCCATGACAAAGTCCATCGTAATATTGTCCCATTTCCACTCCGGTATGGGAAGAGGTTGCATGACTCCTCCAGGCTGTTGCCTTCCAGCTTTCACTTATTGACAAACCATACATCTTGACACAAAATCAACAATCTCCCTCTTCATGTTGTCCCACCAAATGTGTTCCTTCAAATCTCTATACATTTTGGTGCTCCCAAGGTGTATAGAGAAATTGGAACTATGAGCATCATCCAACAATTCCCTTTTTAGATTAGGTATATCGGGAACACAAAGTCTCTTCCCGAATTTCAAAATTCCATCTTCATACACAAAGTCTCTCAATATCCCATCATTCACGGCTGTAATCTTCTTTTGGAATTCTTTATCATCGGTCTGAGAACTCTTAATCCTTTCTAGTAAAGATGGTTTGGCAACCATTTGAAAAAGCATTGATGTTTCACCTCCCCTGGTTATTCCCATGTCCATCTTCACTAGATCCATGAAAATTGGATCCCTTTCAATTCTCATCATGTTCAAAACTCCATGGTCTTTTCTGCTCAAAGCATCTGCCACCTTGTTTGCTTTCCCCGGGTGGTAGTGTATCGTGCAATCATAATCCTTGAGTAATTCAAGCCATCTCCTTTGCCTCATGTTGAGTTCTTTTTGTGAGAAAATATACTTACAAACTCTTGTTATCAGTATAAATCTCACATTTTTCACCATAGAGGTAGTGTCTCCATATCTTCAAAGAAAAGATCACAGCTGTTAACTCGAGATCATGAGTAGGATACTTTTGTTCATGAATTTTCAACTGTCGTGATGCATAGGCAATAACTCTATCATTCTACATAAGGACACAACCAAGTCCTTTCTTTGTTGCATCACTATAAATAACGAACCCATCATTCCCCGATGGTAGAGACAATATAGGAGCATTGACTAATCTTCTCTTTAGTTCTTCGAAACATTTTTCACACTCTTTTGTCCAAACAAATTTAACCCCTTTACGTGTGAGCTTCGTTAATGGGTTAGCCAATCGGGAAAAATTCTGGACGAAATGTCGATAATAACCTGCCAAACCAATAAAACTACGTACCTCAGTTATACTTGTAGGTGCTAGCCATTCTTGGATTGCCTTGGTCTTAGAAGGATCAACAGAGATTCCATCTTTAGAGACAATATGTCCAAGAAAAGAAATATCCTGAAGCCAGAATTCACACTTTCTAAACTTCCCATATAATTCATGCCTCCTCATAGTCTTCAAGATAATGCGCAAATGGTTTTCATGATCTTCGTAGGTTTTGGAGTATACCAAGATATCATCAATAAATACCACCACAAATTCATCGACATACTCCTTGATAACTCTATTCATCAGATCCATGAATACAGAGGGTGCATTAGTCAATCCAAATGGCATTACGGTAAACTCGTAATGCCCGTACCTGGTTCGAAATGCTGTCTTTGGAATGTCTTCCTTCTTTACACACAACTGATGGTATCCAGATCGAAGGTCAATCTTTGAAAAGTATTGAGCTCAATGCAGTTGGTCAAATAAATCATCAATACGAGGTAGGGGATACTTGTTCTTTATCGTTATAGCATTGATCTCCCTATAGTCGATACATAACCTCATAGATCCATCTTTCTTTTTAACAAAAAGAACAGGGGCTCCCCATGGATAAACACTAGGGAGAATAAATCCTTTATTACTCAATTCCTCTAGTTGTTTCTTTAGTTAGACTAACTCTACAGTATCCATTCTGTATGGGGTCTTCGATATAGGCCTTGATCCAGGAATCTAATCAATGGAAAACTCAACTTCTCATTCTGGAGGATGTCCAGGTAAATCTTTCGGAAATACATCTACAAATTCTTTCACAACAGGTACATCCTCTATTTGAACATTCCTTTCCTCACCCGCAGTTATTTCATTATCTTCCTCCCCAATAATTGAATTTAGTTGAGCTATTGAGGGTGGATCTAAATAAGAATTAGGTGGTGACGATTCTGCTCTAAAAATAAGGTGTTCCTTATCATTATCATCAAGAATCGTAACCTCTTTCTTCTTACAATAAATCTTCGCATCATAGTCCGAAAGCCAGTCCATACCGAGGATTATATCAAACTCAATCATAGGTATGACAATGAGATCAGCAGATAAAGAAAATTTATGTGCTCTAATGGGGACTGATTCACAAAACTTTGATGCAATGATACTTCCCTTAGGAGTTTTAACTGAAAACTCCCTTATTAAATCAAATTGGAAATATCTAATTTTCTTAGCAAACTGGGAAGATATGAAACAATGCGACGATCCAGAGTCAAATAATGCATTTTCTAAACTTGAGGAAACCAATAAATTACCTGCCACCATGTCTTTCAGAGCTTCTACCTCAGCAGTAGTGATAGCATAAGCTTGGCCTTGATCCCTTGGGTTTTTCTGAGGTAAGTTCTCCTGACGCTTAGGACATTCATTCGCATAATATCCCATCTCCCTGCAATTGTAGCACTGAACGTTGGTGGCTTCTTTCTTCCCTTTGCAATCACGAGCTTGGTGGCCTTTTTCACCACACTTGTAACAGACTCCCATTCCCTTCAAGCAAGCACCGGGGTGTTTCTTCCCGCATTTACCACAGGATGGATATTCAACCTTTCCCTTCTTCCCCTTATTTCCATTCCCAGATTGATCAGCAATTCTCTTCTTCTCTTTCTTTGCTTTAAAGTCATAAGACTTAGAGAATTCCTTTTCGGTCTTTATAGCACATGAGACAATGTCTTCGTACGATGAAAAGGATTGTGAGACTAATGCACGATGGAGAAATGGTTTTAACCCATCAAAGAAACAATCAATCTTACTTCTTTGGTTACGTATATAATCACCAGCGTACCTTGCTAACCTTGTAAAGTTAGCCTCATACTTTGCGACATTCTCATCCTCCTTCTATCCCAGACTTAGAAATTTCCTTTCCATATCTGCTCGATGGTCGCGAGGGAAGTATTTTTCTAAAAACAGATCTTTGAACTCCCTCCATTCCATATTTGATACTTCATCATCTTCCTTCATGTTTTGAATCAATGACCACCATTGATCAGCATCTCCAGTGAGGCGGTAAACTGCCATGATAACTTTTTCCCTTTCACTGCTCCCCAAAGCCTAAAATATTTTCTCTAGGAAATTTATCCATTTCTCAGCTACTAAGGGATTTTTACTCCCATTGAATGTTGGTGGTTGTTTCCTCATGAATCGATCTAACATTGATCCTCCATGCTGCGGATCAGGGTGCTCCATACGGGTATGGTTATTATTCATAACCTGAGTAAGTTGTCCCAGTATGGTGATTAGCTGATCGGCACCAGTTGCATCACCAGCCCCACTATAATTATCTTGAGCAGGAGGGAAATCCCTACATGGAGTGCGTGCATTGATACGGTTTCCATTTTTTCCACTAGGTGCCATTTCTAAACAATGTCATAAACTTGATCAGTTTATGAATCAAAATACATAATCCCATACTTATAAAACACTCAACATAAATTGAACTATTTATGGATATAATCCATAATCATAAAAATGTTTTCTTTGAGGATGTATATACTCATAATCCCTTCAAAATGATTTGTAAAGAAAAATTAGAGTTATCCAAAGCATATCCCCCGGGAGTGTCGTAACCAAGAGTGCAGCAAGGCCCGTTGTCGTGCACCAGTTCCCGTTCGAGTCTAGCTCAAAGCGGTGTTTTCGGGTTTTACCCCTAGGTACATCTGTGCCAGAGCCGCCTCTACCTGCTCGTATCCAGACAGGGATGTATTGCTCGGAAAACTCACAAAATCTCTACAATACCAAAATTCTAGGAAGTTCTTCTATACTAATTCTCAAAGTTCATCTTAGGTCTACGTGCTCTAATCAGAGTTTATCTAAATCTAGCTTCCAAGGATTGTATTAAACTTCCTCTGATACCAACTGTAACGCCCCGACCCTAGTTACCCAGAGTTGGTGCATTATTACATAACATTGGCATGATCACAAGAAAGATAAAATCTCGAAAGACCGATTGGTTTAGTAGCCTTTGAAACACTAGATATATTCATAAGTTTTACATTACATCATAAAATGAAAAACTACTACAACAACATAATGTCTCCATAATCCACACTCATATCCCCACATAACATCCCTGCAGGTCATTCATAATTTAATTCATCACTTCCTGGGGAAAATAAAACATAGAAAAGGGGTGAGCTCAAATGCCCAGTAAGGATAACAATATAGCGGAAACTTTCATAAATAAGAATAAACATTTAAGGCAATGTATAACTAAAACAAAAGCCTTTCAAACATGAACTTTCAACATGGTATGGTATAAATAAAATGAAATAATGCCATTTACTTATTCACATGGATATTCTACTAATCGAATAATCACATGCAAAAATCAATAACCACTTTCATAATGTTGGAATGCATAATGCCATACTATCATAACCACATAGCCAAGGCCTCGTGCCAAGACTACAAATAAGATTTTGTCAAGGCCTTGTTCCAAGACACTAGTTTGTCTCATGAGACCTACCGATGCATCGAGGAGATATAGCGGGCTCCACCCGTCACATATTAAGTCTAATGCATTCCCATATGAAAAGTTTTAAACATAACATAAACATTCGTATTAAAACTAGCATACGAAATGTAAATAATTTCACCATAAACTATGAATGGTATAAAAATAGAACATCCACAGTCAAACATATCACAAAACCTTGAATATAATATAGAAGTTTTGTATCATAATAAATCAACTTCAAATAAGCGTAAAATCCATCAAAGGATGTTGACATAGATGAAATCAAAACTATTTTTAGAGAAATATCTATTTCTATTTTTGAAATCATTTAAGAGCCATATAAAATAAAACATTTTCTTGAAAATATTCTTATAATCTTGTAAGGAAAGCTTTGAATATTTTATAACGGCAAAAAATAACCGCACTCGCCGTATAAGTTAAAAAAAACATTCTTACCATAATTCTGTCGAAAAGGTTAAAAGGACCTTGTTTTGAAAACGACGAAAAGATTACTTTTATAAAAAGTAAAACAAGGGTATAAATGACTTTAACCCATATTATTGTAAATAATAAAAATGTTTTGAAATACATTTTGAAGAAACATGGATGTGGATGATAAAGAGATCCCAGTAGATTATTACATATAAACAACCTCACATAATGAAGAGATTGTGAAATAACCCTTAACTTGTACTTTTCCTTGGTTGGGGTATGTTAACCTCCTGTATAATGGTGAAATAACTGTTATTAAATTATACAAGAATCATATACATTAATATGATATCATATATGATCTTTTAATATGGATTTGATAATAATATCTTAGTATTATCATTGTTTCGGGTGTTAACTTACTTGTTTTCTTTCATATGTTTTGTTACGTAAGACATGTTTGTAAAGGATAGGTTGTATACTATTCATATCCAGAATTATATCAAGTCCTTAAACATCATTTTTAAATCATAAAATGATAATTATACTTGAATGGATACGATGGAGAATGAATCTCATCGCGTTCGTGGAGACGGTAGTCCGTACGTACGCACGAGCGACAATATCATTCTTTTGATATTAAAATAATATATAAATGGATGGTATATCATATATACAGAATCATTAACATGTTATATTTATTATTTACATGAGTTACACATCATTATTATACCCATCAAAATAATAATATATTGAATAACAATTACACCACGACGTGGAGATGGTAAGCCGTACGTACGCACGTATGGTGACATGTTATTCAAAGGGTGGATAGAATACTGAATATGGTTGTACCGTATTTATAATAACATCACAGTATATAAATGATACTGGAGTTATTATTTTAGAATGGTAACAACCAAGGAAGAAGAAGTGGAAGAAGAAATGAACTTGGAAAAGGGTGGTGAAATCATTACCTCTTCCTCGGGTTCTTCCTTTTGATTTGATCAAAACGGCTCCTTAGGTTGGCTTTCTGATCAAACTAAGGCCCCTATGTTGTAGTGAGGAAAGTTGGGAGAGTATTTGGGCAGAGTTTGGCCGAACCAAAAGGCTTTGAAAGTGTGAAGAAAAGAGAAGGAGGAGTGCCCTTTTATAAGAGGGGTGAGGGGCACCTTTGGAAAAGCTATAAATATTAATTTATAATAAAATCATATTCGGATTCTAATGGCTCAAAAGATGACTATTAAAAGGTTAAGGTGGGGATGGGTCGAAAAAAACTCAACCAATAGAATTTATACAGGTTTGGGTACTTATATTAACCTTATACTTAAGTATTAACTCTAAGTTAATTAGTTTCACTTTTACAATGTCTCTTTGTATTTTTATATAATATGGTTAATAAACTTACTACATACATCTAAGAGACCCCCAAGTGGTCCATTAATGATGAACCTATCAGTATATAAGACTCTTGGCCGAACCTTAGATTTTTAAGAATTTAATATCAATTAATAATATAATATTTGTTTTAAGAACTCTTTTATGTCAATTTTGACAATATTCAATAGTTGATTTTTTTGAAACTCATAACAGATTGATTACTTCAAAAAAAGTCAATTAAATAAATTATAATATATCATATTATCCTATAAAATTAGTTTAATTCATTAAAAGTTTCGTATTATATTTATTTGGGTATTTATAATATCAATTAGTTTAATTGTTCACAATTATAGTAATTACTACATCATCATTGTGTCATAAATAAATTTAATCATTTAATGTCTAAAAATTATAAATAAAATATAATTATGTATGAAATCTTTTTAGCTTTCTAATGAATATTTATAATCTAAAATCCAACATATATAACCCTATGTAACAATTGTTTTTCTAAAAGATATATGCTTGTGTCATTTTTGTTTTCATTTTAACTTAATTAAAATAAAGTGCCATTATCACTTACAAGTGGATCCATGGGGTCCCAAAATCGACCCAAAGATGCCCATGGTCGACCATGTATCAACCAATAGGGTTAAGACACGTTTTAGGGTAATTTAGTATTATTATAATATTATTTTTTAACCCTTATTTACCGGATTTACCCTTAACCATGGTAAATAAAATATTTACCGCAGTAATTATTCAAAATGTCTAAAAATAAAAGTTACCTATTTACACAATTTTAAAATCCTGATTCCAAATATGGAATCCATTTTCCTAAATTCCAAACACAGAAGTGGCAGAAATTAATTTAAAATTAATTCCCGCTGTCAAAACAAAAAGCGTGTTTTTAAGAGATAATAACTATAAAAAATTGACACTTGTTTATGTTCGGTTTAATTGTAAAATTATGTCCAATGACCAACATTATATTAAATGGTAAAAATATATTCTAAATATACTTTAAAACTACTAAAATTCATAATTTATCACTATTAATTATTTTGATTAAAAAAGTTGTTTTTAATTAAAATTTAGTAATTTTCACTATTCATCAAAATATTAAAGTTATCCGAAAAGTACCAAAATTTCATCTTAGGCTAAATTAGATATTACGAATCCAAAAATGAAGTCAATTTTGAAACATAAAATATATATAATTTCAAAAAGTAGGTATTACTATTCATAACGGCTAGTTTGATTGGTTGTTAGAACTCGGTGTTGCGTACAACACACGCTATCGCATTATTCAAAGAGAAGCGTACCGTAGAAGCTTGGGGTGTTACATTGAACTTCTCCTATATGTGATGAAATTCATATTTCACATGATGACTTTTGGCTTGGGTTTGGTCTAGATCAATTCCCAGTGGTTCTACCTCCTTCCCAAGTTCCATCAGGTGGGCTTCGAACGTCCTGGGACAACTAGATGAGGCCATTGAATCTTTTTTCTATAACCAAGATAACTTGGATTTATAAACAATAATTGAAACATTAAGAGTTTATTTTTTAATGGTTATATTGAAAAATTGATATATAAATTTTGAAACCTAATTCTATCATCTTAATTATACTCATTTCATTAAATAAATGAAAAAGTTTTGTTGAGTATAAAATAAAATAACACAAAAAAGTAGGGGACACAAATTATTCAAAAGTTCTGGTTGATAGTTTCTTCCCCTCTTATGAAATTTCGTCCATGAAAATTTAACTCATACACTATGAAGATAAAAGTTGTGGGTAATTTTCCCTCATAGATTACATAGGTTCCCTTGTGGCTTCTTCACATTTTTGGTTCCTCCACAACACCTTAACAAGTTTGGTAGTCTTGTTGCGTAGAAACTTTCCTCTACAATTCATGATATCCACTGGCTGCTCCTCATAAGAGAGGTCATGTTCTATTTGTACCACCTATGGGTTTAGTACATGTGAAGGGTCATCTATGTACTTCTTCAAGAGGGATACATGGATGAAATAAGGAACTTGTGCTAGATTTGGAGGGAGTGCAAGCCGATAGGCCACCGCTCCTACATGATCAAGGATATCATAGGGGACATTATACCAAGGGATGAGCTTTCCTTTCCTCCCAAACCACATGAATCTCTTCCAAGGTGAAATTCAAAGAATTTCCTTGTCACTAACATCAAACTCCAAGTCCCTTAGATGGTTGTTACCATAGCTCTTTTTCAAACTCTGAGCATCTGTAATGTGTTGTTGGATGGCATGGACTTTTTTATCAATTATTTCACAAGATCAGACCCAAGAAGCTTTCTCAAACCAGATCATTCCAACACGTAGGAGTTCTAAATAACTTCCCATATACATCTTCATAAGGTTCCATTTGAATACTCGATTGGAAGATATTATTTTTTGAGAACTCAACTAACGAGGGATGTTGATCCCATCCACTTTTAAATTTCACTGATCATGGTCTCATCATGTACTATGGTGTTTGAATGGTCCTTTCAGATTGGCCATCAGTTTGGGGGTGATTGGTCATACTGAAATTCAATTTAGTGCTCAGATCATGTTGAAAATTTTTCTCTATTTTTAATGTGAACCTTTGATCATGATCAAATAAAATAGAAAGTGGAACTCCATGGAACCATAAAACATCTTTTATGTAAATCCTGGAAAGTTTATTGAGAGATAAATCTTCATGAATAGAGATAAAATGGGTAGTATTTGTGAGATAGTCTAAAATAACCCATATCACATTATTTCCTTTGGAAGCTCTCGGGATACCAGTGAAGAATTCCATAGTGATATTGTCCCACTTACATGCTGGTATGGGTAGTGTTTTCAATACACCTTTAAGAAGTTGTCTCTCTCCATTTAATTGCTAACATACCAGGCACCTTGAAGTGTAGTCAACAATCTCCCTTTTTATATTATCACAAAAAAAATGATCACAATGGTCCCAATACATTTTTAGGGTTTCTAGTATGTATAGAGAAAATAGAGCTATGAGATTCATCCATCATCTCTATTTTTATTTCCGAAATAGATATAACACATAGTCTTGTACAAAATTTCAGTACACATTCTTGATCAATATAAAACTCAGGAGACATTCCATTTTTTATAGCCTAAAACTTCTTCTATAACAAAGGATCTTTTTTTAGAGCTTTCATGATATTCTCTCATAATTATGGTTGACAAATCATTTGGTTTAGGGTGGATGATGTCCCTTCCCTTATAGATCACATGTCCATAATTACTAGGTCATTGATCAAAGGATCTATTTGAATCTTCATCATGGAATTAATAATTGTGTCTTTCCTACTTAATGCATCATAACTTTGTTTTCTCATTCTGGATGATAATGAATTGAAACATCATTGTTTTGAGAAGTTCTAACCGTCACTATTGTCTCATGTTGAATTACTTTTTTGTGACAATATACTTCAAACATTGATAATCTTGGTATATATAACATTTCTTCCCATAAAGATAGTGCCTCCATATCTTCAGAGAAAAAATGACCGCAACCAGCTCTAGATAATGTTTAGGATAGTTCTGATCATGATTCTTCAACTATCGAGATTCATAAGAAATGGCTTTGTCATTTTTCAAGAGTACACACCCAAGCCCTTAGAGATATGCATTGTTAAAGGTAACAAATCCTTCTCCACTTGAGGGAAGAGTTAATATGGGTGTAGTAAGTAATCACTTCTTCAGATCTTGGAAACTCTCTTCACACTCTATTGTCCAGATGAACTTGAACCCTTTTTGAGTTAACTTGGTTAATGGATTAGAATGTCGTGAAAGGTTTCTCACAAACCTCCTATAATATATTTCTAATCCTATTAACAATCGAATCTCAGTTATTGATGTATGTTGAGGCTAGTCCTCTACAACATTTCCTTTGTGGGGTTAATTTTTATTCTTTAATTGGTAACAATGTTCCCCAAGAAAGCAACCTATTGTAACCAGAATTCACATTTTATGAACTTTCCAAAAAATCATATCCTTTTGTATATTTTGTAAAATAATGCTTAGATAATCTTTATGCTCCTCAAAACTTTTGGAATATATCAAAATATCACCAATAAAAAATACCAAAAAGTTATCAAGGTAGTACTTAAAGACTCTATTCATCAGATCCATAAAAATAGCAGGTGTACTAGTTAGTCCGAAGGTCATAAATGTCCATATCTTGATCAGAAGGTAGATTTTGGAATTTCAACTTTCATCACTCTCAATTGATGATAACCAGATCAAAGATCAATATTAGAGAAGAATTGATCCCTATGAAGTTGGTCAAATAAGTCATCGATTCTTTTAAGAGGGTATTTTGTTCTTCACTTTGATCACATTTAGTTATATATAGTTAATTCATAGCTACATTGATCCATCATTCTTCTTTACAAAGAGATGTGGTGCTCCCCAAGGAGACACACATGGTCGAATAATCCCTTTATCCATAAGATCTTAGAGTTTTTTATTTAATTCCTCTAGATCCACATTTTTCATCCTATAAGGGTTCTTTAATATAAGATGAGATCTAGGTACGAGTTCAATGGATAACTCTACCTCTCTTTCTGGGGGGGGGGCTCCTCAAGAAATACATCAACATATTCTTGGATGATGGGGACAGTTTCTATTCTTAAACTCTCATTTTATTCTTCTTCTTCACTGATAAAATCCATAGATAATGATATAGGGGGTTCTTATAGACATCGATCTAGTTTAGATATCTCTCCTTGGAAGATAACTTTATGTTTTACATTCAAGAGTACTGAGATTTCCTTCTTCTGCAATTGATAATATCATTATACATTGAGAGACAGTTTATCCCTTGTATAACAACGAATTATAGCATGGGAATTACTACTATATTTTCTATAAGATTGTGCTCACCAAAGGAAATAATAGATTTTCGAAACAATGATGAAGATTGGATAATCACACCAAGAGTTTTGACTGATTACTCTACTTTTATCAAATAGGGGGTTCATTTTAAATTCATTTCAAACTTAAAAGAAATAAAGGAATGTGTAGAACTAGAATCAAACTAAGTACTTTCTTGCTTTGAGAGAACCGCAAGTCTACCTTCTACCACATCATTTAGAGCTTCAACAACAGTTGTCATGATAGAAAAACAATGACCTTTCTCCCTTGGCATTTGGTGAGGCTGATGGGTGTTCCCCTCCACTACCCTCAGATATGGACAGTGATTGGGAAAGTGCCCATGCTGTCCACAAATAAATCACTAGACATCAGGTAGGGATTTCACCAGCTTCCCGTTGTCATTTATGTTAAAAAGTTGAGGTTTCACCTCACTAAAAAAATTCCTCGTAATATGGTCATCTCTTTCACACTTGTAGAATTTCTCGGTCCCAAGAAGGTAGTTTCCCGAATTCTTCATCATTAATTTATTACATGTGGGAAGTTGCACTTGATTTCTTCCACTTTCCTGGTCAATGTACCTCCCTAATAAGGGCCCCATCAATCTCTTGTTGTCCTTGGATAAATGAGACCACTACACCACACCAAACTCTAGTTCGACGTTCATCTCACTCCACACAATCTCGTCATAGCTATCATATTATCGTATGGCTAGATTCTTCCGTATATGTGGTCTTAGTCCACTGAAGAATATATCAATAGTACCATTTAGAACATGAAAATGCTAGAGTTATATCATGAATGTGTTGTGAAGTTCATCTCGTAGCTTTAAATAGAATCATTCTCCTTCTGCTTCAGCTCGAGAAACTCCATCTCCATTCTTGTTCTCATGGAACGAGGGAAATAATTACGGAAAAAGTTTCCTCTGAACACTTCCCACTCCATAGAATCAACTTACACTATTGTAGTTGGGTTTTCAATTAGTTTTGGCCACTGATCAGCTTCTCCTTATAAGTGATAGACAGCCAGGGTGACCTTCTATTGCTCTGAATAGCAGATCAGAGAAAAGATCTTCTCGATGGAGCTGATCCACTGCTCAGAAATCAATGGGTCAATCAATCCACTGGAAGTTGGTGGTCATTGATTCATAAAGGATTCAACAGAATGTTATTTCCTTTCTTGGTGATATTGGTATCCCATATTGATTAATGTTATTTCTTATAACCGAGTCAGTTGGTTCATCATTCACATGAATGTTTCCATTCCGGCTTCCATCAGAGGTCTATCAGCACATTGTCCATACTGTCACCATATTCATGGTTCCTCTTATTGCTTCCCATTTTCTAAATGAATAACACCACAGTGAGAAAATTATTTCATTTAAGATCATTTTAACTATAATGTATTTTATTTCTTAAAACATCATGATGAGAAAATTACATTTTTTTATAATTCATTCTTAATGATTCATAAAAATCTTTTGATTAACCAAACGTATCCTCTAATAGTATAATAACCAACAATGCAGCATGTCCCATTGTTGTGTACCATTTCATGTTTGATTCTAGATCAAAGTTGTGTTTTTGGGTTTTACCCCTATATATATCTGTGTGAGAGCCACCTTTACCTACTCATATCCAGATAGGGAGGTATTTTCATGATACACCACTTACTCAATACTCACCAAAATAACAGGATTTGTTTCAATATTTTAAATTTTCTATAGGGTTCTTCCTAATGTTTTTATATCATAATTTACATGAATAACTAAACTATCCTTTGATACCAACTATGGAAACCTTCCTTTTTATTAAATAACTTTTTATTACATTTTACAAACATGGGATCTTTAATGTCATGTGTCATGGAAGTCAGGAACATAATACATGAATACAACATAAAACATTATTTTAAAGCACTTTTAAGGTTTCATCAAATGTTCCTCCTATGTAAAATTACTGCATCTCATATCCAAGAGACCTACTTTAATGGAAAGGTTGAGAAGAAGGCCCAGAAAGGGGTAAAAAATGAATCCATTTACTTGTGATATCAATAAGAACTTGATAAAAAGTATGAATAAATGAGAAATGAAAAACATGAATATTATAATAAAAAGAACATTAATCATTACATGAATATATGGCTACAAAATTTTATTTATACATTCATGAACATATCTCCAATTTTTATCACTGAGGTGTCATTATAATTTCCAAGGTTATTCACCAAGGTATCCGAAAAATTCTCATCCCTATAGATTAAATTTTTTACCCAATGCCTTGGAGTGCTATCAAGGCACACCCTTAATATGTATTTACTACCAGGTCATCCACATATATCATAATCAAAAATTTCATAAATAACCAATGGATAATAAAATAAAAGGGTTTCATTTGAAGATCATGATGTTTGAAAAGTTCTTAAAAAATAAGATCATTATGTTATTTATAACTCATGGAAAGGGAGTTAGGGTTATATGAATTCCAATTCCTGAATAAAATATATCATCTTTATATATTTATGAACACCCAAATAAACTAAATATATCTGGTTATTCACATAAATAAAATAATATATTTTATGGAGATAAAAGAGATAGAAATTTTGATGGGATATTTCTACAGCACAATGGCTATATAACATGGTTATTGAAAACATTTAAAATAGAAGGGAAAAGTGTCACACACTCATAAATAATTCATAATACAGTATGGGTATATAATAAGATCATGGTATGGATATTTGAATGACAAACCACTTGAAAACGAAAATATGCAATAGAAATGAAGATGTGATTTCTTTTATGAGAAATTCAGTATCCTAATGGTGTAACTTAAAAATTCATAAAACAAATTTTATATGAGGGGAAAGGGTATCTAAAAAATTGGACATGACATGGATAATAATAGGAAAAATTTAGAACATACCCTCAACAAAAATGGATGGAAATTAGAAGGCATAACATAAATGAAGTCATGGCTTAAAAGAAAAGGGTGAAAGATTCCCTTACCTTGAAGAGTAAGTTCGAAAGCATGGTGGTCGGGACCTTGATAGGCTATAGGGAACCTTGGGAGGACTCCTTGGGAGGTAAAAATACCATAACTACATTTGGGAGGATTCAAAAATTAGATGGATGAGGGAATGTCTTGGTATTTATCGGAGAAGTGAGGGAACAAGTCATTAATTTCCAAGGGACACCACATTGGTTGTATTGGAAAAACCATGGGCTTGACCATGGTATTTTCCCATGGTATTGGTCACATGGGACACGTAATAGCATATAATACTATTCATAACTCTACCAGAATGATTATATACTTATTATATCCTTAATGATGTCATTAAACACCCGAAACTCAAAACTATATTTTCACAATTCAACGAAAATTCAACTGTTTTAGAAAAATCCCAAAAATTAACATTAACATAATATTGATTCTTTGAATTCAAAAATGAACTCCATATAATGAAAATAATTTTCTAATTGTTAGATATTTAATTATTAAGTAAAAACACTATTAACAGAAAATTCTATTATTTCATAAAAATTCCCAAAATTCACCTTAACCAAATATTTATTCATTGAATTCCAAAATGAACTCCATTTTAGGAAAATAATTTTCTAAATAATTTAAATTTATTTTAAAAAACACTATTAATTCGAGAAAACTAATACTTATCTAATAATTTCTGAAATATTTATTTACTTATTTTATTGAATTACATTACCTAATCAAGGTCCTTAAATTATATTAATACTTTCTTGAGTGAGGTTACTAATCCATTCAGTCATATTACTATTCATAAGGGTAAAATTACTATTCATAATTTTCTATTCATCCAAAATTATGTTGATCTTATTAGAGTCAAAATTTCTTACTAAATATAACAATAGAAGACCATTTTTTGAAAATCATTATACATTATTAATTATTTAAGGCTTACATCAATATTTTAAAATATCATTTTTCCCATATTCACCAATAATATACATCCTATATTTATCCAGATATTTGAAATTCACAAACATTTTCCTAAAAAAAATAACATTTCATTATATAAAAGTTTTACACAAAGCAGCTAAGGTCTTGTTACATATCCCCTTGTAACACCATCATAGGACCTATGTTTAAGGTGTGCTAAGGTGATAGAATCTTGGGGAGGCATGGTCATCATTGTTCGAGTGGTGATTCCTATTAGCGTGAACTTCACACGTATCCGATTCCATTCAAGCTTCACACGATGAAGTTCGGCTTCAGTTTGGTCCAGAGAAATGCCCAGTGGTGCTACCTCCTTCCCAAGTTTAATTAGATGGTATTCGAACGACCTGAGACTACTGGATGACGTCATCAAATTTTCTTTCTGTAACCAAGATCACTTGAATTAATAAACAATAATCGCAACATTATGTGTTTGTTTCCAACAGTTATATTGACCAACGTTAATATTTACCAACCATCATATAAAATTCTAATACCAATGGTATAATTTTAATTATACTTATTTCATGAAATAAATGAAATAGTTTTGTTGAGTATAAAATAAAATAACACACAAAACTAGAAAAAAATTATTCAAAAGTTCAGGTTGTTACATCCCAGGAACACAATGCATGTCATATAAGAATATTGAGAATCTATATATCGTATCCATATCATATTTTGAGCTTAGAGGTAGTTCTTTTGGAAGAGAATATCTCGTATGAGGAACAACCAGTGCAAATTATTGGGTGAAGAGGGAAAGTCTTGAGAAATAATGTAATTAATCAAGAAAAGTTTTTGTGGAAAACCCATATGGTTGAAGAGGCATCGTTGGAATATGAAAATACTATGATGGATACAGACCCCCAATTATTTTGATAAGTGAAAAAATTGCGAGGATGCAATTTCCAAAAGGGGGGAAGGATGTATCATACCATGTAAAGAAATAATAATACGTTATCATATTCATTAATATTTGATAATTAAATATAAATTTTATTTTAAATGGGATTCTATGTTAAATTTCATACCCAATATGCAATAATGGGTTTCTCTGAAGTCTAATTATACACACAATGATGAGTCATATTGAAAAATTATAATATAATATTATTTTAAATGAAATTTAACAACAACTGTTGTATTGGGGATAATGAACATAACTAACTAAAATATGGTTATACATTTTTTTAATATTTTTTCATAATTATCCAATTAGTGTTAGAGGCTTAAAAATTGAATGATTCAAATATTAATCATAAAAACTCAAACAATCATTAAAAGGTCAACTTAGACCCTTTTAATGGAGAACCCTAATTAAATCTAGTTTTTATAAATTTTATATGTTTTATTTGACAAAATAAAATTCTTCTATAGAATCATGACATCAATATTTACTTTGGGTAAATATTTTTTAATTTTTCTGATAAAAATCAATTTTTAATGATGTCTGAAAAATATGATTTTTTAATCAAAACTATCGTTAATATAATTTATTTATATGGTTATATTATCTTTCTAATTAGTTTTGTTTTGTGATTAGAATATATTTTTACCATTTAATCAAATGTTAGTCATTGAAAGTAATTTCACTTTTAAATTTGACATAAACAAGTGTTAATCATTTGATAGTTATAATTTCGTTAAATGACACTTTTTTGTTTAGACAACGAGAATTAATTTTAAATTACTTAATTCAAATTCTATGTTTAGAATTTGGTAAAATAGAAATAATTTTTGAATTTGGAATAACCTATATATCTTATGCTGAAGTTTTGGTATTTTTTCTCCAAACCTTCAATTTTGATGTATAATGAAAACACCTAGTAGTAGTTAAAAAACAGACTTCTTTATTTAAATTAAATTTTACCACTTCTATAAGTTGAATATAAAAAATCTAACATAATTTTTTGTTATTTTTACGTAAAATCTTGTTCAGTAAGATAAAAAAATAATTTTTGGTGAATAGTAACTTGTGTCTATTATTTAAAGTAGTTAAATGAAAATAAGAAAATTAAATGAAGAAATAATATTATAATAATATTAAATTACACTAATATGTTTCCTAATCCTATTTGATGATACATTTCTTAACATGGGAGTCATTGGGTAAATTTTCGGAACCCCTGGAGTAACTTATTGGTGATAATGACACTTTATATAAATTAGAATAAATTAATGACAAAAATAAAATAAACATATATATTTTAGTAAATAAATTTTTAAATAGGGTTATATAAGTTATCTCTTAGACTATAAATATTCACTATAAATATAATATTATTTCATATATAATGATATTTTTTATAATTTTTAGACATCAAATAAATAATATTATTTATGACACAATAATGATGTAGTTTTTACCTCTTTAATGTATGATTAAAAAAATAATATTATAAACATTAAAAAAATATCTAAAATCTGTCAATTTCTTATTATATAATTTTATTTTGATCAATAGTCATCATATCATCGATGTTAATATGTTTTGTACCTATAGAAAAACTAAAAATCAGTATATAAGAAAATAATTTTTTTAAACATTCCTAAAGAGGCCCTCCCCCATTATAAAATCCATTCAACTCTAACACATTACTCACACCTCCCAAGTCTCATGTATTGTCCATACTATAACTAAATAATATCTCAATATCCCTCTATTCCACCTAGAAGGCTTACCTTATGCAAAAGGCACTTCATGAAATCATTTTGGTTCAAACCAAAGGGAGTTAGCCAATCTAAAGGTAATGTCTTCTATAATGTTTCTTTTATTTTACTTCTCCAACCCACTAAACTCTTCTTATTCATTTATTTAATGAAAAAACATGATTTCTTAATATACTAGGTTGTATTTATGAGACTTATTAGAACTACACTTACACAAACATTCATCTAATGGGTAAAACCATACTGTTTCTGTGGACGGCGAACTACTGCCTCACAAAATGATGATTGTTCAATCATTCTATACCATTTATTATAGTGGAAATTATGATGTAAATGTTTTTATATGTGACTCATATTATATTTATATTGTTAATATACTTCTTATTTTTCATTTATATCATACCATTATGGTTTCTATAATGGTTAAATGTGATAATTTCATCTGAGGAAGTGCAGACTACCGCCCACTCAAGGTGACATGTCTCATTCATGACATACATAGAATGTATAGAGTATAGAGTTAATGATGTTATACATTTTATTATCCAAGAATAAAAATATACCTAGGTATCATTAAATTTTCAATCTATTAAAAATAAATTGAATGGAAAGTATCGTTCAAGCGTACATACAACTTAATGTCGCAATGAATTGTGCATTCAATTTCTTATCTCCAAAAGTTATGTACTATTGTAAATTCATATATACAGTGGATATATATTATATATAGGATATAAATATATAATGAATATAATTATGGAGATAATGGAATTTTTACCACAAAATACTTGTAATTATAAGAAGAACATTTTTGAATCGAGTACCAAAAATTAACAAAACAACCATTATTAACTTAAATGAATAAAAAATGTTTATAACATGGTAAAATGTTTTATAAAATAAATAATAAACACAAAAATGGTTCTTAATCAAGTTTAAATTATCATTAGTTGAATATTCAAATTATTAAAGAATGAACGGGTTATATTGGACATGAGGTAAAGGACTTCGTCTCAATCTCTTTTCATTGAGGAAAATTTTGTTTTATACACAACATTATTTTATACAATGTGTAAACTCTTTTGACTTTTCATTTCATTCAAAGGGAATCTTTTCATACAATAAGTTTTACTAAATGAAAAAAATAATTTTCCTTTTAACGTAAGAGATGAAAATGACCTTTTCCACCGCCGTTATTATTATTTGATCTATGGCTTCCTTAATAATCCACAATGTTTAAAAAAAGATAATAAATGACATACACTCTTTTACATATTTTGGAATTGAAAATCGTTTTGATAATGGAAGTTTTTTGTCAATATATTTAAATTATATATTGTGACAGTAACGAGTAAATTATATATTTCATTAATGTTTATTTTATGTGTTATGAATATGTTATGGTTTTTGGAAATTGATTGTGTATATGGGTGGTTTCATGATAAACCTTGTGTGGGTGAGCTTGAGAAAGCTCTCGAATGCATTGGGTAATGTAACAGTGGTAAATAATAATGTGTCTTCTAATAGATTAATGCAATATTATGTGATGGGTATTTCAAATGTAACTATCTAAGTAGCTATGAAATCTAAAACGTAAGTAGGTTAGGGATACCAAAAGTTACCTTTATGATTTGTGATTACTATTTTTTATTCATAAATCTTATGATTTCATAAGGTATGTTAAAGAGATTTTTTATGTATTTATTGATTGACTAATTTTTTCATTATTTTTTTATAACCCTTACATATCTTTTTCTTCTCATCTCATGTTTTGAAATATATTTCAGAAGACTTAAATATGGATTGGGTCATGGATGGGATCAAGGAAAAGTCATGATGTCTATAACATGAAACTAAACATGTCTCTTTATTTTCAATATTTATTATATTAAAAAAATGGAAACTATGTAGAAGTGACTACTTTGAAATTTTTGAGATATAATGTAATAGTTATGGCCTAGTTCTCTAATACTCTAAACCTGAAAAGATCCTCAATGTGAATTATTCTATTAATTCAGGATTATGTAATGTTTATGGATGGGTCCTTATAAGTATATCTTATACAATGGGTTTTCCAGGAAATGACATGGTGAGCCTGATACATTTTATACGATTTTCGTTTCTATATATTTATCCAATTCAATGTATAATGATTATTATATCAATTTAATTATATTATATGTGATTTATATTGTTATTTAAATTATTACAGTTCATTATGGTTTCTATTATGGTGATATTCCATGATACCAACATGTTTTATCTAACCATAACATGCATTTATAATGTTACCATTGATAAATGTTAATATCACGTGGATCATTATTATTTATTCTTATGACTATAGATATTTTATATAATTATACCACCACTACTAATTTATTGTTCAGGTATTTATGTGTATGCATAAATTTATGATTATCTCATGCACTATGATTATGTCATTATACGCTTATACACTTCTTATTCTCATTAAAAACATTCATTTGATTGATCTCATGTTTTCTACTACTTAGAATATATCCTCACCCTTCTCATATTTCCTCTTCCAGATGTTCTAACGATTAATGATGAATTTAATATATATATATATATATATAATGGATTTATATGGATTTTGATGATGACTTAATGTTAAATAAGCAAAATTATGCTAGGTAATGAAATTCTAAATTTAAGGTAGGGGTATTTTTTATGTGTGATATTTTATTATTTTTCTATGTCCATAAAAATGTAAGGTCCTTGGGTATATATTGATCAAATTTTTTATTTTATTAGTCCTTGTTTTTGTTGTGTAGTTTTTTTACCCTCCTGGATATCTGATTTAGAAATTTAATTTTTATGGTTAATGAACTACATACGAGAGCCCAAGTTTGTGTATTTTATAGTTGGTTTCAAATGAATGGATTAAATAACAGGTGAAATTTTTATGATTTTGTAACATCCCAGGTAAATAGAGATCATGAATTTTTTTTCATATTTATTAACATTTTTGAATTAAATATTAATTTTACTTTAAATTGGTTTCTATGTTCGATAGTGTACTCGATATGCAACAATCGGTTTCATTGAAATATTATGTTGCATTCAAGTATTATAATATTATTATTTTTAATGGTAGTTAACTCCTCACCATTGTTTTAGTGGGAATGAACAAAACTAACTAAAATATGATTATACATGTTTGATAAATGTAATCTAATTTATCCAATAAATGTTAGAGGCTTAAAATGTGATTGAATCTAATTTTAAGCATAATTTACATTAAAAGGCCGATTTACCCCCTTTTAATGGAAAAACCTCTTTGAATATAGTTTGGGTCACATTAATACATTCTATTTGGCCAAATAAAATAATTATTTAGAATGGGGACAACAACATTTACATTGGGTATATTTTTGGTATTTTTTTGATAAAGTACATTTTTTTTTAATATTGAAAAATACTGTATTTTAATTCAAAAGTGCCATTTAATATAAATTATTAATATTCTAATATTGTAATTTTAAATAGATTTAAAGTTTAATAGGAATATATTTTTTCCATTTAATCCAATGGTGGTCGTGGGATTTAATTTCACTTTGATATTGGACATAAACAAGGGTCAATCGTTTGATAAATATCGTTTCTTAAAAACACGTTATTTGTTTTGATAGCGGGAATTAATTATAAAATTAATTAATACATCTTCTATGTTTTTAATTTGATAAAATAGATATCATTTTTGAATTCGGAATATCAAATTTAACATAGGGTGAATTTTTTATATTTTTCTGAAAAAATTCAATTTTTGATGAACAGTGAAACCACTTCGTAGTAGTTAAAAAACTGACCTTTTCATTTAAATGAAATTTTACCACTTCTGTGAGTTGAATTTCGAAAATCTAACATACATGGTTGTTATCAAAAGGTAAAATTTTGTTCAATAAGATGTAAATAATTTTTTGGTAAATCGTAACTTTTGACTATTATTTACCACGGTTAAACGTAAATAGGGTAATTCAAAGTAAAAAAGAATATTGTAATAATTAAAAATTACCATAAAACATGTCCTAACCTTATTGGATGAGTAATCTCCAACCATGGGAATATTTGGTGATATTTTGGGACCCCATTGGGCCACTTATTAAATATAATTACATAAACAAAATTCTTTAGATTAATTAATTTAATATAAAGTCAAAAATGACATAAATAAAATTCTTTTAGTAAATTAATTTTTATATGGTGTTATATAAATAATATTTTTGAGTATAAATATTAATTTTAAATCTAATAAGATTTCCCACATCATAAATTTTTTTTATAATTTTTAGACATCACATAAATTAAATTATTTATGACACAATAATGATGTATTTTTTACATCGTTAATAAATGATTTAAATAAATAAGATTATAAATACTAAAATTACTTCGAAAACCTTTCCTATTATTATTGGATGATATTATTTTGACTATGAGTCATTTTAACTTAGACTTTAATGATTTTTGGACCTTTAGAAACCGAATATCATTATATAATAAAATAATATTATCACAAGTTCCTAAAGAGCCCCTCCTCTCCCTTATAAAAGAAGACCACTTATAACCCATCACTCACACCTAAAACCCCTTTTTCTCATTTAAACTCTTCTTAATTAAGCTCTATACATCCTTGTACTCCTCCTATAAGCCTTACCTGTTGCCGAATGCACTTCAACTGTAATGGCCCGGACCTCCCTGGTCCATTACATTGTGAAAATGTGGTGTTGGAGGTGTTCCGGGAGGACAAGGTGACTTATCCCCCAGCTGCTGCCTACCAGAAGATCGGTCTACCGGTAGCTGCTGATTACCGGTAGCTCGATCTACCGGTAGCTGCTTCCTACCAGTAGCTCGGTCTACCGGTAGCTGCTGATTACCGGTAGCTCGGTCTACCGGTAGCTGCTGATTACCGGTAGCTCGGTCTACCGGTAGCTGCTGATTACCGGTAGCTCGGTCTACCGGTAGCTGCTGCCTATCGGTAGCTCGGTCTACCGGTAGCTGCTGATTACCGGTAGCTCGGTCTACCAGTATCTGCATCCTACCGGTAGCTGGGTTTACCGGTAGCCACGGCATACGGATAGCTCGGTATACTGGTAGCCGCAGTCCAGCAGTACCTCGGCTAACACTTTGCCAAATTTCTAGTTCTGTGAACAGTGTTTCTATCGGTGGGGTTCAGTGAACAGTGTTTCTATCGGTGAGGTCCTATCGGTGAACTTCTATCAGTGAGGATCTATCAGTAGACTTGTGTTTCTATCGGTAAGGCTCTATCGGTGAGATTTTCTTTCCTTTGCCAATTTTTTTAGTTCTGTAGACAGTGTTTCCAGACTTCATAAGAGCTACTGATTCCATATTTTTCCAATTTTCACGAATGAACAGTGTTTCCAGACTTTATAAGAGCTACTGATTCCATACTTTGCCAAATTTCACGAATGAACAGTGTTTCCAGACTCCATAAGAGCTACCGATTCCATACTTTGCCAAATTTTGAGTATGTGAACAGTGTTTCCAGCTTCGCAAATTTGACGTTTTCTTTGACGTAAAATACTTTTAAAACCTTATTTTAAGGACTTTAAGGCCGATTCAAAGGCCATAAATCCTATATTAATTATTCCTAAGGCCATGATGTTTTTAATTGGTCAAACCGCGTGGGTTAATGCGATCCGTTTTTAATGGAGAATAAACCAGATCTTAAACTGTCGCCTCTCTAGTTTTTTTAAAAGGAACGAGATATCATTCTTCGTTTTTCTTCCTCCTGGTTCTCATCTACGAGACGCTAGAACCTTGCAATCATTCTCGTAGGAGTTTCACAATCAAACGTTACTCAGATCAGTTCTGCTCTGTTGATGCAACCAAGTTGTGTCGATCGTTCTTCGATATAAGGTATGTTTTATCATCGTTCCTTCGGGGATCACCATCTCTTGTTCTTCCTTCCATATTAGCATGTAATCTCCATGGTTCTAATGGGTTTTCTTGGGGTTGGTTGGTACTGTCGTACCGTGGCATCCTCCGGTGGATGCAGCTGTCGTGAGGAGAAGAGGACTGTGACCCGTTGTGTGGATAAAGGATGTCAAGAACTCTTAGAGGTAGGGGATTCATGGCTTCTCTAATTGTATATGTTCAATTGTAGAATTATCATGATTTATCTCTTTGGATCACAATGAAATTGACCTAATTAAATACTTGAACCGGATTAAAAGAATTGGTTGATCGCATGATGTTCCTTTATACCGTGATAATGGGTTGCCTCATGTTTTCCTAGATATAGTGATATCTATGTTTTCTTTGATTTGTTGTTCGTTCATGATAGAAATTGATAATTAATGTAATGCCAGAATTAATTTTTAATTAATTGTCTAAAGATAAAGAGGCATGTAAATTAATCTGGTTATTGTCGTTGTTGTAGTTGTTCTAATTTGAGGATAATCAAATTAGGGAAGTAAGCATGGTTATTTAAATTGTGATAGCTTACTGATTAGGTATCCATGATTGGAACCTATGAATAACAAGTCTGTTAATTCAATATGGATTAGAGAACAGATTATGTGGGAATTTCTAAAGGGGTTCTGAGTTACCCTCTTGTTTGTTAAAGGGCCGAGAGCCCACTTTGTGATGTTTGTTTTCCTGCTGCTTGTGCTGTGATGTGAGCCTGGATGGTTGTTGTGATATGTGGAGGCATGGAGACTTGTGGTTGTGGCAGCGGATGACGCCTAGTGTGGCGAGATGCATCGGTTTATGCATATGGGTGTCGAGGAGGACACCAAGGGTGATGGTATGAGATGAATGTGATGGTTTGATGTTGGTGGTTTGGTTTGGTTGCTTATCTTCTTTACTTTTCCCCACTGCTCAAGGCAGCTGGTCTTGCTTACCCTCTTTCCGAAGGAGGCGAAGACACGCGGGGTATGCCACATGCTTTCCGTGTTTAGCCTCTCGATGTAGGATGGGTCTATGCTCTTTCTATAGGCGGAAAAGACTCGACAGGTAGTATATCTACTCACCGTGTTGAGCCACCTTTGTGTTTAGAAGCATAGAATGTTTTTCTAGAAAGCCTGGGAATGTGGAAAAGTAATTCTGTAATGAATGTTTGATTAAATGGTGAAAATCCACGGGGATGGAGATGCTGGAATTTAAAGGTGATGTGAATCTTAAAAAGGAGCAGTTGTTTTTGAAAGTGATGCCATTTCAGTTTAATGTGGAATTATTCATTCTTAATTAATGTTTAAAGAATTAATTAATGTACAGTGGAACTGATAAATGAGAATGGAGTAATCTAACAAAGCTCTTCATTGTTTGTGTGCTTATAGGATACCTAGTCTTAGAAGTAGCAGCCTGGAGTCTGAGAGACGTTAACTGCAGTTGTATCTAAGACTAGGTAATTCCCATAGTGTGGATGTGGGTTACTTATATATTCTGTACTCTTTGTGTTTCTATACGCTACTCCACCCTATCGGTAAGGGCAACTGACACCCCGGGGATTCTGAGCCATGGGGGGGTGTTTTCCCCAACATTCTGATGGGAGGTTGAATGGCTGACTACCCCCTTTGGCCCCGCTCGCTTCTCTTGGTAGATCCTTGTGCTGGTAGGCACAATGGTTAGTTTTACCCATATATGTGTGTAGAGGGCTGTAATGGCTTGTGGTTATTTCACACACATATACTCTGGATATAGTATCCTATGGAATACTATAGGTGTAACGTGTATAGGCTGTGATGGCTTGAGGATCCTTACTCGGCGTATGGGCTGTGATGGATTGAGGAATAATACTCGACGTATGATACACGTTATACGAGCTATGGTGGCTCCCGGAAACTACCGGGTTACTTTGGTTGTGAGGACAGTGTGGTGCTTCGCCCAGGTGTCTGCGGGAAATCCTTTGTGGTGCACGAGGTGCAGATTGTGGAGCTTAGCCCAGGTGTCTGCGGGCAAGCCTTTGGAGAGAGATGCACATGACGTATGTCGTTGGGGCAAAGCGGCAAACCAGTGGGGAAGTAGTAGCGGGGTACCCTTGATATTATTTACTATATGCTATATTCTTGTATGCGTTACTTGGTGAGAGTAGCCATGGTGAGGTTGGGAACATAGTATACCTGTTTAGATAACGAGTTAGTTTCACTTGTTGTTCACTGGGCTTTAGCATGCTTTCTTTACTCTTGAACGAGAGTCTTGGGGAGGATCCTACTGAGTATACTGTTATACTCACCCTATGTACATATAAACTGTTTTTTCATGTCACTTGGAGCAGGTTGGAGATCAAGCTGGTTACTACTAGCTTACGGTTGGAGGAGGAGCTGTTCGGGCTTGTGGTCACTGTCGTTTTTCTTTCTTTTGGGTACTTTTAGTTTTCCCTTTCAGTTGTAGTACTTTTGCATGACATTTCATATATTTACTTGGTTTCCTTTTTATATTTCAGTTCTGAGTTGGAGTTGATTGGAGTCTATTCTATCTCTCCCTTCTGCTTGTGTTCTCTTAGAGGGTAATGCCTCCCATTTGTACATTATTATACCCTCGGTGCTAGTCGCCAACCCGGGACCTACTGGAGGCGGGACTTGGGGGTCATTATCTCCCTTTTCACATTGCCGGCCCAGGAGGGGTACACTTTGTGGGGAGGGGGTCGTGACAGAGTGGTATCAGAGGTCTGGCTGAGGGGTAGGATGGAGTTTGGAGTTAGGCACAGGTGAGGATGCATGGGATGGTAGGGAAACGATGTCATTCATGTTTAGAAAGTGGGGTAAACACTAGAGACTGGCAGAGACATAGGCGTTCAGGGCCCCCTATGATCTGTTGCACGGACCTTTAAGTTTACGATGGCTACTAAACAAAGTGATACTGGTTGAAGGGTAGAGACCTAGGAAAGGATCATGCATCATTATTCTTTGCGCATGTGTTTGAATGGGTAGACCTTGGGATAGGTAACCAAAAATTAATAAAACAAAATAATTAATTAATTAATGTTGAGTCTTCCATATTCCAGGCTTAGGAGCTCTAACAGTTGTTATTTTACAGGTATGGATCCAGGTCGATGTCCTCATCAGGTTTGCGCCGAAGGTGCCCATCAGGCTGTTCTAGCAGATCGCCGCCGGGTAGAGGTTGACGACGACGACACTTGGAGGAAGACACTCCGAGAGTTTCAGCGCCAGAGTATACAGAAGTATGAGGGCTCTGTTTCAGATGCAGTCACAGAAGACTGGTTGGAGGAGGTCGAGATAGGCTTCAGTTCGATTCATGCTCGGAAGGAACACTGGGTGTCCTTGGTTGTGACGATGTTGCGTGGAGCAGCGAGACAGTGGTGGCTCTTGTTCCTCAGGGATCGTGAGGAGTCAGCGATCTCGTGGGAGGAGTTTCGAGACAGGTTTAGAGTCGAGTTTCTTTCATCGACTGCGAAGGCGTCCAGTCGCCAGGAGCTTCTTACCCTTCGACAGGGGAGCTCCAGTGTTCGAGATTTTGGAATCCATTTCAGGAAACTTCTACGATATGCTTCAGACCTGTTACCAGATGAGGAGGCTAGGGCGAGGCATTTCGAGGAGGCTTTGCGTCCAGAGATCCAGTGCCAGGTCACCCCATTTATGCTGAAGACATATCTTGAGGTGCTGGCGAGGGCAGAGGTTTTTGAGAGGACTTTGACCAGGACCGGATCGTCACGAGAGGGGAATCGTCATGATTTCTCACGAAGCAGAGCTGTGGTCCGGGTTTCCCGGTTTTCAGGGCAGAAGAGTTTTCGTTCACCTGGGGGTATGTCCCAGCCCTTCCCATCTAGTTTCTCCAGAGGAAGCAACTCTCAGGCCTATGCCAAGGGATCAGGCGCTTGTTTTTCTTGTGGTGGTCGTGGTCATCAGCAGTGGGAGTGCCCGACTTTTTAGAGCAGTCATCGTGCACCAGGCGCTCCACTCCAGGTTCCTCCGTTGAGGCAGTTCCAGCCGAGGCAGCAGCAGCAGGTTGCACCAGCTTTAGATCACCCGAGGGTAGATGGAGCAGGCAGAGGACAGCCCCATGACGCTCCCCGTCCTCAGAGAGCAGAGCGCGGCCGTGGTGGTGGTCATCATCAGGGTCAGAGAGGCCGTGGAAGTGGTCGTGGTCAGCTTCATGCTCTAGCGTTGCCAGCCCCAGGCGAGCCAGACGTCGTCCGAGGTACCCTTTGCTTGTTTTCTACCTTGGTGTATGCCTTGTTTGATTCAGGAGCGACACACTCCTATATATCCCCTACCCTTGTCCACGCTTTGGGACTTGAGGTAGAGAGGCTTCCAGTGCCCTTGGCGTTGACTACGCCAGTTGGAGGTTGAGCTAGCTTGTTTGAAGTATGTAGAGACTGTGAGCTAGTGCTGGGCTAGCACCGCTCTTGGGGAGATTTCATATGTTTACGAATACAACCATATGATGTCATTCTCGGCATGGATTGGTTGTATTCGGTGCAGGCTATTGTGGATTGCTACAGGAAGAAGGTCGTTTTCATTGATGAAGACGGAGAGGAAGTAGTGTTTTTTGGTGAGATAGATCCTCAGATGAGTCATAGACGAGTTTCATCCTTATCATCCATGATGGCTTGGATGATGCTGAGTTCTTCAGAGGTTCAACAGTTGTCGTTTCCTAGGGTCGTAGAGGAGTACCCTGATGTCTTTCCAGAAGAGGTTGTATCCTTACCCCCTCGACGAGAGATCGAGTTTGGGATCGAGCTACAGCTAGGAGCGTCTCCTATCTCTATGTCTCCGTACAGGATGGCCCCTTCTGAGTTACGAGAGCTACGTATTCAGCTCGATGGTCTGTTGCGGTGTGGTTTTGTTCGGCCAAGTGTGTCACCGTGGGGTGAACCAGTTTTGTTTGTGAAAAAGGCTGATGGCAGTTTGCGGTTGTGCGTCGATTATCGTCGCTTAAACAAAGTGACAATAAAGAACTGCTATCCTCTCCCGCGGATTGATGACCTATTCGATCAACTGAAGGGTGCAAGTTGATTTTCAAAGATCGAATTGCGGTCAGGATATCATCAGATGCGTGTAAAGGATGAGGATATCCCGAAGACTGCTTTCCGCTGTCGTCATGGGCATTATGAGTTTGTTGTAATTCCATTCGGCGTGATAAATGCTCCAGCTGTTTTCATGGGGTTGATGAATGTTGTGTTCCGTGAATTCCTGGACAAGTTTGTTGTGGTTTTCATCGACGACATCCTTGTATACTCCACATCAGAAGAGGAGCATGCAGAGCATCTACGAGCCGTTTTGGGAGTTCTTCGCCAACATCGGTTGTTTGGGAAGTTGTCTAAGTGTGAGTTCTGGGCTCGAGATGTTCGTTTCTTGGGACATGTTGTGTTCCAACAGGGAGTAGTTGTGGATCCTTCGAAGATAGAAGCAGTGGTGTCTTGTCCAGCCCCCAAGACAGTGTCAGAGGTGCGAAGTTTCCTTGGTCTCGCAGGCTATTATAGGAGGTTTGTGGCTAATTTCTCCCGAGTTGCGACTCATCTGACAGCTTTGACCAGAAAGGATCAAGCGTTCATATGGACTGATCAGTGTCAGACAACTTTCGAGTATCTAAAGGAGAAGTTGGTAAGTGCTCCAGTCCTTTGTCTTCCAACGGAGGGAGTCCAGTTTGATGTTTTCTGTGATGCTTCACATCTGGGGCTAGGCTGTGTTCTTATGCAGCAGAGGTCCGTTGTTTCTTATGGGTATCAGCAGTTGCGTCCCCATGAACGCAACTATGCCACCCATGATCTTGAGTTGGCAGCCGTGGTGTTTGCTCTAAAGTTGTGGAGACATTACCTCATTGGTGAGCACTTTGTGGTTTTCACCGATCATAAGAGTTTGAGGTATGTTTTCTCCCAACGCGACTTGAACTTGAGGCAGCGTCGGTGGATGGAGTTCTTGCAGGAATACGACTTCGAAATATCGTATACACCTGGGAAGGGAAATGTTGTTGCTGATGCACTGAGCCGAAAGTCACGTAATGATGTTGTGCGTGAATCTGGTGATTCCTGGAGAGTGATGGAAGAGCTATTATCTTTGCATCTTGATATGGGAGAAGTTGGGGGAAGAGGTTGTCTTTTCCAGATGACAGTGCAGTCATCCCTGATGCAGAAGGTGGATGAGTCTCAGTTGGGTGATTTAGAGGTGGAAGTTTGGAGAGACAGAGTTGTTTGTGGGGAGGCCCCTGATGGTTGGTCGGAGGATGAACAACACCGAGTGTTATATCATGGAAGGATTTTTGTTCCCTTGGCGATGCGCGAGACCGTTCTCCGAGAGTTCCATAGTTCACCCTTGGCGGTACATCCTGGTGTGACGAAGATGTACCGATCCTTGAGGAGTCGGTTTTGGTGGCCTGGGCTGAAGCATTCAGTTGCAGAATATGTGTCTCAATGTTTAGTCTGCCAGAAGGTGAAGGCCTAACACCGTGTTCCTGGTGGTCTTCTCCAGCACTTAGAGATTCCTCAGTGGAAGTGGGAGGACATCTCAATGGACTTTGTTACAGGTTTACCTCGAGCTCCAGGAGGACATGATGCTATATGTGTGGTAGTGGATCATTTAACTAAATCATCCCACTTCATAGCAATCAAGGAGTCGAGCTTAGTGGAGGTTTTGTCGAGGCAGTATCTGGAGGAGGTGGTGAGGCTTCACGGAGTACCTAGGACGATCATTTGTGATCGAGATCCTCATTTTACCTCTAGGGTGTGGAGAGGTCTCCAACATGATTTTGGATCTCAACTATGTCTTATCACAGCTTTTCATCCTCAAACGGATGGTCAGACAGAGCGAACCATCCAGACTCTTGAAGACATGTTGCGCTCTTGTGTTCTTGATTTTGGAGGTTCATGGGTGAAGCACTTACCCTTGGTAGAATTCGCTTACAATAATATTTTTCACTCTACCATCGGTATGGCACCGTTTGAAGCCTTGTATGGCCGGCCATGCCGTTCTCCGTTGTGCTGGACTGGGGTCGGAGAGTCAGCAATCCTCGGACCAGAACTAGTGCAGAATACAACAGAGATGGTTCAGGTGATTCGTGAGAGGATGAAGACAACACATGATCGTCAGAAATCATATGCTGATCAAAGAAGGAGACCATTAGAGTTTAATGTTGGGGATCATGTGTTTCTAAAGGTGACTCCCCATCATGGGCAGCGAAGGTTTGGTCGTGGAAGTAAGCTTTCTCCCCGGTTTGTTGGGCCTTTCGAGGTGTTAGCTCGTGTTGGATCTGTGGAGTATCGAGTAGCACTTCCCCCTCAGATGAGTCGGATACATGATGTTTTCCATGTATCACAGCTCCGTCGTTATCTTCATGATGAATCTCATGTTATCAATTAGGGAGAGATCGATATTGACGATGATGCAACCTTCGAGGAGCGACCTGTGGAGATCCAAGACCACAAGGAGAAGGTGTTGTGTGGGCGTTCTATCCCCTTAGTTCGTGTCCTGTGGAGACACGGTGGCATGGAGGAGAGTACCTGGGAGCGTGAGTCACATATACGTGCTCAGTACCCAGAGTTGTTTAATGTTTAACTCTTTCCATGTAATGACGTTTCCTTTATGGTTAGACCTTTCATGTTTTATTTATGTACCTTTGATGTGATGTTATGTTTGAATTGTTTGGTTATGGATTATTTGTTTCCATACTCTCGGATGTCGTAGTTTTGTTCCAGCTTTTGAACAACTCATGGTGGTTTTCCCCTGAGAGGTATCTTATGGGGTGGTTGTTCAGACCCCTCTTTTCATCTGGGTTGGTTTTTAATTCTCGAGGACGAGAATGTTTTGAGAGGTATCTAATGTAATGGCCCGGACCTCCCTGGTCCATTACTTTGTGAAAATGTGGTGTTGGAGGTGTTCCGGGAGGACAAGGTGACTTATCCCCCAGCTGCTGCCTACCAGTAGCTCGGTCTACCGGTAGCTGCTGATTACCGGTAGCTGCTGCCTACCAGTAGCTCAGTCTACCGGTAGCTGCTGATTACTGGTAGCTCGGTCTACCGGTAGCTGCTGATTACCAGTAGCTCGGTCTACCGGTAGCTGCTGAGTACCGGTAGCTCGGTCTACCGGTAGCTGCTGCCTACCGGTAGCTCGGTCTACCGGTAGCTGCTGATTACCGGTAGCTCGGTCTACCGGTAGCCGCATCCTACCGGTAGCTGGGTTTACCGGTAGCCATGGCATACTGATAGCTCGGTATACTGGTAGCCGCAGTCCAGCAGTAGCTCGGCTAACACTTTGCCAAATTTCTAGTTCTGTGAACAGTGTTTCTATCGGTGAGGTTCAGTGAACAGTGTTTTTATCGGTGAGGTCCTATCGGTGAACTTCTATCAGTGAGAATCTATCAGTAGACTTGGGTTTCTATCGGTAAGCCTCTATCGGTGAGCTTTTCTTTCCTTTGCCAATTTTTTTAGTTCTGTGAACAGTGTTTCCAGACTTCATAAGAGCTACTGATTCCATACTTTGCCAATTTTCACGGATGAACAGTGTTTCCAGACTTCATAAGAGCTACTGATTCCATACTTTGCCAAATTTCACGAATGAACAGTGTTTCAGACTCCATAAGAGCTACCGATTCCATACTTTGCCAAATTTTGAGTATGTGAACAGTGTTTCCAGCTTCGCAAATTTGACGTTTTCTTTGACGTAAAATACTTTTAAAACCTTATTTTAAGGACTTTAAGTCCGATTCAAAGGCCATAAATCCTATATTAATTATTCCTAAGGCCGGGATGTTTTTACTTGGTCAAACCGCGTGGGTTAATGCGATCCGTTTTTAATGGAGAATAAACCGGATCTTAAACTTTCGCCTCTCTAATTTTTTTTAAAAGGAACGAGATATCATTCTTCGTTGTTCTTCCTCCTGGTTCTCATCTACGAGATGCTAAAACCTTGCAATCATTCTCGTAGGAGTTTCACAATCAAACGTTACTCAGATCAGTTCCGCTCTATTGATGCAACCAAGTTGTGTCGATCGTTCTTCGATATAAGGTATGTTTTATCATCGTTCCTTCGGGGATCACCTTCTCTTGTTATTCCTTCCATATTAGCATGTAATCTCCATGGTTCTAATGGGTTTTCTTGGGGATTGTTGGTACTGTCGTACCGTGGCATCCTCCGGTGGATGCAGCTGTCGTGAGGAGAAGAGGACTGTGACCCGTTGTGTGGATAAAGGACGTCAAGAACTCTTCGAGGTAGGGGATTCATGGCTTCTCTAATTGTATATGTGCAATCGTCGAATTAGCATGATTTATCTCTTTGGATCACAATGAAATTGACCTAATTAAATACTTGAACTGGATTAAAAGAATTGGTTGATCGCATGCTGTTGCTTTATGTCGTGATAACGGTTTGCCTCATGTTTCCTAGATATAGTGATATCTATGTTTTCTTTGATTTGTTGTTCGTTCATGATAGAAATTGATAATGAACGTAAAGCCGGAATTAATTTATTATTAATTGGCTAAAGATAAAGAGGCATGTAAATTAATCTGGTTATTGTCGTTGTTTTAGTTGTTCTAATTTGAGGATAATCAAATTAGGGAAGTAAGCATGGTTATTTAAATTGTGATAGCTTACTAATTAGGTATCCATGATTGGAACCTATGAATAACAAGTCTGTTAATTCAATATGGATTAGAGAACAGATTATGTGGGAATTTCTAAAGGGGTTCTGAGTTACCCTCTTGTTTGTTAAAGGGCCGAGAGCCCACTTTGTGATGTTTGTTTTCCTACTGCTTGTGCTGTGATGTGAGCCTGGATGGCTGTTGTGATATGTGGAGGCATGGAGACTTGTGGTTGTGGCAGCGGATGACGCCTAGTGTGGCGAGATGCATCGGTTTATGCATATGGGTGTCGGGGAGGACACCAAGGGTGATGGTATGAGATGAATGTGATGGTTTGATGTTGGTGGTTTGGTTTGGTTGCTTATCTTCTTTAATTTTCCCCACTTCTCAAGGCAGCTGGTCTTGCTTACCCTCTTTCCGAAGTAGGCGAAGACACGCGGGGGTATGCCACGTGCTTTCCGTGTTTAGCCTCTCGATGGAGGATGGGTCTATGCTCTTTCTATAGGTGGCAAAGACTCGACGGGTAGTATATCTACTCACCGTGTTGAGCCTCCTTTGTGTTTAGAAGCATAGTATATTTTTCTAGAATGCCTGGGAATGTGGAAAAGTAATTCTGTAATGAATGTTTGATTAAATGGTGAAAATCCACAGGGATGGAGATGCTGGAATTTAAAGGTGATGTGATTCTTAAAAAGGAGCAGTTGTTTTTGAAAGTGATGCCATTTCAGTTTAATGTGGAATTCTTCATTCTTAATTAATGTTTAAAGAATTAATTAATGTACAGTGGAACTGATAAATGAGAATGGAGTAATCTAATAAAGCTCTTCATTGTTTGTGTGCTTATAGGATACCTAGTCTTAGAAGTAGTAGCCTGGAGTCTGAGAGACGTTAGCTGCAGTTGTATCTAAGACTAGGTAATGCCCATAGTGTGGATGTGGGTTACTTATATATTCTGTACTTTTTGTGTTTCTATACGCTACTCCACCCTTTCGGTAAGGGCAACTGACACCTCGAGGATTCTGAGCCCTGGGGGGTGTTTTCCCCAACATTCTGATGGGAGGTTGAATGGCTGACTACCCCCTTTGGCCCCGCTCTCTTCTCTTGGTAGATCCTTGTGCTGGTAGGCACAATGGTTAGTTTTACCCATATATGTGTGTAGAGGGCTGTAATGGCTTGTGGTTATTTCACACACATATACTCTGGATATAGTATCCTATGGAATACTATAGGTGTAACGTGTATAGGCTGTGATGGCTTGAGGATCCTTACTCGGCGTATGGGCTGTGATGGCTTGAGGAATAATACTCGACGTATGATACACGTTATACGAACTATGGTGGCTACCAGAAACTACCGGGTTACTTTGGTTGTGAGGACGGTGTGGTGCTTCGCCCAGGTGTCTGCGGGCAATCCTTTGTGGTGCACGAGGTGCAGATTGTGGAGCTTAGCCCAGGTGTCTGTGGGCAAGCCTTTGGAGAGAGATGCACAGGACGTATGTCGTTGGGGCAAAGCGGCAAACCAGTGGGGAAGTAGTAGCGGGGTACCCTTGATATTATTTACTATATGCTATATTCTTGTATGCGTTACTTGGTGAGAGTAGCCATGGTGAGGATGAGAACATAGTATACCTATTTAGATAACGAGTTAGTTTCACTTTTTGTTCACTGGGCTTTAGCATGCTTTCTTTACTTTTGCACGAGAGTATTGGGGAGGATCCTACTGAGTATACTGTTATACTCAATCTATGTACATATAAATTGTTTTTTAAGGTCACTTGGAGCAGGTTGGAGATCAAGCTGGTTACTACTAGCTTAGGGTTGGAGGAGGAGTTGTTCGGGTTTGTGGTCACTGCCGTTTTTCTTTCTTTTGGGTACTTTTAGTTTTCCCTTTCACTTGTAGTACTTTTGCATGACATTTCATATATGTACTTGGTTTCCTTTTTATATTTCAGTTCTGAGTTGGAGTTGATTGGAGTCTATTCTATCTCTCCCTTCTGCTTGTGTTCTCTTAGAGGGTAATGCCTCCCATTTGTACGTTATTATACCCTCGGTGCTAGTCGCCAACCCGGGGCCTACTGGAGGCGGGACTCGGGGGTCATTATCTCCCTTTTCACATTGCCGGCCCAGGAGGGGTACACTTTGTGGGGAGGGGGTCGTGACATCAACAAACCCTTTTGGTTCAAACAAAATGGAGTTACCCAAATAAAAGGTAACAATTTCTCCTAAATTATTTTAATTTATTTTACTTCTCAAACTCTTAAACAATTTTTATTCTGTTATTTGGTAACAAAAACATTATCCTAAATATACTAGGATTTTTTTATGATAATAATTCGAACTAGGGTTACATCCACCTCTATCTAATAGGTGAAGAACATAATGTTTTTGTTTATGGAAAACTAACACCTCACGAAACGATGATTGTTTGATTATATCCTACCGCCTCTCATGGTGGCCATTATGATGAAATTGTATTTATATATGATATTTATTAATTTTCTTGTTTCTTTTTCTTCTGTAATTTCTATTTATATCATACTTTTATGGTTTCTTTTATCGGTAAACATGATAATTTCATTTGAGAAAGTACGAACTATCACCCCTCAAAGTGATATGACTCGTTCTAACCACATATGGTATTTATAAAGGATAGATTTAATGATATTATATATTATATAATTCTGGAATTATAATACTACATTGTATAATTATTTTTTAATTACATTAAATATGAAATAGAAATGGAAGCAGCATTCATGCCTACATACGGTTTACCGTCTCCATGAACTGTGCATTTCATTTCTTACCTATAGAGGTTATGTACTATTATAAATACATGTATATAATAGATATATATGATATATATGATATCTACATCATGATTATAATTCTAGATATAATGGACTATTGATCAAATGGACAACTTTTTAATATAAGATGTTCATTTTTGACTCAAGTACCAAATATCGACAAAACGCCCATTATTAACATAAATGATTACATAATGTTTATAGCATGGTAATAATTGATATATAAAGAATTATAAAATTTAAAAAGGTTCTTAAGAAGTATAAATTAACTGTAGTTTATTATTCAAGAGATATAAGAATGATCGAGTCAAGTCGGACCCGAGGTAAGGGATTTCCTTATCTCACTTTTAATTCTGTGAGACTTCAATTTTTCGCCACTTATTCATTTCATGTGGTGTTTTGTGTACCTCCATTTGATATATATTATCATGATTCTTATTATATTCATGGTGTTTTTTGATTAATTTTGTGGTTATTAACTTTTGTTCATACGACACAGTTGCTACACAAATTGTTAAAGGGTTTCATCTCACTTTTTATTCCCGTGAGATTCTTGATATATTTGCCACTATTTCTTTTTGTGTGGTGTATGTACTGCCCATGATGGTACTAATTAATTAATATACCTTAATTTATTAGTATTTACATCTTCATTGTATGATCCTTCTTTTATGTGGTGTATGTTTGGAAAGTTACCAAATCGGTAAGGGAACCTTTCACCCTCCTCTTTTTAAATGACTTCTTTTTGTTGTGTCTTTTAATTAACATATTATTATGTTAGGATATGTTCTTCTATATAATTGTTGATGTAAAATAAATTTCCAATTGATGAGATTCCATTTTGGTCTCATCATCTCATTTTCTAAATTTTAATGTGACGCCGTTAGGCTGTCGAATATTTACAAGGGAACTTCTTAACCCAATTTCGATTCATTGGGTTCAACATGTAATTATTGAATATGTCATCCTATGAATATTTTTGAATGACCTATGATTTCTATACACATAATATACACTTATATTGTGTGTATTTATATTTGTCACAGATAATTATGAGATTGATATATCCTTAATTTAAGGATACCAGCTTTATAAGGGATTTCATCCCAATTTTCATTTCCATTTAGACTTCATTGTTGTTATGACGCAATTCACTCTTATATGGTGTATATACTGTCTTTTGAAATATTATATCATGAATCTCTTTATTCTCATGATATTAAAATGTTCTAATTAAATGTTATTCCTCAATTATTTGTATTCAGGAGTCTCTCATTTTGTTAAAAACTCTTTAACAAAAATATCATTTTAAATGTTTTAAAGATTTATTATTCAAAATATTTATCTTTAATGTCCATGTTTTAAAAATATATTTCAGTATTTATTTATATGGAAATTAATGTTTTGAAATTATAAATCAATTAAAAGCTTCAAAGTGGGATGGGACACTTTGATTTAGAAATATCCTTTTAAATGGTTTCTGAAAATGGATTGATTATTTCAATATCTTGAAATTACTTCTTATGAATTCAAATGAAATTTTATTAGTGAAACGTTTATATTTGGAATATTTTATGTGTTGTGATGGTACTTGGAAATTTGACGGGTCGTTACGTGATAAACAATATGAAGGGTGGTGCCATGAAAACCAGGACGGTTGGTTATGTTATAACCACCAATGCATTGGGTATGTGTAACACCCCAAGCTTCCACGGTACGTTTCCCTTCGAATAATGCGATAGCGTGTGTTGTACGCAACCTCGAGTTCTAACACACACCACAACTAATTAAACTAGCCGTTGTGAATAGTAATACCTACTTTTTGAAATCATATATATTTTATACTTCAAAATGGACTTCATTTTTGGATTCGGAATATTGAAATTAGCCTAGGGTGAAATTTTGGTACTTTTCGGATAACTTTTATATTTTGATGAATAGTGAAAATTACTAAATTTTAATTAAAAACAACTTTTTTTAATCAAAATAATTAATAGTGATAAATTGTGAATTTGAGTGGTTTTAAAGTATATTTAGAATATATTTTTACCATTTAATATAATGTTGGTCATTGGACATAATTTTACAATTAAACCGAACATAAACAAGTGTCAATGTTTTTATAGTTATTATCTCTTAAAAACACGCTTTTTGTTTTGACAGCGGGAATTAATTTTAAATTAATTTCTGCCACTTCTGTGTTTTGAATTTAGGAAAATGGATTCCATATTTGGAATCAGGATGTTCAAATTGTGTAAATAGATAACTTTTATTTTTAGACATTTTGAATAGTTACTGTGGTAAATATTTTATTTATCATGGTTAAAGGGTAAATCCGGTAAATAAGGGTTAAAAAATAATATTATAATAATACAAAATTACCCTAAAACGTGTCCTAACCTTATTGGTGGACACATACCCGACCATGGTCATCCTTGGGTCAATTTGGGGACCCCTTGGAGCCACTTGTATGTGGTAGGGACACATTATATTAATAAAGTTAAAATAAAAATAAAAATGGCATAAGCTTACATCTTTTAGAAGAACAATTTTCACATAGGGTTATACATGTTGTATTTTCGATTATAAATATTCATTAGAAAGATAAAAAGATTTCCTACATAATGATATTTTATTTATAATTTTTAGACATTAAATAATTTATTTTATTTATGACACAATGATGATGCAGTAATTACAATAATAGTGAAAAATTAAAATAATTGATATTATGAATACCCAAATAAATATAATATGAAACTTTTAATGAATTAAACTAATTTTCTAGGATAATATGATATATTAGGATTGATTTAATTGACTTTGTTCGAAGTAATCAATCTGTTATGAGTTTCACAAAAATAAACTATTGAATAGTGTCAAAATTGACATAAAAGAGTTCTTAAAACAAATATTATATTATTAATTGATATTAAATTCCTAAAAATATAAGGTTCGGCCAAGAAACATATATTATGATAGGTTCATCATTAATGGACCACTTGGGGGTCGCTTGGATGTATATAGTAAGTTTATTAACCATATTTTATAAAAATACAAAGAGACATTGTAAAAGTGAAACTAATTAATTTAGAGTTAATACTTAAAGATAAGGTTAATATAAGTACCCAAACCTGTCTAAATTCTATTGGATGAGTTGTTTTCGACCCATCCCCACCTCAACATTTGAATAGTCATCTTTGGATCCATTGGAAACCGAATATGAATTTATTATAAATTAATATTTCTAGCTTTTCCAATGGTGCCCCTCACCCCTCTTATAAAAAGGGCACTCCTCCTTCTCATTTCCTCACACCTCTCAAGCCACTTGGCTCGTCCAAACTCTGCCCAAATAAGCTCCCCACATTCCTATCCTCCTCCTTGAAGCTTCCCCTTAGGCAGAAAGCTTTTCAAGAAGTCCTTTGGTTCCAACCAAAGTGAGTTACCTAAATTAAAGGTAACGATTTCTCTTAAATTATTTTCATTTATTTTGCTTCTTCAACCCCCAAACTCTTTTTATTTCCTTTCTTTTGTAACAACACCAGTATCCTCAATATACTAGGATGTTGTTATAATAAGGATTCAAACTACACATACACACAACTCCATCTAATGGATGATGAACATAATGTTTCTGTGGATGGCAAACTAACGCCTCACGAAACGATGATTGTTCAAATACATCTTACCGCCTCTCATGGTGGCCATTATGATGGCACTGTAATTAAATATGATATTAATGATATATATTTTATATATAATCTTATGAAATTCCATTTTATTTCATACCATTATTCGTTTCATGTTGTATATACATACGATAATTTCATTTGACGAAGTGCGGACTACCGCCCCCTTAAAATGATATGACTCGTTCATACCACACATGGAACGTATAAAGGATGGTGTTAATGAACTTAAGTAACATATATAAAATATTATATTATACTGGAATAGTAATATACCTATGTATCATTTGGATTCGATTCTTTTAAAATAAAAATTAAATGGAAATAGCGTTCGTGCGTACGTACGGACTACCGTCTCCACGAACGCGATGAGATTCATTATCCATCGTATCCATTCAAGTATAATTATCATTTAATGATTTAAAAATGATGTTTAAGGACTTGATATCATTTTGGATATGAATAAGATACAACAAACATGACTTATGTAACAAAAAATATAAAGAAAATGAGTAAGTTAACACCTGAAACGACGATAATACTAAGATATTATTATCAAATCAATATTAAAAGATCATATATGATATCATATTAAGGTATATGATTCTTGTATAATTTAGTAACAATTATTTCACTATTATACAGGAGGTTAACCTACCCCAACCAAGGAAAAGTACAAGGTAAGGGTTTACTTTACAACCTCTTCATTATCCAAGGTTGTTTATACGTAATAATCTACTGGGATCTCTTTATCATCCACATCCATGTTTCTTAAAAATGCATTTCAAAACATTTTTACTATTTACTAGAATATGAGTTAAAGTCATTTATACCCTTTTTGACTTTTATAAGTGGTTAATAAAGGAATCTTTCGGTCGTATTCAAAACAAGGTCCTTTTTAACCTTTTCGACAGAATTGAGGTAAGAATGTTTTTTTTAACTTATACGGCGGGTGCGGTTATTTTCCGCCGTTATAAAATCGTCGAAGCTTTCCATAAAAGCTTATAAGAATATTTTCAAAGAAAATGTTTTATTTTATATGGACCTTAAATGATTTCAAAATAAAAGGAGATACTTCTTTAAAAAGAATTTTGATTTCATCTATGTCAACATCCTTTGCTGGATTTTAAGATTATTTGAAGTTGATTTATTATGATACAAAACTTCTATATTGTATTGAAGGTTTTGTGATATGTTTGACTGTGGATGTGCTATTTTTATACCATTCATAGTTTATGGTGAAATTATTGACATTTCGTATGCTAGTTTTAATACGAATGTTTATGTTATGTTTAAACCTTTTCATATGGGAATTAATTGGACTTAATAAGTGACGGGTGGAGCCCGCTATAGCTCCTCGATGCATCGGTAGGTCTCATGAGACAAACTAGTGTCTTGGCACAAGGCCTTGGAAAAATCTTATTTGTAGTCTTGGCACGAGGCCTTGACTATGTGGTTATGATAGTCTGGCATTATGCATTCCAACATTATGAAAGTGGTTATTGATATTACATGTGATTATTCGATTAGTAGAATATCCATGTGAATAAGTAAATGGCATTATTTCATTTTACTTTTTCCATACTATGTTGAAGTTCAATTTTAAAAGGCTTTTGTTTTAGTAATTCATTGCCTTAAATGTTTATGATTATTTTTAATGTTCCGCTATATTGTTATCCTTACTGGGCATTTGAGCTCACCCCTTTTCTATGTTTTATTTTTCCCAGGTAGTGAAGAAGTAAATTATGAATGACTTGCAGGGATATTATGAGGGGTTAATAGTGTGGATATGATGACTTTGTTGTTGTAGTAGTTTTTCACTTTGAAATGTAATGTAAAACTTTATGATTATATCTAGTGTTTCCAAGGCTACTAAACCAATCGGTCTTTCGGGATTTGATCTTTCTTGTGATCATGCCAATGTTATGTAATAATGCACCGACTCTAGGTAGCTGGGGTCGGGGCGTTACAGTTGGTATCAGAGGAAGTTTAGTACAAACCTTGGAAGCTAGATTTAGATAAACTCTGATTAGAGCACGTAGACCTAAGATGAACTTTGAGGATTAGTATAGAAGAACTTCCTAGAATTTTGGTATTGTAGAGATTTTGTGAGTTTTCTGAGCAATACATCCCAGTCTGGATACGAGCAGGTAGAGGCGGCTCTGGCACAGATGTACCTAGGGGTAAAACCCGAAAACACCGCTTTGAGCTAGACTCGAACGGGAACTGGTGCACGAAAACGGGCCTTGCTGCACTCTTGGTTACGACACTCCCGGGGGATATGCTTAGGATAATTCTCATTTTCTTTACAAACCATTATGAAGGGTTTATGAGTATATACTTCCTCAAAGAAAACATTCTTATGATTATGGATTATATCCATAAATAGTTCAATTTATGTTAAGTGTTTTATAAGTATGAGATTATGTATTTTGATTCATAAACTGATATAGTTTATGCCATTGTTTAGAAATGGCGCCTAGTGGAAGAAATGGAAACTGTATCAATGCACGCACTCCATGTAGGGATTGGCCTCCTGCTCAAGATAATTATAGTGGGGCTGGTGATGCAACTGGTGCCGATCAGCTAATCACCATACTGGGACAACTTACTCAGGTTATGAATAATAACCTTACCCGTATGGTGCACCCTGATCCGCAGCGTGGAGGATCAATGTTAGATCGATTCATGAGGAAACAACCACCAACGTTCAATGGGAGTACAAATCCCTTAGTAGCTGAGCAATGGATAAATTCCCTAGAGAAAATATTTCAGGCTTTGGGTAGCAGTGAAAGGGAAAAAGTTATCATGGCAGTTTACCGCCTCACTGGAGATGCTGATCAATGGTGGTCATTGATTCAAAATATGAAGGAAGATGATGAAGTATCAAATATGTAGTGGAGGGAGTTCAAAGATCTGTTTTTAGAAAAATACTTCCCTTGCGACCATCGAGCAGATATGGAAAGGAAATTTCTCAGTCTGAGACAAAAGGAGGATGAGAATGTCACAAAGTATGAGGCTAACTTTACAAGGTTAGCGAGGTACGCTGGTGATTATATTCGCAACCCAAGAAGTAAGATTGATCGTTTCTTTGATGGGTTAAAACCATTTCTCCGTCGAGCATTAGTCTCACAATCCTTTTCATCGTACGAAGACATTTTCTCATGTGCTATCAAGACCGAAAATGAATTCTCTAAGTCTTATGACTTTAAAGCAAAGCAAGAGAAGAAGAGACCTGCTGGTCAATCTGGGAATGGAAATAAGGGGAAGAAGGGAAAGGTTGAATATCCATCTTGTGGTAAATGCGGGAAGAAACATCCTGGTACTTGCTTAAAGGGAATGGGAGTCTGTTACAAGTGTGGTGAAAAAGGCCACCAAGCTCATGATTGCAAGGGGAAGAAGGAAGCTACCAACGTTCAGTGCTACAATTTCAGGGAGATGGGGCATTATGCAAATGCATGTCCTAAGCGTCAGGAGAACTTACCTCAGAAAAGGCCAAGGGATCAAGGCCAGGCTTATGCTATCACTACTGCTGAGGTAGAAGCTCCGAAAGACGTGGTGGCAGGTAATTTAATGGTTTCCTCAAGTTTAGCAAATGCATTATTTGATTCTGGATCATCGCATTGTTTCATATCTTCCCAGTTTTCTAAGAAAATTAGATATTTCCAATTTGATTTAATAAGGGAGTTGTCAGTTAAAACTCCTAAGGGAAGTATCATTGCAACAAAGTTTTGTGAATTAGTCCCCATTAGAGCACATAAATTTTCTTTATCTGCTGATCTCATCGTCATACCTATGATTGAGTTTGATATAATCCTCGGTATGGATTGTCTTTCGGACTATGATGCGAAGATTTATTGTAAGAAGAAAGAGGTTACGATTCTTGATGATAATGATAAGGAACACCTTATTTTTAGAGCAGAATCGTCACCACCTAATTCTTATTTAGATCCACCCCCAGTAGCTCAACTTAATTCAATTATTGGGGAGGAAGAGAATGAAATAACTATCGGTGAGGAAAGGAATGTTCAAATAGAGAATGTACCTGTTGTGAAAGAATTTGTAGATGTTTTTCCGGAAGATTTACCTGGACATCCTCCAAAACGAGAAGTTGAGTTTTCTATTGATTTGATTCCTGGATCAAGGCCTATATCGAAGACCCCTTATAGAATGGCCACTGTAGAGTTAGTCGAACTAAAGAAACAACTAGAGGAATTGAGTAATAAGGGATTTATTTGCCCTAGTGTTTCTCCATGGGGAGCCCCTGTTCTTTTTGTTAAAAAGAAAGATGGATCTATGAGGTTATTTATCGACTACAGGGAAATCAATGCTATAACGATAAAGAACAAGTATCCCTTACCTCGTATTGATGATTTATTTGACCAACTGCATGGAGCTCAATACTTTTCAAAGATTGACCTTTGATCTGGATACCATCAGTTCTGTGTGAAGAAGGAAGACATTCCGAAAACAGCATTTCGAACCAGGTACGGGCATTACGAGTTTACTGTAATTCCGTTTGGATTGACTAATGCACCCTCTGTATTCATGGATCTAATGAATAGAATTTTCAAGGAGTATCTCGATGAATTTGTGGTGGTATTTATTGATGATATCTTGGTATACTCCAAAACCTACGAAGATCATGAAAATCACTTGCGCATTATCTTGAAGACTCTGAGGAGGCATGAATTATATGGGAAGTTTAGCAAGTGTGAATTCTGGCTTCAGGAGATTTCTTTTCTTGGCCATATTGTCTCAAAAGATGGAATCTCTGTTGATCCTTCTAAGACCAAGGCAATCCAAGAATGGCCAGCACCTACGAGTATAACTGAGGTACGCAGTTTTATTGGTCTGGCAGGTTATTATCGACGTTTCGTCCAGAATTTTGCCCTATTGGCTAACCCATTAACGAAGCTCACACGTAAAGGGGTTAAATTTGTTTGGACAAAAGAGTGTGAAGAATGTTTCGAAGAACTGAAGAGAAGATTAGTCAATGCTCCTATATTGACTCTACCATCGGGGAATGATGGGTTCGTTATTTATAGTGATGCATCGAAGAAAGGACTTGGCTGTGTCCTTATGCAGAATGATAGAGTTATTGCCTATGCATCACGACAGTTGAAAATTCATGAACAAAACTATCCTACTCATGATCTTGAGTTAGCAGCTGTGATCTTTGCTTTGAAGATATGGATGCACTACCTCTATGGTGAAAAATGTGAGATTTATACTGATCACAAGAGTTTGAAGTATATTTTCTCACAAAAAGAACTCAACATGAGGCAAAGGAGATGGCTTGAATTACTCAAGGATTATGATTGCACGATACACTACCACCCGGGGAAAGCAAACAAGGTGGCAGATGCTTTGAGTAGAAAAGACCATGTAGTTTTGAACATGATGATAATGGAAAGGGATCCAATTTTCGTGGATCTAGTAAGGATGGACATGGGTATAACCAGGGAAGGTGAAAAATCAATGCTTTTTCAAATGGTTGCCAAACCATCTTTAATAGAAAGGATTAAGAGTTCTCAGACCAATGATGAAGAATTCCAAAAGAAGATTAAAGCTGTGAATGATGGGAGATTGAGAGACTTTGTGTATGAATATGGAATTTTGAAATTCGGGAAGAGACTTTGTGTTCCCAATATACCTGATCTAAAAAGGGAATTGCTGGATGGTGCTCATAGTTCCAATTTTACTTATACACCCTGGGAGCACCAAAATGTATAGAGATTTGAAGGAACATTTTTGGTGGGACAACATGAAGAGGGAGATTGCTGATTTTGTGTCAAGATGTATGGTTTGTCAACAAGTGAAAGCTGGAAGGAAATATCCTGGAGGAGTCATGCAACCTCTTCCCATACCGGAGTGGAAATGGGACAATGTTACGATGGACTTTGTCATGGGGCTACCAAAGACTCCTAGAAGGAACGATGCAATATGGGTTATTGTTGATCGTCTTACCAAGACATCACATTTTCTTGCTATAAGAGAAGATCTACCCCTGGAACGTCTAGCAAGACTATATATTAATGAAGTTGTGAGACTTCATGGAGTACCCCTATCGATTATTTCTGATCGTGATCCCCGTTTTACTTCAAGATTCTGGAAAAGTCTTCAGAAATCCCTGGATACTGAACTTCATTTGAGCACTGCTTACCACCCTCAGACAGACGGACAATCAGAACGGACTATTCAAACCTTAGAAGACATGTTGAGATCTTGCTCACATGACTTTCAGGGTATGTGGGATCAATATTTACCTTTGGTAGAATTTTCCTATAATAATAGCTTCCATTCGACTATTCAGATGGCACCATATGAAGCGTTATACGGAAAGAGATGTCGTACACCAACCTGTTGGGATGACGTTGTTGAAAGAAAACTTGTAGGCCCAGAACTGGTGGAGGAAACGGTGGAAAAGGTGAAAGTAATCCAAAATCACATCAAAGCAGCTCAAAGTAGGCAGAAGAGCTATGCCGATAATCGAAGGAAGGATTTGGAATTTCAAGTCGGTGATCATGTTTTTCTGAAGGTATCTCCGTGGAAGGGAGTCATACGTTTTGGTAAGAAAGGTAAATTGAGTCCCAGGTACATCGGACCTTTCGAAATTCTAGAATGAATTGGGGTTGTAGCTTATCGATTGGCAATGCCGCCAAGTCTCTCCAAAGTTCACGATGTGTTCCACGTATCTCTATTGAGGAAATACATGCCTGATCCGACGCATGTACTCACCTATGAGGAATTAGATCTGGAACCCGATCTGTCTTATTGCGAAGAGCCCGTCAAGATTCTTGATACGAGAGAACAAGTGCTGAGAAACCGGACGACGCGTCTGGTAAATGTTTTGTGGAGAAATCATAAGATGGAAGAGGCAACGTGGGAACCCGAGGAACTTATGATGAAGAACCACCCGAGTCTTTTTATGCAGTAATACCCTAGAAATTGCGAGGACGCAATTATTTGAAGGAGGGGAGAATGTAACACCCCAAGCTTCCACGGTACGTTTCCCTTCGAATAATGCGATAACGTGTGTTGTACGCAACCTCGAGTTCTAACACACACCACAACTAATTAAACTAGCCGTTGTGAATAGTAATACCTACTTTTTGAAATCATATATATTTTATACTTCAAAATGGACTTCATTTTTGGATTCGGAATATTGAAATTAGCCTAGGGTGAAATTTTGGTACTTTTCGGATAACTTTTATATTTTGATGAATAGTGAAAATTACTAAATTTTAATTAAAAATAACTTTTTTTAATCAAAATAATTAATAGTGATAAATTGTGAATTTGAGTGGTTTTAAAGTATATTTAGAATATATTTTTACCATTTAATATAATGTTGGTCATTGGACATAATTTTACAATTAAACCGAACATAAACAAGTGTCAATCTTTTTATAGTTATTATCTCTTAAAAACACGCTTTTTGTTTTGACAGCGGGAAATAATTTTAAATTAATTTCTGCCACTTCTGTGTTTTGAATTTAGGAAAATGGATTCCATATTTGGAATCAGGATGTTCAAATTGTGTAAATAGGTAACTTTAATTTTTAGACATTTTGAATAGTTACTGTGGTAAATATTTTATTTACCATGGTTAAAGGGTAAATCCGGTAAATAAGGGTTAAAAAATAATATTATAATAATACAAAATTACCCTAAAACGTGTCCTAAACTTATTGGTGGACACCTACCCGACCATGGGCATCCTTGGGTCAATTTGGGGACCCCTTGGAGCCACTTGTATGTGGTAGGGACACATTATATTAATAAAGTTAAAATAAAAATAAAAATGGCATAAGCTTACATCTTTTAGAAGAACAATTTTTACATAGGGTTATAAATGTTGGATTTTCGATTATAAATATTCATTAGAAAGATAAAAATATATCCTACATAATTATATTTTATTTATAATTTTTAGACATTAAATAATTTATTTTATTTATGACACAATGATGATGCAGTAATTACTATAATAGTGAAAAATTAAAATAATTGATATTATGAATACCCAAATAAATATAATATGAAACTTTTAATGAATTAAACTAATTTTCTAGGATAATATGATATATTAGTATTGATTTAATTGACTTTTTTCGAAGTAATCAATCTGTTATGAGTTTCAAAAAAATCAACTATTGAATAGTGTCAAAATTGACATAAAAGAGTTCTTAAAACAAATATTATATTATTAATTGATATTAAATTCCTAAAAATCTAAGGTTCGGCCAAAAAACTTATATAATGATAGTATCATCATTAATGGACCACTTGGGGGTCGATTGGATGTATATAGTAAGTTTATTAACCATATTATATAAAAATACAAAGAGACATTGTAAAAGTGAAACTAATTAACTTAGAGTTAATACTTAAAGATAAGGTTAATATAAGTACCCAAACCTATCTAAATTCTATTGGATGAGTTGTTTTCGACCCATCCCCACCTCAACATTTGAATAGTAAACTTTGGATCCATTGGAAACCGAATATGAATTTATTATAAATTAATATTTCTAGCTTTTCCAATGGTGCCCCTCACCCCTCTTATAAAAAGGGCACTCCTCCTTCTCATTTCCTCACACCTCTCAAGCCACTTGGCTCGTCCAAACTCTGCCCAACTAAGCTCCCCACATCCCTCTCCTCCTCCTTGAAGCTTCCCCTTAGGCAGAAAGCTTTTCAAGAAGTCCTTTGGTTCCAACCAAAGTGAGTTACCTAAATTAAAGGTAACGATTTCTCTTAAATTATTTTAATTTATTTTGCTTCTTCAACCCCCAAACTCTTTTTATTTCCTTTATTTTGTAACAACAACAGTATCCTCAATATACTAGGATGTTGTTATAAGAAGGATTCAAACTACACATACACACAACTCCATCTAATGGATGATGAACATAATGTTTCTGTGGATGGCAAACTAACGCCTCACGAAACGATGATTGTTCAAATACATCTTACCGCCTCTCATGGTGGCCATTATGATGGAACTGTAATTAAATATGATATTAATGATATATATTTTATATATAAGCTTCTGTAATTACATTTTATTTCATACCATTATTCGTTTCATGTTGTATATACATACGATAATTTCATTTGAGGAAGTGCGGACTACCGCCCCCTTAAAATGATATGACTCGTTCATACCACACATGGAACGTATAAAGGATGGTGTTAATGAACTTAAGTAACATATATAAAATATTATATTATACTGGAATAGTAATATACCTATGTATCATTTGGATTAGATTCTTTTAAAATAAAAATTAAATGGAAATAGCGTTCGTGCGTACGTACGGACTACCGTCTCCACGAACGCGATGAGATTCATTCTCCATCGTATCCATTCAAGTATAATTATCATTTAATGATTTAAAAATGATGTTTAAGGACTTGATATCATTCTGGATATGAATAATATACAACAAACATGACTTATGTAACAAAACATATAAAGAAAATGAGTAAGTTAACACCCGAAACGACGATAATACTAAGATATTATTATCAAATCAATATTAAAAGATCATATATGATATCATATTAATGTATATGATTCTTGTATAATTTAGTAACAATAATTTCACTATTATACAGGAGGTTAACCTACCCCAACCAAGGAAAAGTACAAGGTAAGGGTTTACTTTACAACCTCTTCATTATCCAAGGTTGTTTATACGTAATAATCTAATGGGATCTCTTTATCATCCACATCCATGTTTCTTAAAAATGCATTTCAAAACATTTTTACTATTTACTAGAATATGATTTAAAGTCATTTATACCATTTTTGACTTTTATAAGTGGTTTATAAAGGAATCTTTCGGTCGTATTCAAAACAAGGTCCTTTTTAACCTTTTCGACAGAATTGAGGTAAGAATGTTTTTTTTAACTTATACGGCGGGTGCGGTTATTTTCCGCCGTTATAAAATCGTCGAAGCTTTCCATACAAGCTTATAAGAATATTTTCAAAGAAAATGTTTTATTTTATATGGACCTTAAATGATTTCAAAATAAAAGGAGATACTTCTTTAAAAAGAATTTTGATTTCATCTATGTCAACATCCTTTGATGGAATTTAAGATTATTTGAAGTTGATTTATTATGATACAAAACTTCTATATTCTATTGAAGGTTTTGTGATATGTTTGACTGTGGATGTGCTATTTTTATACCATTCATAGTTTATGGTGAAATTATTGACATTTCGTATGCTAGTTTTAATACGAATGTTTATGTTATGTTTAAGCATTTTCATATGGGAATGAATTGGACTTAATAAGTGACGGGTGGAGCCCGCTATAGATCCTCGATGCATCGGTAGGTCTCATGAGACAAACTAGTGTCTTGGCACAAGGCCTTGGCAAAATATTATTTGTAGTCTTGGCACGAGGCCTTGACTATGTGGTTATGATAGTCTGGCATTATGCATTCCAACATTATGAAAGTGGTTATTGATATTGCATGTGATTATTCGATTAGTAGAATATCCATGTGAATAAGTAAATGGCATTATTTCATTTTACTTTTTCCATACTATGTTGAAGTTCAATTTTAAAAGGCTTTTGTTTTAGTAATTCATTTCCTTAAATGTTTATGATTATTTTGAATGTTCCGCTATATTGTTATCCTTACTAGGCATTTGAGCTCACCCCTTTTCTATGTTTTATTTTTCCCAGGTAGTGAAGAAGTAAATTATGAATGACTTGTAGGGATATTATGAGGGGTTAATAGTGTGGATATGAAGACTTTGTTGTTGTAGTAGTTTTTCACTTTGAAATGTAATGTAAAACTTTATGATTATATCTAGTGTTTCCAAGGCTACTAAACCAATCGGTCTTTCGGGATTTGATCTTTCTTGTGATCATGCCAATGTTATGTAATAATGCACCGACTCTAGGTAGCTGGGGTCGGGGCGTTACAGTATGGAAGTCAGCTATATGGCTATTCCATTTAGTGATATGTGTAGAAGTCAACTGTATGGTTATTCCATTTATGTATGTTTATGTCCCAAGTTACCCTTATATGTTATGTGTTCTTTATATGGGTTTTATGGTAATCTTTTGGTTACAAAAGGGTAAGTAATGATCTTCTATTTAGTGAAGAGTATTTACTACTTCATAAACCTGAAAAGTATTACTTATGATAAAGTATTCATGGTATACCTTTTGTTTTGAAAAAATATCAGTTTTCCTTCTTTTCGTATCCCTTACTGAGCTTTTATGTTCATCCCATGTTTTGGAAAAAAAATCATAGTACATAATGTGGAATAACGTCAAGGATGGGATGAAGTAAAAGTCATGTTTTCATTAACATAGACCTAGACATAACTCTTCTTTTTAAGATTTCATGTTTTTAAAAAAAGTGGAAACTGTTTAGAAGTGTCTACTTTATAATCTTTTGAGATGTAATAGTTATGTCCTAATTCTCTAAAACTATATACCTGAAAAGATCTTCAATGTGAATTATTCATTTAATTTAATATTATGTAAGGTTTTAAAGCCCGTTCCTTATAGATTTCATGTGTGGTTATATTAACCTTTTAGGATATAATAATATTTATATATGACTATAGATGATCTTAGGATCATTGTATTAGACAACACATTGATGTTTTGATTAATGACATCTTAGTGTGATTGATGATTTTATTATGAGTCATTTTATTAGGTTGAAATGTATTTAATTTTTTTCTGAGATGAAATATATAAATACATTTTTTTTAATAAAAATATTGATACTAATAAAATTTATAGAAATTATGGTCTTTGATATTGAAGATATTATAGGAAACCATGTTTTATCATATAGATTTCCAAATTTTCAAAAAAAAAATGATTTAGTGACTAAGTTATTAATATTAATTACAAAAAATATATATCCTAATAATTTTGGTCTATAAATATGGAAAATATTATTTAAAAATGTGGTTTAAAGTATTCTTTTATTTTTAGTTTATTTCAGAATGATTTAGTATGTGTATTAATGTATAATTTTATTGATGAATGTATTTTTTTCATCATATGATGGTTTACACGTTTTGGAATAAGTATTACCATGTAACAACCATTTTGGTGTGTTATAATGATTAATGATTGATGCAATATTATTATTATCAATTTTATGGTTATGTGGTCTTTAAAAGATGATTTTAGTGCATCAACCTAGCAAAAATCATCTCGAATACTAATAGTTTAGAGAAAATGATGTGATTGTGGTGGATAATGAAAAAAAAGATGAAAATATACTAAAAAAGTATGAACATTTTCATATTCATTTTTTTAATAAGTTAAAATATTTTTTCAACCCTATGAAAAGGATCATGAGATTTTTTTTAATATATCCCTCTTTTCAGATGAAATCAATTAACTTTTCCAGTCCTCCTTATTTTATGGTTTTATCTTAATCAACATTCTATTACTCAGTAAATATATTTTCATCAATGAAATTCATCACTCTCAACCATTATTTTTTATTTAAAATATTATACTAAATTTAAATCATCACTTCTCAACTATGTTCTCCTATTCCAAACCCTAATATGTGTTATTTCAATGAACTATTGTACGTCCAGAAATCATTAATCAAGATGATTTTTTGATTACCCATTTTTATATGGGTTTTGAAAAAAAAGGCATTTTCAAATTTCCAAATTTTGATTACTATGATATATATATATAAAATAGTGGGGGAATTTTATCATGGTGGTATATAACGTAATTCCACAATATAATTGAAATTTAAACCATATTTAAAAGCATATTCAACAAACAACATAGAGCATAAACAACATGAAATATATAAGACATTTATAACATAGATATTAAATTGATCGGTGTGGGCAGTATTAAATAAATAAATATATATATCCATGTAAATATAAATTATTCATAAATTCTACGAATCTTATCAATTAATTTTTAGTTACATAATATTATTTTTCAAAAATACGTTTTCCTCCAAATATACTCTTATTGAATTACATGAGAAATATTATAATTTAATTATAGGAAATTAGGAAATTTAAAATGTTGAAAATAAGACAATTTTAGATATTTAATTATCAAAATTTACCATTGTTTAAATACTGTGATTTGTTTTTGGAAAATATTGATTTTTTATTGAAGAGTGAAAAATGAAAATTTTTATAATGATATCATTTTTTATAATAAATTCAAAAATTTAGAAGGACCATTATGTTTATAATATGATTTCACGTGAAATAAATATTAATTATTTTTATTTAGTATTATTTATTTCATTTAAATCAACTTCATATTTGTTTTTAATATAAGTTTCTCTATGGGATTAAAAATTATTTTTCTCAAAAAAAAATTTAATTGTATAATGCTTCCCCATTTTAATAAATTAAAAATACCTAATGTTGAATTTTTTAAATTTAATTTACAGAATATATATATATATATATATATATATATTAATTTGTTTTCACAAAATTATTTTTTTTGTCATAGAGTTACCATTATATCATATTTTCTACGAAAATACAAATATTGTAAACCTGTTTTTTCAATTAATCTGGTTGGTTTATTTATTATTATTATTTTAACTTCTATTATTTGAATTTTTTTAAAATTATTCCATATTTGTAATAATGATAATTAATATTTATTAAATTTTCAATGAAATTTTCATTCATATTGAATTGAAAGACATGTGAAAACTAATTTCTTCGATTATAGTGAGAATAGATTTACGAAGTAGTTAAACTAAAAGGATAAGGGTACAAATGGTACAAAAACTGATCAAAAAACTATTTTATATAACTATTTAGTCTTTATCATGAGTAAGTATCTATATAAAGTTATGTTTTATTATTTTTATCTGTTAAAATTTGGATACACCTTTATATTTTCAAAAATTAATAATGTACCACCCATTAAACTTATAAACTAAAACACAACCTCTTTTATTTTCCACACCTTTTAAACATTTTTTTGGACATAAATTAAAAAAATAATTATATAAAATCCTCCAAATAATCCAATTAACATTTTTGGGGTAATAAATTCAATCTAATATAAATTTAGATATATTCCTAACATGGTGGTTCGAGGAGTGGTAAATTTCCAAAAAAAATTGAATTTTTGATTAATTTATTCTTCCAACTCAAACAAATTTTATTAAAATATGATAGTATTATAACATAAATATAGTATATATAATGAGATGTTACTTTCTTAATTTTTTAACTTGTATAAATCTTCATCTCCAGGAATTGTATAATGAAGTTATCATTCAGTTGTACGACATGCTACCAACTTATAAACTACTTTCATTCGTTTACCATCATTGTTTTTCACAAAAAATTTAATGAAGGATTCATCATATATATGTATATGATATTTTTATATATTAATAATTCTAAGTTATTATGTCACATATAAGTTTTTTTTACTTTATCTAACAATTCTTTTGTGTATGGATGAATACTATACTGTGAAATGATGTAATGTTTTTCACCAATTAATTACATATAAGGTAATAATAATAAAATTCATTAATATATGTGATAAAAATGAAATAATAATTATATAAATGACATATTTATCAATATTAAAATATAATATGTTATTTAATTCCATACACTGAAAATTATAACGTTGCTCAGCTGTGTATACTAAAACCTACATGATGTTATATAATAATTTTTTCTCCATCACAACACATTAATGATAGATACGTAAAATAAATATATTTATAAATATAATATTTCATTTATTATATTATTATAATTAATTAATGATAAAATAATACATATGTTAATTTCAAAATGAACATTGAAAAATTGATATGTTACAATTTTGTACGTAAAACCTACATCTCTATAGTCATTTATAGTTAATTATTTATAAATATATTTCATGACTGGTTTAAAAATTATATAAGATGAAAAATATGATTATATTTTAAGGAATATAAATAGGGATATTTTATAATAGTTACCACTTTGATAATGTTAAATATAGTGTTGTCGTTAGGAAAAAATGAACCAAACTACTTCAAACCTTCCTCATGTGTTATTTACTAGATAAAATTTTAGTCGTTTCATTAAAAATAAATATCATTAATAATTTAAATATATTTTATTTATGATATAATTTTTTTTTGAATTATATAATTTAAGTAAATTTTTTATATATGATTTAAAGGAAATACAAGAAATTTCATCACATGAGTTAAGGTTTTTTCTCATTAGACATTTATTTTTTATTGATACATATTCCATATGCACCACTTATTTATATTATTTTGTGTATATAATATAAATTTTCCATGTATTATCATAATTTTCATATACATAATATTTTTTATGTCCCATCATGAATTAATTTATCTAATGGGATTGACCTGAATAATAGATAGTGTTAAAGATATTTTCAAATCAATTTCCATTCATTGGGTTCTAAAAAAATCATTGCCTCCATTAAGAAATGATTATTCTTGAATTGATTTATAGTTTTTTTATTATGTATAATAATTTTATGGATGTAAATATTTTTCAAATTATATCTGTTTCAATTAACTCTCAATTATATGATATGAAATTTTTAAGGGTTCATAGTTCCAAAATTCATTTCATTTAGACAGATATTTATAATAAAGTACCAAACTTCAATATGAGGTGTATATAATATAACTATTTAAATTAATATTATGGATATAATTATATTATTTATATTTAATGATTCATTTGATGATACACTTTCATGGATCATACAATTAATGTGTTACCAAAGTGTAAAATGCTTACATTACAATCACTATTATATAAGCACTGTTTGTATTCATATTCAATTGAACAAAATAATATGATAATATAATCTTGAACCACTTATCATTTATTCTCTTTCAGGTATGAATGTGGTCGGCATGATTACAATACATTTCCACCATTATTTAATTAAGATACATCAAAAATGTTAATTATAAGTGAAACTAATACGATATTCACCTTTAGATCAGATATTATTCTCCTCCATATATAGGTATTAAAAAAAATTATTTATAAAAATTTATTATTTCATAAAGATATTTTTCTTTTTATTTAACCTTACATTAAATATATTTTAAATTAAATTTCATATTTTTATCCAAATTAATCACTTTTTACACCATTATTCAAAAAAATCAATTTTTTACCATATATGACATATCTATATTTTCTGGTAATCATGTTCATTATTTTCTATAATTTTTTGTTTATATTTTATCATAGGATTTTAAAATTAAAAGAAATTTAAAAATATTTTTAAAAATATTTAGATAATCAATGTAATTTTCAAAATAAAGATTGTTTTCCTCAAAAATATTTAAATGTCATTTTAATGTTATTTCAACTCATATGTGTTGAAAACCCTTATTGTTATTATTGTCCAATGAGTTATATGATATAATGATACCATCATGATTCTTTATTTGGACGAATTAATATTATTTAGAATTCATTTTTTGTCCCCATTTCCTTTCTATGTGTTAATCATCATTCAAAGAGATTGGCATAGAAACCTTATCTTATCCTTGATTTAATAATATTGTAGATGGATTAAGGATTTATGGGACTTAAATAATTAAATAAAAATATATATACATTATTTACTGATCATAGTCATTGTCATGTGGTGGTCAAACCCAAATAATGTTGGTTGTTCCTAATGTATCATATAATATTGATGTCCCATGATAGCATCAGGTGATCATGACATCACTTATATAACAGGTGTTACGAAATAGTGCACTAATGAATTGTTTAATGATTATGTTCCCCATATAATTATATTAGAATGTGTCTATATAGTCATTCCAATTATAAGGGTTCTATAAGGGTTCTAAGATGATGTTGTTTTAAGATACCAACATGTTTTATCTATTATTTCCTGGGGTTTTTAAATTTTACATTGATTAAAATAATAATTACATGGCTCTATATTATTTATTCCTATGATATGTTTCTTTATTAAAGCCTTATACAATTTATCATGATTAGTGATTCTCGTATGTATGCGTTTGGGTTCATTTATATTTTTCCCATTCACTCTAATTATGTCTTGATACCCCTATTAACTTTCTTGTGCTCAATTGTTGATTTAAAATTTGAATTCATATACCCACCCTTAATGATAATTTGATATCCGAATTATTATGTTTCCTTTTGTAACACCCTAGGTAAATAAAGAATATGACATTTTCATATTTATCCATATTTGTAAATAAATTATTAATATGACTTTAAAGGGGATTCTATGCTCGATGGCGTACCCAACACGCAACAACGAGTTTCTTGGGAATCTTATGTTGCACTCTAATAATAAAATAATATTATTTTAAATGGTAGTTAACATGTAGCCGTTATATTGGCGGGAATTGATAGAAATAACAAAAATATGATTATATCTGTTTTTAAATGTTTTTAAATTTATCCAATAAAATATAAAGGCTTAAAATATAGAAAAAATTCAATTTTTGGTGTATATGACCTAGTTTTCACTAATGGTTCACTTATCTCGTTTTGATGGAGAAACGTCATTAAATATAGTTTTGTTCACACTTATACATTCTATTGGACCAAATAAAACTCTTCTTGAGAATCAGGACATCAAAATTTACTTTGTGTAAATTTTTGGTATCTTTCTGATAAAGTTTATTTTTTAAATGAATAGTGTAAAATGTTGTATTTTAAATTCCAAACCTCTTTTTAATCTAATTTATTTATATGATTAGATTATCTTTTGAATTGTTCTTAATGTGTAATCTTAATATATTTTTACCATTTAATCCAATGGTGGTCATTGGAATCAATTTCACTTTGAAATTAGACTTAAACTGGTGTCAATCTTTTGATACTTATTGTTTTATAAAAACACACGATATGCTCTGACATCGGGGATTAATTATTAAATTAATTAATGTGACTTATATGTTTTGAATTTTTAAAATAGACTTCATTTTTGAATTCAGAATATGAAATATTGCTTAGGGTGAATTTTTGGTAATTTTCTGAAAAACTCCAATTTTTTATGAATAGTGAAACCACTAAGTGGTAATCAAGCAAACTGATTTTTCAGTTAAATGAAAGTTTACCACTAATGTGTATTGAATTTTGAAAATCCGACATACATGGTTGTCTTTAGTATGTAAAATGTGGTTCAATGGGATGAAAATAATTTTTTGGTGAATAGTTACTTTTTTTCATTAATCGCGATTAGAGGTAATTAGTGTGATTTAAGGTAAAAATGATATTATAAAAATATGAAAACACCATTAAACTTTTCCCATCCCTATTGGATGAGTCATGGCCGACCAATACAACCCATGGGTCGATTTAGGGGACCCTATGGAGCCTCTTGGGTGAGATAATGACTTTAATGCCTTTTTTAAATAAAGGTGAAAATGACACTAACATAAATCGTTTTACTAAAACAATTTTCAGAAGGGGTAATACTAACCATATTTTTTCCTATAAATACTATTTGGAAAGCTAAAACGATTTCCTACATAAGAGTATTTTTTTTATAATTTTTAGACTTTAAATAAATTAAATTATTTATTACATCATGATGATGCAGCGATGACCTCATTATTTAACGATTTAAATAAAATGGAAAGATAATGTAATATCTAAAACCGACACATGTCAAAAACCTATTGGATGAGAATATTTCGAAGCTTTATCATCTTATATTCGAATTATATCAATGTGGGACCTTAGAAATTCGAAACACTTTTGAAAATAAAATAATAGTTTCATGATTTCCAAAAGTGCCCCTCCTCTCCTCTTATAAAAGGCCCCCACATCTACCTCATTTCACACACTCCTCAAGCCTTTGGCTCGGCCATACCATGCCCATTTACTCTCTCCACATCCCTCTCCTCATCCTAGAGGATTCCATTTGGGCAGAATCCTTTCAAAGGTAGCCTTTAGGCTCAAATCAAAAGGAGTTACACTTTTTAAGGTAATTCATTCTCTCATGTTCATTTGTTTTATTTTGCTTCTCCAACCCCCTAAACTCTGTTTATTTACTTCTTTTGTAACAAAACCAGTATATTAAATATACTATGATGTTTTTATAATTTTTATTCGAGCTACACTCTCACACAAATACATCAAATGGTTAAAGAACATACGGTTTCCGTGGATGGATAAATTCTGCCTCTCGAAACGATGATTGTTAAATACTCATTTAACACCTTCAAAGGTGGCCATTATGATGACACTATTTTTATATATGATGTATAATATGTTTATTCTTTTATTAAACTTCTGTATTTTTCATTTATGGCATACCATTATTTTTTCCATTATGGGTAAACACGATATCTTCATTTTAGGAAGTGCGGACTACCGCCCCCTGAAAGTGATTTGATTCGTTAATACCATATGTAGGATGTGTAAAGGATAAAGTTAATGATATTATATATGTTAATATACTGGATTTATAATATACTCTTATATCATTATGATTCCATTCCAGAAAATACGAAATAGAAATGGAAGTAGCGTTCACGCGTACGTACGGCTTACCGTCTCCATGAACGGTGCATTTCATTTAATACCTCTAAATGTGATGTAATATTATAAATACATGTATATGATGAATATATATGATATATATGTTATCCAAATCATTAATATCATTCTGGATATAACGAACCTTTGATCAAATTAACAACATGTAAGTGTAAGAAGTCTATTTTTGACTTAAGAACCAAATACCGACAAAATGAACATTATTAACTTAAATGATTACATGATGTTTATAACATGGAATAAAAGGAATAATGAACTTGAAAATGGTTCTTAAGCAAGTATATATTAACTCAAGTTTATTATTCAGGACGTTAAAAAATGATCGAGTCAAGTCGGACCCGAGGTAAGGGATCAAACTCCTCTCTTTCTTTTTAAGTATGCTCTTTTATGTCATTCCTTTTAAAGATCATCTTTCTTGTTATTGGGATGTTATTTTATATTACTCTTACTGTAATTTTTATTTTTCATATGATGATAGACCCTATTATCTATCATCAATCCATTTTTGAAGTTTTATGTGGCGCCGTTAGGCTGCCGAGTTTTCGTAAGGGATTTTTCATCTCACTTTTATTCCCGTGAGATTTATGCTACATTTGCCACAATTTCCTTTGAGTGGTGTATGTACTGCCCATTATTCTACTATTTTTGTAATATACTTTCGTTTATGAGTATTGACATCAATGATCTATTGTCCTTCTTTCATGGGGTGTATGTTTTGAAAGATACCCAAGTCGGTAAGGGAACCTTTCACCCTCCTATTTTTTAAAATACTTCTTTTCTTGGGTCATTTAATTTACATATTGTTATGTTGGGATATGTTCTCATATATCCTTATTGATGTAAATTTTATGTCCAAGTGATGAGATACACTTTTTATCTCTCATCAACTCATTTTGATGTGACGCCGTTAGGCTGTCAAGGGATCTTCTTAACCCAATTTCGATTTCTTTGGGTTCAACATGTAGTTATTGAATATGTCATCCTTTGAATATGTGTGAATGACCTTTGATTATTTTACACTTAATATCCAATTATATTTTGTGTATTCATTTGTCACACATAATTATGTAATTTATTTATCCTTAAACCAAGGATATCGTCTTTGTAAGGGACTTCGTCTCAATCTCCTTTCATTGAGGCATATTTTGTTTTATACACAACTTTCTTTTTTACGGTGTATAAACCTCTCTGACTTTTACTTTTATAAAAAAGGAATGTTTTTCTACGAAGCGTTTTACTAAACGACAAAAAGGAATGTTTTATTAACATACGCGGTGACAACGACCTTTTCCACCGCCACGAGTATTATTTGACTTTGGCTTCCTCAACAAGCCATAATGTTTTTAAAATAAAATGAATACCATATACATTTTTTTGTATTTCGGTTTTGAAAATGTTTTTGATAAAGGATTATATTATGTCAATATATTTAAATGAAATATTGTGATTGAAATGTGGAAATGTCATCATTCCTTTATGTTGGTTTTATGTGTTATGATTTTATAATGGTACTTGGACATTATGACGGGTGGTGCCGTGAATACCAGGACGGGTGGTTACATTATAACCTCCAATGCATTGGGTATGGAAGTCGGCCATATGTCTATTCCATTAAGTATGTATGGAAATTGGCCGTATGGCTATTCCATTAAGTGATATGTGTGGGAGCCGACCGTATGGTTATTCCACTTAAGTATGTTTATGTCCCAAGTTACCTTTATATATGTTATGTGTTCTTTATGTGGGTTTTATGGTAATCCTTTGGTTACAAAAAGGTAAGTAATGATACTTTATTCCGTGAAGAGTTTGTACTAATTCATGAAGGTGAAGGTATTACTTTGATAGAGTATACATGGTTTACTTGATGTTTGAAAAACTAACAGTTTTTATTATTATGTATACATGTACTCATTTTTCCTTTCCATATTTTTATATCCCTTACTGAGCTTTTTATGCTCATCCCGTGTTTTTGAAATGTTTTTCATAGGTCAAGGGAAGGGTACATGATGTGATGATAGTGTCAAGGATGTGTCAAGAAAGAATCCATGTTTTATTTTAAATATGTTTCCGTTGATGGGAAGAACGAATAATGTATTTTATGTAACCACTTTGTTTAAATGTGGAATGTAATGCATGTTTCATGATCTAATTCTCTAAAACTCTAAACCTGAAAAGATCCTCAATTTGTAATCTTGTAATAACTCAAGATTAAGTATGGTTTAAGGCTGGGGCCTTATAGTTGGTATCAAAGGTCGGTTTAGATAACTTTAGAGGTTAGGGTATTCTTTAAGCATAAGTGAAATTACCATAATGGTTATGATTTCAGAAAGAGTCCTAGTTTTAGATAAAGTGGATAAGTAAGTATATCTTAGTGTTTACCTTCATCATTAGTACATGATGGTTTTTTGATATACTCACACTGCCCTTTTTGGTTTTAGTAAATGGCTGGATCTAGCAGGCACCAAAGTAACAGTGGATGTGAAGGAAACTGTGACAGTTTTTTGAGAAAGCAATTGAATGATATGGGAGCTGCAATGAGAACTCTTGTGATTATTCTCAACCAACTATCTGGAGTCATGATTGACCACCTAAACCTTGTCAATTTCTCTAAGGCATCATATATGCGAGAAAAAAATCCCTACGGAAGTACATGTAATAATCATAAAGGTAAGTGTGTTCAAAAACCTATGTGTCAAAGATGTGGTAAGAAACACCTAGTAAAATGTTTCAAAGGGACAGGAATATTCTATAGATGTGGAAATGAAGGTCATAAAGCAAGAACCTGCCATGGAAAAAGGAAGAATCCAGTTGACTCGAGGAAAGGGAAAGAAGTTCTTTCTGAGAGATCAATTGAACGTTTTAAATGTGGTGTGCATGGTCATTATGAAAACACATGCCCTATGAAGAAGTTTCGTGAATGGGGTCACCAAGAGCTTACAAATTTTTGTTTACCAATACCTAATTCCATTCCGATTGAGGATGAAGAAACTGACAATGACCAATCAAAGGTATGTATTATTTCATGACTATTGTTTTCCTATTTTAGAATCTTAGGATATGATTCATGATTTTGTTTGTAGGAAATAGGTATTTCAGAATAAGTTGGAAAGGAATGGTTAATGGATCATGAAGAATGTTGAATGAGTAAGATGTCAACATATAAGGGCTTCAAGAGTTATGGTGAAATTCTTAAGAGTATTAAGTCTCTTTTGATGATGGGGTTACATTAGGAGACTTTTCATATTATGTGTAACCTTGATGTTTAATATAGGCAAATTTTATTCAAGGAATAGTTTTCTTTTCTTTTGTGGACATAGTTATAAAGAACCATTTGGGTTTATATGTTTCTTACTTTTGAGGTAATTATGGGTTACTATATGTTATGATTGAAGTGAAAGGCATGAGATAAAATTGAGGTTAAATTATTTTATTGTTGTTTTTGATGATTTTATCCCTTTTTGGGGAATGATTTTAGAATTATATAGTTTTCGAAAAAGGACAACACGCAGACCATGTGACAACCCGTCGTGTCGGGCAAAGCTGCGGGAATCGAACCCACAACCAAAGTGCGACTGGTATTTATCTCCTACCACTGGACTACGTGAAGTCCCTGTTTAGTTTGATTGATTTTTTTTAGTTATATGATTTTATGAATTAAGAGTAAGTTGATTTTGGGATATTTATGAAAATGATTAACCTATCATGTAGGATATGTGATTAGGTTAATTTGTTTTTCAATACGAGACTTTAAGAGAAACTAATGTTGTCTGGAGGTAAATGTTATGATTTAGAATGGAAGACTATGTGACTAAATCCTTCAAATATTCGGGTTTCAATCTTATATTGGTTTACTTTGAAGAATTTTACGGGCAAATTGTTTATCGGATGGTCCTCATTGATCATTGGGTTTTGTTGGACAAATTTTGGAGATTAAGCATAGATTTTATTTTTAAAGGGTTATCCTTTTTTGGATTATCTGACCTTGTACTAACCTTTTTGGTTTTGGTTTTGGTTAAAGCCTAATGACATGGGAAGTATATAGTTCTCTTTGGTGGATTAGTTTATTCTCTATAAGTTGATTATAGTACTCTTAATGCGAACAAGTCTCCCTAAAAACTCGTCTTTTGGAAAAAAAATATGAGTTTGATTAAGGAATATAGTAAAAGTTGAAAGTCAACATGATAAGTGATTATGTTTCCTTATGAATAAATTCCTCAATAAAAAGTAACTTAAAACAAAAAATTTGCCTATTAACTTTTCCTTCTGGGAAATCGAATACCGTTTAACCCATCACAAGTTTGTGATTTTCTCATGGTTACCTTTCTCCTAGACATGTTTACTATCACTCTCCCTCAAGAACATGACCCTTTGCTTTTTCTTCCATTTCCATGTTTTTATACATATGGGTTAACTCAGATGACATTTTCACTTCTCTCCCAATCTTTTAAAGTGATTTTTTTACCGACTCTTGTTCCGATGTGGGACTTTCAAGGATGTTTCCAAGCTCAATTTTAAAAATTACGAGGACGCAATTCCCAAAAGGGGAGAAGGATGTAACACCCCAAGTAAATAAAGAATATGACATTTTCATATTTATCCATATTTGTGAATAAAATATTAATATGACTTTAAAGGGGATTCTATGCTCGATGGCGTACCCAACACGCAACAACGAGTTTCTTGGGAATCTTACGTTGCACTCTAATAATAAAATAATATTATTTTAAATGGTAGTTAATATGTAGCCATTGTATTGGCGGGAATGGATAGAAATAACTAAAATATGATTATATATGTTTTTAAATGTTTTTACATTTATCCAATAAAAGATAAAGGCTTAAAATACAGAAAGAATTCAAATTTTGGTGTATATGACCTAGTTTTCACTAATGGTTCACTTATCTCCTTTTGATGGCGAACCGTCATTAAATATAGTTTTGTTCACTATTATACATTCTATTGGACCAAATAAAACTCTTCTTGAGAATCGGGACATCAAAATTTACTTTGTGTAAATTGTTTGGTATCTTTCTGATAAAGTTCATTTTATTAATGAATAGTGTAAAATGTTGTATTTTAAATTCAAAAACTCTTTTTAATATAATTTATTTATATGATTAGATTATCTTTTGAATTATTCTTAATGTGTAATATGAATATATTTTTACCATTTAATCCAATGGTGGTCATTGGAATCAATTTCACTTTGAAATTAGACTTAAACAGGTGCCAATCTTTTGATACTTATTTTTTTTATAAAAACACGCTATTTGCTCTGACAGTGGGAATTAATTATTAAATTAATTAATGTGGCTTACATGTTTTTAATTTTGTAAAATAGACTTCATTTTTGAATTCGGAATATCAAATATAGCTTAGGGTGAATTTTTGGTAATTTTCTGAAAAACTCCAATTTTGATGAATAGTGAAACCACTAAGTGGTAATCAAGCAAACTGATTTTTCAGTTAAATGAAAGTTTACTACTAATGTGTATTTAATTTTGAAAATATGACATACATGGTTGTCTTTATTATGTAAAATTTGGATCAATGGGATGAAAATAATTTTTTGGTGAATAGTAACTTTTTTTCATTAATTGCGATTAGAGGTAATTAGTGTAATTTAAGGTAAAAATGATATTATAAAAATATGAAAACACCATGACACTTGTCCTACCCCTATTGGATGAGTCATGGCCGACCAAGACAACCCATGGGTCGATTTAGGGTACCCTATGGAGCCTCTTGGGTGAGATAATGACTTTAATGCCTTTTTTAAATAAAGGTGAAAATGACACTAACATAAATTGTTTTACTAAAACAATTTTTAGAAGGGGTTATACTAATCATATTTTTTCCTATAAATTCTATTTGGAAAGCTAAAAATATTTCCTACGTCATATTATTTTTTTTATAATTTTTATACTTTAAATAAATTAAATTATTTATGACATCATGATGATGCAACGATTACCTCATTATTTAACGATTTAAATAAAATGGAAAGATAATGTAATATCTAAAACCTACACATGTCCAAATCCTGTTGGATGGGAATATTTCAAATCCTTATCATCTTATATTCGAATTATATCAATGTGGGACCTTAGAAATTCGAAACACTTTTGAAAATAAAATAATAGTTTCATGATTTCCAAAAGTGCCCCTCCTCTCCTTTTATAAAAGGCCCCCACATCTACATCATTTCACACACTCCTCAAGCCTTTGGCTCGGCCATACCCTTCCCATTTATTCTCTCCACATCCCTCTCCTCATCCTATAGGATTCCATTTGGGCAGAATCCTTTCAAAGGAAGCCTTTTGCTCAAATCAAAAGGAGTTACACATTTAAAGGTAATTCATTCTCTCGTGTTCATTTGTTTTATTTTGCATCTCCAACCCCCTAAAATATTTTTATTTACTTCTTTTGTAACAAAAACATTATCTTAAATATACTAGGATGTTTTTATAAGATTTATTCGAGCTACACTCTCACAAAAATACATCAAATGGTTAAAGAACATACGGTTTTCGTGGATGGCGAAGTTATGCCTCCCGGAACGACGGTTGTTCAATACTCATTTAACACCTTCAAAGGTGGCCATTATGATGACACTATTTTTATATATGATATATAATATGTTTATTCTTTCCTTAAGCTTCTGTATTTTTCATTTATGGCATACCATTATTGTTTCCATTATGGGTAAACACGATATCTTCATTTTAGGAAGTGCGGACTACCGCCCCAGAAAGTGATTTGATTCGTTAATACCATATGTGGGATGTGTAAAGGATAAAGTTAATGATATTATATATTTTAATATAATGGAATTATAATATACTCTTATATCATTATGATTCCATTCCAGAAAATACGAAATAGAAATGGACGTAGCGTTCATGCGTACGTACGGCTTACCGTCTCCATGAACGGTGCATTTCATTTCTTACCTCTAAATGTGATGTAATATTATAAATACATGTATATGATGAATATATATGATATATATGTTATCCAAATAATTAATATCATTCTGGATATAACGAACCATTGACCAAATTAACAACATGTAACTGTAAGAAGTCTATTTTTGACTTAAGAACCAAATACTGACAAAATGAACATTATTAACTTAAATGATTACATGATGTTCATAACATGGTATAAAAGGAATAATGAACTTGAAAAAGGTTCTTAAGCAAGTAGAGATTAACTCAAGTTTATTATTCAGGACGTTAAAGAACGATCGAGTCAAGTCGGACCCGAGGTAAGGGATCCTACTCCTCTCTTTCTTTTTAATTATGCTCTTTTATGTCATTCTTTTTAAAGATCATCTTTCTTGTTATTGGGATGTTCTTTTATATTACTCTTACTGTAATTTTTATTGTTCATATTATGAGAGACCCTATTCTCTCTCATAAATCCATTTTGGAAGTTTTATGTGGTGTTGTTAGGCTGCCGAGTTTTCGTAAGGGATTTTTTCATCTCACTTTTAATCCCATGAGATTTATGCTACATTTTCCACAATTTCCTTTGAGTGGTGTATGTACTGCCCATTATTCTACTCTTTGTGTAATATAATTTCGTTTATGAGTATTTACATCAATTATCTATTGTCCTTATTTCATGGGGTGTATGTTTTGAAAGATACCCAAGTCGGTAAGGGAACCTTTCACCCTCCTCTTTTTTAAAAGACTTCTTTTCTCGGGTCTTTTAATTTACATATTGTTATGTTGGGATATGTTCTCATATATTCTTATTGATGTAAATTTTATGTCCAAGTGATGAGATACACTTTTTATCTCTCATCAACTCATTTTGATGTGACGCCGTTAGGCTGCCAAGGGAACTTCTTAACCCAATTTCGATTTCTTTGGGTTCAACATGTAGTTATTGAATATGTCATCCTTTGAATATGTGTGAATGACCTTTGATTATTTTACACTTAATATCCACTTATATTTGGTGTATTCGTTTGTCACACATAATTATGTAATTGATTTATCCTTAAACCAAGGATACCATCTTTGTAAGGGACTTCATCTCAATCTCCTTTCATTGAGGCATATTTCGTTTTATACACAACTTTCTTTTTAACGGTGTATAAACCCCTCTGACTTTTACTTTTATACAAAAGGAATCTTTTTCTACCAAGCGTTTTACTAAACGACAAAAAGGATTGTTTTTTTAACGTACGCGATGAAAATGACCTTTTCCGCCACCACGAGTATTATTTGTCTTTGGCTTCCTCAACAATCCATAATGTTTTTAAAATAAAATAAATACCATATTTTTTTTGTATTTCGGTATTGAAAATGTTTTTGATAAAAGATTATATTATGTCAATATATTTAAATGATATATTGTGATTGAAATGTGGAAATCTCATCATTCCATTATGTTGGTTCTATGTGTTATGATTTTATAATGGTACTTGGACATTATGACGGGTGGTGCCGTGAATACCAAAGTGCGACTGGTATTTATCGCCTACCACTGGACTACGTGAAGTCCCTGTTTAGTTTGACTGATTCTTTTTAGTTATATGATTTTATGAATTAAGAGTAAGTTGATTTTGGGATATTTATGAAAATGATTAACCTATCATGTAGGATATGTGATTAGGTTAATTTTTTTTCAATACGAGACTTTAAGAGAAACTAATGTTCTCTGGAGGTAAATGTTATGATTTAACATGGAAGACTATGTGACTAAATCCTTCAAATATTTGGGTTTCAATCTTATATTGGTTTACTTTGAAGAATTTTATGGACAAATTTTTTATCGGATGGTCCTCGTTGAACATTGGGTTTTGTTGGACAAATTTTGGAGATTAAGCATAGATTTTCTTTTTAACGGGTTATCCTTTTTTGGATTATCTGACCTTGTACTAACCTTTTTGGTTTTGGTTTTGGTTAAATCCTAATAAAATGGGAAGTATATAGTTCTCTCTGGTGGATTAGTTGATTCTATATTAGTTGATTATAGTACTCTTAATGCAAAAAAGTCTGCCTAAAAACTCGTCTTTTGGAAAAAAAATATGAGTTTGATTGAGGAATATAGTAAAAGTTGAAAGTCAACATGATAAGTGATTATGTTTCCTTATGAATAAATTCCGTAATAAAAAGTAACTTAAAACAAAAAAATTTTCTATTAACTTTTCCTTCTGGGAAATTGAATACCATTTAACCCATCACAAGTTTGTGATTTTCTCATGGTTAACTTTCTCCTAGACATGTTTACTATCACTCTCCCTCAAGAACATGACCCTTTTCTTTTTCTTCCATGTCCATGTTTTTATACATATGGGTTAACTCAGATGACATTTGCACTTCTCTCCCATTCTTTTAAAGTGATTGTTTTACCGACTCTTGTTCCGATGTGGGACTTTCAAAGATGTTTCCAAGCTCAATTTTAAAAATTGCGAGGACGCAATTCCCAAAAGGGGGGAAGGATGTAACACCCCAGGTAAATAAAGAATAGGAAATTTTCATCTTTATCCATATTTGCGAATAAAATATTAATATGACTTTAATGAGGATGCTATGCTCGATGGCGTACCTAGCACACAACAGCGAGTTTCATGGGAATCTTACGTTGCACTCTAATAATAAAATAATATTATTTTAAATGGTAGTTAACATGTAGCCGTTGTATTGGCGGGAATGGATAGAAATAACTAAAATATGATTATATATGTTTTTAAATTTTTTTACATTTATCCAATAAAAGATAAATGCTTAAAATACAGAAAGAATACAATTTTTGGTGTATATGACCTAGTTTTCACTAATGGTTCACTTATCTCCTTTTGATGGTGAACCGTCATTAAATATAGTTTTGTTCACTCTTATACATTCTATTGGACCAAATAAAACTCTTCTGGAGAATCGGGACACAAAAATTTTCTTTGTGTAAATTTTTTGGTATCTTTCTGATAAAGTTCATTTTTTAATGAATAGTGTAAAATGTTGTATTTTAAATTAAAAACCTCTTTTTAATCTAATTTATTTATATGATTAGATTATCTTTTGAATTGGTCTTAATGTGTAATATGAATATATTTTTACCATTTAATCCAATGGTGTTCATTGGCATCAATTTCACTTTGAAATTAGACTTAAACTGGTGCCAATCTTTTGATACTTATTCTTTTATAAAAACACGCTATTTTCTCTGACAACAGGAATTAATTATTAAATTAATTAATGTGACTTATATGTTTTGAATTTTGTAAAATATAATTCATTTTTAAATTCAGAATATCAAATATAGCTTAGTGGGAATTTTTTGTAATTTTCTGAAAAACTCCAATTTTGATGAATAGTGAAACCACTAAGTGGTAATCAATCAAACTGATTTTTCATTTAAATGAAAGTTTACCACTAATGTGTATTGAATTTTGAAAATCCGACATACATGGTTGTCTTTAGTATTTAAAATGTGGTTCAATGGGATGAAAATAATTTCTTGGTGAATAGTAACTTTTTTCATTAATCGCGATTAGAGGTAATTAGTGTAATTTAAGGTAAAAATGATATTATAAAAATATGAAAACACCATTACACTTGTCATACTACTATTGGATGAGTCATGGCCGACCAAGACAACCCATGGGTCGATTTAGGGGACCCTATGGAGCATCTTGGGTGAGATAATGACTTTAATGCATTTTTTTAAATAAAGGTGAAAATGACACTAACATAAATTGTTTTACTAAAAAACTTTTTAGAAGGGGTTATACTAATCATATTTTTTCCTATAAATACTATTCGGAAGGGTAAAAAGCTTTCCTACATCATAGTGTTTTTTTATAATTTTTAGAATTTAAATAAATTAAATTATTTAGGACATCATGATGATGCAGCGATGACTTCATTATTTAAAGATTTAAATAAAATGGAATGATAATGTAATATCTAAAACCTACACATGTCCAAAACCTATTGGGTGGGAATATTTCGAAGCCTTATCATCTTATATTCTAATTTTATCAATGTGGGACCTTAGAAATTCGAAACACTTTAGAAAATAAAATAATAGTTTCATGATTTCCAAAAGTGCCCCTCCTCTCCTCCTATAAAAGGCCCCCACCTCTACCTCATTTCACACACTCCTCAAGCTTTTGGATCAGCCATAACCTACCAATTTACTCTCTACACATCCCTCTCCTCATCCTAGAGGATGCCCTTTTGGCAGAATCCTTTCAAAGGAAGCCTTTAGGCTCAAATCAAAAGGAGTTACACTTTTAAAGGTAATTCATTCTCTCATGTTCATTTGTTTTATTTTGCTTCTCCAACCCCCTAAACTCTTTTTATTTACTTATTTTGTAACAAAACCAGTATATTCAATATACTAGGATGTTGTTATAATATTTATTCAAGCTACACTCTCACACAACTACATAAAATGGTTAAAGAACATACGGTTTCTGTGGATGGCGAAATTCTGCATCCCGAAACGATGATTGTTCAATACTCATTGAACACCTTAAAAGGTGGCCATTATGATGTCACTATTTTTATATATGATATATAATATGTTTATTCTTCCCTTAATCTTCTGTATTTTTCATTTATGGCATACCATTATTGTTTCCATTATGGGAAAACACGATATCTTCATTTTAGGAAGTGCAGACTACCACCCCCTGAAAGTGATTTGATTCGTTAATACCATATGTGGGATGTTTAAAGGATAAAGATAATGATATTATATATGTTAATATACTGGAATTATAATATACTCTTATATCATTATGATTCCATTCCAGAAAATACGAAATAGATATGGAAGTAGCGTTCATGCGTACGTACAGCTTACCGTCTCCATGAACGGTGCATTTCATTTCTTACCTCTAAATGTGATGTAATATTATAAATACATGTATATGATGAATATATATGATATATATGTTATCCAAATCATTAATATCATTCTGGATATAAAGAACCTTTGACCAAATTAACAACATGTAATTGTAATAAGTCTATTTTTGACTTAAGAACCAAATACCGACAAAATGAACATTATTAACTTAAATGATTACATGATGTTCATAAAATGGTATAAAAGGAATAATGAACATGGAAAAGGTTCTTAAGAAAGTAGAGATTAACTCAAGTTTTTTATTCAGGACGTTAAAGAATGATCGAGTCAAGTCGGACCCGAGGTAAGGGATCCTACTCCTCTATTTCTTTTTAAGTATTCTCTTTTATGTCATTCCTTTTAAAGATCATATTTCTTGTTATTGGGATGTTCTTTTATATTACGCTTACTGTAATTTTTATTTTTCATCTGATGAGAGACCCTATTCTCTCTCATCAATCCATTTTGGATGTTTTATGTGGCGCCGTTAGGTTGCCGAGTTTTCGTAAGGGATTTTTCATCTCACTTTTATTCATGTGAGATTTATGCTACATTTTCCACAATTTCCTTTGAGTGGTGTATGTACTGACCATTATTATACTCTTTATGTAATATACTTTCGTTTATGAGTATTTACATCAATGATCTATTGTCCTTATTTCATGGGGTGTATGTTTTGAAAGATACCCAAGTCGGTAAGGGAACCTTTCACCCTCCTCATTTTTAAAAGACTTCTTTTGTTGGGTCTTTTAATTTACATATTGTTATGCTGGGATATGTTCTCATATATCCTTATTGATGTAAATTTTATGTCCAAGTGATGAGATACGATTTTTATCTCTCATAAACTCATTTTGATGTGACGCCGTTAGGCTGTCAAGGGAACTTCTTAACCCAATTTCGATTTCTTTGGGGTCAACATGTAGTTATTGAATATGTCATCCTTTGAATATGTGTGAATGACCTTTGATTATTTTACACTTAATATCCACTTATATTTGGTGTATTAGTTTGTCACACATAATTATGTAATTGATTTATCCTTAAACCAAGGATACCATCTTTGTAAGGGACTTCGTCTCAATCTCCTTTCATTGAGGCATATTTCGTTTTATACACAACTTTCTTTTTTACGGTGTATAAACCCCTCAGACTTTATTTTTATAAAAAAGCAATCTTTTTCTACGAAGCGTTTTACTAAACGACAAAAAGGAATGTTTTTTTAACGTACGTGGTGACAACGACCTTTTCTGCCGCCGCGAGTATTATTTGACTTTGGCTTCCTCAACAAGCCATAATGTTTTTAAAATAAAATAAATACCATATACTTTTTTTTGTATTTCAGTATTGAAAATGTTTTTGATAAAGGATTATATTATGTCAATATATTTAAATGATATATTGTGATTGGAATGTGGAAATGTTATCATTCCTTTATGTTGGTTTTATGTGTTATGATTTTATAATGGTACTTGGACATTATGACGTGTGGTGCCGTGAATACCAGGACGGGTGGTTACGTTATAACCTCCAATGCATTGGGTATGGAAGTAGGCCGTATGGCTATTCCATTAAGTATGTATGGAAATTTTCCGTATGGCTATTCCATTAAGTGATATGTGTGGGAGCTGACCGTATGGTTATTCCACTTAAATATATTTATGTCCCAATTTACCTTTATATATATTATGTGTTCTTTATGTGGGTTTTATGGTAATCCTTTGGTTACAAAAAGGTAAGTAATGATACCTTATTCCGTGAAGTGTTTTTACTACTTCATGAAGGTGAAGGTATTACTTTGATAGAGTATACATGGTTTACTTGATGTTTGAAAAACTAACAGTTTTCATTCTTATGTATAAATGTACTCATGTTTCCTTTCCACATTTTTAGATCCCTTACTGAGCTTTTTATGGTCATCCCATGTTTTTGAAATGTTTTTCACAGGTCAAGGGAAGGGTACATGATGTTATGATAGTGTCAAGGATGTGTCAATAAAGAATCCATGATTTATTTTAAATATGTTTCCGTTTATGGGAAGAATGAATACTGTCTTTTATGTAACCACTTTGTTTAAATGTGGAATGTAATGCATGTTTCATAATCTAATTCTCTAAAACTCTAAACCTGAAAACATCCTCAATGAGTAATCTTGTAATAAATCAAGATTAAGTAAAGTTTAAGGCTGGGGACTTATACCTTTTTTCTGGTATAGTAATGATTAAGTTGAATGAATTTTTTCTGGAATATTTTTATATTTTGTTGATGATGGATTAATGTGGAATAATAATTATTATAGGAGAAGTGGAGAAATAATCACTTTAATACATGTGTAGTTTTTAATTACGGGATTGTAAAAATTCTATAAAAATATAAACTTGAATGGTATGTGGGTATGTAAGAGATCCAATGTTTTATTTTGAAGTGTTATGGTTTGATGGTGAAAATTATTGAACATTAATCTTCATAAAAGCCATAAATTTATTGTTTAGTATTTAATCACTACATCTGGGTGTGTATGTTCAGGAAGTTATATGTATTTTTATCAATTTTGAGGGAAATAATCTGATAATTACGAATAATTTCACACGAATATTTAATCCACTCACAATGTAAACTCAGAAAGGATATTCATTATATTAAATAGATGAATGTGAACAATTTTTCAATTAATTAAAGAGTAGGATAATCAATACACATGTACATATACTACCACTGATTGGGGAAATGATTATAATTATTAATAAATCATCAAGGAGGAGACTAAGATAAGCTCTTAGGTATAATGATATGGTTAAACCATATTCCTCTTTCTCATTGATGGATTATTTAAAAAGTACAAAACTCCTGATTTGGTATAAGATAAGTTATTTTCATTAAAAATAAAGATTATTTATATTTATAATTAAATTTATGATATATGTATATTGGTTATACTGTATCAAATTATTACTTATTCTTAAGTTGTTGAATATATTTTTTGATTTGACTGTAGAAACTAACAAAGGATTATGATTTCTGAACACATTACAAATATATGTAGAAAAAATAGAGAAATATTCTCTGAATCAAATGGATAATAATAATTTATCATCAACAAGGATAAAAAATGGTCTAATATTTGATGATTTACGAATAATGGATCTTAAAATCATCATATAATATGAAACATGTTGTCTTTCCAAATGCATGTTCAACTATTTATACAAGTAAATAATAAATAGGTTAATATGAATAATGTAATGATATAGATGCATGTCGGAAATGTTCCTCTATTTACCAATGATTGTGATGAAATAGATTTTTTTAAAAATCACTTATGTTTTACATCAACAATATATTTGGATGATATTTTGTATAAGACAACATTTTCATCCTTCCATATACATATTGTAATAATAATGAAGTATATTGATATAAATTAGTGTTTATGGTAGGATATCAGGGAGAGATAGGGTATAGACTATGTATCTTCATCCATGAAAAATCACTAATCAAAGGCTATGTGATAAAATTATCTATGTTTGTCCCAACATTACCCCAACAATAATGAAAAAATGAAAACGTCACCATGAAAATTTTCATCGTACTATGAAAAATATATAGGGTTTATAATGCCAATTGGGTTGTAGTTAATCACCAAATATATTTATCAAATTTAATTCATATTTGATAGGATTTTTCACTAAATCATCATGTTATACTATTCATTAAGTATATTGTATGTTTTCTTATTATAAATTATTATTTTCTTCAAGATAATGAGATAAATTTTACCTAAACGTTCTAGAAAATTATTCCTCAATATTTGAATACTAAATGGAGTTTTAGTTTATCATATCATCATCAAACATATGGTTAATCACATAAAACCATTCAGGCCAAATAATATATGTTGATATTACATTCAATTGATTTTAAGGTTGTTTTGGATCTACATATTATTCTAGTCAAGTTTTCATAAAATAAAAACATTATCTTGATAGTATAGATAGATAATAATGAATCCCACAAAACAATGGAAAATAGAACTACATCCATCTATAATAATGTTAAGGAAAGGAATATATTGGGATTATAGCTTGATTTAATAAATAGATGTTATGGTCAGAGAAAATAAATATTATAACTACTAGGCATAGAGTCGGTAGAAAATTTATATTATTAATTATCATGTTTTTTAGAATTTGATGTTGTTGAGAAGGAATTTCAAGTGAATCTCACCCTAGAAAAGGTCATAAGATTTCAATGTAATTTAACATTTATCCCTATAGAAAATAATGCAGTTTGAAATTATTGATTCATTGGGGATGATATCATACATAATGGAACATCCACTGAACATCTCTCGAGTTCAGGAGGTGTCCTTTGTATCAATCATGGAGAAGTACGTACATGATCTATCACATGAAATGAACGCATAGGTTTGTTTGGAGAATTATCTTCCCCAATAAGGATATATAGTAGAAATATGATATTATTTAGATCAATTGCCTCAAAAAATTATAATAAATTGGAGATTATTAGTTAGAGAAATCATAAATTCGAAGAACCGAAGAGGGAAAATGATGATGTAATGAAATTAATATATCCTCATTTCCTTGTATTGAAGTGATGAATTTCCTGATAAAATTAATAAGTAATGGTAAGTGTAACACTGAATTTTTTTATAATATATTTTTATTTAAATATTTTTATTGTTTCAATACCTTATAAAATGCACAATTCTACGATTAAACAAACCATGATTAACTATTCCAATATCTTTAGGTGATAATTTTCCCAAAAGCATTGGATTTTAGGGATTAAATAGAAATATATAAATTATGAAAATAATATGTTCATAAACATAGAAAATTTATTCATTAGTTATTCATTATCTATAAATGAAAAAAATTAATAATTTGAAAATAATAAAGAGGGGTTTTTTCTAAAAAATATTTTTTCTACATGCATGGTATTTTTATATTAATAAATAATATTGACCACTATTGCTATAATATTATAAATAAATATATATTTTTTATTTCCAATAAATTTTTTTTAAATCAATTTATATATTTATAATCAATAGATATGAATAAACCAATGTGTATAAATAATATATATATATATATATATATACATATTCAAAACTGATGCTTTTATCGCGTATTGTGAAATTTTTGTATAAATAACATCACAAATTCTAGAAATTGAACTCTATAAATTTTATTACATATTTTGAATTATGTTTTCCATATTTGGTAAATATTCCAATTTTTTTTCAATATTAATTGTAACAATAATGTATTTTTTTACCTAGGTATAGGGTAAATCCTGTTTTTCTATGTTAAGACAAAGTAATAAGACAATTTATTTTTAAAATATTACTAGTTATATGATGTTAAAATTATATTTCCTATATTTTAATAAAATTTATTTTTAAATTGACACATGACCATAGATCTAAAATATATAATATTTCTTGCATAGAATGTTACAAAATGTAAATATTTTAGTTTTAAATATATTTTATGTGTTCAAATAGAGACAAAAGTATGCTATGAATTAAAATATTTATTTTGTAATTAATAAAATATTCTAAATGATGGAAATTATTTATAATTTATATTTATTACGTGGTTACCATAAATTCATCTACAACACTATTAAAATATTTATTTTAATTATAGAAAAATTAAAATAAATGATTTTAAAAATAAAATATGAAATATAATTAGAGTTATTTATTGTGTCCTATTTTTTCATAGATAAATATAAAATATTAACTATGTTTATTGGGGTCATATTCAAATTAAAAAAATCATTATGTATTTTAAATTCAATTAAATTTATTGGGTTAACATTTAAATTAAAGACATTTTATCATAATAATATATTATTAGAATTAGTTAAAAATTGATTCAATATTGAAAATGGAAAAGTTGGATATGATATTTTATAAAATTATATCCATATTCCATTCATGAAACAATTGATTCCTTATTTATAAAACTATAACCCCATAATACTAAAAATACATTTTTGAGATTAAAGTTAAAATTGATTATAAAAGTAGTTAATTAAAAAATGTTTCAAACACCACATAACACTACAATAAATTTATTATATGATGATATTTAAACAAAAACATATATTACATTTGAATACCTATTATTTATTATCCATTGCTTCATAATAATTACTTCATTATTATTTTTAATTTTTTAACATATCACAGAGTTTCCTCCCATAAATAATAAAAGTGCACCCCAACATTCTCATATTCACTCCAAAATGATCATTTTAATTAATCAACTCCTTGTAATGAAATATTATTCAAATAAAAATATATATTATATTAGAAATTTTATCTCCATCATTTCATATATAGGATCCATAAGATGAGATCTACAAGCGTTATTTCACCAAATAAGTATTCACCATAACTGATCTATTCATTTTTAATTATTATTTACCACATTTAAATTAATAAAATTTTTATAAATAAAAACATATATATTCATAATATAATGACACATTATTATTATTATTTGACTTAATGTAATCACACTATATCCATCAATTGGGAAGTGTGAGTAACCCCCGTATATTTGTATAGATTATTGTCTCGATATAATGATACTATTAATTTTTAATCAACATATTTCATGGATTATTATTATGATATAATTAAAATATATATATTATTTTCAGGAAATAATAATTCTTATTTATGTAAAATATCATACCTTCGTTCTTTCCATCAAATACTTTGGAAAATAATAATATTGCTCTTACGTACGTGTGCACGGCCACATTCATGAAGCGATTCCATTGATTTTAATTTTTTTACATGAATGTATGTATGGTTTTATTTAATGAATAATCATGATATTATTTTATAACTATTCTAAAAATTTGAATAATTATTTTCCACTATTTTATTCAATCTTTTGAAAAATTAAAATAATGACCATTCATATGTATGGCCTACCATATCCACTAATAATGTTATTAGTTTTATTTATAAATTTCATTTATTAATGATTATAAATATTTATAAAGTAAATATATATCAAATTTATGTAATTATAAAATGTATAGTGAAAATAGGATCAATGTACAAATTCCAAGTCTCATGAACACAAATATACATGGAAATAGAAAACAAATATCATAAGGAATAAATATTTAAAAAAATAATTAATAATATAAATGTGATAAATGGATATAAGTAAAAAATATAAGGTAAAATATATATTAGTATGGTTACAAAATATTTTAATAATAAATATATATTTTTTATAATGGTGGATATCAAAATTATAAATGACATTGGGTAAGAGGTATGGGGTTCTCATTCCAAATTTTCATCTTTGGGGAATATATTATGTTAGGCACCCATATTCACATTTTTGGTGTATATACTACTATTTTAAATGATATATAATCATTATAATTTTATTCCTGATATATAAACATTGATTTTACATTGTTAATTTAGTGGGGTTATGATTCAAATGTTACCAATTTGATAAGGTTTTTATGTTAAAATCACATTTTTATTGGAATTATTTCTGATAATGATTTCAGTGATTAAATAATATGATATAACTATCACAAAACTCTTTTATTTTATTATAATGTGGTTATTTTTAGATAATATATTTTTTCCATCCATTCTCCTTACATTATTAACTAAATATACTATTTTTATTCTTTTAAGTAAAGCTGACATAATATTTTCTATTTTGAAAAAAAAATCATTTCTCTTCCATGTTCATGTTTTTAAATATGTTTTGAATAATATATTTACATTTATTTAATTATTTTTAATATAATTTTTTCCCTTTTTAATCATTTAAAAATGGTTTAAATTGTATATAATTGTGTTTTCAAATGCAGTACAATTTTAATTTTTATAAATATTTGAAAAAAATATTTTTTTAATTCTATATATTAAAAACCAAATTTACCACCATCGTGAAAAATCAATTAATCAAAGAATACATTAAATATAACCATTTTTATTTTTAAGGAAATTTTTTTCGTAAATTTTTTTGGAATTTTTATATTCTATATATATTATTTGAAAGTGAAAATACATATTCTTCTCGATATATTCACATTTATCATTAATTTTGTTTTCTTCTATGATTAAATACTTTTATGTTACTAATGTTATACTAGGTGTATGATCAAATGATACTAACCTTTTTCATTATTAGGATGGTTTATTCTTATAATTACATAAAATTTATGAAAATAATTCCTTCGAAATGAAACACACTATAATGAAATGATGAATTTTTATGGACCCCATTTCAATTCCTTGAGTTATTAAATTATAAAATGAATATGAATCCCATTTAAATATTGGGTTTTTATGTGATGAATGTAATAAGATCGTATGAATCATATATTTGTGATTTTGAATTTTTAATGGGTGGTACTCTAATTATTTAACATTCCAATAAATTTTTTAAATACTAATATCTGATGATATAAGATGAAATTTAATGGGGATTGTACCCAATTTAGTAAGTGTCTATATCTAGTATAATAATCTTTGTAATTAACATTGACTACTATAATGGTATACGGAGTGAGACCAATCCAATTTGATTGTCTTATCTATGATATTTGACTACTAAAGAAGTTATTTGTCTATTATTATATTTATTCCATAATTCCTTGTCATATTCTAGTTTTACGCCCTTATGGATCCTGTATATGGATTTATTAATGATTCATGTCTTAAGAATTACCTATATTTATGCCATTTCTAAATAATATGATCTACAATATGATAGATATGGATTTTAAATATATGTTCATGTTCTCAAATCCTTGTACTCTTTTTATTATTATATTTCAATTGGTATCTATAATGATGACCATTAATGTGTATTAGAGAACTCCATTTTTTTTATAGGTTATGTAGAACGATTTTATGTATGATATATTAAAAAAGGTTTCTACATATTAATAACTAAAGGAGATAGGATGTACTTATTTTATGACCTATTTTTAATGTTTATGTGAATCCCAGAATAATTTAATGGCATTATTTTGTCGAGGATCATTATTTTGTTGATTAATATTTTTTTAATAAGGCATAATATCACTATATGTAAATTATAGGTATCTAAAAATGGTTTTAAGAGTTTCATTTAGATGTAATTCCCACCAAATTATATGTACTATCAAATTTATTGTTTTTTCCTTTAATTATTAGTTGGTGATTTTTCATACTTATGTTGTACTCTTATATGTGATAGAGTTTAAGGCGTGAATTTTTGTATCAGTTGTATATTACATTTCATCACTGTATTTTAAGAGTCCCAAACATATCATAAAAAAAATTACATCTTAATAGATGAATATACATTAAATAATATAAGGATCAATGCTATGATCGTTTAGTTATAGTTTTACTAGAAACATGGAATCATAAACAACTTATTCATAGTTAAAATACATATTTTCATGCTAATTTAATTATACCTAGAACCCTTATAAGAGTTATCATACATAAATGATTTATTCATAACCAATGGAAAAATGAATAAAAAATGTGATATTAGATTCTCAAAAGGTTAAATAATGTAGATAATAATGATTTTATAATGAAAATATGAGAATAAGGGTACAAAATCATGATGATATGATTTTGAAATCATACCATGAATAAGATAGATCATAAACATGGGTCATGGATTAAATATTGGTAGATCTAAATAAATGAATCATAATGGAATCAATGTACATAATCCATAAGACTATAACATTTTCACAAGACAGTGAGTTTTAGAATACATAAAATAATAATAATTTGTATATCAAGTATACCCACCAAATAATTCACAAATTTTTTTTCATTGGACATCAACCAAGGCACTTTCTTTGGGTTTGGAATATCCTCTAATGTACCAACTTTAAGGATAGGTATAACCACATGTGTACCTATTTTTCTCATATAACATTAATAATTACACAATTTATTAGATGTGGATATAAGTCTCACCCATTACATAATCCATAAATTTTTGTTCCACAAGATAAGAAAATATTTTTTCAATCATATCCAATGAAATTAAATATGTTTCATATTCATTTTATTAAATAATAACCCATAGAAAATAAACATTTTTAATAATAACAACTCATCATAGACATAAACCATGTAGATATAGAATAAGGATGGTAAAAATTAAAAATATTCTTAACAAATAATATCCTACATAAAATATTTTATATTCTATAAAAAATTTATTAGGAATTATGACTTGGTTCATTTATTGGGGACAATAAACTCTTGACTTTGAAAATCACATAATTTTGTAAAACGAAAAATTCATAAAAAATTATAATAATTTTATTTTAAATGAAACGTCGTAACATATAATAGAGGATTTAAAATATTATATATTCATGATGTTCCAAGATTCTAGTCTATCCCTAAATAGTAACGAAAATATTACTTCTACATTTTTAATAAAATCCATACATGTCTTAGTCCAAAAATAAAATGATGATATAATTTCAAACATCTCATAAAAAGATAATAAATCATAAAATTAAATATGAAAATAAAAATATTGTATTAAAAAAATCATTAAAATAATTTTTTTTAGAAAACAAGGATATGTGTGAATAATTTCTTTTGGCTGATGAAAAAATAATGCGGATTTTTCTTTAAAAAACATCTTATGAACTCTTGAGTAAATAAATTGGGGATAATTAAATGAACACATTTCTTTTAATGAAATAGAAAATAGATTGTAAAATTAATGAGATTCATGAGAGATATATTATAGGATTTATAATTTTTAATCAAAAATATAGAAAATCATAGTAATTTAACATATTGTATCATAAAATCCATACCATATATGTAACATTAAAACATAATCCCCATGAAAAAATAAAATTAATTGTAAAATAAAATATCATTAGAATAAATAATATCATGGTATTAAATAATATTTTTATTTATATACACATCATTAAATAATATAGGTGTATAAAATATCCTATCTAAAATAGAAGACAACTTTTGAATATACCCTTAAATTATTCCGTGATTTTCATATCACATGTCTAAACATGATGAATGATAAATGTAGAATTATTATAAAACTATTTATTAAACAAAATTGTAATTATAATATCAAATATTACTTACTTATGATATTTTACTACCCATTTATTAATAATTATTTGTTAAACATATGTTTTAAGTACTAATTGCATCATTTTTTTGTATGAAATTGTTTCATATATTTTTACCCAATTACATTGATCATGATTCCATCGTATACATATTTTTATACATGATTTAAATACCATATATATTCATTAAAAAAATTAATGTAATCTAAAAAAATTATAAATTGAAATTGAAATACACCATTCCTAGAGATAGTAGACCATTTGTATACGTAAATATTGATTACGTTTTCTCAATTGATGTAATGAAGGAAAGAAATAAATATTTCAATTTTAAAAAGTACTTTTTATGTCAAATATATCACATTTATTTAATAATTTTGTTTATTTAACTTCCACGTAAAACAAAATTGAGAAACAAATCACAGCACATCGGGAGCTGGTTGTATTGGATACACAAGAGCAGCATTACTGTATACCCATAGAATGAAAAATTAGAGCGTATATGTGATATTATTTTTTTTAAAGACACGGAATTTCCATGTAATAATTCTTTTTAATTAAATGGGAATTTTACGGGTCTACGAAATATGACAGCGCATTATTCCGAGGCCCGGATTGCCCATAATGATCCATCGATGTTTTTGTGATGGTTAAGTTAACACACATAAGAAGTTCTCTAGAAAAAGTGTAATAACTCCAAAACAATATCTCGGATCAGAAATATGAGGGAACTTTTGTTATCAAGATGGCGGGTTCACCCTTGGCGTGGCGTAAGATTAGTCGGCGCGGGCCTCAGGTGAGAAATCCCAAAATTGGCATAATCATAAATATAATAATATAGTATATTATTTTATTTTTAAAATGAAAATAACACAAAAACCGTAACTCAAATTAAAAATCTGAGACCACCACTGAACATGTGATTGTATGATTTCTTTAGGCCGATACAAACTTTGGCTAGCATGGGCCACCAGAGAATGTTATTTTTTGTTCGCATATAAAATAATTAATTGACAATTATGTTATTGTAAAATTCATAACATCACAATGGTAACTCGAAATGAAAATCCAAGAGTACCATTTCATTTTTTGGGTGTGCTTCACCTAGGTAGAGCCTAACCATCACCGATGTGGGTCGTGGTTGAATGATAATAATTTTCCAAACATTTTTTTGGTTACGTTCAGTAAACGTGTGAGTGGCGTTTTATAACATTTGAGACGGTGCTCGGAATTGAAATCTGATGGCACCGTTGAACTTGCAGTGCCGATATTCGATTAAGGAGACTTTCACCTCGACGACAGTTGGTCGAGGGTGAATGTTAGTTTTTGTGTTTTTCGTGGAATTTATTATACAAAAGAAACTTCTTTTTATTTTATTTTAAGCTTCCATGTGGATATTTCATATGGGTTCCACTGGAAATAAACCTCCATGTCGATGTTCGATGTGGGGAACACAAGACCATAACCTCCCATGAGAGGTGAATGTGGTGGGGACCACCTGAACCATAACCTCCCATGAGAGGTTATGGTGTTAGGGACCACCCGTGATGACCCCCCCCCCTTCTAATTGGAAGAAACACTCAACTCCCACAATTAATGAGGGGAAACCTCTTTATCTCCTCCACATTAATTATCCCAACCCACATGCCATTAATCTTGCCAATGCACTGCATTGTTTCACCAAGGTAAATTAATTAGCTTGCCACTTTTTAAATTAAGTAACATCGTCGTTGAAATTTTGGAAGGTACATAATAAATGAACCGACATAAATTCAAATGATTTTTGCCTACCTCTCCCCCTCTATTATATATAGGGATCTTGGGAGGGGGATTTGGGATGGCTTCACCAAGCGATGAAGTGCTGGTAAAGTGATGCAACACCCAACACATGGAGGATTACTCTCTCCAATGAAGAACGCCCCACCGATGAAGAATGTCGACCTCGACTTCGACCATCTTCCTCGGAACTCCTTCTAACGTGAGATGCCCTAGTCCACAACAAATTGATGTCTGCCTTCTTGCTCCAATGTCAACCCACTACGAGAAAGGTAGGGGATTACTTTTGACTAAGTATGAACTTTACCTATGTTCTTCATTTCTCTCAAATAAGATGAATGAGGGTTGGTTTTCTTCATAAATACGAACCAATTGCAATGACCTCTAAATGCGGAGGGTGCAGGCCAAACTAACATTGACCAACTCCCTCCGCAGATCATTTGTAATGCCTATTTGACATGGCGATGAGGTGACAGCGACGAAAACGACATTGACAAAGGATGCGCTACCTGTGGCCTCCGCGAATCGCGCCACACCCATAGCGCACCGACGATCCAGGCTGAATACTGTTGGTCGGCGTCGGGCCGAGCTGCACCGAAATGGCCTGCCTTGTGTGCCCACAACCTCCCGATGCCATGTCGGTGCCCTAAATGGCCTGCCAGGCATCCCTTCGGCCTACTGCGCCCTGCCCAACAACCCCTCCCCCTGCCAGACTCCCTTCCGGCACCTTGCGGCCTACCCGACCCATTCTTGGCGCAATGTCGGCGCCCCATGGCCTACTCGGGCCCTGACATGCCCTACCTGGCGCACCCGCGGCTAGCCTGTGCTCCGCGCGGCCTGCCCGTTGTTTCCCCAACCGGCCCGACTTCCCGAGCCGAGTTGCCCGAGCCGCACCCCTAGCGGTGCTAGCCGAACTGGCCCTGGCCCTTGGGCCGAGTCACCTACGTGGAGACCTCCGGGATGAACCACCATCGTAGTCCACTGGGCCAGGACCAGCGGACCGGGCCAAAACATAGTGGTTTGAACCCACCCAACAGGCCTGGTCAGAGCCAGCGAGACTGACCCGGTCGTCAAAGACTGGGTCGGCCCAGTCGGGGTTGGGCCGAGTAAGTCCGACTGGGTCAGACTGGACCGGAGCCCATTACTGACCTATTACCTTATTGGGAAATATCTTTAGAACTAGACATCCATTTGATGAACCATCAACAATTCCATTTTTCATTGAACGAAGCCATCCCGTTGACAATACCCCACTGGAGTTCAGGGTATATTTGAGTTATGGTCAGGTTGGATTGCACATGAATCCAACTGGGCCCCTGGGACTAAAAGGCTAATAACTAACAGAACGGGCGTCCGATTGATGCGTCTTCTGTTGTGTTGATACCCTAATGATGTGGAGGATCTCTAAGATACTTCTTCATGGAGCTTCGTGATAGTTGCAGTATTAACCAGTAGCTCGTGCAGTGGATCCTTCTAGTAATGAGCAGACAGAGTGCAGAGACCATGTAGATGGAAGTCCTAATGACTGCTTGAGCGATTTGAATCGGATTGATTCGACTACCCCAATGGGGAGTGCCTGGTAGTTGGAAGCAGACCCACGGTAGAGGAGCTCCTACTATTTGGCGGCAGACCTGCGATACTCGATAGGGGGACTACCTCTGAAGGCTATTAGGGGGAGATCCTGGTAGTTGAAGGAAGACTCACAGTGGAGGAGTGCCTGGTAGTTGCCAGCAGACCCGCGGTACTCGACAGGAGGAGTATCTTAGCAGTCCAAGGTTAGTGAGAAGCGCATCGGTGTCGCAATAGGCCCATTGTACACGATAAAGGAGGAGTTCTCCACCAGTCATGGTTTTGATAATAAAAATCCGGGTTTGAGATGAGTCAATGACTTTTGTGTTTTCCTAATGATTGATATGGGTTACATTATAACTTTGGTACATGTATGGGAATATAACTAAGTGGGGTTATCTGTTGATTTCATACTTGTTGGTTTATCCTTGTTGGATTATATGACCTTGAGGGTCTTAGGGTCCTTACTGAGTATCGTTATACTCACCCCAACAAGGGTTATGCCCGCACCTCATTATGTTGGTTGTAGACTATGGATAGCACTGACTGTGGAAAATATTGTAGGACTAGACGGTACCTAGAGGTGGACCACTCAGTGTGATGGTACCTGGTGGAGATGGATGGATGGGAGTGCTTTGTAGTCCATCTGTACCTACCCTTCAGGTTGGAACCCCGGAGGACAACCCCATAGCTGCTTTACTTTTCTTCAAATGAACTTTCTTTCAGTTGGACCTGTACTTTACTATTAGGCTTGTATTTCTGGCCCCTTTTACATTCTGAAACTTCTTTTTTATACAGTTTTACTTAGTTTTTTGCTTCCAGTTGTGTACTTTGATGTGTTTTTTATAGTTATAAAGGCAATGCCTTCCCAATTTATGGATTTACGCCTTTGGTGCTAGTTGTCATCCCCTACCCTATAGAAGGTGGGATTGAGGAAATCACGATATGGGGCCCGGGGGACGGTTCATGAAAATTTGGTATCATAGGAGTCGGTTCTAGAACAGAACATAGGGCTCTGATCTTTATTTTCTTTGAATAAATAGTTTTATGGGTACTGAGTGTGGTTCTCAGTTCATAGAGTCCACTTTTGATGCGGTGACGGACGTATCCATTCACCAGGACCCTGACTACTGATTTATGAATTAGTGCTTGAAAACAATGATTGTGTGTGTGTTTTCAAATGTTTTATTTATGTCATCTCAACTAAGTCACCTCATCAGGTATAACTTTTAACCATGTCACATTTGTTCAAGATGCCTCCATGCAGACAGATAGTTAGAGTTTCGATAGAGCACCCTATGCCGACCCACCGAGCGATGATGCTCCGATGTAGGGACCTCTTTTTTTGTTGGAACCTTTGGGTGGTGTACTAGTAGTACCACCTCCCGTTGGGAGAAGATTCCACCAGCCACACTAGCGAACAATGAACATCGACTGAGCGTGTTTCACGAGTTCCAGTGGTAGAGGCCACCAGGGTTACGAGGCGAGACAGATTCCCATGCAGTAGAGGACTGGATGGAAGCGATTTCTAGAGTTCTCCGCCTAGTTGAGACACCCATAGAGCAGATGGTGATTTTAGAAACTATAATTTTTCAGTGAGTGACCATGAGGATGGTCCACATAGTGGTGACACCTCGGTACGTGGTCCATTACCAGAGATAGTACCTCCCTATAGTGTGTCATCTATATCACTACCTGTAGGTCAGCAGTTGCAACTATTAGTACCAGTAGAGGACACATGTAGGATTATTTCCATACACGTGTTTCATCATCAGATACCCATCATTTTCCGAGGCGAGCCCGACTCACAACTGGCTGAGGACTGGCCCGAGGAGGTGGTTGAGAGTTCTATAAATCTTGTACATCTTCTTCAGGATGATATTTCGGTAGATGAGAATTCATCGAGGTATACTGATCATTCTTGGTACTTGATGAATATGTTAAGATCAATGCTTTGGGCCTCGGGCTACCCAGCGAGGTGCATTTTAGGACATCTGAGCCAGCACATTTTCTCCATATTCTCATGAGAACCTTTGCGGATTGAATGTTCTGTGGCTGATAATATACAACCAGTGAATGTTAGAAGTGGGAAAAGCATGAAACTGATGCCAATGTCAGAGACTTGAGTGTGAAAAACAATTTGGGAAGAAGAAGTGTTAAGGACAGACCAATCTGCAGGGTAGTAGTCAAGGAAGGAGAGCTATGAGAGCAGTATGAAGTGGTGTACATTTAGGCATGTTACAACCACCCCCTTATGTGGAACCCACCAGGATCTGAGAGCTAGAGTACAGGGGAAGAGTGTAGCTTTAATCAGTCATGGAGTGCAACCCAAAGGCTTTGGTAATGATTCAAGGTACGATCTGTTTCTACAACTTTATACCGTAACAATAGAGAAAGGTACAAATCATTCCTTCCTTCCATGAATCTTTTTCAAAACCTGTAGTTTCTCGTTTAACCGTTGACTTGACCCTCATGTATGTAGATACCTTTTTATGGAGACTCGATAATAACATAGTCACTAACGGTGCAATCTAACCCATGAGGCGATAGTATCGGTTTGAACCTCTTGGTGGCAGTGTCAGGGCCTTACGATGTTTGTTTGGGTTTGGACTTGACATCCACAGTTCACACTGAGATTGAATGTATTATGAAAAAAGGTTGTGGTTTGTCTACAACATTGGTATGGGGTTTTCCTTGTTCGATGAAGAGGAAAACCCAAGAAGCACAGGATAGACTCATTCATAAGAGTGTCCATCTGATCACTAATTGGTCGGCCAGACTTTTCTAGAGTAACAACACGACTATCAGCCTTGGAGAAGAAGGGGAAACCCTTTTTGTGGTTGGAGAGATGACAGCAGAGCTTTCCGGAGCTAAAGTAGATGCTGACTAGTGCCCCAATCTTGAGGCTTCCAGAAGAATGCATATGGTATGTAGTTTATTACGACACATTAGGGACCAGACTCGAATGTGTCCTGATGCATGAGTGAGAAGTGATCTCATATGGTTCTCAGAAGTTAAGATAGAATGAGAAGAACTACTCTAGCCATGCCCTGGAGTTAGTAGTAGTGGTCTTTGCCGTGAATATGTAGAGACATTATCTTATGGGAGAGTGTTTTACCATGTACTATGATCACAAGAGTCTTCTGTATATCTTTTCTAAGAAGGACCTGATCCTAAGACAACGACATTGGTTTGAGTTCCTCCAAGACTATGTCATTGAGATAGTCTATACTATTGGTAAGGGGAACATTTTGCAGATGTAATTAGCAGGAGATCTGGTATACAGCTACTAGACTATGAGACCGAGCAGCTAGTTGCTTTATTGAAATCCTTTATGGATATTGATGGAGCAGGCTTTCTTTAGTCTCATACAGTCAATTATCCAATTCTTCAGTGAGTCCGAGAGGTACAGCGTGGAGATGCTGACTGTGAGACACGACGTGCTCAGATCTTCACAGGACACGCACCTGATGGATTTTTTGAAGGTGGGGAACACATCACTCTCTTTAGAAGATGTACCATGATACTAGTGTCACTTCAGAAGGAAGTGTTGAGGGTGTTTCACACATCCCTTATAGTTGTACATCCAGGCATGGAGAAGATGTATCCGGACCATCGATGACAGCACTGGTGGCCAGGTATGAAGAAGGCAGTAGTGTATTGTGTCTCACAATGCCTCCCATGTCAGCATGTGAAGGTAGAGCATCAGGTTCTAGTAGGCTTGGTTCAGCCTTTAAAGGTCCCAATGTGGAAGTGGGATGAGATATACATTGACTTCATGACAGGTCTTCCACGTACATCCATGTGACATGACTCTATATGGGTGATCTTCGACCGAATTACCATGTCGTCCCACTTCCTACCGACCAGAGATGGTACGAGCTACCATGGAGAACTTGCAAATCATCCAGGAGCTGTTGAAGAGAGCACATCTAGAAAGAATTCATATACTGACTGGAGATGGATACCTCTTGAGTTTGAGGTTGGCGACCACATTTTTATATGGGTCTAACACCAATGAGGTCTATGGAGATTTGGATGAGGTGGAAAGTTATCTCTGAGATTATTCAGACCTTTTAGGTCCTCAGCAGAGTTGGTGAGGTGGCTTACCGCTTAGCTCTACCACCTTAGTTGCACCGGGTGGATGATGTCTTCCATGTTTCTCAGTTAAGAATATACGTGCATGAACCTTATCACATCATCGACCATGGAGTGTTGGAAGTCGGCGATGGGGAGACATTCATAGTGGTTTCATTGGAGTTTGAGTTATCGAAAATAGAGGGTCCTACGTGGACAGTTGATACCTCTTCTGCGTGTACACTGGCAGCACAGAAACCTCTAGGAGAGCACATGGGAGTGAGAGGCTCATATGCGTGCTTAGTACCCCCACTTGTTCCCTTAGTTATTAGATATGGTATATGGGGACATAAATACCTACGTTGGGAAGAAAGTAAAGACCTGGAATTTCTATGTAATTGTTTTTAATTAAATGGGAATTTTACGGGTCCTTTAAATCTGACGTTGTGTGATTCTGAGCCCAGGATTGTCCGTAATGACCCGTCGATGTTTTTGTTAAGCTTATGTCAATGCACATAATAAATTTTCCTGAAAAATTGGAATAAATCTTAAAAAATAACTCATATAATAAATTTGAGGGTACCATTGTGCTCAGGATGGTAGGTTCACCCTTGGCATGGCTTAAGATTAGTCAGTGTGGGCCTCCTTTGAGAAATCCCAAAAATGGAATAATCATAAATAAAATAATTTGATAAATTATTTTATTTATCAAATACTTATAACTCATAAAATACGACTCTGATTAAAAATTTGACACCACCTCTGAACTTGTGAGTGTATGATTTCTTTGTGAAGAAATTATCTTTTGCTGGCGCGGGCTACCAGAGAAAGTTAGTTTTTGGCCAAAAATTAAATAAATAAGTGACAATTATTTTAATGTAAAATTTATAACATCTAAACAAAAACTCAGATTAAAAATAAGAGAGTAATGTTGGGTTCGTTTGTGTGAGTTTCACCTAAGAAGAGCCTAACCATGACCGATGCAAGTCGAGGATGAATGATAATAATTTTCCAAACATTTTTTAGGTCCGTTCATTAATCACGTGACTGGAATTTTATAACCTTTGAACTGGTGCTCGTAACTGAAATCGGAGGGCACCATTGAACTCGTAGAGTAGGTATTATCATAAGGATAATTTCTCTTTGACAACAGTTGGTTGAGGGTGAATGTTAGTTTTTTGTTTTTTCATTGAATTTAGAAAATAAAATAAACATATTTTTATTTTATTTTAAGATTCCATGTTGATATTTCATTTGGGTTCCACTAGAACTAAACCTCCAGGTGAATTTTGTATTTGGGGAACACTAAAACATAACCTCCTATGAGAGGTTAAGGTGGTGGGGACCACCCGAACTATAACCACCCCTAAGAGGTTATGGTGGTGGGGACAACCCGGCACGAACCCGCCCTCCCCCCCTTAATTGGGAGAAACCCTCAACTCCAACAATTAATGAGGGGGAACATCATGACCTCCTCCACCTTATTTATTCCAACACACATGCCATTGATCTTGAAAATGCAGCACATCGTTGTTCTAGGGTAAATTAATTGGCTTTCCCCTTTTTAAATTAAGTAACAACATCATTGGAATTTAGAAAGGTTCACAATAAATGAACTGTCATAAATTCCAATGATCGTTGCATACCTCTCCCCCTATATTATATATATGGAGCTTGGGAAGGAGGATTTGGGATGGCTTATCCATGCAACGAAGTCCTGGTAAGGTGATGCGACACACAACACCTAGATTACGCTCTACAATGAAGAATGCTCCACCAACGAAGAACGTCGACCTCAACATAGACCATCTTCCTCGGAACTTCTTCTATTATGACACGTCCTCATCTACATCTAATTGACGTCTGCCGTCTTGTGCCAACGTCAACCAAAAACAATCAAGTTAGGGGTTTACTTTTGAATAATTATGATCTTTACCTATGTTCTTCCTTTCTCTCAAAAAACAAAGAATGATGGTTGTTGTGCTTCATACTTACGAACCAATATATATCACTTATAAACGTGAAGGGTGAGGTCCAAAATAACATGACCTGACTCCATCCACTGATCGTTTGTGATGTATCTTCGGCATGGCGATGAGGCGACGGTGATTAAAGCGATATCGACAAAGGATGCGCTACCTGCGGCCTCTGCGAATCATGTCACCCCCACGGCGCACTGATGCTCCCGACCGAATACTATCATCCCACGTCGGCCGAAGCCGCACTGAACTGACCTGTCCGGTCTGCCTGCGGCTTCTCGGCACCCTGTCGGTGCCCTGTGCGACCTGCCCGCGCCCCTTGTGGCCTGCCGCGTCGTGCCCGGCGCCCCTGCCCCCTGCCTGGCGCCATGTCGACACCCCGTGGCCTGCTAGGCCCCTATCGCACCTGGCCCAGCACACCCATGGCCGGACTTCACTCCACGCGGTCGTCCCACTGGTTCGCGGACCGGCCTGACATCCCTGGTCGAGTCGCTCGAGCGGCGCCCCACATGGTGCAAGCTGAACGAGACCCGACCTTCGAGCCGAGTCACCTACGTGGCGAACTACGGGCCGAACCTCCCTCACAGTCTTTTGGCCCATGCCCACTAGACCAGGACAAAACATAGTAGGCTGACCCGCCCAACGGGCCGGGTCAGACCCAACATGACTGACCGGGTCGACCCAAACAGGGTCGGACTGGACATGAACCCCTTACTGACCCATTACATTCTTGGGCCATATCTTTTGCACCAAATGTCCATTTGATGAACCGTTAGTGGCGTCAGTTTTCATAGAACGCAATCGCCCCTTTTAGAATTCCCCCTAGATTTCAGGGTATATTTGAGTTACAATCAGGTTGGATTGCACAAGAATCCAACTGGGCCCCTGGGACTAAAAGGATAATAACTAATAGACCGGGTGTCCGATTGACACGCCGTCTATTGCATTGATACCCCTATGATGTGGCGGACCGTTGAGATACTCATTCATGGAACTTTGTGACTTTTGGAGTATTTACTAATAGCTCATGGAGTGGATCCTTCCATTGATGAGAAGATAGATTGTGGATACCTAGTAGCTAGCAGATCTGATGACTGGTTGACTAATTCGAATCGGAGTGATTCGACTTGCTCAGTGGGGAGTGCCTGGTAGTTGGCAGCAGACCCATGGTGGAGGAGCGCCTTGTAGTTGGTAGTAGACCTGTAGTACTCTACTAGAGTAGTACCTCTACATGCTATTAGGGGGAGAACCTGGTAGTTGGTGGCAGACCCACAATGGAGGAGAACATGGTAGTTGGCAGCAGACTTGTGGTACTCGACTGGAGGAGTACCTCAGAAGTCCAAGGTTAGTGAGAACCACCTCGGTGTCATGACATGCCCATTTTACTCGGCAGAGGAGGAGTTCTCTAGTAGCCATGATTTTGATAATTAAAATCCTATTTTGAGACGAGTCAATGACTTTTTGTCCTCATGATTGAGATATGTTACTTGATAACTTAGGTATATGTATGGGAATATAACTAAGTAAGGTTATCTATTGATTTCATACTTTTTCATTTATCCTTGTTTGATTTTGTGAGACCATGATGGTCTCCAGGTCCCTACTGAGTATCGTTAAACTCATCCCTGCATGAGCTGTGCTCGCACCTCGTTCTGTTGCTTTCAGATGACAGACAATGCTGACTGAGGCAGAGAGTGGCAGGAATGGACGGTACCCTGAGGTGGACCCATCACTGTGATGGTACATGGAGGAGACGAACATAAAAGAGTGTTGTGCATGCCATATATACCTACCCTTTAGGTAGGAACCATGGAGGAAGACCCGGTATCTGCTTTAATTTTCTTCACATGTACTTTCTTTCTGTTGTACTAGTACCTTCCTGTTGGGCTTGTATTTATGGCCCCTTTTACTTTCTATCACTTCTTTTGTGTATTGTTTTAGTTAGTATTTTTCTTCCATTTGTGTACTTTGATTTGTTTTTTTACAATTATAATGGAAACGCCTTCCCAATTTAGGGATTTATGCCTTGGGTGCATGTTGCCATCCCCTGGTGTATGGAAGGCGGGCTTGGGGTAGTCACGATACGGGCCCCAGGGGGCGGGTCGTGAAAATTATTTTGGAAGTATATTATTAACACAGATATGATATAAAAATATTAAATCTATCATTTTATATTTTCATGAGAACTGGTGATGGAAAAAAACATCATTACTCCATGAGGTGGTAGTCTATCGTACGCACAATTGATAGTTTCATTTAGAATTTTGATGAAAGAGAACATATTTTTATGTCCTGACAATAAAAAAATAAAAAAAATCATTATATTTAATTAATTTTCTTATTATATTTCCATAAAAGAATTGGATTTTTTGTACTTGGGAGAATAAATTTAAGAAAAATACATGCATAATAACTCTACAGCTTCTTTAAAGAGCATCTTTACGATAATACGAAAGTAATTCATAATATGGAATAATAATCAAAATAAGTCCTCTATAATGTTAAGTGAAAACTATGTAACATATTTGTGTAGTAATTTTATTAATATAATTGATTTTAAGTGTTAATATTATTGGATAGTGGGTGTAATTTTATAAGTGGGTGAGTTGAGATGCATGAAATATTTAAAAATAATAATGTGTACCCATAATTTTACATCCATAATGAATCAATATAGGCCATTATCAATATATATATGTGATAAGGTCAATAAGTGGTCATATAATGGGTGTTTCAAAGGTTTCTATATCATTTTACACAATATATGTTTATTTTAACCAATTATTAAAACAATTTTTACAATAACTATGATAATTAATTATTTTTATTTTTAATACTCATCTTCAAAAAAACAATTTAATCCGATAATATCATATAATATTAGTAATTATGGTTAGTACCTATTAAATTTATTTTTCCAAATCCCAATCACATTAAGGAATATGTTATTTTAAAATTAATAATGATGATGTAATGGAAAAGAGGTTTTGAAAATAAAATTCATTCCAAATATTATAATTTTTTAAAATCAAAATAATATTTTAAATTCAAACCCATTACCTGTTTTTTATTATTTGTAATATAAATAAAAAATTATTTCTTTTAAATACATTTTAATAAAATGGAACATTATTGATTCTTTAAAAGGACATGTAATTTTGAATAAAAACTAGTATATTACACAATTAATCGAAAAAATAATAAATATAGAAAATTACAATAAATCATTCTAATATTATTTTGACATGTTGAAACAGAAAAATGATTTAAAATTTTTAAAAGAAATTATTTATATGTTTTAAAAAATAAAATTTATTACTTGTTCACAAAAAATTAATAAAAATCATATTTTGGATGAAAATTTATTTTTGATGCATATAAACATTTTTCAGAAATTTATTACAGTTTATTAATATGATTTAATTTTATATAAACATTATATATACATTTAAAAATATTATTATACATATTTATAATATAATGATTATTAGATATTTTGTAATGTTGATGTTTAAAAAATAATATTAATAGTAAATTATTGTTCATTAATACTCTGTGTTGCATGTAACATAAGATATCAAATAAATTAAATTTATTATAAATATATATATATTTCAAAAAAAAAATGGGGTGATACGTTATAAAACACTAAAAATGTTATTCATCACTATTATGGAAGTAAATGAGTATACTTCCCCCTCAACACTACCTCGTTTTACAACATAGTTTCATCATGCTCGTGGTTTCACCAAAAAATTTACCATGTGACTATTCCTAAATCATAGAACTTTCTCTATGTGTTATAGACATTGCATTCGTTTTTATTAATGGAAAAGATAATAGTCTAGTTTTATGACCTCTGGTTCTCTCAAATTATAATCATTTTTTATTATTTTTAATAATAGTTACATGGAACACATCAGGGATAATTGGGTGGTTCTCTGGAAGTAAATATCTATAAGCAACCATCCACAAACAGTGAAGAGTATCAATGGGAATGTTGTAACAAGGGAATAGATTTTCCTTATTCCAAAAAAATGTCATCTTATTACATGATTTAATTACTAGGATTACTTTATCACCAAAATAAAACTATAAACCTAGTTGTTTATTTTCCTCATAAATTTTATAACATATTTTATTTAACTATATGTGGTGAAAAATTGATTTAACATTATTTAACATTAAATAAAATTTCTACGGTTCAAATTGATTTTTTTCTATAACACAATTCTATTACATTTTGATTCTTCACATAATTTCAAAAATTTATTTATAAGGATACATCATATTGTGAATGTTAAAGATATTGTTCAAATCCACATGAGGAATATGTTAATCTCAAAAACATTTAAAAACCAAAGAACATGATCTCAAAATATCATCTATGGATTCAATTATTGTATAAGACTAACCATTTTCATGAATCTGAATCATTTTTTTGATACAAACGTCTTTATCAAGATCTTATTGAAGAATTATTCAAGATATCAATATAATTCTCAAATACCAACTAGATAAAATGGACTATGGCATTCTATAAAACCTCTCCAATCATATAAAGTACACTCTAACAATCTGATCAGGATTTAATTCCTCTCAAATAGTGATGATGTGATTTTACTTTTATGGTGATCAAATATGAATCATATTGTATTATTTCATTTCGACATGTTGGTTATTTTATTTAAAAAATACATGTTTAGTATTTCCAATTTCAATTCTTGTGTGGAAAATTATTATAGCATCCCCAATGACTTTTTTCCTATTAACATTAACATTATGACATACAAACTTCTATTATACATATTATGAAATTCCATTCTTCATATTGTCCCTCCAGAAATACATTTCATGAATACTATTGGCATGTTCCACACCCTTTTTATCCTTCATTTTCCTATTCAATACATGTGTCCTTTATGAAAGAGATAGGTTTTCAACCATCCTATTGGCTATCATTTTTCAAAAAATATATTAAACTATTTCCTAAAAAATTCACATGTATAAAAAAACCATAATTACTTTATCAATAAATATAATGAAAATATCTAATGTTTTCCAATACATTTAGTCACATTTCAATGAAATTTATTCCTCCACAAATAATATTTTCAATAAAATATACAATAATAGAAATGGATGTATTTATAAAAATGTCTCTTAAAATATCATTAATGTTTCTAGAATCACATCCACTAAGAAAATGTGTGTTTATGAATTTAATTTTATGAAAAATGATCAAATAATTCACCGTATATTGAATCAATAACTACTTTGTTAATAGAGATATATATGTTTCCAAAAAAATCTCCCTTATGTCTTTAAATAATACTATCCCTTAGACATAAAAAATTCTATTACTATCATTAGTTCAACTTTTGACCTATAAAATATCAAATTAGATTTCATTACTCTATAATCCAAGTAGAGAAATTATATCAATTTTCATAATCACATAATATGTAACAAAAGGATGAATAAAAATATCTTCATTGGGGCCATTCTTAAAAACAAAAACATTAAATTCCTAATTGTAGTGTTTTGGATATGTTTTACATAATTATCATAATTCTATTATGATATTTTTATTTCATTATATCTACATTTTCCTTGACCAGTAAATTTTTTTGTGTCCTTTTATCCTCACAAGTCATTGGATTATGAAAATTTGTCACCATATTCGCAATGCCCTTCATAAGAAGCACTAGAGTGTGGGTGGTGCTTCTGGGGTTCATTCACTCTTTTCTCACAATTAACTAACTTCTTCCCAACCCATCAGTATTCTATCACAATATAAAATTATTTTTCATAATTAAATATTTTTTTATTCCCATTTATATATTATAAATAGTTTTTTAATTCCATACATTTTTTTGAGGAATGATCATCTTCTTTATATTTAAGGTTTTTTGAGATTTATTTGAAATTAAATTTTTATTATAAATACCAGGAGAATTTTTGGTAACTCAAATAACCATTTCCAATGTGATATAAAAATTAATTATTTCATCATAACTATATATTTACTTCATGGAAATCACATATTAATGAATTAGTTTTAACTACTAAAGAATCAATGAACCTTACATTCAGTTAGGATGATAATATAAGATTCTTATCTTGAATGTATTTTAATATTTTTATCATATGTACTAGATAATTAATCATACTTATATTATATAAATTGGAAATAGTTATTTATTTTCATATTATGAATACAATGAAGATACTTTTTGATAAATAATGACATAAAATCATCCAACTCTATAGAGTAAATTTCATATTGTTTCCTCATCTTCTAGATAATATTCCACAATTAATCTTCTTCTCCTACCAAATGGTATATCAAGAAAATGTTTTTCATTCTCTAAACGTTGGAGAATATAAAACATAATGTAAATATTATATATTAATTTATTGATATCTAGTGGAATAATAGGACCTCAAAATGAAGGTGGATATTTCTTCATGAATGACTTAATGAAACATTATTCCTTACTTTTAAAATTTCCACGATTAAAAATATTAAAAAAGGATGAATTTTATATGTTCATAACATTTTATTAATTTATGTCCCTTTAAATTTGGTTACTAAGTAGGAAAATAATTAAATTATCTATTACATTCTACATTATCACAGTTTCTTAATCATCCATCAATGTAGTAAAACAAAAGAAAATTGTAATGAAAAAAATCATATTATGGAACCACATAATCATGATGTATAACATATACTGTGTTTAAATAAATACACCTTCCTTTAAATCTATAACTCCTTAGGATTAAACAAGGTCATTCATTGTCATTATAAAAAGCTTTAATGATGGTTTCTAAAGATATAATTAATTTATAATTAAAACATTTTAGGAGTGTCAAAACGGGTATGGTATAAATCCCATTACCTTCTACTAGGTGGTTATCAATTCATTTGTGATGGACCCTATTAATTTTTATTAATCCTTGTAAAACTATTCCTAAATAACATAAACATGTAGTATCCAGATGTGTATGTAACTTTTTGAAAATAAAAAGATCTATCTTTCACCAACAATCCATGAAATTTTCTTATTCAAACAATTATCCATAAGCATATCATTAAACACATCACTATGGATCTTACAAATGACTTTTCATCTTAGTTATTAATGGTAAACTAATATTTCATCTGATAATAACTATAAAATAATTTTCTTATTATTTGTTGATATAATTAATACCTATAAAAGAATTTCATTTGTGGATACACCTCCTAGGTGGGACTCTAACCACTATCCCTAGTTGTATCCCTTTCTTCCTGATACTTTAGGTGGTGAGAGATTCATCAAAACAACTTTCACACATGAGAGTTCATATTGATTTGATTCCTTCCTCCATTCTAATAAAAACTATAGAGACTCAAACAAATAATACATAAATATTAAATATATATAGTAAAATAATAACTATATAACATAAAAATTAATTCTAGAATCATTTATGTTTTGTGACTTTGGAAACAAGGAAATATAATCAAGGGGTTCATTGTTAATCTACTTTTTTTCTGACCAATTTCATCATATCGAGTACCATTCAAAGATTTATCATACATAAAATAAATATTCACATCATGGGGTATATTAAATAATAATAGGTGGGATTATATTCCCCTCATGTTTAATTTATGGATATATCAATGAGAACATTAGAATAACAAGACAATAATGTTATATGATAATGATATCATCCTTTGAAAACCATGAACAACATATAGTAGATCACAAACATGGTTTATGGTATTAACCATTGTAGTACATAAGAGATAATTAAAAAATGATCAAATTAAATATTCAATTGTGGAATAACCTAGAATAATATATATATTTTTTCCATACCTATAATGATAAAAAACTGTATTTCCCCACTATCCAAAATGAAATTAATAACACGTTATGAATTTGATAAAAACCATTACACATGGATTATTCTTTGAGGATATTACATTGAACCCTTATTTGGGCTTGATATAACCTCTTATGTACCCTCTATTAGGAATTCCATAACCTCTCATGTACCTTTTAGCTAATATAATAATAATAATTAGCTAATGAATTGGTATGAGATATATCCCGCAACTATCATATAGTACTTTAATTTGTGTGCCAAAAAAACTTAAAACATTCATCATATCATGACCAATTAAATGAAAAAAAGTTTCATAAAAATATATTCATCAATGATATAATACATCTAGACTATGTATTAGGGTTATTAAATTGAATAATAACCCTAGTAAATATTGTTTATAAATAATTATTGTTATATTATATGTAAAATGATTTTTAATGATCACATGAAACATTTATTAGGGGATATAAATTGTTCACCATAAGAATATATTTTTTATAAAGCATAAAATTCCTAATAATAAATTATATTTTATTTTTTGAAAATAATATCTGAAAATATTAAATTGTCGATAAAATAAATGTTTGTTTATAAAAATAGAAAATTATTTACATGTAATAAACGTTATAACAATGAATCCTTTCATATTTTCTATAATATTCAAATAGAACATGTTCAGGAAACAAAATAAAGATATAATATAAAAAATCTTATTAATGAAAATTATTTAAAAATGTATTTAAACATTCATTGAATAATATTAATGAAATTATTTGAATCACTTTTTAATAAAATCTAAAAAAAGAAGAAAATGGAATTTCGACAATATAAATAAATAATGTTCATATTTATTATAAAATTTATTTTGTAATCATGAGTACATAATTGGATAATAATTAACAGTAGAAATTTATTTTTAGGAGGTAACTATACCATATAAATATTCCTAAGTTTAATAATTTTTAAAAGTTAATTCTTCATAATTAGAAGCATAAACATTAACCATCTAAATAAACGAAGTAATTTTATCATAAACCCCTTAACACATTGGTAATAATGAATAATTATACCCGTGAAATAATTATATATAATGAGTAAAATATTATAAAATAAATAAATTAATGATATTATATATGAATTTTATTTTATATAATCCTTATAAAATAAGATAGGGGTATAATATAACGTATGACCCAAAGAATACAAATTGAGGAATAAATCCATTACAATATGTTCATAATTCCATTTTATACATTTTATACTCAATTATAAAAAATATCAGTATATAATTAAATTTTTATAGAATATTAATCACATTTATCGTAACATATATGATTTGTGTATGTCCTTTATTATGAATTTACTAAAACATCCTTGTTAAAATCATGTTACGAGTAATAACTACTTCATTTTTTCATGTATTCCATATTATTTTATTTTCACATATTTTAATTATATCATAGTTCAATAATTTATTTTATTTTAACCATGATATTAATATCATATATATTCATTATATGTGTATATAATATATTCCAAAAAAGAATTCTATAGAAAATGAAATACACTATTCTTTGAGATTATAGTTCTTATACATGAACGAACGTTGTTTCTATTTCCTCAAAAATGGAAAACATTGAACATGAATATTAGATAACCATTATAAATTCATTATGATGTAATATATATAAATATATTCATTAAAATTTTCATCATTATCATCCATGTAATGAATAATCAAAAAATAAATCACATCGTTCCGTGGGGCTGTAGTCCACCAAATAGATGGGAAACATTATCATATTCTAGTAGAATGATATTTTAGAATATATAAGTGATTTTATAATTATGTAATTAAATTTATATCATAAATATTATAAATATCATATATGGAAAATAAATATATCATTATATCAACTAGTAATATGTGGTGACTAAAAATAAATATAACTAGTTCATGAGGTGGTTGTCCCCTGTACACATTTTTTATAGTTTTATTTCCAATTTTGTTGAATATGAGATAGATTGAGGTAAATACATTATAATAAAAATATCTTTGTTTATGGGATATATTAATGATATTTTGTTATCATATTTTAAGAAGATATTATTGATGTGAAAGATCATATATAATAAAAACAAAAGATTCACAATTTTACATAATTATCAGGGTCCCTATTTAGATCTATCATTAAAGCCTAATTAAGACTCCTTCCACACAAAATAAGTCCACATGGATGTGTGAAAGGATTTAGTCAATTTATGTGTTTATTTATTGGTTAAAATAAAATGTTTTAGATGTTTCAATAAGATATGAGAGTGTATGGTCGTTTATAATTTGGGTCTAGGGCTTATATAGAATTTTTAAATGAATAAATCACAACAAATTTTTTCACATTTCCAGAGGATCTCAAATGGTTCATTTCTAGTTATTTTAATTGGTAATTTCTATATAAGTACATGCAATAGGTTTTTACAAGATTCTAGGTTGTACTATCCTATATAATTTTATTTTAACCCATAGTAAACCCATTCTTTCCCCTACCCGTTTAATTAATTATTACTATTTTTAATATTCATTTTCAAAAAAAATACAATATGATATTATTATTATATATTATTTATTCTAATTAAAAAATATCTATACTTTTTTATCAAATTAAATTCATATATATAATGTCTCAGATTTTCCATTTAGTAGTTTTAAATATTATATGGATTTATTTAGAGACCGGGCACGTAAAAGGTACATCATTCTGAGGTCTAGTGAGCCCGGGATGGTGGTTTGAACTTTTTTTAGGTTATGTGAGTTAGCGGTTGTGCGCGGTTGAGGCAGTTTCCATACAGATGCTTGGATTAAAAATATGAGGGCACCGTTGCATCAGGGACGACGACTTTACCAAAGAACGAGTCTAACCTCAACCGGCGCGGGTCAAGGGAAAAAGTTTATTTTCGGACATTTTAAAGTAAAAAGAAATAAATTAATTTTCACATGTTTATTTTATTTCTTTTAAGGAAACATCCACTGCAGCGCGGAATATGGCACAAATATTTCCTAAATTAATGACGTCTCATGATTACACAAAAATGGAAAGTTGGACTCATTAATACTGTTGCGCAATTAAATTCCAAACACGTCTTCCTTTTTATGGGGATAATAAAATGTTGCTCGTTGGCGACAATTGAGAAGAACCTACGTAGAATCTGTGGGGCGTTGGAGCAATACTCTCGGTGACGAACGAAGATGGATCGACGTTAAGAATCACAGCACCAATGAAATTCAAGGATCTCGACGATGATGGCAGCGCGACGCCTTCATCAACGATCAATCCCTTCTAAACATAGTGATTTTTTATTTTAATTATTTTCCCCATTTTTCATTTTTAAACGAAGAACGTGGAACCACCACGAACATGTTGATCCGCAGATTCGTTCATTTTTTCAGGAGGGTTTTATTGATATGATTCAGGGAATTTATCCACGTTGTTTTTTTATTGTTGATTCCTTCTGCCTTTAAGCCTACTAACTGGAGAGGATCAACTCCATGACGAATGATGGTGGGGGTTCGTTCCTTACTTTTCTTATTGGATTCCTCCCCCTTTTTCTTTTCTTGCACGTTCTTCGTGTTCTTCATGTGGTGATGAACAACAGATCGTTGTGCATCCGTTCCATGACGCAATGATCTCAAATTGAAGGATTGACACCGTAATGTCCTTGCAGAGGTTCTACGATGATGGCGAGCAACGAATCAGACCAGATTAGAAGGGGTGTTCTTCGATCATTCTTCACACGGGAAGATGAAATCATGTTTTCGGAGTTGATCGGAGGTCCGAAAACAATGGGAGTAGCTTCGTGGTGTCGGGGTGACCAAAACCTAGAAGTTTCACGGTGATCGGACAACCGAATCGACGAATAGATCATCACCAGAGGCACGACGTCGGTTGTCCGTGTTTCTAGAAATTTCTAGAATACACAACATGTACTTCTGAAGAACACACCGTGTATTACTGGCGGTGGTTAGGGTTTTTGGGGTTAGAGAGGAATCACACGACGTGTGACCCTGGTCACACGGCCTGTTGGACTTTCCCCGATGCTCGGCATGTAATTTGGGAAGTAAAAAGACACGGGATGACCTACACGGCTTCAGAACATGGCGTGTGCAGCAAGACATGAGCGACTATGTGGGACTCGGCGTGTATCCCTGGGATACACGGACATGGGATAGAGTACACGGGTTGATAACCGTGTACAGACACATGGCCAATGACACGGGGCCATCCCCAGTCACTCGAACACGGATTGTACATTGTACTACATGCCATGTACTCAGTTTTTTTCTAAACGACGAGCCTATGACACGGGCCATTGTACACGGGAAGTAACCGGGGTCAGACAACACGACTTGTATCTTTTCTATGTGCCATTAACTTTTTGGAAAACAGCATGGTCCTCTTGTTCATCGTATCTTCGAAATTTTTTGTTTGGGTTAGTGCCCCTTCTTCTCGTTCTGCTGAAGTTCTGGCATCATTTCATCACACAGGAGTATGATCCCTTCAGCATGAATTTTTGTGATAGAGTCAGGCATCCATCCGAGAGGACTGGATCGAGATCCTCTATCCATTCATGGTCGTAGGTAGAGTCAGTCGTCAACATGACCAACTCTACCAGACATTGATCCTCTATGAAGCTAGTGTATCACCTCACTGGTGAATCCGAATGAGTCGCGGTATCCGCCATGGCCCTGAAAGTGATCCTCATATGTGTATCGTGATCTTTCCCACTCAGGAGTGTGTCTCCTGTAATGAGTGCTTTTATCTATTAGAAATATTCCCACTCAATAGTGTCTCCCGTAATGAGTGTGACTACCTCTTGTGATGGTTCCCGACGAACAACACTTCTCGGATGCACGTTATCGGAGCGATAAGACACGTGGTGTGTGTTCTCCCGGAATGAGTGCATCACAAAATCTTTGAACAGAATCCCTATAGGGGGTATGCGGTTGTGTGACTTGTATCTAGACCATGAGTCTGGGATTTGAGTATATCTAGTTTGTTCTATATGTTCTGTAGACATATACTATGCACAAATGACTGTACCTTTAATTTGTGTAATGCTTTTTGGTTTTCGGGGTCCTCTACTGAGTATTGTTATACTCACCCTTGCACGGGCATTGCCCGCATGTCTGGTGTCTTGTGCAGATGAGAAGCCTTTTGACAGAGTCCAGGGTGGACCAGGATAGGTCTGAGATTTCGGAGTTCCCCACAGGCTGAGCTGTTCCTATGGCTATGAGCAGCAGTCCCAGTACCTTTTGTGTTCACATGGTGGACTTTACAGTGTTCAGACTTTTTTTGGTGGGCTTGTGTTCTGGCCTAGTTTTCTTTTTCTACTCTACCTTTCGTCATACTGTTTTAGTTGATTTTAGTTGTATTCATGCATTTTGTTACTTGGTGGTTTTCACATTTCAGCATTTGTGGGCTTGGAGATGTCTGTGTGTATACAAGTACATAGGAAATTCCTTCCATGTTAGTGATATGCCTACTCGGTGCTTGTCAAAAGCCCCTGACCTATTGGAGGCGGGCTTGGGGAGTCATGGTGTGGGCCCCGTTGGGACGGGTCATGACAGAGTGGTATCAGAGGAGCTCAGGTCTACTATAGGACCATGATTTCGTAATTTTTGTTTGGGGAAATACTGTTAAGTGTTTCGGGTTCAGCTTTCAGGCCAGAGACCCCCCGTGTTGGTGTGGTGGTCGATGTATCCATACACCAGGACACTGATAACCTGTTTTTCAACTTGGTACATGAAAACACAGGTTGTGGGGGAATAAATGGTACATGAATCATATAGGAATTGTTTGTGGTTTCCATGTTCCTTGTGTTAGCTATCCAGATATACTCATTGACAATGGTACATCTTGTTTCCTCATAGGATGCCTCCGCGACGCATACCCACTAAGATTCATGTAACACCCCGAGATTTTTTGAGAAGTATTCCTTTTAATTTATTTGATGTCTTGTGGTTTATTTTACACTAATATTATCATGCTCTATACACTACACTGTATTATCTTGTAGTATACGCAACACTATTCTTGGATTGTGTTACAAAAAATTTAAATTTCAATTGATAGAAGTTATTCTACAAAACATTGAGTGTATATATATATATTCAATGTATAAATGAAATATTGTTGGATTCAGTTATATGTAGCCCCAAAGGGAGCTTTCTCTATACGCATCCCTGACTTGTCTTGCATTACACGCAATCGTGACCTTCCTCGATAGCCTGTGTAGTATGCAATAACGGGTTTAACTAAACAGCGATGTGTTATTAAAGAATTATATAAACTAGCGGTTATGAATAGTAATACCCACTTTATGAAATTTTATAATTTTTTTTTTCAAAATGTACTTCATTTTTGGATTCGTAATATCGAAATTAGTCTAGGGTATGTTTTTGGTATTTTTCTGAAAACTTTCAATTTTTGATGAATAGTGAAAACACTAGGTTACTATAAAAAAACCGAATTTTTATTTAAATAACTATTTATTTTATTTAAATTTATTTTAGGTCAAAATTTATACATAATACTTATATAAGTTCAATGTAATTCATTGCAGTCATTTTATAATAATTTTAGATATATAAAAATTTTATTGAAAATTTCACCGTCTTTTACCCATCTCCTAGGAGAATTTGAAAATTTACATAAAACATAATTTTACTGCTTCTGTGAGTGGAATTTCAAAAATCCGAGAGACACGGTTAATATCAAGGTGTAAAATGTGGTTCAATAAGATGAAAATAATTTTTGTTGAATAGTAACTTTTTACTTTTTTTTGACACGGTTAAAAGTAAATAGGGTAATTAAGGGTAAAAATGATATTATCATTATCCTAAAACATGTCCTAATTCTATTGGATAAGTTTAATTCAACCAAAAAAAAACATTAGGAATAAAATATGACCAATTAGGTCCACATGGATTAGATTAGGACATTTATTATTATTTTATTTAAAAAGAGTTAAAATTTTTAAAATCAATGTTTAATAAATAAAACATTTTTAATATATGGTTATACAAAAGATAAATTCTAATATAAATATTAATTATAAAGATAAAACTATTTCATAGATATTGGTATTTTATTTATAATTTTTAGACATTATATAATTTAATTTATGTATGACACAATGATGATGCAGTAATTACCTTTTTAATGAAATATTAACATAATTGATGTTATAAATACCCAAATAAATGTAATTTTAGACTTTTTATAAATTAAAATAATTTTATAGGTTAATATGACATGTTAGTATTGATTTAATTTACATTTTTCAAACTAATCATGTTGTTATGATTTTCACAAAAATTAATTACCATATAGTGTCAAAAGTAACATAAAATAGTTTTTTAAAAAATATATTATATTATTAATTTTTATTATATTCCTAAAAATATAAGGTTCGTCCAAATGACTTATATAAGGTTATATATATTAATAATTAACCACTTTGGTTTCTTTTTTCTTGTTATAGTAAGTTTATTAACCATATAGTGTAAGAAAACAAGAAGACACGGTAAAAGTTAAATTATTTAACTTAGTGTTAAATCTAAATGATATGGTTAAAATAGTAACAAAAACATGTCTAAAACCTATTGGTTGATATTATTTTTACCATTTCACACTATATAATTGAGATAAATCAATTTGGAGCTATTATAAACCAAATATGACTTTATTATAAAATAATATTCTATGTTTTTCCAAAGGTTCCCCTCTCCTCCATTATAAAAAGGGTACCCCTTCCCTCTTCTCTTCACACCCTATTGGGACATGCAGCTCGGCCAACCCCTAAAAATTACTCTTCTAAACCCCTCTAGTTATATCATAGTGGTTCTGGTCTTCTCAAAATACCAACTCTAGTTCCCTAAGAAGAAGTTTAAAAGAGGTGCGTCGAGGAAGAGGTAATCTCTTCTATCGACTCTTTCAACTTTATTTCTTCTTCTTCTTCCTCTTCTTTAGTTGTTTCATTATAACGTAACAACATCAGTATTACTTATATACTGATATGTTATTATAAAAAATAAACAACCCTATTTCACCTTCTATCCATCCTATGGAAAACTAAATCACTGAATGTGCGTACGTACGAAATACCGTCTCCACGTCGTGGTGTAATCAGTTTTTCCACCACAACCTTACATGGATGGGTATAATGGTGTAAAGAATAACTATATATGGTTCTTATAATATAATACTGATTCTAAGATATTATATCATCCCCTCCAATTCTATTCAATAAATATGGGAAGGATATCATCGCTCGTGCATACGTACGGATTACCGTCTCCACGACGCGATGAGATTCATTTTCCATGTTAATAATTAAAGAATGATTATAAAGTATATATAATAAGTAATAATGAAATATATTACACGATAAAGATACTGGATATATATATATATATATATATATATATATATATATTTCATCTACATACTTCCATTCATGTCGATAAGGAAAAGAAAATAGCATTCATGCGTACGTACGGCCTACCGTCTCCATGAACGGTGTATTTCATTTCATTTATCTATCTATTATATATATATAAATATATACTGAATATATATGATATATAAATCATTATTTACATTCTGGAAGTAATTAAATAATGATATAAGTAATAAAAATATCATTAACAATAAGTCCAAACATGTACGATAAATAAAACGATTTTACCCAAAATACTGCTTTAACATGGAATTTACAAAAGAACGAGTAATATAAAGTCATAAGTGAACCATATATGACATCATAAAAATTAATATGATTTTTTAATAAGTCAATAAAATTATTTAAATAATTATTCAGGAGGTTTGGATATGTACGAATCATATCGGGCCTAAGGTAAAGGATAACTATTTCAATCTCGCTCGTATCCGAGATTGTTTATTCATAAGTATTTACTGGGGTATTTGTTATCATCCATGTCCATGTTTTCTAAATTTTTTTCATGTATGTTTAATTTCCATTTTACCCTGTTTTTATATTTACCATATGTTATGAAAGAAATCTTACTTTTGTTTACCACATGAGGTACTTTTTGACCTTTTCGACAAAAGTACGAGAAGAATGTTATTTTTAACTTATGAGGCGTGAAAGGATTTTTACGGTTTCATGACACCTCATTTTTATGAATCTTAATCGACATGATTTTATGACTATTTTCAAAAAAAAAAATACTTTTCTTTTAAAATTTCATGTCATTTTGTGAAAAGAATATGATTTTGAAGAAGAAAGGATATTTTCCTCAAGAATTCATTTCATGTGTTTTATCAAAACCATTTTCCATCTAAGATGACATTATTTCATATGCGTATTTTTAAAGTATAATATCTATATTATTTACATGGTTTAAATTTTCTTATGATGAAATATCCATTTCTTTTATATGGAATATCTGATGATGGTATGATGTTTATGAATCCCATTTTATTCATTGGGTTATGATGAATGTTTTAAGTTTATTTTGTGGAAAAAGTAAGAATGATTTCATTATGAGATGGGTGGGACCTATATCTCCCTCCAATTTATTGGGTAAAGATTTATATCTCATGAGATTGACATGGCTAAAACAGTAAGTTAATCCGGTTCTGTGTTACAAGACTGAAACGAGGAGTGAACTCGATTTAGAAAGGGACTTTGTCCACTAATATTGTCTTGGAAGTAATGCCTTGGCTACTATGGAAATCATAACATGTGCTTAATGGTTTCCACAATTACATTTTTTATTCTCATGCTATTTTATCAAGATTAAGGTTTCTTTATGATCTATGCCTTACGTACTTCCATGTTTTATGTAATTTCTCAAGATCTTGATGTTTAATCATTATGTTCATGTATTTAAGTTCAAATGTATATGATTTGTTTTATTTTCTCCATGCATACCCTTACTAAGAATTTGAGCTCACCCTTTTATATGTTTTCTTTTCCCCAAGATTTAAAGAAAGGTTTTAGGTAAGCAAATAAAAATGGGAAGATCTTTATTGGAGATGTTGAAGATCTTTCACCAGGATTAGAAGATTGTGTTCCGAGTTTCCAAAGACACTAACCTATTACGGTCCTTGAGTGTTGGTTATTTTTATATATTATGTATTCTGAAAAAGTAATATAATGTCCATGTACGTCAAGGTTGGGTCTCTATAGTTGGTATTAGAGGAAAGGTTTAGTCACCCTTTGTAAACTAGGATGCGAGAACTTTAGTGAGATCCCTATAGATATTTCTATGTTGTGTCTAGGTATATACCTAAGGTTAAGTATACGTATAAGTTATAGTCCTAGAATTACTGTAACGATATTATAATTAATCCTAAGATCTTATATATTGAAGTTACTCCCCCTTGATTATGATTTTGGCCACACACACTATTCTTTTTGGGTTTTAGAAAATGGCTGGAAATAGGAAGATTCACGATAATGGAGGATATGATGGACAATGGAATGATATTATTTATGAGAAACCAAATGAAACGGGATTTGGAATTCAAAACATCATTATAATTCCTAATCAGCTTTCTCAAAATATGATCAATAATCTCAACTTTGGTAAGTATCCCGAATCATATAATAAGAGAATCATGGAGTTTTGTGATGATCATAAAGGAATGAAATTCAATTTCCATCATGTAAATCATGTGGGAAGAGGCATCAAGGAGAATGTTTCAAAGGAACTGGAAGATGCTTTGGGTGTGGAATGGAAGGACACAAAGCCAGTAACTGCAAAAGAAAAAGGTTCAGTTAACACCATGGACAAGTATAATGGTAATTCTATGACATTATCACTGATTAAATGTTTTAAATGTGGAATGTAAGGGCATTTTGGAAACAAATTCCCTAAGGGAAATTCTCATGAAGATGATCGGAATAGTCATATGGGTTGTATTTATGTTGATGATGATGAAGAGACTAAAAATGATATGTGAGATGAAAGAATTATTCCAGATCGGTCAATGGTTTTAGAAGGTAGTGGAATGATTACATGTTTATCAAGAGTAATGTTGTATAAGTAATATCATGGTACTATGGAATAATGAGACATATAAGGATTGTAACACTATTTTTTCCTTATTTTTTTGAATGTATATGTTGAATGGTACCGGTAACCGTGAAATGTTATTCCGATATTTTTTGAAACCACCTAATATGCGTATAAAGAAGGGATATAGAGATAATGAAATGTTTGATAGTATTAATGAGGTCATGACTGATATAAGGACAAAGTGATATCATGGTTTGAGTATATAGAATTTATGGGATTTTGGTATGTAGAAATAGTTACCTTTTGACAGCATTCATGTTTTCACTATGGTTCTATGATAATTTATGTTTCAAGAAAATACATAATTACGGTATTCACATGTTTCGAATGCGATCAACAGGATTTATCTTATGATATATGGGGGATAAATGATGGTATTCACTTGTTTATTATGTGACCTTTCTAGTAATCATTTTATTTACACTATGATCTTGGACCGAGGTATTTTGGATAAGACTAAATATTCGAATGAATTAAGTTAGACATAAGATATTATTGTTTAAGGCTAGAACGTTTTTTCGATATAATTTCTGTACTGTTATAATAATGTAGTTTTAGAAACTGAAAAACCTGCAGGACGGGAGACAACCCGTCGTGTCATACAAGGCTGTGGGAATAGAACCCACAACCAAAGTACGACATGCCTTTATCACCTACCACTAGCCTATAGGAAGTCCCTGGTTAGTAGAAACTAGTTTTATTATATTTAGCGATATGATATATGAAGTATAAGTCCAATCTCACTATAGATGGACTTATGTATATTTATTAACCTTTACTATCCTTTTGTTTGAGAGAGATGGAATGACCTATCATTCTATCTCATGATCTAATAACACTTCACGGAAGTCAAATTCAACTTCATGTCATTAATAGATGAAGTGGAAATTATTTATGTCACAAACAAAAGTAAGATTGAACCAAAATCAATTCAATATTTCTTTTAATTAAAAAATTATTCAAATTTAGGGAAATAATCTTAATTTTTTTCCTAGAGTCCTTATATCCGATGAATCAGATGGTACCTTAAATCATCACAAATTTATGGCTTTGTGATTGTTTGGCTTTTTCATAGCCATGTACTCTACCACTCTCCAACAAAAATTGATGGTTAGATTTCTCTTCCATATCCATATTTTCACCTATGTTTTCATATGTGGAAACTTAGTGATGAGTTCATTTGGGTAACCGTTATGTTTCATACTTCACTTTTTAAAATTATGTTTTAGTGTTCCTTTTTACGATGTGTTTTTCTATGAAGGAAACTTTCAAGTAGTAAACCATTTATAACCCCGAAAAATTTCGAGGGAAAAATTCATTTTAAGGGGGGTATAATGTAACACCGTGAGATATTATGAGAATTATTCTTTTTAATTTATTTGATGTCTTGTGGTTTATGTTACACTAAGATTATCATGCTCTATATGCAACAACGTATTAGTTTGTAGTATACGCAACATTATTCTAGGACGTGTTACACAAAATTTCAATTTCGTTTGATAGAAGTTATTCTACGCAACATTGAGTGTATATATATATACATTCAATGTATAAATGAAATATTGTTGGATTCTGTTATATGCAGCACCAAAGGGATCTTTCACTACACGCAGCTCTAACTTGTATTGCATTACACGCAATCGCGACCTTCCTCGATAGCTTGTGTAGTACGCAATAACGGGTTTTACTAAACAATGATATGTTATTAAAACATTAAATAAACTAGCCATTAGTAATAGTAATACCCAATTTTTGAAATTTTATAATTATTTTTAAATGGACTTAATTTTTGGATTCAGAATATTGAAATTATCCTAGGGTGATTTTTTGGTATTTTTCTGAAAACATCCAATTTTTTATGAATATTGAATACACTTGGTTAATATTTAAAAAATTAATTTCTATTTCAATAACTATTTATTTTATTTAAATTTTTTTAGGTCCCAATTTATACATAATACCTATATAAGTTCAATGTAATTCATTTGAGTCATTTTATAATAATTTTAGATATATAAAAATTTTATTGAACTTTACACCGTCTTTTACCCACCTCCTTGGAGAATTTGAAAATTTACATAAAAAATAATTCTACCGCTTCTATGAGTGGAATTTCGAAAATCCAAGAGACACGGTTAATATCAAGGACTAAAATTTGGTTCAATAAGATAAAAATAATTTTTGGTGAATAATAACTTTTTACTTTTTTTACCACAGTTAAATGTAATAGGGTAATTAAGGGTAAAAATGATATTATTATTACCCTAAAACATGTCCTAATTCTATTGGATGAGTTTAATTCAACCAAAAACAACCTTAGGAATAAAATATGACCATTTAGGTCCACTTGGATTAGATTACGACATTTATTATTATTTTATTTAAAGAAGAGTTAAAATAGTTAATATCAATGTTTAATAAATAAAACATTTTTAATATTGGGTTATAGATAATACAAATTCAACTATAAATATAAATTATAAAGATAAAACAATTTCCTACATAATGTTATTTTATTTATAATTTTTATATATTGAATAATTTAATTTATTTATGACACAATGATGATGCAGTCTTTACCTTATTAATTAAATATTAACATTATTGATGTTATAAATACACAAATAATTGTAATTTGAGACTTTTTATAAATTTCACAAATTTTATAGGTTAATATGACATTTTAATTTTGATTCAATTAACGTTTTTATAACTAATAATGTTGTTATGATTTTCACAAAATTCAATTACCAAATAGTGTCAAAATTGACATAAAATAGTTTTTTAAAAAATATTATGTTATTAATTGTTATTATATTCCTAGAAATCTAAGGTTCGGCCAAATGACATAGATAAGGTTATATATATTAATAATTAACCACTTGGGGTTCTTTTCACTTGTTATATTAATTTTATTAACCATATAGTGTAATAAAACAAGAAAACACGGTAAAAGATAAATTATTTAACGTAGAGTTAAATCTAATTTATAAGGTTAAAATAGTAACCTAAACTTGTCTAAAACCTATTGGTTGAGATACTATAGACCCATACCCACTTTAGCTTCGAAAAAAATCAATTTGGAGCTATAATCAATTGAATATGACTTTATTATAAAATAATATTTTATGTTTTTTCAAAGGTGCCCCTCTCCTCCCTTATAAAGAGGGCACCCCTTCCCTCTTCTCTTCACACCCTTTTGAGAGTTGAATATCGGAAAACCCCTGAAAATTTCTCCTATAAAACTCTCTATTTATATCATAGAGGTTCTGGTCTTCTCAAAAGACCAAATCTAGTTCCCTATGTAGATGTTTAAAGGAGGTGTGTCGAGGAAGAGGTAATATCTTCTACTGACTCTTTAATGATTCTTTCTTCATCTTCTTCCCCTTATTTAGTTGTTTCATTATAAAGTAATAACATAATTATTACATATATACTGATATGTTATTATAAATATGAAACAACCCTATTTCACCTTTTATCCATCCTACGGAAAATGAAATCACCATGCGAGCGTTTGTATGGAATACCGTCTCCACGCCGTGGTGTAATCAGTTTTTCCACCACCACCTTACATGGATGAGTATAATGGTGTAAAGAATAAATATATATTATTATTAAAATATCATACTAATTATATGATATTATATCATCCACTCTAATTTTATTCAATAAATGTTGGAACGATATCATCACTCGTGCGTACGTACGGATTACCGTCTCCACAACGCGATGAGATGCGTTTTCCATGTTAACAATTCAAGAATGATTATAAAGTATATATAATAAGTAATCATGAAATATATGACATGATAAAGCTACTATATTTCTTTGTATATATATATATATTTCATCTACATACTTCCATTCATGTTGATAAGGAAAAGAAAACAGAGTTCATGCATACATATGACCTACCGTCTCCATGAACGGTGTATTTAATTTCATTTATATATCTATTATATATATATACAGAATATATAAGATATATAAATCATGATTTAAATTATTTAAGTAATTAAATAATGTTATAATTAATAATACTATCATTAACAATAATTCCAAACACATACGATAAATAAAAGGATTTTACCCAAAACACTACTTTAACATGGAATTTAAAAATGAACAGGTAATATAAAGTCATAAGTGAAATATATATGATATCATAAAAATGAATATGATTCTTTAATAAGTCAATGAAATTATTTAAATAATTATACAGGAGGTTCAGATACATACGACACATATCGAACCTAAGGTAAGCGATAACTACTCCAATCTTGCTCTTATCCGAGATTGTTTATTCGTAAGTATTTACAGGGGTTTTTGTTATCATCCATGTCCATGTTTTCTAAAAATGTTTTCATGTATGTTTAATGTCGTTTTTACCCATTTATTAATTTTACCACATGTTATGACAGGAATATTACTTTTGTTTACCAGTTGAGGAAATTTTTTTCTTTTCTAACAAAAGTACAAGAAGAATGTTATTTTTATCTTATACGACATTAACATATTTTTACGGTTTTATAACGCCTAATTTTCAAGAAGCTTAATCTAAAATATTTATGAATATTTTCAAGAAAATACTTTTCTTTTAATGTTTCATGGCATTTTCTGAAAAGAAAATGATTTTGAAGAAGAAATGATATTTTCCTCAAGAAATCATTTGAAGGGTCTTATCGAAACTATTTCCCATCTAAGATGAAATTATTTCATATGTGTATGATTCAAGTATAATTTCTCTATGATTTATATGGTTTCAATTTTCTTATAATGAAATATCCATTTTTTATAAGGATTATGTGATGATGGGATGATGTTTATGAACCCCATTTTATTATTTGGGTTATGATGAATGTTTTAAGTTTATTTTCTGGCAGAAGTAAGAATGATTTCATTATGAGATGGGTGGGACCTATATCTCCCACCAATGAATTGGGTAAAGATTTATATCTCATGAGATAGACATGTCTAGAATATTAAGTAAATCCATTTTAGTGTTACAGGACTGAATTGAAAAATGAGCTCGATTCAGAAAGGGACTTTGTCCACTAAGATGGTCTTGGAAGCAATGCCTTGGCTACTATGGAAATCATAACATGTGCTTAATGGTTTCCATAATTACATATTTTATTATCATGATATTTTATCTGGATTAATGTTTCTTTATGATCTATGCCTTACGTACTTTCATGTTTTATGTCATTGCTCAAGATCTTGATGTTTAAACATTATGTTCATGTATTTAAGTTCAAATGTGTAAGATATGTTTTATTTTCTACATGCTTACCCTTACTGAAAATTTGAGCTCACCCTTTTATATGTTTTCTTTTTCCTAGGATTTAAAGAAAGTTTTTAGGTAAGAAATCAAAAAGGGGAACATATTTATGGGAGATGTTGAAGATCTTTCACCATGATTAGAAGATTCTGTTCCGAGTTTCCAAAGACACTAAACTATTACAATCCTTGAGAGTTGGTTCTTGTTATGTATTAATTATTCTTCAAAAGTAATGTAATTTACATGTATTTCATTATTGGGTGTCTAGAATTCAGCAGCACGATCACAAGGATGACCCCCTCAGTGACGAGGCTTCGATACAGGGACCAGTTCCCCAGGAGTTTCCACTAGGTGGAGCACCCGCTGTACCACCCCCGGTGGAGAAGCCATTGGTACCTGCAGTACCGACAGGCGAAGTGCACAGGCATTGCCTGCTCCATGAGTTCCAGAGACAGAGACCCCTTAGGTTCTGATGCGATCCCAACCCTCAGGTGGATAAGGACTAGCTTGAGGCGGTGACCAGATTTTTCTGTCTAGTGAGGACACAAGCAGACCAGATAGTGATCCTAGGAGAGAGCCTTCTTCAGGGTTCAATAGTACGATGGTGGAGTCTGACCATTCAGACTCAAGAAGATGAGTCCCATTCATGAACAGAGCTTGAGAGACACTTCAGGGATGCCTTCTCTCCAGTTATGCTGAGATTTTTATGCATCCATGAGCTTTTTCAGCTCCAGTAGGGCAGTATGACAGTAGCTGACTATTCCTCGAGGTTCACCATCCTCGCCAGGTACTCGATGGATATGGTCAGGGATCATTACATTAGAGATCAGACTTTCAAGCGAGGTATATGATGTGAAATCAGAGCTATTTTTGTTCCTCTATGCATATCGACTTAGGATGGAGTGCTCAAGTGGGGGTTTGTGATTTAGACCTTCTTGGCGGATCTGAGACAGCCACCGACAGTTAGCAGCAGGAAGACAGGTGCAGAGACTCCGGCAGCAGGGAGCTGATGTCAGGAACAAGGATCTGGATGTGGGAAATGTCATAGGAGGACCTAGGATAGGGGATAAATAGTCCAAGGATCTCAGACTGGATCCAGTCAGCCTAGGGAGAAGCGATGCTATGCATGCGACGGTAGGGGACATCTCGCTAGAGATTGCCCGACCCGTCGAGCTACTGACAAGGAAGCAGTGGATAAACCACCGAGGCAGATCCAGAGAACATAACAGGCAGAACCTCTAGGCAGTGGATGTGGTAGAGGAGTAGGGAGAGCTACAGGATGTGGCAGACACTTCTACTTACTTCCACCACCACCCCCAGGAGGTTTGCACCAGGCTTAGGGAGATGGAGGAAAGGGGTGGGGACAACTGCATGTGGTCGAGGCATACGAACCAGGGGATCCATGGATGATTTGAGGTACAATATGTGTCTTTTATACCGTATCTTCCATACTCATAGACACATGTTCCATTCATTCCCCTATAGCCACATGTATTGTTCAAAACCTCGAGATTCTGGTAGAACCGTTGACTTGATCGTTAAGCTTGGAGACACCTACGGGAGGAGACTCGACGATCATACACCTTTGCAGACAGTGTTATATTACTCTTGGAGGCACGATTTTTGGTTGGAACCTCTTGGTGTTTGCGTCGAAGCCTTATGACATAATTCTTGGTATGGATTGGTTATCTTCTGTCCATTCCCAGATTTACTTTTTAGGCGAAGAGTGTGGTCTATCCACTGTGGTGGAACGAGGTTTTCCTTTGTCGGAGAAAAGGAAACCCATGAATCACAAAATGGGGTCATGCATAGGAGGTTTCATCTTATAACTCATGAGTTGGATAGCCTTACCTTTTGAGGATTATTTGTTGGGAGCTCTCAGTTCCCAGCAGTGGTGGAGGATTATGAGGGCGTCTTTCCCAAAGATGCTCTCGGATTACCTCCCTGCCGGGAAATTTACTTTTACATTGACTTACACCCTAGGATGACACCGATTTCCCCATCAGCATACCAGATGACTCCCGTAGATCTTCATGAGATGAGAGTGCAGTTGGATGATTTTTTGAGAAAGGGTTTCGTAAGACCCATCGTCTTACCCAGGGCGGCCCCAGTCTTGTTTGCCAAGAAGGCAGATGGGAGTATGAGGTTGTGCATGGATTACCGGTGCCGGAACTTGGTGACAGTGAAGAAAAATTATCCACTGCTGAGAATCGATGACCTCTTCAATCATCTAATATGGGCATAGTGGTTCTTGACGGTTGAACTTCGATCAGGATATCACAAACTACAAGTGTGGGATGAGGATATACCGAAGATGAATATCAGATGTCGCTACGGTCACTATGAGTACATGGTGATTCCTTTGGGCATGATGAAATCCCCCACAGTGTTCAAATAGCTGATGAACCAGACCTTCCAGCCGTACTTGGACTGGTTCATGGTGGTGTTCATCGACGACATCCTCGTGTACTCGACTTCAGAGGAGGAGCACGCGAGACACCCGCGGATGGTTCTGGACGTAATCCGGGAGCACTAGCTTTATGGGAAACTCTTGAAGTGCCAGTTCTGGATTCAGGAGCTCCAATTTCTGGGACATGTCATCTCAGTAGATGGAGTAGCTATAGATCCTAACAAGGTGGAGGCTGTGTTAGCATGTGAGCCACCTTGAAGCGTGACGGAGGTGTGGAGCTTCCTTAGGTTGGTAGGATAATACCGAAGATTCATTATTGATTTCTCCTGGATATCAGCACCAATGAAGGCCTTGACTAGGAAGGGGAAACCCTTCGTGTGGAAAGAGAAGTGCCAATAGGCTTTTGAGTAGTTGAGACAGAGTTTGACGAGCGCCCCAGTCTTGAGATTGCCGAAGGAGGGCGTCGAGTACGTTGTTTTCTATGACGCACCAGGGACCGGGCTGAGATGTGTCTTGATGTAGTGGCATGTGGTGATTGCTTATCGATCACACCAGCTTAGGAAACATGTGAAGAACTATGTTACCCATGATCTCATGTTGGCAACGGTAGTCTTCACATTGAAGATGTGGAGACACTACCTTATGGGTGAGAGATTTATTGTCTACTCTGACCACAAGATCCTCAAGTATATCTTTTCGCAAAAAAGATATGAATTTGCAGCAGAGACGATGGCTAGAGTTCCTCCAGGAATATGATTCTGAGATCATCTATACTCCTAGGAAGGGGAACAAGGTGGAGGATGCTCTTAGCAGAAGTTCAAGCTCACAACTGATGAGTGAGGAAACACATCAGTTAGACAAATTACAGTCATCCTTCGTTGATGGAGAGGATACTGCATACCTACAGTCGATGGTTGTAACCCCTCTACTCATACAACAAGTTAGGGAGGCACAGCTTCGAGATGACAACAATGTGGCTTTACGTGTTCAGTTATCCACAGGATATGATCCTGATGGATATTCACAAGGTGGGGAGCACATTATTCTTTTTAGAGGATGCATTGTTGTACCAGTGGTATTGCAGGAGGAGGTCCTGAGGGATTTTCATACATCCCCATTGGTGGTACATCCTGGAGTGTAAATGATGTACCAGGATCTCCAACGGATATTCTGGTGGTCATTCTTGATGAAGGTAGCAGCGGAGTTCATTTCTTAATGACCAACATGCCAGCAGGTGAAGGCTGAGCACCAGGTTCTAGTGGGATTAGCTCACCCCCTGGAAGTTCTAGAGTGGATGTGGGATGGAATATCGATTGACTTCGTGACAGGCTTATCACAGACTTCCAAGGGGCATGATTCTATCTAGGTGACCTTTGACCGACTCACCAAGTCGGCCCACTTCCTAGATATCAGGGAGCAGAGTTCCATTGAGATATTGGGATGCCTCTATGTGCAAGAGATTGTTCGGCTTCATGGAATCCCCTCGATGATAGTCTCGGGTCGAGACGCCCGCTTCGCATCCCAGTTGTGGAAAGGATTTTAGGAGGCTTTTGGGACTCAGCTAGGCTTGAGAACATCATTTCATCCTCAGAAAGATGGTCAGATAGAGAGGACCATTCATGTTCTTGAGGATAGGTTGTGGGCCCGTTTCATCGAATTTGGTCACAGTATAGAGGACCACCTACCACTGGTGGAGTTTACGTACAACAATAGCTACCACTACACCATTAGTATGGCACTGTTTGAGGCCTTTTATGGGAGACCCTTCCAGTCACTGCTTTGCTGGACCGACCCTGGAGAGTCAGCACTCATGGGTCCAGAGTTGGTGTGAGATATCAGAGAGAAGGTGAAGACCATCCGGGAGTAGATTAAGACTGCACAGAGCCGGAAGAAGTCTTATGTTGACCGATGCAGGAGGCCTCTAGAGTTTGAAGAGGGATGCCACTTATTTCTTTGAGTCTCACCACGACGAGAGTTACATAGATTTGGAAGGTGCAGAAAGCTATATCTGAGGTTTATTGGACCCTTCCAGATACTGTGCAGAGTTGGAGAGGTGGGGTACCACCTAGTTCTTTCGCCATAGTAGCATCAGGTACATGATGTCTTCTACGTGTCGCAGCTGAGGAGATACGTGCACGACCCGTCTCATGTCATTGACTGGGGAAAGATGGACATGGTGGATGGAGTGACCTTTTCTGAGTATTCGGTAGAGATCAAGGACTGACAGGAGGGGATCCTTGATGGTTGATCGATTCCCTTGGTGCAAGTCTGGTGGTAGCACGTGAATCTTCAAGAGAGCACGTGGGAGCGGGAGGCCCAAATTCGTGCCTAGTACCCACAACATTTTGAGTAGCCATTGTTTTGGATTTTTGGGGATGTAAATCCCCATGGTGGGGAGAATGTAATGTCTTGGATTTTCCGTTTAGTATTTTTAAATATTATATTTAATTATTTAGAGACTGGCAGCGAAGACAACACATCATTCTGAGGTCCGGTGAGCCCAGGATGGTGGTTTGAACTTTTTTAAGTTAAGTGAGTCAACTATTGTGCGTGGTTTTGGATGTTTCGAAACGGATTCCCAGATTAAAAATCTGAGGGAACTGTTGTGTCCAGGATGATTACTTTATCAAAGAATGAGTCTAACCTCGACCGGTGTGGGTCGAGGGAAAAAGTTTATTTTCGGACGTTTTATAGTAAAATGAAATAATATAAATTCACATGTTTATTTTATTTCTTTTATGGAAACATCCGTTGCAGCACAGTAAACGGAACATCTATTTCTAAAATTAATAACGTGTCATGATTATCAAAAAATGGAATGTTGGACTCATTAATACTAACATTGAATTAAATTCCAAATATGTTTTCCTTTTTATCGGGATAATCAAATGTTGATCATTGGTGAAAATTTTTGAAGAACCTCTACAAAATCCACGAGGATTTGGAGGAAAATACTCGGTGATGAACGACGATGGATCGAAGTTGACAATAGCAGCGCCAATGAAATTCAAGGATCTCAAAAACAACGGCAGTGCGACACCTTCATCAACGATCATTCGCTTCTAAAGGTAGGGGTTTGTTATTTGAATTCTTTTCCCCACTTTTGATTTTTAAATGTCGAACGCAGATCAACCATGAATAAGTTGATCTGTGGATTCAATAATTTTTGTAGGAGGGTTTTATCAGGATGATTCAAAGAATTGATCCATGTTGTTTTTTTTGTTGTTGATTCGTGCTCCGTTTTAGCCTGCTAATGAGAGCAGATCAATGCCATGACGAATGATGGCGAGGGTTCGTTCTTCACATTGCTTATTGAATTTATTCCTCTTTTTTCTTTTCTCGCATGTTCTTTCTGTTCTTCGTGGGGTGAAGAACAATAGATCATTGCGCATCTGTTCCGCAATGTAATGATCCCAAATTGATGGTTCGAAACCACAATGACCTTGCAGAGGTGCGGCGATGATGGAAGACGACATATCAGACTGGATCGGAAAAGGGATTTCTTCGATGTTCTTCGCACGAGAAGATCAAATCATGTTTATGGAGCCGATAGAAGGTCTGAAAACATCAGGAGTAGCTTCGGGATGTCAGGGCGACCAAAACCTGGTCATTTTTTGGTGATCAGACGAACGGATCGACGAACGGATCATCACCGGAGGCGCGACGATAGATTTCCGTGTTTTTGGAAATTTCTAGAATACACAGTGTGTACTTCCAAAGAACACATTTGGTAGTACTAGCAGCGATTAGGGTTTCAGGGGTTAGAGAGGAATCACACGACGTGTCACCCTGTTCAAACATCATGTTGGACATTCCTCGAAGCTCGGTGTGTATTTTTGGAAGTATACAGACACGGGATAACCTACACGGCTTCAGAACACGGCGTGTGCAGCATGACAGGAGCTGCTACGTGGGATTCGACATGTATCTTGGGGATACACAGACATGGGTTATAGTACACTGGTTGATAACTGTGTACGAACACATGGCCAGTGACATGGGGCTAACCCTAGTCACTCGGACACGACATGTACATCATACTACACACCGTGTACTCAGTTTATTTCTACACGACCAGCCTGTGACACGGGCCGTTGTACACTGGCAGTACTCGGGGTCAGACAACACGACTTGTATCTTTTCTACATGCCCTGTAATTTTTGGAAAACGACATGGTACTCTTGTTCACCGTATCATGGAAATATTTCTTATGGGTTAGTGCCCCTTATTCTTGTTCCCCTAAAGGTCTGGAATCATTTCCTCATACAAGAGTATGATCTCTTCAGCAGGACTTTCTGTGATAGAGTCAGGCATCCACTTGAGAGGCCCAGATCGAGATCCTCTATCCATTACTGACCCTAGGTAGATTCTGGCATCGACGTGACCAACTCTACAGGGCGGTGATCCTCTACCTAGCTATTGTATCGCCTCACTGGTGAATCTGGATGAGTCGCGGTATCTGCCATGGCCCTGGCAGTGATCCTCTTCTGTGTATCATGATCTTTCCCACATAAGAGTGTGTCTCCCATAATGAGTGCTTCTATCTATCAGAAATATTCCCACTCAGAAGCGTGAATCCCATAATGAGTGTGACTACATCTCGTGAAGGTTCCCGATGAACATCACTTCTCTAACTGACGTCATTGGGGCTACAAGACTCGTGTAGTGTGTTCTCCCGGAACGAGTGCATCACGAAATCTTCGAACAAAATCCCTAATGGGGGTATGCAGTTGTGTGACTTGTCTCTAGACCACGGGTCTGGGATTTTATTATATCTGGTTTGTTCTATTTGTTTTGTAGACATATACTGTGCATAGCTGACTGTACCTTTACTTTGCGTACTGCTTTGTGATTTTCAGTTTCCTCTACTGAGTATTGTTATACTCACCCCTGCACGGGCTTTTCCAGTAAATCTGGTGTCTTGGGAGTATGAGAAGACTTTTGACAGAGTCTAGGGTGGACCAGGACATGACTGATCTTTCGGAGTTCCCTACAGGCCGAGGCATTCATACGGCTATAAGCAGCAGTCCCAATACCTATTGTGTTCACAGGTTAGACATTGCAGTTTTCAGACTTTTGTTTTTGGTGGGCTTGTGTTCTGGCCCAGTTTACTTTTTGTACTCTACCTTTTGTCGTACTCTGTTAGTTGAGTTTAGTTGTATACATGCATTTTTTTCCTTGGTGCTTTTTACGTTTTAGCATTTGTGGGATTGAAGATGTGTGTGTGTGTACAAGTACATAGGCAATGTCTCCCACATTAGTGATATGCCTACTCGTTACTAGTAACCTTCCCCTGTACTATTGGCAGCGGGCTTGGGGAGTCATGGTGCGGGCCCCGTTGGGATGGGCTATTACAATATAAGTAATAAATATTAAATTACAATGAAATTATGAGGTAATATGAAAAAAGGTTTTCCCAAGAGAACGTTTCGTAATGTTTAAAATGTATTTATATCAAAATTCAATATGAAGATCAATTAACTGACCTATATCAGAATAGTTATAATATTATTTATCAATTTTTTCTTTTAAAATTATTTTTTATAAAAAATATTATTATAAAATCATTAAATGTTCGGTCATTTTCATTAAAAACCTATAATTTTTAGTATTCATCTAATCATTAATCCTTTTCGAAAAAGATCAAAAAAATTAACCCTAAATTATTTTTGAAATGTTGACTCTATAATTTAATTTAATTTTTTGTGAGAAATTTTTAAAATATGAAGTACGTAATATTATTACATATTAACACAAAACAATAGAAAAATATTTTTAGAAAAAGATTTATTAATAGAATATAATATCATTACATTAAATTTATTAATTTTTTAGAAAATATGTTCTTTATATATAAACATTATAATTTATATTAGAAATATTGTTATCACTATTCAAATAAAAAATCATAAACTACTAGGTTATATTGTCTCTGTTTAAATAATAATAATATTATAATATAGTGGGGTTTTAATACTAAATGTAGCATATAATGAAATATATCGATGAAATTGAGATTATTCAATTTCAAAATATTTCACAAAAACATGTGGTGGCATCGTATTATTGGTAAGATTTGTGTATGCGTGTGTTGGTAATTTAGGAAATGGTCTTCCTTATATTCCATATTCCTTCTCAGTGATTTTCTCCAAACCCAAGTGTTTTAGATACGAGATTAGGGTGTTACACTCATGTTACTATTATCCATTTTGGACCCAATTGAATGGGTCCTGAAAGGGTAGTATAAAACATTGGTCATTCATTATAATACTATATTTTTTATTTATTTTACTGATTATGTTTTTCATTGGATATTTGTAAAAATTGTTATGGTGTTTCTAGATTGACTCTTAGTCCATTAAACATGTGGTTTTAGGCTTCTTTTAACATATCCATTCAGTAGGAATTTGATAACCAAATTTACAACATGCTAATTTTTGGAAAAGTTTTATTGGATTTTATTTGTAAATACATAAAATATAAATTGGTTGGGGTTTGAGAAAACTTCTTAGTTGGACTCCCTTGATATTATCATTGCTTGTGGTATATCATGAATTATTTATGATTCCCCCATGATGATTTCAATCTTCGATTACACATTAAGATAACAAGGATTATCCATCTATTGAGGAGGATTTTACGTAGGGACTATTAGATGGGTCAGTACCACCATGTGGCTTTCATATCTTACATCATCCAATTGAATATAATTTCACTACGATAGTATTAAAAAATGATGTATGGAGGATGAGAGTTTTCCATGAGTTTCCTAGAGAGAGAACATAGTTTTTTGCGTTATCTAGATCCCCATTTAGTGGAGGATTAACCCGACAATGTTGGGTATGTTTTATTACTCATTTGGAAAGCTCTTGATCACATTGATTTCCTAGAGGTGAGCCATATCCTTGGATCTACAAAGAGAATGAGGAGTCCACTGAATCGGGCACATAATGAGGTATTTCTCTCTTGTATTGAGTTCTATTGTCACTCTATAGTGTGTTTTTTCAACCTATTATGTGATCAGTACAAAGAAATTACCTTCTAGAGCTATAGATATGTTGCATGAGAGTTATAGTGCATGTGTCGAGGTTCACTGACCTCAAATAGTACTCCTAGGATATAAAAAATGACTCATACATTTGAGAAAAGATCATTTTACTTATCCATTATTGAGACCTCAATGTTGGTGTGCCATATCATTGAATTTATATTTTTTTGGGGTTCTAGAGTGATCCTTGGTAGTGGATAGATTCAAATATTAGTAATCAGCAGTAGTTTGTGTTTGTAGTGGTAACCCTATAGGTGAGATGTTAATTATTTTCCATTGATGGGAGACACAATTTTCTAGGTTTGTGATAAATTTGAGGATGATAAATCATGGTATATAGTTTATAGATTATGAATATCAATACAATTCATATTAGTTAAGATATGGGTGTTGAAAATCTTGTGAAATTTAGACATATTTCTTATGAGATTCTCTAGTTTTCTATGTGGGAAAAAGAGATTTGGTCATTATACTACCTTGGAAGTGATAGTCATTAGATAAATGACTTTAATATGGAATTGGACATGTAATATGATCTTAGAGCACAACAGTTGGTTTTTGATGATTTTATTTGTTACCACTACCACCACAAGTTTATTTCCATGATTAGAGTTACATATATGGAAGAGGAAATTGGAATATAGTAGAGGCTTATTAAAAATGGATCCACGGATAATTCATGGTTTAATATGTGTCCCCTTTTCTATAGTCATTAGTGATATAGTCCTAGGATAGTCAATCCGTTCTACTTTCCTTCTTTGACACCTAAATATTCTTATAAAACCTTTAGAATGACTCTTTTGTCTGCAGAATCCTACTAGATGAGATACAGTGATTAGAAAAATTTACTGAGAGTGTGAAATCACACATAGAAGAGTGATAATTTTTTTGGATATTTTTTAGGACCATGGTGAGGAAATATAATGTCATTTTCAGTATATATTTGATATGTGTAGTTAATAGACTGAATAATTACATCAGAGAGAGGTTGTGGTGTGTCTATGTGAATGGGATTTGGTTTTCCTTTATCGGTGAGATAGAAACCATGAAATAGTATTACCCTACCATTCACTAGTGGATAAATCTGATTACTCTAATTATTATTAGTATTACCATAGTAGATGCAGATGTTTTCATCTATTATCATCCTGTAGTTGTGGCGTAGTATGATAATGTATTACATGAGAATGTTTTGGGCTTCCCCCCCCCCCTCCTTAAGAAAAATTTATACATCTTATTTCCTCCAGGGTATTACCTTATATATATTATATAATATAGAAGCACACCCATAGAGGTTTGAGAGGTGATGGTATATTTGGTGGATTTTTAGAGTAAATGTTTTTTTGAACAAGTGTGTCTTCATAGGTTTCACCAAAGTTGTTATCCAAGATGGAGGATAAAAACATAATGTTATGTGTGGGTATAATATAATATATCATGTTTACATGTAGAATATATAACCAAATATAAGGATATAAAACCTCAAAAACCAATTGAAATATAGTGACCTAGGCTTTTATACATAAATATAGAAACATTTTAGATGAAAATTTTATACATTTGACAATCACACACCAATAGATAATTATAATTTATGTTTTATGGAGAATATAAATAGAATATTCATATTTCATGAATGATAAAAATCATGTCCCATAACGATATTATTACATTATATACCTATTAGAAATACCTTTGTAAAACCATTATTATTATTCTTCATAAAGAAACATAATAAAGAGTGAACTCAGATGATCAATAAGTGTTAGGATACGTGATATCAATCTATCATCATATGAAATCATAAGATAATTTAAATTTTATATGTTCATTAACATAAATTATAATTTCCATAACCATTCAGTTTATAGATATTAATAATTATTCATTGCATAAAAATTTATCATTTATTTGAAAATTGCTCATAAGAGTGATAAATAATAATAAATTGATCATTATCCATATTCTAATTTTATAAAAGTGTGTTAAAATCATAAATATTGAATTTTTTTTTCATATTTCATTGTTAACTAAAAATACCATTAAAATAGTGGATTAGGACTTATCCCCAATTTTCCATTGTGAATCACAACACACCTATTTTCCATATTGGATCTGGACACACCTATCTACCATAAATAATCATGACCGTAAACATGTTTCATATCATTATCTGATGAAATATAATTTTTTTATTACTACATTAAAGGGATACATTTTCCCCATCAATCTCAAAATTAAAATTAATTATTATCTGATAAACAATATCATAAAAACATTTTATATTCTCAAATCATAACCAGTATAAAGAAGATTGGTTTCATAATCACTTCATAAAATCCCCATTATAAACTGCATGGAAATTAAAATGGATTCATAAATATTTCATCAATAAAACATTACGGATCTGGAAAATGTATATGTATGGTATCAATCAATATAATCCCTAAAAAAGCATATGTAACAAAAAAATTTGTCAACATAGATGAAAAATGATTCTGAATAATATCATTATACATTTCATGAGGATTATATCCATTAAACATTGAAAAAAACATTTCAAAACATAACACATTTTTTATTTTGTTTTCTATAAAATAACATTGTAAAAATTAAAAGTCTACTTACTTTCCATTTTAAAAATGGTTTATTTAAAACCTAGAATTAATTAAATATTTTGGGACACATTTTTTAAAATAAATAATGAATACTATGTATATATATATGATTGGGGTACAATTACCATGAAATACACAAACACACGCAAAAATACCACAGAGAAGAGGTCAATCATAGCCACTAAAGGGATATCCTACCAATTAACTCCACTTATTTAATATCCATATATGGCCCAATGGATCCTGATGCATACACCTTCATTGCCATAGGATTTTTTCAAAAATAAATTTCCTTTCTATAATTTAATCATTAAAACAATTATTTTTTCCTAAAATCATAAAATATATTTCATGTCGTACATGTTAAAACAAATATTCCTTACACATTAATTATTAAAGAAAAATAATAATTTCTTGGAAAACAAAATGATGACTCCCTTTGATTTTTTTTGAAAATATCGAATAATGGGAAATATTTCATAAATGAATAATATGAATAATGGTATACCATTTTTATAAATATTTATGGAAAAATTTGTTTTAGAATAAATAGTTTTTTGAACTAAGTTAAAAAAAGTGACTTTTCTTAAAAAAACATGATTTTAAATTCATGATTATATTAAGAGAGTAAAATGAAGTGAAATATATTATCAAATTACCTAAATATCAAATTAAAATATTAATGGGTTTCATGGGAGATATATTATAATATTATATCATTAAAACTATTGTCCCAAATAATCCAGAATGATGATATTGTAATAGATAACTCTTACCACATTAGTAACTCAATGATTATAATATCCATAAAATGATAACACTAAATGAGATATATAAAATAATTCATATAATTATATTCATTTTATAACATGATAAATGTTTTCTATATACAACTCATTTAAAAACCTAGGTTGATTATATAACATATATAACAACAATGGTTGTTTGAGAGAATATATAGTTTATTGATTTTGTAACATTGGAACCATAAATTAAATGAAATATATATTCATATATGGAGATTTAATTCCATATAACTATCCTGTTAATCATCATAAAATAAAATAATGGTATTTATTAACACCATATAAATGAAAAACAATGTGAATATTGCGTGTGTCTCGCAGAAAAAATGGGAGATGAAAATACTTTACCATAAGTCTCAAAGTGCTTCACACACTATTGAGCCTCTTATATAATAAATATATGTTTATTATATTTATATTAATGAACCATTAATAAATATTTCATACAATATATAATATTAATATGACTTTTTATTAATCATTTATTTACAATTCTCTATTAATGTCACATTTTGGGAAATACCATTATTGTTTTTTGTGTAGGTTTTGATTTATTATTTTTGTTCCCCTTAAATTTATTATGGTTCCATTGTCTCTATAAATTTAAACATGATATAATTATCATATATTTTTAGTATATATGTATTTAGATTGATCATTATTATTTATATAAATAAAATTAAACACACCATTCAGGGAGACGTAGATCATATGTTTGAATTACTGTTAATCTAATTTTGATGATTTTTAGAATAAAATATATGTAAATATTATATTAACATTAAAAAATTATTTTTTATTATACATATATCACATATTTTCATTTAAACAATCTGTATTAACTTCCATTTTAAGTGTGAATGAATCACATCTCATAGTAAGGTGATAGTTCTCCATACAAACGAACGACATTAACATATTCCTAAGAAATAGAAATTAAGAATTCATAAAATATATAATGTTCTCAAAATTAAAATTATAAAATAATTAATAATCTATCTACTCAATAAATATATTATTATAACCCCTCAAAAAGAGTTGTTGGTGTACAGAGAGTAACATTAGTTCATGTGGTGGTAGTCCACTACAGACTCAAATGTTGATTTGATAACCCATTTGATGATACAGGCAGATGATATTGGTTATTACATAAAGATAATAAAATTTCAAAAAATTATATAAATTTAGGATAAAATATCATAATTTATTTAAAATCGTATTATGATATGGAGGAAAAAATAAGATAAAAAATCAATATTAAAGACTTTACTAATTCTTTGAAAAACTTGTTTTAGATTTAAATAAATGTTTTCTAATGTAGGATTTCATTCCAAAGTAATCATTCAACTGTGGGATATTGTATTTAAGTGAATGATATGGTTAATTATTGGTAGATTCAAATTTATTTTCAAGTGTGACAAGGTGAGGTGTTTGGGTGGCCTTTTGAAAGTGAGGTGAGTGGAACACTAGTAATGTTTTAAAAGAAAATGGTTTACCCATGTAATTCACAATATAAAAGGATCCAAAATATTAATTCAAGAATATTCCTGATATGAAGTCCAAATATATCCATTTATTGTATTATTTAAATTATTTTGGGTAATTTTTAATCATTATATCATTACATTAGTCTCCAAGTAAGCCCATTTTTACCATTTCCATCATGAATAATTTCTAGTATTTGAATGATTAATTAAAAGAAACTATTACAAATATTTAAGGAATATAAATTACCCTTATTAGATATATGGATTTTTTTTAAAAAAAATTCTAGTTACATTAGTGGATTTTTTTTAAAAAAATAAATCCTAAAGATAAAAGGTGGAAGCGAGTTTTTAGGAAGAAAACATTAGAAATATTAAAAATTATTTGTATACAAATTCAAAATAAAAATAATTACAATGATGTAAATTAGATTTATTAATATGTAGTTTATATAACAATTCTTTTATATCCATATTAATATAAGATTCCAAATTTTAAAATCATTAAAAGTAGAGACAATTCATATTTATAGGAATAAATTATATTTTTTAAAATTATATTTTTGAAATTAGAAAAATAATTTTTAAAATAATTTGGCAAAAAAATAGTTGTTTTTTTTAAAAAAAATAGTTTTTATGAATATAATTAAATTTATTATTAAACATTGTCTAAAAAGAAATTATAATAATTGTGGAACATTTGGCTGAATATATAATGTAAAAAATTCGATAAAATTATTATCCATCAGTTAATTTTTAATTTATTTATAAAAAAACATGATTGTACAGATAATGGTTGTTTTCTAGAAAAATATATTATTTATTTTCAAATAGTGTCTATTTTAATTTATTATTAATAATATTCCATGAAATTTATTATATAAAAATGTTTTAACAATATATTTTTATAATATATTTTAAGATATTTATACCTTTTATTATAATTTCATTGTTATAAATATCATATTATATAATAGTATTTTAACATTAAGTAATGTTTCATTTAAAAAATGTAGTTTGTAAAATGGAAGGTAAAATTATTGTTATGTGTAATAAAAAGGGAAAATCAGTGATTCATGTATCCTGATAAAAATTTTCTGTGGATTGTAATGAAAATAATAATATTTATTTATTTATTTAGACAACAAAAATATTTCTTAAAATCATAGTGTGTTATATTTTACCCCATAATAAAGAATTTTGACCGTGAAATTCATTAGTTTGGTACCTAAAACTAAGGATACATTTACCTTCACACATCCTCAAGATCAAACATAACTTCCAATATCTCTTAGTTTAGTGAAAAAACATTGAATAATTGAGTGTTATTATTTATATAAATTTATTTATATGATCCATAAACAAAAATGGTTGTTCATTATATGAAATACCATTCTTTATCTCTAAGACATGTTCATGTGAACGATCAAGTTTGTAATACCTCAAGATATTTACATGGATCTCACTATAAACAATAGTGGGGTTTGGTCAATAAAGTAAATGATACGAGGTTTTTCAGATACAATAAATTATTTTATATGGATAGATATACCAAGGAAATAGTTTTCCCATCTTTCTACCAAAGAATATTTTTTAGAAAAACCTTCTCACCCAAATGAAATTATATATTGCCTCAGTTATTAAGAGAACAAAATTTATTTCCTATGTTTTTTTTATTCTTAAATTGTTTTGAATAGATATAACCTTATGTTCCATTTCATTGAAATTTTAATCTAATAGAATAATTAATTTTGTAAAATCATTCAACAAAAATGGAGTTCTATGCTTATTTCCATAAAAGGATTCATAAGGATCCATCTGAGTTCTCAACAAAAAGTTATTGTTTCTATAAAACCCAACTTTGGGAATTTGTGGATCACAATCACATTTTAAATACATTGGAAAATATCATATATTGTCCTATATAGTATGAAATGTTATCTTAAACTGATCATATGTAATAGCATGATACCATTTGTTAAAACTCAACATTGTATGATGCTTTTTATGATGAAATCACAAAACATTTAGGTTTACTTTGGATCCCAATAAGATACAATTTAATGATGTACTAAATACAATATTACAACTTACATAATGTATTTTTTTTGTAATGGGGGGGCTAGATAGATAACTTCTCTGATAAAAATTAAATTTGAAAACTTTATAAGGTCATGGACTATAACCCATAATTAACTCATCATTAATTGAAAAATAAATATAAAATGATATGAGTATATACAAATACATTCCATAATGTAAAAAGGAATTCCTAATTAAATAAAATTTTCACTATACCATAGACAACTACAAGTAATTGTATTACCATAAATTCCTTTTAAGACATCACTAATATTGATAAACTCTAATTATTTATAACATGAAAAGGGGAGTCAATTATTTCAAAAAATCATCAACAATAAACTCAAAAAAACATTGTATCCATAACATTTAATTCAATATTACATGTAGTTATACAAACCACCCGATGTAAATTAACACTTTATTACTTTAATAATATATGATAAAAACCTTTTTTATGGATTATTAGGTTTATCTTTATACCGATTGAATATAATATGAGGTTTAATTATTCTATAATCTATATAGAGAGATATAATCATAAGAAATTTCCAAAAAGAATGAAAAAAATATTTTCATTAGGATCATTCATAAAAATCAATAAATAAGACTCCCAATTATGCAGGGGTGGATATGTTTACCCTAATTATAATGATTCATATTTGTTAGGTTAGAATGTGTGTTGGATGATTTTCTAGAGGGGGTTAATGGACCATATCAAAAAAATTTATCTAACAAAATTATTTCTAACAATCATTATTTAATTTAATTATTAGAGTTAATTAGAATCATAAACTAAATTAGGATAAATATATTTAAATTGTTCTAGTTCAATTTTGACCTATTATAGACTTATACATTTCAACTACGAAAGAGATACATTTTTAAAAATTGAATTTTTATAGGGAATAATTACCTGATTATCATATCCTTTTTTGTTGGGGGTTAAACCAAAAACACATACTAATATATGGTGATTTAAAACTAGAATACAACAATTAATTTAGAATGGGGGAGTCATGGCCCAAATGGTTCTAAATATAGAGTCAAATATTCACTAATTAAGGAAAGAAAATGTCACGACCCATCCTCGGGGCCCGTGCCGTGACTACCCCAAGCCTGCCTTCCATAGGCCAGGGGCTGGCGACTAGCACCAAAGGCGTAAATCCCGATAAAAATGGAAGGCATTGCCTTTATGAAATGCAAAAAAACACACAACCAGATTAAAAACGGAAGCAAACACTATGTAAAGCAATAATTCAAGTGTGTTGAAAGTACAAAGGGGGCTGGAAATACAAGATCAACAAAAAAGTACAAGGAAAATAAAAAATAGCAAGAAGGTGTCAAGCTACTCTTGGATTGTCCTCTGGAGTTCCTACCTGAAGGCTGGGTACAGATCGCCAACTCAGCTCTCAACTTCCGTCTGTCACCTCCAGGTACCGTCTCGTCGTGAAGTCCACCTATGCGTACCGTCTCATTGTGAATTTCACCTCTGGGTACCGTCTCATCGTGAAGTCCACCTCCGGGTTCCATATAGCTCTACAATCCTCAACCACCATCAGTGTTGTCTGTTATCTGCATCCAAAACAACAAGGTGGAGGCATAGCCTATGCAGGGGTGAGTATAATGATACTCAGTAGGGACCCCGAGACCCTCAAGGTCTCACTAAATCCAACAAGGATAAACCACAAATGAAGATCTCAATGGATATCCTTTACATAGATATATGCCCATACATATACCTATGTCAGCATGTAACTCATCTCAATCATTAGGAAAACAAAAAGGCCATTGACTCAGCTCAATCCAGGATTTTTATTCACGATAACAAAAAACACGGATGCTGGAGAACTCCTCCTCTATCGAGTGTAGTAGTCCTATCACGACTCCGAGGTTTCACTCACTAACCTTAGACTGCTGGGGTACTCCTCCTGTCGAGTACCGCGGGTCTGCCACCTCACAATGTAGTGCTCTTCGGCCATGGGTCTTCCTCCTCACATGGTAGTGCTCCCCCTCATAGCCTACAGAGGTACTTCTCCTGTCGAGTACCATGGGTCTGCCACCTCACAAAGTAGTGCTCCTCCTCCATGGGTTTTCCACCTCACAAAATAGTTCTCTCCACTGGGATGTGCAAGTCACTCCGAATCGGCTCGGCACGGCGCGGACGCGGCCTGCGGGTTGAGCCGGGCTGTGCCTATTGGGTTGGGTCGTGCCAGCCGGGCCATGCCACGACCTATTGGGCTGGACCCGAACCCAGGTCGGGTTGACCCAGTTCGGACCGACCCAGGGGGTTCTGGGCCGGGTCGGGCTGGGCCCGAACCCCCCTAAAACCGGACAGGTTCGTTCAAACATCCATAACATGGGCTACGAACCTCCGATCAACACACCATCAGTTGAGATGCGATCATTGGATCGATACAGACGTTTCGGTATATTATACCGAAAGTTTCTAAGAGCTTTGGGTATGGCTGGGTTGGTTCGAACACGAAGCCATTCAGGCCCTCGGAGCAGAAACGCTTATATCTTGAGCTTTGGACGTCCGATTGACGTGTCGTCGACTTTATGGGATTCCACATAATGAGATGAAACTTTTGGCATACTTCACATGAAGTTTAGGCACAATTTAAGTACGCCCAGATTGGATTGTACCCGAAATCCAACCGGGCCCCTGGAACGGAACAACCGATAACTTTCAGACCGGACGTCCATTTGATGAACCGTCAGCATTGTTGGTGATCTCGTTGAGAAACAGTCCCTATGAGTATACCCTATGTGAGTTTGGGGTATAGTTGAGATACAGTCAGGTTGTTTTGTACACAAAACCAACCGGGCCCCTGGGACAAAAAGGCTAATAACTCACAGGTCGGGCGTCCGATTGACGCGTGGTCTGTTTTTTTGAGACCGCTATGACGAGGCGGTCATTTGAGATACTTATTAATGGGAAATTTTGATACTTAGAGTATCGACCAATAGCTCATGGAGCGGACCCTCTCGGAGACGTGCATACGGATTACGAAGACCGTGTAGCTGGCTGAAACCTAAAGACAGCTTGTCCGATTCGAGTGAGAGAGACTTGTTTAGCCCATTGGGGAGCACTACTGTGTTTGGGTGGCAGACCCACGGCAGGGAGCACAACTGCGTTTGGGTGGCAGACCTGCGGTACTCTACAGGAGAAGTACCTCTATAGGCTATTAGGGGGGGTGCACTACTGTGCTTAGGTGGCAGACCCCGGTGGGGAGCACTACTGTGTTTGGGTGGCTGACCCACGGTACGCGACAGGAGGAGTACCTCAGCAGTCTTAGGTTAGTGAGTAGTACCTCGGAGTCGTAACAGGATCACTGTACTCATCAGAGACGGAGCTCTTCAGTAGTTACGGTTTCTATAATGAAAATTCTGGTATGAGCTGAGTTAATGGCCTTTGTTTTTTTCCTAATGATTGAGATGGGTTACTAGATAAGTTACTTATATGTATGGGCATATATCTAAGTAGTGGTTATCCGTCGACTTAATATCTCTGTGATACCTCATGGATGAGATGGGTTACTGGGTAACATAGGTATAAGTATAGGCGTATACCTAAGTAAGGGTTATCTATTGAGAAGTTACTTTGTGATTATACTTGTTGGATTTAGTGAGACTACGAGGGTCTCGGGGTCCCTACTGAGTATCTTATACTCACCCCTGCACGGGCTTTTCTCGCACCTCGTTGTGTTGGTTGCACACGATGAACATCACTGATCGTGGATGAGGCTTGTAGAGCTGGAAGGTACCCAGAGGTGGATCTCATGACGGGTCGGTGCCCGGAGGTGGATGTCACGACGGGACGGTGCACGGAGGTGGATCTCACGATGAGTCGGTGCCCGGAGGTGGAACTCAGGATGAGTCGGTGCCCGAAGGTGGATCTCGGGGGAAACCAAATTAATTGTGGACACAAAAAACATATCATCCAGGCCTTTAGTCAATAAATAAAATAATATAAAGGCCTTGTGCTAACATATCTATATAAATGTCTAAGACCTCAGGGGAAACCAAATATAGTTTTTCTCATAGTACCTACTAATTCAACGAGTGGCCATAACAGGACACATATTTCACCTACTAAATCCAATGAATTCAACATATTAATTGAATGAAATATAATCCATAAAATATTAAATATTTAGAAACTATCATATATAATTTTCACAATAACACCAATCCATAAATATAATAATAACCCAACTAGAGTAATATGAATTGAATGAAATAGGTACATTCATTGAAAAATTAATCATAAATCATCCATATAAAGAATAATGGTAATGTCAATATACACAGCCATAGTAGAATATAACTACATTTAGGTTTAATATCATTGTAGAGTATAAATATCATGAAATATCTTTCTTTTTTGAGTAATATAAAATTTTCATTTTTAAAATCGTTTTATGAAAAATTGTTAAAAGAAGAATTTTAAAATACATTTCATTCAAAATAAACATAAATCATGTTATATAATTTTTAAAACATTTTGTGGTGACAATGAATTTTTCTTAATTCAAATCAGATTGATATATAGTTTCAAATCACATTTTCAGTAAAATCCAAACAAGAATAGTTTGAAAAAAAAACAGAAAATTTTCCTATCCAAAGAAATTTAATTTGTAATAATAGGAAAAATATTATAAAATAAATAAATTGGAAAATATTAATGTAAAACCATTGTATTTTAATTGACATTTATATTTAAATGATTTATGTTCTTCAATAGCTTATGTTGCATGCAATAGTGATTTTAAACAAACTATGAGACAAAATTACTATAAAATGACTTTTATAACCATGTCGTTAATTTGGAAAAAATAAATATACACTAACTAATGTAATTAATATAATGGTACAACTCGATATAAATTTTTTGATAGTAAAATCAAATTACTATTTAAAAATATATATTTATTTAAAAATTGGATTTATCTATTTTTATGTGATAACATTAACTTTCAGAACTTCTCTGAAATGGATTTATAAAAATAAATTTCTTTTTCTAATTCATCATTTCAAAATTATCTTAAAAATAATATTTTTGATAATTTTTTGAGTTATTTTATTAATGAAAACTTGAAATACCCATTTTTATTGAAAATTTTATTTTTTTAATTTTTTTTAAATATCAATTAACGTTTTGAAATAGTTCAAAATATTGATTAGTTAATTTTGAGTTAAAATAGAAAAATATTGGTTTTGTAAAATAATTTTATAATTGAATTTATTATAAATACAATGTATGATTTAAATTGCCTTATTATTTAAAAATGTTTTCTTAGGAAAATTATATTGGAATAATTTTTAATTAAATTATAAACATCTAATTTTTTAATTTTGAAAAATGGAATTTGAATTTTTCTCCAAAAGTTCTAAATTTAGTGAATATGAGTCCTTTAGTTTTGGAAAATTTGAATTGAATCATGGGTTAATTTTATTACCTGGTAAATTGTATATTGTGTAATTTAGGATTATAATAAAAAGAAAAATTCTAAAAAATTACACTAAAATGGGAAAAATTTATTGGATTAATATAATTTTACCATTAAAATATAAGGATTGAAATTATGTTTTATAATGGACATCAATCAATGAAAATGACATTTATAATATATAAAATAATGAAAGACACAAAATTTCAATTTCATTGTATTAAATATCATTTATTTGTCAACATGGTGGGACATTATTTTATTAACTAATATTAATGTAAATATTCATGGTAATAATATTAATTTCATGAGATAATTTAATTTTTTACGTTTCAGGCCACTTTGATGTGACTGTAATATTTTTAAAATTTTATTTAATGAAAAGTTACGTATCTCACATTCATTTTTTAAAAGAAATATAATTTTAAAAATAATTTAAGACATTATATATATTACATTATAAATATTATAATGGAATCTAATATATTTATCTTCGTTATGTTATTTATTTTTCATTTTATGTGCAAAAATAAGTATATTAAATAATTATACAGCACTGATGTGGTAATTATTTGTTAATGGAAATATATAATAAATGTTACTAATTATATTATAATATATAAAATTTAGATAATTAAAATGATGGTTGAACTTATTTGATAAACTTGACCAGATATGGATATAAGAAAAAAATTTCTATGATTGCTTATAATGTTGATATTTTTAAACCTCTATGTAATAAATACTAACAAATTTTCACTAATGTTCTTTTATCAAAATATTATTTCATATATCTTACAATAATAATAAGTAATATTTAAAATAAAAATTTATTATTCAATTTTTTTATTTTTTATTTATTGTATAAATGTAATCACATAACTATAAATTAAAACCATTTAATATTAAAATAGTTGTTGCCTTAAATAAAATTAAAATAAGTTAGCTAGTGGTTAAACAAAATGATAAGGATTGAAATAATAAAAAAACATATCAAAAATCTATTTTTTATGATACTAAATCATTATATAATATTATAATTGAATAAATTGATTTGGAGTTATTTTTAGTGAGTTTTAATTTATTTAAAATTGATATTTTTGGAAATTCCAAAAGTTCTGCTCACCTCAATTATAAAATGTAACCTCTTTATTAACTTCACTACATAACATAAATCAATCAATATTGATTACCCACTACAAATTTTTCATCTTACTAATGCATCCACATTCTAAATGTTATTTTCTTATTAATACACCAATCCTATTGTGTCTACGATGAGATCTAAAAGAAGTTTACCAATGTAGAGGTAATTATATTTACCCAAACTTTGTAGATTTTTTATTCTTCTAAATCATACTAATTATTTGGTTAAATTATATATTAAAACTATAGTAACAGATAAATTATAATCTAATACTATGATTATAGAACAATCGTATTCTAGCTTTTATCAATCCTATGAATAATAAAAGAAGCACACATTCGTACATACATCTTACTATCTCTGGATTGTTGTGTAATATTTGTTTCATCACCAAATTTTAACTGGTGGGTATAATGATTGATAATATATATATATATATATATATATATATCTGTGATAGATATAAAATAATATTGATCCTATAAATAAAATTATTATATATTCCTTATCATTGTCGTTTCACCATTATAATAATTATATCATCACAAGTACATACATAAGACCTTCTATCTCCATGATGTGATGTGATTCATTTTCCATTTTCACTATTATTCATTATTATATAAATATTTATAATGAATAAATATGTTATATATTTCTGTAATATAATTTTTTAAATGATTGCGCTATATTATGTGCACATGAACATATACTTTTATGATAAGACATGCATATGAAAATCAAATAGTTAACACAAAAAATAAGGGAATTAAATAAATGCTATTTAAATAGTGATAAGTAGATATTATAGAATCATATATGATATTTTATATTTCAATGTGGATCCTTTTTAAAATAAAAAAATTATATAAACTATTATAGGGGATATTCATATACGTACTAAGGATAGTAGACTTAATGTTGGGGTTTGTATCACAATGTCCTTTTTATTTATAATGGTTTATATGTAAGTATCTATTGGGAAATATTTATCTTACATGTCTATATTTCATAAAAATGTGTTCCAATATTTGATATTGTATAATTTTTCTATTTTATTTTTTACCATGTTTTAATTTCTCAAAACATTCTAAAAGGTACAATTTGTTGTTTTCCAATTGAAGTTTTTATGACATTTCCTCAAATGTGAAAGAGCAATGTTTGCTTCAAATGTATTAAATGAACTTAATTTTTTACATTCATTACATTCAATCGAATTATATATTCCTTTATAATCATTCATGCTTATTTACAAAGATTTTTTTTTTCATATTATAGTTTTGTGACATTTATGGAAAATAAAAAGGTTTTAATAAAGATATGATATTTTATTCACGAATTATTTTCATGTGATCTCTAAAAATTATTTTCATTTAGGATAAGATTATTTCTGATCAATTATGTTTTTATATAGGGTTTTTATAGGGAAATTATCCATATTATTCTTATGGTTGGTTTATATGATTGGTGGAATGATATTTTTTAATCCCATTACATTTTCAGAGGATTTGTTTTGATTGAATGATATTTATAAAGCCCATTTCATTCCATGGTTACTAATATGATAAATGATTCCTCATTTTTTTGGAACCAATATTTATGGTAATAAATATGTGAAAAATGTGACCTATATATCACTCCAATTTTTTGGGTAATTATTTATCTCTAATGAGATAGATATGACTAGAATGAGGATAGAACTCATTTTAGTAATAACTAGATGGAAGAGTGTGTGAACATGGTTTTGTAAATAAATTCTCCTATGAAAAGGAATTGGAAAGGATCCTTGACAAATTTGAAAACGATTTTTTATACTTATGTGTATACTACAATTTACAGGTATAATACTATGATCTCATGGAATATGTTTTTTTATTCTCTATAAACTTCTATGTCTTATTCCATGATATGATATCATGGTCAATGAAACATAATATATAATTTTTATTAGTTGTGTTTATGTTATTACATCATATGATAATTATTTGATATAAATCTTTCTATTTTACAATTACTAATAATCCAAACTAATAATTTATTATGTTTAATTTCCAGAGGATATGAACAAAGGTATAATTTATGATGTATCAAAAAGGGTTCCTGTTATTAAGGAATAAGCAAGATATAAAGTAGATTTTTTATGAATTAGTTGTTTTTGTTTCCCAGTTTCCAAATACAATAACCATATACAGTTATCACATTGTTTCTTATGTTATGTATTTAATATAATTGTATTTTTATATAATATCTATGTATGAAAATTATATCAATTATAGTACGTAAATGAGCAAGGTTTTGATAACCTTTGGAAACTAGGATGAGAAAATCATAGCAATAATCCAATGGGTAAGAATATGTATAAGATAAAATCCTATTATTTTGGTAACAATACTTAATAACCTATAATACAGTCTAAGTAGTTTTGAATCGAAATATTATAAGTAATTTCGAATGATATGTTGTTTTACAGTGATTATTTGTGTTCTACCCACTATGTTTTATTGTATTAGTCATTGGATTGAAGAAGAAGGAACAAAATTAATTTTTAATCATTTGAGAAATGAAAATAATATATTCTTGGTCTACTAAATTTTATGGAAAATTGAATGAAAAAAATTATTTTTCAAGTACCACGTTACTTTTTCATGAACTGAATCATGTTGGAGATCGAAATGAGGAAAGAGAGGAATATCATTCAATTGATTCCATCGTTAGGATGTGACCACCTTCATTTAGTGGGTCTTCTGATCCCCTAGGTGTTCAAATTTGATTAGAAAAACTGAAAATAAATTTTTGTTTTTCTAATATTCATAACATAATTATGTAATTTTTTCAGATTAACATTAGGAATGTGAAGTAGAGAAATCGTGGAACTCTATCAAGAATAAGACCAATGAGATTAAATATACTCTATGTAATGTGATATGTTCAAGATCATATTTTTGAAGAAGTAATTCTAGTGTATTATTATAAAAATTATAGATAATGAGTGTCTAGATATTAATAAAATTTATAGTGATTTTCTTGGCATATACTATGAAATTTTTAAATGAAATACAAGGAACCCTTATATTGCTATCATCCCAGTAAAAAGTATGGTTAATAAATTATTTAGTGTCTTGAAAAAATATATATGAATAGAATGAACCCTAAAATACATTAATATCTATGAGGAAATAATTGATCAATATTTAAAGGTTTATATAGAGATTGAAGCTAAGCATGAATTTGATGGGTTCAATATGATTAGAAAAATATAATTCAAGGGAAAATATAAAAACCATATTGAAAATAAGATGATATTTCCTTTATGCTCAATGTTGGAATGAAATATAGTGAAATATATAATAAGAGAAATGGTAAATGATTTATGTGTGGGAAATATGTTTATCTAGATACGGACTGTTGAATATATATAAATTTTTTTGCTGATGATCTGAATAGATAAAAAGATACACAAAATTCACCTCCTAGAATTCAGTTCTTCAAGTGAAAGGAAAGTGGTCATTAGTCAGACTAAATCACAAATACAAGGGTTGTTGATGATGATCAAATCCATAGACATCATAAGGATAAAGACAAAACAAATCACATGGGATATATACTAGTGAGGTGTAGCTTGATAAAGATGTGGTAAAACATGCACTTATCTATCACATTAAAATAATTAATGTTTTTTTTATTTTGGATCCAATAATAATTTTACTTCATAGAAATTTTCTTAGGGTATCTCCTTATGAAAAAAATAATTATATATTTAGTTACGTGTGAAAACACTTAGGGGTACAATAGTCACATAACATAATTATTATTATTCTACTATTGATGTTTATCTGAATGTTCTTCTTGGAAATCTAGTTATCCTTCCTTCTGTTTAATACGATGTGATTTTTTTTCAGGATTCGATTTCTCTATATGATATTCATATCAATTGTTGAGGGATGTAATTTCAATTTCATATACCTAATGAAACCCTATCCATCTATGAATGCATGGATTAATAAGAACATAATGTGGAAATTACATCCATATCGTGTTTATAAATTTCTATAATCAAAGGTTGTCTACATAATATGGTTTGAATGAAACACATCTTTATTGATACACATATATTACAGGAGTTTTGATGATTTATTTTTTGAATTTTTTAGGTATTACACAAAATCATGAATTTTATTTTTTAATAGAACACATACAAGGAACCGAGCCCATATCAAATACTCCTTATATAATATGCTCAAATAATTTTATATATTGAAAAAGTAACTCCAAATGAATATTTAAAAGGGATTCATATGCTCAATCATATATACTTAGAGTTTAAATTTTCTTTTTTTAATAAATAATGATGGATCAATGAGACTCTACATGGATTATCGTGAATTGAAAAACATATCTATGAGGAAAAAATATCATCACCGCCATACTTATGACTTATTTAACCAAATACATATTAATAAATAATTTTTTAATATTGATCTAAATTTTATATATATTTAATTACTGGTTGATAAGGAGGATATAGGAGAGATAAATTTTTTTATAATGTTTGGAAACTATGAATTTATTGTGATACCTTTTAGACTTATTAATTCACCCACTCTCTAAATATATTTAATGTATATAGTCTTTAGAGACTATCAAGATATGTTTTTGGTACTATATTTATGAATTAATCAATTATATTCAAAGATAATGGAAGATCATGTAGATCAATATACAGATGTGCTGAATAACATGATAAATGATAATATTTATGAAAATTTTATCAAGTGTACATTTTGTATTCAGAAACATTTATTTTTGGGAGTCATAATCTCAAGAGAGGGTATATATGTGGATCTACCAAAGAATAAATTTATAGAATGTTGGCCAAGGCCAACAACTGTAACTCACATCAGGATATTTCATGGTTCAAAAGGATATTATCAATATCTTATAAAAAATTATAACAATTAAATAATCCACTCACCACGTGGACTTTGAGAAGAGTTTAGATAATATTTAAACAAGAATGTGAAGATAATTTCAAGGATATAAAAATAGGTTAAATATGTAAGAATCTTCTCACACTACCGTATAGTAGATAATGTTTACTAATAAATAGTGATGAATAAAATAAGTGGAAAATATGAGTAATCATGAAAAATTAAGTGGTCATAGATTATACATCACAAAAATTGAAAATCCATACCAAAAGATATAGAACACGTGATTTGGGGTTTGGTATGGTATGATATTCATTTATTTTAAGGAGGAGTTATCTTTATTGAGAAATTTGTGAAATATATACTAATCATAAAATATTAAAATATATTTACACTCAAAATGATATGTATATGAACCACCGAATATGGATTGAGTTGGTTAAAAATTACGACTGTATAATACATTACCACCCTATGAAAGTGATCATGGTGGAATATGATCTGAGTCAAAATGACCATGCTACCCTATATATGATGAAGTTCACAAAAGATCAATTATTTATGGAATTGAAAGGGATGGATTTGGAAATTTTAAAGGGGGTAAAACTTTTCCATTTCAAATTAATTCTGAACCCTCTATACAAGTAATGATAAGGTGGGTGAAAAAGAATGATGTATAGAAAAAATTTGAGAGATGTTGATGAGTTAAACTATTATTATAATAAAATAATAAGGTCCAAGAATTGCGTTTGTATTCATCATCTACTTGGATTAAGGATTTATTTTTTGATGAGTCTCATAGTTCATCATCATTATATATCTACAAAGATAACATATTTATAAGGACCTAATAGAGTATTTCTGGTGGAATAAAAAAACAGATATATATATTACACCTATGTTTCTTGATTCATGTTTTTTAATAATGTTAAGGCTGATAGATAGTAGTCTATGGGGATGATACAACCATTACCCACACTAGAATGGACGTGGGATAATATCACCATGGAATATTCATTGGACCTCCCAAATAAATTAATTCCTATAATTCTATATTGGTTATAGTAAAATTCCACACAACATTAGCACAATTCAATGCTTTTAGAAAATACTTATCTCTAGGTTAGATTTCCATAATATATATTAAGGAAGATGTGATATTACATGGAGTAAAACATTCCATTATATCTGATCGAGACCCAAAGTTAACTTTTATGTTTTGGAAAAGTATTCAGAAGGATTTTTATATAGATTTATGTCTTATCACTACATATCATAGTCATAATAATGGCCAGTTTGGGAGGAAAATTGAAACTCTGTCTGACATATTGTCATAATTCTAAATGTATTTATAATGATTTTGGGATCAACAATTATCCTTGGTATTATTTACATACAAAAATTGAATTATATATTTTGTTAAGATGGGTTTTTATTTAGAATTTTATAGTATGAAGTGTATAATTACATCTTTTTTATTGAAGCTAGGGAAATAAAGCTATCGGTACTAGATCATGTTGGTGAAATTAAAGATAATTTTAGATCAATTTAACAAAACATAGAAACAGCTCAGAGTCAAAAAAAATTATGTTGACAATCAGAAAAAATATGAGTTTGATGTGGGTGAGAATCTATTTCTATTAATGTATCCCTATAAGGGATTAATATGATTTTAAAATAAGTGAAAGATGATCCCTAATAATATATGTATTTTTGATATTTTATATCAGGTAGGGATGATGGGATATTAATTGGAGTTTCTACCTCATTTCTCTCGAGTTAATGATTTGTAAAATATATCTCTTTTGAGAAACTAAATATTTAATTCATAATATGTAATAAAACGCATTCTAAATTCCTAGATTAAAATTGTTCTTATGAATAATAACCTATAAATATTTTTCATTGTACTGAGAAAGTTCAATGTAATAGGAACACTCACTTGGTTCATGTTTTATGGAGGAAAAACGAATTTGATGAAATTATATGGGAATATTAGGTTGTGATTTAGCATAGGTATCCCCAAATATTTGTATAAAATTGATAAATTTTAAGGGATACATTTTTTGAGGGGGTTAGAATGTGACACTCAATAGTTTAATAAAAAATTCGATTAATATAATTTTATTTTCATTACCATGTGTTTCAAGAAACTGTGTGTTTAAACAAACTATGGGAAAATATTAATGTAAAATTACCATTATAATCAAATCATCACTTTTGAATAATTATATATAAAAAACTAATTTTTGTAATGAAAATAAAGCTCTGTCTCAATATTAATTTTTTGGTAGTAAAATTATTTTATTCATCACAAAAATGTTTTCTTCCAAAAAATGATTTTATAAACTTTTCTTGAGTGAATATTATATTTTAAATGTTCAATAAAAAGGATTTGAAAAAATAAATTTCATTTTTAGAATCCACCATGTAAAAATTATCTTAACCTTATTTTATTTTCTATTCTATATTGTATTTTAAAAAACAATTATTTTTAAAAAAAATTTCAAAATATTGCTTTTTCTATAAAATATAATTTCATTTAAATAATTTAAAATGTAAAATTATATATTCATATTAATTTTATATTCATATAAGTAAATTTTTATATAAATTATTAAATTATTTTTTAATAATTTTGTTTTTACAAGATTATTTTTGAGAAAAAAAATATATTTCAAAGGGGAATATTTTGGAAAATAGTTTTTCATGGAATGATTACCAGATTTATTATATTTATATCCAGAATATTATGTGACTTTAATTTTGAAAAATCTATTTATATGTTTTTTTCATATCTTCCAAATTTATGGAATAGAACCATTTCATTTTTTGGCCAATATGAGTTGTAATATTGGTAAAAACGTTTACAACTATAAATGGTATATAATATAATTCAGGATAGAAATAAAATGATAAAAACTATAAAATTACTCTAAGACATGAATAAAATTTATTTTATGAATGTAATATAACCCATAACACATAAAAATCTAAATTATTTTATTAATTTCATCTTTTCCATGAAAATAAATTAAATAATATTTAAGTCAAATAAAGAATCTAAATTTTACATTCTTTATCTTAAATGTCCCTTATGTGTACAAAATAGAAAAATCAATTTTATGAATGAAGTTTATTTTATATTTAAAATTTTATTATATTATTTTCATTAAATATATCTATTATTTGTTTTTCCTCCTAGAATAGATTTTTATATTTGTAATATTTTTTATGAACATTTGATAATGTCATATTCATGTTTTAATAAGAATATATTTTAAAAAATATGGATAAAAAAGATATATTCAACTATAAATAATATTTTAAAATATAGAATAATTATATTCATTATGTTATATAATATTTAAATTTTATATAATTATATTTAATAATTACACAACACTAATGTAGTAATTGTTTTATTTATGGAACTATGAAATACATATTACAAAAATATTTAAAAAATAATTGAGATAATTAATGTGATCAAAAAATTTAAAAGATGACCATGACGTCATAGGTATACAAACATATTTTTTCGAAGGAAATGTTTTATATTTATATTTTTAGAAGTCAATTAATTGAATAGTGTCAAAATTGATATTAATAATATTTTATCAAAATAATAGTTTATAATGTAATTTAAAAATAATAAAACATCTTTAAAAATTAAATAATTATTATAATGTGCTATATAATTTATAAAGTGTTCATTTATGATGTAATTCAAATTATAGATATAAAAAATAACACATTTATATATTATAATAGTTGTTACATTAGTTAAAATCAAAATAGGTTAACTATGTGTTTATCAGTATAATAAAGTATAAAATTATTCAAGAACTTGTCCCAAATGTTTTAGTGATCAGAAAAAACACATATCATCATAAATTTTAATAAATTGTTTATTGGAGGTATTTAATTGAAATTTTATTTATTATAAATTACTATTATCGAAAATTCCAAATATTCCACACACCTCAATTATAAAGGGGAACATCATCCCTTACATATTAACATTGTGTTGAGGCTTAAAGAATAACTTAAAACAACCAATTTATCCTAAAATATCCCATATTCGCATTCTATAGGTTTTGGTATTCTCAAAAATCCAATCCTAGTGTCCCTCACAGGTGATCGAAGGGATGTTATCTAAAGAAGTGACAATCATCTTAACCAACTCTTTCAAGATTAATTATTCGTTACATACTCTATAGGTTATTATCTCATAATAATGTAAAATATATAGTATCAAATATATAATATTTTTTTACCATTATTATAGAACAACTATAATTTACATTTTATCCATTATAAGAAAAATAAAGCTCTGCATGTGTGTACATAAAAATTGTTGTCTCAATGTCATGGTCTAATATATTTTCAATCACCACATTATATGGATGGATATAATAATGGAAATAATATATATATATATATATATAATTAATATAATATTATAATTATTATATATAGAAAATTTATATAATAACCCCTTACATACTATTTTATCAGTAATGAAATTATGTCATCCCTTGTGTGTACTTATTGTATAACATCCCTGCGATGAGATGTAGTTAATTTTCCATGTTCACAATTCATGCATGAATAGATAAATGTATTTTAAAAAATGAATATGATATATATTATCATAATATATTTATGTAAATTATGTTACTAAATTCTATAAACAATGAATATTATTTATACAGCAAAACATGCATAGGAAGATAAAGTAGGTAACACCAGAAATAGGGGTATTACTGTAATATTATTTATCGGGTGATAATATGAAATGAAATTAAAATTTATGATATAATTATTATTATTATGGTTATTGAATAAACTTATAACAATTCAATAAAACTATTATTTAGCAGTTTCAAAAACATACTATGGAAATCAATTTTAAGTTAATGGTAAATTTCAGAATATCCTTATTAGTCAAAATTGTTTATGTGCATGTATCTTCTATTGAATATTTAGATTTAATGTCCATGTTTCAAAAAATATTTTTCAACATATTGTTATTATTATTCAAAAATTACACACATATTCTTACAGTAGTGTGAAATTTTTATAAATGGGTTGAAATGATGTCTTTATGTTTTCCTACCGAGGCACATTATGACTTTTATAGAAAAATTACATGAGGACTTTATTTAGAATATATATAACTGGAAAACAACTTTTCTTTCTTAGCAACATAATTCCTTGAATATTTCATTAATATTGTTAAATAGTTTTGAAAATAATACTTTTTTCTCTTAAAATTTTGGTTTCATTTGAAGGTAAATAAATTCAATAGTGGAAATATTTTTTTATGAATAAATGTTTTGAAGTTATGTCTAAAAAAAATTCCATCTATGATTACATTATTTTATGTTTCTTATACCTTAATGGGGATATCATTCAAGGATAATATACCTATTATTTATATGTTTGGGAATTTTTTTCTATGGAATGTTATATATAAAACTAATTTCTTTTCCATTGGTTATGTTGTGATTGAATAAGTTTTATAAAACCCATTTCATTCAATTGGTTATAATATGATGAATGATTTGTGTTCTTATGAAATACATATTTATGGATTTAATTATTTAATGTGTCTGACCTAAATATACTTCAAATAAATTGGGTACTAATTTATGTCTCATGATATAGATTTTATTGGAATGAATAGTGAACATGGTTTAGTAATATATGGCTTAAATATGGAGATAACTGGGTTTTGAAAAATACATTGTCCACTATGATACTCATTTAAATGATTATTGAGTAATAAAAATGTTATTTTATATAATTATATGTATTCCTCAATTTGAATGAATTTTTTTATTCACTCATGGAATATGTTCTTTGATTTTTTATGATATACTATGTTTTATTCCATCTCATGATATCATGATATTTTATTTTCATGATATAATTTTAAAATTATTTTGAATATGTTATTATCTCTTATGATTATGATTTGATTTATATCACCCATATTTACCCCTACAGACCTACATAGATCACCAAATATAGTGTTCATTTTCACCGGAATATCATGAATTTTATTAACTAAGATGTATAAAGTTGTTTATATTTATGAAGGAAAAATGAGGAGGTAATTCATTTTTTTTCTGAATCATTTGTTTCTTATTAAATTTTTCCAATGACACTAAATCTATAGAGTTATTTTGTTGTTATTTTGTTTTATGAAATAAATATTATTCTATTTATATTATATATCCATGTATAAAATTCATAAAACAATATAATAAAAAAATTAAGACCTTTTTAAGAAACATGGTTTTTTATGAAAAATGATTTCTAACCGAAGAGTGAAATAAATTCATATTTCCAAAATAATATATTATTATTTATTATAATAACAAAAGAGTGTAAAATATTAATATTTCATAAAATTATAATGAATAACTAACTGAAAAAAAAATATTTATTAAATTATTTAAATATCAAATAATTTCCCAATAGGATATGTAAGAATAAACAATTGTGAATAATTATGTGATTGTGAAATAAGCCCCACCTAATTTGTTAACGTTTGAATTATAATCATGGTGAATGAAATAAAATTATATTAAAAATATGATACCAATTTTTATATTTAATTCATTATATATCATAACTAAGGGATATCAAATACACCACATAAAAAGGCACTAATTAATATTGTGAATGACTAGTCGAAGTAAAATCAAGTTGTGAAACCCTTGCATTGAGTTTATATGGTAATCTACATTCATTGTATTCACAAATAATAAAATAATTTTATGTTTTTACATGATTAATATTACTTTTTAATGTTTATTATGTCATTTTATTTCACTAATTACAATTTTATATGTTATTACATAATCAATTAGGTATACATTGGATGTTTTGATGATGTGTATCAAAAATAATTCTTCATAGTTTAAGTCTGGTCAAATATGTCATTATTAAATAATATAAAGAATAATAATAATATAATAATAATAACTTTTAATCTCCAAGTAAAATTTAAAAAGAAATCATGGAATATGGTTATTAAAAATGTACTATATTAAAATTATGGAGATAGTAAGCTGTAAGTATGCATGAGTGAAATTTCTATTTTCTATGATAATTATAGAAATATGTTCTTTGATAGATTATCTATATAAAATGGTAATAAAATCATATAAATAATATTATTTCTTTAAATATACATATAGATGTCTTCCATGTTGTGTGGTGATGAAGTTGATTTACATCACATCATAAAGGAAGTAATCCCCAGACGCACAAACAAGGTTATCATTTTCACTATAAGAATGAAACATTATATTATAGTTTAAAAATGATAAATATCTCATTAATATCATTATTATTTAATTTTAAAACATATATTCATTTAAATTATCCATATTACATTATATGTGAAGTGTTAGAGATAACATAATCACATCACATCGTGAGGTAATTGTATGTCGTACACACGAGTGAAATTATCATATCATCTTTGATATGAAAACTATAAAATGTTATGTATGAGATAATGAATACATAAAAAATTATATTTTAAATATCAGATACATAATTTATCTATCATCATACCCAAATGTGAGTAGTTTTCTTTTAAAAAATAAGGACATCAGTTCTAAATTAGATAGTCCATCATACACACGAATGATGATTTTAAAACTCATATGTTTGAAGTGGGAATTGTTATAAGTCATAAACACAGAAAAAAATATATAAATAATATTAATTATTTTATTAAATAGTTATTAAATATGTATTGGAAAAGGCTTATGAGGGAAAAAAATATCCATTATTATGAATTTTAATTTTTCTGTAACCACCTCTTCAAGGTTTTTCATTCAGAATTCCTAGAAATTTTAATAAAAACACAAAATCATCTCGGATGAGGATGTTTATGTTTGAATATTATTTTATAATTTCTTTTCCAAACTATATATATATATTAATTTGTGAATAATAGAGGATATTTTTGAAATTTTAGTGGATAGGTTAGTGGAACACTTATATTTTATGAAAAGAAAAAAAATTCGCACATTTTTCACCAGACTATAGCGTAAAAAATGGATTATTATAAAACCATATACATGATAAGGTGAAAATATTTATATTAAATTGATTTTGGACATGTGTTATGTTCATTTTATCCTTTATAAATTATGTTTAACCCCCAAGAAAACCCATTATTACATTAACCATGGTGAATAATGTTTACTATTTTTACTATTCATTATGGTCAATAATTATGTTTAACTTGTTAGATAATTTAAAATATTTTGATTTAGAATATGGAATACATTTTTTCAATTATTATTTGTTAAATTAAAAAATAATTATTTAAAATTAATCTCATAAATTTTTCAAGGATGCGAGTTTTCAAAGAAAAAATGTTCAATAGTTTACAATGTTTTTTATTAACAATAAAAATTAATCTAATTTCAAAGACATAAATTACATTTATTTAAATATAATATAACTAAATATCTATTAATACATATATAATATAATTTAAAATTCTAAATTATTTATATTTATAAATTAATTAAATTAAAATTGATTTATTAATTTAAATTCAGTATTATAATTATTCTTCAAAAAATGATTCTTTTCAGAATAATCATAGAAAATTAACATTTATATTATATTCACATATAAATTAAAAAACAAAGTGTATATTTCTAAATAAATTTTATAAAATTAGTATTAATTACTTATAAATTATCAATGCTAAGTGCGACTGATCATCCTTTTAGAAAAATAATTTTTTTAATTTTTTTAAAATGGATCAAATTTTATATCGAATCAATAGAAATTTTTTTTAATTAATTCATAAATTTTTAAATCATGTAATATAATTAAATTTTTATTACTATTCACAATCTTCAATTTCAATTCTCATTTACAATTTTAGTCTTCAATTATTAATATTATAATAGAGTATCACATTTTTTTCAGACTTAATCATGACTCCATTGCAAGCCATTGAAGATGATGATTTTGATTAAAAATGAATATATTACAAAGTCATGGGATGTTATATTCCCTTCCACCCTTTTTGTTTTGTTTAATATATGGTATCAAATATTAGTTTCATATTTTATATTCTCAATGTATTACATTCAACCTCCTTAAATAAATTAATTCCTAGAAATTTAGTGTTGATCTCAGTAATAAAGGAGTAATATAAAAAAATATTCTTTAACATATAATAAAATAATTTTTTTTAATAAAATACCCTCATCAAATGAATAAATATGGGAGTATAAAGGTCATATGGAATAGCAAATAATTTTGTATTTATTTTTTATAAAATTGGTGGCATTAGATGTTAAGAAAATTAAAGACTATAGTAAATAATTATATAGATTGATAATGGTCATTGAATATAAGAATTTGATTGATAAAAGCAATTTTATAGACCACAAATCCAAATATCTATAATGAATCAAAAAATAATTCGTTCAACATAAATTGATGTACTATGATTTTTTTCAATATCCCTTTTCTCTAGTTGAGGAATTACATTACAATATTGACTAAGAATATATGAAAATATTCTGGATATATTTCAACTAAATAGAGAAATTTAATATTTTCATTGAGATTTGACCATTTCCACGTCATTTTCACTACATTAAATAAATATTCATGCTGATTTTATTTGTTCCTAATGAACTCAAATTAATAGTTAATTGATCACATGGTTTATAAAATAATTCTAATAGTAACCTAGATCTATAGTTATTATTAATACGAAATGGTTATTTTAGGTTTTCTAAAATTGAAAAATACTTATATGGTTAAGTGGTACAATAATCTCTAAAACCACATCAAAAGTTAAATTTGAACCATTTGATATATATTTAAAATTTGGACCACTCTATAAGATGATGATAAAAAAATTTATAAATAACACTGCTAAATTTTCAAATTTAACAATTACTTTTCCCCCTAAAAAATAATGTATCTCTAAATTTCCACATACCACGAGTGTAGTAACGACACTATGTTTTCTCATGAATCATGGAAATAACATGAATGTACATAAAATATATTGAAAATGTGTATCCATTCTTATTACATAAATAAAACAATTATTTTAAGATATATTCGTTTGACACAAAAATTGATTTTAACCACATCAATGATAGCATGAATTTTTTTTAAAAAAATTAATTAATAATTGATGAGGTTGAATATACTGTCAAGTTTATATTATCCATATCAATCACCGATTTATCCCAACATCATTATCTCAAAATCAGTCACATTTTAAGGGTTTTCTTTCATTCAATCGTTTCTTTCCAATATGTTTAATTTCTTGCTGAATAATTATTAATGGCCATAAGTCTATTTCAAAAAACTATTTCAAATATTTAATGTAAAAATATTGCATTATAATCTTTATACATTACATACATAATATAGCAATAATATCATTGAAAAAAATACTCAAATGGAGTTATTATTTTATAAAAATAATATCACAGTAATAATTCCACTTTATATGTGGTAATATAAACATATTGACCATGATCTATTATCTATTATGTAAATATATTCCTTAGACATTTGGGTTATTTTTTTTTATATATCCCCATATTTTTACAGTGGTTGAATTTTATAATTTAATTTCCATTATTAACCTTAAAATCTAGTACACTGTGGACTTTTTCTTCACAAATTAAGAAAACCCATTCATTTTGATGAATTTACCAAGGATTTTCCATCCAAAAGTTTCACATGTTATAAAAAATTTCATTACATTCTTCTATTTATCGAATTATTTCCCTTACTATATATTTTCCCTATATTTATCGAAAAACAATAAGAACTATCGAATTATTTCATTGTATTTATTGCACATGATAATATTTCATCATATGATAAGAATTTTTGGGATACTAATACCCTTCAATGGACTGTATTAATCCCATTAAATAAACACTAAATCTTTCTCATTGAATAATATATGAAATTTTCAATATGTCTTTCTAGACTTGTAATGTTGGATTCACAATAAGAATCATTTTAATATTCATTATAGACTAGTATCATGATATTTCATTCAATATTTAGTAGTTTATCAAGAGGATAATATTTTTCAAGGAAGAATAAAATTAAATACTTCAACTCCATTATTTATATGTACCCTACATGAATTTATTCACATGTCAGGAGAGACAATAAAAATATGTGAAAAAATTATCCCCTCAAATATTCCCCATATATATAAAAATATTTTCAATGTAATTTATCAATTTAATAATGGGTAATGGACTTTTAGTCTCATTGAATATTGATGTAATCGATGGATGAAGTGGTTTAACAAATTTCAACTTAGAGGTTGATTAGTAGGATTATTTAGGGGTTAATTTATATTACTCTTTACCTGAGTCAGCTCCTTAAATATGGTTGTAATTTGATCTATTTGGACTCATGATTAAGCTCTAGTAAAACCATATTTTCTCAAAAATAATTCCACACATAGAGTTTGTTCATTGATTCGATTTATATTACTTTTATTAAGGAAAATTTCAATATAATTTAATGTTATATATTATATCATAACATTATGAAAAATCATTTATAATCCCAAAACTAGTGTAACACTTGGTATAAATTTTATAAAATTTTCATAGATAATTGAAAATCCAAAATAAAAGATTTCTTTTTGAGTATCTTTATATTAGACTCTATAAAAAAATGTTTGTAAATAATATCTGATTTATCCTAACAATATTCTCTTGTGGTGTCTACCCAGTTAAATTGTAATCCCTTTTTTTATCTCCATGTCTTAATCTGGTCAAGCCTAATGAGCACTTTTCTTATTTATTATCCCAAGGTATATCTATTCAAAAAACATTTCCACATGTAGTATCCCAACACGAATTTATATTTTTAATGAAACCAAAATAATAACTTCCTTTTGAAAACATTTTTATATTATTCTACACATATATTCATAGTATATGTGTTATTTATTCTCCATCATAAATATTATATTAAATCTAGTGCACAATATGTCTACTAAGCTTTATAACATACCCACTGTAAAAACCAAGATCCTAGTGCATCAGAGTCAATGTTAAATTTATAATAATGGAATTAGATATAAGGATTTATATCCTAGATGACCAAATATTTTACCATCATTTGAATAATTGAAATATACTCAAAATTTACATGATATTTTAAAACAAAAATATTCAGTGAAATTTCTTTTTGAATTAAATTATTCCTCTTAGAATATCCCTATATATCTATCAAAAAAACATATTCTTATATAATTGGGAATATAAAACATATAAAAGTGGTGATATAAGATTATATTTATGGGTAATAATAAAAATGAATATATGAATAACTAATGCATAATTAATATTTTAAGATATATTTAAAAAATGTTTCCATTAGTCAATAACTTGCTAATATTAGGGGTGGAATTGATGATGAAGAAATAATTCGATGTAATTATTCTCATGATTATAAAATATTATAATAAATGTTTTAACCAATCATATGATCTAATTCAATATCAATAAATGAATCCAAATAATTGAAATCAAATTTAACTTCATATATATATTATAATTCAGTTCTTTTTCCAATGTATTTATTACCATCAATTCCTTATGCCAAGATATCTATATAAATGGGTAAGGCCTCTTCCAAAACCCAATAAAGACATTTTGTATAGACCTACTGATGCATAGAGGGAATATATTATGACTCATATATCTGTTAATATGTAAAATTAATTACTCATATAAGAGGGGGAAAGAAAAATAAACAAAAACAATCGTTCTGAAAAAATATCACAATAAATGTTAACAATTACTAAAAGAATATAAATAATCATAAATTATCCAGAGTAATATGAGTTGTATCAATCTGTTACATTACATTAAAACTAACTATAACCCTTCCAAATAAATAAAACAGATAATTTAAATATAATATATCCCTTGTAGATCATTATTATAATGAAGTGTTCATGTCGTTGATAAACACAAATACTAAAAAATACCTCTAAACCATTTGTAACTAAACTAACAATTTATATTTAAAATTAAACCTAAAAATTATTTCCAAAGTATTTATGAAAACAAATTTCTTTCAAAATAACCTCTAAATATTTTAATATATCTTTTAAAAAATTTAGTGGTTTGTTGGATGAAAATTATTTTCATGTTGAATATGTTAAATTAATGATTACTTTTTAATTTCAAGTAATAAGAAAACATCGATTGTATTGAAGATTTCATCATTATACCATTAAAAAATTTTGATAAAAATTAAAAATTTAGAAACTTAAATTTAATATTTTCTTTTGGAAATTTTACTAAAATTAATTAAAACATTTATATAAATCATAGGTTTTGATGAAAAATGATTTTTTACCAATGAGTGAAATAAAGCCATATTTTTTTGAAAATATTTTTCTAATCCATTTAAGAACCAAATACTGTAAAATGGTTATATTCATTAAAACGTTTATGAATAAATATTAGATATGAAAATATATTTCATTCATGATGTAAATGCCAAATATCTCCCTCAATGGAGATGTAAACATAAACAGTCTCAAATAATGATGAGATAGTGCACTAATTTCACACCAATTTGAAACTATCTTAATTATAAACCCCATGAGTGAAATGAAATTAAATTAATCATTAAATTAAAATAATATAAAGTAATTTTTTTGGTATATTATAAAATTTTATCATTATATAAACCAAACAAACTAAATAAGTGGTTAATATATCATAGGTCTCACAGAAGTAACAGTGAGAGAAGAAACCAATAAAACGATTAAAAATCATCATGTATTTTCCTTATAACGATGAATAATATATTTATATTAATTTTTTAATTTCATAATAAAATTCCATCATTTTTTTACTTTTATTTCACATATTACAATGTCATATATTATTAATTAATTAATAAAATTTTCATCAAATGTTTCAATTATTTTCATCTTCTATGTCAAAAATTTCACTGGTTGGTTGAATATGGTTAACGTAGTAATAATTTAATATTATAATGTATATTAATCATGAAATAATTATCATATTTATTATATAATTATTCTTTTAAATCATATCAATAAATATTTCTATGAAAAATGAATTAGTTTACTATCATGGAGATGGTAGGACGTATTTAACTATTATTAACATTTTTGTTTTTAATGATCAATATAAACAAAAAGTAAGTAATATTTTTTCTTTATATAATGATTATAATATTTTATAAACCATTTTATTTCATTAATAATACTTATATATATAGTGTGTGGTTATGTGGTGAAAAGTGATTCAGATCACTTCATGAAGGTAGTGTTCCACACATACACAAATGACATTATAATTTTGTAGTGTCAAAAATAAAATAATATGTTATCTTTTCATAATAATAAATATGTCATGAATATCAAAATTATTTTATTTCATTCATATTTATTAATTAAAATTAAGATTATTTTTCTCCATGCAATGTGTTATTAAAAAATAAATCGCATCGCTTCGTTAGGCATTATTCAGCGATAGACGCATTTGATACTATTGTATCTTATAAGAAATTAAATAAAAAAAGGCATAAATGAAATAATTACAAAAAATTTAAAATTATATTATAAATATATTATATTTATATTTTATCCATCATTGAACCCATTATTTTATAGGTGGTAATAGAAAAATTAATGACATCAGTTGGAGAAGCTATAGTCCACCACACACATAAATTAAGATTTCATAACCCAGTTGAGAGAAGTGGATATGGTTTTTGGTCATAAAAATAACTACAAATCATATATTTATATTTAATATAAATGTAATATTATATAATTATAAATTAAGATGATTTTAGATATGTGAAAAACGAAATATATAAAATGTGTAGTATGAAATTTTTCTTCTACTCACACCGCCTCATCAATATTTTATTTAAATTTTTAATTTATGAAATAATGAAAATATTAATTATTCTAGGATAATGGTATAATTTTTTTTGAAATTATTTAGTTAGGTATCAGATAAAAAAATGATATTTATTGTGAATAAGAGAGGAGATGGGTGTCCTTTTATAGGAGAGGTGAGTGGCATAGTTGTAATTTCATAAAACTAAAAGTAGTGCCCATGTTTTTTCACATGTAAAAGGGTCATAAATTAATTATTATAAATAATTATATATTATGTTGTCTAAATTGTTCAATAAAATTATTTTTTAAATAATATTTATGTAATTTTTTCCTTATTTATTTAGATTAACCTCTAATTAACCCATTTTAACTTTAAGTGAAGTAAATACATTTGTTTACAAGTAATGTTGGAAAAAAATTAATCAATCTTTTTATGTAGTAAAATTTTTTCCTATTAAATATATATAATCCATTTTTTTAAATTACAATCTCGTGATTGGAATAATTTATTTTATATTTAATCTTGAATATATGAGGAGAATGCATATTTTAAAAGAGAATATTCTCAAATAGTTACACAGTTTCTATATCTAAAATCATTATGAAAATTAATAAAATAACCTATATTTTATAAATTGATATATAATTTAAAATAGTTTACTTTAAAAACAATTAAAAAATTATTTTATCATTATATATAGTTTAATTAGAAGGCATTTTGAAATTAAAATTTATTATTTTTCAATATTCCCTAAAACATTAAGCTTTTCCTAGACATAATAAAAACTCAGCCTAAGATAATTTTGACATTTAGAATTAAAAAATGATGTTTATTTTAAAGATAAATTTTCTAAATTTGGAAAAAATTATTTATAAAATATATTCACAAATCCTGATAAAACGTCCCCTTAGATAAATAATTTTTTTAATTAATGATATTTTTTATCAAATGATCCATTTTTATCAGTAATAGATATATATAAAGTTTATTTATTTTATAAATTCATAACATTTTAATTTTTATTAATTATTTAGTATTATTCCTATACACCAGTATAATAGTAATGTTATAGTGGTTATGTCTAAAAAATATATTAATATATTTTCATGTTTCATTCAAAACATGTGTAGTGTTCATTTCAAGAAATTTAATATAATTAATTTATTTTAAAATAAATATATTTTTATGTTTTTCTATGTTATATTCCCTTATATCAATATTTAGAAGATTCGTATAGGCTATCGATTGTGATGTTAATATTTTAAAACCTCCTATTGTTACATCAAAAAAAAGGTTGAACCAATTCACAATATTGGGATTATAATGCATTTTATTTAGAATAGGTAGAAGAAATTTATATTTAATGATAAATTTTGATAACTAACATCATATGTATTCTTGTGATCATTTTATCCATGAAACACAATGTTATAGTATAATAATTACATCCTCGTTTTTGTATATATTCTTAATGTATTTTATAAATGTCTTCAGTTGTTTTTTAATAAATTAAGTGTCCTTTTATTATTTCATATTCTAGTTATTCATATTATCTTATTTATCACAAAATAAATACTAGTAAACTATTTATAATAAGATACCAAAATATACTAAAAATTTAAACAAAATTCATAAATCCATTAAATGATTTTTTACAAGAGAGGGATAACACATGAGGAATGTCAAAGTAAAAAAAAAAGTGCACCTTAGTAGTTGGTTAGAGTAATAAAGTTCCTAGAATGGGGGTATTTTTTATAAAATCATTGTGTTTGTTGTACAAATCTAATAAAATAACTAGTATAACATCGAAATCTAATCTTCAAAGTTGGTTTTTGAAATAGAAGAAACTTATTTATTAATAATGTCTTCATAACCTAGGGTTGAGGGGAAATTACACAAATAATAATCCTTATAGTTTGGTATTTCATGTGGGGTTTCATAAAATGGATAGTAAAAATAAAATTTTGTGGATATTATGAATTGATGAATTACCCTAACATTCCTGTTAATAATAAATTACACTCCAATAAGGGATAATTCATAAGGATTTTATTAATTTATTGGTTAATATACATAGTTGAAAAACGAATGATGATGATTCATAATCTCTTACCATTCTATGATTTTTGAAGTCATGTTTTAATTGACCTGATATTATGAATTCCAAAAATTACATGTAGTGAAATGTGTTAGGATCATACTTAATACACGTGATTTGGGCCTTTTTGATTTTTTATATAACACACGAACACATTCACCAGTCCATGCATGATATATAGTTACAAATTTGTATTCATGGGAACTATTAAATATAATAGGTAAACAATCACCCCATTATAGGGAGTATCATAGAATTGATGTTGAAGAATTCATAAGGAAACAGAAAACATAAGAGTCAAGGGATTCATTTTACATTATTCCATATCCTCTCTTTAAGGGAGTAATTGATTCATATGAGGGTATAAGATAATACAGTGTAAGTATTAGAGGAAGGTGATATAAATATTTTTTAATATAAATCGAGATATTATAGGGTGTGAATGATTTATATAATGAAATATCCCTTGTAAATTGTTCATGAGGAGTATTAGTTTTTTTGTGATAGTAAATTTGATGTTGTTGCATATATTTTGGAATAGATATTAAATGATGTTATATTTTTACATTTTCTTGATTCATAATGATGGTTTTATTATGATGTTTTTATACTATTTGACGAATTTAAAAGGGGGGAAACAACCATAATGAGTAGAACCAGTTAACTACATGAGGTTTCGTATGCAATGAATATTTAGAATCAGACCCAATTATAATTTTCATTATTATATTTTTAATAGTTTTTTATATTTAAATGTTTGGTTCAATAATTTGGATTCTCATTTATTCATGTAAAATTCCATTAATATACATAATTTTATTAGATTTTTTTTTCACTCCATCTTAAATGAAGTGTAGTTTATACCTTTTGGGAAAGGGGTTTTTACATGTTAGATGTGAAATTTCCACTAGGGGTGTTATTTCGATTTTTAAAGAATCGTTTGATACTAACATTATAATTGGGTTAGCTTTTTACTCATATATTTTATTTCAGAGTATATTTCATAATAAAATTGAGGAAAAATTAATTATTGAAAATGATTATGGTTATAATTACTTATATGATTAGAGTGATGATCATGTTTTTGGTTATAAATATTTCATCCTTTAAATTTTTGAATGAAATAATTTCAAAAATTATTCTCATTTAGAAATAATTATGTTCATTCTATATGTTTAGATAATAATTCATATATTTTTCTTTCTATTTATAACACTTTTAAATATTTCTGAACTTTTTTTATTTTTTTATAACATTTAATTTTGGTTTTGTATTTATAATTCCAATAGGGACAGTTATTATTTTCCTTGATAAACAATAGAGGTGGATTCAAATGATACATCTCTTTTATTCTACTAATAATAATTAATGATAAAAATAAAATTATATTTCTTAATGTGATAAAAATGGGGGAAGCATTTACTTGATGTTGATATTTTCTCATTTCCCGAAATTAATAGTACAAGGAAATAAAAGCTATATTTCCCCAATAATGGTTGTCTACATTTATTTGATCTAATAAGGGTGCCCTTTAAATTTGTATAACCTATGGTTTGGAAACATCTACCATCCTTTACCAATCCAATATATTACTCTTAAAATCATTACCTATTAGTAGATATAATTGTTTTCATATTTTATTATAAGTATATATGTAAAGGGGATTCATTTCATGTCATTTAAGGTGGCGTCATAAAGGTTATTTTCTATTTCTATGTGTTTATTATTTTGACTATCATTTATATTGAATATTTTTATTTTTCTTAAAAAATATTTTTCATATATATAGAAATGAACATAAAATATTCCAAAGATAAACAAAATGATAGATATAAAATATTTTAATAATGATATTTAACTTAAATTTGAATCTTACTTTCCATAGATTATGTTAATAAAAAATGTGATGGGAAATTTATAAGACTGTATAAAAGATTGATGTCAATTTTGAACAAATTTTTCAAGTCCACTATCATAATAAAAACATATCAATTAGTAAAAATTATCTTTTTTTAATGAGTATAGTAGTATGGGATAACATATCAATATAGAATCCAAATAAGAAATTATATAATGGATATAATTGAAAAAAGATGCATGTTCAAAATTCGTCAGTTCAAACATGGTATAGAGTATACATCCATCGTGTAATGATAATATCTTATGAAAAATATAACTATACATGAGGAATTATATATATCCACACTAAAAAATGATTTATTTAGTATTAATAAGGAATGTTGAACAATGTAGAAAAAAATTTATTATAAAAATAAATATTTATGATATTTTTAAATGTGTGTTATGAATAAATTATTTTATACTAAAAATCAATCATTATTTAGTATCAAAATATAGAGACCACTATTTGAAATATGGGAATGATGATCTCCATTTCAAAAAAATATTAGGTTGTTAAGAGTTAAATTTTACAAATATAATAAGGACTTCATTTAAGTCATGTATAATGGTTCATGTTGCACCAAATATATTTCAATAATTTTTTAAATTACATCCATGTGTTTTAAATGTTTTCTTATATGATGTATCCATCTTTAATGTATAAAGTTTATATTTATTTATGAAATAATATTATATCACATTATATATAATAAATAAATAATTTAAAAGCTAAATGATTTTGAATAATGTAAAGTACAATATGAATATATCCAAAAGTATTAAAAAACAATGGAACCATTCCGTCTTCATTCTTTAAGTATCCCAAAAATATCATATATCCTAGTATAAAAGGACCCCACCTGCACCCACTATATACCAAACTAATCAACTATTTCTCTTGACTACTAATTAACCAAATTCTCTCCATCAAAATTATCTCTCAGGATTGCTGGACTATTATTCATAACAATGATTCATAAACCCTTCATTTTATAGATTGTAGTTAAATGAAGTTTCAACTATTAAATGAATATATTTTCTATTCTATAATTATTTTAAATAAACTCTTCATATACAGACTCTACAGTTATATTTTAATCACTAATAATATTAAATTTACATCGTTATAAATCTTTAATAGTTATATTATAATAATATCATATCATATTCTTACATAATCATTAATTATTTTTTGTTTGTATTTGGTTCAATTTAACATTTATATTAATTATTCCAAATAAATAATCATGTATTTTTATGATAAATTATAAATTAATATTAAATCGAATCCAATATTAATTTAGGTGTTCATTGTATTATAGTAATTATAAAATGTAATGAATTATTCAATATTAAATTAAATCATGTTGTTTGACTCTATAATTAGGAAAATATAGTTCATGTATGATCCCATATATATCATTAATTCTAAATCATTGACATAGTAATGGGTCTCCTTGACAAAATAAAAAAAATATTCTTTAAAAAAAATATAGAGATGTTGAACCTATGAGAAAAGATCATGTTCTGAGGCCGTTATATGAATACAACCATTGAAAAATGAGAAAATATTAATAATAACAGATTTATATGAAATTTAAAATTATATTATGTGGCTAATAAATGAATATAATTATTTAATTTTTAATAATAGAAGAAAATTAATGTTTTAATATAATTTAATTGTAAATCTAATTTATTTATACAATGATAAAAATTTCATCCATGAACATTGGATTCTATGGTAATGCAATTTTTTACACAATTAACATCATCAGACCATAATATTCCTTCATTAATTATAATTTTTTTATTTATGTTCTAAAGAAAATTATACATTGACTTTCTATTTTTTTCTATGTAATTTTATCACATTCAAAAAAAATTCTTTTTTTATTATTATATCTAAAAAAATTTTGTTATAAAGAATAGTTTTCCCTAAAAAAATTGGTTATATATTATAATTTCACATTATTTATGAAGAATTTTATTTCTTTTATATATTTTATTTTATTTATGTATTTTATTAAACTACTAAATTATTACTCTCAATCTATTTTTATGTTAATTTTATATCCCATTCATCCATCTATTTATATCAAAGTGTTAAAAATCATAAAAAGTACATCAATTAATATTCATAAAATTTTATATCTTTTTCTCCATGATTCTTCTATTATTGGTTAATTTTTTTGAATGATACATCATTGGGATGAATTGTAATAGAAAATAATTATTTTAAATTATTTATGTATCTTGAATGTGAGTTCCAAATTATTTAATGACAACATTGCAATAAAATTTAGTACATTATTTTTGTTCCATCTCTTCTATTGTCATTAATTAATATAATGTATCAAAGTATTTTACTATTTCATATGGTTGAACACCCACTAAATTAACCTTTTATATCTATATATATATATATATTTAAGGATTCAGTTTTCCTTTTATATTATCAAATTTTAAATCCATTTTTAAATGATATGACAATAAAAGGTTATATGAATTATGTATATCCATTGGTTATCTATGATATAATTTTAATATATACTCATATATATGATTGATTTTTATTTGGGGTACATAGGTATATTTATTTTATTCTGTGTTGTGTTTCATGAAAATTATATATTCATCCAGTTTATTTAAAATAATTTTTTCTCATGCGATAACACATTTAAGAAATGAGAGTTTATACTAGTCTGCTCTATTAATGGATCTGTTTATCAGTACATTTATGATGGTTGGATAGAGATACATGAAATATAAAATAATTTTATATGGTTATTCATGTTCTTTTTTAATATATTATACCACCTTGTTTAGTAATATTTTATTTTACTTGATTATGCAACCGTTTATTGTATTCATACACTATAATCCCTTCTTAGTTTATGTTTCATCTTTAAAATAAATTATTCTAATTTCATTAATTATAATCATATAAAATGATAATAACATATTACTCCAATAATCATTATATTTAAATTATGTTGATTAATTTATCTTTTTTATTATCTAAGGATGAATCCTCTTGGTATTATTAATAAGTTTTCCCTATACTAAGTGACTATGATCACCATTTTCTGGGTTTCTTATTTCATGAGGTAGACAAGAAAGTATTAATCTAGGATATTTACAAAATATATTTATCAATATAGAAATTTTATTGGGTAAATTTTTATTTTGATATAGTATTAAAATATAATATTGTTAATAAAAAAAGAAACTAAATATTTATTTTCCATATTGTGGTCAAATGACGATTACATGTATTGTTTATAAATTTTTAATGATATAAAATATATGTATCTTAATTATAGGTATTTTAAATTTGTTTTACAGTTGTTTATTTTTTAATTTTTTGAATTTAGTATATATTAGTTATAATGTTTAATCCATTTGAAATTTTTTTATGGCTAATCATTAAAACCTTGATATAATGAATTAATGTGATCATAAAAGTGATTATTTCCTTACTGAACAACAGAATTTGATGGGAATATGGTGAATCTTTATAGTATTTCATAACTCAAAATCATGGTTAATGAGTAATAACATGAACTAGTAGTTAACATAATTCAAAATTAGAGGGAAGGAAATTTTGGGGTAAACATACCTTCTTGTAAATGAGAGTATGAGGATACTAGGATTTTTAACTCAAGTTTGTTGTTAATTACAATTTATTATTTTAATATAATATGTTTTAATTATATTGTTATAAAATATTTCCACCCCTATTGGTTTTTTATATTTTTATTCATATCTTTTTAATTATAATAAAATTATTCATATTTTTATCTTCTAACAAAAAGATGGATTTAAAAAAACATAATCATTATAAATGGTCTATTGAGTCACCAATTTTATAAGAATATCCATAGAATATATTATATTTTTTTTCTAATAATTAATATTTACATGATAAACACAATAAAATTTTGATTTTTTATTTTTATTTTTAAACCATTTGATGTTTTTTTATATTTTTCATGAATAATGTGAAGAAAATTAGTGAAGGATATTTATCAAGAACATTGGAAAAATATTAGAAATTTAATCTATTAAATTTAATGATATTTAGTAAATATATTCCAGTAAAAAAATTACCAACACTCATTGTATAAAAATTGAGTGATAATTTTTTGATCATAATCAAAATGTGAAAATATATATAGCTTCCTATAATGAAAATTCAATAAATTTTCTTTTAAAATGTGATTTATTATAAACCATGAAGTTGAAAAAATATCCTTTTGTGATGTTAAAATATATCCCAAAATGTTTTATTAATATGTGACTTTTTTAGATATTATGGATGTTTTTTATTTGGAGCGATAAATTTAGGACGCTCGTTATTCATTCGATTTTGGGAGAAAATGTGATAACCATGTTTTATTGAATCTAAAATGATAAACATCATGATGGAAATTATAGTAACGTCTTTATGTTTACAAAATTTTTGACGATTTTCATTGAAAAATTATTCAATAAAATATAAAAATGATTTAATTATTGTAATAGTGGCATTAAATAACATGATTTTTAAGTAGATGTGAATAGATTATTCAACAATATGATGGAAAATTATATTTAAATTAATTAATAAATTTGAAATAAAAAATTCAATTGTTATTATTTTCCGTATTCTGGAATCAAATTACTTAAAATAATTGATAATTAGAGAAATCATTACTATAGACATGAAAAATATGTCTGAAAGGAAGAAATTTTATAATGACAAATGGAAATGAAGATAATGAAAATAATATCCATAATATTATAAATCGACTAAAAAAATATAAAAAATCTGATTTCGGTTATATGATATTAATTATACAGAATCGGTTGTTTTCTTCAAATTGACGATCATACTCTTTTTATGAAGCAATGTGGATTTTCTCGCTTATATGTCAAGATGGACCTATCAGAGACTCTCCTGAAATGTCTTCGTCTATAGGTGGAAGGTATGTATTGTTTTGGAAGCATATTCATTATGAATAAACCTTCGGATTTTGTTCTCTTTTCTGTCGTCAAGGCCACTGGACAACTTTTTTCTCTCAACGTGGGAGGAGAGGGAGCAAGGGATCATTGGCCCAGTCAACTGGCAATCTTGCCCCCACGGTCCCACCAGTTGTTGTAACCCCTCCATATGGTGGTAGGATGACTCTACGTCTGGGTGGTCATCACTCCCCCCAGGCATCCAACAGGATTCAACCTTGTCAAGCGCTATCACACACCCCCTCTGCTTGTGGTCTACCTGGTTCAGCTGCACTTGCTCCTCCCTTTGTTCTGAAGGAGACGAGTGGTGATATTAAATGTAAGGGCATCACTTTTATTTCATGGGGTTATAGACCTTCTTATGCTAATGTTGTGCGTGGTGCGATGGCTGAACCTACCACCAATGGGAATGTTGTTGCTTTTGTTGGTTCGCCTGGGGAAATTTCTGCAGCCGGTTACACTTTGTACCTATCCACATCTGGTGGCATGGGGGCTCAGGCTAAATCAGATACACCTGTGGTTGCCAATAATCATCTTGACGCCCTTGGGGATGACATTCAGCCAATACAAAATCCAAAAAAGCAAGTACAAGCAAGAGAGTTATCCAACCATGGTGTTTCCTTGAAGGAATTTGGTAGACAGGAGGTGACAAGCAGGTTGGGTAGGATGCGCACTCGCTCCTTTAGCTTCCAATCTTGTGTTGTGCTGGAGGATTCAACTCTCGACTCTGAGAGGGAGAAGGATTCTTCTGAAGGTATGTTTGAGGATGATTTTTGGGTGTAACTTCTTTTGGTTTATCACTTTTTCTGTAAAAGTGTTTCTATAATAAAAGAGTTCATTTTCAGTCAATGATAATATTGATTCACCACTTCAATGATCAGATATTTAATTATAAATAAAACTAACCAAAATTGTGATGATTACATCACAACTAAATAACACTCAACCAATTGATATTTATAGTTAAATAATCTATATAATGATGTAATTGTTTTATTTATATAATTTTTTATTAGTTTTGGCATGTATTTTCTAACAACATGTAATAATCATATCAATTTAATAATGATTTAATTCTTATTTCATATCCCAAAACATCTTATGTCCATATATCAGTGTAATTATGGTTAAAACTTTTTTATTATTAACTAATTCCTAATTTTTGTACACGATATTAAATTATAAATTGTGTTTTTCTCAAATAGTAGGTAATAGACTCAAAATTAAATTTATAATAATTATATTAGTATATATTGTTTTTTCTAATGTGTTTCTCATGCTTCCCCAAGATCATTAATTTTATATTTCAATTTGAAACATACCTATTTAAATGTATAAATTGACTATTCTTATATAATCTCTACAATTGAATTTAATGATATGAATATGTAACATTAATTGACATTTTACATGTTTATTATCTCCAACTTTCTTCACTATGAGGTATATTGTCCCTCTTTATTAATAAGATGACATTATCTATATATATTGTCATTAATAATAAAGTGTGTAGTGTTCCATGACTTAAATTAGTTACACACTACCCGTTAATTTTTTATATTTTGATAAACTAAATGGAGATCTATATTCCTTAGTGGTGGATCATTATTCTAGATATCATCAACTAACAGAGAAAAGGGATATATTCCAAATATTTCATTTCATACAAGATATAGATACTATTAATATTATATATTCCATTGATATCATCAAAATTTTGATGTATAATGTCATAAGATATTACAATGATATCTTTTAGGTGTGAATTATTAATGATATTTTTTTTATATTCTAATATGAATAATGAATATTAGGATCAAATGAGAATTATAATGAGTATCTCAAAGAAGAAGAAATTATTTTATTAATTCCAAAATTACTAATTATTAATTTAGAAATTATCCATACATGGTCATCTAGTCATAATAGAGTGTAATTTTTTAGATCCTTCAATGGTTTAGGTAATTGAATAAATTACAAGACAAATATCTCAAACAATTATTCATTATTTTCAAATATTAGATGAAAACTATCAATGATTTGAAAAAACGTTATTAATATTTTGAGTTCTAATGACCATGTTAACTTAAATGGTAGTAATTTTTCAGTAGACTTCTGAATGGGATTATTATTTCATGTATTATGTAGTGTCGTAGGTCAATACACATATACTTACACAATCATGTAATATAGAAGGGTTTTTGATTTATTATTATTCATCAATGTGGTTTATTTTTTCCATATAAAAAATAACTATGAACATCATTAAATAATAATTATACATAAAAAACCCTTATAAAATTTAAAAATTTGATAACATATGACATACATTAATTATTGTTACATTGGAAAAACTACCCAACACCAGCATTTACAGTATGTTCTAGAAATTTTATATACTATATATTGGAGAAATAATTTATATGAAGTGAATTTTGATTTGTATATACTAATAATAAGATCATGATGTTTATTTTCAAAAATAAAAGATATAAACGTGTTATAAATGAGATCGTTATAGTTGATAATGTAATTAGATTACTTGATATAATACTATCCATTGAAATAAAACAAGGTGGTTCTTGTTCTTAGAATTATACAGAAGACAAATTTATTCATGAAGAGGATTGAAGGAGACACTTTTATCATTATTCTTAAATAGGTTGAAATTGAAATTATAATCAAATGTATGAAATCCAACCATTAACAATACATTGATTTTTCATTAATAAATGTGATTTAAAAAGAGTAATAAAATAATAAAGAGATACAAATTAATGTGGGATGTATTCTGGAGTTTATCTTTGACAATGATTGTGTTTCAAAAAGAAAATAAGAATATTTTCTATATATATAGAAGAAATATGGAAGGAAATTCAATATTATTTAGATGACACTTCATTCTCTATTAACCAATGATTAAAAATTTTCATTGTGATATAAAAGATACCATCTGATGGGATAATATAAATATAGTGATTTTAACGTATATATAACAATTCTTAGTATACTATAATGTTAAGGAAAAAAATTCCAATTCTATGAAGACTATGAAAATGTGAAATTTACCCTTATATAGAGGGAAGAAATCACATTGAACTTTTTTTAATATGAAATCCCTTTAAAATTATTGGAAATAATAATAGTTGGTTTTATTATATAAACATGAAAATTTAGTCCACTTTATTTTCATTAGTGAGGGTTTTAAAATTAATAAACCAGTCCATTTTGAGTAATCATCAGACTAAAAATAATACATGCATAAAAAATATAAAAATATTTATTATAATATCATTAAATAATATATAAATATATGTCACATGATATTTTTATCTATTTAGCTCATCTAATAATGTCTATTTATAATTATTTAGTAAACCATTTAATTTTAATAATTAATATAAATATTATAATTACCTAATTTATAAAAATCCACATATATAGAGTATTATAATATTATTATAAAAAATTAAATTATTTTATGGTGATTATTTTATATTTAACTGTAAAAACATTAATGTTTGATAAATTAAAAATTATAGTTTTGGGGATAAAATAGTTTTTAAGAGATCGTTATAATCTAAAATTGACTAAATGTTTTACAAAACTTTTTTAGTAACATTATATTATTTTGTATTATAATAATATATATAAAAACATGAAATTTTATTTTTATACCTATAAATTCTTTACATTGAACAAGATTTCCTTTTTATCTAATTAAATTTATTTATAGTTTTTAATACGCAGTTAAATATAACAATGATACCAATCAGTTTTTCAAGTGTTAAAATAAAAATAAAATATATTTTTCCTTGTAAAATAATATTGACAGTATCATGAATTTTATATTTATGTAGATGATAAAAATTAATAAATAAAGAAATATTTGTATTCCAAAAATACATCTTCTTCACTTAGAAATACTCCCATCTGTGACCAGTTTATCATCAATTCCAGAATTCTTACCCAATGAAAGTTCATTCAAAATATAAATCTACAAATTCAATATATTATTTTATAAACCCAAAACCAATTAAAATATCATTCTTTGTATCCTTATTCTTAACAGAAATGGCTGCATTTTAATGGATTTTGAGGTTGTCATATAGTACAAAATGATTAGATTTTTTATCTATGGGAACTCCCTAAAGTACATTATTCTGTTAAATAATTTCATCCCCCAATATATATATCCTTATTCACCTTTATAATATATTATATTAATTTTCATTAAAATTCCGTCAAATTTTTTTATTTGGATATATGGATTTTTTATAGTTAAATTATAAATATTTCATAATGTAACACCCATCAAATTATATAAGGTAAACACTTCAATTTAATCATTATCACTTAAATTAATTATATATTGTTTACAAAACTATTTTTCTAGAAATATCATGCGATGATATTTTGTAAAGTGTTTATTATAATCATTGTACATCTATTATGATATATTCCATTATCTTTTTGAGTCTCTACTAAATTCACTACTTGACCAAACTTTTTTACATAATTATATAAAAAATATTATTCAAATGGGTATAATTCAGGATTATTTATTACTTAGTATTATTTTTAAAATTTTACCGTATCTATTTGAAGTAATTATTTAATTGGTGATGAAAATTTATAAATACCTTGTAAAGTTGTCTTAATATTCTCATAAGACAATATATATAGTACATGTGTAGTGAGCCAAAAACATTATGTAATTTTTAGTTAATATTTAACCTATAATTATGTTTATGATGGCATTTATTATATTTTTACTATATTTTATTGACACTAATATTTCCTATATTCAAATGTTTTAATTAATTATATTCCATTTCACTATGTGAATATCCACAATACACTACATTTATGATCCCATATTTTTTTTATTGAAAAGTCAATCTTATCATCATTATTATTATTAACTTACTATTCTTTTTAGTTCACTATTTTATTTTGCTTTTTTACATAAGATATCATATGTTACGATAGATTTTTTTATGATATATATGAATATATAATTTAATAGTAAATAAATTATGACTTTATAAGATATTTTATTATACATATAATTTAACAATGCAATTGGACAGAGATATATATGGGTTTTTATGGATATATATGTATAAAAATTTCAAATTTATTTTTATTATATGATTATAATTATAGTTTATGTCAGATAATGTACATGTTTTTCTTTGGATTAGTGTATTAAAAAATATAGGAAATACACGATATATAATAAGTATTGAAAATTATAAAGTACCATTTTTGGATATAATATTGATTTATGATTAAATCATTATAAGAAAGTAATTTTATTTCTAAAAATTATAAATTAAAATAATCTAAATTCTAAAAATTCATTATTTTGGCGAATGTTTTGAAATAACATAAATCCTGTTAGAAATAAATGTGATGAGAAATGTAATGTTTTTTCATTATATGTATATAATATTATTTGATTATAAGTGAACATATCAAGATGGTACGTGGTAAATTGACCCATGTTATGAATAATATTAGTAATGATATATATTTTTATAATTATCTTAGGAAATAAAAATATTCGATGAAGTCATTTATATATAACTAACCACTATTTTGAGATATATTTCATTCAGTTTGAATTTAAAAATATAATAATTCAATTGTAAATATATTTTCCATCATCTACTAACATTATAAATAAAATGAGATATCATTTTTAATCACAAAAAAATATATAGTGATCTATAGTAGAATCTAATCAATAATTCCATGTCTAATGAAGTCATTAAATCAATAAAATTTTAATATTTTAAAAAAACGTTTTTTATTAGACATTAATATCAAAAACACTCATTAAGCCCCTATGTTAATTTCATATACATAATCAAATGGAAAATTAATCAATTGGGGGTTAAAAAAATCATCAAAACAATTTCTAGGTATTAATATAACTTTATAACTCATGAAAATATTATGTATGGCAATTTAAGTAGTATCATTTAACCAAATCATATAGAATTAATATATATTTGATACTTTTATTACATCAAAAAAATTGGTGGAAGAACCCTTATGGTGTAAATGGATATAGGTTGATCTCAATGGAGAAATTTCATTGTAGAAAACAAATCATGGACATTTTTCAATATTAGATATTTAGATAATAAATCTCCTTGATGGATGATGATTCAATTATACACAAGTGAAAAGTTTGAAGATGATATACCTATAAATCACTGCATTAAAATGATGAAGATCATCATGTATAGAAAATTTGTACATCATTATCTATAATATCAATGTGACATTATCAATAAAATAAATATAATTTATTATATAAGGGTTACACTAATTCCTACACCCACAGTGTAATGTATGTGACTTTATTACTAAAAAGACTTCAGGAAATGTCACAATAAAACATGAAGTTCAACTCTTGATCACTCAATGTTGGCATAAACAACCTAGTTTTAATGATTCCATGGTTGGAGATAGTTTATAAAAATTTAATTTTATAGATAACAACATAAGAGACATGGAAAACATAGTTAATGAACTTTTAATGTGGTGGGATTATTAAATATGATATTAATAAACTAATAAAATATACCTACTCATTAAGATACATAAATAGTAATAAAATAATATATATATATATATATATAATTTCATCTCCTTATCCAGAGGGTCTAAAATATCCATCATGATAGAAAAACATGAAATACATGAAAAGAGCCCTTAAAAAAATATTAGGTGATACAAACACACCATAAGAGACAAACAAGTATGTACAATATGTTTTATATAATTTATATACATGTAAAGATAGCCCAAATGTACATGCCTCATCCACTCATAAAATGATTAAAAACATTTATTCCCCAATGTCTAGACAATATTAAATACAAAAATCCTTTTTCAAATTCTATTCACATAGATAAATGCAATAACAATGAATCGTTATGATTCAAAAAAGGTACATTCTTGGAGTTTGTATGTTACTCCCATTATGCAGGAACTACGCAACCCGTTGTAGCCTATAATTTTTTTTCAAAATATTAAAAACTAGACTATTTTCGAGACAATTAAAAAACAGTCTATATCATAGAATATAATATATTTTTTATACCATAAAATATATAGCTTCAAATATTGATAGAGTCCATATATATTTAAACTACATATAAACACATATTGTAATTTTATATGAATGAATATAACGAGATAGGGTGGGATAACTATCCTGGTAGAAGGTGAATCAAGAATAAATTTTTTTTTAAGTTTTAATATATGTCCCAAAGGAAATGGGTATGGGAGTATAATAAATAATGACATTACATAACCACAAAACCACTATAATTATAGTAAATTTATGAACTAGATACATGAGTTTTCAATATCAAGGATATACCCCCTTAAATATTTCTCAAAGGCATAATCAAAAAATAATATTTAGAAATGTAGTTATGTAGTCAATATAATAATTTAATGAAATTTGTATCAAATAAGTTCCTCATCATGATCCAACTACTAACATATAAAATCCATGTGATCCATTACTAGTCTCCATGTATATAATTCCCCACTGATTAATGAAATAATAATGTAAAAATGAAGTATTTGGAATATGCCTAATTGAAAACTATAAAAAAATAATCATTATATTTTATGTCACTAGTCGATTCACCATGAAATAACATAATGTCATGCATGAACCATGAGAAACGAAGGGTTTAAATGAAACCGAAAACAAGAATACGATACATGTCTTTGTATAAACATGCTCAGTAGTCCCCACCCTCCTTACCACAAGCCCTACAATTATTAAAGATCCACAATCCACATATCTTGAATTATATTAAAAATTATAATTCCTTAATTATATAGGTATTGGAAAAAAGTAAAATTTCCAACATTGTTTTAAATTTAAAATTATTTATTTCAAATAAATGAAAAATATTACATGGAATATAATTTTTCTGTTGAAAACATTATTTCATTCACACCCAATATAATTCCACATAAAAAATATTATGAAATAACTATTAATTTATATGCTAAATTTTTTTAATTAAAAATTATTTCAATAAAATATCTAGGAATTAATTTAATACATACAACCCATTCATTGATGAAACCAGTATAGTAATTGTTTTGGATATCAAATATTAACAAGAGAGAATGTAATATATTAAAACATAAACTCCATTTGAAAAAGTTTCTTTTAAAAAATATATAAATGATCCTCAAAAAATAAAACCACATGGGAGTGTAATCAATAAATTATATAATACACCAAATAAGTCATAAAACATAAGGTATATTCCATGGACCAAATGATATATTTTATTTTTAGATGAATGCAATGTTCCTAAAATATATCTAGATCAAGATAAAAAAGTCATATGCCCTTATAAAATATCATTGATACCATATGTTAGCAAATCAATCATCTACATTTTAATCCCTTATAGAAAGAAAACTAGAAAAATATAGTTCAATAGGTATGGTGTGAACTAATAATTTGGACATAAATAAATATCTCCATCTAGAATACCAATGTTCCCATGGAAAATAAAAAGAGGGGGTGAGATACAACTATTCATAGATGATCACAAGATTTATAAAACACAAACAAATTAATATCACCTCACCTCTAGTGACCTCATAAGAAATATACCCAATCCAATATCCATCACAACACAAAAAATATATGGCATGAAACTCAGGCCATAATACATGTCAATATAAATCAAACATTTCTTAAGAGGGTATCACACAACTAATATTTCATAAATATTTCAATGTTCCAATGGAGATATTCTGAAAAATAACCAATCATCAATTAAATTTAAGTGTATGGTTTAAAATTTTTATTTTCAATATTTATTATTAAAATAATTCAATAGGAACTGATATTGAAATCATATGAAAACAATTATTTTAATTTAAGACACTCAAACCCATTTTGAAATTTATTTAATTAATCCAAACAAATTTATTAAAAATATCCAAGGGTACAATACACATCCTTCAATTTATTTAATCATACAAATACAGTTCCCCATTTTTAGTCTAAAAAACATGTGAATAAAGTTAAAAAAATAATTTAAAATACATTTTATTTCATGAGTCACATGAAATTTCTAGTAAAAATTTTGATGAATCAAATTTAATGTAAAACATTCGTTATAAATTTATGACACTATTTTCATGGATATCTGGGTAATATTACAATGATATGTTGTGTATGTTCAATAAAAAATTGACTTAAACCAACCTATATAATTTATAAAACAAAAACATTCTAAAAAAATAGAAAATACCATGTATTTATATTATAATTCAAATAATAAGAAAAAAACTATAAATTATAAATTTAAATAAAAATATAAACCTCCTGGAATCAATATATCTAGAATTAAATGATAGAAAATTATAGATCGAAAATCAAATAAATAAAAATAATTTTTAGTATTGTTTATATCTTAAATGTATCATGAAAAGGAAATCACATTATATAAACAGGAAAATTATTAAAACCATGGAGAAAAAATAACAATATGGTTCATCCATTTTAGGGAATGCTAATAGATGGATAATATTGTGTGTGGAAATGAGGAATAGAATTAAGGAGGGTTTTACAGTGGAATTATATTTATGAATTCTAATGAAACCTACCAAAATCACAATTATTATGTAAGAATAAAAAATTTGGAGGATATATTGAAATGCATAAGCTATTTATTAGAGTCATGTGATGATGTATAATGTAATACACGGGTTTTGAATATGTATAATTTTTGTGCGTTATAAAAGTCATTTTTATATAATAAAATACTATGTGACATTTTTTGTTTTGAAAAAATAATTTCCAAAAAATGTGTTTACTTTGTGGAGACTAATAAAAACCCATCTACATATTATATACATTTATATTGTTCACCACATAGTTTGGTTCCATGTCGTCCGACCATGAAAATTCATATTTCCAACTTTTTATGAAGAAATTAATTATAACCATATATATACTAACACTATTATAAGAAATCATATAACAACCAAAAATATTAAAAAAATATAAATTATAGGGTGAAAATTTAACAAAATTTTAAATAACCCAAATTCTTGTTAAATAATTTAAAATAATAACAATAGTGACATTAAAAGAGTCACATAAATTCATATAGTTCATTTGAGTTCTAGGAGAGAAGACATCCGACATAAGAATTTTTATACCAATATAGCTTATAGTTGATTGATTGGTTTTACTATTTACATGAATGTGTGATATTTTAGAGAGTAAAACTAGGAAAATTTTTCATTTTCTCTTATTATAGATCCCTATTTTTACATTAATTGAAGTAAACCAATTGATTTTAATTATTTCACAATATTTAAATTTAAGATAATATATATTACATCTTTTTTTATAAACAAAAGAATAATTAACATAATAGTCGTGGGTAATACTATCCTATTCTATGTAAAGAAATATATCATTGACATTTGGAAAATTTTTGAAAAGATGATGATGGTATATAATTATAGGGTATTGAGAAGGGATAAGAAATTTTTAAAGGGATGAAATTAGGGAATATCATACATAAAACAATTATCCCTTTATTTAATAAAAATTATTTATGAGATGAAATAAAAAAATTACACTCAAAATAATGAAACCATTTCCTCTACTAGGTACCTGGTATAGGCCATTGCGTACTTGGGGAAGATGACATAGTACCTACTACACACTAGGAACAATCGATTCCATGGATTACGTCCACAAGGTACATAGAACTTGACTACTGAATACATGATTTTACTCATATACGTTAGGTCTCACTTCCTCATTGTTTCAATATATTTCAATCTATTTTTAATTTCATCTCAATAAATAATTATATCCAATATATAATTTTTAAGAAGAAAATATGTTATGTTGATCACCAATAATTTTTTGGTATTTTTTGTCCTCAATATCAAATATATTGTTATTTATAATAATATTTAATCATTTTTATATGGAAATAAATTCTCTAGAAAATCCTTAATTTAAGTATTCTATTTCTATGTTTCCTATTATATTGTTCAATTCTACCATTTCACTTTAACAAGTAGTATTATATTTCCCCACAAAAAAAATTCTTAGTCATATCATTGATATAAGTTGTATTCAGCACACATGATGAATTAGCATTGCTATTGATATATTTTTATTGGACTAATTATGTAGCTATGGGGTATAAATTATCAATAATGAAATAAAAAAATTATTATATAAGGAATTGTAAATCAGTGTTGGGAAAAATTAATAAATACTATTTTCGATCCTTATAAATATTTGGAAATGTTTTGAAATCCTCAATTTTAGTATCCTTTAATTCCCTAGTCATTATTAATGTGGTCTTGGTTAAACATTTAGAACTAAAAAATCATTATCCTTAAAATATGTGGATCTTATTCAATTATTTTTTTTGGTTTTTATTGTTAAAACCCATTTTTAAATGTTTATAAATAATTTTTACGTACTTTATAATCTATATAATGATATTAGGACCAATCAAAAATTATTCACATATGTTGATCTAGTAGTGAGAATTTTTAGACCACTCATTGATTAACATAAGTAGATATATTTTGATATATACTTGATATATTATATAATAGAATAATTTTTCCAATAAGATGTGAACATCTAATAATCGTCATAAATCCGTAATATAAACATATAACATATCCTCTAGGATATAAATGGTATACTCATATTTAGAATTAGTTTGAGGATGAAAATTGGATCCCAAATAAATATGATAGACCAAATATAATTATATCCCCTCCCAAAACTAAGGTATGTACATAAAGTGTCTTTTTGATATGATATTATCTGTTAATCCATGTTTCCAAAACATATCAATATTATATAACATCTGCATTTAATTTATTGATGATGCTTATTCAAGGGTAAAAAATGTTAATCATATTATATAGATTATGTAAAATCCTCCAAACTATATCCAAATCATTAAATTATATCTTATAAATTATTAAAATGTATTTAGTGAAACCATAAATTATTTACATTATAAAAAATAATTGATAAAAATTAATTATGTATTTTATGTTATTAATTCAGTCATAAATATATATATTATTTCATTAAAAAACTAAAAATATCTTTCTTTATGTTGGTAACCTATAACTATTGAAACACACGATTATATATCTTCTTATTTCCATGATTTACAACACACCAACAGTCTTTCTACCCCTTTATTACTTCTTTTCTCACACAATTTAAAACAACAATCCTTCCCTGTATATATAATTAATAAGATATATTTTTAATCAAACCATCAAATATATCCTTATAATCTTGTTTTTCTCAAAATAAGAAATAATAAAGGTAATTTGATTTTGGAATCTTTATCACATTTCATGATAGATTATTTGATATCAATATGGGGTAAAATTATCCCAAACTAATACTCTTCCATAGTGGAGTTCATTATTTGAAAGTATTTTCAACTACTCTTAAATTACATCTTGTATACATTAATTATTAATAAATTTTATAAGATAATATATATCTATATTTCCTTTTCCAAGTACTTAATGAAAATTATAATCAAAAAATTTCCAATATTTGACTTAGTATAAATGATTTTAAAAAATTCCATGTAAAAAATATACATTTATGTTTTTCTAATCTATAAAACCCCAAATTAATTTATAAATAATGAATTTCATCTTCTATATAAAAATATTTACAAAATTAGAAATTTTAATGTCATGGGCATGATAGGCCAATTAATTTGGTTAATATTTTCTGGAACTGTATTCCATTACATAATGAACTTATAAGAGAATGAACCCAAATATTAAATTTTATTTTCATAAAAAAATTTATAAAAAATTATCTTAGATAAAAAAATTCTATATTGAAGTAGTGGTAAACATGTTATTTAGTGAATGGAATGAAACCTCACATTTTTAGATGAAATGAATATTTCTTCATTATTTTTCAATATTGACGACATAGTGGAAATATTGGATATATCCTTACCCAATTCACTGGATCCCACTATATAGGTGATCAGCGGATTATAACTCCCTAGTAATTCATCCAATAGACTAGGGGCCAATAACTATGATTGAGAAGGCATAACACTTATTGGGGGCCTTTAACTATTGAGCCCTTATAAAGCCACAAAAACACCTATACAAAAACTATAGATAAATAATAAAAGATTGTAACATCTTGGATACAATTCATGAATGAAATAATAACAAGGGAAAATAATGAACAACAATGTAATATAAATTAAGTGATAGTGGAAAATTCAGGCACAACCAGAAATGATGTCCCAACCTCACAACAAAAATAAATTGGAAATATTGAAGAGGATGTAGCTCAAAATATCTAATTCTAACTAATTAACATGGTCATTACCTCAATATAAAACTATTCTACTATAGAACTAGTTTTAGTATTTTCACTATTGATTTCTCAGTAATTTTAATAAGACACAACATGTGTAGGAATATTTCATTCATGGGTGAGTATATATATTCCTAGTTGGATGTCTTGAATGTAATGAAGTAGGAGATAATAAAAAAAGTCATCTTAGATAATAAATACATATGGTAAGAATAAATAGAAAATATATTTTGTAAAATGAAACTGAAGAAACGATGGAAAGGGGGTCTTCATATTCCTAACAAAGTTAGAAAATATTGTTTTCCAACAGATCCAAAGGTCTCAAATCATTAAAAGAACTATAAAAAACCTAATGAGATATAGGTTTGAGGGCCCACCCATAACCATTGTGCTTCAAAGATGAGGGGAATTAATATCCTAAATCCCACCCTCCAATCACATCCATCCTTGGTAGGTAATGAAGAATTTGAGATAATCACCCCTATGTCCCACATCTAGTATGCCCCTAGGTGGAAACCATAATCAAGGTTATACAAATCTCACAAAATAGAAGTAATTTTCCTTTTATAATAACCAATATTAAGAGATAATATGTATCAACCTTAAAAAATAAAAAACACTACAAAAAACAAAAACAAATCCATCCCATATTATTTTTTAATAAAAAAATTTTAGAAATATAATAAATATCACCAAATTTATTACCAAAAAGTAAAGCTATGATGTGATACTACAATTGTCTGAATGTTAGATCTAGTAATGACCATTATAGTCTATGTGGTATTATTAGATGTTTAAATTTAGTTTTATAACATTGTTTGGGCATTCATGAATACTCATAAAGAAATCCAAATTCTATCATGCATAAGTGGGGGAATCATACCAATGGGCCACTGAGAGAAAAGACTAACCAATAGCACCGAATAAGGTATACTGACCATATCTACCACACTAAGTCATTATCACCAAGTAATATAAGTTGTGTAAATTAATATTGAAACAACATTGATGATAGGATACCCCGGAACTCATTACCACTGATTAACTGATCTCACACCTTAACGAAATGAATATTGTCACTCCCACCTCTTCTGAAACAACCACGTTACAACCCACCAACACACATCAGGGGCCCAAAACCTCTTCTATCACATAGAATCTTGGGCCACGTACCACATCACATACCTCCCTGCACACACATGGGCCTCACAACCTTGTCTCACGAGTAGATATCTAGTCCATATACCAAATCACATTTTGAAGACACCGAGGAACAAAAAACATCTCATCCGAAAGAAACTTTGGAAACACCACTTTTGAAAACACAGATGTTCCTTGTGAATAACATCCTTACTATGTAGTTGTTGTATATCATAGATTAGAAGGTGGTAATCCATCCATCCTCCATCCATGACATATTTTAAAGACACTCTCCCCCATGAAAATGGAGGTGTTCCATAAATAGTTCTCAACTAGGGTGAGGTGAGAATATAAATCACAATAAAATAGAGTGTATATGTATATACTCTCAAACAATAGATCCCATAATATAGGATTCAGGGAAGAAACTACATCTATATTCCTTTATCCACATTAATGATGATCCCTTCCAAAGTTGATAAATGAATGTCATTTCTCAACAAGCCACAAAGTCAATTAATGACCCTAACCAACCTAATTAACCAACACACATTCTTTATTAAACATTTCATTTAATCATTCTAACACTACCTAGGAATATAATAAGCATTGTAGAAAACAAGAATCATAGGAAAATTGTCAAAAGTATCATAGTAGCTTCATAAGGTGGTGAGCCAGCTTGAATTACACACATCACATTAACTCTCTAGTTAACACTAATTCATACTATAAAAAATACCAATACAATAACATGTGGTGAATATTTATGAATTCTACTCATGGAAAAGACTCTGGTAAATAACTCATACCAAAAAATTCCATCATAATTCATTACTGTCATTATGTTAAAACCATTATATAAATAAAAACAAACACTGAACTCAAAGTCTCACCCAACAGAACACTTAACCTCTACCAAAATCAATAACCCTACTGCATAACCACACCACACCCATCACATCAATCCACACAAACATATCTCAACCCAAATTTATAGACCTACTACTCAAACATAACTCACCTAGATTACCATATCCAAAGATCCAACCCCATATTCACTGTAGAGAAACCCACACACGACACACATGTTTTCTTACAATAACAACACCACACAAACCACATTGAGATTAAATATAATTATGTTTAATATTTCATTATTTCTTTAATTCCATATGTATATGTGGGTGTTATCAGTGAAAATAGGATATCTTTGAATATCTTATTATTATCATTGTCTACATGGTAAACATTTTTCATTCTAAAACATTCATACAAGAACAATAATCATTCAGTACATAGATAATCCCATGTGAATAGAAATAACCACTAAAAATATTATTTTTAGTAGGAATATATATCATAAAATTCTCCATATCAACAAATAAAAAATCAAAACAGAAGTCATATTTTCTAACCATGCATGTTGATAATAAACTGATTAAATTATCATTATTTATTTAGTATTATAATATATTCACAATGGGGTAATTTACTCACAAATATTCCATGATACAAAAATAAAATTTATTAGAATGAATCCCTTCCACAAAGAATATATGATCATTCTTTCATAATTAGACCTAAATAGGGGGCGTGCATGCAGAAGGAAGAACCTCCAAGGAAAACGCAATCCAAGGGCTACATCATAATGCATGACTCCATGTGTAAAGACCCCGAATTTCAGTGGAATGTGTTTTCATAAATAAACGGGAATTTTAAGAGTCTGCAGTTTTTTACGGCACTTGATTCTGAGGCCCAGTGATCCCGAAATCAATTTATGAAGTTTTTTTTAGATGAATTCAATAGACATACGCGCATGATTTTATATCTTCTGAACTGGTGCTCAGAATAGAAATCTGAGGGTGCCATTGAAATCGCAACCTCGGAAATTTGATAGTAAGACTTTCACTGCAGTTGCGTTCTGACGATATTGGATGTTAGTTTTGGGTGTTTTTAATTATATTGAATAAAAATAAAGTGTTAAATTTATTTATATTGTGCTAGTTGAAACCTGCAAGGGAAGGTTGGAGGAGGGGACCACCACACCCGAACCTCCCATGGGAGGTTATGGTGGTGGGTCCCACCTAAGAATAACCTCCCTTGGGAGGATATTATTATGGTGGGCCCCAGACAGGCTTTAAACTCCCTTAACCCCCTTGGAACCCCTACATAAATGGGGAGCCTCTACAAATTCCTTCCCTATTTAATTGGGCCAACATCGCCCATTTAATAAAGTGAGATAACTTAATTAATTTTAAAACTTTTCAAATTCATGCCAACAATAATATAATAGGAAAACCTATTAATTAATTTTTTGGGAATTATTCTTCGGTGGAACAGAGAAAGGGGAGAGCTAGGGAGGAGCCATTTCTCCCCAAAGAAGAACGACAGACATCTTCCAACTTCTTCCTTCTTCAACTGGGACAATGGAGGGAGCCTCATCCATGAAGAATGATGACTATGTAGTCCTAGACTTCTTCCTACTTCCCGAAGTCAACAAAACAACGTCCTCCTTCCTGTGACTTCGTTAATGATCACTGAACTCAAGGTAGGGGTATTTTGAGTAGATTTATATGCCCATTCTACGTCGTTGAATTTACGAATGTGAATTTCCGAATTATGACACCATAATGAGGTGGGATCGGACTGCACGAACACGGCCTTACCCACCCCATTTTTTTCTTGTTTTTTGATGATGGCAGCAGCGCAATGGCGCGACCGAAAGACCGGACCGTGACAGAACAATGCAACCTGCATCGGGACGGCCATGAATAAAACCATCGATGCAAGGGCCCCTGGGTCACCGGAGGGGCGAGACGTCATCGCGCAATGCCAGAATATAGGGCCACGGTTGGAAGGGCCGCGACGGTCGGACGATGAGCACGACACAGTTGCGCCGCACTGAGGAGCTAGAGGTCGCGTCCAGGCCAGGCCATAATGGAGGTAACACAGCTACGCCTCACCGTGCAGAGGTCTGCAGAACTACAATGCCATCATGCCACGCTGGAGGAAAAAGGTGCGGCCGGCTGATCCGGCCGCCGGTGTGTGCTACTGGCAGGACCCTTCGGGTCCTGCAGTAACTAGGCCGGTGCCATGCACTGGCCATTTCGGAAGACAGGGGGGGTGTTACCCCCCACCCCCCAAATTTCTGGCCTGCCACCCACCCTCGGCTGGGCCACCCTTCGGGCCAGGCCCCCTTCGGGTCAGACCAGTCGAGCCAGGTTTCCCCTTTGGGCCAGGCTATCCCCTCAGGCCAGGCCTCTTCCTCGAACCGGGTCGGTCGGACTGGTTCAGACAGGACCCAGACCTGTTTTTCATGTTTACACCCTTTTCGCCCATATATTGGGCTACGTGTGTCATTTTGACGAACAGCCTACAGTGATGGAAGGATTAGAGTGTGATGGTTCTTTTAGAATACCTTAGATGAGGTTTGGATACAATTGGAGTACGGTTGGGTTGGTATGAACGTAAAAACCAACCGGGACCCAGAAACATAAATGCCAATACCTCACTGACCGTACATCCGATTGACGCACCGTTGATCATGTTGGTACCTTTACAGCATGGTGATCCACTAGGTTACTCCATTTTGGAGTTTAGTTGCGATCGAGGAATGATCTATATCTCGAGGGTAGATTATACGCAACTCGGGTTCACCGGGTTTGAGGAATCCAATGGATGAGAGTGAGTCAGAGGTTGGAGAAAGATCATAAAGACGATAGCGCTCATCTATCATGTATGGGTCAGGGCATACCGATCATCTGTGGGTCAGATCCTGTGTGGGTCATTGCTCAGCAATGTGTGTCAGTGCATACTGATCCTGTGTGGGTCAGATCATGTGTGGGTCACTTTGGAGGATAGTACCTATCGATCCATTATGGGTCAGACTCCGTATGGTCATATGCAATGCCTATTGATAGAATAAGATGATCAGGATTCATGACTAATCATCTGTACTTCGGTACTTCACTAAAATCCTTGTTTGATCTCACTCAATGACTTTCATGTTTTCCTCATGATTGATATGGGTTAATAAATGACTTAGTTATATGTTTGGGTATATACATAAGTAAGGGTTATCCATTGACTCTGTAATTTGTGGTTATTCGTGTTGGATTTTGTGAGAGCATGAGGGTCTTGGGGTCCCAACTGAGTATCGTTATACTCACCCCTACATGGGATGTGCCCACACCTTTTCGTGTTGGTTGTAGATGATGGAAAACGCTGATCAGGGAAGAGAGTAGCAGAACTTGATGGAACTCGGAGGTGGACCACTTTGCAAGACGTACACGGAGCGGAGTGACGGACTTGTGATGCGGAGGAGGCCATATGTACCCACTATTCTAATGGAAATTCTGGAGGACAACCCAATATCTGATTTAGTTCCTTTCTTCAATTTTACTAGCTTTCCAGTTGTATTGTACTTCACTGTTGAGATTGTATTTACGGCCCCTTTACATTCAGCACACTCTTGTGTATACAGTTTTTCATAGCATTTTACTTCCATTTGCGTACTCTATTGTGTTTATTTACTGTTATAAAGCCAATTCCTTCCCTGTTTAGGGATTTATGCATTTGGTGCTAGTATCTAGCCCTTGTCATATAGAAGGCTTGCTTGGGGTAGTCACGATACAGGCCCTAGGGGACAGGTCATGAAAAATTGGTATCATAGGAGTCAGATCTACCACAGAACGTAGGACTCAGATAATACTTTTCTATTTAGAAACAGTGTTAATGGAATCATGTGTGGTTTTCAGTTCAGAGAGTCTAGTGTTGGTAAAGTGATCGACGTATCTGTACACCAGGACCCTGACTTCTGATTTCCGACTCAGGGGCCAAAAACACTGATTTAATGCTTGTATTTAAAAGTTTATTTAAGTGAGATCAACCCGATGAGATCACCAGGTATAAATATTTTAACCGTGTCGCATCTGTTTCTTTTAGGATGCCTCCCTACGGATGACCAATTAGATCCCCGAGAGTCATACGCTCTGACAGCCCACCGAGCAATGAGGCCTCGGTGTAGGGACCTCAACCAATTGAGGCACTAGTGGGGGTACCAGCTGTACCACTTCATTTTGGGCCACCAATTCCACCAGCCCCAAGAGAAGACGATGCATGCCTCTTGAGCATGATCCATGAGTTCCATAGCCAGTGGCCACCCTGGTTCCGGGGATAGACGGACTCTCAGGTGACTGAGGAATGGATGGAGGCTATGTTGAGAGTCTTCAGGCTGGTAGGGACACCAACAGACCTCCTGGTGATTCTTTCTGTGAGTCTCCTTTAAGAAGCAGTAGGTTGATGGTGGAGCCTAATGCTTCAGGTCCACGATGAGGTGACACTACTAGAGACAGACTTCGAGAGATTGTTCCGGGTGGAGTTTGTTTTAGCCACCCTTTGAGCGGTGCAGATTTAGGTGCTACTTCATTTGCAGCAGGGCAGTATGTCAGTAGCATAGTACTTGACGAGGTTCACCGACCACTCACGCAACTCCACAGATATTGTGCGGGACCCATTCTTCACGGCCCGGACCATCGATCAGGGGCTCAGGCGAGAGATCAGAGCCTCGATGATCTCCCACAACATCCCAATGCATGTGGGGGTGTTAGAGAGAACCCTACTAGTGGAGAGTTTCCTTGCCGAGTAGCCACCAGCAGCAAGACCCACTACTCGTCGACATGAAGCCGAGTATTCTACAGCTGGCAGTAGACAGATGACGCAGAGGTCCAAGAGGACCAGACACATAGGAGGTCGACCGCATGACTCAGGATTGGTTTTTTGGGGCACACAAAGCAGAGACTTATATGCGAGGAGAAGGAAATGCTACTCATGCGGGGGCAGGGTCACATGGCATGTGACTATCCAACCCACCGTACAGATGATCAACAGTCAGTTGATGTACCTCCCAGGGAGAGGCATAGGATTGATTGAGGTGGTCTGTTGGGCGCAGGTAGACATGGAAGAGGATCTAGTCGAGCAGCTGGCGATGTACGATGTTTCGAGGTGTTTCCACCACCACCACCAAGAGGACTACCCCGACCACAGGGATCTGGCCAATAGGGGAGAGCTCTGCTTTTGGAAACTAAGTATTACAACCATGGCACTCCGGAGATGATTTGATTTATTGTCTATGTATACTCCACCTTAGCTGCAGTTCTTATAGATACAGGTCCCAGTCATTCATTCATAGCCACTGCCCTCATTCGGAGCTCGGAGATTCCGACGGATCCGTCGGCTCGATACTTATGGATGGAGACCCCTATGGGAGAAGACTCGACGATTACGCACCGGTGCCGGCAGTGTGAACATACTCTATGAGGCGAGAGCTTCGGCTAGGATCTACTCATATTGGCGTCAAGGCCTTACAATGTCATCTTGGGAATGGATTGGTTAACTACAGTCCATTCTTATATTGACTGTATTAGGTGTAATGTGTGGTGTGTCTGCGTGGATGGGACCAGGTTCACCATCACCGGCATGAAGGAATCTTTTTCAGCACAGGATGGACTTACTCGAAGAAGGGTGCAGCTGATCATTCATAAGTTGGCATGCCTTACCCATGGAGAACTTGATGTGGAGAGTCCGACTTATCCTGTAGTGGTGGACCAGTACACAGATGTTTTACCAGAAAATGTTCCAGGACAACCTCCTCACATATAGGATGACTTCTATATTGACTTGTACCCTGGGATGGCACTGATATCTACTCCAGCATTTCGAATGTCACCGAATAGCTTCACGAGCTGCACGTATAGCTAGAGGACTTATAGGGGAATGGATTCATCCAGCCGAGTGTTTCTCCCTAGGCAGCGCCGATTCTGGTTCCCATGAAGGTGGACGTGATCTTGAGGATCTGTGTCGACTATCGTCACCTAAAGTAGCTGACTATGGGAAAAAAATACCCACTTCCAAGGATTGACGTCCTCTTTGATCAGTTCAAGGGAGCACAATGGTTCTCGATGATAGACCTCTGATCATGCAATCAACAGCTCAGAGTTCAAGGTTAGGATGTGAAAAATATGGACTTATGGTGTTGATACGGACACTATGAGTTCTTGGTTATTCCCATCGGTGTAACCACCCCTCCAGAATTGTTCATGTGTCTCAAGAACATGATCTTCCATCTATACCTCGATCACTTTGTCGTAGTCTTCATCGACAAAATTTTGATCTACTCGACTACTGAGGAGGAGTATACCAACCATTTTCAGATGCTACTAGAAACAATCCAATAGAACCAACTTTATGATAAGTTATTGAAGTTCCAGTATTGGATTCGAGAGGTTCTCTTTTTGGGACACGTCATCTCAGATGATAGAGTTGCAGTAGATCCTGAAATGATTGAGGCAGTACATTCTTGGGAGCCACCCAGGAGTGTAATGGATGTAAGAAGTTTTATGGGCTTCTCTGGAAACTATTGGAGGTTCGTTATAGACTTCTCCAGAGTTAGAGAACCACTTTACTCCTTGAAGAAGAAGGGGAAACCATTTCTGTGGTTAGAGAGATGCCATCAGAGCTTTCAGGAGCTTAGGAAGAGCCTTGCTAGTGCCCCCATCTTGAGGCATCCAGATGAAGGCATAGGGTACATAGTTTACTGTGACACATCAATTACCAGACTCTGGTGTTCATTGATGTAGGAGTAAGAAGTGATTGAATATGGTTCTCAGCAGTTCAGATAGCATGAGAAAAACTATGCTACCCATGACCTGGAGTTAGCAGCAGTGGTCTTCACCTTGAAGATGTGGCATCACTATCTTATGGGTGAACGTTTTATCGTGTACTCTGATAACAAGATTCTTAGGTATATCTTCCCTCATAAGGACCTTAACCTGATACAACGGTGTTGGATTGAGTTCCTCCAGTACAATGACTTCGAGATAATCTATGCTCCTTGGATGGGGAATGTTGTAGCAGATGCTCTCAGCAAGAGATAATGCATTCAGCTACTTGGAGAGGCGATAGCGCTGCTGGCTACCTTGCAGATTACCTTTGTGGATAGGGAAGGATCGGCATTTCTATAGCCTCTTACAGTAACTCCTCCACTTCTTCAGTAAGTCAAGGTGGCGTAGCATAGGGAAGTTGAGTGTGAGACACGGCGTGCTCAGATATCCATAGGGCAGGCACCTGATGGGTTTTTTGAAGGTGGGGAGCACGTCATCCTTTTCAGAGGACGTACCATGGTATTAGTATAACTTTAGGAGGATGTGTTGATAGAGTTCCACACATATCCTCTAAGGGTACATCCAGGTGTGGAGAAAATGGATTAGGATCTCAGATGATAGCAGTAATGGCCAGGTATGAAGAAAGCAATTGCTGAGTTTGTCTCATGTTGCCTCACTTGTCCGCAAGTTAAGGTAGAGCACCTGGTACCGATAGGATTGGTTCATCCCATAGGGGTCCCAGAGTAGAAGTGGGATGGGATACACATGGGCTTTGTGACGGGTCTTCCACTTACATCGAGGAGTCTTGATTCTATATGGGTGATCGTTGACCGACTCACCAATTCGTACCACTTCTTACAGATCAGTGGGTAGGGCTCAGTAGGGAGAATGGGATGCCTCTATGTACAGAAGATTGTGTGTTTTCATAGAGTACCATATTCTATTGTCTCCGAACGTGAAGCATGATTTACTTCCTTTCTATGGAAGGGGTTGCAGGAAGATTTTGGGATGTAGCTTCGCTTGAGCACCACCTTTTATCCTCAGACGAATGGTCAGAATGAGAGGACCATCTAGACCATTGAGTACATGCTACGTGCATGTGTCCTTGACATTGGTCATAGCTAAGAGGATCACTTACCTTTGGTGGAGTTTTCCTACATCAACAACTATCACTCCACCATCGGTATGGAACCTTTTGAGGCCCTGTACTATCGGCCTTGAAGATCACCACTGTGTTGGGAAGACCCAGGGGAGTCAGCACTAGTGAGACCAGAGATGGTACGGGCTACCACAGAGAAGGTGCAGATCATCCAGGAGTGGATGAAGACTGAACAAATCAGAATGAAGTCAAATTCTGACAGGAGACGGAGACCTCTGATGTTCGAGGATTGTGACCACGTATTTCTATGGGTCTCACCTCGATGAGGCTTACGATGATTTCGACGAGGTGGAAAATTATCTGCACGATTCATTGGACCTTTCTAGGTCTTATGCAGAGTAGGCGAGGTGGATTACCGCCTGTCGCTTCTACCTCAGTTGCACCAGGTGCACGATGTCTTCCACGTATCTCATCTGAGTAGATACATGCACGACCCTTTTCACATCATCGACCATAGAGAGGGGGATATCGACAATGGTGAGACATTCATAGAGGTTCCAGTGCCGATTGAGGATCGATAGGAGTGGGTCCTATGTTGATGGTCGATACCTCTAGAGCGCATTCGTTGGAAGCATAGGAACCTCCATGAAAGCACATGGTAGAGGGAGGGTCAGATGCGTGCTCAGTACCCCCATTTGTTCCCTTAGTTCGAGTTGTAGCTTACGGGGACGTAAATCCCTGAGGTTGGGAGAATGTAAAGACCCAGAAACTCTGTGGAATTTTTTTATTAAATTCACGTGAATTATATGAGTCTGCAGTTTTTGAATGCGCTTGATTCCGAGGCCCAGTGTGCCCGGAATAAATTTCGGATGTTTTTTTTTGGATATGTTTAGTATACATACATGTGGGATTTTATATCTTCTGAACCGGTGCTTGGAATTGAAAACTGAGGGTATCGTTGAACTCGCAGCATCGGTAATTTCATAGTGAGACATTCACTGTCGTTGCGTTTTGATGAGAATGGAAGTTAGTTTATGGGTGGTTTTTAATTAAATTGAATAAAAATAATGTGTTTTCTTTTTATTTATTTTGGTAGATGAAACCTCAAAGGGTGGTTGGAGGTGGTGGCCACCACACCCAAACCTCCCATGGATGGTTATGGTGGTGGGTCCCACCCATGCATAACCTCCCATGGGAGGATAATATTTTGGTGGGGCCCATACTGGATTTAATCTCCCTTAACCTCCTTGGAACCCCCAATTAAATGGGGAGCCTCTTCACATTACTTCCCCAATTAATCGGGACAACTTCACCCATTTAATCAATTGAGATAACTTAATTAATTGTAAAACATTTCAAATTCATGCCAATAATAAAATAATATGCAAACCTATTATTTCATTTTTTTGGGCATTATTCTTAGGTGGAACTGAGATAGGGGAGAGCTAGAGAGGATCCATTTCTCCCCAACAAATAATGGCAGACATCATCCTCCTTCTTCTTTCTCCAAACAGGACAAAGGAGGGAGAACCGTCCTTGAAGAATGCTGATGACACCATCCTCGATTTCTTCCTACTTTCAGACGTCAACGGAACGACGTCCGCCTTCCCGCGATTCCGTCAATGATCACGGAACTCGAGGTAGGGTAATTTTGATTTTATTTTTATAACTTTTCTACGTCGTTTAATTTGTGAATGTGAATTTCCGAATGATGAAACCATAATGAGGAGGGATCGAAATTCATGAACACGACCCGACCCTCCCCCTTTTTATTGATCTTGTTTTTTGAAGATGGTGGCATCACAATGGTGCCACCCAAAGACTGGACCACGACGGAGCAACGCAGCCAGCATCGGGTCGTCCATGAAGGAAACTGGCAGAGTAAGGGCTGCTGGGTTGCCAGATGGGCGTTGTGTCGTCGTGCCGTAAAGGAGGAAGGGGCCATGGTGGTCGGACGATGAGTGTGGCGCCGTCACGCTGGGAAGAGGAGCTAGAGGTCGCAGCCAGGCTAGGCCGCGGTGGAGGGGGCGTGATTCGTCACCCCATGCAGAGGCTAGTTGAACCACAATGTCGTCGCGTCGCGGTAGAGGAACCAGGGCCGGCTGGCTGAGTCGGCCGTCGATGCGCGCTGCAGGCGGGACCCTTTGGGACCCGCGGTTACAAGGATGATGCCATGCACTAGATATTTTTGAAGACATGGGCATGCAACCCCTTCCGCTCATGCATGGCCCGCCAGCCACATGGGTCCGAGAGCCGCCCTCGACCGGGCTGCCCTCAGCCAGGCCGCCCTTTGGGACGGGCCCCCTTCAGGCTGGGTTGTCCCTTTGGGCCAGACCACTCGGGTCGGTTCATCCACTCGGGTCATGCCACTTTATAAGACCGGGTCGGACCCACGGACTGGGTCAGACCCCGGCATGGACGGGGTTGGACCCTGGCACGGACCGGGTCAGTTCGAGTGGGTCGGACTAGACCCAGACCCGTTTGGCCACTTTAAACACTTTTCACCCATATCTTGGGCTACATGTGTCTGTTTGATAACCCACCTATGGTGATGGGAGGAAAAGAGCAAGATGGTTCTTTTGGAATAACCCCCTTGAGGTTTAGACAGAGTTAGAGTACGGTCATGTTGGTTTGAATCTATAAACCAACCAGCCCCTTAGAACGAAAATCCAATAACTCACAGACAAGACATTCGATTGAGGCACCTTCTGTCACGTTGGAACCCTTAAAACATGGAGTTATATTGGGTTACTCCTTTTTGAAGTTTAGTTGTGGTCGAGGTATGACTGATATCTTGAGTGTAGATTCTATAGAACTCGGGCGCATCGGGTGTGAGGAATCGAGAATCTAATAGTGAGGTGGAGGTTAGAGATAGATCAGACAGAGGTCAGCACTCAACAATCTTGTTTGGGTCAGTGCATACCGATCATGTGTGGGAAAAATCCTATGTAGGTCAGTGCTCAACAATTCTATGTGGGTCAGTGCATTCTGGTCTAATGTTGGTCAGATCCTGTGTGGGTCAGATCCGGTGTGGGTCATTTCAAGTGTTAGTACCAATCGATCTTGTGTGGGTCATACATCGTATGGTCAGATGCAATTCCTCTTGACATAATAAGATGATCTAGCTTCACGACTAATCATATGTACTTCTATATTTCACTAAAATCCTTGTTTGAGCTGAGTGAATGACTTTCATGTTTTCCTCATGATTGAGTTGGGTTACTAAATGACTTAGGTATATGTATGGGCATATACCTAAGTAAGGGTTATCTGTTGAATCATTCTTTGTGGTTATCCTTGTTGTATTTTGTCAGACCTTGAGGATCTCGGGGTCCCTACAGAGCATCATTAAACTCACCCCTGCACGGGTTATTACCATTCTATGTTGTGTTGGTTGTAGATGATAGGCATCGTTGATCGGGAAGAGAGTAACAGAACTGGATTTTACCTGATGGTGGACCACTCGTCGAGACGTACAAGGAGTAGATAGACGAACAATGGGTGCAGAGGAGGACATGTGTACCCACCCATATGGTGGGAATTCCAAAGGATGACTCAATAGCTGATATACTTCCTTTCATCAGTTGTACTAGCATTTCAGTGGTATTGTAATTTACTGTTGGCCTTGTATTTCCGACCCCTTTACATTCAACACAGTCTTGTGCATACAATTTTACATAGTGTTTTACTTCCAATTGCATAATCTGTTGTGTTTTTTTACTGTTATAATGGAAATTCCTTCCTAGTTTACCTATTTACGCCTTTGGTTCTAGTCTCCAGTCCCTGGCCCATGGAAGGCGGGCTTGTGGTATTCATGATACGGGCCCTGGGGGATGGGTCATGACACCAAGGGAATGAATGATTAGGGTCACACCAAGAGAGAATGGTAGAGTTCCAAAAAGTACGGTGTTCATATTTAGAAAGGAAAGATCTTAAATCAACTGAAGGAATGGTTTATAAATCCCATTAAAGGTGGATCTTAATGAAGACCCCGCGATTTGGAAGGTTAATGGAGCCTTCAAATTTTTAGAAGACTGATATAATTAGAAACAATTAAAAAACCATTATATATAGTATTAAACTCATCTATAATCAAGGGAAATATGAAAGAAAAGAAATTTGAAAAAATGGAGATTTATGGAATTTTGTCGAATTGTTTAAAATGAATCACTATTAGATGATTCATCATTGGTAGTCACCTGTGTGAGTCCCTAGTGAGATTAATCATTGTATGTGATACCATTGGATGACTCACCATTAAGTGAAACACCATTGGACAAGTGACCATTATATGTTTCGCCATTTTGTGATCTTTCGTTAGGAAACTTATCACTAGAGACCAACCATTATGACCTACAATAATGAACTACTATCATTGACCCACCATTGTGAGTCATCGGTGTGAGTCACCATTCATACATACATATCCTAAATCACTAGCCCCAATTCATCAGCGTATGACTCACCATCCGATGTAATCATTTTGGATAACCTCCACGAGCTACCGCTAGATGACTCACCATCAGATGAGATACCATTAGAAAACTGGATTTTTTGAAAACTATTAAAATGGGTCACGGTGTCCTCTTAAAGAACTCCAAACAAAGGATTTTAACAATGTAATGGATAGATAGGTCCTGGATATAACATAAGATACCTCTCAAACAATTATTTCTCTCATGAATTAAAAACATAACCCTGAAGAGAGAGGGGTATGGATAACCACCTCACAAGATTCCATAAAAGGATTTCTCTACCCTTGAAACTCTACTAACAAAAAAACACATCAACGTTCAATGATAAACCACCATGTTTTGTTAGAATGCAAGACTGAAACATTAACATCCAAGACCACCTTCTCTACAATCTCTAATCCCAAATGACCAGAAAAAACCCCACACTATAAAAACAACTACACATTCCAAACACATGAATTAGAGAATATTGTCATTCATTTCATTATACTATTTGCTTTGTGCGACACTGAATCACCATCATGGGTATAATCCCATCAAAAAAATTCATGCAGATTATTAATATCGTCGTCCAATTATCATATCTCAAGACTTGATCACACATTAATGAATAAGGAAACAACCTATCTCAGAATAGACAACGTTCAAACATCACATTAAAAAATAAAACAGAACAAGGAAAAAATCGGTATTGGGAACACATATGCGCTTCTTGATCCCAAGTAATATCCTCCCGGACACCATGACTCCACAACACTTGAACCACAATTAGGTCCCATCCATGATGCACCTTCACAGGCAGATCATTGATCTCAACTAGGGACTCCACATACTTTGTGTCATCTTCGATAGCAAACTATCCCAATATTATGACATGGGATTCATAGTGAAGTTACCAGTGATGTTGAGAGAAATAAAATAGGTTGTGGATCCTCCTTAATTATTGTGTAAATTCCAACTATTATTCATCCTCTCTAACCTTCCCCATCAACTCAAAGGGTTTGATGATCCTAGGTTAAATTCTATATCTTCTTCCAACCCTCTATTGCCCATGTCAAGGGGAACCATTATATAATAGGTGCTCCCAAACTTCAAACTCCATGGTCTTCATTCTATGATCTGAATACAACATCTATCATTTTTTCACGACCTTCATCATCTCATGAAAAATCTGATCCATCTCGGTTATGCTTTGTACAATCTTTAGGCCAAGAACACCTATCTCCTCAATCGCTATCCTGTAAAAAGATGAATGACATGGTCTTCAGTATAATAATTCAAACAAAGGCATGTAAATACAATAGTGTAATATATTATTGTGTGTAAACTCTTCATGATTAATTTTTTCTACCCATGATCTTACATGGTCGAAGACTCGTGCTCACAATTTCTCCTCCAATGTACGGATAATTTATTCCGCTGGCCCATCTGTTTTAGGGTGGAATGCAGTGCCTAAGAGTAACTGAGTTTGAAAACATTTTTTCAATCCCCTCTAGACTCATGAGTTAAATTTGTATCCAAATCATAGAAAATGGATTTCATAACTCCATGTAACTATACCACCGCATCCACATACCCATTTGATAAGGAATCTTCTAAACTAGACTCCATAATCTCTATAAGTGATCCAATTTCATTAGATGATCCACCAATACCTAGATAACGTCATAGCCTCCCATAGCTCTAGGTAAGAATGTTATGAAATCCATTCATATTTCATCCCACTTCTACTCTAGAACATACAAGGTTTTAAAAAACTAGTAGGAACATTGTTCTCACCATTCACCTTCTTTTACACGATGCACTTTACCACAAACTCATCCACTTCCCATTCCATAGAGCACCACCAAAAAACCACTTCAATGAATAGTAAATAAAAAAACTCATGAGTTTAACATTATGGGTGATCTGTGAAACTCATGTAGTACTTCCTCATGCATATCCACCGAAAAACAACCTCCCACAGAACCGCATATGATTCTGACTATACTCTGACCATCCCTTTGGAGAATCACCTTGGTTTCTACTTGTGTACATCACTTATTCCTATGAATCAATCAACTAAGACTCCAACACCAGTTACATCATATAAGAATTCACTATCAACATAAACAAATAAACTCTACCACCGTCGATTCTAGCATCCAAGTGCCAGGTGCGAACTCCTGCGTTGCCTTCCAAACATCCTCATATTTTTGATCAACCACTTTTTGTGACTTTGTACTAAATTGATTAGCCCTTAAATAACCAATTACTATGGTCTTAGAGATTTTAAATTCATAGTTCTGAAGAAACTCCATCCACCTCCACTTTTTCCTGTTCATATATCACTGGGAAAATATATACCTCAAACTTCTATTTTCCAAATGAGGCTATTTCACCACAACATCATTAAAAACATGTACACTAGTTTCTCTAGATCGTGGATGTAAATGTTACATTCATTGGCTCATAAAATCCTAGACCCATAAGAGTTAAATCCACAATAATGCTTCAACATGCATCCCAATCCTAGATGGGAAGCATCACAAAACTCCTCAAACATCACCCTTTCATTAGGAAACTGAAGTATTGGAATAATGTACAACATCTCATTCAAAGAGAAGAATGATGCCTGAAACTACTCACTCCACACATAGCCTAGTATTTCCTAGTTATATGTGTCCATGAAGATGAAAATCAAGATAAATTTGGTACAAACCACTAAAAGTATCCCAATAGTCCAAATACGGTGTGAAACTCTACCTCATTCTTGTGTAATTCACACAGAACATCTTCTTAAACATTTGATGGGTCCACTCGTAAACCCTACTGGGACACCACATACCCCAGGAATTACAAATATCGTGTCGAGAACAAGCACATATAAATCATCACATTGATCTAGTGGTTTCAATAGTCTTAAATATGGTCCTGATATTATCTATATGGTCCTCCTCTTAATTAATTTGGATCATGATTTCATCAAAGAATATGATGATGAACCGGTCCCAAAACGCTTGGACGAAGGAGTTTATAATCCCCTAGAATACAGTTAGTTTTATTGTCACACATAAAGGCATGATTATGAATTTTATGTCCCAATTCCTTCATATTAAAGTAGTATTGGGGATATTTCCTTCCTTATCTATCAATTAGTTATATACAGACCACATATTGATATAATAAAACCAACTCACCCCTCTCTACTGGTTGAAAATATAATCTATGCTCGAAATAGGTTAATTTTTATTGATTGTTAGTTTATTAAACATCTGTTAGTATTTTCATAACCATATAAAACCATCTTATTTCTTTGATAATAACACTGGAGAACCCCGAAGTGATACAGTTGGTCAAATGAATCCCTTTTTCATCAGATCATCTATCTCAGTCCTTAACTCCATCATCTCAGAAGGTGTCGTCTGACAGAGATCTATAAAAATTGGAGAATAACCAGGCTATAGATTTACCCAATACTCCACATCACGTTGAGGGGGGAGAGTCACAACCACCTCAAAAAAATAACCCCCAAAAACAATTGGGACATCAGTTTCCACCACTTCTAAAAATAGCTCAAATGTCAAAGAAAATAATAGTATCCACACACTAACTTCAAACCCAACCAATATACTCACCAATGAAATCCATACATTGACTATTCTCATTTGAAAAAAATTATTTTTCTCCCAAATTAGTCGATTATGACATGCATGGAACAAAACTATTCACTTTTGAGTATAACATTGTATGTATTAATATTTACCAACAAAATATCCCAACAGGACTAATCTGGTCCCATAATCAGTCAACATCCCTATAACAGATCAAACAAGTTGGTGTGACCTCCCACTCATGTAATCAACACTAGGGGCACATGAAACCTCTCTACATATCATCCTAGTGTATGGGTAACATTGGTTTCAAAAAATAGTGTGAAGATCTTGAATCTATCAAAGCACAATAAAGGATACTAAATAGATGATGATACCTCTAACAATTTATACCCAACTTGAATTGATTCCTCTAAAATATGAATCATACCACACCTAGCTCCACTGCCCCACTGCTGACAACCACCCCATGACCACACCATATTCATGGTCCCTGAGGAACACCCTGATGTTGGTATCTACCTGCTCTCTCTCCCCTCAATGTAGCAAGATATTGTTGTCCCTACTACTGAAACAGCCTAGAAAGAAACTGTTTCTAATGTTGGAACGTAAACTATCCACCTCCTCCAAACTAAGAAAGAACAACCATTTGGAACTACTTGTGAATATTTCTGTAGTCTCCATAAATGAAACACATCATCCCCAAGCATCCAAGAATTATATGTGGACCAGATGGTAGAAACAAAATCTCCTAAGTTTGAATCCCCAACAGTTGAAACCTGAATAGCCCTGGCACCTGAGACCTCCTTCATATAACCGTGATTTTTGGAGAACCTAGCTTGCTCCCCCCTCATATTATACATTCTTTTGGGTGCATCATAACAATCACTTCATCCTTATTCAGAACCTAAAAGTATGTCAGCATCATAAAGGTGGTGAATATGTATTGGATAGAAGGATTATGTGCCTCCAATATTGGTGTCTAATTAGACCTATCATCCTAAAAGATATCTTGGAAAAAATGATGGACCTCTATGAACATAATCTCCTTCTCCCATACTATCATTCTCCCCTAATGAAGAGAGAGTAACTCTTTCCTCTTCTCATCCATCATGGTCGATGAAATAAATTATGTTACGAATTTATTCTCTAAATTCACCCCAATAACATAATCCTACTTCCTCTCTACCAGGTACATCTTCCACCACTAACACACTACTCCCTACATCAGGATCTCTACAAAAAACCCAATACTCCATCATTTCTTGAAAAAACTGAATGTGATCTCAAGCTCTCAATGAATGATATAAATCTCTATACCCAAAAAATTGTTATTGTATATTCCCAAGGCATGTTGCTAGAAAGAATAAAAGATTCTCTATTACTGGTCATCCACCTCCACAATATCCACCCTCCACCATTCAACTGGTGTGAAAAGTTGAGCCTCAACTACACGATCCACACACATATGATGAATGAGTTCCATTACAGAAAAGGTGAACAAGTAATTGTTAATCCCGATTTGTGTGGAATATTATTTAAATTTTATTTCAACTCTTTTAACTCATTTTTCCCAGTCATGTTCCCCAAAACAAGCAATTCCAACAACAACAAAAGTCATATTGATGCATGTACCATTCTACAAGTCTCTACCCTATATATAACATAGCCTCAATTGATCATTTTTAGGCTCATATTCCTTGCATAAGATCAAAGGGGGCCCTAAAATCAAGTGTCCTATATATTATTTTGGGGCCATTTCCAAAATCCATGATCACATAACATTTTTTCCCTACAAATCCATGAAATCCTCTCTTTTTATAACAGAAAACTCTATCCTACATTTAAATAATTATCTCTGATACCATTATGTCATGACCCCCTCCCTCCAACGATAACCCTCCTGAGAAGGAAAAAAAGAATGGGAGATAATGACGCCTTATTGCATCCTCCAATAGGCCCCTAGTTGGTGACCAGCACCATGGGTATAAAAATCACACCAAATGGAAGGAATTACCCATTTATAGTAACCAATATTTGGGTATATGGTGTATAAACCCCAAAAACTATATGAAATACATAAAATAAAACTAAATCCATCCCACATGCATGTTTAAAATAAAAATATTACATACACAATTAAAAACACCAATGTAATTTTCCAAATGTAAATCTAAGAAGTGATACATCAATTCTCCATAGGTTTGAGTTATTAATTCCTAGCATATTCCCCATAGTCCTCATAGAAACAAGAATGATATTTTATAACATTCGGTGAAAATACAAGTATAATCTATAAAAAACCAAGGTATCTCATGAAAAAGTGGGGGATTCTTTCTTATTATCCCATGATAAAATAATAGAACCAATAGAACATTACAGAGTATACAATCCATTCACAACTCACTATTGTACACTCCCCATGTAATTCAAGTAATATAAAGTAATATAGTAAGAAAATTTATGATAGTGTACCTCGCATGTAACATACCAGTTCTAGGTGCTGCCCAAAGGTGCCCAATACATGATTTGTCTCATGTCCTCAAGCGCATTTCCCCAAATTTAGGATGCTACTTACTAGCGGTGAGGGACTTGGGTGGCCTTGGGTGTGTTATTGGGGAAACTAATCCCTCATTAGATGTCTAACAGAGCACAAAAAAATATAGTAAACAATAGCTGAATCATTAATACCATACAATTGAATTAAATAGAGGAAAACTCATAGCATAATCAACTGCAGCATATATAAATAAATGATGCATAACACATGTATCTAAGAAAGAATCCAAAGAAGTCACAATTATGTAAATACAATACTGAAACCAATGTACATAAAATAATAAAATCCTACACCATCTCAAGCCACAGCTTGGCCCCATGCTCTCCAACTCCAATGAAACTCATGTACCGAATGATGATGGGAGCTCTCTCTTATCTATACCTGCAAGTATATAATCTATTTGGGCCCAAATGAAAGACCAAAATAGGGTATGAGACAAATAACAATAGGCAAACATCAAAATATATGTCCCTAACAGTCACTGCATATATATATATATATAACAGTTATTCAGTAGAAATTAATTAATAAACTATGTTGTAATAAAAATTAATCAATCATATAGTTTTATTTATATTTATTTACATTTATTTACAATTCAATAATTTAATAATGTAACCTCATGATATAGCCTATTCTCGATATCCCCTGTATAATAGAATCAATTGTCGTCTCAAATGACCATCTAAACAATAAAATAAGTCTGATGAAAAGATTGTGTTTTGGCTTGGCAGACTCGTTACATTCATAAAATCATCCAAAAGAAACCCTTTTAGAACATTCTTTTTATCTAAACCCCTCTGGTTTAATATATCATCAAATCAAAAAAAAAGAACTTCTAGGAATGCTCTCATAGTCTAACCCCTTTGGTCTCACATAGCATTATTCATATGAAATTGGCCACCTGGGAAGCTCCCATGGTCAATAACCCCATCTTCTATCTAGAAACAATAAAATTTGACGTCCCCTATCAACTCTCATAGTCAATGCCCAATGATCCAAAATTCATTTAATAATGACCCTTTCGGTAGCTCTCATAGTCTATCCTCTTAGGTCAATGACCCCATAAGAGAACATAAAATCAATACCTCTGGTCAATCATAACAACAATTCATAATTAAATGACCCTACCATGGGATGTTATCAATGTATATTCACCTTGGTCATACTTTCAAAATTTTAAACACATGCACCTCATGTAATTAACAACTGTATCTTAACAATACTAGGCATGAATAACAAAGAAATCTAACATGAATTCTAGACCCAATGGCCATAATAAATCAAACATGGAAAACATAACCATAATCATGGTGATAGACCATATGTGTAATCAATAACCATTTATCAATCAAACAAACAAAAGAAGACATTAAATAGAGATAAAATCCAAAACCCGCAGTACCCTAAATAAGGGTATTCAGATATTTTAACATTTACAATCCAAAGACAACCAATAAAAGGCACAAAACACCTATCTCAATATTATACGATGAAAACTCTTGATTGTCACCTTTTGAATCGACCAAGAATGACATAGATCTAAAATTTTTTAAAAATGATTAACCTTGATTAACCCACGAGAAAAGAGAAATCGGAAAGAGCAAATCAAGAAGAAAGAAGAACTAACCTGTGGGTTTCTAACACACCTTCTATAGATAGAATTGGAACTTGGATGGAGAAACCGTGGCTCATAATTTTATCATTACTCTTGGTCTATCATGGATGAACCACGGTTAGAAAGAGATATTTATTGACATGAGGCATGAACCCACTCTAACTCATCAATTAATTAGAAAATTAACTGGCATATTCATTTAATATACCCACCGTGTACTATCCTGAACGGGCTCGGCATTTAGGCTATCATCCAGCTCACCCACATAGCCATGTACTCAGCCGTTACACAACCAGTACGCAGCTACCCATAGAAACTGAGTATACTACCGGTACTCAAATGTACACGGTGTGATCATAGAAAATTTCAAAATCAACAGTTTTTATCAAAACATCCAAACATAAAGATCCATACCTGAAAATATTCTCTATGTTCTTACAAACTACCCCCTTTAATCATTTTATTCTCGAATTTCCCTTACAATGGAGGTGATGAAGACATTTCAAACAACATTAGACATTGTGATCATACATCAACCTCCCTCTCCCAATTATATTCATGTACTCACACGTTTTTCCATAGCACTTATAAAAGAGGAACAGACTAGCGATGGATAAACATTGTGCTATGGTATATAATCTGAATATGGTTATCCTTAATGGTGGTATCCACCTTTATATCAACCATATTGGGATGAAAAATGTGTGACGGGTCTGAAATGTAACATCGTAGTTGAGAAACATGGAAGACAACATGCATACCCAATACCTCTGAGGTAACTGAAACCGATAGGAAACTAGCCCAAATCGCTCCAAAACCCCAAATTTCCTGGCGTATCACAGTGAATGTTTCCCTTGTATCTCTATCCCCTTGTGTCCCAACCTCTATGTAACTAATAAGAAAACCTAATATTTGATCACGAACTCCATAGGTTATCTTTGTCAATCAACATAAGATTTCTGGAAAGACCGTTCTGTATTTATCCTCTTCCGAATCAATTATACCTACATAGTGGTCTCATGGACAAGAGGGAGTCACAACATAGCTTCCAATCTTGCCTCCAGACAACATCGGGGTGATAAGGCTGGCCTTACATACGAATCCTCAAAAGCAGTCATCTAAATCGTCACATGAAAACTATTATTGTAGGAAAAATCTACTATGGGTGTATTTCTCTCCCAATATTCCCTGGAATCTTGGACACATGCTCAATTCATGCCCTCCAAAACCTGAATTGTGCTCTCAGACTAGCCATCTGTCTGGGTATGATAATTTTTACTCAGAAGTAAATGTTTTCCCAATTCCCCCTAACGTTCCTTCTAGACACGAGGATTAAAACGAGAATCTCTATCTAAAATGACAGTGTGTAGAACCCAATTTATATTTACAATATATATGATGTAAAACCTTCCCAAAACACCAACATTAGTGGTTTCTTTAACTTGAATCAAATTCACAACCATCGCGAGTCTGTCGATAACAACCCAAACTACATCATTCACTAATCGAAACATCAGTTAAGCGACCATGAAATCCATCATGACATCATTCCACCTCTAATTGATAATGGGTAACTATTGTAAAAGCCCAGCTGGTTGTAGATGCTCCCCCTTCCCCTATTGACAGGTACAAAATCTCATAAAAACAAGCTACATCTCTCTTCATTCCTAGCCACTAATACTGACTGTGTATATCTTGATACACCTTCATGATTCGAGGATGAATTTCCAATGTCGAGGCATGAAAATATCCCAAAAACGCCTCGTTTATGTCTACTAACACCCATATGTGACCATGAAAATTCTACATATCATCCTCGCCTATGGTCCACCAAGGGGTAGGGTCCTCTCCTAATACACTCTTCTGTAGGATTAGAAATTCAGAATCAGATATTTTCCTCATTCTCACTCAATCTAGTAGATTAGATGTAATTGGAATAGAATAAAGGAACATCTTCCCATCTCTATCATGAACCTCCAAATTCAACTCATATAATATATTCATAAGTTGCTACTCTTAGCTGTACTCTTGAACTGCCTATATATAAGTCCTCATGGTCACCACATCAGCTACTGTATTCCCTTCCCAAGCATGTAGGCATTCTCAAATTCAAAACTCTAAATGTACGCATCCCACGTTCTTTGTCTCAAATTCATATCACACTGAGTAAAGATATACTTGAGTCTTTTTTGGATAGTTAATACCATAAATTTCCCTCCAAATAGATAATGTATCCAACAATTTAATGCATTCCCAACATTAGTTAACTCGAGATCATGCATCATGTAATTTATCTCATGTAGCCTCAAATACTGAGGCCCATATACAAAAAATCTTCCCCCATGGATAAAAAATTCTCCAATCCTGATACATAATGAATATATGTAAATGTTGTAACAATTTCTTAGATCCAACAAAATCAATTCCAGTGCCGATGTCAATCTCTTTTTAAACTCATAAAAGTATGAATAACATGAATTTGTCCACAAGTACAATGCAACCTTATTAGTCATCCCCATTAGTGGAACTACTCAGTGTAAAATTTATTATATTAAGAACATTTAGTATCCAAACATCCGTAGAAATATCCATACCTCAAACGCATTTTTTGAATGCTCCCATGAAACTACTGCTCTCCCGTTTTCTATACATCTGGTGATAATCTTGTCTATGAGTTAACATGACCTAGGAAGAGAATCTGGTCTCTCAAAATGTTTAATTGTGAGATCATATCATATAATTGATCCTCTATCATTTTACTCAGAATGATCTCAATTAGGGTGGCATGGTCGCATCGAGTATGAATGTACACCAAGATATTGTTCATGAAACTACGATAAATGAATCCTTGTATGGATGGAACACACGGTTCATTATTTCCATGATAACTAAAGGCACATTAATGAGACAAAAATACATAACCACATAGATTTATAGACCATATCTACTCTAAAATGATGTATGATGTATATCTCATGGTCTAATGTACAACTTATGACAACCTGATCTTTCATCAATCTTCAAGAGCACTTGGGCTCCTTAAAGATGATCAAAGAGATCAATAATCCTCAGTATGGGATATTGGTTCTCAAACATCAATTGGTTCATCTTCCAATAATCCACCCAATGTCTGAGGGTATCATTCAACTTCTTTAAAAAAAATGTTTAGGTGAACCCCAAGGAGAAGTTCTTGGTCTGATGGAAACAATTCCATGTAACTCGTCTAATGGATTATTGAGCTCGTGTAACATTGTTTTAGCAAACCTTTAAGGAGGAATTGACCCTAGAGCCCATGCTTGCATAATATCAATAATGAAATATACCTCTTACACCCGAGGTAAACCTGAAAAGTCATCTGGAAAGACATTCCTAAAATGATCCACCAGTGGAATAAATTCAATATGTGATGTTCCCTGGTCATCCAGATATATATTAGCAATCTAGGTTGCAATTGAACCAAACCCATGATGCTAAGGTCAAGTTATACTCACCAGGAAATCCAATTCTCCATTTGTTAGAGAATATATTCCCTCTGGTGTGGTGAAATTCACCCTATGTTGATAGTAGTTGAAAATATCTTGAAAAGATACTAACTAGTCCACTCTATGAATGGCATCAAAGCCTGTCATCTCCAACTCGTAGAGGTCCCATAAAAATTTACACTAACCAACCTCAAGAGGGCACACCTTGGACTCACATACACTATCCTTCGTAATCCCCAAAAGAGTTTCTAGCATCATAAATTCTGCACAAGTAAAGATACAGATCCCAAGTCTCAATACAACATAAAAAAATATAAATCTAGGTGAAGGACTTGTATCAAAAATAGAAGAAGCTAAAACCGAGGAAACTACAATCATACCTCTAAATGTAGAAGGTCTAGGATCCTGTAATTACTGGGCCTGATCCAATATAAATGTATGAGCTATACTGTGGCCCAATGAACCTACCTAAAAACCCTGAGCTAATCTGCCCAATAGTCTCTGAAAACCTATAGCATGGCTACCATGGAAATAACCACATACTCTGCCTACATGTCTTGAAGAAATCCAGTTCCCAGACTGGTGGAAATTGGTGGTCCTTCTCACAAATGTAGATTTAGAATAAAACCCATATCAGTCGCTACTGGTGAAAACATTAGACATAAATGCTGAATATGACCCATCTGGCTACAAGCTTGGAACTCTACAAGAATTCTTGGGCAATGTTGTCTTGTATACCAACTCTTCTCACACTCGTAGTGAACCACCTCACTACCTGAAAAAAATAGTACAGATACTGAAATAACTACATGAAGGATCTCTGTGGAACTTTTTCCTATCATATGAAGAACTACAAATGTTGAATACTGAACTGCCCTAGCTCATATCTTCAAAATCCCAAAGATTTCAATTATTAATCATCACCTCATTCACTATTTCTTTCACTAAAATATTCCTAAAGACATTCACCTATGATCTGATACCATACGTATGACAATCCTCAAAACTCCTAGCCAAATTTAAGTCATCACATCGTAGAATAGGTTCAATGTACATGGGCTCCATAAAATGGGAGGAGTAATCCATCACTAAAAGAGCTCCCTGCTTCAAATGCATGAACTCTCAACCTCGATCGGCCCTCAATGTCTATAGGATAAAAGTAGTCATAGAAGGTCCTCTAAAACGTTTCCCAATCCATATCCCCATGAGGTCCTGCCTGGGAGATAATGTCTCTCCATATCTTAGAGGAATCACATAACATGTACATGGAGAGCTTTATGCTCCTATTAGGAGGCGTCTCATGTTTCTTAAAGATAGTAATCCGAATATCCATCCATGAATCTATAGCCTATGGTCCTCCATCTCTAGTAAACGTTGGATGATGTTGTAGTTGGAAAACCCATGTTATATCATCCCTAGATAGGGAAGGATGTGGTGATCCCTAGAAATTCTATAATATTCTCAAGAATCCCTCACAAATTTTTTTATCAACACCTACATATGGTATAACAGCTGGTGCCAAAACGAGCACCATGGGAGGATATACTAGTATTCCTTGATCTACCATTTCTTATGTCTTATCATTTCCTTATATCTATAGTACAAATAGAGTACGTCTTGGTGGAATGACTCGGCAAGGTCAAGTACAAAACTCAGTACATGATTATCAAGGACAACAACATAGAAGTGCAAGAAATCAAGAGGGGAATAAATATTCTTGTTTTAGAAAAATAAGGTTACACGACATGTAGAACCAATACACATCATGTTTCCTTATATTTCAATATGGAGTGTACCTCTTCCTAACTCAGTCATGTAACCCCCATACACACGGTGTGTTCCTCCTGAGATACATCATGTACATGAATTTTCCCTCCTACCTAGGTTCCTCTACACGAAACTAACTATCCTATTCACTCTTGGGTAACAATACATGGTGTGTTCACCCTATACCCAATGTGTACTAGATGATCCATCCACCCATGTCATTGGTCACACGACCATGTACATGATTTATAACTACATGGTGTGTTCAATCTTGACATTTCATATAAAACCTAAGTTTCATCCACCTGTGTAATTGGTCACACAGCCAGATACACGATCCATTACAACACGGTGTGTATAACCCCAACATGTCATGTTCTACTGAATACTTCCCAGCCCCGTGTCTTTTCTCATAAAATCTGTCACATGGTCAAGCACTATATGGCATGTACATATGGTACATGGTTTGTACATAGGAAAAGTTATTTCATCCAAGATAGATAAACATCAGGCATGTGCTCATAACATCACATGTTGTGTTGTCTTGGTTTTCAGATAGTAGGCCTCCGAAACTCCTATTAAACCCCTCCAAACATGGAAATTTTACCATGACATGAAATATTACTTCCCATGGGGACCCATAGTCCTGCTAATAGATGTTTTGAATCCTTATTCGCATCATAACATGGTAAAATTCAATTTATAGTTGAAACATAATACACCAAATTAGGATCTAAGAGGGCCTATAACACCTCAGGGATCAAAGTTTGGCATCAGAAAAAATGACAATTTAAAATTTCAAATTCTGTATCACAATAGAATTTATTATATCATTGAATTTATCAAAATAGCATAAAAATATTGCAAAACATCTATCACAACAAAACGTAATCAGTAATGAACCCAAAATGGCATGAAAAAATTTATAACATGTGATCTTTATCATGTTCATATATGATGCATGAGATGGAATACGCTCATATCATCGAGATAAAACAGAAATAGATCCATAATAATAATAATGATCGTAGTGAAAAACAAGTGAATCACCCGATAGTGAAATCAAATGAGCTTTAACAAAATAAAAACCAAAAAAATTACAATATTTGATGTAAATTGGCTTTTCCCTGTACACTGGTCAACTACTCCCAGGAACAACTTATTTCCAACAACTAATTCATTATTATCCCTATTAATAAGATCAAATTTTATGAAAAAATAGAAAAGAAACACTTTTTATACCACATTATAATTTTCCAGTTCAGGGTTCCACCAAATGGTGACTCGTACCTGGTTGCTCACATGGCCTCATGAAAATTTATTCAAAATGCCAGAGGCCTCCAACTAGAAGTGAGGGGCTTGGGTGGGTTATTATGAAAACTATGTCCCCATTGGAATAATAACACATAGGAAACAATATAGTAAAAAATAGGGAATGTAGAAATACCATATAGAATAAGTAAACAGTAGAAGACAGATAGTAGAAACAGCTACTACATATAGAAATAAATATTGCATTTCACTTGTATTTATGAAATAAGAAAAACACGTCAAAATTCTAGAAACACAATACTGAAACCAAAGTTCAGAAATTAGTAAACTCCAAAAACATCTCACGCCACTTCGTGGTCTCATGATATCTAGCTCTATCAGCAATCAAGTACCTGATGAAGAAGGGTGTTTACCCAAATCTATAAATGAAACCGTATATCCAATTTGGGGACAAAAGAAATGTAACACCCCCGAGATTTTATGAAAAATATTCTTTTTAATTTCATTAATGTATTGTGTTTTACGCTACACCAAAAGGAGCTTGCACAACATGAATCATTGACTTTCCTTACATTACACCCAATCGCGACCTTGTTTGATAGCGTGTGTAGTACGCAATACCGAGTTTCACTAAACAACAATATGCTATTAAAATATTATTAAAACTTACCATTATGAATAGTAATAACCACTTTTTGAAATTTTTTAAATTTTAGTTTTCAAATTGGACTTCATTTTTGGATTCGGAATATCAAAATTAGCTTAGAGTGAAATTTTGGTACTCTTCGGATAACTTTCATTTTCTGATGAATAGTGAAAATTACTAAATTTTAATTAATAACAACCTTTTTAATCAAAATGATTAATAGTGATAAATTATTAATTTGAGTGGTTTTAAAGTATATTTAGAATATATTTTTACAATTTAATACATTTTTGGTCATTAGATGTAATATCACATTTAAACCAGACATAAACAAATGTCAATCTTTTGATAGTTATTATCTCTTAAAAACACGCTATTTGTTTTGACAAGGAGATTTAATTTTTAAATTAATTAATGAAACTGATATTTTTTGAATTTGGTAAAATAGAAATCATTTTTGAATTCATAATATCAAATATAGCTTAGGCATAATTTTTGGTTTCTTTCTGGAAATTTCATTTTTTGATGAATAGTGAAACAACTAAATGGTAGTTAAAAAAATGAATTTTTCATAAAACGTAATTTCACCGCTTCTGTGAGTGGAATTTCAAAATTCCAAGAGACATGGTTGATTTCAGTAAGTAATTTCTGGTTCAATGAGATGAAAATAATTTTTGGTGAATCGTAACTTTTTACTTTTTTTACCACAATTAAAAGTAAATAGGGTAATTAAGGGTACAAATGATATTATTATTACCTTAAAACATGTCCTAATTCTATTTTATAAGTATACTTCGACCAAAAACAACCTTAGGAATAATATATGACCATTTAGGCCCACATGGATTTGATTAGGACATTTATTATTAAATTATTTAAAGAAGGTTTAAAATAGTTAAAATCAAAGTTTAATAAGAAAATAATTTTTATTATAGGGTTATACATTAGATAAATTCGACTATAAATATTCATTAGAAATCTAAAAAGATTTCATACATAAGGATATTTTATTTGTAATTTTTGGACATTATATAATTTAATTTATTTATGACACAGAGATGATGCAGTAATTATCTTATTAATGAAATATTGACATAATTTATGTTATAATTTCCCAAATAAATGTAATTTGAGATTTTTTATGAATTCCAATAATTTTATAGGTTAATAGGACATGTTAGAATTGATTTGATTACCTTTTTTCGAAATAATCATTATTTTATGATTTTAACAAAAATTAATTACTAAATAGTGTCAAAATTGGCATAAAATGGTTTTTAAAAAAAATATTATATTATTGATTGTTATTTTATTCCTAAAAATCTAAGGTTCGGAAAAGATACTTATATCACGATAGGTGTATCATTAATGGACCACTTGGATGTTTCTTGGATGTATATGGTTTGTTTATTAACTATATAATATAAAAATACAAAGTGACATGGCAAATGTCAATCTAATTAACTAAGAGTTAAAACTAAAAGATAAGGTTAATATAATGACCTAAACATGTCTAAATTCTATTGGATGAGATTATTTCGACCCATCTCCACCTTATCTTATAAATAAATCAATTTGGATCAATTTAAAACCGAATTTGGATTTATAATAAAATAATGTTTTTCGTTATTCCAAAGGTGCCCCTCTCCTCCCTTATAAAAGGGAACCTCCTCCCTCTCTTCCTCACACCACATTGAGCCTTCATGCTCGGACAAACCCTGAACAATTCCCTTCTTCACTTCCCTAGAAACATCCTAGAGGTATTGGTCTTCTTCAAATACCAATTTTAGTGCCGTTAGAGGATGACTCAAAGAGGTGCTTCAAAGAAGAGGTAATGTCTGTTACCGATTCTTTCATCTTTATTTATTCTTCCACTTCTGATTCTTAGGTTGTTTAATTATGAAGTAATAACATAAGTATCACTAATATACTGATATGTTATTATATGTATGAACCAACCATATTTCACCATCTATCCATCTTACAGAAAACGAAATCACCGCGCGTGCGTACGTAAAGAATACCGTCTCCACACCGTGGTGTAATCTATTTTCCACCACCACCTTACTTGGATGGGTATAATGGTGTACATAATAACTATATATGATTATTGTAAAGTGATTTTGATTCTGAAATAGTATACATACACTCCAATAAAATTCGATGATCATGAGAACGATATCATCGCTCGTGCGTACTTACGGACTACCGTCTCCACGACGCGATGAGATTCAGTCTCCACGTTAACCATTCATGAATGATTATAAAGTATATATAAAATGTAATCATGAAATATATGACATAATAATGATACTGGATTTATGTGTATATCTATGTATGTCATCTACATAATTCCATTCAACTCAATAAGAAAAAGAAAACAGCGTTCATGTGTACGTACGATCTGCCATCTCCATGAACGGTGTATTTCTTTCCATTTACTAATCTATTATATATATATATATATATATATATTCTGAATATATATTATATATAAATAATGTTTTATATTCTGGAATTAATTAATCATGTTCTAAGTAATCATATGAATAATTACAAGTCAAAACACGGACGACAAATGAAACGATTTTACCCAAAACGCTCTTTAACATGGAATTTACAAAAGAATGGGTAATATAAAGCCATAAGTGAACCATATATGATATAATAACAATGAGTATGATTCTGGAATAAGTCAATAACATTATTTAAATCATTATACTGGAGGTTCGGACACTTACGAAGCATATCGGACCTAAGGTAAGGGATAAATTTTCAATCTCATTTTTATCCGAGATTGCTTATACGTAAGTATTTGATGGGGTTACGTTTACCATCCATGACCATGTTTTCTAAAAATGCATTCATAAAATGTTTACCATTCTTACATGGATGTTTAAAGTCATTTGTACCCTTTATTTACTTTTTACCACATTGTATGAATGGAATATTTCCTTTGGTTACCATATAAGGTACTTTTTGACTTTTCCGACAAAAGTACGAGAAGAATGTTATTTTTAACTTATACGGCGTGAAAGGATTTTTACGGTTTCATAACGCATCATTTTCAAGAAGCTTCCTCTACAAGATTACATGATTATTTTCAACAAAACCCTTATCTTTTAAAATTTCATGGAATTTTGTGAAAAGAAAATGATTTTAAAGAAGAAATGATATTTTCCTCAAGAATTCATTTCAAGTGTTCTGTCAAAACAATTTTACATCTAAGATGACATTATTTCATATGTGTATGTTTCAAGTAAAATGTCTCTATGATTTAAATGGTTTCAATTTTCTTATGGTGAAATGATATCAATTGTTTATAGATTATGTTATGATGGCATGATGTTTAAGAATCCCATTTTATTTCATGGGTTATGCTATGATATATGATTTATGATTTTGTGGCACACGAAAGAATTATTTCATTATGAAATGGGTGGGACCTATATCTCCCTCCAATGCATTGGGTAACGATTTTAGATCTCATGAGATAGACATGGCTGGAACAGTAAGTTAATCTGGTTCAGTGTTACAGGACTGAAACGAGGAGTGAACTCTATTCAGAATGGGAATTTGTCCACTATGATGGTCTTGGCAGCAATGCCTTGGCTACTATGGAAATCATTACATGTGTTTAATGGATGCCACAATTACATGTTTTATTCCCATGCTATTTTATCATTCTTAATGTTTCTTTATGATCTATGCCTTACATACTTCCATGTTTTATGTCATTGCTCAAGCTTTTGATGTTTAATCATTATGTTCATGTTTTTAAGTTCAAATGTATATAGTATGTTTTATTTTATCCATTCTTACCCTTACTGAGCATTTGAGCTCACCTTTTTTATGTTTTCTTTTCCTCAGGATATAAAGAAAGGTTTTAGGTAAGAAAAAAAAGGGGAAGATCTTTGTGGGAGATGTTGAAGATCTTTCACCACGATTAGAAGATTTTATTCCGAGTTTTCCAAAGACACTAAACTATTACGGTCCTTGTGTGTCTATTTTTGTTATGTATTATGTATTCCGCAAAAGTAATGTAATGTCCATGTACCTCAAGCTTCGGGTCTCTACAGTTGGTATCAAAGGAAAGGTTTATTCAACCTTTGGAAACTATGATGCGAAAACGTTAGTGAGATCCCTAGAGATACCTCTAAGGTATGTCTAGGTATGTCCCTAAGGATAAGTATACGTATAGGATATAGTCCTAGAAATACGGTAACGATCTTAGAATTTAACCTAAGATGTTAGATATTGAGGGTGCTCCCCCTTTACTATGTTGTTTTCCCTAGCATGATTTTTGCCTCTCACACTATTCTTTTTGGGTTTTAGAAAATCGCTGGAAATAGGAAGATTCATGATAATGGAGGATATGATGGACAATGGAATGATATTCTTCATGAGAAACCAAATGAAATAGGATTTGGAAGTCCAAATATTGTTATTATGCCTAATCAGCAATTTCATAATATGATCAATAATCTCAACATTGGTATGTTTCCCGACTCAGATAATAAGAGAATGATGGAGGTTCATAATGATCATAGAGGAAAGAATGTTTAATTTCCCTCATGTAAACCATGTGGGAAGAGGCATCAGGGAGATTGTTTCAAGGGAACTGGAAGATGCTTTGGGTGTGGAAAAAAAGGACACAAAGCCTGTAAGTGCAATAGAAAAGGTTCATTTAACACCATGGTTGAGGATAATGGTATTGCTACGACATCAACAATGATTAGATGTTTTAAATGTGGAATGTATGGGCATTATGCAAACCAATGCCCTAGGGGAAAATCTGATGAAGAGAATCAGCATGGTCATACGGGTAGTATTTATGTGGATGATGATGAAGAGACTACAAATGAATGATGATATGAAATAAATGATGAATCTCAGCTAGTGGTTTAAGAAGTTAGTGGAATGATCATATGTTTATAAAGATTAATGTATGGTACTATGGAAGAAAGAATCATCTAAGTATTGTAACACTATTGTTATTCCTAAAGTATATGAAATTATATGTTGAATGGTACCGGTAACCATGGAAGGTTATTCAGATATTTTTGGAAAGTAGATGATATGTGCATAATGAAGGGATAAGATGATAATGAGATATTTGATTGTATTCGTGATCTCATGACGGATATAAGGAGAAGGTTATATCATGGTTTGAGTATATAGAATTTTTGTATTTTGATATGTGGAAAGAGTTAACTTTTGACAGCATTCACTTTTTCACTAAGGTTTAATGGATATTCAATTTTCAATAGAATACATGATTAAGGTATTCACATGATTGGAAGGTGACCAACAAGATAATGGGGGATAAATGATGGTTGGTTTATGACATTTCAAGTAATCGTTTTCTTTATACAATGAGCTTGGACCGAAGTATTTTAGATAAAGATTGGAATGTATTATGTTGGAAGTAAGATAGTATTGTTTACGTATAGAAGTTTTTTTCAATATTATTGATGGGATGTTATATTAATATAGGTTTAGAAAAAGGACAACCTGTAGGACGGGCGACAACCCATCGCGTCGGACACGGATGTGGGAATCGAACCCACAACTGAAGTGCGACTGGCCATTATCCCCTACCACTGGCCTACAGGAAGTCTCTGTTTAGTAGAAATTATTTTTATTATATTATGTAGTATGATATATAAAGTATAAGTCCATTTTAGGAACCATATATGATTAATCTCACTATAGATGTACTTATGTATTTTTTGATAACTTTTCTAACCTTTTGTTTGAGACAGATGGAATGACCCATCATTCTATCACATGATCTGGTAACAAATCACGAGTGACAAATTAAACTTCAATTCTTTATGAGATGAAGTGGAAATTCTCCAAAGAACGTCCAATGGTGATACTATACCAAAATCACAAAAGTATTTCTTCTAATTCCAATTTCATCAACTTTAGGGAAATGATCTTCAAAACCAAAAATGTTGTCCTAGTGCTCTTATATCTGATGAATCTGATGGTACCTTAGATCATCACAAATTTATTGCTTTGTGATTGTTCGCTTTTTCATAGCCATGTTCTCTACCACTCTCCATCAGAACATGATGGTTAAATTTCTCTTCCATATCCATATTTTCACCTATGTGGAAACCCAGTGATTAGTTTATTTGGGTAAATGTTACGTTTCATACTTTTGTTTTTAAAGATTGGTTTTGGTATTCCTTTTACGATGTGGGTTTCTATTAAAGAAACTTTTGAGTAGTAAACCATTTACAACCCCGACGAATTTCAAGGGAGAAATTCATTTTAAGGGGGGTAGAATGTAACACCCCGAGATTATATGAAAAATATTCTTTTTGATTTCATTAATGTCTTGTGTTGTACGATAAACCAAAAGGAGCTTTCACAAACCACATCATTGACTTACCTTGCATTACACGCAATCGCGACCTTTCTCGATAGCATGTGTATTATGCAATACCGAGTTTCATTAAACAACGATATGTTATTAAAATATTATTAAAACTAGCCGTTATGAATAGTAATAACCACTTTTTTAAATTTTGTAAATTTTTGTTTTCAAAATGGACTTCATTTTTGGATTAAGAATATCGAAATTAGCTTAGGGTGAAATTTTGGTACTTTTCAGATAACTTTCATTTTCTGATGAATAGTGAAAATTACTAAATTTTTATTAAAAACAACCTTTTTAATCGAAATAAATAATAGTGATAAATTATTAATTTGAGTGGTTTTAAATTATATTTAGAATATATTTTTACAATTTAATACAATGTTGGTCATTGGATGTAATTTCACATTTAAACCAGACATAAACAAATGTCAATCTTTTGATAGTTATTATCTCTTAAAAACACGCTATTGTTTTGAGGATGGGATTTAATTTTTAAATTAATTAATGCAAATGATATTTTTTTAATTTGGTAAAATAGACATCATTTTTGAATTCAAAATATCAAATATAGCTTAGGTCTAATTTTTGGTATTTTTCTGTAAAACATTCATTTTTTTATGAATAGTGAAACCACTATGTGGTAGTTAAAAAAATGAATTTTTTATAAAACATAATTTTAATGCTTCTGTGAGTGGAATTTCAGAAATCCGAGAGACACGGTTGATGTCAGTAAGTAAAATCTGGTTCAATGAGATGAAAATAATTTTTGGTGAACAGTAACTTTTTACATTTTTTTACCACGGTTAAAAGTAAATAGGGTAATTAAGGGTACAAATGATATTATTATTACCCTAACACAAGTCCTAATTCTATTGGATAAGTGTAATTAGACCAAAAAAACCCTTAGGAATACAATATGACCATTTAGTCCCACTTGGATTAGATTAGGACATTTATTATTAATTTATTTAAAGAAGGTTTAAAATAGTTAAAATCAATTTTAAATAAGAAAATCATTTTTAATATAGGGTTATACATAAGAGAAATTCGACTATAAATATTAATTATAAAGATAAAAAGATTTCCTACATAATTATATTTTATTTGGAATTTTTAGACATTAAATAATTTAATTTATTTATGACAAAAAGATGATGCAGTAATTATCTTATTAATGAAATATTGACATAATTGATGTTATAAATACCCAAATAAATGTTATTTGAGACTTTTTTTGAATTAAAATAATTTTATAGGATAATAGGAAATGTTAATAGTGATTTAATTAACGTTTTTTGAAATAATCATTCTGTTATTATTTTCACAAAAATCATTTTAAATAGTGTCAAAATTGATATAAAATAGTTTATAAAAATTATATTATATTATTGATTGTTATTTTATTCCTAAAAATCTAAGGTTCGGCCAAGATACTTATATAATGATAGGTGTATCATTAATTGACCACTTGGGGGTCTCTTGGATGTATATGGTATGTTTATTAACTATATAATATAAAAATACAAAGTGACATGGTAAATGTCAATCTAATTAACTAAGAGTTAAAACTAAAGGATAAGGTTAATATAATGACCTAAACATGTCTAAATTATATTGTATGAGATTATTCCGACCCATCCCCACCTTATCTTCGAAATAAATCAATTTGGAGCTATTTAAAACCGAATTTGGCTTTATAATAAAATAATATTTTTTGTTATTCCAAAGGTGCCCCTCTCCTCCCTTATAAAAGGGCATCTCCTCCCTCTCTTCCTCACACCGCTTTGTGCCTTCAATATCGTCCAACCCCTGCCAAATTATCTTCTGCACTTCCCTATAAACATCCTAGAGGTCCTGGTCCTCTTCAAAGACCAATTTTAGTGCCCTATGAGGAAGACTCAAAGAGGCACTTCAAAGAAAAGGTAATGTCCGTTACAGATTCTTTCATCTTTATTTATTATTCCACTTCTTATTCTTAGGTTGTTTCATTATGAAATAATAACATAAGTATCACTAAAATACTGATATGTTATTATAAGTATGAGAAATTCTTATTTCACCATCTATCCATCCTACGGAAAACGAAATCACCGCGCGTGCGTACGTGCAGAATACCGTCTCCACACCGTGCTGTAATCTATTTTCCACAACCACCTTACTTGGATGGGTATAATGGTGTAAATAATAACTATATATGATTACTGTAAAGTGATATTTATTCTGAAATAGTATACATACACTCCAATACAATTCCACGATCATGAGAACGATATCATCACTCGTGCGTACGTACGGACTACCGTCTCCACGACGCAATGAGATTCATTCTCCACGTTAACCATTCATGAATGATTATAAAGAATATATAATATGTAATTATGAAATATATGAAATAATAATGATACTGTATTTATGTGTATATATATTTATGTCATCTACTTAATTCCATTCAACTCAATAAGGAAAGGAAAAAAGCATTCATGCGTACGTACGGTCTGCCGTCTCTATGAACGGTGTATTTCATTCCATTTACTGATCAATTATATATATATATATTATGAATATATATTATATATAAATCATGTTTTATATTATGTAATTAAGTAATCATGATCTAAGTAATCATATGAATAATTACAAGTCAAAACACGGATGACAAATGAAACGATTTTACCCAAAACGCTCTTTAACATGGAATTTACAAAAGAATGGATAATATAAAGTCATAAGTGAATCATATATGATATCATAACAATGAGTATGATTCTGGAATAAGTCAATGACATTATTTAAATCATTATACAGGAGGTTCAGTCACTTACGAAGCATATCAGACCTAAGGTAAGGGATAGATTTTCAATCTCATTTTTATCCGAGATTGCTTATACGTTAGTATTTACTGGGGTTACGTTTATCATCCATGACCATGTTTTCTAAAAATGCTTTCATAAAATGTTTACCATTCATCCATGGATTTTTAAAGTCATTTTTACCCTTTATTGACTTTTTACCACTTTGTATGAATGGAATGTTTCCTTTGGTTACCATATAAGGTACTTTTTGACTTTTCCGACAAAAGTACGAGGAGAATGTTATTTTTAACTTATACGGCACGAACTGATTTTTATGGTTTCATAACGCCTCATTTTCAAGAAGCATCCTCTACAAGATTGCATGATTATTTTCAAAAAAACCATTATCTTTTAAAATTTCATGGAATTTTGAGAAAAGAAAATGATTTTAAAGAACAAAGGATATTTTCCTCAAGAATTCATTTCAAGTGTTTTGTCAAAACTATTTTCCATCTAAGATGACATTATTTCATATGTGTATGTTTCAAGTAAAATGTCTCTATGATTTAAATGGTTTCAATTTTCTTATGATGGAATGATATCAATTGTTTATGGATTATGTTATGATGGCGTGATGTTTAAGAATCCAATTTTATTTCATGGGTTATGCTATGATATATGATTTATGATTTTGTGGAACATGAAAGAATGATTTCATTATGATATGGGTGGGACCTATATCTCCATCCAATGCATTGGGTAAAGATTTTATATCTCATGATATATACATGGTTGGAATGGTATGTTAATCTGGATCAGTGTTACAGGACTGAAACGAGGAGTGAACTCGATTCAGAATGGGACTTTGTCCACTAAGATGGTCTTGGTTGCAATGCCTTTGCTACTATAGAAATAATTAAATGTGTTTAATGGATTCCAAAATTACATGTTTTATTCCCTTGCTATTTTATCATTATTAATGTTTCTTTATGATCTATGCCATACGTACTACCATGTTTTATGTCATTGCTCAATCTTTTGATGTTTAAACATTTTGTTCATGTTTTTAAGTTCAATTGTATATAGTATGTTTTATTTTATACATGCTTACCCTTACTGAGCATTTGATCTCACCCTTTTTATGTTTTATTTTTCCCAGGATATAAAGAATGGTTTTAGGTAAGAAAAAAAAGGGGAAGATCTTTATGGGAGATGTTGAAGATCTTTCACCATGATTAGAAGATTTTATTCCGAGTTTCCAAAGACACTAAACTATTACGGTCCTTTTGTGTCTATTTTTGTAATGTATTAAGTATTCCGCAAATGTAATTTAATGTCCATGTACGTCAAGCTTCGGGTCTCTACAAGAAAGACCCAAACTTTGTGTGAGATGAATCCTAGTAGGAAAAAACAAAATATATGTGCCAAAAATTTAGTGAATATTTATATAGTAGGAAATAAGATGAATTGAATCAATAAACTAAAAAGTACTAAATTTTTTAAAAAACCCCAGTTTTTTATTATACTCTTTTAAATTTATTAATTATTCAGTCATTGAGTAGTGTAACCATAGTATCTTGGATAATCACTATATCCATTATATATTTTTAAAAACAAATTTCTTAAAAGACTATCTAAAAAATCAAATAAAACCAATTCCAAGCTTGTGATTCGGCTTTGAAGAATAATCACAATCGTAAAATCATTCAAAAAACCTCTAGGAATGTTCAAAAATTCTAAACCCTTGTATTTTAACATATAATCTATTCAATAAAAAATAATGACCCTCTGTGAAATATCACATAGTACAACCCCTTTGGTCTCACTTAGCACTAATTAATTACAAATGACCACCAAAATAGCTCTCATGGTAAATACCCCCTCAGTCTTCATTGAAAAAATAAAATGTAATAACCCCTGGAGTCTCTCATAGTAAATTCCATATGATTTATAATATATTTAATAAAAACCCTCTTGGTTGCTCTAATAGTCTAACAACTCTATTCAATTACCCCATAGAATCTCTCACAGTCAAAACCTAAGGTCAATCAAAATAATAATTCCTAATTAAATGACCTTACCATGGGAATCACTCATAGTCAATTCCCCTTTTCCATAATTTAATAATAAAAAACACATAAATCTCATTTAAACAACAACTACATCCTAACAACACTAGGTGTAAGATCCCAGATCTTGAAAAGTTATGTATTCATTTTTGTTTTGTTTTGAATCCCACGTTTTTGGATAATTATGTTATTAACCTAGTCCTAGAGGTGGCTCGAGGGTGTTACAAGGGTTCGAGACATGAAAAGTTTAGAAAAAGGGGGTTTTCTATATATGATACACAGTCTGCGCATGGATAGTTCTATCCAGGAAGATAGCCCAGAAAACCGTCCAGAATATGTTTTTTTGGACAGTGACCACTACACGCATTGTGCACGGTTAGAAAAACCGTGTCGGTAAACCATGTGAAGGGGTTCTTTTGGGATAGAATCATCTACCCATTTTTCACACAGTTTGGAAAACAGTCTTGGTAAACTATGAGGCCCGTAAAACTTTTAAAAATTAAAAATTTTCAACCCCAATATTTTTAACCCCAACTCGGGATTTCCTCTGACTTCACCATTCTTCACCCTTGGAATGAACCAAACCACCCATGGGCTCCAAGATATCAATTTCCCCTCTTAGTAAGGAGTTTTTGGGGCCATTGGTTGCAGATCGAAGCACTGGGTATGGCAAATCACATCCTTGCTTATATTTTGAGTATAGGGTTTGTATCTTCTTCTCATTTCTTTCTGATTATCTAAAACCCTACTCTTTGGGAGAGATTTGTGTTCAAGCTTAAAAGGTTGGTTGATGTGTAATATAAGGTCTTGATTAAGATTGTGTTAAACCACAAAATTGAGTTAGGTGGTCTACAAGTCATATATCATGGGTTATTTGTGGATTTGTGAATGTGTGGCTTTGTTCTTGGGTGTCTCTTGATAGGTTTTGATCACCCATGGATTTTTTTGGTGAAATGGTTACTAAAAAGGTAAATAGGGAACCTCACGATCCCTATAGGATTTGAAAATGTGATGATACAAATTAAGGGCCACCCATGGGGTGATCCAACTCTCTTGAACCAAGGGATTTGTAAAGAAGAAGTGAGATAGTTGTGTAATCATGTAATTAAATTCATAAACGTGTTGAGGTGACTTTTTGTGTAGGTTTATAAGCTAGGTGATGAAAATAGGTTCGATAATAACCTTGGGGGTATTGGTTTAATATGTAGAAGAGATTAAATACCATAAATGAATGGGTTATGAGCATGGTAATGAAAAAGCCTATTGATATAGGCCCAATGAATAATGTCTTACTCATATAATCATAATAAAAAGGAATTGTTATAAATGGATAAATGATGTGTAATGTGGTAAAAGTTCTAATCGGTTAAGGCATGGTGTTAACCATCATGTTATTTTTATGGTTTATTCTTGACTTGGGAAATGGTTGTGAAGTTGTGTGAATGGTTAATGGTTACATATATGTATAGAATATGCACATAGCATGGTAGTGTGAGATATTGACTGAGGTTCTATGACCATAGGTCGAGTTGGATTGAGGATCAAAACTCCACCCCTAATGCATGAGGTAAGGATAAGAATTATTCTCTTTTACATTATCAGTTTTATCCACATAGACTGAGGCTCCGAGGTGGGGTTATGGTTGACCTGAGGAAGTAGTTCCTAGTGAGATAGGATAACATTGTGTTTTTTCTCATGCATATAATTGTGTATATTGAACACATGTAACTTGTTTTTGTGATGAACCCATGATAAATGTGTTGGAAATTATAGGTAATGGTAAATGGGATAAAATTTTATGTTACGAAAAAGTTAATCAATGTTTGTAATGAACCTAAACTGGCTAAGGGCACTTAACGTTTTCTTTGTAATTTTTTTATTCCATTTTTTCATGAAAAATTGTGTATACCAGATGTTTTTTAGACACCAATGGAGGTGGACTACTGATTTATACTCACACACTACTTGTGCCACCATTTGGTACCCATGAAGACATCATGTTTCCAGGTCAGGACAAGGGCAAGCGATCTTTATAGATAGTTAGGATGGCATGAGTGTACATGGAGGAGGACCTAGACTTGTTGGGGTGGCCCTTTTGGGGATTTTCCATTTTCACATTATTTTGGGTTTTGTTCACATTCTCACTTGTAGAATAACGTGGCATATTTACTGTTGTACTTGGTTGTATCCCATTTGGGGAATTATTTTTATCAATTCTAATGTATTATTTGTTATAATTATGCAATTATGATTATCCCTTGTTTTGGATTACTCTGATTAAAAGGGGGTATAGTCTCCTCAATTGACTATTTGGACCCCCATTACTAGTTGGAAACCTTTGGCGTATGGGGAGGCGCACTTAAGCTCATGTAACAATGTAGATCAGAGCACTGGTTTAGTGGATCTCATGTCGAGGATGTCACACTAAGAATAGAAAAAAAATCTTCCTAACATGATCTCTAGGCCCAATAGCCATAATCAATAAAACATAGAAAACACACCCATAAAAAATTAATAAACCATATTCATAATAAATAACCCTTTATCAATCAATCAAATCAAGTATGGAACTAAACATGGTTAAATTCCTAAACATGAAATACCATAAACTGGGGTATTCATCACCTTTAGCATATATAATCTATATACAACTAAAGAAATTCACAAACCACCTACCTTGATGTTTTTCAATGAACACCCTTGAACATCGCCCCTTGAATCATCCTAGAATGATGTAGATATAAAAAATGATAAATATATTCAACCTTAAATAACCCATGAGTGCAGAGGAATCAAGAAGAGAGGATCATGAAGAAGGAACAACTCAATGATGGGATTCCATCGCACCCATAAGAAATTAAATCGAACCATGGATGGAGAAATAGTGAATCGAACATTGATCGTCAGTCCTGATCACTCCTTGATGAACCAAGGATAGTATAAGGGAATTCTAGAAATGATACGTGACCCCACTCTGACTCATCAATTAAAAATAAAATTACAAAGTTTGTTCATTTAATGTACACACCATGAAAACTCTCAACCGGATCCTGCTTTATGCAAACAACTAGGTCACCGACATGCCCATGTACTTGGTCATTACACACACAGTTCATGTCTAGTCCTAAAAACATGGTACACAATGCATACTCAAAAGAACACAAGGTATACATAGAAAATTTCCAAATAATCCTTTTTTAACTTGGTAACGTACACCTATCAAAAATGGTCATGTAACAACGCTACAGACGACCTGTTCCTCTTATGACACAACGTGCACTTGAATTTTCCCTCCTGCTCGAGTTCCTCTACACGGATAAACCACATATTTATATCCTAGGTGACACTACATGACATGTTCACCCTACATCGGGTGTGTTCCACTTATTTTCCAACCGCCCGTGTTGTTAGTCACACGGTTGGAGACATGGTCCACTCTACATGGCACTGTAGAATGGGACGTAGCATGTAAAACATATGTACTATCCACCTGTATTATTAGTCATAAGGGTTGATACACAGTTCCTTAGAGTATGGCATGTACTCCATGTACTAGGCCCGTTCTTCTCATGATTCCCAACCCCATGTCTCTTCTCACCCTGTCATTCACACAGTCAATCACTACACAACTTGAAGAAACATTACATGGTGTGTACTTAAAATAAGTTATTTCTTCCAGAATAGAAGAACACATTGCATTTCTTCATAACACCACACACTGTGTTTTCTGTGTTTGCAGATAGTATGCCTCTAGAAACTTATTTGGATCCCTAAAAATATTAACTTTTGATCTATGGAATGGGAAATACCAACCCGTGAGAGCCCATACTCCCATGAATCAATGTTTCACATCCATATTAACATAAAAACTTGAAAAATTCAATTAAATTTCATACATGGTCCACCAAATTCCGATCCAAGATGGCCCATAACACCTTAGAGACCAATGTTTGGTGTCAATCCAATTTAAACATTACATAATAGAAACACCCTATCAGGTAGTAGGTATTCTATCAAGGAATCTATCACAACTACTTTCATATATAGCACAAAATATATCATAACAACATCCAATTAGTAATTCACCCTAAATAGAATTACAATAATTCATGGCATGTGATCTCTATAAAGAACATACATGATGCATGGGATGACATACCCTCATCTCATCAATTTTTAACAGAAATAGAACCTCAGTAATTTCAACGACAATACCACCAAACATGTGAATCACCCAAAGATGAAATCAAATCAACTATAACTCTTTAAAAACCAAAAAAGTTAAAATAGTTGATGTAAATTATATTTTTTCTATAAACGGGTGAAATACTCCTAATAATAGCTTATTATGAACTATGTGTTCCTTCTTATCCCTATCTATATGATCCAAATAGTGAGACCAACAAAAAAAAGAACATTCCTTTAATTCCACTTTGAATCCTCACTGATCTAGGGGTCCTCCCAAAGGTTCCTCATACCTAGTTGGTCTCATGGCCTCAAGCGCATTACCTTGAATGATAGAGGCTACTGTCAAGCAGATATTTCATTGGGTGTGATAGTGGGAAAACTATTCCCTCATTGGTAGAAAATCATAGTAGAATAACAATAATAAAAAGTGGATATAGTAATACCATACAACAAAGTGGAAATAAAAGAATGATAATAAATAAACAACTAGACCACATATATAAATGTTTATGTCACATATGACAATGAATGTTCTCAAAAAAGTCACATTTCAAAAATATAGTTCTAAACCAATGATCAATAGAAAACATGTAAAGTCATATAGTATTGAAAGCTTTATCTTGGTCTCATTCTCTCAAGATCTACAAGAATCATGTATCGGATGTAGAATAATGATTTAACTTATCAATACCAACAACCATTTAATCTGTTTGGGATGAAAAACATGACCCAAATAGGGTGTGAGACAAATAATAGCATGAAATCACCAAAATATTTGTTCCTAATAGTCTGGTAATATGTATTATAGGCAATATGAAAAATAAAGTAATAAACCCGGAAGTACTCAAAAGTTAACAATCCTATGGTTTCCAATTATATTAATTTAAATTTATTAATTATTCAAACCATTTTATAATGAAATCCTATGATCTAGAATATGCTCTGTATCCCATGTTAAAAAAGAAAAATAGATGTCTCACAAGATCATTTAACAATCATGTAAGATTGTGTCTAAGTTTTTGATCTTTCTTGGAAAACTCTTCAAAATCAATTAGACATTAACAATAAACCCACTTGTAAATCTCACAAAGTGTAACCCCGTTAGTATCACAAAAACAAAGATTCTATGAGGAAGAAATCACATTCAATTCCCCTTGTGGTCGTTTAACGATTAACTACAAACTCTCTGAGGATGAACTCAATGTCTATTAAACCTATGGTCTCATAACGGTATAAAACAGACAAATTGATGGAGAACTAAACATCACAACCTCATATGTTATCATAATGTAAATATAACAGACACTCTAGGGAATCCCTCACTGTCAATTCCCTGTATGGTCTAACTATGCCAGGTACCCATAGCCCTATGTAATACAATCATTCACAAATGATATCTAGCAGCCCAAGTAACGTCATATACTATAAGGATAAGTAGCTAAAATTCTTAACACATTAATTTAACAAGAATCAATTGATAATAAATTGAGACCCAACAAGCAAGGAATGTATATAAGGTCTACCTTATAGGAAACCTAGATCAATGGAAAAAACATTCAAACAAGGAACACACGCACTTTGTGTCCTGTAAACATGAAATCAGGAATAATTTAACAAGGAAAACCCATAATTTTTCAATAAATTCAATGAAGATGACAATAGTTTTCATTTCCTTAACATGAAATACTAGAATAATGGGTAATCAAAACTTTAGAATATATAACTCAAGGGAAAAAATTTAAAGGAAACAAACCATCTACCTCAAATTTGTAAGATGAACTCTCTAGAAATTCAGCCCTTTAATCGGCCTGGAACATAGAAGATCTATAAAAAGGTCATAATCATTCAACCTTGAATAACTATAGATAGAGGTGAAATAAGGATGTGATATTCTAGAATAATAAAGAACTCACTGAGGTGATTCCAACACAACCGACCGAGTATGATTTAGAGAACAGATGACCTGTCAGTGGCTCAGAGAAGATTCTTCGACCCGAGTCACTCCTACATGAAAAGATGTTAGATAATGATCATTATAGATATGAGACACATACCCACTCAAATTTCTCAAAAAAAGTGAAAGGTACACGAAATTTTCATTTAATGTACACGTTGTGTACATGCCTCGACTGACACCTATTTTAGGTGGTCCACACTGCCTTGTACTCGGCCATTGTAGGGCCAGTACAAGGCTACCCACAGCCACCAGGTACACATCGTTTACTCATAAGTACAGCATGTGTAATAAAAAAATTTCCAAAAATATTCCCTTTTTCCTAAAAAACATGAGAAATCAATATCCACACATGAAAATAAGATTCAGGTTCCTACAATATTACTCAGAGACATAAACTAAAACATTATTAGAAATGTAGTTATATAGTAATTATAAATGATTTATGGAAATATGAGACAAATAAGTTTTTCATATCAACTCAAACTCATGCCATAAAAAAATCTGGTGATCCATTACAAGTCTCCATGTCTATTATTACCCATTGATTAAGAATATAATAAGTTGGAAATGAACTATTTTGATGATCAATAATTGAAAAATATATAAAAAATAATGACTATACTCTACGTCTCATGTCATGTCACTTTGACTTAACTCAATGTCATGTGTGACCCATGGGGAACCAACTATTAAAATTATACTAAAAACATGAATATTATACACTTGTTAGTATAAACAATATCATTAGGCCCCCACCCTCCTTAAAACAACTCATGCCATTAACTAATGATCCACATTCAAGATAGAAAAAATTACATTCCAACATAAAATTACAAAATTCAATATATATTAGAAACAAATAACATATAAAAATATGATTTAAAGAGTCAATTATTTATTTCTATTTAAGGAAAATGATTTCTTGAAAAAGAATTCTTCAGTTGAAGACTTCTTTTTATTCTCACATAATCAAAATCCACATCACGTTTTTTATATTTTATTGAAATAACTATTAAAATATATGATAAATGTTTTTAATTCATCACTAGTTCCCCAAAATACACATGAATTCATTTAATGTTGAGAAACTATCTATTGATGAAACCGATCTAAAAATTATTTTTTATTTCTCATATAATGAAGGGATAATGTAATATAAAAAACATTAACAACATAAGAAAAAATTACACCTAAAAACTAGAGAAATGTTCCTCAAGATTTAATACCATATAAGTGTTTAATCAATAAATAATATAATCCACCACAAAATTCAACAAATAAAGTGTAAATTCCATGTACCAAATCATTAGTTCTATAGTGAAATGATCATAAAAGTTTCCAAAATATATCAAGACCGTGATCCAAAAAAAACATTCATCATAACAAAATATCATTGATACCCTAGCTGACACAAACAACCCTCTCCTAGGTACTCCCTTAGAAAAATAAAACCAGAACACTATAGTTCACTAGTTAGGGTTTGAACTATCAAAAGTGACATAAATCAATAAATCTTACTAGGCTACTAAGGATCCCATTGAAGTTCAAAAGTGGATGTGAGTATACAACCATTCATAAATAATCACAGGAATTACAAAACATTAATAAATTAATTTCATATCTCCTCTAATGCCCTCATAATAAGAATCCCAGGTCAAATATACATCACAACACAAAAAATGTAAGGTTTGAATGTTGGGACACAATATATACCCATCACAACAGAACACGGCATAACCGGGTAAAACACAACCACTTTTTCTAAAATATATAAAGGATCCAAAAGAGATATTCAATAAAAATAAATATGATTTTAATGAAATTTATTTGTATGATTTAAATGTTTTTGTTTTGAATAATTATTACCATAATAATTCCTTATTAACCAATATTAAAAACATTAAAAACTTATTTTCCTCAATGAACACAGTCAAGTCAATTTAGAAATAGATTAAATGAATTAGCGCACTTTAATTAAAAACTCAAAAGTTACAAAACAACAACTTAAATTTTTTTCATGACAGAAACAATGTTACACCCCTTTTAATCACTTCAACATATGAAAAAATAAAAAATATTAAAAAATAATTTTCATTTCAATTATCACATGAAATTACATGTAAAACTTTATCATTATAAATTTACAACACTATTTTATTGGATATATGGGTAATATTAGAAATTGAGTTTTGTATGTTCATGAAAAATCAGATTTGAACAACCATTATAATCTAAAAACAAACTAAATTCTAAAAAAACATATCCAAATGATGTATTTATATTATAAATTAAATAATAAGAAACAAAAATATAAATTACAAATTAAAATAAAAACATAAACCTCATGAAATCAGTATTTCATGAATAAAATGTTAGGAAATTGTAAAACCTAACCATATTAAATAAAAAATGGTTCATAACAACATTAATATCTTTAATGGAGACTAAATATGTAATCACATTAATAAATACAAACAATATTAATACCTATTAAAAACCTCACACTTTGGTTTATCCCTATAAGGTAATGCTGACTGGAGTATGAAAAAGTGAGTAGGAATGAATAAAAAAATTAAGGGTGGTTTTTTCATGGAATTCTTATTACGAATTTTGATGAAATATACCTAAATCACAACGATTTAAGAAGAATAAAAAAATGTGAAGAGATATCAAGAGTTAGAGGCAATTTATGGGAGTCTTGGGATTATATGCAATGGAATATAGGTGTTTATTAAAAATATTAGTTATCGATTTTAATAAAATTTATTTCTATAAATTAAAATACTATGTGACATATTTGATTTAGAAAAAAATTTTCTAAATAGTGTGTTGAAAAATCAGGAGGCTACCTAAAACCCTTAAAATATTATATTATTTTCTATAGGTCACCACCTAGTTTGGTTTCATGTCTCCAAATGACGAAAAATCAAATTTCCAAAACATTAAACCAAAATGAATAGTTACCATCGAGTTAATAAAACATTGTTAGGTAACAATGAAAATTGTAATACCATTCAATGAAGTAAGAATGGAAGAATGATAGTAAATAAGAACTTGGAGAAAATATAAAAACGATGCATGACACATATATCATATAAAATAGCCAAAAAAGCCACAATTTTGGAATACAGAACTAAACCATCGAGGTACAAATGTAAACAAGTGAACTCTTGTAGCATTACATTCTTCATCTTAGGCACATGATCTCCAACTCCCAAACACTCAAGTACCTGATGTAGAAGGGTGGTTAACCTTATCTATACATAGACCAATATAATCTATTTGGGTCGAAAATCATGACCCAAACAGGTTGTGATACGAATCCCAGTATGAAACCACCAAAATATATCATAGCTATCAGTGAATATATATATGAGGAAATATGAAAAAAGAAGAAATAAACAACATGGTTCTCAAAAGTAATCAATCCCACAGTTTCCAATTACATTAATTTATATTTATTAATTATTGAACTTTTTGAATTAGGAAATCATGGGTTCCAGCCCATGATTCGTTTCCCATGTGAAAAAAAGATGTCATAGAAGTCCATATAACATTCATGTCAGATAGAGTCCTAGCTTGTGCTTTGGCATGAAAGACTCGTCAAAATAAATAAATCATTGAAAATAAACCCTCTAAAAAAGTTATCATAATCAAACCCCTCTAGTTGAAAATATCATCAATTTAGTAAAGATATAATGACCCTATTTAAAAGAACACAATGTCTAAACCCTTTTGTCTCACAAAAAAATATTCTCTTAAGAAGCAATCACTATCAATTTCCCATTGGGTCTTTTAAAGATTAATGACAGACTCTCTGACTACTCAATCAATTTCAATTCCCCATGTGGTGTTGTTACGGTAAACTATAGACACTATAATGGATAACTCACGATCAACCCCCATATGGTCTTGCAATGAAAATATATCATAAACTTTGGGGAAGCCCTCAACATCAATTCCCCCTAATGGTATGACTACACCAAGTTCCCATAACCCTATGTAATATAGTCGTACACAAACTATATCTAGCATCCCATGTAATATAACCTACTACAAGGAAAATTAACTACAATGAAAAACATAGGCAACTAATAAAAAGAAACAGGAAATCAATTATAACCTGACAAGTATGGAATGGAAAGTCGGTCTGCCTCATAGGAAACTAGGACCAACAATTATAAACATTTAAACAAGGAACGCACCTTTGGGTTGTCCTGTAAACATGAAATAAAGCATAATATTACAAGGAAAACCATATATCTATTAATAAAACCAAGGCAGATGATAACCGGGTTCAATTACTTAACACAAATTACTTGAATCGTCGATAATTGGAACAAAGAAATATATAACTCATAGAAATACTTAGAATGTCAACAAACCACCTACCTCGATGTTGTACGATGAACACGCATGAATGTAGGCCCTTGAATTAGACTATAACATAGAAGATCTAAAATAAGATTAAAATCTTTCAACTGTGAATAACTTGATATAGATGAGAAATTATAAAGTGGTGTTCAAGAAGAATCATGATCTTGTAGAGGCTATTCCAACGCAACTGACGATGTTTGATTCGGAGAATGGATGACGGGTCAATGGCTCAAAGTAGATTTGTTTCTCTCAGTCACCTCTGGATGAAATAAGAATAGAAGAAGATCGTTCTAGATATAAGACTTGTCCCCAGTCCAATTTATCAAATAAAAATAAAATTACATGATATGTTCATTTAATGTATACATTGTCTGCATGCATCTACTGGACCCTACATTAGGTTGTCCACAAGGCCATGTACTTAGTTGTTACACGGCTAGTAAATAGAATCCCGCAGCCACTGGGGACATGGCATGTACTTAAAAAATTTCTAAAATTTTATTTTTTTTCTTAAAAAATACCAGAAATCTAGATCTATATATGAAACATATTAGCTGGATTCTTAGAAACTTCCCCCGTTAAAGAAAATATTCGCTGAATTTATCTTCTATGGGGAGAGACGATGGACCATCAAAAAACTCTAGCCACTTGGATCGTATGTTGGACTCCCTCTCCAAAGTCTCATCCTATAATCAACCATGCTACTATAGAACCCATACTAGAGGAAGAGACTGGCCATGGAGAAACATTGTACTCTGATCCAAAATCCGTATAGGGTTCTTCTCAAAGGATGGATCCACCTCTAACTCAGCCTCATCTGGTTAAAAATTGTGAGATGGGTTCGAAAAGATAGGTCATAACATTGAAACATAGAAGACATCATGAATATCCTGATACCTATGAGATAACTACAACTGTTGGGAAATCAGCCCGACTCTCTTTAATACCCCAAATAGACCAACATATCTCAGTGATATCATTCCCTCTCTCATAATCCTCATCTGTCCCAACCTCATGGTGACACATAAGAAAAACCAGCTCTCCAACCATGAACATTAGAGGTTTTCTCCATCAATAAACATATGATATATAGAGTGATTGTGTGGTATCAATCCTATACCAAATTAACTCCACCTACATAGTGGTCTCTTGAAAAAGACAAGGTCCCAGCATAGCCGCCTCTCTTGCCTCCATCCAACATAGGGGTGAATGACATGTCCTACCATACAAATCCACATAAGGTTCCTTCTGAGTCATCTCCTAAAAAATGTTATTGTAAGAGAACTCCATTAGGGTAATATTATTCTCCCAATAGCCTCTGAAATACTTGAGTTATGATCGAAGCATGTCCTACGAAAACTAGATTGTGCCCTCGGACTGGCCGTCTGTCTGGGGATGGTAAGACATACTCAAAAGTACCTATGTACCCAAATCCCACTATAGTCCATACCAAAAACGAGAAGTAAAATAGGAATCCCTATCAATGACAATATAGTTTGGAACCCCATTCAATCATACAATCTCTTAGTTGTACATCCTTCTATGATCATCAACATCGAAGGTCTCATTGATCGGCAAAAATTGTGCAACCTTCTTATGTCATTCGAAGACAACATAAACTACATCATTCCCTCGAGATGACATCAACAACCCTGTCACAAAGTCCATTGCAACATCATTCGATTTCCAATCAAGAATGGGTAACTGATGTAAAATACATTCTTTTCACTTATTCTCCGCCTTCACCTCCTAATAGGTGTAACTTATCATCACAAAACCAGCAACATCTCTCTTCATACGAAGACACGAATACTGACGGTGCATATCACAATACATCTTGGTGATTCTAGGATGAACATTTAATCCTAAGGAATGAAAATCCAAAATCCTCACCTCGTGTATGTCTGCAGAAAACCATACATTCCCATGGAAATGCAAGATATCATCCTCTCCTACTGTCCACCACAGAGTAGGGTCCTCCCCTGAAACAGTCTCCATTAGGACTAGGCATTTAGAATCTGATAGCTTCATCATTCAAAATCAATCTAGAAGAGTTAATTTAATAGCTACCAAAGAAAGAAAAATCCTTCCCTAGTCTGTCATACACCGTGAAATGAATCTTAAAGAATAGAGCTATAAGATTCCACTCACTGATGGCCTCTTGAACAACCCATATCTGAGTCCTCCTGCATAACGCATCAGCCACTATGTTACCTTTCCTAGGTGTATAGGCTAGATTAAAGTCAAAATACTAATGGTACTCAACCCACCATCACTGTCTGAAATTAATATCCCACTGATTAAAAGATATACTTAATAATTTTTGGAAAGTGAACACCACAAAATGCTTTCCCAAAAGATAATATCTCCATGAATATAAAGAATGCACACCTATCGGTATCTCAGGATCGTGCATCAGGAAATTCCACTCAAGGGGCCTCAATTGAGGTTAACTGTACGCAAATACTACTTCCCCCGGTATAAGAACTACTACCAGATCGATATTATATGTGTCACAGTATATAGTGAAACACATTCCTGGTACGATAAAAATCATTTTCAATGCTAATTTTAACCTCCTGTTCATCTCTAGAAAGACCAACATAGAGGAATCTATCCACAAGCACTTTTCACACTTCTTAGTCAGTACCATCTACGGTGTTGGTATGTGTAAAATATCATGTATAATATGTCTGTATATCCAACCAGCCCTAGATAAATCTAATCCTCAACGACGTTATTCTGTTTATCCCATGAAACTACTACTCTCACATTCAATGGGTTTACTAATTCTCTTATACTAAGAAATCTTGTCCCTGTAAGTGAATCAGGTCCATCTTTAAGTGGAATTTTGATATCTTGGAATATAATTGATACTCTCATGGTGAGATCAAAACGATCTCAAGATGGGTGTCATGGTTGTGTCGAGTGTGAGTGTACAACAAGATATCATCCATGAAGACAAGCACAAAATAATTCGTATATGTATGTGACATATAGTTCATCAGTGCAATGAAAACAACTACTGTGTTCATGAGACTGAACTACATAACCACATACTCAAACAGACCATACCTACTCTAAAAGGCATTAAGATGAGTATCTGATTTTCTAATGTAAAATTGATGATAATCGAATATCATGTGAATATTTGATAACACATGTGATCCTATAAGATTATCAGAGAGATCATCAATACTTGGAAGGGATATTGGTTTTGACAATCATCTGGTTCAGAATCCAATTATTCACACAATGTCTGAGGGTACCATCTTCCTTCTCCGCAAAAAGGACAGAAGAAGCCCAAGGAAAATTATTGTACTAGATCAAACCCTTTTTCTACAACTCCAATAATTTTTTCTTGGTCTCCTAAAACACTAGTTTATCCATCCTATAAGGAGGAGTGGACATTGGTTCATCTCATAGCATAAGATAAATAAAGAAATCTACCACGGTCATTGGAGGTATACCTAAATAGTAATCTACAATGAAAACATTGAATTAACCCACCACTAGAATAATTTCCATCTATGTAGTGCACTGTTAATCTAGATATAAACTAGAATATTGGGATGAAATTCCTCCAAACCCATGATGCTTGGGTCCTGCTCTACTCATGCGAGCATCTTATTCACCAATTTGTAGAAAAGACCATCCCCTACTGACGTGATGCACACCATATGGTGATAGACGTCAAAAAAACGTCCTTGAGAGAAATGAAAAAGTCCATCTAAAGAATAACATCAAAGAATGTTATATCTAAGATGTAGAGGTCCTATATGAAGTTACACACACCAACCTTAATAGGGATTTCCTTGATCTAATGTAGAATAGTTGTCCTAATACTAAAAAACGTTTCTAGTTTCAGAAAATCCTCATAAGTAAATATACGGAGCCCAAGGATCTGCACAACAAAAAAATATATTAAACTATGTGAATCCCCTATATGAAAAAGAGAAAAAGATAAAACTAAGGAAACTATAATCGTACCTCCAACCGTTGAGGTTCCGAGATCCTCCTCATGCTGAGTCTGCTCCACTACAAAAGTCTGACATGTACTACAACCCTATGACCATACCTGACTACCCTGAGCTGATCCAGCCAACGGTTACTAAAAACATAAAGCCTGAATTCCATGACCATGACCACATCCTCCTCTTATACAGTTGGATGGACTCTAGTTCCATAATAGAAGAGAAATCGGTTTTCCTACTCCTGAATGTAGAGTCATAAAAGAACCACTGTCACTAGTTCTTGGTGAGAAAAGAAGGAAAAAAAGCTGAATATGGCCCATCTTTCCACAAGATCTGTACTCAGATTGATCTCTCGAGCATTGTGGTCTCATATCCCCACTTTCTCCACATAGGTAGAACACCACCTTAATACCTGAACGAGTATCCCGTCTAATCAGATATCCGTATGTAGACACCATGTGGATCATCCTTCTATTAGTCAGAGGATTAAAAACCCTGTATGCAGAACTTCCATGGATCAATGCTTCTAACTCCCTAAAATAATGCTTGTCGGTCAACACCTGTTTTACTATGGATGATATAGAAGTCAAACTATTGATTTTTATCTGGGAACATATTTCAGGTCTGAGACCATCCTCAAATGACCAATCCAGAAATAACGCATCACCCCTGGAAAGGGTGTGAAGCGTTTCTGATCGTTGATTGGATAATAATAATTAATTACTGAAAGAGTATCGTATTCCAGACCCATTTACTCTCAGACTTGGTCAGCCCTTAAGGTATCTGTGTAGAAATAGTCATGGAAGGTCCACTAAAACACATCCAAAGACAAAACTCATTAGAATCCCACCTTTGATATCAGATCCCACCATCTCTTAGTGGAATCTCAATGATTGTGTATAGAGAGATTCACCCTCCATTAAGGAGGTGTCTAGTGATGCTCAAAGGTAGATAATGTGGCTTCAAATCACAACTCTACATCCTGAGGTCCTTTGTCCCTTGAAATAGTGGGAGGATGTTGCTGCTAAAAAACCCACATCATCTCTTCCATATGTGGGGAAGGATGTGGTGCCCATTGGTAGGTCTTAATAAACCACATGAATCCTTCTCAGAACAATGCATTATCACCAATGTCCGGAAGAATAGTTGGTGCAAAGACAGTAATGATTTGGTGATATGTTGGTAGACCCTAATCTACCATTTCTAGTGTCCGATCATTGCACTGTATCTAGCTTACAATCATAATATGTCTTGGTTGCATGACTTTGTATTTTCAAGTCCTCACCAAAGTTCATCTTTATCATGTACTAAAACACAGATGTGTAAAAAGGAACAGGGGAAGGAAAACCATTACGTTTTTACCAAATAGGGGTACATGACGTGTATAACCACTACACAACATGTTACTTTATCTTTTAACTTGGTAATATACCCCCCCATCAAAACTGGCCATGTAACACCCCTACATAAGACTTGTTCCTCTGATGACACAATGTGTACCTGAAGTTTCCCTCTTGTCCGAGTTCTTCTACATGGCTAAACCACATAGTTATATCATAGGTGACACTACATGACATGTTCACCCTACACCGGGTAAGTTCCACTTATTTTCCAACCGCCCGTGTTGTTAGTCAAATGGTTGGAGACATGGTCGACTCTACATGGCACATAATAATGGGAATCATCATGTAAAACTTATGTTTCATCCTCCATTGTCGTTACTCATAAGGGTGGATAGACAGTTCATTACAGCATGGCATGTACTCCAAGTACCAGACCTGTTCTTCCCATGATTCCCAACCCCATGTCTCTTCTCACATTGTCAGTCACACGGTTAAATACTACACAACATGAACATAAATTACAAGGTGTGTACTTAAAATAAGTTATTTCTTCCAGAATAGAAGAACACATGGCATTTGTTCATAACACCACACACCGTGTTGTCTGTTTTTGCAGAAATTATGCCTCTAGATACTTCTTTGGATCCCAAAAAACATTAACTTTTGATCTATGGAATGATAAATACCAACCTGAGAGAGCCCATACTCCCATGAATCAATGTTTCACATCCATATTAACATCACAACTTGAAAAATTCAATTAAAGATCAAACAGGGTCCACCAAATTCCGATCCAAGATGGCCCATAACACTTTAGGGACCATTGTTTGGTGTCCATCCAATTTAAGCATTACATAATTGCAATACCCTATCATGTAGCAGGTATTATATCAAGGAATCTCTCATAACATCTTGCATATATAGCACAACATCTATCACAACAACATGCAATCAGTAATTCACCCTAAATGGAATGACAAGAATGCATGACATGTGATCTCTAGAAAGTTCATATATGATGCATGGGATGACATTACCTCATCTCATAAAGTTTCAATAGAAATAGAACCTCAGTAATGTCAAAGAAAATAGCACCAACATTGTGAATCACCCAACGATGAAATAAAATCAACTATAAATATTCCAAAACCAAAAAAGTTACAATATTCGATGTAAATTAGATTTTTCCTATACACATGTGAGATACTCCTAAGAATATATTATAATCATCAATGTGTTCCTATCTATCCCTATCTATAGGATCCAAATAGTAAGACAAACAAGAAAAGAACATTCCTATGATGCCACTTTGTATCATGGGTCCTCCCAAAGGTTCCACGTACCTAGTTGGTCACATGGTCTCAAGCACATTTCCCTAAATGCTAGAGGCTACTGTCAAGAAGAGATGTCATTGGGTGTGTTGGTGGGGAAACTATTCCCTCATTGGTAGACAAACACAGTAGAATAACAATAATAAAAAATGAATATATTAATACCATACAACAATGTGTCAATGGAAGACTGATAATAAATAAAAAACTAGATGACATATATAAATCTTTATTTCACATATGACTATGAAGGTTTCCAAAAAATTCACATTGCAGAAATATAGTACTAAACCAATGTTCAAAAGAAAACTTGTAAACTCATATAGTATTGAAGGCCTTAGCTTTGTCCCATTCTCTCAAGATCTACAAGAATCATGTATCAGATGTAGAATAAAGCTTTTAATTATCAATACCTACAACCACATTTTCTGTTTGGGATGAAAAACATGACTCAAATAGGGTTTGAGACAAATAATAGTATTAAATCACCAAAAGATATTTTCCTAACTGTCCGGTAATATGTATTATAGGAAATATTAAAAATAAACTAATAAACCTTGAAGTACTGAAAAGTAAACAATCGTACAATTTGCAATTATATTAATTTAAATTTATTTATTATTCAATCCATTTTATAATGAAATCCTATGATCAAGAATATGTTCTGTATCCGCTGTTAAAAAAGATAAATAGATGTCTCAGAAGATCATTTAACAATCATGTAAGATTGTGTCTAACCTTGTGATCTTGCTTGGAAAACTCTTCAAAATCAATCAAACATTCACAAGAAACCCACTTGTAAATCTCACATTGTGTAAACTCTTTATTCTCACAAAAACAAAGTCTCTCCGAGGAAGCACTCACATTCAATTCCCCTTGTGGTCTTTTAACGATAAACTACAAACTCTCTAAGGATAAAGTCAATGTCTATTAAACCTATGGTCTCATAATGGTATAAAATAGACACTATGAGGGAGAACTAGACATCACAACCTCCTATGGTATAACAATATAAATATACCAGACACTCTAGGGAATCCCTCAAGGTTAATTCCCTATATGGTCTAACTACACCAGGTTTCCAGAGCCCTATGTAATACAATCATTCACAAATGATATCCAGCAGCCCAAGTAACGTCATATACAATAAGGATAAGCTGTTAAAATCCCTAACACATGCATTTAATAAGAAGAAATTGATAATCAATTCATACCTTACAAGCAAGGAATGTAAATGTGGTCTACCTCATAGGGAACCTGGATCAATTGTAAAAAAAATTCAAACAAGCAATGCACCCACTACGTGTCCTGTAAACATGAAATCAATGGAATAAATTTGTCCCTTAATCCTTAATTTTATCATTGTATTTCCATGTTTCCTATTAGATTATTCCATGCTTCCATTTCACATTAATAAGTTGGATTACGTTGGACCACAAAACATTCTCACTAATACCATTAATAGAATTTGGATTCCATACACATGATGCATTAGAATTACTATTAATAAATTTTTTATTGGATTCATTATGTAGCTTGGGTGTAAACATCTTCAATAAAGAAATATATAAATTATTATACATGAAACATGAATTCATTAATGGAAAAATTTTATCATTACTTTTTTTGAATCCTAAATTATACATTGAAATATTTTCCAATCTTCAATATTTGTTTCCTTTCATTAAAAGTTCATTTGTAACATTTTCTGTGTTAAACATTTATAAATTCATGATCACTATCCTTGATATATGTGCTTCCCCTTAAATGAACAGTATATGGTTTTTTAATCATATAAAATATTCTAATAGTTTATAAACTATTTTTACCCAATTTATAATATATATAATGAAACTTTGACCAATCACTAATGATTAACAAAAATTGATCCAATAGTGAGAATTTTATGAACACCCATATAATAACATTAATATATCTATTTCAATATATCATTGATAGATTTCGTAACAGAATAATTTTTTCAATGAGATGTGAACATCTAATAATCAACATAAATTATGATTATAAACACATAACATATCTTATAGGAAACAAAAGGAATAATCATATTGATAATTTGTTTGAGAATGAAAAGTGGATCACAACTAAAATTGATATACCTTTTATTATTACAGCCACCTCCATTACTAATGTAAGAACCTAACGTCTCTTTTTTAGATGATATTAGTTATTAAGCCATGTATCAAAAAATCTATTTGTTTCATAACTACCCTATTTCATTTATTGATGAGGGTTTTTTAATGGTAAAAAATAGAAATTCTTCTTAGAAAGATTACGTAGAATCATCTAAACTACATAATTTTTAAAATATATTTGAATAGTTATTAAAATATTTTTACTGATAAGATAAATTATATACATCATTAAATATAAAAGTTGAAAAAATTTATATGTTTTATGTTATTCTTTCTCTCATTGATATATATAGTATTTGCTTAAATCCCTAAAAATATATTTTTTTATGTCAATCCACTAAAACTATTGAAACACACCATGATAATTCTGTATGTTTCTATTATTTACTACACATTGAGAAGCTTGCTACCCCTTCATTACATCACTTATCACACAATTTAGAATAATAATCATTGAATATATATATACAAAATAGATATTTCAAAACCAACCATAAAATATATCCTTATAATCTTGTTATACTCAAATAAATTAAAACTCATGGTCATTTTTTGGGATTATTTTTCATATTCCACTATAATGACTCAATATCAATGTGGATTAAATGTATCACAAAATAATACACATCTATATCCAAGTGAAGTTCATTATTTGAAAATTTTAGTGACTACTCTTACATTCCTCTTGTTCCCATTAATGATTAATCTCATTGATAATATAATATATATCTATATTTCCTTTTCAAAGTTCATAATGAAAATTAAATCCAAAAATTTCTTATATTTAACTTGGTGGAAATAATTTATAGTAAATTCTATGTAATAAAATATATATTAATGTTTTTTTAAATCTATAAAAATGAAAATGAATTTACAAAAAATATATATTCTCTAACATATTAATAAACATACAATATTATAAAATTAATAATCCTTGGTAAGATAGACCAATTAATTAGGTTAGTATTTTCTGGAACTAAATTAAATTACCTACATACATTATAAGAGAATCAATCAGAAGATAAAATATGATATTCCATAATATTTTACCAAAATGTCCCATAGATAATGAAAAATCTGAATTGAAGTTGTGGTAAACGTGTTATTTATACAATGGAAATCTACATCACATTTTTAAATGAAATAAATATCTATCAATTATTTTTCAATGTTATTTATATAGTAGAAATATTGGATATATCCTTACCCAACCCACTGGATGCCACTATATTTATCATGTCTCCAATATGCTAGGGGCTAGTGGCTAACTCTGAGAAGGAATAATAGTAATTAGTGACCTTTATCTATTGATCCTTTATAGATATACAAAACCATATTTATAAAAATTTTAGATGAATAATAAAATATAATATGATCTAGGATGCAATCTATGAAATAAATAATCACTAAGGAAAAATCACGAACTATAATGGAATATAATGTAAGTGATTATATAAAAGGTTTTAAAAACTAGAAATGATTTATTAACCACATAACGACAATAAATAGGAAATAATAAAGAGATCATAGATCAATATCTCCAAATCTAACCAATAAACAAGGTCAGTACCTCTATATGCCACTATTCCACTCTAGAACTCAGTCTATGAATGTCTCTGCTGATTTTTCGATCATTTTCATATGACATAGCATGCATAGGAAAACACCATTCATGTGTGAGTATGTATATTCTTATTTGTATGTCTTGAAAACAATGAAGTGGATGATAATAAAAAAGATATCATATACAATTAATCAAGTGGTTAAGAATAAAATGAAATCATATTTTTTAAATAGAAACTGGAGAAATGTTAGAAAGGGTATCTTTGTCTTCTTTTTCAAAATAAGATCATATTATTTTCCATTATATCCTAATTTCTCATATCATAGAAAAGAATTATGAAAAACATGGTAATAAATATAGTGGATGGACCACTCATCACCATTGTGCTTCAAATATGAGGGGGAAAATTTTCATGAAACCCACCCTCCAAAGATAACTCTCCTGGGCATGTAATGAAGAATGTGATATAATGATCTCCTAGTACAACCACCAATAGGACCGTGGTGGAAACTATAACCAAGGGTATACACATCACACAAAATGGAAGTAATTTTACTTTTTATTGTAACAATGATTAAGAGAACAGATTAATAAACATTAAAAACTCTAAGAATTACATAATAGAAAAAAAATCCATCACATATTAATGTTTAAAATTTAATTGTTAAAAATATAATGATAAGAACCAAATTATTTATAATAAATTAATTCTAAAGAATGATACTGCAATTGTCCCAATGTTACAGCTAGTAATTCCCATCACGGTCCATATGGTTCTCCTTAAAATAGGAAATCATATTTATAACATAGGGTGAGAATAAAATAATACTCAGAAAGAAAACTATTGTCTCCTTCAAATGTGTGGTGAGAATACCAATGGACCCATGGGAAAACAACAGAAAAAATAGTGCCTAACAAGGTATACTAACCATCCCCACATCACCAAGGCATGATCAACAAGTAAAACAATTTATGTAAATTAATATATTAAGTATGTTGTTGAGAGGGTAACCCACAACACATTTACACTAATTAATCTCGCTCACAACCAAATAGAAAACATCTTTGTACTTACACCTCTTTTCAAAGAACAATGTCAAAATCCACCCTTACACACATGAGCCTTACAATCGAATCTATCAAATAGATACCTGGATCACACACCACATCACATCCCACCCACACACATCGGGGCCTCACAATAACATCTCTCTGGTAGACACCTTGTCCATATTCCACAACACCTCATGTAAACCCCTAGTAACCCCAAACAACTCATCTTGAGGGAACCTGGGAATCCCAACTCTCTTTCACACAACTATGCCTCACGAATCAAAACATACCTGATGAATCATTGGAAACCACTAAGGGGAAGGTGGTTGTCAATCCATCCTCAAACATGGATGTTTGAGAAAGACGCCCTCCCCCAGGACAATATATGTGTTCATCATATGGTTATCAATTAAGATGTGGTGTGCATAGAAATCACAAAAAACATACAGTTTATCTATATATAGTATTAATCAACAATGCCCAAAGTATGGGATTCATGACAACTACTACCTATTAATGAATTTATTATCATTAAAATGATCACTTCCAATGTTGATAAATGATATCTGCTTCACAACAAGAAAAAAAGTCAATTCATAACCTCATTAAAATCAATTAACCAATTATTATTCCCTATTAAATGATTCACTTAATAATTCCATATATAGCCATTAAAATAATAAACACTATAGGATACTAGAAACACTGTAAAACGGTCAACAACATCATAGTTTTTTCATAAGGCAATGAGACTTCTAGTTTGACACACTTTACATTTAATATTGGACTATTACCCATTCCTACTATAAAAAAGTACCAATCCAAATTTACAGGGTAATTTTTTATGAATTTTACTCATGGAGAAACCATAGGAGAATTACCCATACCAAAAACTACCATCGTTATTTTTCAATGTCATTCCATCCAAACAATAATCTCAGCCACTATGAGCCCATAACTCACGGTCGAACCCAAAACACATCTCACAACAACCATACATGATATACCTACTACATAACCACACCACACCCATAACATTCATAAACATAAACATAGCACAACCAAAACCTGCAGCCCCACTACTCAAACATACCACACATAGATTACGATATCCATAGAACCATCCACCTATACATAGTCAAGTAACCTGCACACAACACACAACTATTCTTACAACTACATGAACTCAAAATAAATAAATAGAACCAACATATTTAAGTTTAATAGGTCACTATTTCATTAATTCAACTTGTTTATTTGAGTGTTATCTTAGAAACTGGGTTATCTTGGGGCACCTGATTACTATCCAGGTATATGTGGTTAATAGTTTTAATGTTGAATCCTTCAAAAAAGATAAATCATAATTAATTACATATATCATCCCATGTGAAAAAATATTAATCCCAACTACCATGATTTTTAGTAGACTTATATCCCATAAAATTGACAATATCAATAGACAACAATTAAGAACACGAGTCGCTTTCCTATGCCAAGCCTGTTGATCATAAACCGAGTCAACTATGATTATTTATTTCGTATTAGACTATTTTCACAAGGGTTAATTCACAAATCATAGCCACATGATACATGAATAAAATAGATATAAAGGTTTCCCTTTATCAAAGAATAGATTATCATTATTTTCTTATTTCTACAAAATTGGGTTCGTTCAGGCAGTAGGAAGAACCTCTAGGGAAAATAAAATTCAAGGGCTACATAAAAATGCATGACTCAAGAAGAATGAATGGTTTGGGTGACACAAATTTTAATGGTAGTACGAAAGGAAGATATGTTTTTTATTTTTCAAATTTCCAGATCCTAAATGAGCGAAAAAAGGTTTGAAAAGGCCATTAAATGTGGATCTTGATCAAGAACACACGGTTCGAATGTTTAAATTAAGCGTTAGGTTTTTAGAAGTCTGATACAATTTTAAATATCTCTAAAATCTATTAAATATGGTATTATACTCATCTAGAATCAAGGGAATCATCAATGGGTAGAAATTGGAAAAACTGGGTAATTCTAGAATTTTTGTCAAATAGTTGAAAATCATTCACTGTTTGGTGAGTCATCGATAGTAGTCACTAGTTTGAGTCAATAGGGTGGCTCACCATTGGATTAACTACCGATGGATGAGTCACCATTGGGTGGATCACGGATGGATGAGCCACTATTGGATGATTCACCATTGCGTGACTCACTGTTGGGTGAGTTACCATTTGGAGACTCATCAATGGACACCTACCATCATGACCTACCATCATGACCAACCATCATCGACTCACCATTGTGTGTCACCTGTGCGAGTCACCATTCATACTCATTGATCCATACTGACCATCCCAAGTCACCATTTCTACTCATTTTAATTATCTATCATTGGATGAATCACTATCAGATGTGCTACCATTGGAAAACAGGTATTTTGTCCAACACATAAAATGAGTCATTGTGAGATCCTTTAGAACTCCAAACATTAGATTTTCACAACATAAATAACAAAGATGTCATGGAAATTACATGAGATACCTTTATAACTATTCTTAACCTTGATATTTAAAAATACATTAGAAATAGTGATACAGACAACTAGCCCCCAAGGTACCTCTTAAGGATTCTGCTACACTTTAAACTCTTCTAACTACCAAACAGATCAATATTCTATGATAAATTACCACGAGTTGACCGAATGATGGAGTGATAACTCATCTTACAATAACACCTCATCTAATATCACCTACCCCAATTGACAATAAGATAGACCACACAAGCACATTAACTACACTTTTGAATCAAATGAATTGGATAATCTAATCCTCGATGTCCTGATACTATCCTCTATGGGATGCAATAACTCACCCACAATAGTTTAATCACATCCAAATTAATGCAACTTGATTAAGAATATATTCTTCCCCTTTTCACATCTCAAGACATTATTTCACATCATGGAATAAGGAAAAAACTCATCCCAAAACAAACAAGGTTAAAATATTACATTACAAGAATAATATAGAAAAAGACAAAACTCAAAATATCCTTCAGTACTGGGAATGAATTTGTGCTTCTTGATCCCTGGTACTATCCTCTAAGGCACCATGAACCCACATAAAGGAAGCAAGGTGATGTTTCATCCATGTCGCACCTTCTCTTGGTGATCCTAGATCACTACTTGTCCCTCCACGTATATTGTGTCCTCTTCGATATCTAGCTATCTTTAGTTGATGACTTGGGATTCATAGTGAAGATACTGAAAATGCTAAAAGACATGGAAGATGTCGTTGATCCTCCCCAAAAGAAGTGGTAATTACAACTATAGTTCCCCCTTTTCATCTCAGTCTAACTCTTCAATGGGTCCAATGAACATGGTATAATTCATAATTCCACTAACAAACCTGTTCTACCCACTTTGAGGTGAAACCATCCAGAATATGTGGTCCCTTTCCACAAATTCCATTAGGTTCTTGATGTGATTATAATAAGAATTATTTCATTCCTACATGACCTTCATTCTCTCATAAAAAAGATGATCCTTCTAGATTTTGCTCTATAGTAACTCATTTCCAAGAACAGATATCTCTCCATCCTCAATCTAGGAAAAAGGTGAACAACATGGTCTTTCATACAAGGATTCAAAAAATTCCATGCCAATGGAAGAGTGATATATTTTATTTTATGTAAAAACTACCAAGACCAATTTCCCATCTCATGATCCTCAAAGGTCCAAGACGCATAATCAAAAAATCTTATCCATTGTCTTGAAAGTAAGTTCTACCTGCCCATCTATCTAAGGGTGAAATGTAGTGCTTAGGAATAATTGAGTTCCGAAATCATGCTATAATCTCATCCAGACTCATGATGTAAAATTTGTGTCATAATATAATAGAATGTACCTCAGAACTCCATGAAACATCACCACCTCATCCACATATAGCATTTCTATTTAATTCACTATGCTTGACTCATTGATCTCTATGAATTGAGTCGTTATTTCATATGATCCACCACTATATAGATTACATCATTACTCACTTATATATGGTTTAACATGTGGAGAAATCAATTTACATGTCATACCACTTCCACTCTAGGGAATCTAAGTGATGCTACAAACCAAAAGGAACATGATGCTCTACCTTCACTTGATCGAACATTAGACTCATTACAAAAAACTATGCCACATCATGATGTATCTAGGGAAACACAAACTACATCATCAAGACATGATACATCTTTGAAATTATTGGGTATTTCACTAAGGGTTCACTCAAAAACTCAGCAAGGACTTACCTATGCATAGCCACCCAAAACAACAACCTCCCATTGAACATCATTTGATTATGAGAATACTTTGACCATCCATCTAGAGAATAACCTTGGTCGATGAGATCATGCATCACCTTTGCCTATGAGTCTCCCCATGAAGACACCTCCACCTACTGCACCAGGGAAGAATTCTCTATCATGTGAAACAAACAACCTCTTCTAGCATTCATAACTACATCCAAGTGTATGACATCCAACTCCTCTATTGCCTACCATGCATCTTTAGATTTCTAAACTACCTCCTTCTGTGACTTCCTTTTCAAGGAATTGACCGTGTAATTACCCTTTAATGTTGTGTTTTAGTTCTCAAAATAATATTCTACATGAAACTACATTCACCTCTAATGTCACATGTTCATATTTCTCAGAGAAAATATATTCCTCAAACTATTATGTACCCAATGTGGAAATTTCATGACATCATCAGTTGAAGCACAAACACTTCTAGCACTAGATCATGGAATTTATAGTTCTGTTCAAGGGAATATAACATCCCTGACCGATAATAGATAACACCAAACTTTGGCATTAGCAAGAATACAATGACCAGATTGGAAGCATCAAAAAACACCTCAAACATCACCCCATAATATCTAAATAGATAACTAGAGTACATACCAGCATCCCCTTCAGATAGTTGAATGCTTCTTAGTACTTCAAAAACCATAAGAAAAGACAAGTATTTCTTTGTTAGAGATATCAACGAAGCTACAAATTGAGATAAATTGGGTACAACTGTTGAATAATATCCCTCCAGACCAATAAAATTATGACCGTCTTCCACATTGTTGGGTTGTTCACAAGAAAAAAAATCTTCAAAAATTGATGGGTCTACTGGTACACCCTACTAGGACACCACAGGACAAATGAAAAGCACCTATCAAGTCAAGACCTTGGAATTGGACATCATTTCGTAGATATAGTAGCACTGAAGAACCAACAATTTAGTCTTATTAATTTTGTTATGCTCTTCTTATGAATTATTGTAGATCATGATGTCATCGATGAATATGAAGTTGAACATTTCCAAGAACTTGTGAAAAGAAGGAGTTCATAAACACCATGAATATAGGTGGTTAATTCATAACAATGAATGATAAGACTATTAACCTCATGTTCCCATACCTTTTTTTGAATGTCGGCTTATGGATATCGTGCTCCTTCACCCTCAATTAGTGATATCCAGACCACTAATCAATCTTAGAAAACTAACTTAACCCTCTTAGCTCGTCGAAAATATCCTCTATTCTCATAATAGGTTATTGGTCATTGATTATAACCTGATTCAACCACTGATAGTCTTTGAAGAACCTCTGACCACCATTAGTCTTCACTGAGTACAACACCAGAGAACCACACAATGATACCCTAGGTTATATGAATCCCTTATTCATCAGATCATATATCTAAATCCTAAACACCCACAACTCAGAAGGTTTCATTTGATAAAGGGCCATCAAAATTAGAGAATCACTAGAATACATATCTAACCTTAAATCAACATCATGTTGTTGGGGTATAGTCACAACCTTCTCAGTAAAAACATCCATGAACTCCCCAAAAACCATATGGACATCAGTGCACACTACTTCAATTGACAGCTTAGCCATCATGGAATGAATATGATCCCCATATCGACTTCACGTCTTGTAGAACAAATCACTATTCAAATCCCTACATTGACCATCCATGTTAGAAAACACAAGTCTTCCCTAGAATCAGTCAATAACAACATGATTAGAATACTACCAGTCAATGATAAGAATGACATCGTATGTTTGAATATGTAGTAAGAAAATATCCCCATGAGACTGATGTTGTCCAATCATCAGTCTATATCACCGGCACACATCAAACAACAATGTTTTACCACCAACTAGCATAATCAACACTATGAGAATAGGGATACTCTCAACATCTAGTCCTAGAGTATGGGCCAGACTTGGAACAAAAGAAGTAGTCTAATGTTTCATAATCAATCATAGAATAATAAATTATACTAAAAAAGATGATCATACCTCTGACAATATCTTCCCCTATAAGAACTAATGTCTCTGTTAAATGAAACTTACCACACCTAGATCCTCTACCCCTCTACTAGAGACTGCCCTAGGACCACACCATAGTCAAGAAACCCGAGGAAACCCATGAGATTGCCTCTACCAGATCTATCACCTCAAAATATAGCACGCGTCTACTATTTCAGCTGATGAAACTGCTAGCTAACTATTGGTGCAGAGGATGGCACAAAACTTGCCCACCTCCACCACACTGAGTATGAACAGCCATGGGGAAATAGTTCTGAAGATGTCCACGGACTATAGAAAATAAAAACATCATCCCAAATTCCACACTAATTTCCTGATAACCATAAGACAGAAATGAAAACATTTGAGTTTGACTCTCCACTAGTTGAAACATCGGTGTCCCTGGTGTTGAATACGTGCTGCTGGTATTCATACATTATGAATAATCCTACTCACTCCACTCACATGGTAGACCTCCTTGTGAGTGCATTTTCCCAATAACTTTAATCTTATATTGAACCTCCAAGTATGTTAGAAACATATATTGGGTGACTGCATACAAGAAAGAAGGGTAAAGATCTTCTTATAGGGTTCTCACATGAGACTTCTCATCCAGAAAGAGATCATGGAAAAAATAAAGGATGTCCATGAACAAAAATCCCCATCTCTTATACTAGTATACTCACCTACTAGAGGTAGAGTTACTCATTTCTCTTCTCATCCTGCATGGTTGAAGAATGGAATTATACTTGGAATTCCTTGTTTAAATTTACCCAAAAAACATCATGTAACACCCCATGATTTCAAAGGATATTAGTTCTTCAATGTAATTTAATAACTTACACTACACACAACATCGAGTTCAAGTGCACCATGACATTCCAAACTAGCTGTTCAAAAGTTTTTATGAATAGTATTAACAAAATTTTATAAAACCCTTCTAATTTTAGAATCCATATTATGAGTTCCATAGACATAATATAATGACAAATTCAATTTTTTCAGATAAAAGAATTATTTTTCAAAAGACGCAATTTTATCGCCTTTTAATGGGGAACTGTTTTTAAATCCAATATTGGAAACTTTTATATATTAAATTTGACTAAATAAACTTCTTCACTGGGATCGGAACATAATAATTTAGTTTCAAGAAATTTTTGGAGTTTTTCTGATAACTTTCATATTTGGGTGAATAAAGAAAAATAATATATTTTAACTGAAAACAACTTTTTTAATCCAAATAATTTATAGTGTTGAACTATACATTTAAATAGTTTGAATGTATAATTATATTATATTCTTAACATTTAATAAAATGTTGTTCATTGGAATTAGTTTCACTTTGAAATTGGAAATAAACAAATGTTAATTTTTGGTAGTTATTATTTCATAAAAATACGCTTTTTGGTCTTGAAAAGAGAATTAATTTTAATCTAATAAATGAAATATCCATGTTTTGAATTTGGTAAAATAGACTTTATTTTTGAATTTAGAATATCAAAATTAGCTTCTGGTGAATTTTTGGTATGTTTCAGAAAACATTATATTTTTGAGAAATAGAGAAAAACACAATGTTATAGTTTAACGACGAATTTTTATTTAAATAATAATTTATTTTATATAAATTTATTTTAGGCCAAAATAGATACATAATACCTATATAAGTTCAATGTATTTCATTGGTTTCAGTTTATAATAATTTTAGATATATAAAAATTTTATTGAACTTTTCACCGACTTTTACCAACCTCTTATGAGAATTTGAAAATTCACATAAAATTTAAATTTACCGCTTCTATGAGTGGAATTTAAAAAATACAAGAGATACAGTTGATATCAGTAAGTAAAATTTTGTTCAATGAGATTGAAATAATTTTTGGTGATTTGTAACTTTTTTACATTTATTTGCAATGGTTAAAAGTAAATAGGGTAATTAAGGGTAAAAATGATATTATTATTACCTTAAAACATGTCCTAATTCTATTGTATAAGTATAATTCAACCAAAAACATACTTATAAATAAAATATGATCCTCTTTGGTATACTTGGATTAGATTAGGACATTTATTATTATTTAATTCCAAGAAGAGTTAAAAGAGTTAAAATCAATGTTTAATAGCTAAAACATTTTTAATATAGGGTTACACATAAGATAAATTAGACTATTAATATTAATTATAAATATAAAAATATTTCCTACATAATGGTATTTTATTTATATTTTTTAGAGATTATATAATTTAATTTATTAATGACACAATGATGATGCAAGAATTACCTAATTATGGAAATATTAAACCAATTGATACAATAAATATCCAAATAAATGTAATTTGAGAGCTTTTATGAATTAAACTAATTTTATAGGTTAATATGATATATTAGGGTTGGTTATATGAACTTATTTTGAAGTAAAAATGCTGATATGAATTTAGAAAAAACAAAATACTGTATAGTGTCAAAATTGTCCTAAAAGAGTTTTTAAAACAAATATTTTATTATTAATTGATATTCTATTCCTAAAAATATAAGGATCGGTCAAAATACTTATATAATGATAGGTGTACCATTAATTAACCACTCAGGGTTCACTTTGAATAATATATTAAGATTATTATCCAAAAAATATAAAAAATATAAAGAGACATGTTAAATGTCATACTATTTAAGAGTTAAATCTAAAAGATAAGGTTAATATAGTAACCCAATCCTATCTAAAACATATTGGTTGAGTGGTTTTAGACGAATACCCACATTAAAATTTAAATAATCCACTTTGGATCTTTTAAAAACCAATATTAATTTATTATAAATTCATATTTCTAGTTTTTCCTAGGATTCCCTCACGCCACATATAAATGGGCACTCACCCTTCCCTCAATTAACACCTAATTGCCTTTTTTCTCGGCCAAACACTACCCAAATACCCCTTCAATTGTCCTCTCTTCATCCTAGATTCTTTAATTTAGTCAGAAATCCAACCTATAGAGCCCTTTTGATCAAATCAAAAGGAAGAACCCGAAGAAGAGGTAAATATCTCATCACCTCTTTCACATTCCTTTCTTCTTCCACTTCTTCATTCTTTTTTGTTTCCATTCAAAAATAATAATTCCAGTATAATATATATATTGTGATGTTATTATGAATATGGTACAACCATATTCATTATTCTATCCATCTTTGAATGACATGTCACCATAAGTGTGTATGTACGGCTTACCGTCTCCACATCGTGGTGTAATTGTTGTTCAATACATTATTATTTGGATGGATATAATAATGATGCGTAATTGATTTAAATTATAAATATAACATGATAATGATTCTTCATACATGATATAACATCCAATTATATATTATTTTTATATCAAAAGAATGATATTTTCGCTCGTCTGTACATACGAACTACTGTCTCCATGAACACGATGAGATTCATTCCTGATCGTATCCATTCAAGAGTAAATTTCATTTGATGATTATAAATAATTTTTAGAGACATGATATCATTCTTGATATGAATAAGATACATTTCATCCATAACAAAAATGACTCACATAACAATGAATATAAATGAAAACGAATTTGTTCACACCCAAAATGACGATAATAATAAAATATTATATACAAAGCAATGTTAAAAGCTCATATATGATATCATATTAATGTATATTATTCATGTATAATTTAATAAAAATTATTTCACTATTATAAAGGAGGTTAACCTACACCCAACCAAGGGAAAAGTACAATGTAAGGGGTTTCTTATCTCACTTTTATTTCTGTGAGATTTCCATTGTTCTCCACTTATTGATTGCATGTGGTGTGTGTATTGTCCATGATTTTAATAATTGTGTAATATAATATAATTGATGGATATTTACATCATCATTTTATTATCCTTTTTTCATGGGTGTATGTTTTTTTGGATACCAAATCGATAAGGGAATTTGAAATTTTAATTTCCACTCATTCGGTTTTACGCTTACTTCATTGATTATTTTACTCCATGATTATGTGTGGAATAACTATTAATTTTCTTATATAATAATTTCCACTACCCTTTCTATGGATATAATTTTTATACACATAATCACTCCACTGATACATTCTAAATTCATCGATACGAACTTGATAAGAGTAAATTTAACTAAATCTCCATTTTTTGAGTTAAATATCCAATTCATTAGTATTGTTTTTACAAGAATATGTGTGAATGTATTATGATTGATTTACACTTAATATCCAATAATATTTAGTGTATTTATATTTTTCACACATAATTTTTTCATGGATTTATCCGTAACAAAAGGATATTTTCTATATAAGAGATTTTATATCAATTTACATTCCATTGAGTCTTTTTTGTTGTTATACACCAAATCACTTTTATATGGTGTATATAATGCACTGTGACATAGTATATCATGAATAAATTTATTCACATGATATTAAAAAGTTTTTATTACCTTAGTTATTCGTATTCAAGTGTCTCTCTATTGGTTAGGAACTCTAACTGAAATATCATTATAAATTGTTTTAAAGATTTATTTTTCTAAATCTTTCTCTTTAATGGCTATGTTTTAAAAATGGGTTTAAGGATTTATTTATATAGACATTAAAGTTTTAAAATTAAATTTTGTTTTACAATTTTCAAATAAGTATGGGACAGTTTGATTCAAAATTCTATTTTTAATGGCTTATTAGTAAATATTGAGACTTTTAATTGTTTTCATTAAAAGGGGGATATTTCACTTAATTAATTTTGATGAATAATTTCAAATATATCAATATAATTCATTATTATCTAATAAGGTTGATCTATTATAATTCAATCTTACATGTTGCATTGAATGAGTAATGTTTGACTTTGGATGTTCTGTTTTTATACCATTCATGGTTTTTGGATAAAATTTTGACATTTTGTATGCTAGTTTTAATATGAATGGTCAGCTTATACTTAAAAATTTTCATATGAGAAATGCATTGGACTTAGTAAATGACAGGTGGATCCCGCTATAGCTCTTAGATGGATTGGTAGGTCTCATGAGACAAACTAGTTTCTTCAAACAAGGCTTTGAAAAATTCTAATTTGTAGTCTCGGCACAAGGCATGGATTATGTGGTTATGAAATTCTAGCATTATGCATTCATTCATTATGAAAGTGGCTGTTGATATTGCATGTGATTATTCGACTAGTTGAATATCCATGTGCGTATGTAAATGGACTTATTTTATTTTATCTTTTCCATATTATTCTGTAGTTCAGGTTTAAATGGATTTTGTTTTAGTCTTATACATTGCCTTAAATGTTTGTGCTTATTTATAAAAGTTTCCTCTATAATGTTATCCTTACTGAGCATCTGAGATCACCCCTTTCTATGTTTTATTTTTCACAATATCAAAAGAAGTATATTATGAATGACCTTCAGGGATACTCTACAGGATCATAGTGTTGTCTATGGAAACAATGTTGTTGTAGTCTTCCATTTTATGATGTAATATAAACTATATGAATGTATCTAGTACTTCCAAGGATACTAAACTAATGTGTATTTCAAGACCTGATCTCTTATGATCATTCTAATGATACATAATAATGCACTAACTCGGGGCCTTTAGGGTCAGGGTGTTACAGTTGGTATCAGAGGAAGTTTAGTACAACCCCTGGAAACTAGATTTAGATAAACTTTGATTAGAGCACATAGACATAAGATAGACATTGAGGATTAGTATAGGGGAACATCCAAAATTTTTGTTATTGTAGTGATTTTTTGAGCTTTCGTAGCAATACATCCCTGTGTGGATACGATTAGGTAGAGGTGGCTCTGGCAGAGATGTACCGAGGGGTAAAACCCAAAAGCACAACTTTGAGCTTGACTCGAATGGGAATCGGTGCTTGAAAATGGGCCTTGCTGCACTCTTGGTTACGACAATCCCGGAGGATATGATTAGAATAACTTAAATTTTATTTACAAACATATTTGAATAATTTTAGTATAAGATGAGAATAAATGACATTGGTTAATCCTAAGGTGTTTCAAATTGAAAATATAGTGTCATGATATTCTCTAAATGATTTTATGAATATTGTTTCTCACACAATGCTTTATAGTTTCATTCAATGGATACATTCCAAGGATGTCATAGTAAAATTGAGAATGATGTACAAGGTGGGAATAATGGTGGAAATGAGCAACAAAATGAAATGTTGATTGGGGTAAAATATATCATGTTCATTCCAAATCTGTTATCCTAAAATATGATAAAAAACATGTATATTAACAAACTCCTGGACTCAATAAAGAAGATAAAGGTGATGAATGATAATCGCTCCAACAGTGGAGACCATGGAGAAAAGAATCATCAATTTCCATCATGCAAGAAATGTATAAGGAGACACCCCAGAAAGTGTCTCAATGGAATAAAGAAATGATTTACGTGTGGGAAATAAGGACATAAAGTGAAGAATTTTCAAGGAAAAATGAAGAGTACTATAGAATATAATAAAAATGGTCCCAAGAATCCATTTACAGTCATTTTCCATGAATGTAGGGGATCTGGACATTACCCGAGGGAATGCCCTATACTATAGGATATTTTCTTGGTCAAAAAAGAATCTATGTGGAAATAAATGGTTAGAGAAATGTTTAAAATTATTAGTGCTCCTTGTTGATTGGAATACTTTGGAATCATTCACTCTTTTATTTGTAACCCTGCAGTTTGTCATGTGAAAGTGATATTTGAGGAAGATTTTTCTTTTCTCTTGTGGATATAGTTATAAATAACCATTTGGTTTTATATGATCATTGGGTTTGAGGATATTACAAGTAATACTATTTTAGGATGAAAATGCAAGTTATGTGATAAAATTTGTAGTTATATTATGTTATGGTTATTTTGAGGATTTAATCTAATTTTGGTAATGTTATAAAATATATTTTTGGAAAAAGGACAACACACAGACCATCTGACAACCCAACGTGTCAGACAAAGTTGTTGGAATCAATCCAGCAACCATAGTGTGATTGGGATTTATCACCTACCACTGGACTACGTGACATTCCTGGTGAGTTTGAATAATTATTTTTTGTTAAATTATTTTATTGCTCAATAATAAGTTGATTTGGAATCTTATGTCATATAAAATTAATACCCTTAGTATATAAAAATTATTTGGTGATTAAGTGATAAATGTTATTTTGGAATAATTTCGCTTTGTAGGGAACACTATATTCCCAAGGAAAATATAATACTATGGGATTTAATTTGAAGTGTAATGGTGGATTTTTATCAATTTTTATATTGTGGATTTGTAGTGATATGGTTTATTTGTGGAAATGATTAACCTATAATAGAGAATATGTGATTAGGTTAATTAATTTTATGAATGTGACGTTAAGAGTAGTTGATGTCATTTGAAGATATAATTTAACGTGGAAGACTACATAACAAAATTCTTCTACGTTTTAGGTTTCAATAATAGTTTTGAATATATTGAAGTATTTAAAGGAAAATTTTTTATTGAATGGTATTTATTTAACCTTAGGGTTTTGTTGGTTAAATTTTAGAAATTAAGATTAGTGTTTCTTTCAATAAAGGAATAACCTTTTTGGGGATCATCAGATCTTGTACTAAATGTTTTGGTATTGATTAATCTTTATGAAAAGGTAAATATATAGTTTATCCTTTGTGGATCATGTGATTCTATAGAAGTTATTTTAGCTCTTCTGGTGTGACAAAGTCTTCTTGAATACTCATCATTTAAAAAAATGATTTAGTTGTAGAAATTTAATAATGAATGAAACTCTACTTAAAAAGTAAGTATATATCATTATTTTATTAGTCAATATAATAAAAAAATCCTCATCTTTATGAAATGTAACTAAAAACAAAAAAAATGTTGTCTGTTTACATTTCCTATTAGGAAACTAATGACCATTTATCCCATCACTTGTTTTTGGTTTTCATATTGTTAACTTTATCCTGATCATGATTTATATCCCTCTCCATCATATCTTGACACTTAGATTATCATCTACATCCATGTTATCATACATGTAATCTTAGTATAGGTTGTCTTGGGTGACCTTTGTACTTCTCTTTATTTCTTTTAAAGTGTTGTTTTTATTGAATTTTATTCTAATGTGAGACTTTCCATTATATTCCCAAGACAAATTTTAAAAATTGAGAGGATGCAATTTATTGAAGGAGGGAAGAATGTAACACCCCAAGATTTCATAGTAAGTTAGTTCTTCAAAGTAATTAAATAACTTACACTACACGCAACATCGAGTTCAAAGCACCACGACTTACCAATCTAGACGTTCAAAAAAGTTTATGAATAGTATTAACAGAATTTAATATAACCCTAATAATTTTAGAATATGTATTTTGAGTTTCTTAGACATTATATTAAGACACATTTATTTTTTTCAGATAAATGAAGTATTTTTCCAAAGATGCAATTTTACCGCATTTTGATGGAGAACCATTTTTAAATCAAAAATTTAAAACTTGTATATATTCAATTTGAAAAAATAAACTTCTTCTTTGGGATCTGGACATAAGAATTTAGTTTCAATAAATTTTTTATGTTTTTCATATAACATTCATATTTGGGTGAACAGTGAAAAGTAATATATTTTAACATAAAAAAACTTTTTAAATCAAAATAATTAGTAATGTTAAACTATACATATGAATGGTTTGGATGTATAATTATTAGTGTTCAACACTAATCTTAATTTCTAAACCCTTAATGTTAAATAATTTACCATCTCCACGAACGCGATGAGATTCATTACCCATCATATCCAATCAAGACTAAATTTCATTTGATGATTGAAAATAATGTTTAGGGACATGATATAATTCTGTACATGAATAAGATACATCCCATACATAACAAATATGACTCACATAACAAAGAATATAAAAGAAAATTAATCAATTAACACCTGAAACGATGATAATACTAATATATTTTTAACAAACCAATGTTAAAAGATAATATATGATATCATATTAATTTATATGATTCTCATATAATTTAATAACAATTATTTCACTATTATATAGGTGGTTAACCTACCCTCTACCATGGGAAAAATATTATGTAAGGTGTTTCTTATCTCACTTTAATTCCATGAAAATTCCATTGTTCACTACTTATTTATTTCATGTGGTGTGTGTACGGCCCATGATTGTATTCATTGTGTAAAATAATTTAATTAATGGATATTTAAATCAAAAATGTTGGATCCTTATTTCATGGGGGAATGTTTCTTAAGTTACCAAATCGATAAGTGAATTTGAAATTTCAATTTCCACTCATTCGGCTTTACGCATACTTCATTGATTATATTACTCCAAGATTATGTGTGGAATCACAATTCATTTTACTATGTCATAATTTACACTCCCCTTTATGTGGATATACTCTTTATACACATAATATCTCTATGGATAAATTCTCAAGTCATCTATACGAACGTGATAAGAGTAATTTTAACTCAATCTCTATTTGTTGAGTTAAATATCCAATTCATTGGTGTTGTTTTTACAAGAATATATGTGAATGTCCTCTGATTGATTTACACTGAATATCCTATCATATTTACTTTATTTATATTTTTCACACATAATTATGTCGTTGATTTATCCTTAACCCAAGGATACAATCTTTATAAGATATTTCATCTCAATTAAAATTCCATGGAGACTTCTTTGTTATTATTCACCAAATCACTTTAATATGGTGTATATGATGTATTTTGACATAGTATATCATGAATCCATTTATTCTAATAATATTATAATGTTTTTATTACCTCAATTATTTGTATTCAAGTGTCTTTCTTTTGGATTGGAACTCTAACTAAAATATCATTGCAAAATGTTTTAATGATTTATTATTCTAAATCATTGTCATTAATGTCCATGTTTTAAAATTGGTTTTAAGGATATTTTTATATTGAAATTAATGTTTTAAAATTAAAATTCCATTTAGTTGTTTCAATGTGGTATTGGACACTTTGATTCAAAAATCTATTTTAAACGGATTCTTGATAAATAGTGAGACTCTTAAATGTTTTCAAGCAAAAGGGGGATATTTCTCATAAATAGTTTTGATGATTATTTTTTTCTTTTTCAATATCATTAATTATTCTATATTGAGTTTGATATATTATAATAAAATCATCCATATTGTATTGAATGAGTAGTGTTTGACTATGGATATGCTATTTTTATACCATTCCTGGTTGGTGGTTAAAATATTTACCTTTAGTATGCTAGTTTTAATACGAATTCTCATATTATGCTTCATCCTTTTCATAGGAGGAATGCATTGGACTTAGAATGTGATGGGTGGTGCCCGCTATATCTCCTCTATGCATCAGTAGGTCTCATGAGACAAACTAGTTTATTGGCACAAGGCCTTGACACAATCTTATTTGTAGTCTTGGCACAAGGCCATGACTATGTGGTTATGAAAGTCTAGCATTATGCATTCAATCATTATGAAAGTGACTATTGATATTTCATGTGATTATTCGACTAGTAGATTATCCATGTAAATAATTAAATGGAATTATTTGATTTTATCTGTTCCATATTATGTTGAAGTTCATGTTTAAAAGGCTTTTGTTTTAGTATTATACACTGCCTTAAATTGTTATGCTTATTTATGAATGTTTCTTCTATAATGTTATCCTTACTGACCATCGGAACTCACCAATTTCTATGTTTTATTTTTCCCAGGATGAAAAGAAGTATATTATGAATGTCCTATTCAGATAGTCTATGGGATCTCAGTGTTGTCTATGGAAACAATGTTGTTGTAGTTTTCTATTTTATGTTGTAATGTATACTATATGAAAGTATCTAGTACTTCCAAGGCTACAAAACTATTCGGTAATTCGAGACCTGATCTTTTATGATCATGCCAATAAAACGTAATAATGCACCGACTATGGGCCTATGTGGTCAGGGGGTAAAACATCATCCCCAATACTCTCTACCTTTTATAGTTTCCACTAGTAAATTGCATCTCCTCGCACTTAGCTCACTGTAAATGGAACCTAGTACCCCATCAGAGGAAAAATAAAAATTAAGTTGATATGATGTTCCTAAAGTTAGCACTCCATCTCCATGTCCAAAACATTGTCCTCATACATTCCGAAGGCATGTCACAGGAAATCATATAACATTCCATGCCACTAATCATCCACCTCCACAGATCAACCCTCCACTAATCAGCCAAAGAAGTATGTTGAGCCTCAACTACATGATTCATTTTTTTAATGATGACTAGGTTCAATAGATAATAAGGTGAACAAGGACTTTCTAAGACTAAGTTGTAAGAAAAAAAAATTTAGATTCATTTCAACACATTTAACTCATTTCTTCCTCGTAAAATTCCCCAAACACCCATTCTAGAAAATAAAACAAGTCTTTAAGATGCATGTAACATTCATATGTTCTATACCGTATAAATGGTGTAGACTCAATTGGAAATTTGGTAAGCTCAGAGTACTTTCATAATATCACAGGGGGCCCTAAAATCCAGTGTCCCAGAAAAACCTTTGTGGCCTTTTTCACACACCAGGATCACCTTCTACTGTTTTTGGACCAACCCATGAAATCTTCACTATTAATAAATCCAAAATCCATCATATATTTAAACCATTAGATCTGATACCATAATTTCATGACCCCTCACTCCAATGATAGTCAACTCAAGATAGAAACAATAAAATGGAGATAATGACCCCCAATTCACACCTCCAGTAGACCCTAGGTTGTAAAACTGATCCAAGGGTATACAAATCTAACTAAAAGGGAGGAAATACCATTTTATATTAACCAATATTTGGAGATAAGATGTATCCAACCCACAACATCATAATATACATAAAATAAAACTAAATCCATCCCACATGGATTTTTAATATAAAACTATTACCAATAAAATAAAATGAACCATTTAAAATATCCAAAAGTAATGATAATTAGAGATACATAAATTATCCCAAGTTATGATTTAAATAATTCCCTAAATGGTACCCATAGTCCTCCTATAATCTTGAATGTAGTTTCATATCATACGGTGAGCATACAATTATACACAGTAATAAAACCAAAGTATCTCTTGCACAAGTGGGGGGACTGTACAAATTCTCCAAAGAAAACAACAGAACCAACAACACCTAATAAGGTATACTATCCATTACCACATCACTAAGAAAAACTCACCATGTAAAAAAATTCATGTAACGTAATATAGAAAGTACATTGATGATACATTCCCACTGTTTAGCCTCTCTCCCACCCTAATGGAAGAAAGACAGGGTGCTCCCACTTCTTCTAAATAAACCACGTCACAATCCTCACACACACACTTGGGCCTCACAATCACATCTCTCATATAGAAACTAAGCATACATACCACATCACGTGTTTCCACCAAACACTAGGGCCTCACAACTATGCCTTGACGGTGGAATCTAGGTCTAGATTCAACATAATTTCCCGAAGACACCAAGGAACCCATTAGATCTCATCCCAAGTACACATGGGAAACTCAAATCTTCAACACAAACCTATGCCTCACAAATCAAAAACCTACTAGATGAATAATGGGTTATTACCTCCTAGAATATGGACTTGTGATGAGCGGGTGGGAAGCCATCCATACTCCAACCAAGATATTTGGGAAAGAGTCCCTCCCTTGAGATAATGGGGGTATTTGGAATGTGGTGCTCATATAGGGTGGAGTGTCAATATAAGTCTCAAGAACATACAGTGTGTGTGTGTGTGTGTATTATCATGCACTCATTCCCAACCAATGGGATTATTGAAAACTACTACCCAACATGAATTTTTAAATATTAATGATGGTCACATTCAAGTTGTTATATTAAATATGCTTGACCATAACCCACAAACTCAATTATTTCTCCCATACAACACAATTAACCACCTCTCTTTATTCATTAAACATTTCATTTTATCATTACATATCCACAAATTAAACTTTTAATCATAATCAGCTACAAGAAACATTGAAAAATAGACAACAATACCTTAGTCATTTTAGAATGAGAAGAACCATCTTGTTTAACAAATTTCACATTTACTCTCTATTTAACACCCATTCAAGCTATAATAAAGTACCAATCCTAATACATGGGGTTAATCATTCAGAATGGTACTCATGGAGAAAGCTCAAGAGAATTTCACATACCAACCAATTCTATCATAATTCATCAAAGACATTATCCAAAAACCTACATCCCATCCACAAAAAAAACCCCAATCGCATCCATCCCCAACAACACACCTCTCCACTACAATACATGGAATCCCTTATGCATAAACACCCCACACCTATCACATCCATCAACCCAAATATAGCTTAGCTCAAATCTCAATCCCCGCTACTCAAGCATACCACACCTAGATTACCATATCCACATAACCAACCCCTTGTGCACAACTAAGAAACCCAAACACAACACAAAATTGTGCTTACAATAATAGCACAGTAAAAAAAAGATAGAGAATAAACATATTTATTTTTAATAGGTAATCTATTTGTTAATTACACTTGTTAATTCTAGTGTTATAACTAAATCTAGGTTATCTTGTGGTATTTGTTTGTCAATCATGCATAGGTGGTTAATAGTTATCATGTTGAAACATTCAACCAAGAACAATCATAAATAATTCTATAGATCATCCCATTCACAAAAAATTCTACCGATTTAAATGATTTTTAGTAAGAATATAGCACATACAATTCACAATACCAATAGATATCATAGTAGAAAAAAGTCAGTTTTCCCATCTACACATGTTGCTCTCAAACTGATTCAATTAATATTATTTATTTGGTATTATTCTTTATTCACGATGGATACATTCAAACACCCACCATAAATTATAGAAAAATAAAATAGAGGTGAATCAATCCCTTCATCAATGAATAGACTATTAGGACTTCATAATTGTACAAAAAAGGGGTGTACATGCATTAGGAAGAACCTACACGGAAAACAAAATCCTAGTGCTATAACACAACGCATAACACCTTGCAAGGGAAAGGATTTGGGCACAAAAATATAGAACTGGAGCTTATAAAGAAGAGATTATATCATCTTTATAAATTAAATATCGTAAATAAGAGGAACAAATAGTTTTTTATGGCCCTAAAAGGTGGATATTTTCCAAAACCTTCATTTTTTGAAGGTAAAAGGAAGATTCATGTTTCTAAAAGATAGATACAATTCAAAATGGAATTTAAAACCATTATATATTGAATTAAACTAATCATGTGTTAAGAGAAACATCAATATGGAGAAACTGGGAAAATAGATGAATTCAAATTTTTTTAAAAACTGTTGAAAATGAATCACCATTTAGTGAGTCCCCATTTGGCATCAACGGTGGAACTCACTATTTGACGAGCTATTGGTCGGTTAGTCACCATTGAGGGAATCACTATTAGGAGAGACACCATTGGGTTACTCGCCATTTGGAGAGTTAGCATCAGACAACTCACCATTGGAAACCTACCATCACAACTTACCATTGAAACCTACCCTAAGAGACTTTCTAGTTTGAGTCACCGGTGTGAGTCACTATTCTAACTCACCATTCCAAACTCATTGGTCCTGGATAAATATTGAACAACTCACTATAGTGATCCACCATTTTGGCTCACTATAAAGTGTTACTAATGGAAGTCTAACTATTATAAGATGTACCATTTGAAAACTATCATTCTTGGAAAACACATGAAATGAGTCACTATGATTTCCTTGTCCACTCCAAACAATGGATTTTTAAAAATTATTGGAACAGAGTGGTTTGGGATATTAAAACTATATTGCAGACATTCATCATTAATAACATCCCAATAATATTGTATTCCCTCACCCCAAATTTACGTATCATTACAATGGGAGTACTTCTCAAATAGAAGAAAATTCCTAGCGACACTTCTCCACGTAGGGGAGTCAAATCCAAAATATAGGACCGAATCCATCATTAACTTGGTTGAGTAACACCTCTACCTATATAAAAGATATTGGGGACCTAATCCCTAGAGGGATAGACCTGGGATTACCAACCATGCTATCACTCTAATGATCACACCATATTGATATCACCAGCCATGTGGTGATGAAATAAAAATCTTGTTCACAATACATTAATTCATACATATTCTACATGTGGAATAATATTGGGAAAAATGATATTGGTTTTTACTAGAGGTCACATAGAATGTGACCTTATCTAAAAACCTATGTTTGTCCCTATATTAGAATCCTTCAGAATTCCATGTAAAACTACACAACATGTAGATGGGTCAGCGGGGATTTCCCCTCTCCCTAGATATAGGGTTTGAATACTCAGTACATCAATCATTGAGAGGTGAACATAAACATGATGTTTCAACTATTTTACTTAGTCTATCTGACCACATAGGGTGTTGGGAATCTACCTCCGTCACATGGATTGTCTGGCTGTGTAAGATCACACGTTGTGGGCCACCTTCAACATAATATTTGATATTAAGCTTAACCAAAACACTAGCACCCATGGATCTGATATTACATACCTTGATTTCTTCTAGGTTACATGGAATATATTCATGAATTTAATGAATTATTATAATATGAATTCATAAAAATACTACATATGAAATTACTATTTCTTCCGCCTCCATTTTACTTGCTCGAGATCAAAAAATAAAAATTATTTCTTCTCCAATCCTTCATCCTGGACTTTATTATCCAGAAAATTGAAAATGAAACTTCTTGAATGAAAGTTGTCATTCTTCCCACCATCCTATGAAATTAGGATCACAGAAACCATATAATTTTCCCAAAAAACCCTCAATATGACATAAAAATGATTATCTTTATCTGTGTCATTCATCCTTTATGAATTTGGATGGACAACAAGTTCAAATGTAACCCAGTGATGTTAGAATTTGACCCCATTAGACAAAAGTGATGAATTTAAAAAATATGGAAAAAGAACATGAATAATTTGATATATAAATTGTAGATAATGGGATCATATACAACTATTACCTATAGTAGAATGAGTGTGGAAATATGGGTTTATAAAAAATTAATACAAAACTATGATCATGATAGTTATTCAATACCAATCTTATGCAAAAGAAGGTAATTGCTGGAAAGTAATAAGATATAGATAATCATTGTTCATAATAAACCCTTGGTATAAATCACATAAATAAATATCACCACTTCATTATTGTATTAATTTATGTCATATAATGTGTTCTCTAATTATGAATATGAAGAATCATTTGTGTTTTCTTCATCCAATGAAAATCCACGATCTTCTCACCATTAATCCAAAACTTAGTTCATCGATGCTAATGGGATCTCCTCTTCAGCCCCTAATCTCATATAGTTTTTGTGTCTATCCCAATGGATTTTCCATAATGAAAAATATATTAATAGAATTATATTTTTTAGAGAATAAATAAAAACTATAATTTAATTTAATAATTTTTTTAAAAAAACCCTAAAATGTACATCAACCTCGTATTGTGTGATGATAACTAACATTATGTCACACATAGGGTAACCCCCTTACTACAAATTCTATAGTGGAATCGTATTTACCATCTAAATTATCATGATATGAGAAACAAATTATCCCATTAAGTTACAGGCAAAAGATGTGACAATTTTTAAAAAAAAATTATATCAATATTAAGCCTCATTTGGTCGTGATATCTTTCGTTGTCAACATACTTTTCTATGGAAATATTAAATTAAATATTACAATTTCATACCATAATTGTTTTACATTTTTCACTTATTAAAATTAATTTCACAAAAAAATCACAATATAAACAAAATGGTTGGTGTATTGAGCCAACATCAGCTCTCTCACTCTAAGGATCTCTCTCACATTCTCTTGTACTCCGTAAGTGGAAGGAAATAATGGATATTACATCCATATAGGATCCTCATCTAAATATTGTCAATTTTCATTGAGTATGAAATGAAGGTGGATCCATACTAGCTATATTTATCTCCCATGTCAATTACATGCACTAGATCATGCAGTTACCTCTTTTAAAGTAATACATGGAAGACTTCATTATGTTGGTCCTATTTTTGGGAAAATTGAAATGATAAGATACCAGAGAATCATAGAAAACATCTACAGTTCCATGATAATCCCAAAGGACCTATTATATCCCCAATAAAATAAATTCAATAAATTCATTATATATACTCCCATGAAAGAATGAGCATAATTATTGAAATCTAATTATCAATGTCATCTGTCTGCATGTTATTTTAATTGAAACTGTTATATCCCCATATTTCTGTGGATAATGTGAACTCTTATATAATGAATTTTTCACCATTCATATGCCATCATTGGAGGTCTCACCATCCTTAGTCAATCATATGACTGACCCATAGGGTTTCCCATATAGTTCCTTACATGGTTATGTATTTTTAGTTGAGTGATCATATTTATTATAAGAAATCTCCATTCATAGTGGTTGATCCACACTATTGTGGATAGAAAGACACACGCAATCCTCCAACATACCTTCTGAAACCTATATGGTATATCTATATTGGACATCAACCTAATGGAGGAACATTATTCTCTTCTACAAATGGGTCCTGAATGCCTTTCATTATCCCCTAGAAACAATTACTTATAGTAAGGATCATGGTTAAAGGAAAAAATCATGTGTTCCAATGATGGATGAAATTATCTTATACATAAAGGAATACTAAAATGTGAGACTTTGAGAAACAATACTGAAAATGACCCAACTCATCCTAGAACACTAAACCAACCACTAAAGCTCTCTATTTATCATTTCAAAACATGAGGTATAGTAGAGGGGATGTATGAACACCCCACTAAACATATCTTAATTCTACATGATTTATGATATTTACCATTTTTGGAAATAAATAACATGACTCCATTCACCATAAAATCATCATTTCACATATCTTTAGTATATGATGTCACAAAAAACCTCATAAAAGAAATCTAGAATCTAATCACCTCCCACACGTTGAATAAGTAATGGAGTCACCAATATAAAATAATGATAATCCATAACATTCTCTTATACTAGGGTCATAATCAAAATAGCCAAATTCTATGATTTCTCTTTCACTATGTGAGAATAATTTTACCTAATGATGGGAACTACCCTCAGATTTCCCATCTCTAGAGGATATACTATCTTTTTTGTGAACCTCATACAAGAAATAAAACCATTACATCAATATCATATTAATAACCCTCTAAACGAAGATGTACCTAAGACCCTATGAAAGTCTAATAAAATAATGAAACATTAATTTGGAATAAAACTTCTCCATAAATCCACGTAAAATATTACATCATGCCAATCCAATATGTTGGTCTCAAGAAAATACACATGCGGTCACATGTTTCTCAACCCATTATAATTCTAGGATATGATCTTCATCAAAATGATTTGAGATCAAGGATCCAAAAAATTGAAAAAACACAATGAATTTGATTCTATTCTTCAATAGCATTCAATGAACATTATAAATTATACACCTATCCCATGATCTTGGGTGGATCACAAGATCTCAGTGCATCCAATATTCCTTGATCTACATCTAAACTGCAGTTTCTTATGAAATTTCCCAGAATGTAAATGTTGATAATCTAGAACTAAAAAAATGAGAGCTCGATATAAATATTAATCTACTATAGTAAGTCTATTTCCACCCAAAAATTTATTACATGATACTAATACAATGAAGAATAAATGGGATTATTTTTTATGATGACAACAATAAATCAGACCATGAATGGGTTAATGATCTACTACTTTATATCCAAGAACACTTTGAGGTCAGTAATCACAAAAAAAAGAATCACATAGAACATATAGTATCTGTAGAGACATCAGTATGTTGTCTTCGAAATATCACCCTTGCAATTCATCAAATGAATATAGTGAGACCAAATTTGGATCTTTGGGAACCAACACACACCTTTCAACTTGTTGAAAAGGATTTGAATTTTTAAGAAGTAAAACATTTTCATAGAAGTTAACTAATTTTGGTTATTTTTAACAAAAAAATCCTAAAATTCTTCTGTTTACCCTTTAATAAGAATCAACAGATTTTCCTAGGGGAATATACAATATAATAATAAAACACTTCTTTGATGGTCTTAAAATAGCACCCTCAGCTACTAGTTTCCACAAGGGGTGATGTGATATTAGAAAAAGCTATCAATGTGGTCATAGTGTGCATGTAAATTCATATGTTAAACTTTAAAAAACTTTAATATTCTCTAAAAAATCATGATGTCACACTTCTACCATGAAAAAATACGCATAAGAGTCCCAATTCTTCAATTGTCACATCATACTATAGAAAGAAAAATGTGACCATTATCACAGTATTAATAGTGTTTCTTAGCTAAAATTCTAGATAAAAATTATCCAATATAATCTTATATTCATAAGAATATGGTTAAATAAAGAGGGATTTACCAATACCTTTTCTCAGATTAATCAGAATAGTTATAGTTCATACTATAGATTTCACTGATGAATTATTGTCATAAGCCTCCACTAGTTAGAGTTATCATTCCACATAACCCTAGTTTTTCACATCAATACTTTCACCAATACCTCAGTGCCACTATAATGACTCCAATAATACAATTCAATGAATATCATCGACTAAATCATTAAACTATTCACATAAGGTGACATTAAATCACCCATAGGGTATTAAATCACATTATAGTAGAATGTTCTTTGGTGGGAGAACCATATCCTTTAATTATATGCTCAATGTACCACCAAAAACCCCTACACAGGGGTGGGCATGAAACTAGTAAATAGGGATTTTGAAAAATAGTTAAAGAACAATGGAATGAGGTACATATATCATTCATATTACAATGTCAATTCACCCTAGATAGGATGCCTCTACTATTCTTTCTCACACTCCACTATGATGTGTCAAAAAATCCAAATAATTATTACCTTCATTTCCACATGAAAATTAGTGCCTAATATTTTGAGAATTAAATATTATTAAAGGATTACAAGATGAAGAAACATAATGATTACATAGTCAACCATTCTCTGGTTTCACGTCAGATCCCTAATTTAGAGTTTGAGAATGTGTGTTCCTCATATAGTATGACATTGAAAATCAATGATAAATAGATGTTTCGTTAATAGATTCTACATGGTATCACCTCCTTTCCCTATAATATCAATTCTCTATTCTTGAGAAACACTCCATTACCTAATCTAACTCAAATAACTGATGAACCATTAAATGTCTCATGGTAGAGGGATAAACCATAATGAAGAATTGTTACTCAAACACTAACTATGTTTGTGTATATATTTTATAATCGCGAGTTACCAAACCCAAAAAAATCATTGAGACCATATATATTAGGCTTATTAAAAATATGAACTTTAATTTTGGTGACTTATAAATTATAAAAACTATAGACTCCATCAACATCTATAGCGCCTAATGTTCCAACTCACACCATAATCAGGGTAGTATCTAAACCAAAAACACAAAAATTATAATTACCCTATTTGAGAAATTTTATTTTAATTTTTGGAAAAATTGGAACCAATATATTGTGTGGAATAACAAACCAGATAACTAGATGTGGGTTATACCATTGCATTGTAGGAGGAATAATTTCTTCACACCCATCTAGAAAAAAATAACAAAATGGCTTCAGAACTGAATCATTTATACTATTCTGGCTATCATGGTGGCCCTGAACCAGGGCTACATCACTCAACAAGCTATTTCTTGGACCTATTGTACATATCCTATAATTTTTTCATTACAGAGGCGTCTCAAATTTTAACAAGTACAACCATGGTTTTGTAAGCACATATAGGTATCTCAATCATGAAGGACATGATTTTAAATATTATATGATATAGGCATCATTATTTCCCAGAAGACAACGTCTCTATATGATGAGTAAAAAATAATATTCATAGTCTTAGTGAATGTATGGATTGAAATCCTCACCATAATTAGATGTCATGTCTTGTGGGTAGAATTCGAGAAAATATACCACTATTACTTATGTCCCAAACAATCCACAACCAGGGTTTGACTCCATAACCCATCTTGGAGGATGAACCACCTATGATACTATTCTATCATGACCCATCCCACTAGATCATACCTAGTTAGTGTTGGGATAATATTGAATCCCCATTCCTACCTCTACTAGTCCAGGGGATGTAAACTTGTTCTGAGATTTAATAGGATTAAATGAGAGGTATTGGCTTAATATATCTCAATGAAAAAAAAATCTCTCCATGAAAAATTGTATAGGAATAACTCTATTCCATAATATATTGAGTATAATCAATGCATGTAATAAATTATATGAAAAATAGAAAAATTACAAAATATAAATTAATTGACAGTTACAGAATACATATACAACAAATAAAGTTGTCTTGACTTTTGATAAACTATAAATGGGAATGTCTTAAGAGACAACGACTCAAAAATGTGAAAACCTAACCATAGAACACGGTCCGAAACACTATTTACCACTATTCCACTCTATAATTTCAGCTTGAAGGTCCCCATTAATATATATATGTTATTAATTAGACAATTTTTTTTTTGGAAATTACCATATAGGGGTGAGTATAAACGTACCTAGTAGGATGCCCTAAAAACCAGGAAGTGGAGTTAAATAAAATATTAAAATCCACCCACAAAGGAAGTGGTATGTAGAACCCAATAATAAATACATAAAATGAAACTCAGTTGATGTGAGAAAGGTTATCCCCATCATAAAATTTGAATATGAACAAATATTAGACCCCTAGCACTAAAGGTCTTATATCATAGGCAATAAATATGCGCAAACTCATGAGAATCAAGGTACATAGCCCTCTCGTTTCCCCGCCATGTCACAGATGAGGGTGAACAATCTCATATCCCAACTTATTAGAAAATGCTTCTTGAATATGGATGTCATGCACCTCACTTATTCATTGCATAGTCTAGAGAGAACCATTATAATGGAGGACCATCCCACCACCATAGAAAAATGACGGGTAGTTCACTATATATACAGAGAACCATAACCTTATAATATGGGGGAATACTATCTCTATTTGTATAAAGGTTATGAAATACTTGGTCCCTGAATAGAAACAAGTGAGTATCGACCCCCATAAAACTCTTATGATCACACACTATCATTGTCACATGATAAACATCTCTAAATGAAGTGTCCCACTCAGATTACCACAATTAAAAAATATGATGCCAAAATTATGACCTCCAACACATTATATTTTTAAAAACTATATGAGTTGGATATGTGTTTCCCCTACACCGAGTGATGAAAAGAGAGTTACATGTGGAATATTAATTTAGAGAAACTACATAGAGTTACTAGAGGTCACAATGTGAGTGAGCTCATTAGAACATATAGGTGTGTCATTTTATTGAAAATAAAATTTAAATTCATATTTCATTTCATGGAATTTAGATATATCACGTGAAATGTATTCCCACCCAATGTCCTAGGTGTTCACATTTGGTACACTACTCAACTATCCTTGTACATACCCCCAGTGATTCCACTGTGATATATAGTGTGTCTTATAACATAGGGTCATGGATGTGTACCTTTATTACGTTGTACAACTGATTGATAATGTCCACATGACATATGGGACCTCCAAAAAAGTGTGACATACTATTTGAAAAAAACCCTATACTTGACAGAATATGGGACTATACTATGTGTGTTCCTATGGGAGACAATGTGTATAGTTTTATATTTTAATGAATGTGAATGCATCCTTCTTGTGAACACTACTTAAATGATTCATATTTTTTCCTCAACTATTTTAGTTTCCTGATTTCACTAAATAAGATTGATTATAGCTCTGATAATTGTACATAACCTATGATTTCCTGATAATAGAAATACAACAACCTAATCAAATGTTATCAGATTGACCACCACCAAAAAATATCCTCATTACTAATACCATATACCATCACCCAAAACACACCTCAATCTAAATTTTTTTATCTCTGTCTATTTGTCTCATTTTGTTATAATATAAAGATTTTAAAATATATGAATCTATCATGTAAATTTTTTGTTGTTACCCCATGGGCGAAATGAAAATTAAGTGATCCATTGTTTTAGAGAAGAACAATAATATTGTGAGATCAAAATGTTAGAGTGTTTTATCCATAAATTTATTATCTAAAATAAAACAAGTGTGTAAAACTGGTTTATTAAAATGAATTAATTACTTGGATCAATGCATTTTTCTAATGCTAGGATCTACCAAAAGGATAAAAATAACTCTAAATTCAGTATAAATGAAAAATCACAAATAAAATTAGAAATAATGTAGAAAAAAATAAATAATAAACCATATCTTGAGATTGGATCTATTTTTGGGAAAATAATGCACTCATTAGTAATGAAAACATTGACTATTCATTTTTTAAAGAATTTCTCCTATGAATCACCTTGATTTAGTCACCATTAATCTAGAAACTGACTTCATCAATTAAAATGGCACATCCTACACCTCATTTGATCTGACAAGGTTATGTGGTGAACAATGAGGATATTCTATAAGGAAAATATGTTGAAAAAATTATATTATTTAAATAAACAATTATTAAATCTATAAATTAATTTACTTATTGTTCCCACCAACAGTTGACTTTCACAGAACATATGATGCCATATATCTTTGTATCCCACCTCAGTTAAACCCCATTTTCAGAAATCAAACATGGCTTAATATTTCCCAAACAAGGCCCTTGAAAATGGGGAAACCATTTATCCAAATATTAATCCGATTTTGGATATAATACCATTATTATCATTAATATATAAATAACGAGCCCCAATAAGACATGGAATCTCACAGATGCATGATTCCTTACTATAAATGAATTTCATAAAATATTCCAAAGCCTTTCCTAAAAATTATAGAGTAATTAATGGATAAATCATGAATAAAATGAAAATATTATCCCAAATTTCTAATAGAAATTATTTTTTTCAACACATTTTATCATACCATAACATCAATTAATGATTTAACATTATATGTATCAACTATGATACATGATATATAAACTAAACATCCACAGATCTTGACATTTGGGATAAAAAATAAAAAAATTTACCGTGTGGAATATAACTAGTATTCTCAAATGGACTCCGAGAAAATATAAATAAAATGACCATATTTATATTAGTATTTAGTATTAATGAACATATATTACATGTTCACAATAAAATAAGAATATAAATATTGATTAATGATTTTATTAATCAAATTCCAAAAAAATGGTTAAATAAATTTTCATACCAAAAAGCATGTCATGATATATAATATGGCCATACCAGGTATGAAAACTTCTCTTTGGAATGTATTATATGTTAAATAATATTAATGATACCCTAAATGAGTAATTATCCTCATAAACCCTTTTCTACCATTTAACAATCAATTGAGTAAAAAAATCTGAGTATCAACTAATTATTTGAGTTCATTACTTAATTATGATTCTCTAGCCAATATATAAATTAAAAATTATTTAGTTTTATTTTTTATGGATATTGAACCATGCTATGTATAATTTATCAATCAAATTGGAATTTTAACATAAAATACTTTAACTAGGTCTTCAATTCCCCAGATTTTTTCCCACATGATATGAAGGAATTGGGTTAGGTTCAGTTATAATTAATAAATTAATGCTGAAATACACCTCTCACATTGGTGGGAATATTAAAAATTAAATAGTATAGATGTCATGATAAAGATGAACTAGATGAGGTAATGAATAACACTATATACCTTCAATTACATTATTTATTTTTTTCACCTCCCATGATGATCACTCCCATATTACAATGATTAAGACTAGTTTTATAAGACTAAAAATCCATTACCTTATTTAGAGTATATCAATGACTATTATGATATGAAAAAATATAATTTCAGATTATAAATATTAGTATAATCTAATAAATGGATCACCAAAAATTTTTTTAATGATAAAAATTGATTTTGTACTAATGATAATCATATTTCAATATGAATTCATTCACAAAATATATTTTAAAAAGATACTCATTATTATTGTTCACTTCATTAAAGGGGTTTCATTATTCATGAATAATGATAATAAAACCACATTGATTTCATGGAGAAAAGACAATTGTTAACAGATAAATGAATATAGGGAAACACTATAAAATATTATATAGTCTAAAATAATGAAAAAATTACCAATCATCTAATAATAAATGTAAATTCTCTAGAATCATTAAGAATATTATTCATTATAAACATTATACTAGGACCATGATACTACAACTGAGGTGGAAATCCATTCCAGAAATGTTGAATAATTACTATGTGAACTTCAATTTCTTATTATCCTCCTCAAACAAATATCTAATAGTATTTTTTTATGACACTACTAATGATATCAATAATCAGTATCTAGTTTCCTGGTTAGTTTTAATTAATTTATGATTATTTCTAATAAAAAAATTGTTAGAATCTCAATATGTGGAGATAGTGACAATAACAGTGACATAATTTTAACTAGAATCTATAATTTGGCCTAATATGACATGTGGATCTATATTAATGTCATTATACACACAGTTTACATGAGTAATGAGATAAAGGAACATTATATCATTGAATTCCTTATAAATAACCACTTTTACACATCTTCTAATAATATAGCTTTCAACCACTAGATATGATAACAACCATGGTCCATATATGCAGTCATATACCCATCCCATTTACTCTATTATTCTTAATTTATATGTGGATGGAAGTACTCACTACATTAGAGTGGGCTAGTGGATTGAAGAGTATCACATTTACATTTAGTTCCTTTAATAAACCTTTCTCAAAACACTATTATTTTAATTATCCGTATCCTCAGATGTATTGATTAAATAAATGATAATCAATTAATTTTGTGGAAATTTTATTAAGTGAAATTAATCCTGGTGTTATGTTCATTAGATTCCAAACCATGATCAAACATAGTGCGACTTTGTATAATTTTTTGAATGGTCGGTTTCTATAATTATTTATAGTAATCGATTGTTAACTCTTATCATCAATCATAGAATCCCCACACTTGGTATATTTTTTTAAATGAATTACTATTTACAACTAGACATATATTGTTCTAGGGTCTCGATAGTCAATAATATATAGAAAATATTATCAACCCATTCATCAAATTCCTTATAAAATGCATAACATAGAATGTTCTTATGACTATTGAATTTTAACACACATATAATTTTAACTATCACGGGATCCATTCATTGTCCATCTTTAGTGTATATATAAAATAGTTGAGAAAGAACCTATATAAACTAAGCATAGATCACTACTTGATTTAGTAGTGCATACTCATTTACAACTTCCTACATGATAGGAGGTGGGAATCTAGTAAGTATTGTGTAATGTCCTATAATCGGGCACACTCTCACATGGCTGAAAATGGTAGAATATAAGACATTAACATTGAATCCCCATATCCTCGAGTCTTCTGTCTAATAGCGGGGAGTGAAAATTTTGGTGTTGAGGGAATACCCCCTGGTATGCAATTTCATAAGAGTAGATACATTCATTATTAAATATAAATAATATTCAATGTAAATAATTATTAAATGAAAAAATAAAATACCAACAAAAAAATAAAATAATAAAAATAGAATAATTAAATGAAATGATGGATTGTAACTAAATGTCTTGATATAATAATACAAGGGAAGACAGGAAGACTCAAATAAAATATTAATGTCTATAGTCCTGAAATAAATGTTGTTTGAAACTCTAAACATGAACACATAAAAAGTGAAAAAATCAACAGTAGTGTATTCTACCCTTGTCCAGAACTACATTAACATAATCTACATGGGTACTAAATGAAATCATGAATAGGGTGTTAGTATAAAAAATTATTTTGAAAATACAACGTATAAAAAATGATTATGATAAAAAGTGGATGGAATAATGATATAATCATGTGTATAAGTAAATTATAAAAATATTAATATACAACCAAAACATAATTCGGCTCCATTTGAAAATATGGTTGATCATATATTATGAACATGGAAACAACAAACATATAACTAATTTAGAAAACCATATTCAGAGCCATGCCAAAACAACCATGATCTTGGATTATCATCATTCTAACCACTACCATATAACAAATGTAAATAATCTACTACCATGCCATTCATGAATATATCTAAGCATGTTTTATGACCATGCTTATTATAACCATATTACAAAGGTATAGCCAAAAAAATTAATCTATCTCAATACCCTATAAGAATTACAATATGGGAATGGGAATATCATTCCCTCTATAAGTGTTTTAACATAGACAGGGCTGATCCCATTCATTATCAACATTACAGCATATACATGTTCCATTTCTAGGGCCTAACATGATATATGAGAATCTCATCATGGAAAAAAATTATTATAATACTTCGTGGATATCTCAATATCACACCACAATTATTAATGGTTAATTATGTGAATTATCATTCTTCTTGTCACTATAAAATTTTAAATTCAAAATTCTGATGATTAAAAACTATATCAGTAAGCAATATTATAAAATATAGGTACTCTATTATAAGAAATAACACTATGTCACATGTCATTCTAAAAATACATTCTAGAAATAGCTAATTAATTATTATTCAATTAAATTTGGGTATGCACAATGATGGCATGATCAGGATACATTAAAATCTTTGAAATTATTAAACCATACGGTTAAGATTTAGACCACTACCTCTAACTAATGATCCAAGAATTGTTCCAAAGACCAATGACCATGAGGAATAAGGTTTGGATTATTACCATGTAGTTACTTGATCAAAACATATCTTGATAAAAACCAACAACGCAATCAACCAAAGAATTTTAACACAAAAAATTGTGAATAAAATGTGATAAGGAAGAAAACTAAAACAAAGGAATTACCAAGGATATCTCAAAAAATGGGACATCCATAACAAATTTTTTCACTCTAATATTTATTGGATAATTCCCTAGGGTCAAGAGGAGGAAAGCTATAACATATTTGAGAAAAATAATCTTCACAGCATGTTTAAAATAAAATGATGGGAATTTAATTGCCATGTAATATGATTACATGTCATGTAATTTCATTAATTTAATAATATTAAAACCACATACCCTCATATATATTTTTTATAAATCATCAAAAAGTACACAACTTTTAATACATTTAAATGATGTGTAAATGTTTTGCAATTCTATTTTCTATTCAAATTCCATTAACTCTCTTATCCTCTTTCAAATATTATCTACATTACATAAACACATATTTACATGTATTAAAATCTACACCGGGACACCATGTACTAAAACGATCATACATCCTCAAAAATTAGGTCATTGTCTCCGAAAAAGGTTCCCTTTATAATAACAAGATTCCTTCAATAATTCTTTAACAAAAAACCCAGAGAGAGACATACATAGAAAATGTGTGATCTTATAGCCCCCACCATAAAATATCTCATCCATGAGGTTCTATGAGCATCACAATGAGGTCTCGGGGAACATGTTTGGAAACTGTTTTTGAATATTAGACTCCCTCTTAATGTCTCCCTATAAACTCACTCATGCTTCCACTACACTCAAAACAATTGTATAGTATGACCCTGATGATATTTTCATCTATGATCCAAAACAAATATAGGTTAATCCTTAAAGGAATAATCCACAAAATTCTTGACATATTCTATTCCTATCATATGTGAATGGTCTAGATGATATCTTTATAATTGCAACATGTGGAACATGCCATGCATCACACTATATAATTTTGGAAGGGATAAATTCTACACCAAAGAAAAAAACCCTTTCCACTATTTCAAATGTACTGAAAAAACCTAGAATTCAGCATTTAGTGTTTCCAAATATGGGACTACCCCAACCTAGGTGACACCTAAAAGAAAACATGTTTACCAACATCAAATTGTTGATGTTATATGTGATGGTAATCATATGATTTCATCCTTCTATTCATGGTCATAAACCAATTTCTAATCAAATGAACATGATTATGTATCTCTTATATGAGTCAAGACTGAGCAGTTATGGAGTCACTTACCCCCATCCAATAATGAGGTGAATAAAAAATTCATTCATTAAAATACTCAAATGGTTTCAATTAGATTGATTCCTAGAAGAAATTATTATATGAAAATTCTAAGAGTTACATATATTTCATCAACAGTCCATCAAAATTGAAATTAATTCCTCATATAATATCCTCAGAAACATGAATATTATTCTCAAATTGACCATTAGTATATATATGATAAATTATTCTTAAAAGAACTCATGATCCCAATGCTTTCTGAAGACCCTTTTAGAAACGCGACGTGAAAAAAGGTTCTCAAACTAAAATTATACTCCTCAAAACATTGTGAAACTAAGCTACCTCACACATATAATAATTTCCTGGATCTCTAATTGAGATAGTTTCCATAATTTTTAATATGATTCGGACCATAGTCTGTTTATCAAGAAAAATCAAACATCATTATTGTACAAGCCATCCAAGGTAATCCTATTACAGAATCAATAATGAAATCAGTAAATTTCAATTTCGGTATGGGTAAAGGATGCATGATACCACTTATCCTATGATTCATTACATTAAACTAACAAAAAGTTATTCATCTATCCATGAATATTTCTTTCTATTTCATTAGTCTTGGCCACTAGTAATGTTTGTTAAGATCCCAATATATCCTTTTTCAACATAAATGCACCTCCAATTTAGAAGAACGAAATCCCCTCATCATCACTTTGTGAAAGCCCATAGGAAACCAAACATGGCCATCGAAGAGAAGAGAATTTACAATGTTGAGAGACTATCCTAATTGAGTCTCCCCATCATATAATTTTTCTCTTGGAACTAAGCCCTACTAATCCGCAGAATGCTCTGTCTTGGTCATATATAAATGAATATTTATAAGGGATTTTTATGTTAGTTCTACTGACCCCTATGATTCTTAAATATCCATACGAATGTTTTTAATAAGTTATATTATCCTCCACTTATCACAAATCTCCCATGCTATCTATTTCATTATCTTCTAGAACAATGTATTACCTACGACATTTACTTTTCCTAGTATATATGATAGTTCAATGTTGAAGGAATACATATACTCGACCCACCTCCTCAACAGATGTTTATGGTCTCAATGATAATAATATATAATTGTGTCTCTTATGATCCATTTATAGAATAATTCAATCACACGTGAGATTATGTCCCCACCAGCTCATGGAATGTACTACTATTGGTAACTCCATATTGTGAGTATGGTAATTCCTATTAGGAAATATAGGATTCTAGAATCTATAAGAATCTACACGATACTCCTAAATTAGAGCTCCCCTAAACACCACTCTTGATGCATCATAGTAAAAATATATTATTTACACTAAACATGTAATGTGAGGGTAGGTGATGGGGGAATCAATCCATTCATCTCATTAAAAGGGTTCTTATAAGCATCAGAACAAATAAATTTCACCACATTCATGGTCATACTAGACATTGGTGTTGTGAAATGAGGGAAATATTGGATAAAACACTGGTAATCCAAAAAACTGGATCGCTGGATTGTTGTGTCCTGGTGTCGTAGGATTATTTTGAAGATTAACTTCCCCAACCGGCATATCAGGAACCTATCCATCGCGACTGAAGAGAATATCCAAAAACGGGGGAATAGCATGGCCTCTGGATGTCATTGCAGTAGAGGGTGAGGAGAGGAGGGAACTGTGAACTTGTTTTATGAGGGTGAATGGGCTCAAGCAGTGTGGTCATTTCTAGGAGGCTACGTGGTTTCTTTTTCTCAATAACAGGATGAGTATTCTTTCCTGGAGAGATGGTTCAACGGTTCATTAGGGAAGTAGAAGGATCGGTTGGATCGTGTTGAAACCATCAATGCGGGGTGTTAGGGTATCTGGCAAGCCAGAAATCAGGCTCGGTTCAAAGGTGCAGTGCCCACTGTGAGGTCCATTACTGCGTGTATTCGCTTCCTGCTCCTAGACTTGATTTTGATCAACAAGGAATTGCAGGAGGCTTCCCCCTTCACATACATGCAGGGATCTATGTCACATTCTCCTCCTTCATTCGCTGGACCATATGGTAAATGGATCATATGGATCCCCCTGCCTCTGGCTATAAGCTCAATACTGATGGGGCTTGTTCTGAAGGGGTGATGTCGGGAGGGGGTGTTTTTAGAGGAACATGGGGAGGTGTGGTGTTTTCCTTCTCTTCCTCCTTCGGTATTGGTACTACAATCCAGGAAGAGGCCTAGGATTTTCTCACTGGGATTTCAGAGTGAATTCAAGAGAATGAGGTCATTTCTGAGGTGGAGGTTGACTCCTTGATTCTTCATGATTCCTTGAAAGGCAACTGTTCTATACCTTGGTCTATTGCCTATAGTGTCAGAAAATGCCTTGGTATTCTTCGACACAACATTCAAGTGTCCCACACCTGTCATGAGGGGAACAAGGTTGCGTATTATTTGGAATCTTTGGTTGATCATAGGTCTACCAATAGTTATCTTTTTCATTTTAAAAGCATAATGACGGAATGCATTAATTTAGTCATAGGGGATGTCCTTGGTTTGCATTACTATAGACCCCCCGAGTTTGTCTTGTTGAATTGTTTGAAACTTTAATAAAAAAAATAATTTGGATGGATGGACATGGAAAACCCAAAAATCTTTCAATTTCAATGATGTTATATGAATAATCCCATTAAACCACAAAATTTTCATTTTTAGGTCCACTAACACTTCTTCTTTTAGGATAATAATGAAATAATGGCCACCTCATTTCTCCTGAAACTGCATTTATTTATATTTCCATAAAGCTGATGATCTCTCAATGTACGTAGGATTATTTAATGATTTTTTATTGATTATATTTTTACTAGTATTAAAATAAGATAATATTGATGAAAAACACTGAAAACAGCTCTATGAATGGATGAATGATCATATTCATTAAAGCCATAAATACTGCAGGTGAATTTATAAACCCAAACTAAATCACTAAATATTTATAAAAGACTTAACTTCTTCTAAATGTAGTATGAGGTATTTTAGATGGTCTCACCCTTAAACGACCATATAATGATCTGAATAAAATCGTATTGAGGAACTTAGATCTTCTCAATTGATAAAAAATAGAATCAATGAATAGAGTATAATATCATTTCTTGATTAACATTTGTTTCAATATATTATAATCCACAAATTAGTGCAATGATTCATCATCCATTTGGAGAAGAGAATTGGAGAACCCTGATGATATTTACATAGTTTTATAAGTCCATCAAAGTCTATATCTTTCATCTAAACATTCATATCACCTAACACTAGTGATGATATTTTGAATGGTGGGATAGAAATTGGCTCCTCTACCACCATGAAGTTGATCGACAACTAGATCCCTCTACCTCAAGTGATAATACATAGATTTCAATAGAAAAATTATCCTGATAATGGTCTACAATGTGAGTAAAATAATCCTACTTTATTCTGCTATTATCTAGAGTAGTACTGGTGATTTAAACTATGATAAAATTCAAATATTAAAAAAATGGTCTTACAAGACCATCATGAAGATCCAAATCACCTTGGTCTAAATAGAAACTTCATTTTGGATATAGAAAAGTTACTATCCTTCTATAATACTATGTATTATCTTGGTATAGGGAAAACTAATCCATTACAAGAATCATGTTGATGTGTGTTGTTTCTAGCACGAACATTTCTAAAAAGAAACGGTAACCTCCAATATCAAGTGATCATTCCTCGCAAAAATTGACAATCTTTGAATGAAACCCTAATAGCATGTCAATGGTTAAAACATCATATAATATTTCCAAATCCATAACCAAACCATTTTAAAAAATATAAGATAGAAAATAATGCGATGATCATACGTCAAATAGACCTAAATATAGGGTAGATGATACAAGAATCATACACCTGAAGGTAGGCTATCATACATCGACATTATCTAGAGCAGTATTCATAATGTACAACTGAATTTTCATTCTTCTGTGGGCTCCAGTCAGAATACCCTTCCCTATTTCCTTTACATGGTACAGTTACTCAATCACGGGGGTAACACATACCCTCCCATGGCCTGAATTCCCTATGGAACTCTAACTACCAGCCATAAGATGTCTAACTAAACCCCATCCTAATTTTGGTTCTTGTCCTGGTACATTTATAATAGTCATCATTGAAAATTTCAAATAGAATCTCTAAATATGACCTTGTTTTCCATATTGTATACACTCAATTGTAGGGTAAGAACACAATGATATCTTTTAAATAAACATGGCACACTGATAATACTAGAATGAAACACAGTCTTGATATAGTAGTCAACTTCGCTGAATTTTGTTCCCACTAGTAATTTGGTGGGAACTATCATAACAGATATTCATATAACTCGTTGAAGAACTCCCATATTTATATAGTGAAACAACATGGACTCTTCTTGCAGCGTCTCTCATGTTCCATTTTATGATGAGTAACGAATTCATCTCATATTAAAAAATTATTATTGGGAAACCATTTACTAGAAATATGATTTCATAATGAATAAATTCATGGAAAACCCTCTCCCAAGATATCTCATTAGTATCCAGTGATGATGCAATGATTTTTAGATCAATAAAACATCCAGTGTACTCTAGCACTTACAAACCATCATACATTAGATACAAGATATCATGAGATTTTTCTTCCCATGATGTTTTGTGATATAAATTTCTTAGTAACCTTTTCTTGATGCCCATCCACAATAACTCATCATGAATTCTGAATTCCACTATCATATCCCTCTAATACATGGATGGTCTATGAAGTATATACTCAGCTTGTTTAATCTTTATATCCTCTATTGTATTGAGATTCTTGATGACTATCAGTAATAACTCATTCCATAACTCTGCTTCACATGGATCCCATTCCCTAGTACACATTTGCAGATGTGGAAGATAATACTCTATTGTTATATCAAACATCAAAGTAATGGTACAAATAATATCTTCTTCTGTTGATCACATGACCCTCTTAAAGATATCATGAATCTGGACATCCCTATACTCCAAATAAAATACATTAAGATATTGTTTAGCTCTGTTATGAGTATTCTAATTTCCACATGCATCACACTCATGTAGATGTCTATGAGGAATAATTTTTAACAATATAAAAACCCACAACATAAATACTAGAGAGCAACAATGTGAACCCAATTTGTGAGTGGAAATGAGGACCACTAACCCTTGTTCTCTCAAGACATGGATTATAAGTATTTTATCACGACATGAAAACTTAACTAATTTTTCTAGTGAATATATATATATATATATATCATATTATTGTTTAATTAGTTTGTATATTTTATATGAAAACATTGATATGCCCCTATTAAGAACAATTCATGTTAATATATCCATATATAAATATTACAATTATTGTAGTCTTATCTCACACCATACTAGGTGACGAGTAAATTGTTAATGAAATAGAAAAACTAATAAAAGGTTAGAGGAATTTGGGATATGGTAGAGGAATTTGGGATATTCTAGTGGACTAGTATAAAAGTCTCATAGTCTATGGTCTCAAACACTATTCCAGTCTTGTTCCTATAATCTAGAAGAACATCAAAAAATAAATCAATGACAAGGTTCTTGTCCTATTTAAATACCAGCATCTATAAAACATTCTTGGGTTCTAAATGGTGGCATGAATAGTGTGTGAGAATAACTTAGTAGTTCAATGAAACAATTTGAAAAAAAACAGCCTAAAAATAAGTTTAATCAATTTGTGAAAATCATTTGTATTAGTTAATTAAAAAATTAATAAAATACAAAAAATAAACTACTTTAACTCCATGTCAGAATATCCCTTAGCATGTATAATGACCATTCCACCCATAACCATATAAACATTGTAAAAAACCTACTTCGGTATCAAGAAACAACATCTATGAGCATATATTATGACCATTCCAACCAAACCAATATTACCGTGGTAAAAACCCTACTTCGGGGTCATGTTGAAACATGACAAACAATGTCTTACAACCATTATGAGTCCAATAATATAGTCATGGTATATCCACTATAATCAATTTGGTTCAAACAACTATTTTCATTACATAATGGGACTAGGAATATCCCTCTCTCTATGATTATTACAACATGGACTGGGCTGATCCTGCTCACTATCGACATAACATTTTATAATCATGAAAGTTCATAGGCCAAACCAATTATATAATCATCTCACAATGAAACACAATTCGTATCATACGATATGAATATCAACACATCATATAACACATTTCATTGGTTAATTATCTGAATTACCATTTTTCAATCATATTATACTTTTCAATTAAATTCATAATTGATAAACTATTATATTAATAAGAAATATGATGATTGTTTTATATTCTATAATAATAAATTACCCTAGGTCACATTTCATGCTAAACATACTTTAAGAAAATAGCCAATTCATCTATATTAAATTATTTTTGGGAGCACAAAAAGATGGAAGGATCGTGATAATTCATAAAATTGTAAACTATCTAAATATATGGTTCTAATCAAGACCCAAACCATTAATCGATGATCCAATAATTTTTATAATGTCCAACTCTTATGTAGAAGAAGTTGCAGATGATTAAAAATATAATCCTATATCAAATATAATAATTAATGATATTAATAATTCAATTGGACAATGAATTTTAGCTCCATAGTTATAGAAAAAAATAAGAGAAGTAATAAACAAATCCATATGAACATACCAAGGACCTATCACACAAATTAGATGCCTGAAAGTGAAGTTGGAACTCCAAAATAACATGGAAAATTCCCTAGGGTTGAGAGGTGAGGAGAAATTGTGGATTAGTGATAATTTCAGCTGTACATCATGTATAAAACCATACTTTTATAATTTACATTTTATGTAATATGATTATACGGCATGTAAATATTTTTTATGGAATACACTAAAAAACTATCACCTATGATTTATTTTATTAAAACCCTTGCATAATTACACAATGTGTAATTTTTTTGTATTTGGGTTTCCAAACAAAATAATTTTCACTCTATAAACCTCCTTTAATGCTTATCGACAAACCACGAACCCATATTAACAATTATTTTCATTTATATGTGAACTCCAATAACTCAAATGATATTACATCCCACAACAATATATAATTTTTTCCACAAACGATCTCCATCTCCAAACAAGACTCATTAAGAAATTCTAAGACAAAATATTCAGAGAGAGATACATACATGGAAAAAAAGTTAAATTACACATAATTTGATATAAAATCATGATATTTTTAATTCCCTGACCATGATATCTGACCACTAGTGGATTCTTTGGCATTAAAAGAATATAGTCACGCCACCCTATATGTTGGCGGCTATCAACTACTGAAAATAGTATAATAACAATAAAAATATACTACCCTCTAATTATCAAAATATACTATATAATATAATAATTAAACAGTTATATAATAGAATATTATAACAAGAATCAAAAATATGATTTCAGTATCAATAAAAAATAAAAAAATTATGTATCAATTCTTCTGGAAGTACACTTACATGATAGTGATTTCCCACAATCTGATCATGTATTCTAAATAAATAAAAATATACCTAACCAGAGCCATACTGTTAAACCCCATATAAAATTTCATATATTTTTACAAATATAAATCCATATATTCTATCTATAGAATCCATATTACCATTGAATCATACATTGAATACATGGACATAATTTTTTTCTATAGATTTTATTTAGGGTATTATCAAAAAACACAATATGGTTCCACAAAAACGTACCATATATAAAAATTAATATCTATAAATTAATATACATGTAAATAAATATTGTATATAACAAAAATTTAAGTAGTTATGTTATATAAACATGTTTTTCTTTGGACACCATGACATCTAAACCCGCATTATTTGGACACTACTAGTTTGAGATGATTTATTTTACCTTAGAACCCAAACAATACCACATCACTCTGGGTAAGGTCACACAACAGTGTCTTAAAGACAGTATTTCTATCATTTTATGTAATAATAATTAATATCAGCTACTACCCTATCATTAAAGGTCACATCTCATAACCGACTCTCAAATAATATCTTATATATGTGGGTTGGGGTCATGAACTATGTTACAATCACTACCTTATCACTCTGGTTAATAATTTATAAGATTGGATTCCACAAAAAACCATCTCAATATTATATTCCATAGAACTACTAATTATCCAACTATCAAATACCACTAATGAGAAAACTCATTATCTCACAACATTCTCTTTGCCCACAACTAAAAAACCATACACCCTAACTAAAAATAGTGGAAACCATCACAAATAGTCCTCAATTCATTAAATAAGATATAGTTTATTACCTGAATATAAATTTTCAATAATATTATTACTATATCTCTTTTTTTAATGCACATTATTAATTCATCATAAACATCCCACACCAAGTACACCACACCTGACCATCAAAAAAAGATCTACAACAGAAAAAATAACTGACATTAATCCAAAACCCATAGTCCATATCGAAAATAAAATTTTTAATTCACTATAATGGTAATTTTATAACTACAATATATATAATTCTATGAATCCATGTAATTTAAATAATTTCGGATGCATATGTTCTCTACAACACCCATATTAAAATAAAAATCAAATATTATTATAATGTAAGAGTTAAATAAGAGGGAATGAATAAGATTAACCATGTTATGGGATCTGTATTTTATATATACAATCTAATATATAACATTATTATTTTGTGTCTTCTATATATTATTTTAAAATATATCTAATTTTAGGAATAAAATCATATGTATTTTTGAAGATGACCTTTCTACCTTTTGATGGTGCAGTTGTTTATATAGTAAATAATGACACAATAATAAATTATATTTGAATAAATATACATCATTTTCTAAATCTTCATGTAAAAATTTACATTGGTGGAATTTTTTTTATTTTTCTGTTATGTTTCATCGTTTGATGAATGATACAAATAACATTGAATTTTAATCGAAATCAATGTCTTCATTTAATCATATTATATTAATTATTTATATATTAATATTTTTAAGGAAATATAGATAAATTATACATCCAATAATTCAATTTAGGTCATTATATTATTTTTTATGTTGAATTTCAATATAAAAACATTCAAACATAGGGCAATTTTATTTTAAAACCCTGGTTTCATGTCGGGTCTATAGAGATAATTTAAATTAATTATGTCCCCTTCAATTTTTTGATTTTATGTAATGGATTTCATATTATAAATAATAATCCAAAAATATAATTTTTTTTTCTTTTTATTTTTGGTCAACATAAATAATATAAATAGTAATTTTAATTAACATACATAAGGGTAAATAATGAAATTAAGGGTAAAAATAATATTATAAATATTAGAAATATACCTTAAATATTGTCCCAATTTAATTTTATGAGATATAATTTTACCAAACTCATCTTTTGGATAATTTTATGAGGCTTTTGATCCACGTGGATGACATTATGTGATTTATAGTGCTTCATTTTAAATAAAAGTCAAAGATGACTTCCTTTTTCTTTCAACAAAATAAATATTTAAATATGGGGTTTAACATGGGAAATATTAAACTATTAATAGTATTTATTAAATATAATATATATGTTTTTTCAAGGAATATTCAAAAAAAATAATGATGAATTTATTACCATAAATTATTATAAAATGATGATACATTAATTAAATAATTAATGGAAGTATAAAATAAATGATATTAAATTTTTTAAAATAAAAATAATTTGAGATAACTAATATCATATATATATCTTATAGATAACATTATCATTTTAGTGATGTGGAAAAGTTTTTTTTATAACATATTTTTTCTTGATTTTTTTAATAGTAAAAAATAATGAAAACTATCAAAGTTGACATTATTGATATATTAAAATAAATAATATTCTATTAAATAATATAAAATTTTAAAAAATATAACATTTTAATAAGTTATTTATATTTCTTTTAAAATTCTATCCAAGTTAAATTCATTTTTTTATTTCATTTTATATTTACAATATCATCCCACAAAGACTAAAAAACAGTACTGTCATTATAAGATTTAGAGGGGTCAAATATTGGTTAACATCAAATCATAAGGGTAACAATGATACATAAAATGTATTGAAATTAGATGATGAAGCATATTAGACCCTTAAAACATTAATCTAAAATTGTGACAATATAATGGATATTTTTCTATAAAAATTAACTTATATATTAAATAATTTAAAGATAGTTACAAAATATCACTCACATTGTATTTAGTGTTTTTTATGTGTCCACATATTAAAAAAATGAAGATATGAATGGAAAAAATGGTCCATTCCGATTTCAGTAATTTTTTTGTCAATGAATATTATTTTTCATTTTCTATATATTATATAATTACTTAAAATTCATCCATAATGGTAATATAGTGATTATTAAACTAACTAAAAAAAGTAAAATAATTCATATTAAAATGATTAATTTTGATATATTTGGCATGATTGAATGTTTATAACTTTTTATAGACCCATAGGATATATTATTTTTGTTTTAAATAATTATATTCTAATTGTCTCTTTTTATGGTGTATTTTTTGTCAAATTAAAATAAATATATCAAATTAAGGAATATTTACATTTTATTGAAAAAATAATATATTAAATTATAAAAAAAAACATAAATATTTAAATAAAAAAACCTGGGATATGATTGGGTCTCCAATATCATCACATTATTATTTATAGTCCATTTGGAAGTCTTTTTCTCTAGAGTATCCTTATTATATTTTTTTCTATTGATAATTTCTTAAAGTGTCATGCACCTCAATTATAAAAGGGAACATGATAACTCACATCTTCCAAATAGTATTAGCATTCTATCAATACCATATCCTCCCCATTTATAATTAAAACATCCGTGGATATGATCTAGAGGCTATAGTCCTTATAGAATACCTACAATAGATCCATTATGCAATGTTATAAAGGATGATCACTGAAGTGGAGGTAATTATATTTACGGACTCATTCTTCTTTATTTCATCATCTACATTGAATTCATATATTATTTCAATTATAAATTAATAACTCAAGTATCATATATAATAATAAAAAATATTGTGATTATATAACACTAATATTCCTCCTTTTATCTATTCTATGAACAACCAAAGCACCACGCATGCGTACATATGGCTAACAGTCTCAACACCATAGTGTAATTTTTTTCATCCCAAATATAATTATATGGGATTATTGATAATATATATATATATATAATAAATATGACATGATATTTATTATATAAAAATTAATATAACATACACTTTCTAATCCTTTCACTCATTGAGGGAATGATTTCCTCACTCGTGCGTACGTATGGCCTATCATATCTCAGGTGTGATGTAATTCATATTATATATCCATCATTTAGGAAAGAATAAAAAATATAATTTAATTATAAAATATTATACTTTCAAGATTAATACTATTATGGAGATTTTATATTGATAACATATGAAAAATAACCATAAAATTCATGAAAAAAATATAAAAGTAAAATTAATGAGTTGACACCTGAAGAAAGGGTAGTAATGAAATATTATCAACATAAAGGTGATAAAATAGTATAATAATACAATATATGATATCGTAATCATGAATAAGAATATGATATAAGTTAATAACACTCTTAAAACCATTATACAGTATGTTAAATAATGTACAACTAAAGGAATCCTATGAAAAGATATTTTCCTCTCACTTTTATTTCAATGGAAAAAATGAAATATTAGCCACTTATTTCTTTTGTGTAGTATATATATCTACAATTTAATTTAATATCAGTAATACACCGAAGTTCATGATATTTTATGTTTCATTTGATATTACGAGGAACATGATTCAAGTAATTATATAGTGTTAAGGGTTTATCTCATTATCTCATTCTTATTCATGAATAATTTTTTTACGTTTCTAGGGGAAAATATTTAGAATCCCTATCCATGTTTTAAGAACGTTTTCTCTGAAAGAAAATAAAATTTTCTATTTATTATTTTATTTGTTTTATCCCATTTTGAAATTTTAAAATATTCATAAAATTTACAATTTTCTATTTTTTTAAAGTCTTTTTGAGAAATTCCTGATAAAAATATATAAGTAATTTTTTATCATATATTGAATGAGATAATTTTCCAAAAATCATGACATTTTAATTATTTATAACATTCATTATATATTTTTTAAATTATTTTCTATTAAAATATGTTCTTTTATAACTTATCATCATTTTAAATATAAGTGAATTCAAAACAAAAAAAATTCTATTTTCCACAAAAAATATTAAATGATTTTATTATATAATTTTAATATATGTCAACATACTCTATTGTGTCTTATAATTAATTTTTTATCAAATATGTTGTATTTTACCATATTTTATTGAAATATTTTTTATCTTTTTTACTATAAAAGTTCGATTTTTCTTGATTTATTGCTAAAGTATTCGTATTTATTGTGAGAATTTTTAATAACGCTGTTTATGTTTATTATGATCCAAAAATTTCAATGATGTATTAATTACACATATTAATGGATGAAAAAAAGAGTAATATAGTACTTAGATTCATCAGTATAGCTAATAAGAAAAATTAGTTTTTCATGCATAAATGTTTATAACCTGTAGTTTTTAGAGTGTCTTTTGAAAAGTCTAGATAGTAGATATGATGTTGGCCACACCAAATTGAGTTGTACCCTATATATTTAAAAACTCTTGTTAAAGTTCATGATGGGAGTGTTCTATGTTCTAGACACATGAAATTAATTAATTATGCAATTCTCGCATTCATTATATAGTCATTATCTTCTATGATTTTTCCACTATGAAAAAATACATAGATGAATTTCTTTCTATTTAATGATTTTATTTCATTTTAATTGAGTTATTAATCATGAAATATTAATTTTTATTATTTATTTATAATATCTTCTTATTTATTTAACCATTTCCTAGAATTTCAGCTCACCCCTTTCTTGTGTTTTAATTTCATAAGGAATCCATATAGTGTACAGTGATGGTAGTGAAAATATATTCTAGTGGAAATATTATAATTCGGGAAAAATAATAAAAAATTATTTTTTAATGTATGTTTTAAAATGTTTGTGAAAATAATTAATGTATCTACTTTAGCAAGACTATTAAAATATTTGGTCTTTTGGGATGTGATTTATTATATATTATACCAACTAAATAATGTAATGTAATGATTTCGGGATACTATGGTCTAGGTTGTTATATTTTGTGCCTGATAATGTTTAATAGAATTCATTTAAAGTACATTTAGGAACATAAAAAGAAATATTATGAAATAATTTTTAAATATATCTAAATTAACTAAGCCAATGATTTTGAGATTACATTTACATAAATATTCAATTAGTTTATGTGATTCACCATTTTTTAATATATATTATATTTAATGTTGTTATGATCTATTCTAGTATATTTCATTGTTAGAAAATTGAACCCTCCAAAATTAATGGGAACCACATAAATGCACACAATCCAAACTATAAGAATAAAAATTTCTTCAATGTGTTTGAGCCAATATTTTGAGTGGAATTATTCTCTGAAACATTCTTATCATATGAAAAAAAATTATCATGTTCTAATTTTAAGGAGAAATTATTTTAATAAATATGTGTAATTATAAGGAATTAAGATAATAATAGGGTTGTAGGGAGCAATAAGGATAAAGGTGTGAAAGTAAATACTAATTTTATAACTTGTGATAATTATAGATTGAAACACTACGGTATATACAGATATTTTTTAGTCCAAATAATCATGAAACATTTTTTATTATTTTAAAATATTGAATGGATTTTTCATTGTTCAATGCTTCAAAAAAATGAAATAGGGATCTATGTGAGAGAATGCCCCTGAATTCATAGTTATATCCACAAAAGAAGATAATGAACCATTGTTAATATTATGTTCTTATAATATAACAATATGAATTATTGATGTGATAAATATTAGATTAATTAAGTATGTCACTTTGAGTATTTTATAAATGATGTACTTGTAATAATAATTTTCTTTTTAATAATTATTCTACTAAAAACATATTTAATAAGGATTTGGAAGCAGAAAATTTATCAATATGGATTTTACGGTGATCAAATACTTTTTATGTGATAATAAGAGATAAATTGTGTTGTCTGGAGAATATTATTTTATTTTTAATTTGTAAATTTAGTAACCTTACATATAAATATTTGTAAATTAAATTTGGAATGATTTATTTTTAATGATTCGTAAGGTAACACATTATAGAATGGAATTAATTGAAATTTGTATAATATTACTTTTGTTTAAATAATGATTTATCATAATAGGTAACATGTGCTAACCATTTTTGTTGGAATAAAATTTTATTGTTTAAGGATCAACATATAAATATTAATATAATGGTTGTTGATGAATATAATTCATCTCTGTTATACATATATTAGTTTAAGATGTAATGTAGAAATAAATAAAAAACCACCAAATAATGATATTATGCTATGGAACGAAATAAAACATATTTCCTCTACTACATTATATAGTTAGTAAAATATTCCCTAAAATCTAAAAAAAGAATCTTTGAATAAAAAAAATTATATTTGCTTATATTTATGATAAATAAAATTCCTTCTAAGCAATCACAAATTCTTGGACTATGATAGTTAATTTTCTAATGACCATGTTCTAGATGTCTCACCCTCAAAACATGATTGTTATATTTATTTTCCCAGTCCATGTTTTCACTTTTCACTAATGTTTTCAAACGTTAAATCCAATTTATATTGTGAAATTTTCATTTCCCTTTTCCACTTATTAGAAGGATATCATATGGACCCTATTTTGGACGTGGGTTTCCCATAAATGAATTTTCAAGTAAAAATCATTGATTTTTGAAGTGAAGATTCCAATTATGTGGAATAAATTTATTGAAGTAAGGTAAAACGTAACTTCAAAATATTTTATGGAAATGTATATTTTTAGGGATTATTCTTTCAATATCATACACTGAACATACCAAATTTCATAAACTAAGAATGATATGTTATAATGATGTACCTGTTAAAATTTCACCAACAAATAATATTAAAGAAAATTAAAAAATTTCTATATTATATGTTCAATGTAATGTTTACAATTCTTTATATTTGTTTTCTAGGCCTGATATAATAATAAATATACTTTTATATGTTAAATGAATATATTTGTACAGGAAAATTTCTCTATCTTTTTATAAAACATGGATTTTGAAATAAACTTTTGGGACATTTATATTTTATATTTTAAAAATTAAACATCATGATTTTTAAATTAATATAAAAATTTATTTTTCTTGATTTTTTTTCATTATTCGGATATGTTTCATTTTTTACTGAATAGTAAAATAATATAACATTTTAATTGAAATGTATAATTTTATATAAGTAATTTATAATGTTAAATTATATTTTAAACTGATTTTAATTAATCATTATAACATTAATACTTCTTTTAATTAAATTGGGTTCATTGGAATATTTTTCTTGATTACTTTTGGTTATAAAACCATTTCAAGCTTTTTAACATTTTCACGTTGAAAACCAACTTTCACGACCCCTCTATGAGATTAATTTTATCCAATTAAGTGTTTTAAATTATGAAAAATTTATTCCATATATGAAATTATACATTCCAAATTTAGTAAATATGCATCTATTATTACTTGACAATATGAATAGAAAATATAGTAATTTTAAAATTTAAAATTAATGGTAAATCAAGTATATATGGGTCATAAAAATATTTTAAATATTATTAAAATTACTAACATTTGTTATAATTTTTTTGATGATTATTAATAAAATAAAATAATACATTATATAATTTTGTGAGCTTTTAAAGCCACATGTATTACTTTAGGAATTTATAGTATTTTATTTCAATGAAAATTCTTTTACGACATTATATTGTTTTTATCAATTTAAGTATTTTAATATGGGGTTACCTTGGTGATATAATCAAGTGTAAATAATAATTTTAAATATTAAATTTTTATCTTCTTAATAGAAATTTATATTTAATATTTATTGAAAAATTAATTTAAATAAACAATTATAAAATAATGATGTAATAGTTATTTAATTAATATAGAAATAGAATAAATGTTATTAAAAATATTAAAATAAATAAAACATGAAATAATTATCATCACCCCTTAATTATATAGATTCTCTATTCATATTACAGATGATTAAAAAAAATAAAAGATATATTATTTTATTTATTTTTTAAAAATTCAAAATAATGAATATTTTCAATGATTTCATTAATGTAAAATTTCAATAAATAATATTTTTTTAAATGATATAATATTTAAAAAATAAAAATTTATTAAAAATGACTTTAAAATTTCAAAAGATTAAAAATTCATGTTTTCATTGTAAGAGTTAAAGATATTAAATAAGGGAAAAAACCAATATATATTGGTAGTAATGTGACCTAAATATATCTAAAATTTATATGATAAACTTAATTAGATATTTATGATCATGATATCTAATTGGAGTTTTTTAATGGGAACATTTAAATGAAATGAGCATATATATTATTTAAAATCAGGGATAGTTACAAAATGTCACTCTCCTTAAATTTAATATGAGTTTTGTGAACAACTAGGGAGAAAATAATGATATTAAAGAATATAATTCTTTTAAAAATAATGATTTTTTTTGTCATTACATAAAAATATTTTTAATTTTTATAATATAAATAATTACCTCAAAAATTAATGTATTGATTATTAAATATATATTTTATTAACAGAAAAATAAAAAATTCACTTTCAAAGTATTAATTTTAAATTATATATTTGCTGTATTAGTCTATCGATTTTTTCATCTGTAGAATATATAATACGTTTTTTTAATAATTATATTGTAATTCCTTCTTTTTCGTGATGCATTTCATGTCAAATTAATTGAATAATATCAAATTAGACAATAATGATATTTTGTTTAATTAATTTGATATTTAATTATAAAAAACACATAAATGTAAAATAATCACAAAAAATGGAAATTATATGGTTTAAAATTCTTTTTAGAGTTCCTTTGTAGGTCATTTATAAGTTCTTGACTCTAGAATATCATTGTAATATTTTATTATTTAATGAATATCTGAAATGTCCCCTCACATCATTTATAAAATGAAACCTACTTTCTCACTTCTAAAAGACACATTTAGATATCTAGATCCTAAAAATATGGCCCATTTTTCTTCAAAAATTCATTATATAAGTTCTAGAGATTCCAATTCATGAAAAATTATAGCCCTAGGCCCCTTAAGAGATTTTATAATGCAAGCATGCTGAAGAATTTGTACTCATCATAACTGATTCATTTATGTTTATTTCTTCTTCTAATTATTCCTCATTCATATTTTAAATTATAAATTTATAACTATAGAATCATATATATTATTATATTTTATTGTTATTAGGAAACAACCACATTATACCATTTATCCATCCTATGAAAAATGAAATCACTGCACATGCATACGTACGACTTACTATTTCTAGACCGTAGTGTAATCTGTTTTTCATCACTACATTACATGGATTGGTATAATGTAGGATATAATAATTATATATAATAAATATTAATTGAAATTAATTCTAGAATATTTAATATATTATACACTTCCTTATCCTTTTATTCATTAAGTGAATTATATCATCGCTCATGTTTATGTACAACATACCCTGTCAATGACACAATGTGAATCATTTTCCAAATCCAAAAATAAAGAATGGATCTAAAAATGTATTTAGTTATTAATGATGATTTAAATATCATTAATAGTATTTTATTTATTTTTAATCTATATACAATGCGAAATTACAGGGATATTTATTAAGAAATAGATAGGAAATCAAAGATTATAAAAGACAAAACAAGGTAAATAATGAAATATTATCAAACAAATTCGGTGGGAAAATAATATAAGAATATAATATATGATATAGTAAATATGAATAAAATTATAATATAATTTAATAAAATTATTAAAACATTATATAGTAGGTTAGTTCATCTTCATCTATAGGAAGTATAATGTAAGGTATCTTCTTCTCACATTTATATATGTGGGATAGAATCCTTCTTCATCGATTATTCATTTTTAATGGTGTATATTCTAAACAATTAATTTAAGATAATGAATTTCACTATATTAATGGTAGTTACATTTTCATTTAATGTTATAGGTTATATTATTTCAATGATTACAACGTTTTAAGGGTTTATTTCACAATCTCATTATTATTCAGGATAATTTTTTATTATGTATCCACTGGAGATTATTTCTTCATCTTGTACATGTTTTCTAAAAAATAAATTATCTATGATTTTCTCAAATTATTGTTTAATACAATTTTAATCTTTTTATATTTTAAAAACCAATTTAAAAGGAATATATTTCAATTTATAATTAGGGTCATTTGTTACTTTTAAAAAAAATTGTACAGAACAACTATTTTTGAAATAATATGGTTTATGGAGATTTTATCTCCATACAGAATCCATAATTATTTATAACATACATTAAAAAATTTCCTAATTATTTTCAATGAAAATTATTTCTTTTTTAATTGCATGTAGTTTTAGATATAACTTATTTTAAAAGTGAAAAGTGGTATTTTCATCATTAGTTTTTCAATGATTTTATTAGATTATTTTCATCTATGTTAAAATTATCTTTTAATTATTATTAATAATTGAGTTTGACCTCTAATAATATTTGTATCATATTTTATTTAATGGTTTCTAATTAGTTTGAATGTGAATGTGCTATTTCTCATGTTTTTTTGTTAAAGTATTCATATTTTGTTTTCTAGTTATTAATATGTATAATTATGTTGTTAATGTTTCACCCCATTAATATAATGAATGTAATAGACATAGTAAGTGATGTTAGGGGTCCAATATTTCATCTTGATACATCAGAAGGTCTCATATGAGAAGTAAATTGCCATGCTTATTATGTTTGTTCCAAGTTATTTTTTCGTTGTGTTGTGAATGATCATTATCATAGAAGAGATGTTGGAATATCCTAATTGGTTTTTAACCATCAGTTTTAAATCATATATTGAATGGTTTTAATGTTAGTGGTTCATGTGATATATACCCGACTTCCATTAATTAAGAATTCCTTGTATTCAGAATTCATTTATTATCATCCGGGATATTTTCAATATGACAAAATATTTGGATTAATTTTTTATTTTAATCATTAAATTAAATATTACTTCAATTATTTAATTTAAAATATTGTTTTTTATTAATTAATAATATTTTTTTATACATAACCATAATAGGAAAATTCAACTGACCACTTTTTGTGTTCTAATTTCCTCAAAAATCTTAATAGTGTAAAATGATCTTTATTCAAGGATATTCTAGAGGGAAAAAGTTATTCAAAACAAATATAAAAAATATAATGATATAATTTATGTTTTAAAATACATGTATGATTCATACATGTATAATGACTATCATTAATACTAAACTATTTGTTCCTTTGTAATGCTAATTTATGTGTTGTATGCCAATAAAATTATGTAATGCACCGACTCTGGGCTACTAGGATCTGAGTCATTACATCTGGTATTATCACAGGTTTTATATAATCTTTACGAAATAGAATTTTTAAATCATAATAAATAATAATGATAGAATTTGTAAATATATTATAATAAATTATAATTACTAAATAGATATTATATATACATAAATTTTAATTTAATGAAATCTGATCCACTTTTTTTGAGATGATATGTTTTGTTTTATATTTTTCTAATCTAATATAATGTATTCATTTTAAATTAAATTGAACCCAACATATGGAATGAGAATCAATTCAATGCACATAATATAAAGAATAAAAATTATCCTTTCATTGATGGGTTTTATCCAATTTTTCAATGGGTACTAGTCTCCAAAGAATTATCTTCATTTAATGAAATATTATTATGTTCATTCAAGAAAGAGAATGAATCTTATATTATATATATATATATGCAGGCACAAAATGAAAAGGATGGTAGAGATAAATATAGACAAAAGAAAGAAAAGATTGATGTACTTTCCCATTTGTGCAAACTACGAAATTTAAAGTGATGATATATAAAAAATTTGAAAAAAAGTATTTTTCAAGTGTAGAGAAGAAGGGAACCATAATCCTTATTTCAAGGGATGGAAATAATTATCCAATGTTTAATGCTTCTACTACAATTATATGGTGAACTACGTGAGATAATTTCTAAAGTATAAATGTTATATGCCTCAAAATAATCTAATGGATCATGGTCAATCTTATGATCATACAATATAAAAAGATTACTAATTTATTTAATTTCTTCGAGACTAAATAATTTTTTCTTTTGAGTATTTTATAAATAGTGTAATAGGTAAAATAATTTTGGAATAATTTTGGATTTTATTATATTACTTATTATTTGGGGATTTGGAAGCACCGTAGTTTTAATTTACTTGTTTATGGTGATAAAATATTTTATATGTGACAATATGATGATAATTATGATGTTTTGGTAATATAATGTTAACATGGATTTGGAAATTTTTTGACCCTCTTAATCTTTTGGACTAACAATTTGGAGAGATGTATGTTGAATGATGCTTAAGGTAACTATTTATTAAAGGGATTAATTGGAAAATTGAATATTATTACATCTGGTTGATGTATGATTCATCTTATTAAATAAATATTGAAGAAAATTCTATTTTTTATATTTTTTAAAGGTCGAAGGCATGATTTACAGATCATTTGATAATTTTTATTCATTCTTTAATTTTATATTGAATATCTGTCTTATTGATTAAAAAAAGTTGTGGAAATATTTTGGAGCACAACCAAAGGATAATATTATGACACTGAATGAAATGAATTATGTTTTAATGAGACATTTATCTAGATAGTAATATAATTCATCAACTCTAAGAAATATAATTTTAAAAACAATATTTCATTTTTCTATTCATTTAGAGAAATAATGGGTCTTTTAATAGATCAGAATTTTATGTTTTAATGATATTTAACTCTCTAATGTCCATATTTTTTATCACTCTTGATCATGAATTTAAAGTTATTTTTTTCTTATATTTCAATTTTTTCACTTACCACTAACGTTTTTCAATTCAAAATTTTAATTTTTTGGCAACATTATCATTTTTATTTCCATATGATTAAGATGATATTTTTTATCCCACTTTTCAATGGGGGTTTCACATAATGTAATGTTAAGGTATCAACAATTTATTATTGGATTTCTAATTAAAATAATGAAGAATAAATTTATTGACATATGGGGGAATTTAATACACCATGATTTTATATTATACCTCTTTTTTGTAAATCTCTTTAAGTTCTTAGATTGCAATCAACGATCAGCTTAAATAAATCAGTAAATATTATTATAACTTATCTTATAAATTATATGGAATTAATATTATTAACTAAATTTTTGAATTTATATATATTAATTGTTAAATAAAATATTTAAAATTCATCTTATAATTTTTTTGAAATTATAAAAAATATACTTTTTGGCATACAACAAAATATTATTCTAAAGGTAATTATTTCCATCTTTTGTTGGCGTACTTGTTTTTACACTAAATTTGTCAAAAAAATTATATTATATTCAAGAGAATAAAATTAATTTTTGTAGCGTAATATAAAAAAATTAACTGTTTGAATTTTTTGATATTTTTATGATATATTTGTTTTTTATTAATAGTAAAAAATACTGCATTTTAATTGAAAACTAACTTTTCATCTAAATAATTCATAATTTTAAATCATATATAAAATTCGTTTTAAAGAAATATTTTATCATTAATACATATATTAATTCAATGATTATTATTATAGTCTTTTTATAGTGAATTGGGATATAAAAATATTTCAAACGTTTGAACATATTCTCATTAAAAACCTTCTTTAATGCTTCCTCTATGAGAATAATTTCAAATTAATATATTAGAATTATGTTTTATTAAATTTGGAAAGGATTTCCTATGTTAAATAGTAATATACAACTTTAATAAATAGGTATATTTTAATTTTTTAAAATAGGAAATGTAAAACTAGAAATTTCAATTACCAAGGTTATAGGTAAAAGAGGTCATTAATGGAATAAATAATTCTATAAATATCACAAAATACTTGAATAAATGTAATTGTTTTATTAGAAGAATGATTTTAGACAAAAAATAACCATTGGGAAAATTTTATTATATCATATAGAATCTTTGATGACTTTGATCCATATGTTGTAATTTAAATTATCAAAAAATCAAAACTGTCATAATTTATTAGCATGTTAAAATTTTTAAAATTGGTGGTACCTAGTGGCTATATTACACTATTAACAATATTTTTATAAATAAAATAAATATATTATACGTCGGAACTTATTCATAATTATTAGTGAAGAAATAGATACTTCAAGTAATTATAAAACAATGCCGCGGTAATTGTTTAATTAATTGAACTTTCAAATAAATGATATTAAGAGTGTTATAAAAAATATAATTTGATATAATTAGTGTCATAAATATGTTTTATAGATACATTTTACATTATAGTGGTTTTTTAAAATATTTATTTTGATTATATCTTTTTTTATTTTTGTAAAATTTGAAACAACGAATAATTTCAAAATTAACATTAATGTTATATTAAAATAAATTAAATTTTATTAATTGATATTAAATTTAGAAAAATCTAAAATTAGGAAAATTAATTTATATAATATTTAAAAATTCATCCATTATTTATTTATTGTTTTTAATTTTCTAGTAACAATATTTAACCTCAAACAGAAAAAAATACTTATTATCATGGTAATAGATAAATGGATTAAATAAAGGTAAAGAGAAAATGATAAGAGTAATAATTTGACCATAACATGTCTAAAATTATTGGATTATAATTATTATTCTATTATAACCTTGAGTTCTAATTGTATTTTTTAAAGGAAACTTTTCTATAAAAGAATCGAATACATTAATTATGTTAAAGATGGCTATAAAATGTCACTCTCTTTAAATTTATTAACTTTTTTGTGTACAACTATGGAAACAATAGAGATATGACTTGGAAAAATTGTCTATTTATATTCTTTATAAATTATATGATTTACTCATATTATTTTGCAATGATAATAATAAATTTATTTAATTAATATAAAATTAAGATATTTGATTATAAAATTATTAGTTTTTGATATATTTAGGATTATCTAATGTGTTTAAATAATTTTTTAGTGATATATAATATATTTCTGAAGTGTAAAATCATTTTATTTAATTTAATTGTATTTTTTGGTGTATTTAAAGTCAAATTAAATGAATAGTATTATATTTTATATTAATGATATTTTTTATATTTTATATTTTATAAAATTATATAAGAATCATCAAAATGGAAAATAAGAACAAAAGAAAAACCATATTATCAAAACTATCTTAACATATTAATTTATAGTATACTTTTTTAAGTATTTAGATCTCAAATTTCATTATTATATTTTGATATTTTAAGAATTTAAAAAAGATCCCCACACCTTTATTATAAATGAAAACCTTCATAATCACCAATTAACCAAACATTTAGCCTTCTAGATCAACCATGTCCATCACATATCTCATTCCAAATTAATTATATGAGATATGCATGTTCTCTTTCTTCAAAAAAACCTTAATGAGTTCCCTTTATGAGAAGTTGTAAATGATTCCAGTAAAAGAAGAATTAATCAAAAATATTGACTCTTCCCAATTTATTTATACTTATACAAACTCTCCATTTGTTGTTTCTAATAAAATGTAACAAATCTAATATCATTTTATTGTGATATTTTATTACGATTATAGAACAACAATATTCAACCTTTTATCCATCCTATGAGAAACTGTAGCACCACACATGCATATGTATGACATACCATCTCTACACCGTACTATAACCTATTTTTCAATATTATTTTTCATCGATGCGTATAAGGATTGAAATAATCTATTCATATAATAAATATGAAATGATATTGATTATTTAGAAATTATAAACCCATTTATTTATTATCCTTTCTGTTATTAAGAGAATGATATTATTTCTCATGGGTGCATACAGTCTACCGTCTCCATGATGTGATGCTGTTAATTTTCTATATCGATCATTTAGGAATGGATATAGAAATTTATTCAATGATTAGTTATTATTTTCAAATTATTAATATAATTTTATATATTTTATATCTATATCATATGAAAATGAACCAATACATTCAGGGAAAACAAACATATAAAAATGAAGTAGTTAACCCCATAAATAAGGGAATCACAAAATATTATCAACAAAGAGAAGATATATTAAAATAAAAGGTCATACATAAAAACATAAATATGAATAAAGTTATGATATAAGACAATCTCATTTTTAAAACCATTATACATTAGGTTGAACCATGTTATACTATTGAAATTATAAGGTAAAGGGTTTTCATACCACATTAATTTTATAGGATACATTCTTATTCACTACTTATTTATTTTTCTTATTGTATAAAATTTTCATTTAAATTAATATCATTATTCATAATATATTTATTGTATGTAAATTTTAATTAAATGTATGGGTAATACGATTTAACTGATTTCAATATGGTAAGGGTTTATTTTATAATCTCATTATTATTCCGGATTATTGAGGTTTAAGTCTCCAAAAGAATATTTTCATTATCTTCATTTCCACGTGGTAAGGGTTTATTAAATGTTTCATGTCCATTTTTTATAAAAAAATAAAAAATTATATTAATATTATCTAATTATTTTTTAATTTAAATGTAAAAATTTTATAATTATTCAAAATTCATTGAAATGTATTTTTTTTATTTTCTAAACTAGTTTATTTAGGTCTTTTCCTTAAAAACTATGGTATAAATTTTTGTTAACATATATGGACATAGTATATTTTCATGAAGCCATGATTCCTTAATGTATTATTATATTATTTAAATTTTTTATTGAATTTTTTAGTGAATTTTTTGTCTTTGGTAATTTAGAATCATTTTTAAAATAAGTGATTCGTAAGAGGAAAAATTTATTTTCTACGTTAAATTATCAATGATTTAATTAGATAATTTTCATATATGTCAAAATCCACTATTGATAGTTTCTTAAAATTGGGTTTGAACTATTATGATATAATTAATCACATTGTATGAACTGTTTTATGATAATTTTGATAATGGGTGATCTATTTTTCATGATTTATAGTTCTGGTAGAAATATTTTGAAACAATTGTACAATAGAAATGGTTATTTTGTTTATTTTTCACTCCATTTATATGAGGAATTAATTATAAATATTAATTGATATGAAGTTCCCTCTATATCTAATCAATTCATTGACAGGCCACAAGAGACAAATATTCTGTCCAAACCAAATTGGATTATAGTAAGAACTTTTTAGACTGTCAGGTGAGAGGTCTTAATAGTAGAGATGATATTGAAAAACCTAATTCTATTATAAAAAATAGTATTAAATCATCGTCTAAAAGGTACTGATAATATAGAATCATTTTTTAGATATTTAAAATCTATTAATTATGTGTTTCCCATAAACTAAATTCAGTCATTATCATCATATAGATATTCATTGTGAAAAAATATATGGAAGCCTTTTTTAGATTATTTTTTAAATTTTATTTTACTTTAGTTAATTACCATTCCATATTGCGAATTCTTGTTCATTAATAATTGAATCCATTTTACATAAAACTCACATATAATTTGATATTTACCATTTTTATATGTTTTTTTCTTAGTAATGCATAAATAATACTATTATTGTCATGCATGGATATTCTAAATGGAATAATGGTATTCTCTAAGTATAAAATATTTTTGTTTTAATATATATTTTTAAAGGTATTTGAAAATAATATATATATATATATATATAATAAATTATACTAATCGATTTAGTCCATTGGGATTTGATTTCTTATATAACATGCTAATGAAATGAAGCAATGAACTATCTCTGGATGATTGGGGTATGATTATTTACCCTAATATTGAATCATACCATAACCCTATCATTTAGTAACCTAGATTTATAGGAAACAAGAAACTAACATTTATATCCATATGATTATTAAGGTACCCAATAAATTATTTAAATATGTTTCCAAAACTGAGATTGCGTGAAATCTTAGGAAATGACTTAGTTAATATAACCATAAATCATACACTAACCACATCCCCTAACGATATTTTCTAATCATAATATAATAGACAAACAACTATGTCCCATTCTATATTGTGTCTGATTAATTATCTCTCTCTCTATTTTACTCTTAAAAACTATGTCTCATCCAACAGTTCCATGATATCTATCACACCTCAAACATTCAATAGGTTACAGTGTATAAGGATATACACATAAATTTTAACAATGATTCTTATGTTATATATATATTGGGACCGGTATATGAGTAAATTCACTATTTAGAAGCCTCTTAACATACTATCTAGTGTCATCACATGGTTTGAAAAACCCATATCCTGTGAAAAAACAATATGAATTCATAAATCCTCCATAGTAATAGATTTCCATGGAAATTTTATCATGAAGTATATATCTATTGCTCAAAAATATACCTAGAATACCCACATTAATTCTATAAGTATACATCCTAGTCCTTTATATCTAGATAAACACTCTCATACCCAATATAGAAACCCACACAAGAACCCCTAACTTGTTCAGGTGTGAACAATAAAATATTCATATGGTTGAATATTAAAGGGAAAACCCTTCTTTCTAAAAGAGTAACGATCCTTTCTCAATAATTATCTAATACTAATATATGATTGTGTTGGGCCAAAACTAGATCTTGGAGGCTTATATAATATCTTAGGTAATGAATCAAAAATGAGTATTCAATTTATCCATTATTTGTGTATGAAAATTGATCAAAACACTACAACATTATTCTTAAAATAAATTGTTTAAAAGAAATTATATGAGGAAGATAAATTTTATCCTTTCTTAGGATTTTTTATAAAAACATAACAAACCATTCCTCAACACCAATATCTTCACATGGATTACTCATTGATGAATTATAAATATTTATTCATAATTAATCCATAATGAAATCGTGAAAACTCATTGAGACCACACCATTTAAATAATAAATTATAATATATGCCAGGTAAATTAAAAAACAAGAAAGTTATATTACACTATGATGATGTCTATTCAACCAAAAATAATCTTTATGTGCTATATAATGAATGATTTTTAGAAAAAACAATGTGAAAATTTATATGATTTAAATTCAACAGGAATTCCATGTTTTATGGGGTAGACATATAATGAGAAGCTCTGAATTTAAGAGAATATATATAATTTATGTGATGAAGATATTTTATATATAAGATATGATTCCGGTGAAGATGTTTTAATGTAATATTATTATATTTTTAATGAATATGAGATGAAACCCCTATACCATGCCAATAATACTATCACTATATGAAATCATACTGAATAATATAAGAGGGATTCTTTTTTCATCTTTGATATTTTAGTGATCATAATAGTTCATGGAATATCAATACTCAAGGGGAAAAGTCAACGCACTGAATGAATATTGAAGGAAACTCATGATCACCCACTATTCACAATAAATGAATATGGAAGACTCTACGGGATTAATCAAATACTACATTAAATAATGGTCAAAAGAACTAAATAATTAATCACATACCACATAAAACCATGATATAAGGGAACTTGAAATCACACACCAATCACACAATCACACAGAGTAGGTGACTCATTGTTTCATACTCTTAATGGTACAACATAATCTCTTAGAAAGAAGTGTTACCTAGGATTTCTTAATGAAAACCTACTATCCAATTGAGGAAAAAGTTTAATGATATGCATGTAAATGGAATAAAATAATATTTTAATGTAATTCATAAATTCAATGAATCATGTTATTAAAATTTCATTTCATAGGCCTCTTCTAAGAGGGATTATCCGATAGGCTAATTTTTTATAAAATTTTTTGCTACACACTCTTTATTCTCATTCTAACCATAATGGAATCATTTGTGAGGCATCAAACCTACTTGATTACTTATTAATAACTATCACTTGAATCCCCATATCATGTGTCCCCAACAAGCAGATGATATTCATCCTGAGCTTACTATGATGACTCACCTCCAACTAATTGACTAGAAATAAAGGAATCCTATCATTAATATGATACAGCATAATACGTGATATATTAATTTTAATAAAATCAAAACATCTTCAATTTAAATTATAATTTGTGGACTCTCTTCCACCATAGTCTAAAAAATGTGATCCAGCCTACTTTTAGGGTGTTTGAGCATATTCTTCAACCAATTTAGGTGAATAGGAAATTTGGTCATCCAATAATCTTAATTTTTTTCTATGAAACCACGAAAAGATGAAGTAGATACCCCTATAAATCCCTTGAAAATGAATGACTAATCTATTAGAAAGACACAGTGTCCTCACTTCAGTGAAATATTACCTTGATTAATGGTGTTTCTCACTCATCCCCACTAGCATATATTGCCCTTAAAGAATTTCAAATTGAGTATTCAATTTATAACAAGGGTTCAAATAAAATTAAATTTAGTGATATCATCCTCAATCCATCATCCCGAAATTATCCTTCAATGTCCCATATTTGATCAGCAATTGTGCTTGGTGGATTCTACACTCTATTTTGTGAGGGATGTTTCCAAAGCTCACTTATGTATGACATCGACCACTATAGTCCACTAACTATGAGTGTTCTTGTTTAACCTATCCACATAAAGTAAAATTTTAGTAAATGAGATAATGGGATTCTTTTCAAGGTATAAGACCTAGGACAGTCCCACTGATGGTGGTTTCACCTTACATCGTCATTTAGCAATGAATACCAATTCATTCCCATCCATCTCAAAGAAAATATTAGTGTACTCGTACTATGCGTAATTAAAATATTTTAATTCCTTCAACTAATTCAATTAATATGTAATGAATCATCAAGAATCCCCACATACAAAATCATCACTACATCCCATGTTTTTATATAATTCATTATAATGATGTCCCTATAGCATGATGTTAAACTACATGTCCATCAACCTAATCCATGGATGTAACACTAAGCTACAAGATTACCACCATATGATATAAAAAATAAAGGTGAAATAATTTCACAAGACCTTGAAGTATTCATATTTAAATATGTAACACCTTATGTTTTTATCGTTTTTTTAAAATAAATTTAATTTCATTGATAACTTTTGTTATAAGAAAAAATGAGTTCAAAAAAATCCACAATACATTAAAATGATTTTCTCAACATGATATTTGTTACATATCCAATAAAAAGGGGGGTATTTATCGAAATTAAAATATTTTAAATGTTAATTATAATGCTTTTTTATAACAATAATATATTTATAATAAATTTATAAATTTTAATGATCTATTTTTGTTCTTTGAAAATAAATTTTTGACAAAAAAATGAATATTATTGATTTTCTTAAAATACTAATAAAGGTATATTTTTACACTTCTATAAAATTTATTCAAAAAAATATATTTATTTATCTAATCCACTTGATATAATTTTATTTGATGAATGTTTTTATAATTGACTCAAATAAATAAATTTTCAGGGAATACAGAAAAAGTATTATTTCATTGAAAAATGCCTTATAATTTATAGCCTTTATAAAGTATGTCTTGATTTAAAATACATGATAAGAGAAACATATTCAGTAATTTTTTTTATTAATATACTTTATGTCATTCAATTCAATTTCAAATAGATTTTTGATATTGAAAATTTTCAATCTTTTAAAATATTTATATTTATTAAACTTGTTCTTCATTGTGTTTTTATAATTTATCAGAAATTAAATTTAGAAATATAAATAATTTTTATTAGATAAAATATAAAACATATTATGAGTCATAACAATTTTTTATTATATAATATACTGAAATTATTTTATTTTTATAAATACTGAAAAACAAAATAGAAATTAATTACTAGGATTTAGGGTAAAGTATGATTTTTCATGTTACATGTTCTTTTGTTAAAATAATTTTTCCATACACAATTAATTTTTAATTAAAGAAAGTTATATTTAATATAAATAATTATTTTTTATAATATATTTAATAAATACCATTTTAATTATATTATTAATTGATAAATTAACAAAGTAATTGAAAAAGAAACATGTTACCGTATTTTAACTATAAAAGTAAAATTAAGATCACTTATTAGATAATAATATATATATATATATAGATAACAATTGTGTTATATATATAGATTTTTTTCAACAACATTTAATCCCTATAATAAATTGTTTAAAAAATTAATGTATTTGGTGTGAGAGTGACTTCCCATTATTTAATACATTGGTTTATTTAAAAATGTTTCACTCCTCCCCGCATTATAAAAGGCCATCACATCCCCTCAATTAATTACGCTTATGGATCCCGTTGAATAAACATGAAAAAATACCTCTCCAACAACATTATATATTTTATAGCTCTACATTTCATACTAAAAGACCAACCCTAGGGTCCTTAATAAGAGATCTATATAGGGTTGTTATTAGTGAATGTAATTGCCTTTAATAATTTTTTTTAAATTCTTATGTTATCACCATAATTCATTTAATGTTAATTAAAAAAAATTATATAAAATTATATAATATAATATTATATTTGATTAATTACATACTTCAATCTATTATTCTGTCATGTGGGAAATGAAATTGTGAATCATATGAATGGTAGATTACAAACTCATAAATTGTTATTATTCATTTTCCTTTACATCCTATAATGGATGGATATAATGATGAAAAAAAATTATATGATAGTTATTATATTATTATAATTTTGGAATTTTAATTTTACCAAATAATTCTAACATTTATTTTATTTTGAATACAATAACATCATCGTGTGTACCACAGATTACCGACTAACAAAGTGATGTGATTCATTCATCACATATCCATTACATGAAATTAATTTGTATATATTGAAGAAAAATATGTGATATATAAGAAAAAAAATAAATCTTGTGGGAAATATATTATATGACTTTATTTATTTTCATATTTTGAGAAAATGGAAACAACGTTCATGCATACGTATGGCATATTGTCTCAATAAACGGTACATTTTATTTTATATATATCATTTATTGATTACTATAAATGAATATATAATGAATATATATGATATTTATATAATTTTTACATTCTAGAGATGACAAAAACATGATTAATTTGAAAGGATCAAACACCTAATATCAAAACATACCTGAAAAATGAAGAATTTATTACCTGAAATGTGATATTAATATATAATTGTTATGACATGGTACTAAAAGGACATAATTATAACTTATATGTTATAATAAATATGATTATATTTGATTAATATGTTTATAATAAACCTATATATATTATAAATGAGGTTATAATAGGTATGAATGAATTCAATAAATAAGGTAATGGGTTTTTTGTCTCTCCTTTATTTATGGGATACATTATACATATTAACAAGTAGTTATTCTTTGTGGTGTATATACTAAAATTATGATATGTTATATAATTAATATCATTATATTAATGATATTTTAAGATTATATATCTATTATTCATTATTGAAAATATTAATTCCAAATATATAAATGTGGTAATGATTCTATTTGTCAATCAAATTACTTATAACACTAGATTATGATTAATTTTATAATAAGTAAATATTATGACATACATATAAAGAAACATATTGAATTTATTATTCTATTTTTATTTTTTTATGATACTTGTATTTCTATTAATTATCCTCTCTCAATAGTTTAAAAGATCAAAAATAATTTTTTTAAGAAGGACCATCTTTATTTATCTCTTCACATGAATTTTTTTATTCCAATATAATATTTTCTAAAACTGTTTTCCAAAATAGTTTATCATTTTATAAAGGATTTAGTAATGAAATATTATCTAGATTTTGAATTTTTACAAAAAAAAATAAAAAAAATTCTTCATGTCATTTTCCAAACAAAGTCTTTTAACAATTTACGTAAAAGATAAATGAAATATTTGTTTATATATGTACGACATAAACAATATTTCCAGATTCATGATCGTAAAAATATTTAAATATTTCTATAAATTATATAATTTTATTTTCTAGGATAATTATCTATAATCAATTTATGTTTTAAAAATAATTTTTCAATATGAAAATTTTATATTCCTAAGAAAATGATCTGAGTGATCTTTCAAAATAATTTCCCTTCAATAATGATATCATTTGTTGTTCTCATTCATTGGAAAGAATAGAAACTAATGATACCATTCTTATTACTTCTAAAAATTGTATAATATTATAATAATAATCTTTTTCCAAACCCGATCTTTTTTCCATGGATCTTCTATGTGTAAATGATGAGATGTTTATGAAACCCATTCCACTTCCACTTGTTATGCGGTGGTGAAATTTTTATGAAACCCAATTGTTTTCATGTGTTATAATATGGTGTATGTTTTATGATCTTGTGTCACATGTATGTATTATTTTATTTTATTTTATGTGTGTGACATATGTATTATCCAATTAACTGGGAAAAATATTTATATCTAATGATATAACATTGAGAAACTAGTCAAAGGGTTTCATCAACACTCAGAAATATATCGATAGGCTTGATCCACAACAGTAAAAAGTTGATGAGACTTGAACAAAATTTTTGTCCTAATCTACATTGTTAACATTGGAAAATTAAATACATTATATATCAATCCCGGATCCATATTTTTACGACATGATCTTACGGTTCATGAATTATGAAAACTTCACACACATTTGAATAATATCTTTTGGAAAGATAATGCTTCTTTCCATGACTAATGATTATGATATACGATCATTTGATTCTGAACATTGGAATTTATATTAATGATCTCATATCCTTATTCTTATATTTTTCATTAATATTATCACAAAGTTTAATATCCCATGTTTATCCTCTCTTCTCTTCGAGATCAACCTTTCTTATGATTACTTTATCCTTGTTGTGAAGAATGTTATTTAGTCAACTATTCATATCAATAGTACAAAAGGAGATTATATTTGTTGGATACATTGAATATCACTCATTCCATAATAATATCATATACCTAGTCTCCAAAGACACTAAACCAATACAGTCTTTGGGCTTGTATTTGTAAAATTTATTAATTATTCAACTAAATGTATATGAACCTTATTTACAAGATATTCAGTTTTTTATAATCTGTATCTAATAAAGGTTTTAATATCCTTTTGAAACATTACTGAGATTTATAGGGATATGTAAAAATATATATCTTGGGATATGTATGAGGAAAAGTCTATTGATTAGTCAAACTATTGTAAAATGTCCTGGAATTTTGGTAAATGCTAGAGTGAGTGGTTTCTAACCAATTGTATCCCAGTATAGTTTCTATAAATAGATTTTGTACTGTAAAAGATTAACTTAGGGGAAATAACTTAGAGAAAAGGATATTTAATATAGACTATATTATAAATTTTTTCATGAAAATAGTCCTTGTTGCATATCAGGTTTGACACTCCCAAGGGATATTCTTTGGAAATTCATAAACTCTTTATAAACCATCACGTGTGATTTAAATAGAAGATGAATATGGGTGGCAATATTAAAAATATAGTTCAACAATTTTGAATGATTTTTTAATAAATTAGTCAAACAATAGGTGATTTTTCACAATTTTCATGTTTTCGATAATGAATTTTGTTTCTCAAACTCTGTATTTTTATTTTATTCAATTATGGGAACTAGAATGAAATCAGTTAATGTCAAATGTGATAGAATATGTGTTAGTGAGAAACCAAATGTTATGATTACTATAGTACTTTACATAGTTAATATTCTTAATTAGTTTTCCTAATATATGATTCTCATTTTTCACCATACCACCTATGGGAATCAGTAATGAAGATAATTATAGAGTTTTTTTGAGTGTTTTGGTGATATATTCCATGGATTAATGATGATTTGGTTTACTATATGATTATTATATATGAATAAGCACTCCAAATAATTTATTAAAGGAAATGAAATTTTTTCATGTGGCAAAGAATGAAAAAATATAATCAATTAATAAAAAAAAGAAAAAATCAGTTAATATAATGGATGAGAATAATGGTCTCCCTATGGTATCATAAGTTATGAATTTTAAAAATATTGAATATATTTTAATTATAAAAATTTATATGATATGTATAATGTTATTGATGTGGATATGAAATGATTTACAATTTACTATATTATGGTTCTTGATGATGGCACTATAAATGATATATGAAAGGAAGGGAGTATCTAGGAATATGATGATGAATCCCAATTAATGATTTATGAATGAAGTAGAATGATATAATTGTTTATGTATTTAAAATCATGAATTATAAAATGAATAAGGAATTTAATATATAACTTTTCATTAAGGTTGTAAAATAATATGTTTAGTTGTAACAATTAGGTTACAAAGTGATTTAATGGAAAAGAGATAATTTAGCGAAAGAAAATGATTGAGGTAAGATAACAATAAACAATTCAAAATTAGGATAAAATTGTGTTTAGATAGGATAATGATATTATTGATATATATAAATATATATATATTAAATTATATATTTTTAATTTCCATATAAATGATTAATGATTTATTGAAAATGTGTTTTACATTATCATTGATGGAGTTTGAAGGATATTTTGATTTATGGAATAAATAAATTATTCATTGATATTTTTAAGGAATGGGGAAATATTTAATTTGTAAATACATGAATATTTACAATAATAGTTTATTTTATTTTAATATATTACCATGAATAAGGATAATTTCTTATCGATGTATTCAAATATTCATAATGTTATGTTAAAATATACATTATTTTGTTTTAGGGATTAAAGATAAGTAGATATATGAAAATTGGTAACCTTATTTTTGAGTATTTGGATTTAAAATTTGGTAAAACATGGTTGATATTTATGGTTAAATATTCATGGAATTCATTATGTTGAACTATGGATGTTATTCGATAACATGTGGTAAACATATTCATTTTGGTAAATATTTTTATGCTGAATGAATGAAATTAAAATATTATGATAATTTTAGTTCTCTGATAATGAAAAATTCAATATGAATATTATTTTGAATGAGTAATATATAATGTATAAAATTATTGAACCATAAACAAAGATTAAATTATGATTATTATATAAATGAAATTTTATCTGAAAATATATTCATTCCTTCAAAATTCATGATTATATCAGGGTGATACTTTATTAATTGGTGCTTCCACTGAACCTCTCCCATGTATGTGATGTGTAATGTCTATCTATTTTGAGGAATTATATAAATCATCATTCACATGTAGTAAACTCCATGATGAAAGCACTAGAGATTGATATTTCTTATAAGTAAAAACATGTGTAGATTATAGATCATACATATACTTTTCTATGAAAAGTAAATACACAATTATTCAATGTTTTTTGGTTAAAATGAACAAGATAAATATGTTATGTGTATCTTTAGGATGTGATGAGAAAAAATTAATCTTATTTGAATATATTGGAATTATGAATTTCCAGAAAGAAATTCATTTTACATTGGATTTAATTTTACAAAATAAATTTTTTATTAAATATTATTTCAAAAAATTATAATTTCTTTGATAGCTTGTGACAGATGAAACAATGATTTTTAATATACGATGATAAAATATGACTATTTTTTTAACATGAGCATTGTAACCTATGAATTAAAACTTCGATTTTTGAATAATAATTACCAAATTTTAAATATTAAATTTAATTCTTAAATATCAAATTAATATTGACAAAAAAAGGACTTACTTTTTTGAAAAGGAATTATATTCTTTTAGAAAATATTTTTCTCGAAAATATTTATACTTTGTATACCAATAATAAAAATAATTTTTGAAACATTTATAAAATGATTTTCATAAAATATCTTAATTTTTCAAATCAATATGTAAAAATTATCTTCATCATATTATTATAGAATTATATGAAAATATTAATTTTTTAGTGAATACTAAATAATATATATTTTTTAAGAAATACATTTTAAAAAAATGATCCAATATCACTATTTTTTAAAAAAATTAAAATTAAATATATTTTAATAGTATATTATTACTACATTATATATATATATTTTAAATTTTATATTGAATTATTTTATAGAATGTTTTAAAACTTTTAAAAAATTCATTGGAAAAAATATTTTTCATTGAGATGGTGGGCTTAATAATAAAAATAATTTTCAAATTATATGATTCTAATTTAAAAATATGGATTAATTATTTGTAATAATTATACCAGATATTATATAATTTTTTCAATACAATTTCATTTCATAACAACAAATAATGGAAATAAAAATTAACTGTTGTGATTAATGTTGAAACGAGGTTTTTAATTTAACATACACATATGTTAAAATTAATTTTCCATACACATAAGATTTTTTTTTAATAAATTTTAATTCATATTTTGTATAATTTTGTAAAAATTATTTAGTTGTACTAATTTTAAATTTAGTCTTAAAAGAAATATTTACATGTTTAATAAAAAAATACTTGTAGTTATGTTGAAAACAAAAATAATAAAATTATTTAATCATTAATGCTATGAAATGTCATGTTTATAATATATGGTATATTTATGTTGTAAATTTATATGGCCCATATCATCACCCACAACATTATTTATCAATTTCATAGGGACTTTGGCTCATATTGAATTTCCATTTTTGAGTATTTTTGGGTATTTAAAAAAAATCCACTCCTCTTCCATTATAAATGGCCACCACCTACCCTCACTTATTAATATATATTAAGCCATTTTTATCAACCAAAAACTACAATAATACCTTCCAAACAACATTATACATTTTCTATAGTTTATTTTCATCCCAAAAGACCAAACATATGGTCCTTAATAAGCGGTTATTCAAGAGGAAGTTAATTGACTTCACTAAACTCATTCTTTTTATCTATCTAAATTCAGTCATCATTCATATTATATTAAATAAAATATACTAAAAATGGTATCTAAATTATAATTAAATATTATTATCTTAATTACATGGTAAATATCTTTCTCCTATTTAATAAAATGGGAAATGGAAATGATTCTCATGTGTACAGTAAACTACCACCTCATGAACTGATGTTATTATTTTTCGATCACCACTACTCACTTCTATAAATAATTATGAATTTAACAAATTGTTATCAAATTTTACGTATTATAATACTTCTCTAATAATAATATAACATATAACATCATACATCCTATTCATTTGTAATATGATAAAGTAGTTCTTCTTTATTCGGACTACTGCCTAACTAAGTGATGGTATCAGTTGTTCCACTACACATTACATTTAAAGTAATAAAGATAATTTTAATTGAAATATATAGTATATCTGAAATTCCAATAACTCATTAAGTTTACTTTTTTATTTACCCTTATTTTGTTTTATCCATCCAAAAAAATTATAATTTATGTGTACGTACATCATGTTGTTTCCACTAATGATGAATTTCATTTTCAATATATATAATTTATTAATTTTTTTAAATAATAATATACTAACTTTATAAAATATATATATCATGGTTAATTTTTTGGATATTTTTTTAACAATTATCAAATTAATAGGATGAAAAATTATAAATCAAATCATACATGAAAAATGATGCTGTTATTACACATAAAATTATTTTCAATGGGAATTATAAATAAATGGGTAATAAAAGGTAAAAAGAAAAGAAAATTTGTTATGATAATTATTATTATGGTTCTATAATAATATTATAATAAAAAATATACTTATTAAACATTATTTTTAATATATACCATGGAATTCAGGACATTATGTAATGTATTTGTTGTCCCTATTTTATTTCAAAGTGACATATACCATATTCACAAAAAATTTCATTTATGTGGAGCATATACTATACCATTGACATGTTATATCATTTATCTCATACTATTTTTTTAATTTATTTTTTATTTTACTTTATTTTTAATGGGACTTATGATTCACAATACACCAATGTGGTATTGTTATAATATTAGAATATAATTTTTTTTTCATGATTGTTTGTGGTTACAATTCTGATAATTATATTAAAAGATATAATAATTAATAAACTCATGAATTTTTTATTCTCAACTTTTTTTTTGGGATGAATTGTATCCCTTTACTTTTCTATATTATCATATTAAATAATGTATATATATATATGTTTATTAAAAATCATGTTTATTTTTATATTTGTTAGATATCCAATTTTATTCCAAAAACATGTTTTCCAAATATGTTTTAAATTTTTCTTATATTTATACAATGAATTTAGTAAAAACATTTTTACCATTCGAAGAATTTTCGAAAACAATTATATAAATCTTCGGATCATTCTCCAAATAAGTCCAATCTAGTATTTATAGAAAATTTGGAATAAATATTGTTTTTAATATAGACGATATGACTGCTATTTCAGATTTCATTTTAGATAAATTATTTAAAATCATTCTTTATATATAACAAGATTGATTACAAAGAGATTGATTTTGAGAAATTGTTTTCTTTTAAACATATATTTCAAAGTTTAATTGTTATTTCACTAAACAAAATTTCCAAGTGGTATTTCAAAAAAAAATTCCACTATAATGGAATCCATTTATGTTTATCATTCTTTACTAGGTATATAAAACTGGGTTTCCATTCCAATTATTTCATTGAATGGTTTTTGTTTCTGATAAGATGATTTTTGTGATACTTATTCATTTTACCATGATTTATTCTATGATGAAATGACTGAACAATTATAAAACTTCTTTCTTTTCCACATGTTATGATATGATTATATGTTTAAAAAACCAATTACTTTTCTTGTGTTCTTATATGGTTACTATTTTATGATACTTTGTACCATTTATGTTTGATTTCATCATGTGATTGGTGGGACCAATATATGTATCTAATTAATTGTATTAATATTTATGTATAATGTTATAAAAATTGGAAAAAGATAAATGTATTGATTCACAGTGGGATGTAGGCTAATGGGATTGATCCACAGTGGAAAAATAGTGATGAGGCATAATCCACAATGTATTATTATCTTGGTTTTTATCATTGAAAAATAAAATTGTTTCTATACCAATATTGGTTCAAAACATTTCTAACAAGTGATTATGGTTCATAAATTTGGAAGATATCAAACTTGTATGAATATTTTCTTTTGGAATGATAGTTCATAATATCAGGATTCATGTTTTTTGATATATCAATGGTTTGGTATGAAAATTGTAATTTATGCTCATGATATCATACCGTTTTTTTATCAGATGATTTCATATGATAATATAATGATATATTTTATGGTTACCATTACTAAACACTTTATATAATCCTTTAAAATGATTCCATCATCCAAATTATGATTAATGTGACTAACTAATGAGTTTTTATTATGTATTCAAAGGGGATGATATTTATGAGAGATATTGAAGATATTTCATTAAATAGTTAGATTATACAACTATTATACAAATATAACAATTCAATTTTTTCCTTGTGCATGTATTTTTTTTAAATAGAGTATTCATCTTAAAATATCATATTAATGAATGAGAAATTAGGGTTGTTACAAAATACATATCATTGATTTTAGTGAAACATTACGTATAGAAATTCCGTAAGGGATTCATTCCCAATATCACTAATACCACATATTGATCTGTATGGTTGAGTATTCATTAAGAGGACATTAATTTACATCATCTATAATATATATTACATTTTCTTTCATAGATCCATATTCACCCTACAAGTATATAGTCCATATAATTAACCACCACATCTTACTTATTCCACCAATATCCTAAATAAGATGATATCATTCCCCATTGTGACAAATTATTTTTCAGACCATATATATCCTCTTTGGACAAATTGAAATTATGGATAAACATTAAAGTTTATCTCTTATTTATGTCCCACATAATCCATTTACATGGAAATTTCTCCAAATCAACCTTACCATGTGATATAAAATTCAATGTATTAATCTTTGACACACGACCAAAATATGGTTTATGTTTCACATTATGGGGCACTAAACTATAAGGTCTAGGATTCCCATTATGAGGATATAAATGAATCCCTTTTTCATATTTAAACCATGATACCACCAAAACCTATGGCTTCTAGGGATGAAAAATAATCTCCATAGAACCCATTAGTGTTTTATTAAATCATAATACTCTAAGACTATATAATCACTAATAAATAAACACATATATAATATATATAATAACTTTTATATATACATATGTTCACACATATATATATATATATGTTAATGACCATAAACATGAATAGGGTCAGCCAGTACCTCTCTAGTAGTATGGATGGATAAACTAATACACGTTAAATATATAAAGTACTCTATGAGTATGGATTCAACACGAGTATCAATTAACATCTATATTCATGATACCACATAGTTAGAACAATGTTTAATGAAAATAAAAAATATATATAGAAATCAAAACAATCGACACATAGTTTCTATATGATAAAAAGAAAACTTTTTTATAAGAATACAATAAAGTATATATTATTATGAAAATATATATTGAAGTAGTGTAGAGAGTGGATAATTTTTATATTTTTACATTAATGTTAAATTTATATTCTATTAGAGTTTTCTTGCACCCAATAATATAAGTATATCATAAACCATTAATATTTATAGATAAAATCATAATTTTTATAAATTTTTATAAATTTTTAAAAAATATTCTAAGGAGTTTTTTGCAAGTATAATACCATTATTAAGGCTTAGGAAAATTTTTAAATAAGAAAAATTTACAATATATTTTATCACAGATATTGTTTTATTTTATTCGTGTTGAAATGACGTAAATGTTTAGTTCTATAATTATTTTTAAATGTTTTTATTTTTTTACGTTTTAAATTTGATTATAAAATATTCAATGTTAAAGAACGCATTTAAAAAAAATCCTCATGATATTGAAGGAATAAAATATATATTCAGATACGAATTGAAAATGTTTTAATAATCATTGAACGCATTTTTATAAACATATATTGATATGAGAAATGGATCAATATGTTGTTTTATATAATATTAGTATCTTATATCACCAAATAACCATAATGGGGGAATATTATATAAGAGATAAACAAATTAGTAAGAATAAAATAGATTCAATAACAAAAGGATTTAGAAAATAATCATTGTGATTTATAGTGGGAGTACCACGAATGTTTTTAGATATTAATAGAGATTTATTCATTTTGTATTGTGTTTGGGAAGGAATTCCCAACTATAGTTGAGTTTTATAATAAATTATATTGTGTGTTCAGTTATTATAGTTTGATAGATGATGAAGTTGGGAGGAATAAATTGTTGGATGCATATGGTATTGAAGAGATCAAATGTGTATATTTTTCTAATTATATTATTTAAAATGAACAGATGATGAAATGAAAATAATGAAAAATTAAGTGGGATGTTATATTCTCATTACTTTTATGTAAACTATGGTAATTATTATGTAATAGAGGAGAATGGGAAATGAAAATATCATTCTCAAGATAAGATATGTTATAATTAAATGGAAACAAATTTCAGTGGACTATTGAAATAAAAAATTAATATTTGATATTTTTAGAAATTTTAGAATCATTAGATAAAAATATATAGGCCACAACACATAGATAAATTGTATGGAAACATTTGAAATAGATTACTTAAAAATAGAGTATTATATAGATTATAGTATTCTCAAATACCCAAGAATATAAATTTTAAATGTACTAAACTAGAATTTTTAAAAACACATTACAAGGTCTTAAAAAGGTTGTAAAATAAAATAAAATCATTAGAATAAAATTGTGACCTATTAGTTCCCATACTCTATTGATCTTATGAATCTGCACCTTAACAACTTTGGTATCCAATATCATCATTTAGTTTTCCTAGTTAGATCATCCAAAGCCTCTGTTAATTATTTATACTATTTAAACTACTTCTAATATCATTTTTACTCCACATATCATTAACCAACACCCCCACCCTAAACCATCATTAAAATTCAATAAGACACCTAATACTCTTTAATGTAAAAAATATAATCTATTAAATCTGGTTTTATCTAATGTCGTGGTACTTATTAATAATTCCACATCTGTTTCCTCTATATTGTCCTGACCCTCTACAAAATTTCTTATTCGCAAATATGGAAATCATTTTATAACCAAAACCCCTCACAAAAACAAGTTTGGCCCATGTAGAAAATAAAAAAATTATAACACCCACAATAATAATAGTCAATAACTAAATGGAAGAGAACCCATATCTCACCACTAAAAAACATGAACCAACACCCACTCGATCACCTTTATAATTATCTTACCGTACAAAAATAAATTCCCAAAAATTATTTCATCCAAATATTACTATTAAAAATACATTTTTATACCTTGATGAAAAACACTTCTTAAGGATCTTACCCCATATATTCAAATCTCCATTACATCACACCTTTTCAAACCATGATAATCGCCCTATTCTACCTCTATATCGATATTCTCTACGATTCCATGTCTATTTTATAGAGTGGCTCAACATAAGTTATAACAATTATAGTTAATTGAATCTTCATGAATCTAGGATCTATCCCTAGTTTCCAATTTTAAGCATAGAAGACCATTGAAGGATGATTTTGACAAGTATATATTTGGATCTTGGGGGTTTCCTAACACTGAGATTATCAGTGTTCTCTAAAATCACTATCTGATGATTTATTTTTCTTTAGATGACTATAAGGTTTTCATGTGGTCCATTATTCAATGTATGTTCCTTGGTTACATGTTATTTCCCATTCACTAAACTTATGATTTTCATATTATGTGGGATTTATCTTTAGTGTTGATCTGGTTTAGTTTCCCAGAACACCCTTTACCAATCCAAAATCATTAAGTCCATCAAATGATAGGGAATATGGTTTTATTATTTATGTGCTTTGAAAATATAACACTCTATTCTATCAATCTGATTAAACTATAGATATGTGTGAAGGATAACCACATTGAGTAATTAGTAGAGTGGGTGTGGGTTACTTTTGGGGAAAAAATTTGGTGAAAAAAATCAGTGTACATATAATTCTAGGTGGATTATTGAAATATGTGTAGGTGACAAGAGTATGTAATTTTTTTTCAATGTGTAGTAAAATATTTGGGGTTCAATCTAAAGATGGGTAAAGACATGGAAACTACTCAAGTGAGATGTAATTTTGTCGATCCAAAATCACATTTTAGGAAAATGGGAAGACCATCGTCTATTCCAAATATTGTGGGCATTTTTGAGAAGTTTATGAGTTAATTAGTAAAGTTCAAGTCGAGTCAAAGGTCTCTGATTGTTATAGAGAATGTTAAGGAGGCTCCTAGTGATGAGTTCTTAAAGACTAGGCTGATTTACCCTCACAAAATGGCAGTTCATACCCATGATGTGATTTCATTTTCATTAGTGGTGAATGATAGATGTGAAAAGGTTCTAGTCACTTCAAAATAGGGAACTATAGATGATTTTTTGTGTTAAAAGACTGAATTTAGGATGTGGAATGACCATATTAGCATCCCAATGAAAAAATAATTTGAAGTATTATATCCATAGAGGATGACACAGGTCCAGGAATGGATCAAACTACTGCCGAATGACATTGAGGGGAATGAATCTTATGGGATTGCTTTAGAAGGGGATTCTTCTTGTTACCCCTATGAGGGAAATGATGTAGTAGGGAACACCCAAGGTCTGTATAGATTAAGAAATAATAAGTGTAATAATACTAGATTGGATATAGGGAGATACAATTTTAAAAAATGGAATAAAATCATTGGGATAAATTACTATTCATTCCTACCAAAACAAATAGACACTAGGTAATTTAGAAAAATAAAGCAAAAAAATATGGACTTCATGAATTATGATCGTAAAAAAGTGCATATAGAACACACATAATAGTGTTATTGTTTGGGGATTATGGGACTTAGTTAAATCTGACCTGGTGTTTGAGATCTATGAATTCTTCCACAGTGGTAACATACTATGCTTATCCTATGCCAAAAAAAGGTTCTCATCATGAATAATTATGGACCCCTAAATAATCTATCATTACAGATCGATAAGTATGTGTAACTTCCCATATAATGTTATAGAGTGTGTGATAAAAAAAGTATATTTGGAGAACCATCCTCATTTTATCATATAATAACAACACATGTTTAAAAGTGGGAGAATATTCCTTGTGAAAATTGGATCTTCCCAGGAAGTTATCACTATCATAATTCTAAGGACCCAAGGATAAAATATTGTTATCAAACTCTACATTGAAAAAATCATATGATCATATGGAATGAAACATAATTCTTAAGGTTCTAAATTACCATAGATTATCTACTTGTTCATGTGTCATCCTGTTAAGATGATTTTCTTCTTCGTGGATACCTATTTCCTTTTGTGGTAGAATCTATGGTTTTATCAATATTGTTTGTGGTCTTATATAGAGGAATCCTTTTTCAATATGTTTATTCCATCTCTCCCATAACCCCTATAGAAAAATTATCACAGAGAGTCTCTCATCTAAAATTATCATCCCATACAGATGAAAATATAGTTCAACTGTGATATCTCATCTTATATATGTGGATGACACCATCTTAATTTCCAATATTAGAAAAAATTATTATATTACAATAAAAAATATTATTGAGATCTATTGAAATTTGAGTGGGAAAGTGGTAAATCTGCACAAGAGAAGCATGTATATTTCCTCTCACTTCATGCACATGTTTTTAGTCATTTACAATGTATCTTATGGATTCCTAAGAAAAATATATCAATAATAAATATTGGTTCTTTAATATCCCAATTATGTCTCCGCATTTGAAAATTTTTAAGATTGTGAGAAACATCTTGGTCTCGATTATGGACTAGAAAATCACTTTTTCTGTTTTGGAGGTAGAATCACATTGGTTTATAATGTTTTAATGATGATTCTCATACATATTGTGTTGCATACTAATGTGCCTAATGAAGTAAAATTGGGTATTGAAAGGATATTGGTGGATTTTATTTAGCGAGATTAGTTTAATGGTAGATAATACTGGATTTCACATAGGAGGAAGGCTTGATCGCTGATCGTGGGGGGATCAATGTTAGGAAAATATTTACTTTTATTCAAAAAATTCATTATAAAATGGAATGAGAAATTAGCTAAAATATTTCACTCTGGGGGAGGATTATTGTGTAAAACTATATTAGGTACATTTTATTGAGTATATATCACCCTTCCTCCCTTCATCACATGCTCAAACATCACAAATAAAATATCAAACCCTATACTTAGTGTACCATAAGGGGAAGATCAATTTCTATTATAAAATCGGGGATCAAATATGGGTTTTACTAGTTTTCTATCTTCAAATCATACATTCAGAAAGGCAACATGAACCAAAGACTCATTCATGTAGTGTTAAATACTACTCAGTGCAATACTTTCATTCTCATTGTTCTTAATTCAGAGTTGTTTCACTATTTATTTATCATATCATCTTTAGGAACATTTTTGTATAAGGTGTGTCGATGAGTGATTATGGATAATAGTGATGTTGAACCATGGTGGAATATATTATTGCACCCGAAGGTCCATAATTGATTCAAAATTCTCACTTAATGGATTTTTAACTTGGATATCCCCACAAAGACAACATTAGAATAATTGTTATCCCATAGTTTAATGGTGTTACGACTATAATGTATCAATTACACTCATCCCACTCCTTTTTTCATATTATAAATTCATTCGTTGTATCATTATTTAATCTTCCCTAAATCATGATATTCCCTATCCTAATTTATGTCACTAGATGTGTGAGTCACTCATAACTTGAGATTTAGTGACAATCAAGGATTTTTGGTTTTTGGATATTTCATTTATTAGGTTTAAAACTCGATACATATGGGTCGTGAATTATTAATATCATTCGAGGAGTATGTAACGACTGGGTCCTGGTGACAGAACAACCACCTCGCCTTAACATGGTCGTCAGGTCCTGGCCCACCAGGTACCACCAGTTTCCCCGCAGACACGTGGGGCCCACCCCAGGGTCCACCCACGTGCCTGAACGGGTCATCTGACTAATGATAGTCCCAAAATCCCAACAAATGTCCTTTCTAGTGTGTTTTGTCCTCACTCACACAAACCTTGAGAAACTTCCCAAGAGGTCACCCATCCTGATCACTACTCCAGGCCAAGTACGCTTAACTGTGGAGTTCTTATCAGACAGGCTCCCGAAAAGGAAGGTGCACCTTGTCAACATGAGTCATATAATTTAGTCATTTAATCCTTTATAATTTGGGGATGTTACAATCACCCCCCCCCCCTTCAGAGCACAACGACCTCGTTGTGGGCCCTACATCTCGACCCATGCAGTGCACCTCACTTAAGGTTGGGTTCCTCCTCTAATACCAAATGTGACAACTAGGTCGTGATGACAGCACTGACACCCCACCTTAACATGGTCGTGGGGTCTTAGCCCACCAGGTAACACCAGTTGCCCCGCAGACACGTGGGTCCCACCCCGGGGTCTACCTACGTGGCTGAACGGGTCATCTGACTAATGATAGTCCCCACAGGCCAATACATGTCCTTTCCAGTGTGTTTTTTCCTCACTCACACACACCCTGAGAAACTTTCGAGGAGGTCACCCATCCTGATCACTACTCCAGGACAAGCACGGTTAACTGTGGAGTTCTAATCAGAAAGGCTCCCGAAAAATAAGGTGCAACTTGTTGACATGAGTCATATCATTTAGTCATTTAACCCTTTATCATTTGGGGATGTTACAGAGTATGTGTTGTATACAACCCCTATGGTTTTTAATCCTTGCAATTACAATGTACTTTATAGTGGGGAATCTCCTCAAGATGAATACAATGCACTGCTTAGTGTTTATCACATGTGTTAAGAGGTAAATGGTGTTCTTGTTATGCTGGAGAGGACTCCTCAAAAATCTATATGTCATTCCCTTCTTCAAGGTTTTATCACTATTTATCACTTATCTCATCCGCTAATTTACTGTATTTATTTGAGATCACACTAAATTTCATGGTACACTACATGATGGTAACAATAATTCCGACTTTCACACATCATTGATTACCAAATATTCCATTTTATCTCATTTCACTAGCGTTGGGTCCCATCATATTTACAATGTATAATTTTTTAAGGGGATTTCCTTAGTCTACATTATTTTCAATTACTGTAATTCACTCTTTTTTCATATTTACTTTTTCATCTACTTATGTTCCATTTAATTTAATAAAATTTTTAATATGGAGAGTGGTGAGGAGAAAAATGGGAGATAAATAAAACTTAGTGAGAATATCAAAAAAGTTAAGCATACTAATTGGGATTATAGTGCGGATAAAAAATTAAATATGAAGATAAAAATTTCATGGAAGCCAACGAAATTAAATTATTATGACTAAACATTCCATTCATTAAAATCTTATATTGACTATTCATTATAAGAATAATATAAAAGAAGAGATATCTATTTCTATAAATAGTGTTTAATTTATCCATCCTTCCAGTAACATTCCATATACACTGGTTATGGTTAACATTTATGGCTAGGTTTTTCTCATAGTACATAGTTTTTGTTTATACTACCACTCCCATTAACATGGGTTGTCCTTATACCACATTTACCCTCACTAATGTTTCTTCAAATGGACCATCCCACTACAATCAACTTTTAGGATATAAAATGAATACTTTATTAAAATATAGATATGTAATTTAATAAAATCATAGCCAATATAAGGATTGAGTACACCGCTCTTGCTACACTAGTAAGCTTGTCATTCAAGGAAGAGAGTGATTCATCAAAGGGTAACCCTATATCTGCTTATGATTTTAGAAATTACATAAATATTAAATAGCCTTGAATTTCCCTATTAATTAATTTCATGGTATTATAGTTTTCAAAACAAACATAACAAATTATCTGGATGATATATTTGGGCATTTTAATTGATATTTTCATATAATATCTCTTCTTTTATTTATCATAAATAATAACATGTGATAGAATATTATATGTGTATAAATATTTAAAATATATATTATTAAGTATCACTAATTCCTACATAGATTCATGGAATATGAGGTTCTATAGTCTGGGATGTTATTCATACCAACTATCCATCATATTTTAGATGACTAAGAATTCTAAATTTCCATTAAATTCTCTCAATTTAAATTCAAATAGCAAGGAACCTATTTCATATAAATATTGGGTGTGGCTATATTTGACATATAGAATTTTTATTCTTATAATCATTAATCAATAATGAATTTTTTGAAACATCTACGGACATGAGAAAAATTTTTGCAATCAAGAAAATAAAAAGTTGGAGATTTAGGTTGGAATCATTTAAAATTAATACTTAGTCAACATTAGTTTATTTTTTGAAATGATTATTTATTTTTACCCATTGATATTAATTTTTGGAAGAAAAAATTGGTTCTTTGATTATTTATAATTAATATCATGTGTTAATTTTAAATTTTAGGATTTTATTCATGTAATTGTTTAAATATTTATTCATATTTTTATGAAAATAATTTTTTATTAGTGGATTCATATGACATGAATAACTACCAAAACATATATATTTATTTGTTCCAATAAAGTTATTATTCAATACATATTCATATTATAGAGGATATTTCATTACTTTTTTTATTTTTTCTTTATAATTACCTTATTTCGTACACATTTTTAGCATATAGAATTCAAAATGTTCAGTATAGGGAAGATATATTACAAGATATACTATATTTCATACATTATATTATTCAATAGAATTTGGTGTTTTAAATTTAATTATTCATAAGGGTTATTATGATTTATAGTACGTCTATGTTATAATACTTGAAATGGGAAAACGTAGAATTTTCGTTTGTGATTGTAAGATTGCTTCAAATCAAAAATAAATTATTGTTACATGGTTCATTTGTTTTTAAGAACAATAAAAATTTTGATATCATCATAGACTCTTTTCGGATAGCTCTTATAAAAACTATGACTCTATTATAACATTAAAATTTAAATTCTTAGAAGAGTATATAAAAATATTATTAGTGAGATGATAATTCATTGGGTAATTATTATTGACAAAAAAATAATCCTTAAAAATAAGGGAATATAAATTATGACATTGATTTCAATGTTCATGTTCATGAATCATTATGTGAAGAGGATATTTTTGGGGGGTGATTTTCATTGAAATAAAAATTCATAGGATTATTTTTCAGATCATTTTTAATTCATGCATTGTACATAAATAATTTATCACCATTATCAAGCATTTGAATTTAGTTTTTACATAATAAACAGCCTGCATTTAATTTTAAAAAACCAATTTTCAAAATTCATGAAGATGTCTTTTGTTTGAATTAATTTAATGAATATATTAAAATAATGAAATATAATTGATATTTTGTGTGAACATGAATTTGATCAAAACTAAGGTATTTATATTGATGTTTATCATTTAGGGATTTCTTTAGCAATCAAGATAACAACAAAATAATGGGTGTCTATGAAAATTATTTAAAAGGATTAATTTAAAAAAGATAGAGAGTAATGAGAATGTAATAATGATGCATGATAAGATATCTAAGTACAATAATCAAGTAAAAATTTATTTATTTTTTCAATTAAGCCATTATTTTATAAGAATGATTGATATTCTTTTCTCTTATAAATGGTATATCATTTCATTTAAATTGTTGTTAATGAAATATTTTCTTTAGGAAAAGAAATTTTTTAATTATTTGGGAACATTATAATTAATTATCATATTGTATTTTGTATCATTTATTTTTAGGTTAATTTTAGATAATTTTTCCAAATGAATGTTGATTTTGAATTGTTTCTTACAAAATTGAATAATATATATTAAGAAAAGTTCTTTGAAAAATAATAATATAGTTTTTGATTTTTTTATTTGCCCTCCTATAAATTCTTATGGACAATAGAAATTATAGAAATGGTGATACAATATGTGTTGATGTTATGGAGAATGTAATATATGGAAAATTAAAATTTTAATAATCTACCATGATGTTTCTTTTCTATAATTAATTACTATTATTAACATATTCAATGATTACTTAAGAAGATGTTTTCCACCATTATTATGACTAATATTTTCCTTTTCACTTAAAGGAAATAACAAGATATATTTCATAGTGGCAGTGATAAAACCATTTTAAATTATTGGAATATGATACAGAGATAAATATTAGTGAATATATATCATATGTAATTTCCTATAATTTTAATTTATTAATTCTCTAAGGTGATATACTTTTCCAAATATTATATTTGAATACATTTTGAATAAGGAATTAGAAAAGGAATCTATTTTATTATATTAATTTTAAATATATAGTTATTTTGTACTTAAGTGGGACCACTTTGTAGTGTGGCCATAAAAATTATGTATTAGTGGATTTATTTTATAATAGATAGATTTTATTCCCGTTTTCTCTCCCATTTAACAGTATTTAAAAACAATAGTCAAATGTTTTTCCATAGGGAGTGTTTTCAGTACATAATAGTTTTTTTTCTTGTTTATAATTAATTTATTAAAGTTATATTCTATATAATTTCTTTGTTTGGTTTCAAAATTTCACTTGACATTCATTTCCTCTATGAAATTTATACTAGTATTAATATTTTATTCATGGTGAAATACTATTTGATAATAAGTGGCTAGTAATTTAAGGAGTAAGGAATGATGAGTAAAAGGTTGGATTTTTAATATTTAATCAATTTCATTCCTAAAAAAATGAGTCACATTGATATTCATTTCTATATTTTATACGTCAACATGAATTTTAAAAATAGACTTATTAAGGGATAAAAAACAAAGTGATTTTCTGGATAAATTAACAAAAAATGGATTTGAGTAATTATTTTCTTGTATGACTAATCATAATGATATTAATTGGATTTATTTTCATAATATTATATCTTTTATAATATTAATATGAATTAATGGATTTGAAAACAATTATGTTGGTTAGGTTTGAATAATATTACATCAAATTATTACAACAAAAACGATAATATGAAATAGTTTTTTTTTATAAAACCATCCTTTCAAGTTGGTTTTTTAGATTTCTATATAATTAATAACTTAGTTTATTATTTAATTATTCATGACACTTATTGTTAATATAAATAAAGGGTCAATAATATATTTCATATAAAATTCTGAGGGATTATTCATTTTTATTTTTGAAAAACCATGTACATAAACTATTCTATTACCAAGTAGTCTTTTAAAGTATTAATAATTGATATTATAATCCAATACATAACATTGTATGTAATGATAAACATTTTAACCGTTAGTAAAAAAGCACAAAAATTAATTTATTCCTTGAAGAACATCAATGACTCCACTCGATTCTCACTATTTGTAATTCCCAATCTAAATTTCTAAAAATTATTTAAAAAAATTGAAGCGCAATAACAGGGGTGAGAGATATGGATCATTTAATATAATAATAATTTAAATAAATCACTATACATGTTAGATAAATATTATTTTCTATACATGTGTGGAAATAAAAAATCTATGGAAACAACCACGAACTTATAGACTTTTCCACAATCCCCATTAGTAATTTTCATTATGATAAGTTTCTAAAAATAATACACAACCCCTACATGACCACTATAGTCATGGTTACACCCCAATGCCTAACCCAATAATAAAACAATGGGAAATTCAAAACATTATTTTTGAGAATAAAATAAAATCATACCAATAAACCAATAATAATACCTTACTCAAAAAAGACTAGTTAGAAAAGTTTCATAAATATTAAATAATAAAAATAATTATAAAAATAATAAAAGAATATGTAAAAACCTTCAAAATAAATAAAAGTAAATTTTCAAAAAAAAATTATCACATATCCTAACGAACTATTATGTAGAAATAAATTTTTAGAAGGACCCATACTTACTAATAAATAAAATAGTAAAAATAAAAAAACCACACCTTCATTTCCTCAATATATTTTCATCACAATCCAAAAACCCCATCATAGAGAACCACTATGTGACATTCTAGTTCATTGAGTACCACATGCCCTATTTATACTAATACATCACCACTATATATTTTAACATTACAATGTAACCATATAGATATAGGACCACACCATACTCATAGAACCCTACATATCCATCTTATAAAACATCACCATATTCACTTATCTACTTCACACATATATTAAAATTTTAATAAAATTCCCCATTTAAATTTCAAATAATTTGAGAAAAATACTTTTATAGAATCATAAATCAATAAATTCAAGAATAAAAATCCTGAAATATAATTATAACTTAACAAAAACATGTATAAAAATATACAAATAAATTTACATAGAAACATTAATAAGAATCAATTTGAACCTCAATTTACTCAAAATAGACATCTATATAATATGATAATAACAAAAACCAACAACATTATCAACCTCACATCCATCCATACACATGGACCGAAAAATTACAATATAAATACACAACCACTACATAAAACCCCTCTTAAATTCCAACCTCCATATAACTCTATACACTCCAATATAATTATAATAGAAAGATTAAAAAAATGATAGTATCCCATCACTATAATAAAAATTAATATAATACCAAAACATCCTTATAATTAATATCAAATTGAATACTCCTTAGTGGGAAGCCTCATATAAGATTACCCAGTTGTCTTTCAATAACTCTCAAAAAATTTCTATCTTCTTGATGATAATTCCACTAAAATTACATTACTATTATCAAAAGAGAAGAAAAAAAATGTAATTAATCCATTAGTATAATTCTCTCAATAAACAAACCATTATATAATGTTTGATGGACATGAAAGATATATTAATATGAAAATATATATAGTTAGTAAAGAATATAATTTCCCTTGATAGATGAAGAGTCTATAAATACAGATGATCAAATAATGATTTAATAATTTGAGTTCCGAAATAAATAAGACGAAACTGGTGAGAAACATTAATAATATTTAATAAAACTCAAACAAAAACCTATAACATTTCAATCGCATGTCATTATCAAACGACAAATTCCCCAAAATCAATCACCAAATACATCAATAAACTATATGAAGAAGGATGTTGAAGTTATAATATAACCAGAGGTGATAATGGAAACCCTTGACCACAAGATAGTATCCTGTTAAAACCCTATCCATAATGGAAAAACAATTTATGTAAGATCTATAAATAAAATCCATAATACACATAGGGTTTGAAGAAACCATAGAAGAAATATTTAATTTGGTAATTTTCTATAATTTATAATTTAAAATAAGAACATATAAAGAACAACATAATTGTTATAATTAAAAAATGTTAACCAGTTATCCAAACTACTAAAAATCATATAATAATGCTCTATAAAATATAATTTCTTATAGCATATCAAATTTGATATAAAGATAGAATATTAGATTCTAATACAATCTGTAATTAATAATTACTATGATACTAATATTTATAATGTAATGTTATACATCATGATTTAGTGAAAATTACTACAAAAATCACCAATAATCTTGACATATGATTCATAGTGTAATGTAAACCCTCATATAGAAATATCTATAATCATTGTATATGACACTCTACCATCAATTATATACATTCATGAAAATATAGTTCAAAAGGATGAACAGTCTAGTAAAAATACACCTATTGAAATCCCAAATAACATTGGTCAATGATGAGTTCAAAATAGGTAGAGGATGGAATTTTTTAGTCATCACTAAGAAAAGAACATGGTATACTGATAAGTATTCATAATGTGGTTTTTACATAGAATAAATTTTAACTCATAAACTATGTATCATCTAATAACGTCCTCCAATATTTTCCCGTATGATCATAATACCCGAAAATAATACATTTAAGGACAAACAAAATCTGGGACTCTATAGTCAAATTATTTAATGATATACATCACTGACTCTATGGAATTAAATTACGCAAACTATGGGTAAAATGGAAATAATAGACATTAACCTATAATGAATAAGGTAAAAATAAGATCTTATTTCATATCTATTATTAATGTGAACCAGGACAAATATGTAGTGATAAGTACAATTATTTATCAGTAAAAAATGGAGTATTCCATATTAGAATATGGTTATAGACAATCATTTATATATTTAATTTTATATAGAAATTTATAAATACCGCCAATTAACATGATGGATGATATATTGAGAGAAATTTATTTTGAAACAATTTCACATCATGTATATTATTATTTCCCAATTAATATTTGTTGAAGAATATCTAAGAAATACATTTTCTTCTTTATTTTATAACATTACTTGTTATACAATTATTTTATTAGATATTTTTATTTGTATTGAATATAATGTGATGGTATATAGAATACTAATTGTATATCCAAAATCATTCATTGATTCAATATAATTATAAAAATAGTTGTAAAACTACATTGAAGTGTTTTTTTTCATTTATGGATAATGATACCATATAAACATGTATATATCATTCAATTGTTTTTAAAAAAGTCCAAAATTATACAAAAATATATTCCCTTCATGAGGCAATTCATTGATGTTTTAAAAAAAGAGTTTCTAGGAATTATTCCAAATTTATAGATTGAATTCTCAACAGAAATTATATTTTGAGCAATAACCCTATTAAATATAAATAATATAATAACCCCTCATTGATATTGAAGATTTCAAAATTAAATTATTATAATATGTATATCATGATATTATATGTTATTTTACATTACCGTAAGGTTCTCTAGTCTTCTTTTCATGAATAAGGATAGTTCAATTCATTAATATAATTATTATTGTGAGAAATTAAGATCCTGATAAATATAATGTAACATTTTACCTAAATGAGTGGCTTGTTTTATTAATTATATGGGTTTTAATACTTCATAATGGTGGTTATAAAACATGGATATAATTAATTGATGGTTAAAATGATGATATTATAAATATTTCTCTTAAATTTTATTTTTATTCTATAATTTTATTTTGACTATATTTATAGACACTAATTATCCTATAATCGTTATAGACATTATTAATGGATTCTTTTGAGATTATACTAATAAATATTTAGTTCAATTTACAATTGATATTATCATGTACTATAAATGAATGGATTAACATTATTTTCATCTGAGTATTTCCGTAATTATTTTTTGAATGCATTTCTATTTTAGATATATAGAAAATATCACTATTGAAGAGTATGTAACATTATTGTTGCATGTAATCAGATGAAAATGGATATTAGGCCATCATTTAATGTCAAATGTGATATATTAATATACAAAAAATAGTGTTGGTGTTAATAAATTATTTCCAAAAGTTATAATGGTAATATAAATTATTTTCGTGGTACCTATAATTATTTTATGTAACAACTAGAAAGTTTATAAATGAAAACTTTGTTCAGCAACATATTTGACATGCAACACCAGTCTTAAATGACATATGATATATATATATATATATAACCATTATGATATAGATATTAAATTGGGGAGAATAAATAGCATTAAATAAATTATTAAATATTCATATATTTATAAATATCTCAATAAATACCAGTTATTAATATATGTTTATCAAATTTTTAATCAATTTCTAGAAATATAATTATATTCTATAAGAATGTGTTTTTGTAAAATATTATTTTTATTATATTTCATTAGAAAATATATTAATTAATATTTGTAACTTATATAATATGTATTCAATAAAATGAAATTATTTTTGAATATTTTTTATCAAATTTTACTTTTGGTGGTTTTTCTTATTTTTTTGAAAATATTCACTTCTTAGTTAATATTGAATACAAATAATTTTTTATAAAATATCAGTTCTTTCTAATAAATTCTGAAATTTAAAACTCCCGTTAATTTTTAATAGAATTTAATGTAATTTAATTATTATTTAGTTATATTAAATCCACTTTATTTTTATCTAATCAAATTACTATTGGGTTTTAGTGTAAGTTTGTTTGTTTGTTTAAGATTATGTTTCTTCAAAACACTATTCTAAAATTAATAATTTTTTTTCATTTTGAATAATTAAGACCATATATATTGACCAACTATTGAAATTAAATATATATATATTAAATCAATAAATATTAATTTAAAATTGAAAAATAATTATTATTAGTGCTATTTTAAATATAAAATAAATTTATTTAAAAAAAATCTAGAAAACATCATTTTCATCATGTCTGTATGTTTAATTTTAAGATAAAATTATCCACATATCTGTGTTTTATTTATTAAAATGGATTAAATGTTTTTAAATAGATAAATTTTTAATTTATAATAATTTAAACTTATTTTTACAAAAATTAATATTTAAAACATTAATAATAAATTATTTGGGTTATGGTGAAAGAAGGTTTTCATTAGGATATACAAAAAAATTAATGAGATAAGTTAGCTAAAAACTATTTCATTTCCATATAAAAAATTATAATATATAAATATCTATTGTACTGAATTATGGATACTTTATTCATTTGTAAAACTTGGGTACATCTTTTTCTTTTCAAAAATTAAAATTATGTCATTCACCTCACTTATAAATTTCCACCACACTATCCATTGTTCATCACACCTTCAAACCATATCAGTTTAGAAATGACCTAAAAAACCTAATATCTATAACCTAATTCTCTATGAATTTTTTTGAAAGAATAAAATTCATTGAATACTATAGGTGTAATTTTAAATAGGTTGTCTGTGGAAAGTTAAAATTCATAACTATGAATTTTTTCCTTTTTTAGTATTCAACCACATATAAATCATGTTTCACTATAATCATAAAATAAAAAAAATTATCTCCTATATAATTAGATCTTATTATAATAATTTAATAACATAAATTCATTTCTTTTCCACCAAATATCATATGAAATAATGAATCGTGTGTTCAGCGGATTACCACATCACAAACTGATATAATATTTTTTTCATCATTTCCTCTCATGGATTGTTGAAAAAATAAATTTAAAATATATATATATATATATATTAATTTCTGAAATATTTATACATATTGAGATATAATAATATATATAACTGTTTTACTTTCCATTCCATGGGGGATATGATGACATCATTCTTGTGATTGAGAGAAATCGCATCATGATGTATTTCTATTTGATTTTTATTAATGATTTACATGGAAGGTAATAAAGAATATATTAATTATAATATATGATATTAACGAAATAATAATTATATTATCGACACATTTATCATTCATAAAGTATAATATATCATTACATTTCTTATAATAAAAATGATAAAATCATTGGTGTACGTGTGGACCACCACCTCCATGAAGAGATGTAATTCTTTTTTCATCACCAAAATAAAAGAATAATATATATATATATATATATATATATTATAATTAAATAAATTATATGATATTTTTGTTTTTTTATATTTATATAAATATAAATTAATTGATGACTTTATTACGTAATTATAATTAAAAAAATTGGAAAGTAACACATGTGTACGTACAATATACCCTCTCAAGGATCATAACATTTATATTTTTTCATAAATAAATCATGATTGGTTTTAAAATTTTATTTGATGATAAATATAATAATTATGTAATTAATTTTTTTCTATAAATTTTGATAGAATTATAACTTTTTTCATGTTCAAAAAAAAACATTTTGGAATATTTAATTCAATTACCACTGAAGATTCTCCATAGACTTAACAGACTAAATATTATGCAAGTAATTAAAAAATAAATAAATTAAATTTTTTAATAATAAGTTATTAAACCTATAAAACATTTTTGATAAATAAAATAATTGATCATACATTGTTATATATTACTTAATTTAAATAGAAGCAACATATGGACTCTAGGTAATGGCCTTTCGCGTCTCACATATACCATCTGGATGATATGCAAAATTCACAAATAATTTATATTTTATGGTGGATATACTTTCTATTTTAAATTTAATATCATGAATCAATATAATATAAAGTTATTTTACCTAACAATTTTAATTATTCCATCCAAGGGGATTGAAAATCGAATGTTACCTAGTGGTTTGGATTTTCAAAGCTCAATTTATTTTTTTGTAGGTTATATTACAACAACTTTATTATTAAAATTATAAGAGAATTTATGAAATTATTTTTAAATATTTTATGTTGTATTTAAATTTTTTTTATTTAGATTGTATTCATGTAATTGAATAATTAATTAATTATCTCTTCATATTTATGATAATTTCAAGGGACTTCATATAATTTTTCTTTCAGTGAGGCATATTTTGATGTTATTCCCCAAAATTATTATATGTGGTTTATATAAAGATATTTGACATATTATATCATTAATCTATCTATTCTCTAGATATTTTATTGTTTTTTAAAATATATTAATGGGAAATGTGATTTAATTGTTTACTAATTGGATAACTAATTTCTTTTAAAAAATCATCTTCTAACGTTCCATTTTTAAATCTTCTCAAGAATTGTATTTTCTATAAAAAAATTAAATAAATTGAATTTAACTCATTCCTAAATCCTTAAATAATTAATGTTTCATTAATATATTTCCAATATTAAAATAAAAGAAAATGTTATCATTGTTATGTGTATACTTTTTCTATTTTAAAAATTCATTATAAAAAGAAAATATTTTTTAGAGCATAAAGATTTATTTTTCTCATAAAGTAAAATATTATTTCTTGAATAAACATTGGTTTTAAAAACTATTTTTAAAAAGTTTAACAATACTTATTTATCATTATTTTCTACACATTATTTTATTTCTAAAAAGTACATTAAAATGAATCATCATGTCTTTTTACAAAAAAAAATAATTAGGATTTTTTCAGAAATGTGAATGGATTCATTTTATAAGCAATGGAATGAGTGATTTTTGCAACCATCATGAAGATTAATTTATTATAATGTTCATTTAAAAGAATCCAAAGATAATTTAAATTATTTTTTTTCAAAATATTTTCCAAATTATTAGTTTAAAAAAGAATTTCAAAGTGGAACTATTAATTTTACAATAGTTTGTATTGATATTTTAATGGTATTTAAATTAATAAAATTTTGAAATTTATATAATTAATTAATCTTAATTGGGTATATGTTTTATGAAACAATCCACATTCTTTCTCTACATGCATTAATACTATATTGAAAATATAATTTTCGAATCCATTTCCTTTTCCATAGGATATTATTATTTCAAATATATTGTCCAGAGAGAAGTTCCATTTTCATGAGTTAATAATGATTCAAATATATTGTAACAAAACTGATTTCATTTTCATTATTTAATCATCATTATTTCATATTGTTGTAAAACTAATTTATTTTCTATGAGTTAATCATGTTTCAAAGATATTTTTATAGACCAAATTTTTTTTCATCATGTTTTCTTTGTTCTTAATGGAATAATATTTTTATCAGGGAGATCATGATGAAATTAATTATCTGGTTATTATATTAATATCTTGGTGCATAGAAATTATGTTTGAGGTGTATGTCTAGATAAGGAAGGGTGATCCTAATATAGCTTATAAGTTTGGTACACTAATATATCACTCCATTATATTGGAAAATTTTTACTTTATCTAAATAATTATTTTAAAAGATTGATATATGGTTATTCATATTGAATGGGATCTATAATGGTTCTATAATAATGATGTTCCAAAATACCAGAATTTTTTATCTATGTTACCCATAGGTTTATAATGTTTCTTTTGATGAATATTAATATAACATAGAACCCTATTATCAATTCAAAAGATTCATTCCTATTATACGACATTATGATTTGATTCATGGTTAATGGAATATGTATTGATGTGTGTAAATATTTTTATGATTCAGTCATAAACTCTGATTATGTCAACGAAACCTTATAAAATTATTTTTCTCAATGATGAAACATAAATTATAATGATCGTGTTAACCCTTACATATTATTTTAGATAACTGTTATTATGATTCATTTTCTCTAGGTTATCATGAATGATTTTGAATTAGTTGTGTTAATATGGATTTCATGTGGTGATTGATGATGAATTATTTCCAATAATATATTTCTTACTAATTTAAGTAAATGATCATTTAAATTTTTGGGTATTATTAATGTAAAATTTTATCATGATTCTCTAAAAGTATAAACCTATAATTTCTTTGGGAATGAAATTGATCCATTATTAGATTTTGATACTGTATTATTTCAATGAAAATAATTGGTATGCCTTCATCAGATCCAAATTTGGAAATTTAATTTTTATGATATCAGCATCGGATCCTGGTGCGGGGGTTTAAAATAATTACATGGTGTATTAGAGGAAATTTTTAGATAAATTTCTAAATTCTTATTATTTCAGGTGAGGCTATATTTTTAATTATGTATACCATCTTATGTTTTTAATATTAAGGACGATAAAAAGTTTAAAACTCTTAGGCAAACCTTTTGATATATTAAGTGATGATATATTAAGGAGATTAAATTAATTTTAGGAGGCATTTTAGTTGGTTGATATATATGTAATGGTTGGATTAATATTTATTATGAGTTTAAATTTTTTGGAAATATAATTTTTCTAGTTCATAATCCTATGGTTATATATGATCTATGATATTGTGATCAAAATTTTTATCATATATATAACTATAAGATTGAAATATTATTTTGTGTAGAATTAATTAAATATAATTCAACAGATGATCTCCAATTTTTTATTTTACTCTAAATGGTAATATATAACCATTCAGGTTAAAACACTATTTAGTTTGGAGATTATTGGAATAATTTTTTTGATATATTATTATGTAGTTATTTAGTTTTGATATTGGGTTTAACTATTTATTTTTTAATATTGATATTCTATATGAAGGATTATTCATTTTGGAAATTATCCTACAATGTGATAAAATATTTGGTTTAGGGTAGTTAATAAACAAAAGATAATTTTGTTAGTATCACTTTGTGGTGATTCTGTATCTAATATTTTATTTCAGTACTTTTTGTGTGAGTAATTATTCTTGAATACTAATCGTTTTTAGAAAATGATGTGACTTTTTTTCAAATTAAAAATGGGATAAAATTATACTGATCAATTAAGAATATTTATTTATTATATTTGAATAGATGGAAAATATTTCCAAATCTATTGAAAAAAGGTCCTTGAATAACAAATACTCTGATTATAATCATTTCAACTTATATGAATGACCTTTTTCTAAGCACTTCTTTTGATGGTTTTTTGGATGTTAACTTTCTATGGATCATTCATTTTTTTCTGATTGTTGATATCAATCACACTATATCATTATTTTGGTATTACTATTTTCAATCATGTCTAAATATTTTGATCCCAGCCATTTTATCCTATTTTTAATCATATAATATTTTATTCTATATGACCTTCATATTTATTTTTCCTTCTTATCAATAGGCTGTTTAATTAGCCCTATTTATGATGTTGGTTTCCAAAGAAAAATGTATTTTCCAATTTACAACCATTGACTACCAAAACAGGTCTAATATTTCAGGGATGATATTTATTAAATGTGGGAGGATTTGATACCCTGGTAAGAAGGAAAAAACATTGTTTTATTGCGTATTTAATACCCAATACTGATCTTAAATGATAAATGATATATATAATCGTTATAAAATAACCTAAAAATTTGGAGGTATAAATACTATTAACTAATTTCTGATATATATATATTTACTTATTTATTACAAATATAAATTATTGGTAAATTTTTAGTAAATATAAATTCTATGTTTTAATAAATTAATTTTATTCTTCAAAAAAAATTTCTTAAAAATAATTTTTATTTACTTATATAAAAAATATTATAATTATAACTTTTGAACATTTATAAAATTTATTTGATTAAATAAACATTATTTTTGAAATACCAAATTCAAAATTTAATTTTTGGTATATTTTACTATTTTTTGGAAAATATATATATTTTATTAAATTCTGAAAAAAAATATTTTTTAAAAATAATTTTATTTATTTTAAAAATATAAATTTATATAATATGATAATTATGATTTGAATATGATTTAAATTTATATAAAAATTATTTATATATATATATTTCATTTAATTTATTTTTAATAATCATCAAATTGATTTTTTTATAAGGTTGTTTTTAGGTTTAAAAATATGAGTTTTTGAAACTTTTTTAAAATGCCTAGAATTTATCAATTTTAGTTTTTTAATATAAAAAATATTATAAAATTATTATATTATGTACTAATAAATTTTATTTTTTATTTATAAAATAATTCTTCTAATCTATCTAGTTTATATAAAATCATATTTTCCATGAAAAATCTACTTCTTGAAAACCAACTATTTCTTTAGGTGTGTGGGATTAAATGAAAAATTAAATTTCCAAATTATGTGAGTTAAATTTTCTAAATTGGATTTAATATATTTATGTAGAATTATTTATTTTATATAATATTTTAATTTTAATTTTTTACCATAATGAATAAAAATACACTAAAAATATAATTAATGTTGTTAAACTGAATACAGTTTTATCAGGGGTTAAACTAATATTATATGATTAAATTTGACATAAAAACTTATCTATAATCATTTTAATAAATATTTAGACCTTAAAATTTATGATGCATAATAATAATCTATTTTTGATCCTTTATTCAAATAGAAATGTTGTTACGCAATTTTATTTTCAAAAATTTAATGTGTGACTCTCACCTCACTTATAAAAGGTTGTCCACTCACCTCTCTTCTTCGCACTGTAAAACCATTTTATTCAAACAAAAAAAACCCAAATAATATTTAAACATCAATAATATCACCTAGGAATCCTTTTTTGGTCATAAATTATGTTTATTTATTCATTTTGTATGACCCCAAAGAGGTTGTTTGGGAGGTGGAAAAAATCATAACTATGTTTTATTGTTATACTTTTTTATCCTCCTCATTAAAATCTTGATCAGATATGATAATAAGATAACACCGGTATATAATATATATTTATATGTTATTATTTTATTCAAATAACCAAAATAAATATCATCTTCTTAAAAATGGGTTTGGAAATCATCATTCATGCGTGTGGAGGACTGCCAACTTGAGGAACTGAGGTAATTCATTTTCTATATTCACCTCTCATAGCTTGCTATAAATATGGATTTAATTTATATATATGATATTTTAAAAAATAATTATGCATTTATTTAATCAAATATTCATTTTTAATTTCTATTTTATGGGGTATATGATAATGTCACTCTGGTGTATGAAGGATTACCCCCTCTCTAATTGATTTGATTCATTCATTTACTGACTCTTTACATGAAAGGTAATAAAGATAATATAACTAAATATATGTTACATAATTTAAAAAATAATTATATTAATTCAATATTTATCATTATGAAAATATAAAATTTCATCTTACATCTTGCACAAAAAATAGATAATGTTTTGTGTGTACGTGTGGACTACAACCTCCACGAACCGATATAATTATTTTTTAATTAACACGTGATATGAATTGAATATATATACATAAATATTAAAATAAAAGATATAATAATTATATTATTATGATCATTATGTGAATATAAAATACTATTTATATTTTTTTATAATGATCATTAAATAATAGAAATGTTAATCATGTGTACATACAGTCAACCATCTGCATGACAATAATGCGGTTCATTTTACATTATCATATTTCATGATTGATTTTGAAACATTATTTTCATAATAAATATGATAATTATAACATAATTATTTTCTTTGAAATGTTTGAATAAATAATTATTTGATCATCTTCAACCCACTGAATTAGTTTTAGAATATTGAGCTACATATCGTGAAAACATATAACATTGAATTAACTGATAACATATTTAAATAATTCATTAAAAATTATATTAATTTATTTATTCATAATTTATTAAAAAGAAAATTTATTTTAAATAAACAATTTAATTGATGTTATTTTATTTTATAGGTTTTAAATTACATAGAAGGAATGTTCGGACTTGAGGTAGCTATTTTATTGATATCACATTATCTTCTATGAGAGATACGATATATCCACCAATTATTTAACTTTTTTCTTGTATATAATTCCTCTAATTATTTTTTTAATAATAAATCCATCATCTAAAATTTTATTTAATGTCTTACATTTAACCATTTCAACTATAGGGATTCAACATGAATATTATGAATTGGAAAAGAAATACATACCTCAAATTGTTTTTATTCGGTTATATTACATCATCTTTAGCTTGGATATTATAAAATTTTTTGTGAAATGAATTTTTAATATATTATGTTTTAATTACACTTTTATATTGATATTTATATTTCATACACATAATTTACTCAATGATGAATTATCATTAAATCATTTTCATTATTTAGGGGACATTGTCTCAATTTTCTTTACAGTAAGGAATATTTTGATTTCATTCACCAATATTATTTTAAGAGTTTTATTGAATTTTTTTTAACATTTTATATCATCAATCTCTCAAATATCATGATATTTAATGTTTTTATTTCTGTTCATATTTCACGGGGCTTATCATTGGAATGTTACAAATCCGGAAAAGGAATTTAATTTAAACTTCCACTTTTAATGTTCCCTTTTCAAATCTATTAAAAAGTAATGTATTTTTCTCAAATATTAAATGAATAGATTTACCTAAAATCACAAGGAAAAATTATTTTAAGTTTTGATCATATTTTTTCCAAGGTCATTTCCAATTAAAATTGTATCAATATTAATTTTTAGATTTTATTTTTTTTATTGTTAACCTAAAAATCTAATATTTTTATTAATATCTAGATTTATTATTCTCTTTTATTGAAAACAATGTAACATTATAAATTATTATTTTCTAAAAAAAATATCATCAAATTTTTACTATGGTTTTTAATTATATTTTTAGACTTAATTTACATTTTACAAATTCGTTTAAAATGATTTTTATAGTATTTTTTCAAAAAATTATATTTCAATTCCAAATAAAATTGTAATGGAATCATTTTTTAAGGAGTACAACATGAAAAAAATTTCCACCATCAAGACAATTTTTTTAGTGTTACCTTTAAGTTATTGAGGTTTAATTTTAAAGACAATTTATTTCAAAATATTTTATGATTTTTTAGTTTTTAAACTAAATTTTCCAAAGGAATTACTGATTTTCATAAATATTTTTATAATTATATTTTAATGGTATTTCTATTCATCAATTTTAATAAAATATATTATTACTTATTATATACTGGTTAAATATTCAAAATGAGTCCATCAACATTATATCTCTAGATGTATTAAAATTGCTTCACATAATTTATTATGAAAAACATTTTTTTTAAATGTTTATTCATGATTCAAAAATATTTTCATGTAACTCATTTCTTTTATAAGGGTTACGAATATATCAAAGATATTTCTATGCGGCCCATTAAAAATCATTGGAATAATCATTATTCAAATATATTTATGTGGAAACTATTTCAATACCACAATTAAGTCTTGCATCCAACATATTTTTTTGAAAACCATTTCATTTTAATGGGTTAATCATGTTTTAAAACGAATAAATATTTTTTCATTGAGTTTATGATGTATTGAATGAATATATATACATTATTGATATTGTGTTTCATGAATATTATGTATGATGGGTGTGACCAGATAAGTAATTTTTATCTTAATATAGATTATATAATATGTGAACCTAGAATGTGGCTGATAATCCTATTATAGGATATAAAATGGAAGCAAAAAAATAGAACATGAATACATTGTGGTAATTATAAAGTTATATAGATATGAATATTGTAAGTCATATAGTTATTCCAATTATAATTGATCTATAAGTGTTTTTTCTTGATGATATTCGAAGATACCAAAAAAATTTATATGATTTCTAAGGGTTTATGTAGTTTCCATTTATTAATATTCATGTCACACGGCTCATGAATACTAATAATTTTGAAACATTCATTTTTGAATTATTTTCATTATTTAATGATTGATAATTAAGGTATTTCTACATATGATATATTATATGATTCTTTGATCTACTCTAATTACGTCTTTATACTCTTATAAACTTTATACACTCTTTGATGAAATATTTTTGTTAATGATTATATTTAACCACACTGATCATTTTAACTGATCCTTTTTTATTCTTCATTTCCCCCAGGTTATCATGAATTATTTTTACTAAATTATTTTTCATAGAATTTAATATGTATGATGATGATAAATTAATATGAAATTAGAAATTTTATGTTAGGTGTGAGAAAATCTAATTAAGATTCATCAATATTATTTAAGTAAGAGTTTTGTCTAAATATTAAAAACATTAAACCTAAATAGTTATTTTGAATGTAAATGATCCAATATTTCCTTTAGATATTATATGTTTTGGATGGAAAATATTTGGTCACCATTTGAGTTTTAAGGCCTAAAATGTAATTTTTATGACATCAGCACCGTATTTGAGACGATTTTTTTTGGATGTTATATTTAGACCCACAAAAATTGTAAATATAAAATGGTGTAATTTTTTTCTAGGAAAAATAATGTTAGAAAATATCCAAATAGTTGAATAAAAATACAGTCATTATGCCTATAATCAAACTACCATCAAGTGGGATGGTTTTTTGACATAAAAGAATTTTAAAATAAAGGATTGGGTTGTGTACACTTCAAAATGATAATGTTATTAAACATTTCTTATTATAGTTAAAATTATATGGGAAACATTTCCAAATTCATAATCTTGAGTTATTTATAATGACATTTTCATTACCAATTTAATTCCATTATCTCAAGGTACAAAAGGGTGTAATATGACCAGAAAAAAATATATACTTAAATTGTTATAGAAAATGATGCACTAAATTAGATAGATTTAGTTGATGAAGGATTATGATTTTTCAATTCCATACTATCCTATACATATGAATTATGTAAATGATATAATATGTATGAATAATAATGAATATTCATCCATGATAATGATTAAAAAGGGTAAAATCTGCTTATTTATTTAATTTTTCAATAATGGAATCATAATGTCATTCGAAAATATTATTTTTAGGGAATTATTACTAAACCATTTTAATTGAGAATACTAAATATGATTAACATGAAAATGTGTAGATAAATTTTTTTATAAATAATTTAATGAAAATATCATAGATCATCATTGATAAATATTGATTTTAAATATTTTAGGAATGATTATATATACAATAATAAAATAATATAAAAATGAAATATTATATAACTCTCATATTTCAATATTATCAATCCACTAATGAATCATAAATATGTATATAAATCCCTTAAATATGATTTTCCTAAATACATGGAATATTGAGATTGTACAAAATATATATCAAAATCATTGGAATACCATCAATATAAAACATAATAATATATATTCATGAATACTATTCGACCACTAGAAATTATAAATTTTAATTTGAGAAAATCCCCATGGATATTATCAAATAAATTCAATGTTATCTACATAGAAATCGTCACATAGTTAGTGGTATATTTTAATAAAAAACTTATCACATCATCGGCTTTAGAGGATAATTCTCACTTATGAATCATGAATGATATAAATCATAAAACATGTATTGATATATGGGAAACAACATTTGGTTTTATCTATAATAAATTTTAGTTTCACATTAATTATATGGAGGATTCTTCAAAAGGAATTGGAAATAGTGTTAAACATTATAATTCTATATCATTCCTAGAAAGAGTCAACCATTATGGTCCATTAAAAATTTATAATTCAGGATTGACTCCTTATCAGGGGAGTATAAATTATTTTTTCATAGACATCATCAATTTATATTGTAATAATACATTAACAAATTCTAGTTAAGCATTCATATGGATCTGTATGATGCCATATACAAGAAGAGAGACATAACTCCATCATAATTAGAATAATTTGAAGAACATAATGTAGTATGATAATAACTTTTTGAATATATGATATTAAATATTTAATCAAATATATAATATATTAAAATAATACATTTTAGAAAAAAATTATATTCTAATAGTAATTGAATAGAATTGGAACATGACATTTATGGTAATGTATTCTGTCAAATATCTCCTTGATAGAGAGTTGTTAGTGTTGGAATAAATATATAGTTTAACCTAAGATAATTTTTAACCTTAAATATCCATTATCTTATATATTTTATATTACAACACATGTAACATCGAAAAAACCAATATGATATTCCATCCATATGGATTGAAAATTTTCCATGGAATTCCAATTTTCATTACTAAATGAGTTGAATCATGAATCAATAATCAGAATGGTGTTTTGAGAGTTGGAATGTCTTAGTGGTTATTTTTAAATAAATATTTATTTTCAATATATTTCTTATGATATTGTTAATCCTTGGAGGTTTCAAGATAAATTTCAAATAAAATTGGATTCTTCTAGGAAAGGTCAACAATTTGGTGTGCAACGTTAAAGAGAAATCATGTGAGACCATCATTATCCTGAGGTTTTCAATGTATTTTGAACTGGGAATGGTCAGTATTCATGGTAAATATTTGGTTTGAATTATCCATTTTTGGTCAATGGGGAAATCATGTGAGGATGAGTTTTGTTAGAGGAATAGCGCATGTGTTTCCCATTGTTTCAGACAAATTCTGCACCTTATTACATATCGAACTTATTACTGGAAACAAAATTAGCGCATTGTATACAATACCATGTGGCAAAAATTTTAGAGTAATTGTTTTTTTAAGGTAGTGATATTCATTTTTAGCATGTGCTTTCAAAAAAAATAGAGTCATACCATGTGTGGGATTGGTTTAGAAAGAGAAAACTACACAGTCGGATCACATCTTAAAAAATTGAATGGCCAAACTAGGAGGATATATAGAATTCCATTAATGTATTGTCTTTATATATTTTTTTCCCTATGGTATTTTTATTCCCCACTAACCTTTCAATCCCTATTGTTCAAAAAAATAATCTTCTCCATTCTTTCATTGTTCAATCCCTATAATGGGGGTTATTTGGGTAGTGTTTCTTTACTGTTTTCAGGTATGATCATTCCTCCAGTGGATTATATTAATAATACAATTCATTAATTCAAATATTAGATAAGATAAATCATGTATTTAATTATGATTCCACAATTTCATGGTGTAATAATCCATTTCCTGGGACAATTATGGTCAGTTTGGGCAAAAACGTTCTAGGGATGAATTCTAAACATCATTGCATGGAGTTTTTCAATGTTTTGTGGAAGTGGTATTTTATTATATTTTTTCTATGATAAATTTTTTTAATTAGTTTTTAATTTGGTATCACCTATTCCTGATTTTTTCGATAATGTTTTCACAGACCAATTATAGACCTCCCTTAGTGGTTTGATGGAATTTATATAATAGGTTAGTGAACTGTGAGTTTTCTAGTTTTATTTAATTTATGTTTTTTGTTAAATAATTGACTATGTTTTCTATAAATAATTAATTATTATTATTTGGTGTGATAATGAAACATGATTAATGGTGAAGATCTCTTCTAGGTTTCAAGGGGTTGGATGATGCTTGGGTGGGACTTTAAAGGTTTTCTCTCAAGGGAAATGTTTTGAATTGATTTTTAAATGAGGTAGGTGGTCCAAGATCATTACCCAACATCATAAAAATAATTTATTTAAAATTTAGTATATTTCATATATCCCTTGTTTGTTATTATTTTTACATTATTTTAAAAATTTTATTTTTACATTAAATTGATACCATGGAACTTCAATTGTTCATGTTGGATCTGTCTTGATGTGATATTTCACATATGTATTCATGTGTGGTGTCCCCAAAATTGAAGTGTTGTTTTCTACTTGTTATTAGTTTATGAAAATGTATATCTATTTTTTGGAAGGTTTTAAATGATTCCATTGAGTTTTGATCTATATTTAAATGACAATAGAGGAAGTCTATGATTGAAAAATTATTATTTCTAATTGATGTGTTGACCTTAAAATTATTCAAAAAAAATTAAAATGATTTCGAAATATGTGTTTGATATTACTGTGAGGTATCTCATTGAATTGTTTTCATGGGACATTCGGTTCATATACCATGTTTTTATTTTCAATGAGGGAGACTCATGATTAGGGGTGGTTGAAATTGATTAATGAGAATGATTGATTTTTTGTGACATTTGAAAAGGGGTTGAATTTTTTATGAGCCAAGTGTTGATTTAATAATCTATTGAGTCATGATATTAGTTGATATTTTGATAGGCTGAAAAGTATTATGAATATTAATTTATATAATGAAATTAATTGAATATGTAATTGTTAAATGAAACTGTACAAATTTAAAATGGAGTGATTGGGGATAGTCAGACAGGTTGTGTCAAATTACGATTGTATTCATAGACTAAATATCAATTATTTCCAACCTATGAATAATATATTTGGGAGGTTTTATTGATTCCACACTCCCCAAATTTGGGTAGGCCCAACTTATTCTCCAAGAACCCCTGTGAATCATAGTTTTCTAGGGTAAATGAAGAATCTTCTAAACCGAAGGGAATATTCATAGAATTATATATCTAGGTTTAGATAGTTAGAAAATGAAATTAAACTCCCAATTGGATTCATGGATTTATTCTCTATATTATCTATCTTCATACCTAATGTTTGGGATTTTTTGGAGTTGATTTTCTAAGTAATTTTTTTATTCCTAGACTGATTCTCTATGTATACTAACTTGTTACCTAGTGGTTGGAATATTCAGTCATTGCATAAAAATTCTCAAATTAATTCTTACGCCCAAGATCATGGACTTCCCACTAGGGACCCCTATTTTATATTTCATAGATGAATGTTGTGGTATGATTATGTTATATGGAAAATAGATATCATTTTATACAAATTATAAAAAAAAGATTTATTAAAATTTCATGAATAATGAATCCTATTATATTTATGTTATTGTCTATAGTTATTCATTTTCCTACTTGAAATGTTTCACATACTGGAATTTTATATATTAACCCCTAATTTTATCATTCAATGTTTTACTCACACCCTTCTTCGACCAACCCTATACCAGGGTACTAGATCATCTCTCACATATTATTATTGGATTAGGATTATACTTGGGACCATGTTGAGTGTCAGTTGATCGAATAGGTTTTCTCGAGTAGTATTAGGTTACCAGATTGATTTCGCTAACTGATTTCCTAGGTCCATTTTTGTATTAACGTTTTTCAGTATTTATTGTAACCGTCCTAATGGGTTCTTGGTTGCATGTATGACATTCCCATCCAGGTGCTAATTAATTTTTTTTAATATAATGATTAAGTTTATTTTTTGTTTAATCATAGTCAAATATATATAATATTTGGATATTTTATATAGGGTTTTCACTCTCATTTAGGGATATAGTGTATTGATAGATAATTTTTTAACAAATTATGCTATAAATAAGGATTTGGTGTATACGTATGTATTGATGATGTCATCCGGTGAACTGTCTCAGGGCACTCATTTAGTTTCTTCCAAGATGGGATGTTAGAAATTGGTATCATGGATATTTATTTTACTTTTATTTTTCTATTTAGGATAGGCTGGAAAAGAGGTATATTAATGTGTAGGATCCAAAGATTGAAACTGGTTTGGTTCATCATAAACACCATTTCTAGTATGATGTATAGGTTAGAAGGGTGTGTTGTTACTTTTTTTTTGTTTTTGATGACATAGTTCTATATGATGTTTTCCTTGATTGATGCACTTTTTGTTTGTAATTGTTGATTTGTGATAGATTTTTTCTTCTTGGACATCAAAAAATAGCATTTTACAAGGTTTTGTATTTTAGAAAACATATGGAAGAGATAAATTATGCATCTTGATTGGAAGATAAGATCAACATGTTATAATCATGTTACTATATAATTTCATTTGTTTTCTTATAATGGTTTTTTGGTATATGTTGTGATACACCTAAGGGGGACGTTTGTGTGTTCCTTGTGTATGGTTGGTAAAACGACCCTAATGGGTCTGTATGGTGTGAGTATTGGATCATTGGACCCATGAGGGTGGCTTTGTTTTATTTTGGTAGCATGTTTGGGGCCTCCATGGAGTGGTATAATGTATAGATGCATGGAGAGGATGTATTATATTGTTGTGGGATGTTCTTTGGTATATTGGTCATTATGGTATGACACCATACTATAGGGTGTTTTTACTTGATTATTTTTTTTGGATTATGAGATGTGTTTATGTTTACTACATGGGAGTTTTGTACTTAGATGAGCTGGCATAGGGCTTGGTTAGTTAGACGTATTTACCTTCTATATGTGGCTCTGTATTAGAGATATGTTCCATATGGAATTTGAGTGAGATCGATGGATCTGTTCGACTAAGTTTTGTGTCCTCTAGGTTTAAGGTGAACGTGTGGATGCTTAATACTTTTTATAGTAGTTAATAAAGGGTGTATCCTATAATTTTGTTTTGGGATATGTGATACCTTTTTTGTAAAGAGCATTTGGGTTTTAGTTTCTCATCCTTTTAGTTGATTTATAAATTGGCATGTTTTTTTGGGTACCTTGTTTGGTTGATGATTATGTATACAGGATGTACGTCGTATTAATAGTCTTGAGAAAAAGTGCAATATTTCTTTGTGTGAGGAATGAAATGGTGATATATACCCATCATGTTTTCAATATGGTACACATTAAGGTGTATGGTATCCAATGGGTTGGAAATCCTTTGAAATGTTTATCCATATGTGGTTATTGTGTTTTGTTATAGAAGTACCAGCATGGTTTCTAACCTAATTATGTTTGTATTCACTCTAGGAATGTGATATTAGAATAAATTGTCTTAATTTTTTGACTCATTCTAGGGTTTTGATGGATCTAGAATGTGGTTTTGGTTCAGTGAATTTATTTTCAATTTGTAAATCAAAAAGTTCTCAATTCAGTAGGTGAGGTTGTAATCCATGATAGGAATGGATAGGGGATACATCATGCAAGCCACAGATTAAAAAAACACCTCACATTTTTGTTATAATTAGGTTCATTTATGGGGTCACAAAAGAATATTTTGATTAATAATTTTTTATGGGATCGTCGACGCATGAGAAAATTGTGGCGTACTGTGTTATTTTGTTATGGATCATATGTAAAAGTGTGTATTCAAATTGTTCTCATATAGGAAAGGCTTTGGGGATTATGATCAGGATAGATATAGTTGTGAGGGGATGCATTTGTGTAAGAAGACATGTATATATTGATGGTATTACAAGCCCCTAAAATATATGACACATTGGAAATAGATGTGTGGGGGTTTTATTCATCAATGACATATTAATATGATACTATTTAGTAACAATCATTTCCTATATATTGACATCATGATGGGAATTCTAATATGTATTTGGATGTATTCATAGCACATATAGAGACTTTTTATTGTGTTTGGGGTATCTTGGAGGTTATTCTCATGGAGCGGTGTATGTTGAGTCCAATAGTGGGAAGTAAACCATTGACTAATTTTTGGATAGTTCCTAGAGATAGATTTTATATTGGTGAATTCCATGGAATATTTACTCAAAATTTATTTAATGGGAGGTATTTTATTTCTCGTTTGGTGACCTAGGTGAGGGAAAGATAGGCCTATGAAACTCTTGTTTTAGATGTAGTCAGAGTGTTGGTCGAAGTGGTCGAGTCGGTCTAGGTGAGTCAATGATGATGAAACTCCTATGGTGGGGAGTGATCTACTGTTTATGGTGATATGAAACTTGTATAAGATTGTACATGGGTGTGTGTAACTGAACATGGATCGGTCATGATGGAATTTTTATTTGGGTGAAACCACATGGTTTTGTGTGATTAAACACCAAATGTAATTGTAAGGGGTGATCAATTGGGGTGGATGATCTAGATGAGCATTAGCATTTTCTTAGTGTGTTATGGGAAATTTTTTTTCGTATGACAGTAGTGGGTATGTTTGGGTGGATTTTGAATACCCATTAGTGTGAGGGAATAACATTTAAATGAGATTATGATGGTCCATTATGTTGAGCAATGTGTTATGGAAATGATTCAGGTTCTTGGTAGTGGCGCATGCCCCTGTTTGTTTGGATTTTCCTAATGATATCTTGTTATCTATTAGAAGATGGTATTTTTTATATATATTGTATGGTGGAGAGAACAATAGCTTTCTGATAGATCAATATATTTTTTAATCATCTTTTCATATGGTCACTGTTTATCACCATCGTGTTGTTCTAGTTTTGGGAATGGGTTTTGGAATAGTCTTTTTACAGTTGAGTGCCTTGAGGTTCTAGTTGTTACATTGTATTTTTCAAGGTTATCATATGTTTTCTGAGGATTTTTTTTCTGAAAATGTTTGGCCTATCATTAGTTGGGTTGTATAGTTGGATTACCAGAAAGTGTTCCCATGGATGATATGTATTATGGTGGCGATTTTGTAACATCTCTAATATAGATGGATCAAAAAATGAATGAATTTTCATTTTCATTTTCATATGTGTAGAATACTGAAACAAGACTTAGAATGGAGTTTTAAGAGTTTTAATGTATCAAAATGATGTTTTATGAATATAACTTGTTCTTGGGATGTATCCTGGGAGTTTGGAAAACATTTTGAGTGGTAGGTTATGTTTGGGATGTTTTGGAAGTTTTCTAGGAAGGGTGTCGAATTTCATGTGTATGGTTGAGGATAAAATATGTGGAACCTTGATAATCATGAGGTTTTCTATTCATTTTTTTAAATATAATGATTGTTTTCACTTGTTAGAATATGGTTATGGACAAACCATGCATGCTCTAATGGGAAACGATGCGAGTTTGAGGAGTGTTACGGGCATAGTGCACAGACTGGACAGAGTTTAATACAAATAGTGCACCTTGCTACCGATGGGAGGAAATAGTGATAACATTGTTACTGCATGATTTTTCATACCTTATATCGAAAAAATGTGAGGTATAGATGTTCAATATTAGTGGTTATCACTACTGTAGAATGGTATGGATAACTATGTAGCCAAACCATGTGAGGGGTTTCTTTAGAAAGATATAACCACATAGTTGGTGCATCATTTTGAAAAATATAATACCAAATTGTGATTGAGCCTAGAATATCATTAAAATAGATTTATACCATTATTTTTAATTGTATTTTTATTCCCAACTCCCTTTTATATCCCTCTATCATGAATGAAATATTGGAGGAATCTCCTCCCTTACTCCCTTCCCCAAGAACCACGAAAAATGTGATTTGGGAAGGATTACATTGATGGATCGAGGTAAGATCAAACATCATGTGGTGTCCCTTAATCATAAACTTCCTTAATTATGATCTTAGTGTTCATAAATTTGGGATTTATTAACGATTTCGCTATATCATATTGAAATCATACATTTGTAATGGGGATTTTTTTATCTTGGGTAGAAGATGTCCTAAGATGGATTTCACACTTTATTGTGTGATGTTTCATTAATTAATGTCGATATAATTCTTTTAATTTTTTCTATGTAAAATTGTTTTTATTATCTATGAATTTTTTATTTCCTATTATGAATTTTGTAGGGAATGATATTTGATATATTCTTCCAACCTCTCCTAGTGGTTTCATGCAGTTTTTGAAAGAGGTGAGTGCACAATGATTTTTTCAGATTTATGACAGAATATATTTTGGTTAATTAATTAATTGTTTTTTATAATTAATTATATTATTGTTTATATTGTTAAAATAGATCATGGGAGATGTTGATGTTCTTTTTTGGGTACTTAGGGGTTTGGATGATTCTTGGGATTTCCATATCACAACCTCCATTCTTCTAAAATGTTTCAAAAATATTTTCTAATGTGGTTGGTGGAAAAATATTTTTAACAATAGTCTTAATATTGGTTTTATTTGTTTAATTTTTAATTATCTTCTGATATATATATTTTATTGTTTCACCCATGTTTTAAAAATTTGTGTTTTAACATAGACTAATACAATAAACTATCCACTAATATAGTTGGATATGTCATTATATGAGACTAGAAATAGGGCCACCAATGGGATGCGCCAACCACTAAAACAGTTTGTTTTCTATGATATGTTTTTATGAAAATTTTTATGAGGTTTTTTGTTGGGTTTAAATGTGTGAATAGGGTTTTGACTTGGGTATTGATTACAATGGGGGAATGATATATTTTAAAAATTGTTTTTCTAAAATTATATGTTGACCACATTTTGATTTTAAATAGAATTTAATTTTATTTAATATTTTCAATATTAATTAATGTGATTTAAGGTTTTAATTTTTTCTCAAGGGACATTATGTTCTTTGAACTTGTTTTCATTTTCATATGGGAAAAAACATTTTCCTTGGTTTAATTCCAAGTGTTTAATGAGAGTGTTTGATTTTGTGTTTTGTGACTTTTGAGATGGGGTTGAATTTTATCTGATACAAGTGTTGATTTAAGGGTTGTTGTGATCATGATAAATTATTTGGAATATATTTGAAGAAATGGGTTAGTTATGTAAGTAATTTTATGTTTTTATTTTAATAGAATATGTAAATTTTGAGTGAAACACTATAAATTGATAATTAACGGATTGGGTATGGTCCAAAATGACATTATGATTCCCAGATGGATTCATGGTCAATGTCCATGTTTTCAGTAACACCCCAGGTAAATAAAGGATATTAAATTTTTATATTTATCCCTATTTGTGAATAAAATATTAATATTAATTTAAAGGGAACACTATGCTCGATGGCTTTCCCAATACGCAACAATGAGTTCCTTTGAAATCTAACGTTGCACTCTAATAATAAAATAATTTTATTTTAAATGGTAGTTAACACCTAGCCATTTTAATGACGGTAATGAACAGAACTAACTAAAAAATGATTATATATGTTCGTCAAATATTTTTTACATTTTATGTTAGAGGATTAAAAATGCGAATGAGTCCAATTTTAAGCGTAAACATTCTAATATTCTTTAAAAGGTCGATTAATGACCTTTTGATGGAGAACCTCTTTTAAATCCAATTTCTGACAATTTTATGTGTAATATTTGACAAAATATAATTCTTATTTAATATCAGGACATCAAAATTTACTTTTTGTAATTTTTTTTATTTTTACGATAAAGTTCATTTTTAATGAATAAGTGAAAAATGTTGTATTTTTATTCAAACCTTCATTTTAATACAATTTATTTGTATGAATAGATCATATTTTTAATTGGTTTTAAAGTTAAATTAGAATATATTTTCACCATTTTATCTAATGGTGGTCATTGGAATTAATTTTAATTTCAAATTGGACTTAAACTAGTGTCAATCTTTTAATAGATATTGTTTCTTAAAAACACACTATTTGTTTTGACAGCGGGAATTAATTGATAAATTAATTAATGCAAATTATATGATTTGAATTTTTTAAAATAGACATCATTTTTGAATTCCAAATATGAAATATAGCTTAGGGTGAATTTTTAGTATTTTTCTGAAAAACATAAATTTTTGATGATTAGTGAAACCACTAGCTGGTAGTTTAAAAACCGATTTTTTGTTTAAATGAAATTTTCCCATTTCTGAGATTTGAATTTAAAAAATTCCGACATACATGGTTTTCATTAAGATGTAAAATGTGGTTCAATGGGATTAAAATAATTTTTTGATGAATAGTAACTTTTAAGTTTTATTAATCATGATTAAAGGTAATTAGTGTAATTTAAAGTAAGGATAATGTTATAATAATATGAAATGACCTTGACACATGTCATACCCTTATTTGATAAGTCATGGAAGACCAAGAATATCCATGGGTCAACTTGGGGACCCCATGGAGCCACTTTGGTAGGAAAATGACATTAATAACTTTTTATTTAATGATAAAATTAAAATGTCACTAACTTGTGTTGTTTTACTAAAATGATTTTTACATGGGGTTATACAAGTCATATTTTTATCTATAAATATTAATTATAAAGATAAAACTATTTCCTACATCATGATGTTTTTTTATAATTTTTAGACATTAAATAAATTATATTATTTATGACATCATGATGATGCAACAATTACCTCATTATTTAACGATTTAAATAAAATGAAAAGATAATGTAAAATATAAGACCTAAACTATTCAAAAACCTATTGTATGTGTGGATTTAGAACTATTATAACCTTATCCTCGAAATTTATAATTTTGGGACCTTTAAAATCCTAAAATCAATTTATAATAATGTTACATTTCAAGACTTTCCATGAGTGCCCCTCCTCTCCTCTTATAAAGGGCCCACACCTCTACCACCATACCCACACTTCTTAAGCATTTGGCTCGGCCAAAAAATGCCCATTTTGTCTCTCCACATCCCTATCTTACTCCTAGAAGCCTCACTTTGGGCATAAGTCTTTCCAAGGAAGCCTTTGAGCTCAAATCAAAAAAGAGTTAACTGATTTAAAGGTAAAGTCTTCCCTAATGTTCTTTTGTTTTATTTTGCTTCTCCAACCCCATAAACTTTTTTTATTCCTTTCTTTTGTAACAACACCAGTATCTCTAATATACTTGGATGTTTTTATAAGAAGGATTCGAGCTACACATACACACATATTCGTCTAATGGTTAAAGAACATACTCTTTCTGTGGATGGCGAATTACTGCCTCACGAAACGATGATTGTTCAATATTATTTTAACACATTTAAAGGTGGCCATTATGATGTAAATATATTTTATATATGATATATATGGTATTTAGGTTTACTATATGTTTCGGTATTTTATATTTAAAACATACCATTATTCTTTGCATGTTGTGCAAATGCGATAATTTCATATGAGGAAGTGTGGACTACCGCCCCTCAAGTGATGTGACTCGTTCATGCAGTACATGGAATGTATAAAGAATGAAATTAATGGAAATATGTGACCTATATAACATATATATTATAATGGAATTATAATATATATATTTCATTTATTTTTCATTCCATTAATATAACAAAAAAATGAAAGTAGCGTTCATGCGTACGTACGGCCTACCGTCTCCATGAACGGCGTTTTTCATTTTTTATCTCTAAATGTTATGGAATAGTATAAAATGAATATGTACTGTATATATATGATATTTTAATCATTAATAATATTCTGGAAATTATTTACTTATAACTACATGGGCAATCAATTTCAAACAAATTCATTTTTGACTCATGTACCAAACATCGGCAAAAATGTCTGATATGAACTAACATTATTAAACAATTATTATAAAATTATAATATTTGATATAAACCGAATAATAATATTTAAATAAGGTACATAGGTAATTATAAATTGAATAAAGTTTATTATTCAGGAATATAAAGAAACGAACAAAACAAGTCAGACTTGAGGTACGAGATCCTACCCCTCTCTTTATTTTTAAGTACACTCTTTTATGTCATTCCTTATAAGCTCATATTTATTATGATTGGGATGTTATTTTATATTATACATACTTTAATTTTTATGTTCATATGAATAGAGACCCTATTTTCTCTCAAAAATCAATTTTGGATGTTTTGAGTGGCGCCATTAGGCTGCCGAATTTTCGCAAGAGATCCGATCTCTCTCTTTTTAAGTACTCTCTTTTATTTCACTTATTTTAAGAACATCTTTGTTATGTTGGGGGATGTTATTTTATATTCCTCTTGCTTTAAATTTTATGTTAACATGATTAGAGACCATATTTGATCTCATCAATCCATTTTTGGAAGTTTTAAGTGGCGTCGTTAGGCTGCCGAGTTTTCGTAAGGGATTTTTCATCTCACTTTTATTCCCGTCAGATTTATGCTACTTTTTCCATAATTTCCTTTTAGTGGTATATGTACTGCCCATTATTCTACTCTATGTGTAATATAATTTCATTTATGAGTATTTACATCAATTTTGTATTGTCATTCTTTCATGGGGTGTATGTTTCGAAAGATACCCAAGTCGGTAAGGGAACCTTTCACCCACCTCTTTTTTAAAGACTTCTTTTTGTTGGGTATTAAAATTTAGATATTATTATGTTGGTATATGTTCTTAAATATCCTTATTGATGTAAATTTTATGTCCATGTTATGATATTCCATTTTCTCTGTCATCAACTCTTTTTCTGAATTTTGAAGTGACGCCGTTATGCTGTCGAATTTTTGCAAGGGAACTTCTTAACCCAATTTTGATTCTTTGGGATAAATTTGTACTCCTTGAGTATGTAATTTTATAAATATGTGTGAATGAACTCTGATTGTTTTACACTTAATATCCACTTATATTTGGCTAATTCGAATGTCACACATAATTTTTTAATTTATTTATCCTTAATCCAAGGAAACCGTCTTTGTAAGGGACTTCGTCTTAATCTCCATTCATTGAGGCATATTTTGTTCTAATACAAGACTTTATTTTATAAGGTGTATAAACCCCTTTGACTTTTAATTTTATATAATAGGAATATTTTTCTACAAAGCATTTTACAAAATGACAAAAAGGAATGTTTTTTTAACGTACACGGTGACAACGCCCTTTTCCACCACCACACATATTATTTGGACTTTGGCTTCCTCAAAAAGCCGTAATGTTTTTAAAAGTAAATAAATACCATATACAATTTTTGGTATTTTGGTATTGAACATGGTTTTTATAATGGATTTCTTATGACAATATATTTTAGTGATATATTTTCATCGAAATGTGGAAAAGTTTTCTTTCCATTATATTTGTTTTATGACTTATTATTTTATAATGGTACTTGGACATTCGACGGGCGGTTACGTGATAAAACATATGACAGGTGGTGTCGTGAATACCAGGAGGGGTGGTTACATTATAACCTCCAATGCATTGGGTATGGAAGTCGGTTGTATGGCTATTCCATTAAGTGATATGTGTGGAAGTCTACTGTATGGTTATTCCATTTAAGTATGTTTATGTCCCATGTTACCTTTATATGTTATGTATATCGGTTTTATAGTAATATTTTGGTTACAAAAGGGTAAGTAATGATATTTTATTCATTGAAGAGTTTATACTACTTCATAAAGGTGAACATTATTACTTTGATAAAGTATTCATGGTTTACTTGTTGTTTTGAAAAACTAACAGTTTTCCTTCTTTGTGTATCCCTTACTGAGCTTTTTATGCTCATCCCAAGATTTTTTTGAAAAGTTTTTCACAGGACATAATGTTGAATAGGGTCAAGGATGGGATCAAGGAAATGTCAGGCTGTCTAAAACATGGAACTAGACATGTTTCTTTTTAAGAGTTTTTATTTTATGGAAACTTAGTAGAAGTGTCTACTTTGTAATCTTTTGAGATTTAATAGTTATGTCCTAATTCTCTAAAAATATAAACCTGAAAAGATCCTCGATGTGAATTATTCATTTAATTCAATATTAAGTAAGGTTTAAGTCTAGGGCCTTATATTTTTCTAACTAATGACTATTTGTTTCGAGATGTTTGACTGATAATAAATTCCACAGTTTTCATTGCTAGAAATTGATGCTCCAAGAACCCTAGGGAATAGTAGCCTTTTCATGGTAGGAATGATCGTCCAAAACCCTGGGATATGGATGTGGTATTCCATATTCAGGTTTTGATGGTCTTATATGACATTATAAGCCCCGTTTTGATTCATGAACTGGTTCTATATGTTTTCTGACATGTGATCTGATTCTATGGATGTTCAGATATGACATTCTGAGTTTTTGTTGTATTTTGGTATTGATTTTCCTTGTTTTCCAACTTGTCTCAAAATTGTTACTCTATTTAGGCATGGTGATCTAAATCCCCATTCAATTCTTTGTCTGAGTCTCCTAGATATGAAACATTTGATACCTATGTTATATAGCTTCAATGAATGAATTTTATTGATGATGTTTGATTAAAAATGATTATATTTTGTAAAATTTAATAAAATTGATTAATTAAGAATTATTAAATAATTAGATATGTTTTATTTACCGTATTTTATAAAGTTATTCTTTTCGATACATTCCCATTTACACTGAATGGTATTTTATTAAGGTGCTAATAGTGGTGTCGTACTATGTATTTCTCACACCCAGCTTAGGATCCCAATACACATCATCACAAGAGAAGGTATCACATGTCTATTAAATGAACATGTTTTAGTTGGGGCCTATGTTGGGTATTGGCTGATCATGAATGATTAATTGTCTCTAATATTTTGATTGGATAGATTTGGATCAACGATTTTGTGGAGCCATTTTTAGTTTCCCTTTTATGGTATGTAATGTAACTAGTCCAGCCAGTGTTATATTTTATTTAGAACATGGCCATTATTCCTATTATTATAATTCATTTATAATAAAATTATCTTTAAAACCAATAATTCAAATTTACAATTCTAAAATTGATATTATTATAATAAAAAATATTTTTTATTCATTAATTCATTTAAATTATTAAAATGATAGAATTGTGATTTTGAGTTCTTATAATATCTAAAAAATAATATTGATTTTAAATATTATGATTTTTAATAAATATATACTATTCATAGTCTTGGGAAAATTTTAAAAAATAATATTTCTTTAAAAAATACTCCTCTACATCACCTATATAAACACCCCTACTTTAATAATTTATCTTCACTTGAAAACTCCTTTCCCAATAGGATCTATACCAAAAAAACACACCTAATCCCATTATAAATATTTTTTTATTACAATTCTATTGAATATATCATTCCAATATTTATTAAGGTGAGAACCAAAAGAGGTGTCTTGAATACTTAGAATGTTGTGGAAGTCAATAATGATTTTCTGTAATTGAGGAAATAATACTCTCCATGATTCTTTATTATTTTATATTGTAAATTCCTTCAATCATTATCTTTCATTATTTAATATGCATCCTTTATGATCCTTATTATTCATTTTATCTTTTTTCCTAATATGATATTCATTTCCTAGTGATTTTTATTAAATTATTTCATAATGTCATACCATTTAATGTATAAAAAAATATATTTATTCTTCAACATTAAAATTAATCATCTTTTATTTCAGTCTCATTCCTCTCAATGTTAGAGATCTGGATTGTGTTTTTCGGATTTTGGTATATATGTGTGTGTGTGTGTCTTTTATTTTTTTATAGTTTTATTATTAAGAATGGAATCCAATAGTTTTTTATTATTTTTATTAAAATAATGTTTTTACATATATATTATCCCATAAAATATTTTATTTAATAATATTATACTTGATTATTTTTATTAATATTAAAATTATTATTATTATTTGTCAAACCAATTGAAAGTTTATTTTTTTATTTATTTTATTTAACACTTGTGTAAGATATTTTAATTGATCACTACCTTTATATGAATTTTATAATTTACTCCTTCCCCTTAAACAAGTTATAAGGCACCCATACACTTTAATTTTTTCCTACTACCCATATGTAGCATATGAAATATTTCTTTTACACTTAAATTAGTGTTTTTCTTCCCCTAAACAAATATAAAAATTTCTCAATACCCTTAACTGTCTTCGCATGTACCCTTATGAGGATTTTAAAATTACATGTTTACATTTATATTAAAATTATGGTAACATAACATAATGTATATATGTTCTAATTTCTATTATATACGGATATATCCACACTTATGAAACTGATTAAATGATATGTTTACCGTTATGCAACTAGTTGAAATATTTGCTTAGCATTATGCATGAAGATGAGACTTTAGTTTTCAATTTTTGATGAATATCAATATGTATTTAAATTTATTCATGCATCGATGTACCCTTATGAAACTTATATGAAATATCTTTTACCCTTATAAATTCGTTAGAGAACATGTTTTACCCTTATGAAATTTAGGAAAATTGTTACACCCTTACACAAGGTATTTTATCTCCTTTTAATGGAATCATTAATATCCTAGGGTTATGAAAGATTATCTCAGCATGACTGCAGTTCATTTTTAAACATCAATGGTATATAATACTTTGTTATCGAAGGTAAAATATATTTACTAGTGGTAGAGTCTTCTAATAGTAGTAGTTTATATTCCACTCATAGCCACACACCCCATATTCTATTTCGAATATTAATGGTAGAAGCATCAATTTTAATTCTATAAATGGCAGAAAAATCGCTATTTAAATGGTATTATAAGAAGTCTTAATCAATGTTAGTGGATGGGAAACATCAATGAAATCATGACCGTCAATTAATTACCCAAATCTAATATAATACATATTTCTTTAGGGTATAATTTTATATATATTTTATTAACAAATAAAATTCAGTGATTTAGTCCTTTCAGTCACATAACTAATGTATAAAGTAAACCAAATAGATGATTTTTCAATGTAGTAAAATTTATATGTAGAAAAAACATATCATGTAACCAACATCATTATGACATTAAAAATTGTGATAAAATTAATGATTTATTAAATGTCTAAGATTATGGTTTTTTTATTTCAATTCTTTTAAAATTCATACAATGTTTAGAAAAACAATATCTGTTTTTTAGAGTAATTTCATGATGAAATAGAATACTGTGAATTTTTTGATAATGAGTGTGATAATATAAATTTCATATATATGGTATTATTAATTGTTTTTTAGATATCTAAATCATGTCATTCAAGGATTTGTTATTTCCATTCCTCTTTTAATTCAAAATAATCATAAAATTAAGGATGAAGAATTATCTATTTTGGATGTGATTTAGGGGGAATATTATTAAATATATTCAATATAGATTTTTCAGAAATGATATTTACTGAAAATTATATTTTATATAAGAACTGTGATGTGAGGAGTCATACCCTTAAAAATTTATCATTGTTTTATTAATGAAGGACTTTGTTGGTATCATTTACTATTGTATCCATTGATGTTTTTAAGATACATTTAAATTCATCTTCATCTTCTCCACTATTATTCTACATTATAACTTTTTTATTAAATATTTATTATTTTATAAAAAAATAGATGGTTTCTGAGTTTCCAAATCAAAATAAAAGTTTGATAATGTTAATTATAAAAAACAAAATGAATTTTTGTAGGTTGTGAAAGCCAAAAAAATCATTAAATATTAGGTTTTGATTATTATAAAATGATTGGTCAGATGTTTCTCTGGGTGTTATAAACTATTAAGAAGATATATATATATATATATATATATGTTATCCCTCCTATAAAGTTGTGTTTAATTAATGGGTACTGATATTCTCTTTGAGGAGAGATGATTTAAGAGAAGAGTATAATTTTTATAATATAAATAAATACTAAAATAAAGTGTTAATATTTTATTTTTAGATACATTATATTCTAAAAAATAAATTACTCTATTGATTTATATAATAACATACTATGAGTTATTATTTTATTCATGTTTTATAATGGAATATTTATCCCCAGTTAAGTATATTTTTTCTTCAATTTGGGTCGAACAATAGGTTTCACCACATAGAACCATTATATATATGTTCAGTGGTCTGTTTTCTTCATTAACTTGAATATCATAGACATGATTGTATAATGAATAAATAGTATGATAGAAATACATAATTTATCTATTAAAATTATATATGGATACCTAAAAAATATTTTGTTATATGGAATTGAATACAAGTATTCAAAATATTTCATTGATGCTTGGTTGATGAAATTATGTTTTGATCATTGGAAAATCATGGAAAACCCAAAAAAATTACCTACAGCTAATCCATATACACATATGGGTAATGATCTTGTAAAGAATACATTATAGTATACAGTAATAAAAATTTTGGTTCTATTTTATAAGAATATGTTCTAAAATCAAAGTATCAACTTGTTTAGTATCCCATGATATTTGGGTAATTGTAGAAGTTAATCTCTATGGGACAGAAAATGTTAAAATAACCAAGCTAGTAATTATAGAATACCATGATATCAAGATAAAATATGATGATTTAATAAACCTTATTCTTAACAATTTTACTATAATTATAAATGTTATATTTTCACATTGTGATATACTATAGAATTCAACTATTATTGAAAGGGTTTTGAGTGATTTATCATAAATAGGAGATGAAAATAAATTGGAGATCTATGAGAGTTTTAATTTTAAAGATTATAATTTAGATGAACTGATCAATTATTTTTTATAGTATGAACATGACATGAAAGATATTGCTAATGGGTTGGCTATAAAGAGGAAATTTGAAACATTTATGTAGAACGTCAACAAATCATATCACACATCCGAATATTAGATCTAGTAAATTTAAATATTTTTAGTTCATTTAATAAAAACACATTTTAGGATTATTAAAATATATAGAAATATAAAATTAAAATGAAATATCAAAAGGGAGTTCCATAAAGGTAAATATGTATATAATTGTAATATTTAATCATTAACTTATTATGAGTTCAAAGGAAATAGAACATCCAGATATTTTTTTATAGAATCAAGCTATCAAATGAATACAATTTCATAAGAATAAATACAAAGTATACATTCTTTAGTTGATATGATTGTTCAGATAGTTCACATTAATGTAGTTAAATAGGAAGGGAAGATGATACATGGAACCATGCTTTTATGGTAATGTGATGTAAGGAACCTAATTCATATTTTCCTATATTAATAATTTTTGTTAATGGTTATCTTAATACAATCACTGAAGATGAAAATTAATCTAATTTTTAGTATAGTTTTGATTTTGATTCTCTATTCTCTAAATTAAAACAAAAATGTATAATAAAATTTAGAGTTTGGGAAAGATAATATAATGATAGTTTAAAAATATATTTTTATATAAATTAATGATAATATGTTTTTTAAGAAAAACATTAATCTAAATGAATGTAATGTGAAAATTTTAATATCGTTATCCATTAGAATTAAAAATATAAAAATTATTAAAAATATAATGCCTTCAAAAAAAGATAATGTTGATATAAATAAATATTGTCTTTTATTATATATTACAAATCATGAAAAAAATCATTCATTATTTTAAGGCATTATCTAGGTTTAGAATGTGTGTGTGAAACAAATGTAGGAAAATAAAAAAAGTATGAAACTCGTCTTATTGTTCTAAAAAAAGTTTATAATAATTTGGAGTTATTCGGTTGGGGTAGGTGTATCAGCACATCAATGTGTAGGATATCATCAAAAATGGTTGTTTCATGGGTCAATATTGTCTTATTATTTTGGTTCTCACAGTGATGCTTCATCGTGGGGTTCGTGTGACAGCAATGGAGATTCCTCTTGGTGCTGTGGTGTGGTCGATTGCAGCAAACATGCGTTGTTCATCATTTTGATGCAGTACAAATTTGAATAGATATGGATGGATTCTCCCTTTTTGGTATGTTGGTTATAAGTAAATTTCATGTTTTGATGGGGGTGGCTAGGTGTTGTCTCTTCGGTGGTGCATCTACTACGATATGGCAATCTACTGGTCTAGTACTTTTAACATAGATATGAAAAATGTCTTGGATGTGGCGATGTAGACTTATGACAGGAAAAGAAGGCTGATGGTGGTTCTATACTAGTTGTGGCCCTCATCAATAATAGGCGGGTGCAAAGTGGTGACATCAATTTCTTCGGTTGTGGTTGGATTTGACGAGTAGTAAATCTGCTATACAGCATGCTGGTCGCGGTGGGTTCCCTAGTGACCATGGCAGCGGCAGTGTGAATCTGTGTAGTGGTTGTGGTGAGTGTGATTTCGGTTGAACTTGTTTTTTTCTAGGGTTGTCCCTCAAATATTTCAATACATTATAATGGAATTCATGTCATTTTACATAAATGATGTTTCTATTGGGTTCCCCCTTTTCCCAAAAAAATGGTTTGGGTGGTTTTCTTTTTTAGTAAATTGCCTCCTTCTCCTATGATTCCTAGTATAATAATAATTTTTTTGGCTGATAAAAAAAATATCACCTCAGATTAATAAGATCATATTTACTAAATTATTAACAAATAAATTTTTTGTAACTTATTTTTAACATAGAATTCATTGTAATTGGGATAAATAATTCTCCTTGAGATGAACAAAATAATTTAAGAATTATAAAACAATTATCAGAAAAGATTAATTTTTTAAATAATCTTAAAATAGTTCTATTAAATATATTTTGATTCCAAATACTTCAATTTCTAATTTAAAAGGACCAAGTTATATTAGGAACAAAAAAATCAAGTTGATTAATATTTTCAGGAAATATACATCAAAAGACATAATGATTCATTGAATTTAGGTGGTGGGTGTTGCAAACACATGAAAAGAAATATTTCTAGTTTTAAATATTTTATTTCATTTTATTTAGCCATATATAATTTTAGATAAATTTTTAATGATACTATTAAACATTTTAGAAATGTTGGATTTCATAAATCACTTATTAATTGAAATGTGTTGTTTGTAGATGTTTTAAACCCCAATTTAATTACTAAATCATATTTATTAGAGGGTGTATTTAATATAGTATTTGAAAATGATAAATATATAGTTTTTAAAAATACCCATATTTTTTATATTCATATTGAAAAGATATTTTTATAGTATTTATTTTTCCATTCTAACCAAACTTAATATTAAAATTTTAAATGTTGAAGAAAAATGTAATTATTTGTTGCATTGAATATAAAGACATGAAACCATCATAAAGTTTTACATGTTATAAAATAAGTTTTATATTATCCCATTACCAATTTTATATAAATTTATGTATTTTGTGTTATATTCGTGTTTAATGGGTAATTAATATGATAAATAATTTAAATCTATGAATTATATCAGTAATACTAGTTTTATGTAACTAAGAAATCATGAATTATTTTGTCCTATAAAATTTACAATGATAGGTGGAAAAATTATGATTTTCAATTAGTTATGATTATTTCAGAATCAAATGGATTTATTTCATATCTCATAAAATTTAAACATTAAACATGTTTTATTTTTTGTTTTTGTTAAATTCAAAAAAATATTAGAAAATTTTAAATTATAGTAACGAAATACGATCAAGGTAGTGAGTTTTTTAATTAGGAATTTGATAATTATTTTGATGAAAAAAGATAAAAATATTTTTATTACCTTACGACCCCACAAAAAATGACGTGGTTGAAATAAAAAATATGTCAAGTAATGAAATATCTATATCAAGATTTATTGTGTTTAATGTGACTAATTATTGGCTGGATGTATCTATTAATAAATTTTATCATGTTTCAAATTTATTTCCTATTATTAATTTTGTAAATAAAACCCATTTTTAATTTTTTATAGGTTTTAGACCCAAAATTAGATATTATAGGGGTGTTTGTTATTATTTTTGCATTTTGAATATAAAACAATATATAGTCAATTTTGATTATTTGTTTTATTAAGGAATATATTTATGTTATTAAAATACTATTAATACATATATATTTCTCAAAATAAAATATTTAGTTAATGAAAATTGTATTCATATTAAATTTTATGAGAATAACAATAACAAGATGAATTATTATTTAAATAAAGATAATGAAAAATTCATGTAATTTAATTTTTGTGAATATAATGTTTATTAAAATGATAATGAATCAGCTATGGGGTGATTAAAAGTCTTATTAAAAGTATTCTATTTAGTGGAAAATTGAAAAAGGCCACCCTATAGTAAATATAATTTGATATATACAATCTGTAATTAAAAACATAAAATATTCATTTAATTTAATAAGTTAATTATTTAGTTCTTGTATAATTCATCCCTATTAATATTGATCATGCATTAAATAATTAAAATTATAATAATTATATTCATGTTGAATTAAATAAATTTAAATGAATTAATGTGTGATTTTTTTGAATTACCTAAGAAAAAATAAATTCAATTAACTAAGTTGATTATTTATAATAAACATCATGAATAAAAAAATATACAAAAAAATAAAGAAATACAAGTGTATCAAGTTTACTCTCAAAAATAAGGAATTGAATTTGGATATTATTTTTTTATTTCTAATATAGATGATATTGTACAATAAATTTCTTTTTTTATAATATTAACTTATTTTCAATAGATATAATTAATTTTTTAATAAATGGAATAATTTATAAAGAAGTATTTGTAAAACTACACCAATATTAGAAAATAAAAATCATCCAAAACATTTTTTTAAACATAATAAAGCTTCATGATGTCTCAATAAAGAGCCTATAGATTAGTATTTATGACTAAATAAATTATTATTGGAAAATATATTTTTGTGGAATGTTTGATCTAACATTGTTTGGCATGAATGTTTCAAGGGATATATGGATTATACAGAAATGTCATATTGATATAATATTTGGATCAAAAAATTATTTAATTTCAAATTATTTATTTAAATTATTGAGTTAAAATTGTGATAGGATAATAAATGGAGAGTTCAACTTTTTTCATAGTAAAAAAATTATGTAATGAAATGATGGAATTTATTTAATTTATTCTATGTATTCTAAAAAAGTGAAAATATTTGGATTTGATTCATGAAATAATATTATAAAATTAATTATTCATTATTCCAAACTAGATATATATGAACATGAAATCAAGGTTGATATTAAAATATATAGATTCTTGATAAGTAGCATACATTACATGAAATCATAATGACCTCATAAAAATAATCTTTTCTATGTTCTATATTTATTTCAAATTATAGTAATTTTAATCTCAACTATCTTAACAGATTTATAATATATAGTATATAATCTATTGGTTGTATTTTATTTTATTCAATATTGAATCATTTTGATTGAGATTATTATTGTGTCCTCAAATTTTGAGGAAATAGTATTGATTGAAAATATATAGTAGTTGTGTATCATTTCTAAAGAAGGAATTTAATATCATGGAGTTCTAAAAACTAATTTCAGTTTGATTATCTATAGAAGTGGATGATAACAATTATTCATTTAGTTATTTTACAAATTATATGTATTAAACATACATTATGTAATTGTAATATTAGGTATCCAAATTTTCTAAAATATTTTTACAATTAAAGGGATATTTCTATTTCAAAAATTCCTCTACAATACTCAAACTATAAAACTAAAGTGGTTAGATTTTAATTTTTAACAGATCATGTTAATGAGGGAGATAAAAATTTTCATTTTACCTAAAATGATAAACATTTTATTGAATTATTTACCAAAATTTTACAATTTTATAGAGTTTAGAAAATGAACATCAATATTGTAGTGACTTGAATTTAGTTTGAAAATACTATTTTCTTTTTCTTTTTCTGAGAGGGGGAATTATTTTATTTAAATCATTCCAATATATTTTCTTGATAAATTTCAAAAATGGAGTGACTTCTAAAAAATATTGTGGGTTTTATTTAACTTCCAAAAGGGAAGATTATTAGATTATGGGATAGTGATTATCCTATTATGAAGTACATATGTGTTATTTTTTAATATTACAAAAAAAATGTTTTTATTACCTTCATAATAAAAAAAATAATTTAACATATTTTATTCCTCCCAATATTTTTAATTGAATTATATTTTTTTAATATTATTTTTTTTATTTTTTTATTAAAAATTTTGAGTATTTATTTGTCTAAGAAGTTTATTTTACCCTTTTTAGCGTGTTTTAATTTCTCATTACCATTACATGAGTATTATATATAACTGTTTATTATTAAATATGATTTTATGTATTTTTATGTTAGTATTTTTTATTACCTTTAAATAAGATTTAATCTACCGGTACATGGTGTATGAAATATTCGGTTTAACCTTATATAAGTCTATATCTACCCTTATACAGTTGTTAATTCTTCTTATTTACATATATATATCAACCCATTTACCCTTATGCATCATTAAAAATTCAATGTTCAATTTAATATAGAATTTCTTGTATATTTGTTTATCATTTATATTTGTTCATTAAAATTATGTAAACATATATATACCATTATGAAACTAGATGAATTTTAATTTTACTCTTACAAAAACTGTATAATATTTATATTAACTTCGTAATAATGTGGAAACAATTCATTACCTTTACCCTTGATGTCAAATCATTAACATTCAATTGTACATGAATGTATGTACCCTTACAAAACCTATATAAAATATGATTCCTCTTATAAAACCATTAACAAACATGGTTTACACTTATATAAGTTTTGGAAATTGTCATATACTTACAAATGATATAGTTCCTCATATTATTGTGTATGAACTCTTTTATTGTGGTATTGGATGTTCACACTATAAAACTATATCTATTTTTAACATAATCAATAACAAATTTTCATTTATTGACTATAAAATATTATAATAGTGGTATCATATTCTACAACTTGTATTATATATTTTTCTTCTTGCGATATAACTCCCCTACTTTTGTTTAAAATTATAATGGTAGTAGATTTATTGAACTTATTATAAATTGTATCAGAAGATATATTTTAATATTATTATATAAATACATCATCAATGGTAGTTTATTTACAACCTCGAAGGTAGGATGATCTTTATTCACACAGCCATATCACTTATGACTATATTATTCATAATTGTTTTCAGAAGAACCACATAGCCATATCAGGGGCGTAGTTTTTTCAATGATTTAATAGTTTCTTCATCACGTTTATTATTTAACGTATATGATAAGTACTATTATAAAATCTACCCATATTGCTACATATCTACTATAAATCATATAGCTATAAATTTCAATAAATCTAATACTTATATAACATTGATAATTTAATTCCTGATTTACAAAATAATATTTACTATGTTTTATATTAGAATAGAAGTAATTTATTTTTATTGTAAAATTACATGTGTTTTAGAATAATTTTAGGTTTTTATAAAAGCTCATTATTATTCTCTAATAATGATCATAGAAATTCATGTTACATTTAAATGGTCATATTATTTGAATTATTATGATATATTATTTTGCATAAAAGGATTGTTTATTTATATTCTCCCTACAATTAGAAATATAATATATTCAATGAAGTGGTTTTAGCCACTAGAAATTGATAACGAAGAAATGTTTTTAAATAATTCTGACATTGTTTTTTTAGGGATGAAATATAAAAAAAATATTCATACTATAATTGTGAATTTTTAAATCCCTATTACAACATTAATTTCATTAATGAGATCATCAGTGAAAATTACATTCGATAGTATACTACAAAAGTGATTTAATTTAGTTACAGGAATTGACATTCATCTTCATCTACTCCATCACAATTCATAATTATCATCTATTTTTCTTTAGTATTTCCTTTCATTTATTTATATTTTTTATGATTAGTTTTTTTATTATTTCCTAAGGAATAATATATATATATATATTAGATATTATATTAAAAAAATGGATTGTTCTAGGGTTGTGACTAATGAAAATAATTTTGGTTATATTATGTTTTGAACTCGTTAAAAATTATTGTTGGTTGTGCCTATTCGTATTATAAAAATAATTTTCTCTAAAAAAGTTAGCACTTCATTGAAGGTTATATTTTCTTAGAGGGTAAAGATATTCACACTATATAGGTTGTATATATTATTATATTAGGATCTTTGTTATCATAACATCAATATAAATAATATGTCAAAATTTTATTTACAAATACATTGTATTCTAAATACTACAATACTCTGTTGATTTGTATAAAAATAAAATCTTATCGATTATTTGATTTTATTTTCCAAAGTTCTTTTAACCCCTCATTTAGTCCATTGTTTCAATTTATCTAGGTCCAACACTCAATTTCTAGGGATATAATATTTTATTAGTTATTTTTTTTACCTTTAAATAACCAATATGGGAACTTCCGTTAATATTTTGGGAAACAAAATGATCAACTATTTGACAATGGAATCTAAAAACCTTATTTAACCCATATAACTCATATAGTTTTATTTCATTATTAGATTTTATGAATATTTATTTTTTATGTTGAATGAAAATATATGACATACTTTGTTAAAGTTGATGGACCCAAATAATAAAACTTTATTTTTATTGGGCAGTTCTTACATTTAATAAAATACAATTATGTTTCATGGGTACTGAGTCTAGAACATTATGATATGTTTATATAAAACTAATCCTTGACATGTATTTTTTATAACATTTTTTAGGTTGTTAAACATTCTCATAATTATTATGAGTATTATAAAAAAATTATGTCATTTCTCTTACTCTATGTCACTATATGTGTGTATGTGATACTCAACTTCTACGATCCCATTCTATACTTCAACTAACTTATATTTCAACCTTACTTGTACTATCTCATTTTTTTATTTTTAGATCACCCTCCCCAATATGTATAAACCAATGATATTTTAGGTCGTGAATAAAATATGTTCGGAACAATTAGTATAATATTATTATGGTATAATGATTATGTTTTTTATTGTAATGAAATTATATCATATATAAAATATCTCAACGATAGTAATACTAGAAATTTTTTGGTGTGTTTATGGATATTTATAAAAAAACATGGTTCTGTATTATTTTAATAAGATGTAAATCATTATAATAACATTTTTAGTTGTCCACTATTTGGTTATGATATAGCATCCCACTTTTTTAACACATATCATTTCATTACATTTTACAAACAGATGACCTTTAAAGTCTAGTGTCCTCGAAATCGGGAATAAAAACCTGAAAACTTAAACATTCTTTTAAATCCCCTTGAAAATATTCTTGAATATTTCATCTTATGTATAATTAATGCATGTCCTAACATGGAGACATACATTAAAGGGAAGTTTGAGAAGAAGGTGCATTAAAGAAAGTAAGCGCAATAGTTGACATGTGATCTTGAGCAATATTAATAAGAAAATGATATAAATAATAACGACATGAGTAATAGAAAAAGGACTATCATAATAAAAATATCATGAATCATAACATAAATATGTGGCATAAATATTTCATTTAGACATTCATGAACATATCACCAAGGTTCATCTCCTAGGTGTCATAAAAATTAACAAGGTTATTCACCAAGGCATCGCGAAACTTGTCATCTCTAGAGATTTATTTTTAACATAATGAATTGAGTTTCTATCATGGAACACCATTAATATGTCTTTAAATTCATGTGATACAAATATTTCATAATCAAACATTTCATAACTAACCCATGGAGAGTAAAAAATGGGGTTTCGTTTCAAGATTGTGATCTTTTAAAAGTTTTTAAAAATAAAATCATTACGTAATTTATAACACATAGAAAGGGCGTTAGGGTTATATGTATGACAATTCCCAAATAAAATATGTCATCTTTCTAAATTTATGAACACTCAATGAAACGAAATTGGTCTGGCTATTCACATAAGGAAAACAAAAAAAATTCAGGAGAGAAAGTGATAGAAATTTTGAGGCAAATTTTTTACGGCACAACGGCTATATAACATGGTTTTAGAAAACATTGAAAAGAGATGGGAAATGGTCCAAAAACACAAACATAATTCATAATATAGTATGGGTACATCATAAAATACTGTTATGGATATTTTAATTTCATTCAACATGAAAAGGAAACATTAAAGAAAATAGAAGATATGATTTCTTTTACGAGAAATTCGGCAGCATAACAGCGTCACATAGAAATTCAGAAAACGAATTGTCAAGAGAAGAAAGGGTCTCTCAACAATTATTCATGAAATTGAAACTAATGATAACATAGAAGAACATACCCTCAAAATAATGATATGTAAACAAGAAGTCAAAACAAATAAGAATTCATTGCTTAAAAGAGGAGGGTGAAAAATCCCCTTACCGATTTGGTAACTTTTGAAACGTACACGCCATGAACGAAATATCATATAAAAAATATGTAAATACCCCAAAAAATAATGTATATTACACAAATATTACAATCATGGGAATTAAATAAACCACACAAAATTAAATAGTGGCAAATATACCATGAATCTCACAAGAATAATATGTGAGATGAAAATCCCTTTACCACATTGTATTTAATCAAATCGTATGTCCAAAAGTTAATAACCACCAAATGAATCATAGAATAAAATTAATATAAACTCAATCATGATAATATATATCTAATTTCATTACAAAATACACCACATGCAATAAATTAGAGTTGAATAATGGAAATCCCAGAGAATTAAAAGTGAGATAAGAAACCCCTTACCTCATTGTTTGACTTGAATCGCTCGTATGTTCCTTGTTCATCATGAATAATAAACAAAAGTTACATTAAAAATTCATAAAAATATTTTTCAATTTTATTATTCCTTTAATATTAATTATTACCTTGCTATAACAATTTCTTAATTATTTGAGCTCATATCGAACATTATGTCAATGTTCGAAACATGAGTAAAAAATAAACTTGTTATAATTATAAATTGCTCATGTGGTAAAATTTCCATTATCTCTAGAATTATATCCAACCTTAAGTTTTCATATATATCATATATATCCAGTATATATTTTTAATTGTAATAGTACATAAAATATGGAGATAAGAAATGAAAAGCACCATTCATGGAGACGGTAAGCCATACGTACGCATGAACGCTACTTTTATTTCTATTTCATATTTTAATGAAATGAAAACATAGTGATTCATTGGTATATTATAATTTCAGTATAATATTTATGTCATATATTTTACATAATTTCATAAATTCCATCTTTTATATGTTCCATGTATGGAATGAATGAGTCATATCACTTTGAGGTGCGGTAGTCCACAATTCCACTAATTAAATTATCATGTTTACCCATTATGGGAACCATAAAGGTATGATTTAATAAGTAATATACAGAAGTATAAAGAAAAAATAGATATAATAGATATGATAAATATATATTGTTCCATCATAATGGCTAGCATGAGAGACGGTAGGAGATAATTGTAAAATCATCGTTCCGTGAGGTAGTAGTTCATCATCCACTGAAACAGTATGTTTTTTAAACATTAAATGTTGGTGTGTGTAAGTATATCTTGAATAATTCTCATAATAACATACTATTATATTTGGGATAATGGTTTTTTTATAAAATAATGTAATAAAAAGAGTTTGGGGGGTTTGATATGTAAAATAAAACAAAAGAACTTAAGAGAAGATGTTACCTTTAAATCAGATAACTTCATTTGGTTTGAACCAAAAGGGTTTCTTGATGTGCATTATGCCTAAGGAAAGGCTTATAGGATGAATAAGTGGATCTTGGGAGCTTTTTTGAGCCGAGTTTGGATGATTCATGGGATTGAGAAGTGTGTGAAATGGGAAGGTGGTGAGTGCTTTTTATAAGGGAGAGGAGGGGCCCTTTTGGAATTATTGGAAATATAATTTTATTGTATAATAATTTCCAGTTTCTAAAGGTCCTAATATCATTATATTAAATGGTATGGTGTACTATGTTCTATATAATATCATACAATAATAATTGGACATGTTTTGGATATTGTTTTAATTTTTTTCTTATTATTTATTTAAATCATTCATTAATGATGTAAACACTCCATCGTCATTTTGACATAAATAATTTTATTTAATTTATTTTTACAAATTATATAAAAACTACCATGATGTAGTAAATCTTTTTATATTTCTAATGAATATTTATTGTCTAAAATATAACTTATATAACCCCATGTAAATGTCTTTTAGTAAAACAATATATGTTTATGGAATTTTTATTTTTAATTTAAATAAAAAGTTATAAATGTCATTATCTTACCCATGTGGCACCATGGGGCCCAAAAATTGACCATTGGATTGTATTGTTCTGAAATTAATCCTCCAAAAAGGTTAGTACAAGTGTCAAAGAATGTTATTTTTATTGTAACATTATGTTTACCTTAAATTACCCTAATTATCTCTAATCGTGGTTAATAAAAGTCAAAAGATACTATTCTGGAAAAATTATTTTCATCCCATTGTAATTAATATTACATACTAATGAAAACCATGTATATTGGATTTTTTTAAATTCTATTCACTGAAGCAATAAAATTTCATTTAAATTAAAAAGTATGTTTTTTAACAACTACTTAGTGGTTTCACTATTCATCAAAAATTGATGGTTTTAAGAAAAATTCAAAAAATTCACTCTATGATAAATTTGATATTATGAATTCAAAAATAATTTATATTTCACGAAATTCAAAACATGGAAGTTTCATTAATAAATTTTATAATTAATCCCTGATGTCAAAATAAAAACCGTTTTTTAAGAAATAATAACCATCAAAAGAATGTTACTTGTTAATGGCTTATTTCAAAGTGAAATTAATTCCTATAGAAAATATTTGGTTAAATGGTAAAACAAATACATTTACACTTTAAAACCTATTTTAAAGATAATATAACCATATAAATAAATTAGATTAAAATGTGGTTTTGAATTAAAATAGAACATTTTTTCACTATTCATATAAAATTGAAGGCTTTCAGAAAAATTCCAAAAATTCACTCTAAGATAAATTTGATATTCCGGATTCAAAAATGATGTGTTCTTAATCAAATTAGAAACATGGAAGTCACATTAAATAAATTTATAATGAATTCCCATCGTCAAAACAAAAAGTGTGTTTTTAAGAAATAATAACCATCAAAAGATTGATTCTTATTAATGTCCAATTTCAAATTGAAATTATTTAAAATTTCCAGAAATGGGTTAAATGGTAAAAATATAATCCACTTACACTTTAAAACCAATTAAAAAAATAATCTGACATTATAAATAAATTATATTAAAAAGAGGTTTTGAATTAAAATACAACATTTTTTAACTATTCATCAAGAGTGTACATTATCAGAAAAATATCAACATTTCATTTAGAGTAAATTTTTATGTCCTGGTTCTAAATATGAAAATTATTTTGTAAAATATAATATGTAAAAGTGACCAAAATTATATTTATAAAGGGTTCTCCATCAAAAGGAAGTAAATCATGCTTTTAATGTATATTATGTTTAAGATTAGATTCATTTATATTTAAGCCTCTAACTTTTATTGGATAAATGTAAAAAAAATTAACAAACATATATTATCAAATTTATGTTAGTTCTCTTAATTCACACCAATACAATGGCTACGTGTTAACTAACATTTAAAATAATAATATTATATTATTAGTGTGCAATGTAAGATTTCAAAGAAACTCATTGTTGCATGTCAGGTATGCCATTGAATATTAATTCCCCATTTATTCAAAATTATTATTAAATGTTAAAATTTATTATTATTTATTTTCGTAGGATTTTACATTCTTCCCCCATTTTGAAAATTGCATATGTTCAATTTTAAAATTGGGCTTGGAAACTTCATTGAAAGTCCCACATCGAAAAAAGAGCCAGTAAAACTATCACTTAAAAAGAATGACAGGGAAGTACAAAGGTCACCCGATTTATCCCATACTAGGATTACATGTAGAAAAACATAAACTTATGATGTGTTAAATGGTCTTTTATTACCCAAAAGGAAATGTAAAACAACAAAGTTTTTGTTTTACATTCCTTTTAATAATTTAGAGGAATTCATTTAAAAATAGAATGAAAAAAATAAGGAATATACTTACCTTAATGTATAGTTTCATCCTTCAATAAGTTTCTACCAAGATTAATATTTTCTCCAAACAATGAGAATTCAAAAAAACTTTGTCTCATAAAATGCACAAGAATCATCTTCTAGATAATCGCAATATCCACAAAAGAAGAACAATATATTACCCTTGTATTTATTCATCAACTAATACTAAAATGGTTAGTACGAGATCATATAATCCCCAAAAAGATTAATACTTTATAAAAAGAAATATGACTATTAATCTCCAAAATTCATCAAAAATTACTCAAAGTTCTAGAAAGACCATTCGATAAACAATCGTCTATAAAATTCATCAGAATAATCCAAACTAAGACTAAAACCCAAAACTCATAAGGATTTAATGACATAGTCTTACATAATGAATATTAAAATTTATCTCCAGGTAACATCGACTACTTTTAATGTCTCATACTAATGTGTAATTAACTGAATCACATATTCTCTATGTTAGGTCAATCATTTTCCATAAATCACATGAATCACCATATTTCCACAATACATATTAATATTCATGAAAAATAAAAATTTCAACCATTCCTCCTCAAATGAAATCCTTTTGTATTTTATTTTCCTTAGGCATATTGTATTCCAAAAGAGATAACATCGTCCAAAATAACCATTATCATTAAATCACCAAATCATTTTCCAATACAAAGGATATCCATTTTATAAAACATAAGTTTCCAACATAATCATAATCTTGATCCATAAACTAATTTAACAAAATAAATAAATCATACTAACTAGGGACATCATGTTGGCCAGTGGTTGGTGATAACACCCAATCACACTTTGGTTGTGGGTTTTATTACAACAAGTTTGCCTGACGTGATGGGTTGTCACACGGTCTGTGTGTTTTCATTTTTATAAAATTCAAAAATAACCCTAACATGTTTTAAACATAATGGTTTTCTTATAAATTTAATTTTCATTCAAACACATTAAGATAGTTATTCTCCTATCGAGAAAGGGATGTATTTTCTTGACAACCCACTTAATACATACTCACCTAATTACCCGGAAGTATTCCTATTTTTAAACTTTTATATAGAGTCATTACCAATGTTTGTATTTCCTAATTTCCATAAATAACAAAAATATCCTTTGATTCCAATGATAACATCCCACCTTTTTAATACATAACTTTTTATTACATTTTACAAACATTGGATCTTTAAAGTCTTGTGTCTTGGAAATCAGGAATAAAAACATGAAAATATAAACACTCCTTTAAATCCACTAGAAAATATTCTTGAAAATTTCAACCAATGTACAATTATTGAATCTCAAAACATAGAGACATACATCAAAGGAAAGGGTGAGCAGAAGGCCCAGTAAGGAAAATAAGTGAAACAGTTGACATGTGATCTTGATCAATATTAATAAGAACATGATATAAATCATAAGGGAATAATCATGGAAGAATAGGGCTATCATAATAAAAATAACACAAATCATAACTTGAATATTTGGATAAAAAATTTAATTTATACATTCATGAACATATCACAAAAGTTTATCCCCGAAGTGGCATAAAAATTACCAAGGTTATTCACCAAGGTATTGTAAAACTTATCATATCAAGAGACTAATTCATTACCCAATGAATTGGAGTGATATCAGGTTTCACCCTTAATATGTCTTTACATTAATGTGAGACACATATATCATAATAAAAAATTTCATAACTAAACCATGGATAATAAAAGAAATGGGATTCATTTCAAGATCATGTCGTTTTGAATGTTCTTAAAAATAACATCATTATGTCATTGATAACCCATGGAAAGGGAGTGAGGGTTAAATGTATGTTAATTACAGAATAAAATATATAATTCTTATATATTTATGAACACTCAAAGGAATGAAATAGGTCTGTGTATTCACATAAATTAAACATTAGAATTTCTAGAGAGAAAGCGATAGAAAGTTGGAGGCCGAATTTATGCTGCACAACGACTTTATAAGATGGTTTTAAAACAAATATAAAAAAGAGGGAAAAAGGGAAAAATAATCATAAATGATTTATAATACAGTATGGGTACATAATTATATCATTGTATGGATATTTGAATGGCATACCACATGAAAAGAAAACATGAAAAAAGAGAAGATATGATTTATTATATGAGAAATTCGGCAGCCTAACGACATCACTAAAAAATTCAGAAAACGAATTGACAAGAGCGGAAAGGGTATCTCAAAAATTAGACATGAAATGGAATGTAATGAAAACATATAATAACATACCATAAACATAAAGAGATGGAAAATATAAGACACAATATAAAGGATGTCAGTTCTTAAAAGCGGAGGGTGAACGATTCCCTTACCGATTTTGTAACTTTGGAAATGTACACCCCATGATAGAACGATCATATAAAGATTATGTAAATACCCATAAGATAAATTATATTACACAAATTTTAAAATCGTGGGCATTACATAGACCACACAAAATGAAATAGTTTAAAATATACCATGAATCTCTCTGGAATAAGAAGTGAGATGAAAATCCCTTACCACGTTGTATTTACTCAAATCATATGTCCAAAAGTTAATAACGACCAAATTATTCACCGAATAAAATGAATATAAATAAAATCATGATAATATATATCATATGGGATTACAAAATACACAAAATTCAATAAATTAGTTGTGAACAACGGAAATCCCATAGAATTAAAAGTGAGATAAGAAACCCCTTACCTAGTTGTCTGACTTGACTCGCTCTTACGATTCATGTTATTCATGAATAATAAAAATAAGATAAATTATACATAAATAAAAATATTTTTCAAGTTTATTATTCCTTTTATATTACTTATTACCTTTCTATAACTATTAGTTAATTATTTGAGCTCATATCATACATTTTGTCAATGTTCAGAACTGGAGAAAAAAATAAACTTGTTATAATTATAAATTTCCAATTTGGTCAAAAGTACATTATCTCCAAAATTATATTCATCATTTAGATTTAATTTATATCATATATATCCAGAATATATATGTATTTATAATATAACATAAATTTTGAGATAATAAATGAAATGCATCGTTAATGGAGGTGGTAAGTCATATGTACGCATGAATGCTACTTTAATTTCTATTTCATATTTTAATAAAATGAAAACATAGTGATTAATAGGTATATTATAATATATGTATAATATTTATGTCATATATGTTACATAACATAATAAATTCCATCCTTTATACGTTCAATGTATTGAATGAACGAGTCATATCACTTTGATGGGACGGTAGTCCACACTTGCTTTAATGAAATTATAGCATTTACCAATTATGGGAACCATAAAGGTATTATATAAAAAGGAAAATATAGAATAATAAAGAAAACATAGATATAATATATATCATATACATATATATTTCAATCATAATGGCCAACATGAGAGGCGGTAGGAGATAGTTGAACAATCATCATTTCGTGAGGCAGTAATTCGTCGTCCACTGAAACAATATGTTAATTAACCATTATATGGAGGTGTGTGTAAGTGTAGCACGAATATTTATCATAAAAACATCCTTTTATTTATTGGATTCTGGTTTTTTTATAAAATAAAGGAATAAAAATAGTTTAGGTGGTTTGAGAAGTAAAATAAAACAAAAGAACCTAAGATAAGATGTTATATTTAATTCAGGTAACTCCCTTTGGTTTGAACCAAAAGGGTTTATTGAAGTTATTTCTACCTAAGGTAAGGATTATAGAATGAATAGAGGGATCTTGGGTTCCATTAGGATCAGATTTGGAATGATAAAAGGGCTTTATAAATGTGAGATATTTGTAGGATGTGAGTGATTTTATTAAGGGATATGAGGGGATCTTTTAGAATGTTTGAAAATATTATTTTATTGTACAATTATTTTCGGTTTCTAAAGGTCCAAAAATCATTAATTTTGAATATAAGGTGTCTCGTGTTCTAAATAAAATCATACAATAAGAATTGGACATCTTTTAAATATTGTATTAATTTTTATATTCTTATTTATTTAAATCATCCTTTAATGATATAAACATTTCTTCATCATTGTGTCATAAATAATTTTATTTATTTGATTTCTAAAAATTATAAAAAAATACCATTATGTAATAAGCCTTTTTTTTCCAATTAATATTTATAGTTGAAAATATAACTTATATAATCCCATGTAAAAATTGTTTCAGTAAAATAATACTTGTTTATGACATTTTTATTTTTACTTTAAATAAAATGTCTTAAATGTCATTATCATACCCCAATAGATATATAGGGCCCCAAAATTGACCCATGGATTTTCTGGGTCGTCCATTACTCATCTGATAAGGTTAGGAAAAGTTTCAAGGAAATTCATTTTAATTATAACATTATTTTTACCATAAATTTCCATAATTACCATTAATAGTGGTTAATAAAAGTCAAAGTTTACAATTCACCAAATATTATGTTCATCTCACTGAACCACATTTTACTCACTAATTACAACCATGAAAGTCAGGTTTTTTAAATTCAATTCACAGAAGTAGTAAAATTTCATTTAAATGAAAATGTCATTTTTTATCTACTACTTTGTGGTTTCTCTATTCATCAAAAATTGAAGGTTATCAGAAAAATCCCAAAAAATCACTCTAAGATAAATTTGATATTTTGAATTCAGAAATTTTTTCATTTTTACCAAATTTATAAAATATAAGTTTCATTAATTAATTTTATAATTAATTCATGTCATCAAAAGAAAAATCATTTTTTAAGAAGTAACAAACATCAAAAGATTGATACTTGTTAATGTATAATTTCAAATTGAAATTACATCCAATGGACAAAATTGGGTTAAATGGTAAGAATATAATCTATTTAATCTTTAAAATCAATTAAAAAGATAATCTATCCGTATAAATAAATTATTTTAAAAATTGGTTTGGAATTAAATTACAGAATTTTTTAACTATTCATCAAAAATTGAAGGTTTTCAAAAAATATCCAAAACATCACTTTAAGGTAAATTTGATATTCCAAATTCAAAAATGATTTCAATTTTACCAAATTAAAAACATGGAAGCTGTATTAATTAATTCCCATCGTCAAAATTAAAAAGCATGTTTTTAAGAAATAATAACCATCAAAAGATTGATACTTGTTAATGTCCAATTTCAAAGTGAAATTACTTCCAATGGCCAACATTGGGTTAAATGGTAAAAATATAATCCATTTATACTATAAACCCAATTAAAGAGATAATATAACCATATAAATAAATTATATTAAAAAGTGGTTTTGAATTAATATACAGCATTTTTTCACTATTCACCAAAAATGAACATTATCAGAAAAATATCAAAATTTTATCCAAGGTAAATTTTTAGGTCCATATTCTAAAGATGAAAATCATTTTGTCAAATATAATATGTAAAAGTGACAAAACCTGGATTTAAAAAGGGTTTTCCATCAAAAGGGGGTAAATCTCCCTTTTAATGTAAATTATGCTTAAAATTAGATTCATTTACATTTTTAGCCTATGACTTTTATAGGATGAAAATAAAAACATTTAAAAAACATATATTAACATGTTTAAGTTATTTATCATAATTTATACCAATACAATGGCTATGTGATAACTTTTATTTATGATAATAATATTAAATTATTAGTGTGAAACATAAGATTTCAAAGAAACCCATTGTTGCGTGTCAGGTATGCCATTGAATATTGAATCCCCATTAATTAAAAAATATTTATAAATGTTAAAATTTTATATTCTTAATTTTATTTTGATGTTAAATATGATCCATACAAAAATCATTTAAACGCATATAATGAGTAGTCAGTTCTCTAAATTCTCAATGTACTGTCATTTTAAGATCATTCAAGTACACTATAGAGTTAAATCAATAAAAAAAATGCTTAATTGAATTTAATTTTCATTTTTTAGTTTAGATGGTGATTTTTGTTTGATATGTTTATGAAGTTCCAAGAACTACATTTAATATTCTAATTTTCCATAAAACCTGATTCACCACCTCTATTAGGATATGTTTAGGATAATTTTTTCAATACATGGGTGATGACACACCAAGTATTAATTATTATGATGGAAATCTTAAGATAGGTTTATCCTAATAAAATATAAATTGTAATATGATCTACGATCTTGAGGTGTTCGTTTGACTTATAGTGAATTGGAATCATGGTTCATTCCTAGAAAGGATGATCTTGATATAGAGATTATTGTAATACTCATCATTGGATATTTGATAAACATTAATAGTAAATGGTAAGTTATTAATATACTAATATGCATAAATAATATGGTATAATGGGGTAATAAATGTGTTCTTGTAAGGGGAAGTTTTATTATCATGATTTTGCTTATCTAATATATCCTTTTTCTATTAATGTGATATATATTATGATATTTAGATATAAAAACATTCATATAATAATGTATCAAATGATAACATTATCATTGATTTTATAATCACTAAACTCCCATATGGAATTTTTATTTTACATGATGTTTTTATTGATGTATTTATTATTGATAATGAAAAAAAACCAATATTTGATATCGTTTATGTTAATGTTATAGCGTATGAAAATATAAGGGACAGAAGATTTCATGAAAAAGTTCTTTTACCAAATTTTGGAGCATTTTAGTTGTGTGGCTTTGAGTACACCAAATGTTGAAATGTTTTTTTGGGTTTATTGGAACATTATTAAGAACCATCAAATAGTGTTACAAAAAATCCCCAAGAGTGAATAAATAAAATACTAAAATTAGTTACTCAATAATATATAACTAAATAGTTGACCATAAGATTATAATTAACATTAAATATGATATTTCAATGGAAAATCTTCTTATTATTTTGAATCTCACAACATCCTATTGTTGAGTCTGCTTCTGATTATAGTTGTTTTCACTCTAACAATTTCCCCATATATTATCTGATTATGATCATTTTATTATATATTACATAAAGTTTATAATAGTATTTTTTAAAATTGGTATGTTATATAAAACTGTAAGGAAAATAGACTAATTCATTACTAATGTTTCACGACCAATAATGTGTAGAAGTGAGATATTTTCAATTTTATAGAACATTGGATAATGAGAAGGAGGATTGATTTTCTCATGTTAGGATGCAGATATTGTTCAAAATGTCTTAAAGTGAGGGCTTCCAAAGATAAGTAGCTAGAATCATGACTAATTATTTTAACATCATGGATGTCCTAGTGTTCATAATAGGGAAACCTAACTCTATCATTTTATCATTCTACCACTTGGGAAAAAAATCATCCTTAAATTTATTGGAAGGGGTTTAAATAGTAATATTTTTGAGTTTATGGACTGTAATTCTTGGTATAATGATTTCTTATAAATTACTCTTCATCTAGAATTTACATAATATAAAAAATATATATATTACTATTTATTATATTTAAATTTAATTAGTCTTCATATGTTAATAATATTAACTCTTAAATTTTTTTGTTTATTGTATATAATTAATTTGTACCAATATACTCATAAGGATGATGGCAATTTTCAGTATTAATTTAACAGAAAATTTAATTTTTCATATATATGACATGAACTATTTTTTACAAAACATTTAGAATCAGATCGCATCTCTATGATTGGGACTAATCTTGGTATTTTCCTTTATCTAGTCTTTTGTTAGAGATATTTAAATCTACTTACAACAACACTTTAGTAGAGAATTGTTTGTTTTCTCATAGTATAAGTTATATATGTCGGATTAAGAGACAATCTGAATCCAAATAAACCATAAAAATTTTGTGTCATTCATTATGAATAATAGAATGATTTAATGGATAAATTATTTAATAATACTATAGTACAACATTAAAAGATGTAAAACTGAAGTCAAAAAATTCCTGGAATATATTACTCAACATTTACTTATGAATAATGAGTTCATTTTAAAATAAAATTCAATTTAATGAATATTCATTTATGATTTATTAAAAAGACTTTAAAATAATGTTTCATTATATAGAAAAATATGTGATATATGGAATATTTCCTAGGTCACTCATTTTAAGACAATAAATTTTCTTTGTGATAAGGGTGCTATAGTAATATATTACTTTCAATATTATTGTTTTATACATGGATAAGGTGTTTCACAAATGAATCACTTACTGATAATAATTGTTAATTGTCTATAAAATGTTGCAGGGAATGAACTATTATATTATTAGATTTTTTAAGTATTAAATAACATTCCACTCAGAGAATGGGACACTAAGAGGATGAATATATATCACACAAAGAATATTAATAAATTTATTCATGATAAAATAATTTGAACTACCCAGAAATATCAAAGTATATTAATGATACATATTCAATTGAATGAAATCATAATGTTTCTTTCCCATAAAATATTTTTATGGCCTTTTTTCAACACATTTTATCTAAATGAATATCAAATATTCATTTAGATGATAGTGATTTGGGATATAAAACATTCTACTTTTTCTACATAAGAACATTAATGTTCAAAAAGTAATAATTTTTTACATGTTTCTTGTGATGATAAAAAATATTTAAAATAATTTCTAACAAGAATGATTTTAGGGATATAATCTTTCATTAATGAAAGAAGCTTGGGAAAATTTGACTATTTAGAACAAAAAACTATGTGAGGGAAAAGGAAGTATTCAAATAATTCATAAACAGGTAAGGTGAAGAAAATATTTAAGTTACTAGAAACATAGATGAAAATTTGAGGATATAATTTATCTGATAGTTCATCCCGTGCTTGTTTTGGTAGTTATTGATTTAGTTCCTTAAATTATAGTGTTTCTGAATTGACACCATTGAAAGAAAAATATTTAAAATGAAGAGTAAGAACAAATGAATTTTTAAATTAATATCTGAGACTAAAATTTCTATTTTCATCATATGAGGAAGATAAATATCCTCAACCAAATAATGAGAAGAGATTATATGTTTTTTAGTTTGAATATTTGTATTATAAACTGTAAATTAATTTTTGTTAACTCAAAATATAATTTTCTTAAGGGGATGATCATTTTAATAAATGTGATGATATATTAGAAAATTTATGAGAAGATAGTGTTAATCAAATATTTATATTATAAAATTTTTAATTAATTTTAACAAATATTAATATGGAATATATATGGAATTATATATCATTTTTTTATAATGAAAATCATAAAATGGTATATCTAATCGAAGGAAATATTATACTCCAAAGGGAGTTGAATAATTTAGTGAATGAAATTACAAAGCTTACAACAACGTTTAAAGGTTTTACATTCTAAGATAACTAATTTTAAGAAAAAACTAAGATTACAATATTTATATTTGAATTTTTATGATTGGAAATTTTAGATAAACCAATTATTTAAAAAGAATTGATTTTGAGAAGATTCATGGATAATTTAGAGTGAACAGAACTATTTTTTGAATAGGTTATAAAAATTATAGAGGGGCATAAAATAATTAAAATGAATTATTTCTCATAAAAGAAACATTTTATTAAATGTTTTATCAAACATGACTCTCAATGAGATGTTTCATTTTGAATATAGTTTAGCCACATTGAACACACCATTCATTTATTTCAGATCATCTTGTTTTTTTAGAATATCAGAATTACGGTGTCAAAGAAAAATATTCTATTGAAACATTTTCCATAGTTTTATTGGTTTTAAATAAATAATTTCATAATAATTTTTATTTCTTAATAATGAAAAATAAATATACATATCACCTTCATGATAACGTTTCTTGTTTAGTTTATAAAAAGTTAGATTACCTATGAATTTTATTCACAAAAGTATGTTTTGAATTTTTTTTGGAATTTTTCTTAAAATCATGCATGATATTTGTATTTTTTAGTGATTAAAACTATGGTATCACATGTTATTAATGGAACCTATCACCCAAGTGTGGGGTAATTATGAGGGGATTACATGTATGAAATAAAAATTGATAATCACTAACAGGGTCTCTATTTTAATAGAAATAATTATGGTTGGTTTTTATTGTATATGTATAAGTAAAAATCTATAGAAAGGAGTAAACTATCATTGTATTGAGAGTATGTGAGTTTTTCAAGGGGGTTTTTCTAATTGTTGATGTTTTTTGAAGGATTGACACAAATGATTGGTGTTCATGTGTTGTACTATAGAATATTTTAAAACAGATAATATATATTTAGTTATCTTGTTATACCATGTTTGGGATATTTAATTTTGTATTTATTATGGATGAAATATCATTAGTTACTAACATGAATATATACATAGAAAGTATAATAGTATAATTATTGATATTAGATAATGTTTATAATCATAGGAATATGTGATTATATTTTTAATACAAAGTTGATTTTTTTGATTTATAGATTCTTCAGTTGAACCCAATAAATATTGGTGAAAATAATTTTATAATATTATTGTACAACAATAACTTGGTGAATGTATTATATATTACAAAAACAATTATATTATGTCATTAGTGCCGATAGTTGGGGTATTATTAATATTTCCACTTTTATAAGGAGTCATAATTACTAAAGATGAATTAGTTTTTACTTATCCCTATTTAAAAGAAACCTTTACAGAATTTGGTATAGTTGGGAAATGAAAATAATGTTTCCAACATGATCGAGTATAATGAATAAAAAATTGACATAATTTTTTAAAAACAAAAGTGTCTAATAAGAAATAAATTAATTAATATAGATCCATATAAATAAAATATAGTTATCATTTTTTAGAAAATTGTTTTTACATCCATAACCAATAGGAATATCATGTTATTATGAGAATTTATCTTATCTTAATTACTAATATGGATTACTGGAGTTACTATGTGAATATTCTCAAAGGAGGAAATTGTTTTACAAAAGAGTTTCTAATTTTTTTTCATCCATATTAAGTTATTTTATAGAATAAATGTATTTATATTAATATAAATATAGGTGAATCGTTACCATTTTATTATGAACTAGGTGTTTTAAGTATTAATTGATTTTAGATCATTTTAAATGATGTTTTATACTTAGATAAATGAGTATTGAAGTATTATAATCCAATATTCGAGGAGAATTATAAACAAAATAAATTTTGAACTATAAAATCAACAAGATACTGTATGGGATCGATATATAAATCAAATGATTGTGTAAATTGTAGAATAATATAGTTGTTTCTATTAGGACATGATAGAAATTAATAAAGAAACTACAAGGACAAAAAATCATTCTAGAATAGTTTGATGCCACTTTAAGTGTTCAAATTTTAATATTTTAAATTGGAAATGTTATAATCCCATTTTAGGATCATTTATGTGATCAGTTGAATAGAATAGAGGGAATATATTATTCTTACATTCTCTTATCATCTTCATTCTTATGATTCTCATTGATTTGAAGATATTTAGTTCATTATTATAGACTAATATTCATCCACTTTCCCCTAACTTATTTCACAAACCATTTCCTTATAATTTATAGTGCTTAAAAATATTTATTTTTTGTGATTTTCATTTAATCATGCTGAAAATAATCCTAAATTATGGGGTTTTCTCTTTTAATAATGATATGAGTTTGATATATTATGTCCATTCCTTGTCACTCACTATTTTGATGTTAGTAAGTCACCTTATAAAATAATATGTGATTTTTTTAATTTAGTTTGAAATAAAAAAATGGTAGTTATGTTTTTTCTAACATTACTATATGAGATGGAAAATATGATTTTATAGATCATTAACATTTCCTTATATTGTATTTTTTGAAAAGTGGATTTTTTATGGTTTAATAATTTCATGTCAATTATGTTCTTATCAATACATTTTCATAACTAATTAACAGTTTTTTAATTGAACATTATTGAATGACATACGGCACTATAGGAACAATGAACATTAAGTGAGCTTGTATAGGATGAATGAAAATCTTTTAATGGGTTATATACATGATAATATTCTAGTGACCTCTAATATTTTTCATTTTTATAAATAATTTCATATATTGAATGACTTAAAATAATGGTTTAGAATACGATACGAATCTCAAAGATAGATAATGATACATGAAGAGAAATATAAAAATTATCACAACATATTATCTCAAAAGTGAACTCATTTATATTACATTAGAATTTTACTCATGTTACAACACTATGTAAGTGATGATGTTATAATAAACTGAATTATTACATGAAATAGTGGAGGACTTATATACTTGGGTATTGTCATGAGTAACCTAGAAAGGACATGGATGTTAATGTTAAATTGGAATTTGAGGAAATTTATATATTTAGTGGTTATGTGATATGTTCATTCATGATTATGTATAGGATAAGGGCTTATCTCGATTAGATACCTATGAAATTGTATGGGAATTATAGCAAGAGTTCATGCCGGAATTGTATAATCAATAAAAGAAATTAATAATTTTCTGGACATGTCCTCGTGATATTGTTTTTACTTAGGGTTTTAAATATGAAATGGGTTAGTGATGAGCCTTATATCTAAGTCACAACAAGATATGTAATATGTGATAGATATTTCGGATAAAATGAATAAAACATAAATAGTCTAGTGTGAATATATTTATTGACCAAAATTGGATCAAATATCATGTTAACATACAATTTAATGATATGAAATCAACTTAAACAATGAAATATGAGTTATATTTGGTAGTAATTCATCTGATAGGTAATGATCTTTTTATATGATACATTTTGATAATTGTTGAGTTTTGTATCGAGTCTACTAGAATACTCTATGCTAGTTACACTAATATTGAGATTATATGAGGCCTAAGATCTTGTTTGGATGAAAATTCTTAAGGTACAATTGGGTTTTATATGATATATATTATGAGTTTATGTGAATCCCTTGATTTAGATAATTTATCACAACATCATATTATATATATGATGTGTCATTCAAACCGAATGATAAATAGGTGCATATGGATACTATTTGAAGGATGTGAATATATGATTACCGTATATTTCTAATAATAGTATTCTACATATTATCTAAACTCACCCCCAACAAAGAAAGTGTTTGGATGGTTAGAATACGTTCCACCATATTCATCAATATGCAAGAATGTGCTATAAATAACCCAATAGATTGTAGTGATGAGTTTTTTTTATAATTTTATTTTAATACCATTGAGTAAGGAAATTTTTTAGTTGAAGATGAATATAGAAATTCCTATAGGCGCTCTAAATATTTTCAATTTAGACCACCTGTGATATAACCTATAGGATACAACTATACTTTAATTTGATCAAGGAATATATTTTATGAGGTCTTTACATTGTTGGGATATATGTGTCAAAAGTTTCATGTTTTAGGAAAAATTTGCTAAGCCAAAATTATAGCTATATGGTTGGTACTAATGATTTTGTAATCACGTTAAACGACTTTGTGTGTCTTAGTGTTTTTTATTAGGTTTGAGAGTAGTCTCCACAAAAAATAATGTGGATGTAAATTATTTTTTCATGTAGATTTCCTAGATGGAGCATGGTTTTTAAAACTAGGTCTCTCTTTCCAAGAAACATTGAAACATAATTTTAAAATATCAGAGGCTAGAACATGGTTTTTTCATTTTTTTTAGAAACCATGTGGTCTAAAAATGTTCATAAATATGAACCATTTGAAATAAAAATTTACCATGATTCCGTTACTCATTTTATGTTTTATCAACTATTAATGTATCATATGGTCCAAGAACCCCTTCAAAATTATCTAAAAAGTTCTCTCATATGATCCTTGATGAATTTAATTCATTATTATTTGATATCTTAGAGGTAAATTTTATTTTTGATGTTATCTCCTTTCCACTTCTTGAATATCTCTTTAGTCCCCTTATCCTTGATCCCATTGAAACATTATGAGGCCTTGATTTCAATATATATACGTATTCATGGTTGATTGAAGTGATTTCTTATGGATGTAGTATTTTGAGGATAGTATCTCATCTTTTCCAATCCATACTCTCAAAAGTTTCCAGTTTTTCTTTATTGGTTTGGTGGATGTTTCTATACAATGGATTTACTCCATGATTTATATAATTTTATTAGACATTCATATGGATTTGTTTTTTAAATTGGATGATTTGATACGAAATATAATTTTTTTTCATATGTACCATAGGTGGCTTGAAATACTAGATTTAATGGGCTTTCTCAATAAAATATTTTATGAACATTATTAATTCAATGAAATGCCACATAGATAATTTTAACTCAAAATGTATTTTTAAGCATGTTAATGGTAATTCCATTCTTCCAAAATTATTTATAAATGAGTTCTCATGGTTTATTAAAATATTTTGGAAAAAATAGCACATTATGAACTTTATGTGTTTTGGGGTATGGAAATATGAAAATCATAGTGTGTGGTGAACCACTTAGGGTTATTCATTTGATATCGATAGACTATAGTAGGTATGTATATCAGTATATATAAATGTATTCTAGTCATAGTGTTCCTTCATGTTTCTGATGATATTTTATCATAGGCTAGACATCATTTGTAATTGGTTTTAAATATATTGGTATTGATAAATGTTTGATTTCTCAAATGTTTATCAAAAGGTATTTATGTGGGTAATTCAAAAAAAATCATGTATACTACCTTCATGTAACTAAAATATTTTTATTTTAGGTGGATATGAAAGGATATAAGGGAAACCAAAGGATGTTTACAAAACTGTATTTCATTTTAAATTACATTACAAACTGGTTTTTTATTAAAAGGAGTAACAAATATTTTTGTGGTGATAAATATTGTATAAATTAATCAGCCTATCAAACTGAGTGTTTTCCACACTACATGAATATACATTTTTCGTATAATGATATGGTTTTTCATGAATCATGTATTGTTAATGTTGTTATGTATCTACTTTGGTTTTCGTGTTTGATGTCATCTTTATAATGGGTGGATATTGTGGTGAAATATTGTCACATGGATAGACAATTTTTTTCATGTTTTTTTATCATTTATGGTTTTATAATTTCGGTTTTCATATATAATTATATTTTATGTGGACTTTAAATTTTAATTAAACTATAAATTCTTATCTCTTATTAATTAGTCATGATAATTTTTTTTATCTCTATATTATGGTGGGTGATCAGGGGTGGAATGTTTTGTCAACGTAGTTTTATTCATTTTAAATGATTTGAGGAAAAAATATAGAGTCATAAGTGTGACGAAACCAACTGGTTTTGATTGATGGTCGTTGGAAAATTTTAATTTAAATTATAATAAATTGGGTTTTATATATTAAAGGGAAACTATAATGCTTAATTTTGGGTTTGAACTCATGTTTCCAAGTGTTGTTAGGAATTTCTATGAATGATGATATTAGTTTTTGAGGATATTTAAATGAACATGATTTTTTAAGTAATTATATGAATATATTTTATTCTAATTGTTTTTCTCTATTTAATTTAATACATGTTTTCAGTGTATTATTATTCATTTATGTCTAAATTTTAGATTCATAAAATAAACTTTTGATTTAATTCTTTTATATCAAGATAATTGGATGTAATAATTTTTTTGTTGGACACTAAATCTATTAAGAGATCATAAAAATATATTAAGGTGTATATGATAAATGTTTAGTATGTAAAACATTGAGTACAGACATTGTTGATGGTATAGTTATTTTGTAAATTCATACTAAATGTATAGTCATTGTTTGAAACCTGATACAAACTATGGATCATAGTTCAGAATTTTCAAATGAATAACCAACTTTCATCCATGGGGAAATGGAATCCCATGAATATTCTATGTTTCTAGATATAATTTAGAGGCTCTATAAAATTAAATTGAAATTAAATTTATCTAAGGACGGTTTTTCAACATAAATACATAAAGTAGTAGGATGAAAATGGAAGGAATCCATCATGAAAGATAGGTTACATGTGGATCTCCCCTAGAATTATTTTACGAAATTCATCTATTAAATGATTATTCCAGAAACATTATTAATAGATAAAAAAGGTAATATTGGATATTTAGAAAATGTGTGAATTTGGTAATGGATTATACCACTTGTTTCACATATTTTTTTCCACATATCACTAAGTATTATTTCCTAAAACTATATCAAATCATAATGGTTTTAATGGGTTTGAGAAATTATTTTTAATCAATGTAAATTCACTTAGACCTATTAACCATTAAATAGACATATATCACAGAATTGTTTTAGAATGAACTAATATTTTCTATATTTTGTATTCATATTGTTTCATCTATTTTGAAATAGAAGTTTAATGATGATAACTTTAAATTCAGACCAATTTTTTCAGGATTCCTCAACAGAGTTTTGGGTTTTTTATACTGATGTTTGATGCATAGTCATTCCAAGCCTACTTGTATGTAAAAATATAGTAAATTCCATCATTGTAGATAGTATAGTCACCATAATCATTTTTTTATGCGAATTTCTCCTCTATGTAGAGTTGGATATCCACTAAACAATTGATTTCATGTTCACTCTGGTCTAATAATAATTATTGGAACTCATTCTCATGCAAATAGCAATGATCACACAATAATTAAATCATATATATTATGGGAGGCCATATGTATTTTTACATCGTAGTATACAATATCTGAATCTGAAGCATGGATGGTAACTATGAGACGTCCAGTGTGGATTTCATCATATATAGTACATTTGATGTTTGATATAGAAAAATATCATTCTTTTATATCTTCATTGTTGAAATACATGTTGGTAGTAGTATATGAGAATATTTCATTTATGATGGATCCATACATTTTCTTAATAAATTAAAAGAAACATGTTTTAAATTTCCCAAATGACATCAGATGATTTCAAATCTTGAAGTTGTGTGATACTTCTACGAAGTTGATATTGAAATCATCACCATTATGGTAGTAATGGATTGGATGACTAGTTTTGTGGTCATGATTGATAATTAACAACTTCTTCTTGATTATATATCTTCCAATGAGGTCCTTCATGTATTTCAGGGTTTGTATTATTCTAGAATATAGATATAAGTAAATGTTGTTCTATATAGTTTAATGATCTCATTCCAATTATGCATGACAATATAGATAAATTTTTGAGAAGCCTAATTCTTTTAGTAGTATGTGTGTTTGTAACTTGATGTCCTTCTTGATGATTTTTTAGGTTATCTCCATATAGATAGGTCGAGTTAACTATTTACTAAATCTTTGGGATGATAACCATTTTAATATCATCATATCACCTTTTACCATTTCTGTCAATGGATAATAAGGTTTATCTTTGGGATCATGGTTACAATGTTTTTACCCATCATTGTGTGTCACTATGGGCTTCACATATCTTACCTATAAAGATGGAATATTGAAGACTTTTATTTTTTTGGCCACTATTTAACAAACAATCTATTTAATTTAAAAAAAATACACCTTGCCAAGGATTCATGATATATTTGATTGTCTCATAGAAAATTGTCTGCTTTCTAATATTGAATTGTGAGTTGGGTACCACCATTTTATATTTCTAGAAGAATATATACCAATGATGAAATTTAGGTGTTATTAGAGAATTATGATTAACTAGTTATATAATTTGGTCTCAATAATGCTATAAAATACCTTATGGAATTGATAAACTGGATCATTCACCAGTTTATGGAATCAGTTTTTGTTGTTTTTTAAATTGATATTTTTCTGTAATCCATAATAATTGAAGAAAATATAGATTATTTATTTCATGAACTGGCCCACTGATTCTCACATATCCATCAATAAGTCGACTAAATCACCCTAATCATGCCTCCAATACACCATCAATTTGTGACTATTTTTAAGAAGGCATATTACACACATGTTATACCTTTTCTTAATGAGAATATATACACTCACACATATCTATATGCAGGTATAACTATAAAAGATAAAGTACATATTCAATAAATTCAAGCACAAAAACTATCCCAATAGAGATTATAATGATGTGTATAAATGATCAAAATAAAATCTCACTACATTGAGTAAAAGATAAAACATTTCTGATAACATAATGATATCTCCCATAAAAACTCCAAGATCCATGTGAGGTCCATCTAAAGTAACTTATCTCCAACTAATCTCTGCCTAATTTAGCTCCTACTAGGAATCCAACAAATTCAATGTTTTCGTTGTAAAATGTAACATGTGTGGGAAGATCCCATGAAAGGGGGAGTATAAACATACCCATTAGTACACCCTAAAATCACTAAACAAATATTATCCCGAGAGGGAGTTCATCTAATCACAATGAATGAATGATAGTCAAATTATCTTCCAAAAAAACATAAACATAACCTATGTGTTATCAATAAATATCCGTGTTGAATAGATAAATGGGATATCTCTCTTCATAGATAGATATTTATGAAGCACTCACCAGTGAATGATAATGTATAGAAATGATCTGGGTGTTGGCCTCTTATGTTTCCCCAAAATTATCCATTCTAAAGGCATGAATCTTTTATCACATTCACCAGTGACATACACTCCATGATCAAAATAAAATGATGGGATGTCTTTTTCTACATCCATCTATTCCTCATTGGAGATAACCTTTTAGTCGGATTTTCCAACATAGATTGAACATGAGATTATTAAACTCATTCTTGGTGGAATATATTTTTATACATCAGTTATTTGTGAAGATTGAGTTTAGTAATTATACTATTTTCTTTAAGTAGAAGAAGCCTTCATTCGGTATATTTTACAAATTGGACGTCACTGTGAATTTTTGAACACTAGGATCATTGGTCACCTAAATTCTTCTTCTTGAGAGAGATTATAATATGAGGCATCATAAGGTAGGGAACCCAAGCCTCTAATTTCCTTCATGAGGTAACGAAACCATAGGAGTAAGTGTGCAATGTATTTTTACTAGATCCATCCCACAAAAATGCATTGTCGTTTTATTTCGGTTCATGTAAAATTCTCTACATCTTCTGGAGATGGATCACGACATCCAGTTGAGACATAAGAGGAAATTTTTTTAACAACCTATGGAGATGATAAAAGAGATAATGTATTATTGTGATTACATGGATTTATTATAATTCTATGTGTAGGAGAATCTTATAACTTTATACCTTTTAGGTGAGCAATCACACCTGGATGGTTAGATGAGAATGCCCCTTGAGGTTAATTTAGGATGGATAGATCAAAACATACATTGAGAGAGAAATGGTAGGTGTTTCCATATATGGGAACACATAATTTTTCAATTGGATGGATACAACCTTGTGCTAGACCTAGGAAGTTGATATGAGTGCCACTTGAGGCAGATTTGGTAAGTGTGTCCCTAATAGAGAACAATTAATGTTCATCATTGGTCTGGTTTCCGCTTGAGGTGAACATGAATGGTTCTTATTTACACTCATTAATGATAATTATGGTATGGTGTCCATTATAGTTAACACCTCATTTTACATTTGTTTAAGAATACCCTTGGAAAGGGCCTTAAAAGATGATCAAAAGGCCCCTTTAGGGGGATCTAGGTGGTGTGTTCGAAGGAGGGAGAACCTACATTTACTATTGAATGGGACATGCCATGCAGCGGACCCAAGATGTTTATGATAATTCCATTTGTAATGAATCATTTAGGTTCATCCAAATGAGGGATAACCTATGTTCAATATTGGTTAAGAGGCCCCATGAGGTAGACATGAGAATTTGATTAGAATTACCATTGAGGTGGATTAATGAGTTATGCCCCTGATAGTGAGAACATGTGTTTAATATTAATTGGGATTAAACATTAGGGAGGAATAATATGTATCATGTTTAGAAGAACTACATCAAAACCCATGTAGTTTGATGCCACAATATTAGGTGGTATGATTGGACCAATCCATGTAGTTTAACCTCAGGAAATAAGAATTCTATTGCCAAGAAATTAGTATCGATGATGGATTGTGTGGGGAATAGATGACAAAGTTTTCGTTAATAATATGACTGATCATGGATGGATTGATTTTGGGATTATTCAAGGATCATCCTAGAATATCCAATTCCATGATTATTGTACGGGTGTGGGGATGATCCTATTCCACTTATACATAGAGAATCATATTTTTATCACATAGGGTAAGACTACATATTTATATCATCTGGTGAGAATTTTTTTCATGAAGATTAAAATCATATTAATAGGATGTTTTTCTATGAAGTGTTATATTGTGCATCTCATATGCGGTTGGAATCACTTCATAATCCTAGGGACTTTGTGAAAATCGCTCTAATGTCACTAAAAGGGACATGGAAATTGAACTACTACAGATGAGTGGACAATCACAAGTTCCATGATAGTTACCATATTCATATAATCAATAAGGGTTTAGGTACCTATGATTATAAGAAAAAGGAAACCTGGATTCATGAGAAATATTGGGATTAGAGTTTACAAATATAGGATTAGATAGAACTTATCACATGGGGAATCGAAGTGCATATGAACTAGTCCTTGATGTGTGGGGGTTACTGTGATATAAACATTCAAGGAAGAGAGTCATAATAAATTATTCTCCTTAAAGGACCCACGATATGTGATTTTTAAATCCATGGGACTCTCATATAGGTGCTACACAAATATCATGTATTTCTTGGAGGTTAGTGGATTAGAGAATGAAAATGGTTCCTGAATCATGGTGACCCTCCCCCAATGAAATATTAGGATTCTATTGGAGAATGCTTCCAAATTTTTGAATGCTTCACAATTCCTCATGTGACATATTGGGACTTCTTCTTTCATAAAGGGTGCTGGACTTCGTAAAATTTATCCCCAAATTAGATTAAGGAATGTAGGCGCACATGTATGGGGGTTTCACGAACCATGGAATCCTTTTACTATCCATTTTCTATTTAGTTCTATAATATTAAGAGCTTCACTAATTAATAGAAATTTGGAATCCAATAATTGATTAACCAACAGTAAAATGTCAAATTCATGGGGGTATATATAGTCCAGTGGTATCATAATGATTCGTGGTGTTTCAGGAATAATTTTCGGGCTTTATGAATGGGTATCTCAGGGTGTCTGATTGTCACACTCATTGAGAAACTAACAACGAATCTATAAAATGTTAAGTGCTCTGTGACATTGATGGTTATTTAATGGAGGGTTACCATTGAGCATTTACACATTTGGAAAGCATCATCCTTCGAAAATTATCATTGTATTCTCCAGATATTCACATAGAGTTGGTCTTCATTCTGTAGACTCTATGGAGGGATTTTGGGATTTTTTTTCTTGGATTCATTCTGAACCACCCATTCATTCCTTTAACATTTATATTTCATTTAATTTTTTGTTCCAAAAAAATCCCCAAACATAATGACAGATGATTGGAAATGTTGGTTGGATTATGATGGAGAATGATTGGAATGTTTTTATCAATCCCCTTCTTCTCTGTCCAGATGTAAATCTCACTTGTGAAGTCCATTTTCAAATATCACTCCTTAAAGATCACCATGAAACCTATTCTAGTTGTATGATTATATGTAGTAGACCAATCCCCTCTCAAATCCAATTAACATCATAAATCATAATATCTCATTCTCTCTTTTCATGATTCTCAATCCCTTAATGAGTTTTTTGTATATTGATCCACATTTCTCACAATGCTCATTATCTTTGTGACCTTTATTTTCTAATGATTTCAATGAATGTGACTCTTTGAGCTTATTCAACATGATGAAAGCTTTACTAGATATATCTCCATGAGTGAACCCTATGAAGAACCATCATGAAATATATTCCTAAACCAAACTCAACAAGAACAACTTATCCCGGAATCAAATGGCTAGTCAGGTAATCAGTGGTGTTGCTACCTGGAGGGATGAAATGATTTGGAATGACATCATTCGAGAGAGCGTCCAAATTGAATTAGACCATGATTGATTGATTTTTGTGCTTATAGTTCCTAGTAATAAATAAATACTATGTAAGAAGTTAGTTCATCATGGATTCGGGTTGAAGGATGATTTATTTTTCCCAATACTAATCACTGATGATTCATTTTATTAGTTTTTAGGAATATCATGGAAATAAAAATAGAATAGGGTTGCTATAGGCCAAATCTCAAAGGATTGTTCTCCACAAGAAAAATATTTTCTCTACAACCACATCAACAATATTGGTGGGTAGAATCTAGATAATGAGTCATCCCCACCATAGTATCAAATTATCTTCGAGGAATATTTCTGGGATATTCTCAAAGGATGGAATGATAATTGGGATTTATTACGAGGAAATAATTAGTCTAATGAGTCGAAATAGTAATTCATTGAATTCCCATAATGTGTATAGTTCAATGTGAAGCTAATAAAATTAGTTCTCTATTATTTAGCATAGACGTCACATTTTAATGATAATCATCATCCAATAATCATTCCTGCAATGATGATATGGTTTTAACAGGGGAATAACATGTTCCATCTTCACGATGGTGTGGTATGTTCTAATCATTGGGTCCTTTTTCAAAATACAAGGATCCTAATTATGGGGTGATTTATGATGAGTTCCTCCACACAAAGAATGTGTAGGATGAACAAGATAAGTTGTTGGACTTATAAAATGAATTTCAAGATCTAGTGTGGGGAATTAGAAAATAGATGTTGGGGATGAGGGATATCCCTTTCATGAAATGGTATGGATATTTATTTAATGATACAATAGAGGAAGAGGAAAAAATCCAAGAATAAAGATACCAAGGAGGCCACATAATATTCTCGAGGGATACTAATTTGACATTGAGGACTCCTAATAGAATAAAATTTATGAAATCCATTGGAATATATGGGGATATAATATCATGTATGAAGAATAATTAGATTCTCGTAGTTTGGGGTTCATCATAGTTATTATTTGAGGTTGGATTAAACTAATGAAGGATGTTGACATGGTCATGTGGTTGAGAACCTTTATAACGGTGGTGATTATTGCAATGAGCTAGCAGGTCAATATATTAGTCTTAGTACTGGCGATGTAACAAAAGGTTCCAAACCAAATCATCCAGGGGATAATTTCACTATGTTTTTGTGGGACCGTCCATTTCTTGTATAGCTAGGTCGCCTCACACTAAAGGGATATGAGTATGTGAACCCCATCTCTCCTTATACTATGGACATTGGTATAGATATATTAAATTTATGGGTATGTTTCCCCTTCAGGTTTCGTTTGGTGGAATTCCTATAAATTTTTTGGTGTGAAGAGTTGTTCATATTTCATATATTCCCCTACTAGTGGGGGTGATGAACAATGATGTCATAGGGACAGTCGAATATAGATAATGAATCCTAGACATCAGAGGTGGGGTACTTGTGTTGAGGGTCAACTGTGATCCAATTTATAAATCATACAAACTAAATAGTGTTTTGATGAATTTCATGTTTCTAGAGAGGATAACACCAAAGATATACTCTTAGGTGTCTCATACATGACATTATTCATTTTTTTGTATATTTGGAACATGTTCATGTGAGATGATGGAAAAATGTGTAATGATCTTCTATTACCTACAACTATTATGGAAACACCCTTGACTAAAAGGTTATCAAATAGAGTACATATCCTGGGGACATAAATATGATGTGGGCCACTTGATCCATTGAAGGGGTGTCCCTTTTACCTTGAGGTTGGGGTAGAGTGATGGTCGATGAACATTATGGTGGTAGCGATAGCCTAGTGTGTAGGAGAGTTGTAGATTTTCTGACAATCCATGGCCATGAACATGTGACATCCATAAAGAGTTACGTAGAACCAAGTTTAACTCTTTTGAGAATGTGTAATATATATTGATGGTAATCCCTTTAGGATGATTCTAAGTGTGTGCATTGAATGAATAGGTAATGGTAATTCCACTCGAATGTTACTACAGATATCATGTTGCCTAATGAGTGGGAGTCTTGTTAATTTCAAAAGAATCTAACCACCCTTTAGGGGGTGTGGAAGTATTACATTATTGATGATATATTTCTCACTAGTCAATTTCATGAAAGTAATTTCTTATATTCTCCTCATAACACAATGTAATTTATGGAAGATCTATAGTGTGTGACATACACTTTGGGAACAACACATCCCATAAATTTTTACCTGAGGATGCTTCTAGGAATTTCTTCATATATTGTTTCCCTTGGGAATATTTCAGCTTCAAGGGTGGCCTAGGTAAAATAATTGGAGGAATCCTCTCATATTGATTACTATCAGATATCATATCGACCTATTAATCTTTTTGGTACTAGGGATGTAGATACCCTAAGCTTGACGTACATGGACATTACATTACTTTTGCGGAATACATAATACATAACAAAAACAGACACACAAGGACCATAATAGTTTAGTGTCTTTGGAAACATGGAATGTAATCCTCTAATCGTGGTGAAAGATCTTCAACATCTCCCATAAAGATCTTCCCCTTTTTTTCTTACCTAAAACCTTTCTTTATATCCTGGAAAAAGAAAACATAAAAAGGTTGAGCTCAAATGCTCAGTAAGGGTAAGCATGGATAAAATAAAACATACGATATACATTTGAACTTAAAAAAACATGAACATTAAAAATCTTGAGCAACGACATAAAACATGGATGTACATAAGGCATAGACCATAATGGAACATAAATCATGATAAAATAGCATGGGAATAAAATATGTAATTTTGGCATCCATTAAGCACATGTAATGATTTCCATAGGAGCCAAGGCATTGCTTCCAAGACCATCTTAGTGAACAATGTCCCTTTCTGAATCGAGTTCACTCCTCGTTTCAGACCTGTTTTACTGAACCGGTTTAACCTGTCGTTCCAGCCATGTCTATCTCATGAGATATAAATCTTTACCCAATTCATTGGAGGGAGATATAGGTCCCACCCATCTCATAATTAAATCATTCTTACTTGTGCCACAAAATAAACATACATCATTCCTAATAACCCAACAAATCAAATGGGTTTCATAAATATCATCCCATCATCACATAATCCATATAAAAGAAATGGATATCATTTCATAATAAGAAACGTGAAACCTTGTAAATCATAGAGACATTACACTTGAAACAAAAACATATGAAATAATTTCATCTTAGATGGAAAATGGTTTTGATAAAACACTTGAAATGAATTCTTGAGGAAAATATCCTTTCTTCTTCAAAATCAATTTCTTTTCACAAAACGTCATGCATTTTTAAAAGAAAGAGATTTTTTTGAAAATATTCGTGAAATATTTTGGAGGAAGCTTCATGAAAATAAGGCTTTCTAAAACCGTAAAAATCCGTTCGTGCTGTATAAGTTAAAAAAACATTTTTTTCGTACTTTTGCCGGAAAAGTCAAAAAGTACCTCGTACGAAAAACCACAAAAGATTCCTTTCATATAATTTACTAAAAACTCACCGAAGGGTAATATTGGATTTAAAAAACTTTAGTTGGATGGAAATAATATTAAATATTGAGGAAACATGGATTTGGATGATAAAATACACCCCAGTAAATACCGAAGTATAAACAATCTTGGATAAAAATGTGATTGTGATATTTCTCTTACCTTAGGTCTGATTTTCTTCGTAAGTGTCCGAAACTCCTGTATAATGATTTAAATATTGTTATTGACTTATTACAGAATCATATTAATTGTTATGATATCATATATGGTTCACTTATGACTTTATATTACCCGTTCTTTTGTAAATTCCATGTTAAAGAGCGTTTTGGGTAAAATCGTTTCATTTGTCGTCCATGTTTTGACTTGTAATTATTCATATGATTACTTAGATCGTGATTACTTACATACAGAATGTAAAACATGATTTATATATAATATATATTAAGAATATACATATATATAATAGATCGATAAATGGAAAAAAAAAAAATACACCATTCATGGAGACGGTAGGTCGTACGTACGCATGAACGGTGTTTTCGTTTCCTAATTGAATTGAATGGAATTAATTGAATAACATACATATATATATACATAAATCCAGTATTATTATGTCATATATTTCATGATTACTTGTTATATATACTTTATAATCATTTATGAATGGTTAATCATTGAGAATGAATCTCATCACGTCGTGGAGACGGTATTCCGTACGTACGCACGAGCGATGATATCATTCCCATGATCGTCAAATTTTATTGGAGTGTAAGTATACAATTACAGAATAAATATAAATTTATAATAATCATATAAAGTTATTATTTACACCATTATACCCATCCAATTAAGGTGGTGGTGGAAAATAGATTACACCACGGCGTGGAGACAGTATTCCGTACGTACGCACGCGCTATGATTTCTTTTTCCGTAAGATGGATAGATGGTGAAATAGGTTTGTTTCATACATATAATAACATATCAGTATATGAGTGATACTGATGTTATTACTTCATAATGAAACAACCTAAGAATAATAAATTTAAGAAGAAATAAATTTGAAAGAATTGGTAACGGACATTACCTCTTCTTTGAAGCGCCTCTTTGAGACCTCCTCATATGGCACTAAAATTGGTCTTTGAACAATCCCAAGACCTATAGGATGTTTCTAGGGAAGTGGAGAAGAGAATTGGGCAGGGTTTGGCCGAGCTTGAGGGCTCAATGTGGTGTGTGGAAGAGATGGAGGAGGTGCCTTTTTATAAGGGAAGAGAGGGGCACCTTTGGAATTCTTAAAAATATTAATTTATAATAAATCTAACCCCACTTAAAAACATCCAAAAACGACTCATATTCGAAGCTTAGATGATATAGGGTTGTAATATCATCAACCAATCAAATTTAGACATGTTTGGATATTATTTTAAACCTTATCATTTTGATTTATCCTTATTTAATCTATTTAAGTTTATTTGTGGTAATAAAATTATAAATTTAAAATTATAACAAATAATTACTTATTTGTAGTGAGATTTCCATAATTGATTACTTTATAACATTGTAGACCATATAAATTTAAATTTATAATTTTTAAATATTTTTGTGATTCTTAAACAATTTTATAATATGTTATTTTTATAAAATAACAATAGTGTCAATTTTGACACTATTCATTTATTTGAATTTAAATAAAATATATACAGAAGATATGTTCGAACTAAAAGCATTAATAGATTGATAAAAGGTCATATGTATCTATAAAATTAGTGGATCATATTAAATAGTTCATATAATATTTATTTTATTATTTTTAAAACCATTTATTTGGGTTATCTCTTAATAAAATAATTACTACAACATTTTTGAATAATTATTTAATATTCTAATTTGTTGCGTAATAATTAAAAATAAAATCCTATGATAAAGATAAATCTATTACCGTTCACAATAATACTTTTACTCGAATTTATAATCTTAAAATCAGAATATTTAAATTTATATAGTTATTAAATTATAAAGGTGACAACTTTGGCATCATTTAAAATAAAATAATATAAGTGTCATAATCACTTTCATAAGGCTCCAAACGGTTATATATTAGGTAATTGGATGATTAAGGTGTAGATATACACAACCAATAATTTTTGGTAAGGTTTTTGGGCTTTTTAATGGGTATTATTATTTCAATAAAAACTATATTACTTATTTTCCACTTAATAAATAATTTATGTATCATTAATGTATCACCATTAATGACAATTATTTATTCCCTAAAAATTATAAATAAATTATCATGATGTAGATAATTTTATTAGCTTCTTGGATACTATTGAAGTTCGAAGTTTTATGATTTTTATCACAAAATTAAAATTATTATACTTATAAGATTTAAGAGACTGACATGTTGTCACTTTCTTTGGTTTTAATAATAATTAAATTATTTTCATGGTCAAAAGTCCATAAAAATGATCTAATCCGACCCTTAGGTTATATGGGTCTACCTTTAGCCATCTAATAGAATTTTGGCTTGTGTTAGGATAATTTTTTAATATTATATTTATCCTTAATTATCTGATATACCTTTAACTATGGTAAATAAAATTTATCGTAGTTACTATTCATAATTCCCAAAAATTAAAAGTAGTTTATTAACATAATTTGGACCCACTGATTCCAAATATAGAATCCATTTTTCAATATTAAATACACAAAAGTTTCATAAATTAAATTAAAATTAATCCCGTTGTTGAAAGAAAACGGGTTTTTCTTTAAAACATTGCAAAAGATTGAATTGATTTAACCTACGAATTTAATGTAAAATCAATGATAATGAGATACATTATATTAAATGGTAAAAATATATTATATTTATACTTTAAACCCATTCAACATTATAATTTAACCATATTAATTATTGCGATGAAAAAAGTTGTTTTTAATTAAAATATAGCGTGTTTTTACTATTCATCAAAATATGAAAGTTACTAGAATAATATGAAAAATTTATCCAAAGTAAATTTTTATTTCTTGATTCCAAAGAAAAATTTTATTTTTTCAAATTGAACTTATAAACATGTCAAAACTAGATTTAAAGTGGGTGCACCATCAAAAGGCAGCAAAACTGCATTTTTTGATAAATACTTATTTTACCTGAAAACTTTATTTTGTTCTTATACCATGTTTTAGAAAAATTTTAAGATGAATAATAATGTTATAAAATTCAAAATTTAGTTAATACTATTCATAATGGCTAGTTCATAATAATATTATAATAATATATCGTTGTTTAATAAAACCCGGTATTGCGTAAAACAAACGCTATCGAGGAAGGTCACGATTGCATGTAATGCAAGCCATGTCAGGGTTGCGTGTTGCGCAAGAATCCTTCGTTGTTTTGTATAAAATAATCCAACCATATTTCATTTATACATTGAATATATATATATATATACTCAATGTTGCTTAGAATAACTATTATCAAATTTGTGTGTAACACGATCCAATAATAGTGTTGCGTATACTGCAACCTAATACGGTGTTGCGTATAGCGCAAGGTAATCATGGTGTAGCATACAACACAAGACATTAATGAAATTAAAAGAATATTTTTCATAAAATATCAGGTAGTTACATTCTACCCCCCCTTAAAATGAATTTCGCCCTCAAAATTCGTCGGGGTTATAAATGGTTTACTACTCAAAAGTTTGTTTAATAGAAACCCACATCAAAAAAAGGAATACCAAAACATGGCTTTTAAAAACTAAAGTATGAAATGTAACGGTTTCCCAAATTGACTCATCATAGGGTTTCGATGTAGGAGAACATAGGTGAAAATATGTATATGGAAGAAAAAGGTAACCATCAAGTTCTGATGGAGAGTGGTAGGGAACATGGCTATGAAAAAGCCAACAATCACAAACCTATTGATTTGTGATGATCTAAGGTACCATCTGATTAATCGGATATAAGGGAACTAGGACAACATTTTTGGTTTTCAAGATCATTTCCCTAAGGTTGATGAATTAAAAGAAATACTTGCATGATTTTGGTACAATCTCACTATTGTTCGTGAATTGAACAATTTCCACTTCATCCCATAAAGAAATGAAGTTGAATTTGTTATTCGTGATGTGTTAGAATATCATGTGATAGAATGATGGGTCATTCCATCTCTTTCAAACAAAAGGTTAGGAAAAGTTATAAGTCCATCTTATGGTTAGATTAATCGTATATGGTTCCAAAAATGAACTTATACTTCATATATCATACCGCTTAATAAAATAAAACTAGTTTCTACTAACCAGGGACTTCCTGTAGGCCAGTGGTAGGCGATAAAGGCCAGTCGCACTTCGGTTGTGGGTTCGATTCCCACAGCCTTGTCCAACGCGATGGGTTGTCATCCGTCCTGGAGGTTGACCTTTTTCTAAAACTATATTACTATAACATCCCATCAATAATATCAAAAGAACTTCTATCCTTAAACAATACTAACTTATGTCCAACATAATCCATTCCAATCTTTAGGCTTATCCATAATACTGCAGTCCACTCTCATAATATAGTGAAAACGATTACTAGAGATTTAATACCATCGTTGATCCCCATATATCATAAGATATGACTTGTTGGTCACATTCCAAACATTTTAAGGCCTTAATCATGCATTCTCTTAAAAAATGAATACCCATTGAACCATAGTGGAAACATGAATGCAGTTAAAATTTAACACTTTCCACATACCCAAATCCTCAAAATTCTATATACTCAAACCATGATATCACTCAGTCCTTATATCAATCATGAGCTCATTAATACAATCAAACATCTCATTATCTTCATATTCCGTCATTATGCACATATCATATACTTTACAAAAAATATCTTAATAACCTTCTATGGTTACTGGTACCATTCAACATATACTTTCAATTACTTTTAGGAAAACAATAGTGTAATAATCCTTAGATGATTATTTATTCCAAAGTACCATTAACTATAAACCTAACTCTTGATAAACATACAATCATTCCACTACCTTCTAAAACAACCGACTAAGCTTCCACACTTCTTTCAGCTCAAATATCATTTGTAGTCTCCTCATCATCATCCACATAAATACTACCCATATGACCATGTTGATTCTCTTCATGAGATTTTCCATTAGGGAATTGGTTTGCATAATGCCCGTACTTTCCACATTTAAAACATTTAACCATTGTTGATGTCGTATAAATACCATTATCCTCATCCCCGGTGTTAACTGATCCTTTTCCTTTACACTTACTGGCTTTGTGTCCTTCTTTTCCACACCCAAATCATCTTCCAGTTTCTTTGAAACAATCTCCCCGATGCCTCTTCCCACATGATTTACATGAGGGAAATTGAACATTCTTTCTTCTATGATCATCATGAAACTCCATCTTTCTCTTATTATCTGAGTCGGGAAACTTACCAAAGTTAAGATTATTGATCATATTATGAGATTGCTGATTAGGCATAATAACGATGTTTGGACTTCCAAATCCTATTTCATTTGGTTTCTCATGAAGAATATCATTCCATTGTCCTTCATATCCTCCATTATCATGAATCTTCCTGTTTCCAACCATTTTCTAAAACCCAAAAAGAATAGTGTGAGAGGGAAAAATTATGCTTGGGAAAACAAAATAGTAAGGGGGGAGTACCCTCAATATCTAACAACTTAGGTTAAATTCTAATATCGTTACCATAGTTCTAGGACTATATATTATACATATGCTTATCCTTGGGGACATCCCTAGACATACCTTAAAAATATATCTAGGGATCTCACTACCGTTTTCGCATCCTAGTTTCCAAAGGTTGACGAAACCTTTCCTCTGATACCAACTGTAGAGACCCTAAGCATGACGTACATGGAAATTACATTACTTTTTCGGAATACTTAATACATAACAAAAACAAACACACAAGAACTGTAATAGTTTAGTGTCTTTGGAAACTTGGAATGTAATCCTCTAATCGTGGTGAAAGATCTTCAATATCTCCCATAAAGATCTTCCCCTTTTTTTCTTACCTAAAACCTTTATTTATATCGTGGGAAAAGAAAACATAAAAAGGGTGAGCTCAAATGCTCAGTAAGGGTAATCGTGGATAAAATAAAACATACCATATACATTTGAACTTAAAAAAACATGAACATTAAAAATCTTGAGCAACGACATAAAACATGGAAGTACATAAGGCATAGACCATAATGGAACATAAATCCTGATAAAATAGCATGGGAATAAAACATGTAATTGTGGCATCCATTAAGCACATGTAATGATTTACATAGTAGCCAAGGCATTGCTGCCAAGACCATCTTAGTGAATAAAGTCCCTTTCTGAATCGAGTTCACTCCTCGTTTTAGTCCAGTTTTACTGAACTGGTTTAACCTGCCGTTCCAGCCATGTCAATCTCATAAGATATAAATCTTTACCCAATTCATTGTAGGGAGATATAGGTCCCACACATCTCATATTTAAATCATTCTTACTTGTGCCACAAAATAAACATACATCATTCATAATAACCCAATGAATAAAATGGGTTTCATAAACATCATCCCATCATCACATAATCCATATAAAAGAAATGGATATCATTTCATAATAAGAAAAGTGAAACCATATAAATAATAGAGACATTACACTTGAAACATACACATATGAAATAATTTCATCTTAGATGGAAAATGGTTTTGATAAAACACTTGATATGAATTCTTGAGGAAAATATCCTTTCTTCTTCAAAATCAATTTCTTTTCACAAAACGTCATGAAATTTTAAAAGAAAGATATTTTGTTGAAAATATTCATGAAATCTTTTGGAGGATTCTTCATAAAAATAAGGCTTTATAAAACCGTAAAAATCTGTTCATGCCGTATAAGTTAAAAACATTCTTTTCGTTCTTCTTCCGGAAAAGTCAAAAAGTTCCTCGTTCGAAAAACCAAAAAAGATTCCTTTCATATATTTTACTAAAAACTCACCGATGTGTAAAATTGGATTTAAACAACTGTATGTGGATGGAAATAATATTAAATATTGAGGAAACATGGATTTGGATGATAAAATACACCCTAGTAAATACCGAAGTATAAACAATCTCGGATAAAAATGAGATTGTGATATTTCCCTTACCTTAGGTCCAATTTTCTTTGTAAGTGTCCGAACCTCCTATATAATGATTTAAATAATGTTATTGACTTATTGATAAATCATATTAATTGTTTTGATGTCATATATGGTTCACTTATGACTTTATATTACCCGTTCTTTTGTAAATTCCATGTTAAAGAGCGTTTTGGGTAAAATCTTTTCATTTGTCGTCCATGTTTTGACTTGTAATTGTTCATATGATTACATAGATCATAATTACATACATCCATAATTTAAAAAATGATTTATATATAATATATATTCAGAATATACTTATATATAATAGATCGACAAATAGAAAGAAATATACCGTTCATAGAGACGGTAGGCCGTACGTTTGCATGAACGTTGTTTTCGTTTCCTCGTTGAATTGAATGGAATTAATTGGATGACATACATATATATATAAATAAATCCAGTATTATTATTTAATATATTTCATGATTACTTATTATATATACTTTATAATCATTTATGAATGGTTAATCATTGAGAATAAATCTCATCGCGTCGTGGAGATGGTATTTCGTACGTACGCACGAGCGATGATACTGTTCCCATGATCGTAGAATTTTATTGGTGTGTATGTATACTATTACCGAATAAATATCAATTTATAATAATCGTATATATTTATTATTTACACCATTATACCCATCCAAGTAAGGTGGTGGTGGAAAATAGATTACACCACGGCGTGGAGACGGTATTCCGTACGTACGCACGCGCAGTGATTTCTTTTTCTGTTTGATGGATAGATGGTGAAATAGGGTTGTTTCATACATATAATAAAATATCAGTATATTATTGATACTGATGTTATTACTTCATAATTAAACAACCTAAGAAGAAGAAATGGAAGAAGAAATAAAGTTGAAAGAATCGGTAACGGGCATTACCTCTTCTCTGAATCGCCTCTTTGAGACCTCCTCTTAGGGCACTAAAATTGGTCTTTGAAGAAGACCAGGACCACTAGGATGTTTCTAGGGAAGTGGAGAAGATAATTTGGCAGGGTTTGGCCGAACTTGAAGGCTCAAAGTTGTGTGTGGAAGAGAGGGAGGAGGTTCCCTTTTATAAGGGAGGAGAGGGGCACCTTTGGAATTCTTAAAAATATTAATTTATAATAAATATAACCCCAATTAAAAACCTCCAAAAAAGACTCATATTCGATGATTAGATGAGATAGGGTTGTAATATCATCAACCAATAAAATTTATACATGTTTGGATCTTATTTTAAACCTTATCATTTTGATTTATCCTTTTTTAATCTATTTAAGTTTATTTATGGTAATAAAATTCTAAATTAAAAATTATAACAAATAATTACTTATTTGTTGTGAATATACCATAATTGTTTACTTTATAACATTATACACCATAAAAATTTTAATTTATAATTTTTAAATATTTTTGTGATTTTTAAACAATTTTATAATATGTTATATTTATAAAATAACAATAGTGTCAGTTTTGACACTATTCATTAATTTGAATTTAAATAAAATATATACAAAAGATATGTTCGAACTAAAAGTATTAATAGATTCATAAAAGGTCATATGTATCTATAAAATTATTGGATCATATTAAATAGTTCATATAATATTTATTTTATTATTTTTAAAACCATTTATTTGGTTTATCTCTTAATAAAATAATTACTACAACATTTTTGTATAATTATTTAATATACGGATTTGTTGCATAAAAATTAAAAATAAAATCCTATGATTAATAAAAATATATTACCTTTAACAATAATACTTTTACTCAAATTTATCATCTTAAAATCACAATATTTAAATTGTTATATTTATTTAATTATGAAGGTGACAAATTTGGCATCATTTAAAATAAAATAATTTAAGTGTCATAATCACTTTTATAAGGCTCCACACGGTTATATATTAAGTCATTAGATGCATAAGGTGTATATATACACTACTAATAAGTTTTGGTCAGGTTTTTTGTCTTTTTAATGGGTATTATTATTTCAATAAAAACTATATTACTTATTTTCCACATAAGAACTGTATCATTAATGTATCACCATTAATGGCAATTATTTAATCCCTAAAAAATCTAAATAAATTATCATGATGTAGATAATTTTATTATCTTTCTGGAGACTATTCATGTTCGAAGTTTTATGATTTTTATCACTAAATTAAAATTATAATACTTATAAGATTTAAGAGAGTGACATGTTGTCACTTTCTTTGGTTTTAATAATAATTAAATTATTTTATGGTCAAAAGTCTATAAAATGAATCTAATCTGACCCTTAGGTTATATGGGTCTACTTTTAGCCATCCAATATAACTTTGGCATGTGTTAGGGTAATTTTATAATATTATATTTATCCTTAATTACCCTATTTACCTTTAACTATGGTAAATAAAATTTACCATAGTTACTCTTCATAATTCCCAAAAATTAAAAGTAGCTTATTAACATAATTTGGACCCACTTATTTCAAATATGGAATCAATTTTTCTAAATTCAATACCCAAAAGTTGCAGAAATTAAATTAAAATTAATCCTGTTGTCGAAAGAGAACGGGTTTTTCTTTAAAACATTGCAAAAAATTGAATTGATTTAACATACGAATTTAATGTAAAATCAATGCTAATGACATAAATTATATTAGATTGTAAAAATATATTCTATTTATACTTTAAATCCATTCAATATTATAATTTAACCATATAAATTATTGTGACGAAAAAAGTTGTTTTTAATTAAAATATAGCGTGTTTTTACTATTCATCAAAATATGAAATTACCAGAACAATATTAAAAATTTATCCAAAGTAAATTTTTATTTCTTGATTCCAAAGAATATTTTTATTTTGTCAAATTCAACTTATAAACATGTCAAAACTATATTTAAAGTGGGTGCGCCATCAAAAGGTGGCAAAAATGCATTTTTTGTAAAATACTTATTTTACACGAAAAATTTGTTTTGTTCTTATACCATGTTTTAGAAAATTTGTAATATGAATAATAATGTTATAAAATTAAAAATTTAGTTAATACTATTCTTAATGGATAGTTCATAATAATATTATAATAATATATCATTGTTTAGTAAAACCCTGGTATTGCGTACAACACAGGCTATCGAGGAAGGTCGTGATTGCGTGTAATGCAAGCCAAGTCAGGGTTGCGTGTTGCGCAAGAATCCTTCATTGTATTGTATAACAGAATCCAACCATATTTCATTTATACATTGAATATATATATATATATACTCAATTTTGCGTAGAATAACTATTATCAAAATTGTGTGTAACACGATCCAAGAATAGTGTTGCGTATACTGCAAGCTAATACGGTGTTGCGTATAGCGCAAGGTAATCTTGGTGTAGCATACAGCACAAGACATTAATGAAATTAAAAGAATATTTTTCATAAAATCTCGGGGTGTTATAAGGGAAATTAACTTATTATTGTTTCTCTTTGGACATCACCCAACCCCATCACATCATCTGATTATTTATTTAACACAGGAAGGAATCAGAAATAGAAGAGTTGGGGGTACTTGATAGAACTATTGAGGGTATGGGATATCAACCTTTCAAGGGGAAAGTGTGAGGTAACTTACAAATATTTAAATAGAGATTTTCCAATCACTGACGTATGGAACCAATGCAATGGTCATAGAGGGTGTACAACATGTGAACCTCCATTAGAAACCTTTTAGACTATAAAATTATCATAATTATCATATAAATTAATTCTCCTGTGCTATTTTAATTTATTTTTATTCGTGGTAAATGTATTTTGGAATTTTTTTTGATTATATTTTAGAAATCAACTACCAGCTCCAACACTTTCACTAACCATGTCTGAGGCGATGCTAGTGATAGTAGACACTACTCTACTAATGGTTATAGATGGGGAGACTATGGTTGTTGGTCCAACTTTGGATGTGACCTCAGAGGGGAATACTATGACTTCACCTTTATTTAATGGGTAAAGGTGGTACTCACTATAGGGCGGGCCTATGAAGCTATGGTGAATGGGATAATCATAGAGACCCCATTTGGAGTTTCTGTTATGGAGGAAGTGACATAAATTGTGGTTAGATATTAAGTTACTAAGGACGATGCATTTTACGTATCAATCATATAATGTTATGTGGTAGGGTATTCATGGGTTGATATGGACGTTGTGCAACCAGAAGGGGTAGCTGAGGGATCTGGGAATGTTTCATCCACTTCAATAGTGTTTTGAGATGCTGTAGTGGTTTCATTCACGAGGGTAGAATATGATGAGGATCTACATATTGGATTGGTTCACTATTTGCTCTCTCTTTTAAACATTTTCACCATAATTTTACAAATGATAATATATTGGTGACCTTTCATACTTAATAGCCTACACCGCTAGAAGAATTAACTGATCCTAGCCCATTGTCACTAATGATAACATGATTATCCACCAAAAGGGTTAGAGATATGTACAAAACCTCATCAACCACACCAAAATTGCCTTATTCATCCCCAACCACCAGTGTTGTCACCAGAGATCCTGGTACATTTCTCCGCTCTTGGATGTACCGCAAAATGGGATGTGTGGAACTCCATAAACACTTCCTCCTAAAGTGACACTGGTTCTATAGTACGTCCTCTGAAAATGATGACGTGTTCCCCACCTTCATAAAATCCATCCGGTGCATGTTCGGTGGATATCTAAGCACGTCTTGTCTAGTAGTCAGCGTCCCCATGTTTTCCCTCCCTAAATCACTGAAGAATTGTAGGAGTGACTGTAAGGGATTGAAGGAAATCTGCTCCATCTCTATCTACAAAGGATATCTACTAAGAAGGCAGCTACTCTGTCGCTTCACCTTGCGGCTGTATACCAATTCTCTTGGTGAGTGCATCTTCTACAATGTTCCCCTTTCCATGACTATAGACTATATCGAAGTCATAGTCCTAGAGGAACTCAATATTACACCGTTGTATCAGGTTCAGGACCTTCTGAGAAAAGATATACCTAAGACTCTTATGATCAGAGTACACGGCAAAAAGTTCTCCCAATAGATAGTCTCACCACATCTTCACAGCGAAGACCACTACTACTAACTCCAGGTCATGGGTAGAATATTTCTACTCGTGATGACTCAGATGTCGAGAACCATACGCGATCACTGCTCGCTCCTACATTAGGACACACCTGAGTCTAGTCCCTAATGCGTCATAGTTGACTACGTACCCCACGCCTTCCTCTGGAAGCCTCTAGATGGGGGCACTAGTCTGCCTCTGCCTTAGCTTCTGAATGCTCTACTGGAATCTCTCTATCCACACGAAGGGTTTCCCCCTTCTTCATCAAGGATGATAGCAGTGCTGCAACTATGGACAATTTTGGAACGAACATTTGGTAGTAACCAGCCAAACAAATGAAACTCTATACCTCTATTACACTCTCGGGTGGCTCCCAAGTAAGTACCACCTCAATCTTCGCTGGATCCACTACAACTCCAGCCTCTGTGATAATCTGTCCCAAAAATTTATCCTCTCAGATCTAGAACTGGTACTTCATGAGTATACCATAAATATGTTGCTCTTGGATTGTGTCTAGTACTTCCAGCAAATGGTAGGCATGAACTTCCTCAATGGTCGAGTAAATCAGAATGTTGTCGACTAAGACTACGACAAAGCGATCGAGGTATGGTTGTAAAACCCTGTTCATGAGACCTATGAACACTTTTGGATAATTGGTTATGCCGAAAGGAATAACCAAGAATTCGTAGTGGCCATAATAACATATGATGGTCTTCTTCTGCACATTCTCTTCTCAAACTCTGAGTTGGTGATTCCAGATCAGAGGTCTATTTTCAAGAACCACTGTGCTCCCTTCCACTAATCAAATAGGTCATCAATCATCAGGAGTGGGTACTTGTTCTTCCTAGTTACCTTATTCAGGGTATGGTAGTCGACACAAATCCTCAAGCTTTCATCCGCCTTCTTGGTGAATAGAATCTGGGCTACCCAGGGAGGAACACTGGGCCTGTTGAATCCCCACTCTTATAAGTCCTCTAGTTGTACCCGCACCTCATGAAGCTCCATGGGAATCATCTGATATGCTAGTGTAGATGTCGGTGACGTCCCTTGGTATATGTCAATGTAGAGGTCCACCACTTTGAGAGGAGGTAGTCCAGGAAAATCATCAGGGAAAAAATCTGTGTATTGGTCCACCAATACTGGATAGCTCGAAATCTCCACATCAATTGCTCTGAGGGTATGGCATGCCAACTGATGAGTGATCAGCTATATCCCCCTCTGAGTAAGTCTTTTATGTTCCGCAAAGGCTCCCTTCTCACTGGTGAAGGTAAACCTGGTCCGATTAGTGCGGACACACTGCACATTGCACCTAATACAGTCAATATGTGCATGGACTTTAGATAACTAGTCCATACCCAAGATGACGTCGTAAGGCCTCATTGATGCGATGACGAGATCCCAGTCGAAGCTCTCACATCCTAGAGTATGGTCACACTATCATCACCAGTTCATAATCGTCGATTCTGCTCTTAGAGGAGTCTCTAGTCGTAAGGATCGATCCAATGGCTCTGTTGGAATCTTCGAGCTCCAAACGAGGTCAGTGGCAATGAAAGAGTGACTGGCACCAATGTCTATATGAAATGCAACCAAGGTGGAGTAGACACAGATCATACCTTGAATCATATCTAGAGCACCATGATCGTAAGGTTCAACTTCCTGGAGCTGAACTTTCACCTGACCTCCTGCTTCATATGGTTTGGGTGGAAATCCTGGGGGTGGGGGTGCTAACACCTCAAAACGTCGCCCATCACTAGCTATACGACCAGCTCCTCATCCACGTCTGCCAGCCCCCCAGTAGAACTCAATGATCAAAACTCTGTCTCTGCTTAGGCGGTCCTTTGACTATCTGTTGATAATCCGAACGGTGGGTCAGATAGTCACGAGGCATGTGACCATGCCCGCCGCATGAGTAACACTGCCCGATCATGGCATGTATTTCTCTACCCCAAGTGCCCCACACAACTAATTATGATTCCTGTGGTCATCCACTCGTGGGTCTGGTCCTCTTCGACCTCTATGAAATCTGTCCACTTCCAGCTACAGAAGACTCTGTTGCATGTCAACTAGTGGTAGGTCTTGTTGCTAGAGACTGCTCAGCAAAGAAACTATCCACTAAAAGGGCACGCTCCAACACCCCCCAGTTTCGGGATGCCAAGGGAGATTATCGATGCCTTAATATCTCACCTGAGCCCCTGCTTGAAGGTATGGGCCCTAAAAAATAGGTCACTTACCATATTAGTGTTGTAGAACGAGAGTTCTGTGAACCTCACAGAATACTGTGACATTGTCATGCTGCCCTGCTACAGGTGAAGTAGCTCTTGTATCCATACCGCATGCAGGGTGGCTGGGACAAACTCCGCCCGAAATAGGCTTTTGAAGTCTTCCTAGAGTAGTGTTGCCTTATTATGAACCTAGAGAATCAGGCTCTACCATCTGCCTGGTGTTTCCTATATAAGGCTAGCAGAAAGTGTCACCATGAAGTCGGATGGTGTCCTTTCTAGTTGAAAAAATTTCACCACAGCCTCCATCCAATCCTCAGCCGCTTGTAGGTCCATCTATCACCTGATCTTGGGTGGCCTCTGGCACTGGAACATGTGCAACATTCTCAAGTGGAATGCATTATCTATTGCTGGGGCTGGTGGCATCGATGGCCCAACAAGAAGTTGTGACGCTGGTGCCTCTGCTAGTAAAGGTCCCTGTACTGAGGCATCATCCCTCGATGTGCTATCTGTGAGTATAACTCTCTTGAATCTCACTGGTTGACCATGGGGAGGCATCCTGAAAGAATCTATTGCAACATGGTCAAAGATTTATACCTATTGAGATGACCTGGTTGAGCTGACTTAAAGAAAAGTTTTCAACACACAACACAATTACTGTTTTTGTACACTGAGTTGGAAATCAGTAGTCAGGGTCCTGGTGTATGGATACGTCAGTCGCTACACCAACATAGGACTCTCTGATCTAAAAACCACACTTAGTACCCTCAACAATACTACTTCATAGAAAAGATCAGATTCCAACGTTTTGCTGTAGAACCAACTCAATTGAAACCAACATTTCATGACATGTCCCCTAGGGCCCGTGCTGTGACAACTCCAAGCCCTTTGTCCATAGGTCAGGGGCTAGCGACTAGCAAGAAATGAATAATTCCCTAAAACTGGGAAGTCATTTCCTTTATAACCTGTAAACACACACAACAGAGTATTAGATGGAAGAAAAACACTAAGTAATACTATATACATAGAGTACTGAAAATTAAAGGGGCCGAAATACAAGCCCAAATTTAACGTACCAGTACAACTACAAAGGAAAAAATAGCTGAAAGGTGAAATGAAGATCCTAGATCATCCATCATAGATCCTACCCAAATGGTAGGTATAGATAGCCTCTACAACACTCCATGTTCGTCTATCTCCTCTATGTACCGTCACACTGAGTGGTATGCCTCCAATTACCATCCAGTCCTGGAACACTCAGCTTATGTCAGTGATGACCACCATCTGCAACCAACACAACGAGGTGTAGGCATATCCCATGCAGGGGCGAGTATAGTGATACTTAGTAGGGACCCTGAGACCCTCAAGTTCTCACAAAATCAAAAAAGGATTATCAAAAAGAATGAAATCAATAGATAACCCCACTTAGGTATATTCACATACATATACCTAAGTTATCATTTAATTCATCTCAATCATGATGTAAACAAAAAAGTTACTGACCCAGCACAAACCAGGGCTTTATTCGAGGGGTAATATCAAGAAACATCCCCAGTCACATTGTCGAAACCTCTACTACTAGAAAACTTATCCTCTATCGAGTATAGTGGGCCTTTTGCATCACACATGGTTGGTTACCACTAACCATGGACTGCTGATGTACTCCTCCTATCGAGTACCGTGGGTCTGTCGTGCTCACACGAAGGCGCTCCCCACCGTGGGTCTACAACGCTCACACAGAGGTGCTCTCCCTCATAGCATGCTGAGGTACTCCTCCTGTTGAGTACCATGGGTCTGCCACGCTCACACAGAGGGTCTCCCCACTTTTTGTCTGCTGTGACACTAAGGCACTCCCCATTGGGCTAGTTAAATCACTCCAAGTCGAATCAGTCAGCAGTCATCAGGTCTCAGCCATCTACTAGGTCTCCTCAATATGCTTGCTCGCCTCAAGGAGGATTCACTCAACTAGCTACAGATCGATGCTACAACTATCTTGAAGTACCATGTTGAAGTATCACAATGTTCTGCGACATCATAGGGGTCTCAGCATAATAGACTGCACGTCAATCGGATGCTCGGTCTGTGAGTTATTAGCCTTTTAGTCCCGGGGCCTGGTTGGATTCGTGCACGTTCCAACCTGACTGTATCTCAGCATTACCCTAAACACTAGTGGGGTAAAATAAAATGTACTATCACGCTTGAAGAAAACTTATGCCACTGATATCTCATCAAACGGTCGTTCAGTGCTAAAGATGTGGCCAAATAAAGTAAAGGGTCGGTTGTGGGCATGGGTCTGGTCCGACCCGATTGGACCGACCCGGTCTGGGATGACCCAGTCAGACTTGTTGGGTCTAGTCCGACCCATTCGGTGGGCCATCTTTTTAGGTTTGGCATGCACCGTTGGGCCCAGTCCTATAGGCCGCGCGAACGGTTTATCCTTGGCTTGAGGCTGGTTCGGCCCAGACTATACTGAGGGCGTGGCCCGACTCGTCTCGGCCCGGATGGTGTTGTCGTTCCGGTTCATCCAGAGCACCATGAGGGGAGATGTAGGCTGGCTCGAGAGGTCGAGTGTCCGGGATGTGGCCAAAATCCAGGCCAGAGGGTGGCCGGGCCTGCCGGGTGGTGGTCGGGCAAGATGGAAGGCGAGCTGGCAGTGGTCGGGCAGGGCGCCAGGCAGGCCGGTAGGATTCAGTCGGGGCACACTGGAGGCCGGAGGCATCTAAGAGGTGGGTGGCGCGTGTCGGAGGTGGTGCGACCAGAGGGCCATGGTTCAGCACAAAGCAGTGGATCACTGCTGGGGTGGGGCGATATGCGGAGCCGCAAGTAGCGCGACCTTTGATGTCACCGCCTTCATCATTTCTTCGCCTCATCACCATGCCGAAGTTTGTCACAAACAGTAACGATGGAGGGGTCGGGCCATGCTAGTTTGTCCCGCACCCTCTATGTTTAGGGTGGTATCAATTGTCTCATCACGAAGTAAGAATATGAACACCAACTCACCCGTAAACAATTTACTTCCAACCGTTGAATAAAAATTCAAGGAAAGCATCAACAATTAAAAAACCCTTACCTTTAATGGTTTTTCATCAACGATGAAGTCATGTGAAGAAGACGAAGGGGTTATTAGTTTGTTGTTTCCGCCATACACTTCCAATATCAAGCTGTATCGGCTTGTTGACAACAATGTGGAGGGTAGGTCAGTTGTGTAAAACGCTCCACATCGGTAGGATCTGAGAAAGGAAGTCGATGTCGCTACTCACAAGCATTCTTCATTCTTCATTCTATATTCCACGTTGGGATATTTTCTCTGATGCTCTTCTCTTCCCAAGCTCCACCAAATGATAAATGCCAACAAAAAATAATAGATTGTCTGTTATTTTATTTTTTGGAACAAAATTCAAATTGGTGAATTAAATTTAATTGGCCCCAACTATTTAATGCATGACTGTTGGAAAAAATTAATTATAGGAGTTGGAAACAATTAATTAAAGTGGAGGTCAAAAGGCTCTCCCTCATTAATGAGGGAGAGATGAGAGGTTTTACTCTACTCTATCAATATGGGGTTATTCCCTGTATGATCTCCACGTCGTAACCTCTCACAGGAGGTTAGATTTGGGTGGGCCCCACCACGATAACCTCTAATGGGAGGTTTAGGTGTGGTGTCCCAACCTCCCACTTCCATGAGGAGGTTTTAACCACGAAACAACCACATGGTGGCTCAATCAAAAATAAAGTGAAGCAAACATTATTTTATTATTATCTATAAAAACCCAAAAAACAATCTTTTATTCTCGACCCACTACCGTCAAAGTTAAAGTATCCCTAAGCGAATACAGGTGCTACGAGTTCAACGGTGTCCTCATATTCCAATTCCAATCACCAGTTCAATAGTTATAAAAACCCGCTCATATGTTTACTGAATGTATGTGAACAAAATTCAGAAAATGATTCAGGGAACACCGGGCCTCAGAATCATGCATCGTCAATTTTTGTGGACATGTAAAATTCCCATGTACTTAAGAAAAAAAATCCACAGAATCTCCATGTCATTACAGAGGTAGCCCCAAATAATCATTAGGAAAGGCATCATCATACTGGCTAACCATAATAGGATACCTTGGACTCCTATCATCCACTACAATAAGGGAGATGCTATCAAAATGATGAGTGATAGGACACACCCTCCTCAGAGAGTGTATATCTTGTGCTACAAAGGTATCCTTCTCACCGGTGAAGAAAAACATGTCCCCATCCTCACCGACACATCGCACTTTTCCCCTAAAACAGTCGATCTGAGCATGGATTGACAATAACGAGTCCATACCCAAGATAATTTCATAAGGCCTCTATGATTCTAATAGAATATCTCAACTAAATATCCCACCTCATAGAGTAATCTCCCATTGTCTTCACTGTTGTGTAATCATATAACACACTCCCTTAAAAGTATCTAAATGTATGGATCGAACTTACATCTCCATCAGAATCTCGAAGATCCGAACGAGTGACGTGGAAATGAGAGACTAACTAGAACCTGTGTCTATAAATACAACAGATAGGGTGGAGTAGATACAAATCATACCTTGAATCATCACTAGAGTGTCGTGATCATAGGCATCTTCTTCCTGAAGTTGATCTCACCCATGTCCACCTTTTCTCTATGGTGAGGGTGGACCACTTGGGGGTGGTGGTGGTAGAACCTCAAATTGTCACCCAACACCTTCAACATGTCGAGATATTATGCCACTTATGTCTCCCTATGGACCTCTAGGCTCGAATATCTGCCTCATCCTTAATGGTCCCTAAACTGTTTGTTGATCATTAGTATGGAAGGTAGGGAAGTCATGAGTCATAAGACCCTTACCTCCACACGTGTAGCCCAATATGATCCTCTATTGACATCCTCTTTTTTGTGAGCTCCTCAATTCTGACCCTACATCACAGGGTCTCCCTCCAGAAGGTCTGGCCCATTTGGACCTCTACGTCTTCTTCCTGCTACCCGTTGAAAAATACTTGGTTTCCTATCATTTGGTGGTGGATCTCACTGTCTATGCCTAATATGCTTGTAATCTCTCCGCCAATAGTGCTCTCTCTGGCACTATAGCCTGCGTCGATATATGGAGAGATATCATCGATTCTCTAATATCCCATCAGAGACCTTGCTCAGAGGTTTGGGACCAAATGAAAGGGTCTCATATTATTACGGCGGAGTGGTGAGCGAGGTCAATTTAACTTTTAGAGTATAGGGCTATTATCAAGCTTCAATACTGTAAGTGTAAGACATCCTAAATACGCAGACACCATAGAGTCACTGGAACAAAATCCACCCGGAAGAGGACCTCGATGTCCATCCAGGAATGTGTCACCTCCTCGAGCATCTAGAGCATCAGGCTCCACTATCTCCATGTCATTCCCTGGATGATACTAGCATCTAGGATAAATATCTAGTTTGTTGGAGGCTTGACCAAACGAAAAACCTATTCCACAGCCTACTACCAGTGCTCAACTACCTACGGGTCTATCTTGCCTCGAAACATCATAGGCCTCTATCTCTAGAACTCATGAAAATGTGCTCAGTCGGCATGCACAATCTACTGCTAGGGCTGGTGGCATCTTCTTCCCTACTAGTAAGGGTACTGCGGGTCACCACCCAAAGGTGCTGTCAATGTAGGAGGTCCCTGAAACAATGCCTCATCTCTCTGTGGGCAGTCATCATGATCTATCACTAAAATCCTAGCTGGTTGTCTATATGGTGGCGTCCTGTAAAAAATAGGTTAATCACAGTCAATAACTTATACCTGGTGATCTAACTCAAATAGGTCAAAAGAAAAACAACATTTTCAAAAAACACACATATAGTGGTTTCCTGCTCTGGGACATGAATTAGAATTTAGAGTCATGTTCTATAGATATGTTGGCGGCCACATCAACCCTGGACTCCCCGAACTGAAACCCAAACACAGGACATGAAACACTATTACTCAATTGAAAAGAAAACATAATCTCTTAGTCCTTCTAGTAGAATCGAACTCTCTATGATACCACATTTTCCCGACCCATCCCTGGGGGCTCATGATGTGACTACCACAAGCCCGCCTACCATATTCCAAAGGTTGTTGACAAGCACTGGAAAGATATATCCCAAAAAAGGGAAGGCATTACCTCAAAACATGTACACACACAGACTAGGTAAACAATGAATATAGACCACATAGATTAACTATTGATAGTAAACGCATGTACTAAATGTAAAGGGTATAGTATATAAGCCCAAATAAAAATAATGTAATACGAAAGAAAAAAAACAGCTCCACAGTTTGTCCTCCAAGGATCCTACTTGAAGTTTAGGTACAACTCATCTCTAAGGCTCACCACACCAACTGGTAACCTCCATACACCATCTAGTCTAGGCTCCCAAGTCATGGTCAAAGGTACCTATCATTTGAAGTAGACACAATATTTTTTTGGCGAAGCCCGTGAAGGGGTGAGTATAATAATACTCAGTAGATACACTGAGACCCTGAAGGTCTCTTAGAATCCCACAATGGAGAAAGCAAAAAGCACGACCTAAATCACAACGTACAAGAAAAAAACAGCTCACACCAGGTATAAATTAAGTAAATATGTTAATATGGTTAGTCATAAATATAAATCATCTTATTATATAGAGAGGATCTATTTTTGACCCATATAGGATCGATAGATGCTGACCCACATAGGATCGCTAGGAATTGACGCACACAAGATCGTTGAGCACTGACCCACACAGTATCGATTGGCGTTGACCAACAAAAGATCAATGATTGATGACCCATAGAATATCGATAGGTGCTAACACATACTTTATTGATAGGCACTCACCCACACAGGATCATTATGTGATGACTGATACCGGATTGCTATTCATTCTTCCTGTCATAGCCATCCACTGGATTCCCGCACTTAGTAGGCTAAATTCTGGGAGGATCCTATCCTCATGCCATCGGTCGTACCTCAACCAAAATGAAGTCCCATGATGAATTAACCTAAAGAACGGATTTGTCTTAAAGTATTCAACAGAACAAACAAAATAACAATCAGATTCCCGATCTTTATGTTATAGGCATTTTAGTGTCGAGGGAATAATTCGATCCAACCCGACTGTACTAAAACATTCACCAAATCTCATGCGTAGTTTTCCAAAATGAATTGCCTCATCTGATGGGTTCCAGTGCTGTATAAGGTGCGTCAAACGGATGTTCGGTTTAGAAGATATGCCCCTTTTAAGTGAAACTATGCCTAAATGGGTTTGGGTCCGGTCCGACCCGACTCGGCCCACCAGGCCCTCCCAGAACAGGCAGGGCCCAGTCTTGCCCACTAGTCCGCAGGACAGGCCTGGTCCACATGGCTGGGAGAGGCCTTCCTGGCCACAGGAAAAACCAGGAAAATTGGGTAGACGCAACACGATAGTTGGGAGAGGGGGTCTGCTCCCCTGTTGAATGGACTGCGGTCTATTCAGTTCTTCAAACAGGAAGCGCCAATTGGGTGTCTCCCCCTCCAGTTGACTGGTTTAGTGGATCGTTCTTATGTGGGGCCTGTATACATGGTTCACCTCCATCACGACTAATGTGGTGGCTCCTCTTATGCAGAACACCGATTTAATCAATGTGGCCAGCATCAGCTAGCCATCAACTTTCATCCATGGTGCCATCGGGCGCGGCCACCTCCTCATGGGTGGAATGATCCAACCACCGCCTCCTATGGTTGTCGGTACTTCCATGCCAGTGGAGCTTCTGCGGGCCTCCAGGGAAGCTCTGGAGGTCTGTATTATTTTTTAAATGCACCTAAGAGCCTCCTAGGACACTATCATCACTATGTGACCCTCAATTTCGTCATGCTTCTATATTGGTCGGTCATCCACGAAGAACACAAACAATACTATGATTGTAAAAGGTTATGGGCCTTGTTCGGTTTGTTCCAGACCCTTAGCATTAGCGTTATAGCATGGGAGGATTTCAAAATCATAATGGGTAACTAAATCATAAAAACACTTAAACAAACCCCCTACCTAGAACTCATTTGAAGGAACAACAGATGGGGGAAGGAGAACTCGTGTTCGAAGGGTGTTTGTTGGCATTCACTGAATTTGAGATCGAACCACTAATGGTTTCGCAAAATTCAATATTCTTAGTTTAAGGAAGACATCACCATCACATTGTCAAGAGTTCTCCCATGGGTTCCTAAAACCCACCCTAACAAATAGATTATATAAAACAAAAAGTAGTTCAACTCTACACACAATTATGTGGTTCATTAATGAATAATTAATGAACCCATTAATCTCCGGACGGTGCAGTTAACCAACCAAGTATAACCTATCATTAAATGACCTTCATTGAAATGAAAGACAAATTATTCAATTCTATCACTGTGTCTAAATGGTTACAAAAAGAAATAAAATAATTCATGGAGTTATTTTTTTATGTCTAAAAAATAACTTTTTCATTCGACCAATTTCGGTCAAAGTTAATATCCTTCGAGGAGAATCCAAGCACTTTGAATTCAATAATGCCCCATGATTTTTAATTCGAGCACTGGTTCAAAACATTGAAATCGCTACTCACATGTTTACTGAACATACCTTAAAAAGATTCAAATTATGCTCTGAGATCTCTAGGTATCAGAATCACATTCTTTCAATTTTCATAGACTTGTAATAATCTCGTATTATTTAAAAATATATATGGAAATTTTAGGTCTTTAAATTTGATGTGATCATCTTACCATAAGTTTTTTCATCATTAAATCGAAATCTAATTTTTTAGGTGTAATTTTTATACTCATAGAAAATTATTTATGTATGAATGAATGTTTAAATACATAATCAATAAGATAAAAAGAGTTATATATTTCATGGTAATTGTGCCTTTCACAATGTAATTATTTCACCCCTCATCAAAAATATTAATTGAATGATATTTACCCTTTCTCTATCAACATAATAATTTTTTGGTGTCGATCATCATCATCAACCATTATGTTTTGGAATTGGATAGTATAATCACCATTATACTTACACTTGAATCACTGAAGTGTGTGTAGTGCATTCTGTGAATATTTTTTCTCTAATTTCAATATTATATATTTTATTCCATTAATTTAAAAAATCTCTTTCATGTTGATCATCCCATCCGCAATTAAAAAATATAATATCCATTTTAGAATTATTTTCTACCTGCTTCTTTACAATCATTTTCAAAAAGAATACCCATTGTTTCTTTCCATAGTTCTTATATTATCTTTTGAACTCCCTCTTCATTTTCTTTCAAAAACTATGATGTTGATACATTAATTCGACATCCATTTCCACCATGATAGCTCATAGAAAAATATATTAAAATCTTATAATTATTTTATGTGTTATACACTATATAGACTTTGTTTTAATCCATTGAAGAATATATATACTATAAATTTAGGTAGGATGAAAACACTAGAAGAACAACCATATGTATTTTAAAATATTCCTCATTATTAATACTAGATTCATTATAAATTTTATTCGACTCCATTAACTTTCTCCCTATTTTTATATAAAGATCATGAAGAAACTACTTATTGAAAAACCAGTTCATGAACTTTTCCAGATCAATGGTCATAATCTCATCATGTTTCCTAGAATTCCAGATAATAATCAACCATTGATCAACTTCCTGTTCCAAATGGAACTCATCCAATGTGAATTTTTTAATTTCAAAACATTATAAGACAAAAAATATCATCTTTTGTGGTATCAAAATATTGTTCACTTCTAGTGGGTTACGAACCCCACTAAATGAATGTTCACATTTCCTTATAAAGAAGGTAACTGATTTTTCCCTCTATTTCTCATTTAGAGGGTTTTCATGATTCATAGCTTGATAAAGATGTGTGAGCATAGAAATGCGGTTTTATTTTAAATATTGCATAACATTTTGATTCCTCGGAGAACAATAATTGAATTTTATATCACATTATTTTTTATGTGGTTCCCTTAGGATCATTCCATTGACTAAAACCATTATTAATAGTGTAAGAAATAATATTCGTATTTTGGAATAAAAAAATCTTGAAAAAAATCTTATATGGTGTATAAATTATGATTCATTGGTTAATATTTGAATCCTTAGGTTTATATGAGGTCATTCATATTAAAAATATATTTAAATCGTTCACGATGGATTGTAATGTGTTTGTGAATTTCCAAAGAATTTTCCCTATTTGTTTTAAACTAGGTGTATAGTAAGGACCATTTAGATTCACCTAATCTCGATAGATTATATATCAATTTGGGGTATCTGGGGTGATTACTCCTATGTATATCTCTTCATGAGTGAATTCCACTTATAGTATCCTGAAAAAGATAACAATTTCACTGAAACAAGCTACTGTATCATTTACCAATATTCTAGTATATTTTCTTATACATTGATTCATTCTTAAACTTATGCTTCGATATTTCATTTGGATTACATTAAGGTATTCTCATCCAAGTTTCCATAGTTTAACTAAACTTATATGTTGATACCAACTATAGTGTCCCCATATTAACATACATAAATAATATATAATTTATTTTGAAAAGTCTATACATTACATAAACACCTCTTGAAGGAAAATATAGTTTCACGTACATGGAAACTTTGACGAATAAACACTGGTCCATAGTTATTCTAGATCATCTCCCACTATGTTAATTACAAATAACACCCTTCTTTTAAATTTCATATAAAATAAAAATATTCCTAACAAAGTGAAAGGAACATAAGGACAGGTGAGATCAGATTCTCAGTATGGGTAAGCAAAAAAGTTTTATATGAAAAACCGGAACATAAGGGTTTTGGAATAAGATAATAACTTTTTAATACCATATCCTACATATAAAATATTCAATACATGAGTCATAGAAAATATATTAGTTGTTTATAATACATTAATCATTATATAATCAAATAACATGATACACGATACAATAAAATTTTTATAAGATAGGTAATTGTAGAATTCACATAATCATTGAAAATTATTCCTATATTAGAATGATATCATGGCCAAGGAAAATATATTTGAATGGGTTTACTCCAAAAAAATCTTTATAGTCAAGGATCACTCCCAATACCATCACGGTAGAAAATTTTCCCTACTGATGTGAGTTTTGTCTTTATTATAGTAATCTCTAACGCATGAAATATAACTCATTACCCAATTCATTAAAGGGAGATATTGATCTCACACATCACATAATGAAATCCATATTTATGTTAACCACATGACCATAAACGTTGAGCATATCATAACCCTTGAAATAAAATGGGTATCAGAATAATTTCATTAAATCGAAACCAACTGAAAATAGGTAGGTTTCAAAATCATTAAATCAAAGAGTAACTCATTAAAATATGAATATCTTATAAACATAATTCCATCGAAACATAAACCATTCAATGAAAGAATATGTATGTTATCATTTGATCATGCTCCCACTAAAGCATATGAAACACCAAAGTATATCACCATAGATGGAAAATATTTTTGATACAATGCACGTGCCATTTTTTATAGAACCTATAATTTCATTAAAAATCTATTTTTAAGAATTAAAAATGTTTCATGCAATTTTATTTTAAAATAACATCAAAAAAATGAAATGGAATATTATAAATATAATTTAATTCATTTTTATAGAAAAATATTATTTTCATATTATTAAATATTTGGAAAACATAAATAACATTTTCAAGAATTTTATTTTGAAAATAACATTTTAATCATTTAAAGGATGATTCAATGGAATTATTTTTCATGGCACTAGAAATTTTTTTATGTTGTACATGTTTAAATAGAGATTCCATTCAAATATTAATCATAAAACTAATGTGAATTGTCTAGAAAATTTTATAATGATTCTATCAAAAAAATTATAATGTAAAAAATAGGTAAACATTTCTTTTAAAGATAATAATAGTTTAAGAAAAAAAATTGATGAAATTTTTAGATACCATGGATTTAAAAAAAAATTTTGAACAAAGATAGATGTAATGTTATATTTTCATAAAAAATATTTTATTTATTACATTATGTTCCAAATATTGGTAAAATTGTACCATTACATGAGTATATCATGAATAAACATATTATAATAAAAATAATAAAAAATAATGAGAGGTTGATATGTATATTTAATTATTGGAGTCTAAAACATAAAGATTCTAGATAAATGATTCAATTATAACCTAAAATAATTACCACATTAAAAACATTGATTCAGAATATGCATGATGTAATAATAAAAAAATGGAACATAAAAACATCATAAGGATGAATAAATTCATGATATTTATTGTCAAATATCACTATATAAACCTCATAAAAATTATAGTTTCATCAAATAATGTACATCTCAAAGAAAGAAAATTGAGACAAAAACCATACATTACGTCTTGACATAAGTTGTACATGCTAGGCCTCATCTATAAGAAATATTTTAAAACAATATTCATATATATATATATAATACCATATATAATTTAATTATGACTATTTATTACCCATTTATAATCTATTTCATGTTATATTCAGGTTTCTATTAATAACTGCTTTGTTTTTCATATATGTTTTGACTTTTTATTCTTGTTCCTATTATATTGGTTCATATTTAATCATCTAAATAATTTAGATAATGAGGTAAATATAATATATATTCAGTATATAATTATTTATATTAATTAATTAAATTTAGTTGTAGAAAATGAAATAAACTTTTCAAGGAGATGGTAGGTCGTATATATACATGAATGTTATTTTTTATTTTCATTATGGGTTGAAAGAAAGAAAATAAAATAAAATAAATATTCATTCAGATGTAATTATAATGTTACAAATATTATTTATATGTATAAAACACATTTTTAATGAATTTCTCATAAAGAATTAAGGAATCACATTGCTTCATAAGGTCGTCATCCGCCATACACAAGAAATAGGTAATCCTATTCCTGCAACATGTAAAGCATGACGTTATAAATGATATAACAATTATAGAATCATTATAAGATAATTAATATCATATATATAACATGTAGACAATATATCAGTCATCATGATGTTCTTTGAGATGTGGTAATGGAAAACAAATAACATCAGTTTGCGAGGTAGTCATCTGCCATACGACCGAACGATGATTTCATAATCCATTCAATGGAAGTGTGTGCGGTTTTAAGTTTTTAACCATATCATAAAACATATAATTATATATAAAATAATATTTTTATTATATAATAGTGGTATAATAATCATTTAATGTGGTAGAATAAGATATAAAATAAAATTTCCCATTGATGAATTTTTCTATTCATCAGGTATCCTCCTAACATTTTCACCAAAATCCATCCTTGTTTAGTTTTGTGTACAAAATAATGATTCTATAATGAGGGTAGTGATTATGGAAAGAGATATAGTCAATTATTGTCTGAACCAAGGGTATTTTATGCTTTAAAAAATAGTTGAGAGTCAGTGACCTTTTATAAGTGACATGACTGGGAAACATGTTAATTTTTGGAAAAAGAGAATTCCACCAATGTTTATCATATGTAAAAAGGGTAAAAATTAGGAAATTATTGATCATTTAATTAATAATGGAATAAATATATCCATAAAATTTTTTGTACATGTTCATTGGAAATTTTTAACCTTATTTTATTTTTTTACCCCTCGGAAAACAAATTTTTTCCTTATAACACTAATTTGTTTTTACTGCATTCACCATTAATTTTGGTCAATAATTTTATTATAATTATTATAAATTATAAATTATACAGATTATAAATATAGAATCCATTTCTTCAAATTCCATTCAAATAATTTTCAAAAAATAATAATTACATATAAATCCTGCATATGTGATGAGAAAGAATGGTTTTCTCTTGAAAATGATCACAATGTTTAAAAAAATTTATATCCAATTTCATTATGAAATTGATTCCAATGAATGATATTGAATTAATAGATTTATTATTTATCTAATTTAACATTAAAAATCATTTGATATATATATATATATATATATATAAATTAATTAAATTAAGTGACAACTTTCAGTTAATTTTTTTTAACTCTTCATCAAAAAATTAAATATTTTAGAAATAATAAATCAAAATAACCCTAAGATAAATTTAAAATTATAAATTTCAATAATATAGTTTTTTAAGTGAATTAGTTTTATGGAACGATATAATATAATATTTAATTTTTTTTACAAAAAGTCATAAAAGGCTATTTTTTAGAAAATAATATTTTCAAAATGTATAAAGGCTTTACCAAATTATTATCAATGTGATTTATATATAAAATCACATTATAAATAAAATTTTAATTGTAGTCATTATTATTCATATTTTCATTTTAAATTTCTATGTTATAATAGTTAAGTTTTAATAACAGTGATAATAAGTCATTTTTGTAACTTTATGTTACGTACAATGAAAGTTAAGACATATATGTGTATCAAAGATATAATTTTTTATTATTATAACACAAGATAAAAAATAAATTTAATTTATTTTGATAAAAATTCCGCAAAACTCAGGGTGTTATAATGGAGTACCCGAGTAGTGTATTCGAAGGCTATGAAAAAAAATTATCATTATATCATGGATTGAAATAGATATCTTTAGTAAGTACCTATTTAAAAATATTTGAATGATTTTTTTATTGATTCAAGGAACATATTTGACCAAATAATTTTTCATAACCAATATTATGTTACTATTGTAATTTCTACTAACATTAAGAAAAAAGAGTTTAAAAACTTTAAAAAAATATACGAGGGATTCATGAGAAACCATACATAACATTGAAAGACTAAATATGTACATTCCAATAAATATACATTGATTTATACTTCGAACAACATAATATATAATGAATTAACATGAATACATTTAGATCCATTATTGAAAACCCCTAAATGATTTGAAGAAACTAAATTTTTCCCTAGAAGTGATATTATAAACAAAAGATAAGGGAAAAATCTAAAAAATATATATCAATCTAATTTTGGAAAAAAATAAATTACATATAAATTTGAGGATGGAAATCTATTCTGTCCAGTAATAAGCATTTTCCAAGTCATTCTTAATCATCACATTGTATCCTAAAACATTCTTATCGGGATCATAAATTATTCACTTGGAAAAGAAAAATAGAACCATGAATACCTATTCCTTTATGAAAAATATGTTATTCCTCTAATATAAGGAGTATGAGGTGAATAATCAGTCTATGATTACATATGATGACAAAAACATTATATGAGCATTTTTCCATGCTTATGAGAAGAAACATTTCAATATAATTTCATTTTTTATATTAGGTATGTGAGTCCAAACACTAACTATAGTAATACTAGGTAAATTACCACAATTGAAATATTTTTAGACTATACCCACACCATATAATATAATAATTTCCCCTTATTATGTGTAAAAAAAACATGGGAACCCATCTAGACCTTCGGTACTCACTAAGTAAAAACCCTTAGAGGATAATAAAATTTCCTCCTCATTTTCAATAGTCTCAAATATTAGGTTATAAAACTAATTAATAAAAGAATAAATGTTATTAATTTTGTGATTATTCACTCCCCATACCCAAGTGGAATCCCCTTTTAGTTTCATGTGTAGTTGATATATATTTTGATAAATAATCCACTTCGAATGGCCTTTTAATTATAACATAACATGAATTTGATCCACACTCAAGTAGAATATTATGAATTACATTAAATATCTTCTCATTAATATTGGTATGAAAATATGTATTATTTTAATCAACTTCCATGAACCTCTTGACTCTTGATATTACCCTTGTATTTATTTCTTGGGTAGAATTTTATTTCTAAAAAATCATATTTTTAATAGAAGGAAAACTGAAAAATTATCATAGTAGGATTATAGTTGAATATCCAATAAGTTATTATCTTCCTTTATATAATTGATAATAGATTCTAGATAGGGAGGCATGTTTCTAAAATATTGGATATTATCCATTAGTCTTATAATGTTTTTTTAAGTGAAACCCAAAAAATTAAAAACATAAAATATTCCTAAGAAAATTCAATCATCTTTTAGAACCCTTTATTATTTCCCTATAATCTATTAAAGAAGAATTATATTTTTTCCACATAATAGTCTTATTTATTTTGAATAATATGCGGACTGATCCAAAATGGACATGGAAAGATGAGTAATAGAATATTTTTAGATTCCCTAAATTGCCTAATAATTTACAATGAATCAATATAGCATGAAAAAAATTCTTCTATTATCTAATATATTTTTCTACCATGTCAATCCATCTCTCCAAAAACCTAAATATGAAATATGGATTCTAGAAATAATGGATTAAATATCCTATATTACATTGTTTGGACAATGTCTCATAACATTCTTTGACTTAGATTACATTTAACATACAAAATAGTCATGAAAATAAAAAATATTCTCATAATTACATTAATAGAAATGTGTTAAAGGGATGTACCCACAAAATAAATCTGCATATGAGTATCCAAAAAGATCCAAATGTACGTGTTAATAGGGATCCTATGAATAATTCTATTTGAGGAAAAAATGAAATTAAAATCCTTGATATTTTCAATTTAAATTTTTCCCGAATTGTTATGTGGGAAATGTTCTTATATTAAACGGTTTTGAGAGGGATCCCCTTTGATCATGGGAGACTAGAATGCTATCATTCGAAATTATGAACATGACCATATAGAGTGTGATAGTTATGTTAAATAATTATAACTTACATGAATGAAAATTCAGTTTTCAGAACATATCCTTGGATTTTGATGTGGTTAGGATGTTTCGTTGAGGATGATTACACATACACTTATTGGAGGACCCTTGACCAATGTTAGAAAATTTCAATGAATCTTTTAGATATTATAGGTCCTTATAGGATTTTTGATTTTGATTATTGGTTTCTAGGGTATAACAAGATCCTATGAATTTTGTTGAGGTAGGAGAAACCATACTGAGGTATTATTTCACTTTATAATTGAGAGGAAGAGGGATAGGAGATGTTGAAATGATAACCATAATATCTATTTTAACATCATATGAGTGGGGGAAAATAGATTCCAAAGAAATTTTAAATAATATGTAATTTCAACTAGAGTATCTATAATAATAATTGATAAGGATTATCTTAACATTGTAGTATCAACAAGAAGAACCTTCTGATATGGGGAGACAAAACCATCAAATCATGAATGTGGTATAGATGGATTTTAAGGGAGATAGATATCATATGAAGGAATATAAATAAAACTACATATGGGGAAATGAGACTACTCCAAGAAAGGGTATGGATCACTAGGATCCAAAAAATAATAGGTAGTCTTAGAGGGGATGCTAATGGAAGAACATCATAGATGTGATGAAGAGATAAAATTCCTAAAGCTGTAAATAAAATCCATTTGGGATTTCAAATATTATACATGCATGTAGAATATGGATATGAAATATTTATATATTAGTTTATGGAATTATCTACTCAATTAAAATATATTTATAGTATAGGGGAAATCAGTTATACTTTAATAAATATATTTTCTTCCAAAGTGTCTTCTAATGAAATACATTTTTTTCTGCATGAAAAATCATTCAAAGGACTGCCCTATGTTTCTTAGGATTGGTCAATTGCAGCAGGGTTTGGAATATCCTAGAAGATGAACCAAATATGCATTAAATGTGGATTCATTCCTCATTTATTGGTCAAGGACAATCATAAGAGGTAGAATATCCTTCATTCATAGTGATGATCTTCTATAGACCCGAATTTGATAATGTCAAAATTTGAAAAATGATTGATACCAAAGGGTAGTTTTTTGAAGGAATAAATACATGTTGGGTAAGATATATTATAGAAGTCAACAAAATGGGCTAACAATAATTTAGAAGGTTAATATGATGAAATTTATTTATCATGGTCTATTAATGGATCTTGGAAGCCAATGTGACATCCCCCTCATTTGATGACATAACACATACTTAAATCTACTAAATCATGAGCATTAACAACCCTTTAGATTAGAGGGATAAAGATGGAAGAAGTCCCCAGTGAGTTATTTTGTTTCATGAAGTATCAATTTTAAATTATTTAATAAGGTAATTTTAGGAAAATAGATCTTCTATCTAGTACTCCATGACTTTGGCACCACCAAATTGAAACAAATCCTCTACAACACCCAAAATAATGTTTTTTTTTCAAAATGAAATAGTTGTAAATTATTTCTCTACAAAATGATCTCCTAGAAATAAGGAGTGAAAATAAATATTTTAGGTAGATACCCAAACCAATGATATGATCTTCAATATCTGAATATTATAAATATATGGAGGCAAATACCATACGTTCAATATGGGTATAGTAGAATCAATTTTAATGAGTTTAATATCAAGGTAATCTACATATCCTTAAAATATAATGATTATTTCATCTATAGGGCATTATGATTCAACTTCCAAGAACTATATTGCTTATAGTCACACAAAAAAATCAATGAGATATTTAGCTAATTAATTTAGTTATTCATTCTATAATCTAAAATTACTAAAAAATTATCAAAGACACCCGTTAAACTCTAAACCCCATGTGTTATGTTTTTAATTATAGTTTTCATTAAATAATTACTTGTACTCTAGTAATCATCAAAAGATACCATAAAAGATACATAAACCCAAAAAAATATCGATGTGTTACGATATATGGAAAAGAAAACAAGAAGCAACAAAAAATTCATCCTACATCTAAATAATAAATTCATAAATGATCATGGAACATAACTTTAATGAAAATGATAATGGAATATATATCTTAAAATCTCTTGATTAGTTATAATATCTTCCTCGACACCACTATGCACATCACCATCCATCCTGAAATTTCATGTGACATACACTTCAACAAACCTAGACATCCACATATATTTACATACAAATGTAAATACATAACATGGTAAAAAAATAACAAATTTAAAGGATTCACACCGTGATTATTTACAAAAAGAATCAAGAAAAATAGTTATCAGGCCACCAGATCCCTAAATCCAAGGCATAAAACATCTACAAGAAAATAGGTTCACTTGACCAAACAAAATTACTTTTAAAGACAACTGATTTTTTACCATATTGAATTATATAATTCATTTTATTGGTTACTACCATAGGAAACATAAGATTTATCTTCTAATAGATAATAAATTATTTCATAAACATCATATAAGAAAAAAAATAAGTTTAAAACAATTATAAAGTGGAATGATAACCCCTAAATGTTATTATTTATTATTTATTAATAAAAAATTACTATCCTAGAATCTATTATCCATTTAAAATCATTTTTTACATGCTAAAATATCTAATAAAAAAACATAGAACATTTTCTGTTAAATGAATAGAAAAACATTCAATACGAAATATACGCATGTGATTACTAAAATCGAAAACCAATCCATTCTTTAATTATATTTTAATCGTTATTAAGATTATTTATATAATTAACCAATGATATAAATATTTATAACCACACGGTTAATCAAAAAAAATATACAAAATTAATCCCCTAACAACAATAAATAATGCACACATGATTTACTACAAAAAAAGAGAAGCAAAATGCCGACATAGAAACAACACAATATGAATGAAAAAACAATAATAGAAGGGATACATTTATCCACGTAAATATTCTAGAACGTCCAAAATCAAAATAAGGAAAATATAAATTATCAATGAATATATGATAATTTGAATAATTAAATGTAAAATTATCCCATGATTATATTATTTACATTTAACCATTAATTCAGAATTAATAGATATTTATATTAATTAATAAAGAAGATAAATTAAATGTCTCGTGACAATAAATACTGTAGGGATATAATATATCTTTTTGGGAACATATTTTAAACATGCTTATATAAATTATTAATACCATATTTGTAGTAGAAAATAAATTATTGACATTTTTTCAATCCTAGGGAAATATGCAAGTTCAAAATTTTATTAAAGTCTTGAACAGAATGTAACAACAACCTATATCCAAAAATAAACCAACTAAACCAATATACCACATGAATAACCCAGTAGATCACACCAAATGATAGCATGAACAACCAACTAACCAAACATACTGACAACATGAACAAAACAATTGACCATATGAATTAACCACTTCATGGCCTAATGATTCCAAATTACCATTCCAATAGAATTCACGAAAAACATAGTGAAATAATCAGAAAACCAAATTAAAATAAGATGGGAATTTTGGTTACACAGTAAATAAATTTAATGTGAAAATTAATATGCGATTTCTCATGGTTATTCATGTGACTTTTACAAAAAAAATTGAAAAAAATGATGAATGTCTATAGTAACCATTTAGACTCCTCCATGCCATTAAAAACACAAAGTAATATGTTTTTTAGAATACGGTTCCGTATAGATTTACCTTTATATATATTCATTCTTCTTAAGATATTGAAATGGTTTTATAGAAGAAGAATTAAAGGATGTGTTTTAAAAAATATAGAGGATATACTTACATATGATAAATTTCATGAATATGATTTGAAAAATGAATGTATTTTGTATCTAGATGTTATCAATGACTATGTTGGTGAAAATTATCTCATGCATAAAATTTTTCTATTTTAATAATTATAATGTACATAGTTATATTAATTATTTTCACTTTTAAATTAATGATTTCTAGTTTAATATTAATTAGTTTTGTTTTGATATTGGTTAATTATTATTTTTAATAATAAGATGAATATTTAATATATATATATATATAATTATAATAATAATAGTTTTTATGAAAATATAATTTTTTCTGTATTAATATAAATAATATCTTGTAGAAAAATTAAAAAAATACCTTTAAAAAAATATTTAATAAATATTTTTTATATTTTATTTAGGATTATTCATAAAAAATTTATTAAAAATGTACCAATGACTATTTTGTGATTTAATAACATAAATTTAAATAATAATAATAATAACAATTTTTCTATGAATAAGTTATAGAATACATAATTTTATTTTTTTATCAAACAAATAATTTTAATAAGAAGATTATCCTATAAATTACATATGTTGAAGTAAAATGTATATACCTAAAAAATAAATACATTAAGAGATTGGAATAAAAATATAAAAATTATTACATGTAATTTCTAAAAATTAAATGACAAATTACATTATGATTTTTTTAAATAATTATAAAAAAAGAAATTAGAGATTATATAAAATTATATAACATAAAATATTATTGTTATTATTTTGATAAGAATATATTAATAGGATTTCTATTTAGGTGGAAAATTAAGAATTATTAAAATTATATATGAGTATAAATATAATAATGAAACAATAATAATATATATTAATTATTTAATTAATAAATAATAAAATATTAAAGTAAAAACATAAAAATGGGTGGTTAATACATTACCTATGAAGCCCCCCCCCCCCCCATTATCTAATTCCTCCATGCGGCTCTGATGAAACCCTTACCCATGTAACCGTAATGACATTGGGTAACCTCTTACATCTCGTTGAAGTTCAGCCAGCCGAGTGTGTTCCATTTGATAGAGAATCTGTTTTACATGTTTTCTATTTGGACTCTGAATATCGGGCCATTTTGGATGGTATTACATAAAAATATATAGACCACAATCTACTATATTCATAAAATCTTTCGAGTACTCTTTGTTCGGTAAATGATGTGATCACACCCAGCTAAACAAATCTATGAGTATTGTTTATCATTGAGATGCATTTAATAGTACACTATATAAAAATGGTTGACTAGGTTTTATATTTTATGGATAATAATAGTAAAATTTTCAGTTTTTTGTTTCACATTATATGGCCACCACTAAGAATAGATTACTATTTTATGACACAATAGAATATTTCTTCCCAAATTATTAAGATTATAGTTCACAATGGATTTTTAAATGTGTATTCTGGTAAATTATTATATGTTGAGTTTATATATATGTGTGTGTATTTTTTTGTGTGTATGTATAACCCTTTGGAATAAATAAAGGATTGGGATGAGGGTGTTTTATTCTAAATCTATATACAATATGTTAGGGATCCATTCCAAGTTGTTTATTTCATGTTAAGAGGTAGTAGTCTTAAAACCCCACTTTGGTGAAATCACCTGCATGTAATGGATCCATTTTTTTTGTTTTTGTATTTTTATTTATTTCATTGAAGGTAATTAATCATCAATCCAAATAATGTGTGATATAATTTCATTAAAAAAAATCACTGAAATAGTTTTGACATTTTTATGGATATTGACAATATTCTATAGAAAATTATTAATATTTATCTCCTAGGTATTTAAATAATTTCAAATTTAATTTATATGATGGAAACTAAAAAATATGTTACAACTATGCTTATATATTTTATTTTTTCTTTGAATTTTAAAATATTATACACAAAAAATTGTCTAAAGGTGTTTTAATAGTTATTTTAAATATTTTTATGGAAAGGAAACTATTTTTGTAGTATTTTTTCTTTTAAAACTATTTTATTCATGATGTTTTACTTCAAAAAAATTTTATGTGTGAGAAATGTTATTAAAACAATTCAATTGTTCCCTACATTGTAGATCTTATAAGTCAATATGATTTATATTAGGTACTAATACTTATTTTATGCTTGATTAAATAATTTTAAAATCATATATTCATTATAGTATTATAATTTTATTAAAACTGAACTTATATAATATAAGATTTTTATGAATTCCTGTTTTTTTAAAAGAAATTATTTATTTCATCATCATTTTATTAATAATGGGATGTAGATGATGGCAGGTGGATTATAGTCATGTTCTTCCATAACATTTCATGAAAGTATTACCATAAATATATAAATTCCATTTTTTTAGACTCCTTTTCCATGAAATTATTTTGAATAAATAAATAAACTCAATATGAATCCAATAAATACTTGTGAAGTTATAAGATTATAAAAAATATTATTTTTAAAATAATTTTGTATATGTGTATGAGTGTGTGTATATAGATCATTGAAACATAAAAATAACATCATCTTATGTACATAATGAAATAATTTTATAATTCATAGTGAAGCCTTATTAGGCATCTAAAAGTGCAAGCCAGGATATTAAAATTTTAAAATTAATGGCCCAGTTAAAAAATTTAATGTTAATCTATTTTATATATAAATATTTCACTTTATATGAAAACATTTTTAAAACATGTATATATATAACTACCAACATGATATTTTAATAGAAATAATTTTTTTAAGTGAATAAATTAGAAACATGTATATAAATTTGAGTATATATGTATTTATGAAATACTATCTTTTTCCTAATATTTGAATAGGTTTGTATATAAATTTATTTGTCATTTTTATGTGAATTTATTTTTGATATCTATGAACATGTGTATGAACAAGAAATTATGTACTATTCTAATATCTATATATACAAAATTTAAACCTATATTTATATATAATCTTTTATAGAAAACTATTATATACATAAAAATATATACATGAAGGTATAATAACATAGTTATTTTAATGAAAAACTACATTTATAATGATACATGTATTATCTCAAATGTTATTATTATGAAATATTTTTCAAATTTCATTTTTTAAAGAATCTCCATTGTCAATATGATGAGAAATATAAGTTATAATTTTTTTTATTTCCATTGTGTCACACATGGAAATCATGTTAATGAATTTGGGTTTTTTTGACTGAAACAAAATACCTTAGGGGAATTTTTACTAATCATGTGATGGGTTCACCTAGATTGCACTCCAATGCATTGGGTAATGTTTTAATAATAGGAGATGTCATGTATAATGATCGATAGGTGTATCCTAAGAATATTATGGGATTAGGGAGTGAACAATATCCAGCATGGGACTAATTCCACAATGTTATGTTGTCTCAGGAGTGAACCAAGAATCCTTCCTTCGATCTCTGGTGATTTTAAAAATTAATTTTGAATGATTATAACTTTTCTAGTGATATTAATACTATTTTATTAATGAATGAATTTTATTTCCAATGTCATTTATATATTGAAATATTTTTATCTCAAATGTTTATTTTGAAAAGAACTCATGATTTTATAAGGCTTCATTATCCAACAATATAATTTTTTTTACTTTTTATATATTATATTGTGAAAACTTATTTTGTTTCCTAACATTTTGGAAAACCCTTAATGATAGTTTATATCGCTCACACTATGATTTAAAATCCTTTTTTCATAGGGAATAATGATGCATAAATGTGAGATAATGGTTGAGGTCTCTCTCAAGTGTTTAAAACATGTAATGAATATTTATTGTTTTGGACTTTTCTTTTGTAGGTTTGGTAATAATAATTTCTCTGATATATCCAGACTCTCTAAACCTATAAAACATTTAGATAACAATATTTTAATAATAATATATATATATGAATAAAATTAAAAAGACAGAGTTTTGGGTTTTCATAGTTGGTATCTGAGAAAATGAAGGAATCTGATCATTGGGAACACTCGCATGTGAGCTTTGGATGAAGCACATATCTCTTCCCAACGAATTACTTAGGAATGGTCTTCTAATTCAGATGTTGGTGTGTCCCGTGAAGGAGGAGTTGCAACCCACATTATTATTTGATAGGTATCATATGTAGTCTATCAAAAAAAATTTCATACCATTATAGTTGGTATTAGTGTTAAAAATTTTATTAATTTATAGGCCATGATATGGAGAAAACATTTTAATCATTAAAGGCTTTACATTAATGTTTTAGGGTTTTAGGTTAAGGGATGATTTTGCGCTCCATGTGTTCGTAATTCTAAAAAGCTATATTAATAATTTCTATAATTGTGTTGATATATTTTTGATGATATAACTTTTTTAAGGGGGTAGACTATAACGTCATGGGTTTTAGTAAATATTTTCACTTTAAAATTAATTTTGTTGACTGTAATATTATTTATCTTCTCTTTTTGAATATAAAATTATTGTTTTAATAATATGAATTTTGTGATATATATGTATACCAACTCTTTATAAGATAATATCGTTTTGTGTCTATAAATATAAATAATGTATCGTATAAAACATTTAATTTATTATAATATTTCTTGAACCTACTAGTAAATATATCTGTTTTACATTTTATTAAGGATTATTTAATAAATATTTATTTAAAATTAAAATACATTTAATTTGTTTCAAATAAAAATAAATCTAATATTAATAAAAATAATAACAGATATACATACGAGTTATGGAATATATAATTTTATTCTATATCTAAAATATAATAACAATTATAATACTATCATATAAATTACTTTTACAACAGTAGAAAAAATATACTTAAAATATAAGCATATTAGGTTGTTTACTAAAAAACAATAAAATATATTATGTGTATTTTCTGAAAATTAAATGAAATGTTATATTATGAATTTCTATTTTCTTAATACACATAATAAAATATATTGGATAGAATATTTAAATATATAACATATAATATTATTAATATTATTTTGTTTATATGAAAATAATAATAATATGAATACTTTTTATGTGTACAACTAATAATTAGTATAATTTTATATGTGTGTAACAATAATAATTTATACATAATACTATATAAAAATGAATTAATAAATTTAAGATAAAATAACAAATTAAAATCATCAAAAGGGAGGATAGCGTATTGCCTAAGCCGAACAACCCCATCCTCGATTGTCTTCTTCCACCTGAAAATACAGTTGAATCCTTGGACGAGCCACCATAATAACACCAAGGAACCGGTCGAATCCCGAAAAATATCGGTGATCTACGTGAGGATCATCAGATGGATAATCTTGTGAATTTTTCTTCTAGGACTCTGAATATCTCTCCATTTTGGATGTTATTATGCAAAAAAATTAAACAACTAATTTTTATCTTTATCACATCTACCCACTACAGAACATCTAGTATTCCTTGGATAATTCCCACAACCAATATGTGATCATGCCCTACCAATGAAATTGATGAGTACTATATACCACAGTAATTATTATAATAATAGTGTATCTGAAAATGGTATATTTTGTTTTATATTTTACAAATTATTAATCTAAAATTTTTGTGTTAATGTTTTACATTTCATGACCATCACTCATAATAGATTAATATTTTTGGATAAATTAAACATTCTATGTCATAATTATATTTAGTATGGTTCAAACATCATTTTTAAGTGTTTCTGAGTGATTATTGGGATTATGGGAGTATATATATGTGTGTGTGTGTGTGTGTGTAACACTAGGGTGTAAAAAATAAGTCGGTTCAACAGAGTTTTATTCAGAATATATTTTTAGTTGGCTAGGTTCCTTATCAGGTAGTTTATTCTCTGTTAATAGGTAGTGGTCTTGAAAACTCACACTGTGGAAATAATTTTAATATAAGAGAGCCATATGATTTATTTTTTATGTTTTAATGTATTTATTTAATGGTAAGTAATTTTAAAAACCATTTATGCTTCATGAAATTTATTTTTGAAAACTAACTTAAAAATTATCTTCATTTTGAACACAATATATCAATCTACCTTAATCAGTTTATAATATTTATCTCTTGAATGTTTAAATAATTTGTAACTTTTTTTCATTAAAAAAATTGAAATTATGTTTCAATAATTTATATATGTCTGATATTCTTTCAGAATTTTCACTAATTATATGAAAAACTTCTTTTCAAAAATCAAAAATGTTTAATGGTGTTTTTAATTATTTTTATGTCATGGAATATATTTTTCAAGAAATTATTTATTTTTAATATTTCTGTACCGAGTTTTTTAAACTTCAAAACTATTTTTTATATGTGGGTCATTTTTTTAAAATAAATTTAAGTGGTTCCCAAATTTTGGATCTTGTATGTTATTATATTTTAAATTTAGTACTAATAATTTTTTTTTTTAAATTATTTCAAAAAAAATTTGTGATGATATAAATAAAATATTATTAAAACTATTCTTAAATAATTTATGTGGGTTGTGAATTTTAGATTTCATATGAGAAATTATTTGGTTCATCTACATTTTATTTATATTTGAATTTATATCAAAGAAATGAGAATATTTTTATGTCCCTCCTTATAATTTTATGTCATTATTACCATAAATATTTATATTTAATTAGATTATTATAATTATTATTCAAAAAAATATTTTTAATAATTAAAGAACCTTAGGTGGACTCAAAAATAATTTATATATTCAAAAGTATTATTTTATTAATAATTTATTAATTATATAGGTTTGTGTGTGTGTGTATATATAATTCCAACATGACAATCACATATTCCCTTGGATTTATCATTTTATAATTATTTTTTCCATGTTTATAGAACCTTAATTAGGCCTCTAAAAGTCGAGGAGAAGTTATCATGTTTTCACAATTAATGTTTGAGTTAAAAACTTTTTAATTATCAAAATATTTTATATATAAATATATAAATTTATTAATATCTAATATCATATGAATTTTTTTTTTAAAAATGTATAAATATAACTACATACATTCTATTTTATGATAAAATTCATTTTTAATTAACATCATTTGAAACATGGGTATAAGTTTGAGTATATATGTATTGATAAAAAATTATTCTTAATATTTATATTGGTTTTTAAAAAAAATTCATGTGTCATTATTATATAAATGTCTTTTGGATATATATACACATGTGTATGAACTTGAAATTAGGTTTTATTCTAATATCTACAAATATATATACAATTGTATAAATATATAAATACATATTACATTCTCTAAATTTTTTATATACATATATATATGAACATGAAGATATAATTACATATTTTTCATAATACTAATCTAATTTTATTATTGAACCCGTATATCAAGAAATTTATTTTTAGGAAAGAGTTTTCATTGCTCATTTTTAAAGATTCCATAGTCATTATGATGAAAAATATAAGTTATAATATTTTTAAATCCAAAGATTTTAACATGGATTTTTTGTGAATTAAGGATTCGGATTGGGTATGAAACCAAAACCTATATTGGAATGTCATCCAATCATGTGATGGGTACACCCAAATATCTATCAAATGTAGTAGTTTATGTTTTAATCTCATGTGATTCCATGTATAGTGTGAGGGTGGTGTATCCAATAGCATTATGGGATTTGGAATTGAACCTAATCCATCATGGGGCTAGTTCGAAAATGTTTTGTTGTCTTAGGAGTGAATCGAGAATCCATAGTATGATCCAAGGTGTATTTAGGAATTAATTATGAATGATTATAAGTTTTCCATTGAAATTAATATTATTTTATGAATGAATATAGTGGATTTTAAATGTTATATATATATATTGAAATAAATTTAGCTAAAATATTTATTTTAAAAAGAACTCATTATTTATTAACCTATCATTGTAGATCTATTTAACATGGTTTACTTTTTATAAATATTCAATTACAAAACCCATTTTGGATTTCTTAAGTTTTTAAAACCACTTTCTTGGCTTTTTGTCACTCTCTATATGATTTCCAAAACACTTTCTATATGTAATAAGGATGAATAAAAGTGAGATAGTTGTTTAGGTCCCTCAAATTTTTTTAACCCACATAAATCATATTAATAGTTTAGGTATTTTATTTTATAGGATGTGTAATCAGAATTTATCAAAGGTTTCAGAACTCCCTAAACGTCTATACCATTATAATCTCAGGATATGATATAAATTAATAGTTATTTAGATTAAAAAAATATATGTTTTTGGGTCTTCATTTATGGTATCATAGAAAAGGAAGGAATTTGATCCTTGGGATTTCTTACATGTGAGATTTTGATGAAACTTGTATCCCTTCTAAAGGGATTTGGGAGTAAAGGGATTCCCCTAGGGATAATGATGTGTCCCACCTGAGAGGTGTATCCTCTCATAAAGTGACTTTATAGGTATCAATTATAGTCCATCATAAATAATTATAGACCATTATTAAAATTACTGAGATATATTATAAAAGATAAATTCAAAATTTATGATAGATGATGATAACCAGATCATTCAGAGAAACAAACAACATAGGGGGTTTGAGAAACAAATATGGTGATAGTCAAATGATTTCATTAATTATTAAAATTTCTGAAAAAATCTTCACCGCTTAAAATTGATAATATATTAATGTTTTTAAACAATTATTATAGTTTAAAAACCCGTTTTTATAGGATACAATAATAATTTTTTGAACCATGGGAACACATGATTTGGGTATAGATCTCTTCCAATAGTTTCCATGAAATGTTTGTTATTAATCGCCTTGATTTCAATTTTTTATTGTTTTTTTAAAACTGTGGTTATACATGTTATATCAATAGTCATATAATCCCTTTTATAGCCTTCTTTTTCCAAATAATCCATCAAGACCTCTCATATTAGACTAAACCCAGCACACAACCCAAACACCTACAACCACAACTCTAAAAATTGAACTAATATATACAAATTATGATATATATTAATGAGTTGAACCACTCACACTACAGAGTTAATATAAAATTTATACTTTTTATTTTCCGTTTGATCAGTTCATATTTGAAAAAACACACTATATACCATATATGAAATCATGTTCAGTCCTCAAACATGTTGCTTCCAAAATATTTGTTAAAAATTTATAGGATCATTATTTCTCTCTGGAGCACCATTTTCATCATTTTCATCACTAATGTACGCATAATCATTATTATTAACATCTCCATCATCACTATCATCATTACCATCATCATTATCAATATCATCCCCACCAATATATCCATCACCATCACCATCATAAATAACATCATCATCCTGACCACTATTAGGAAAATCATCAATATCACCCTGTGGATAATATAATTAATACATCATTGAAATAAATGTATTAAATCCTCTAGATGTTTATAGAATAAGTGATAAACCTAATGTTTTCATTACATTATTAAATTTTTCATTGGCCCTTTGACTTAATTCGCATTTGTTTGGGGATATATTTTCCCTCTACTACCTCTTCATGTGTCATTTGCAACTCAATGCTACCCAAACTATTAGAGGAACCAGATATGAGTCAATATATATTAGGTAAAATACTCTTCCTTGTACGATATCATACACTCCCCTGGTTATCAACTCCTAATCTCTATTAGAAATTAGTATTTGGACCAAAATTGTAACTTCCAAAACATTAAGGGCCTCCAAATCACAGAGTTGAAGTTATAATTGTACGATTTAAAATTAAATTAGATATTAAGAGTTTGAATAAGAAAATTAAAATTTAAAATATTTTTATGTTCATTTATAGTAATTCCATCCTTCTTCTTTCTTCTTGAGGAAAAAATAATTTCTCATTGTACACATACTTCAACAATCAATACCACCAACTATAATGAAATTTTATATAAAACACAATATTCAAAGAATATATATTTTCATACAAAATCACTGTAACTGATTTTTAATTTAATAATTACCAAAACCAATTAAATATTATATGAAATAATTTTATTTAATTATGAAAAAAACGGAAAATAATAATTAATAAAATATAAAAGAATAAATTTTGAATTTTTGGTTAATATCTACCCAAGTTTTTTTATTATATTATTTCATCTCTATTTTTCTTTGGTTGGACAATATTTAGATTAATTATGTTTAATTAAAAACAATTAGGTTTTATTAAAAGTTATTTGTCAAATTCATCAATTTTTGGAAAAAATATAAATAAAACATATTAATATTGATTAATTTATGATAATGTTGTTTAGTTCGGTTTGAGAGTGTTATGATTAGATTAATTATGAAAATTTTATTATTATTTGGATTAATTTAATTCTATACTTTATGGTTTCATTCAATTTAATTTTCAATTGGTAATCCATTTAGTAAATTATATGATTTATATTTCACACATAAATATTCATAAAATTTAGTTTATTTAAGTCTATATAGTTTTTATTTTGGGTCCATATAATATTATTTATATTTTTTAGGTTCATGTTTGTTAGGTTAGTACTATTCCATTTGGATTAATTATATATTTTAATTTTTTATTTTCATTAAAAATGTGTAGTCTGTAAAGATTATTTGTATTTATTTTCATTATTATGTCACCACTTTGGTTTCATTTTATTGTTGACAAGTATTTTTGCCTATATAAAATGAATCTGTCATCATTTATATATGAAAATATTTTTTGAAACTATTTTCATATTATTGAACATTTCATTTTTCATTTTAATATAGTTTGGATTTAAATTATTTATTTGACAATATTATTTGGATATATTTTATATTTTCCATAGTTAAATTTATTATACCCTTAATTATAATTTTTACACTTTTGTAACATTTTTTACCCTTACATAGCTCCGTTTGTTACTTACCTAGCTCTATCTTACCCAAACATAACCTATAAAACCTTATATTTATAGTTAAATATCTTTTTTACCCATATGTTACATTATTATACAATTAATTTACTTTATTTTATCTTAATAAAAATTATTTTATTCATGTATAATCACAGTTTACCATTACATTATTTTTTATAACCTTTATAAACTTTAGTTTTCTCTTCACATTTTTAACCCTTACATAACTCTTATCTACCTTTTACAAACACTATTTTAACATCACATAACACTTTTTACCCTTATATAACGTTATTTTTTTCTTAAATAACCATGTTTTGCCCATATTTATCTTATTTATCCATACATAACAAGAAAAATTTTATTTAACAGTACATAAGTTTCCTTTACCATTACCTAACATTAGCTTACCCAAACAATACATTAGTTTAACCATACAAAAATATTTTTTACCGATACATAATTTTAGATTACCATTATATATTTTTATATTTACAATAATTATGCTTATATTACTATTACATAACTATATATTATCCTTTACCAACATTAGTTTATGAATTATTAACTATTTTTTATAATTAAAAAATTTAGATTTCCCTTAAATTGCATTTTTATACCGTTAAAAACATTAGTTTTCCTTTCATAACATGTACATATTTTTCTGTATGTATACATAACTATTTATTACAATTAATTAAATATATTTTACACTTTACTAACATTATATTAGCCTTCTATAAATCTATTTTACCTTTACCTAAATAATGATTAACTTTATTTAAATTTTTTGAACACTTAATTAAATTTATTTTACTATGATATATCATTTTTACTCTTTCATTATTTTTTACCACAACATATCATTAGTTTACCATCACATAACCATTTTACACATACATAACTTCTGTTTACCTTTAATTAACAATGGTAAACCTATATTGGACATGATTTTACATTTACATAACTTGTAATAGTTTCTTTTACATGTAAATTTCATTTTTTACCATTACATTACATGATCATTCCCTTAGTTAACATAATTATATTTCTAATTATCATTTGGTAACATTAGAAAACTTTAATTTTCTATTACGTGACTTTGGATTCCCATTACATAATCGTGTTTACAATTACTTAAATTCATTTTTATGCATACAAAACATATAAATTTATATATTTTCAGATATATAGTATGTAAAAACATCATCTTACCATTACATAACTTATATGAAATATGTAATAAACATCTATATCTAAATGATGTTACATTAACTTATATAGTTAAAATTTTTAGTTACCCTTGTATAACTCCAAAGCAAAATGGAATCCTGATTTCCATACTTTTTCTTCTAACATATTTTTAATATAACATGAGATATAAACATCAAAAAAAATTGGAAGGCATTTTTAATTTATATTAATACAAAATTAAATAACATTGTTAATGAGAAATACCATATTCCTATCATGTTTTTCCATTTTCATCCTCCAAATGTGTAGTTATAATTTATATATTCCTTTTTTAGCTATTTCTGACGATTTATAAAAACAATATTTTATAATTCAAAAACATTTACTAATAAAAATCATCATCGTTTTTAATCAAAAACCCGACATTCTGTTAATACATTAATATTATCAGTATTATAATGAGAAATAACTTCTTGGTATCATTTTTTGAAATAAACTTTAATGATAGGTATACCCTCGAAATATATTCCAACATTAGAAACCCACCCATTATACAACTCATATTCATATTTTATCCCTAGATCCCCTAATTCAATTAGTTGGGCAGCACCTATGGCCTCATCGTCGAGAAAAAAGTGTTATGAAGCTTGTAAACTATTTACATCATATCAATACAATAAAAATTCAACATTTGATGAATATAATTTTCTTACCCATATTTTACCCCAAGAATTATAATTTATTTCATTTTCATGGTGTCTCTAGGAGAGTGTATTAATGGAAATTTTTTCATGGTATTTAGAAAGAATCATAAAAAAACACAATTCATTATATCCAGGCTCGGACAATAATTTAATTAACCTCATTTTACATAAAAATAAATAGCGTGTTGTGGTTCAACACATCATGTATGTGTGTACGACAGTGTCACCATATAGTGTATGATCCATAAGATAATTGATAAAAATAAATATTATGTTAATATATCTTAATGATGAATGTAATTTGGGGTTAACAAATATTTTGTCATTTTTAAACAAATATCTATGTGATGATGGTCAGTGTTTACGACTGGATCCCTACGATGTGAATTATTATGAGACAGTTTAGAAAATTTGGAGTTCAAAGTATTCCTATGATTATCAGTATGCTTCTGAGGATCAAAATGTGGCAGTATAGAAGATAAAGGATCATTAACAAGAAATCACATAGGGAACAAAGTAGTAGGTAATAAATCTAGAATATATGTATGTGGATATGTTTAATATGGATGGGTATTGGGATCTATTATCAAATATGTAAACGATATATTCGGAGGAGGACATTAAATAGTGTCAAAAATATATGTTACCAAAATATACCAGGAGCCTATTAAAAATTGGTGGGTTAAAAAATTTTGCAACATAATATATTTAAAGAGGGGTTTGGTTAGAAAAAACGAGTGGTGTGCATATCCCTAATACCACGATAAATATTTAGGATGATCTCCAATACCACTAGATGGGTAAAAGATTATTTTTCTCTAGAGTGATTGTTCTTGGTTAAAATATTTAGAAAATATTAATAACATAACATGAAAAATAATTGATATATATTTTTTGAAGTTATATACTGAGAGCTAGTGTACAAAGGGGACCCCCTCTAATTTGGAGACTATTATGTAACATTCCCTTACTTCAATTATCCTAAATTATTATTTTTTCAAAATTTGATATGAATTATTCATTTTAATATAAATTAATAACTATTTTGTAAATCCAACAAGAAAGAAGAGTTGATGTGTCTTAATTAAGGGATAAATATTATTAATCTAGATAAATGATATCTAGTGACCTAGAATAATCATATCATTTTTTATTGGAAAAATTATTAAATCATAAAAAATGTATCATTGAAAAAACAAGACATTGTAATTTTCATGTTAAATGTGGAGGTTATTTTTTCCTTATCTATTTTCAATTCAATAAAATATGTTTTTTTTGGACATTTAGTTATATTATTCATTTGATTAATTCATTTATATATCTTGGGGTTTGACCATTCGGTTCTAATTTTTGGTTATGTAATGGGAACATTTGTTAATATTTTGGAATAGCTAAAAAAATCAGTCATTTAATTTAGTTTGGATTTTTTCAATCCAATCCACTTTAGTATTTTTAAATGGATTGTTTTAGTTTTATAATTTTTAGGTTTTATAACAATTTAATTCAATTTTAGAAAATGAATATCAAAAAAAACTACAACCACTTTATATACAATATGTAAATGAATGTCATGTTCAATAAAAAATATATGATGTGACGCCCCAGACCCAGATGCAACTTAATAGGTTCTTTGATCCCGGGGGGGGGGGGGCACTGGTCCCCAACTGAATTTCCCTAAACACCAGAGCCTACCAAGTAGAAACAAGGGCCTACGGTGTCTTCTTTGGGATACTATTCCCTAATTACTATTGTATATCATAGTATATAAATGTAAATAAAAGTACATAGAAGAAGAAAAATAATTAAACAGTTGAAGCATGGAGAGTAGTAGTTAAAAATTGATAACATTAATTATATCAGCTGGAATTACTAATTATAATATGTCATGTCATGATAAAAATGGAAGTCATGGATATAAGACACTATTCAAATCATGTTATAAAAATGAATAATAGAAATAAAATCACTACCCCAAGAATCTAGATCTCTAGTTCAGTCATATTCTATCAAGCTCCATCCTAAACAGGAAAAACCCAAGTGTTCGAATCTATATACTTCCCATTGTCAACACATACATACATGTAATATTCCCTAGGTACCAAAATATTCCATGAGAGGGTGTGAGATAATTATCAGGGGGGCACCCCTAACAGTTTCTATAATATATGGCCCATGTAATGTAAATGTAACAATATTCAGGAATGCTTATATAATGTAATGTATAAACATGTAACTAAATACTCAAGTACATATTTATCTCTAAAATATTTTCTGATCATATATCCAAGTCATTATTTCATTGCATGAATTTCTGAATATGTCTCACATTATCAATTGTGAAGGTTCCAATATATAATAAAAAATCATATTTGATAGTTAATAATATGTGGTTATACGGTATTCCCCAATGCAACGTAAGACTCTGGGATCACTAACATAGAAGCAAATGGGTCTAGATAAGGTTAAGAGTGAAATCCAAGGAGCATAGTCCAACTTTTTCCACAATAATATGCCTTCCAAAATCAAGTTGAACATCCAAGGTAAAATGGTGATTAATAGTGAGTGAGACAAATAATATTTAACTATAGAATAACCATGTGAATTATGGATTTAAGGAGTACATACATGGAATATTTTAATACTATGTGAGGGATCATATGATAACATACCGAGCAACCATTAAAATAAAATGACCAGGATCTAGGTGGTTCTCAACCAATTCAAGATTTATCCATGAATCGGAATGGGGTTCATATGTATTCAAGCAATTCCCTAATAAGAATACAATGATAGATCAACTAATTTCACTACTATTTAATTTGTAATTCAGGTAATATTTCATTGTGTTCATTTTTTTACTTTAACTATTGTGATAATGTCAATTATCATTCAAAAATTTAATAAATTCATAATTTATCAATATGTCCATTTTTTCATGAATTTCCATTCATTAGTGTCATAAGTATATGTAGCCTAAAACCATTATAAATTCCCTTTAAGAAATATTAAATTAGTACATTCCAATATTTCACCATCAATTAATGTTGTAATGGGTGCTACATCCATGTAACCTATTATTTATTTATAATTTATCTCATCAAGTTATATACTTAGGATACTTGTCTATTTACCTTTAACATAATTATCGTATTGATGCACATTTTTTATGTGGATCATGTGGAAGATATATTCTACTTTCCATTCACTATTACATGATTCAGAAAGCATTTATTAAATGGATTCTTAACTTTATTGTGGTCATTCTTGAGGACATATGAAAAGTGGCTCAAAAGTGTCACAACACTAAAAACTCAACTATGAAATATCATACTTCATGGCATGTTGGGTTCATGGTTGTAACCACCAATAGTTAAACACCAATTTGGAATGATAATAAGAATACAATTATAATTTGTAAAAGCATGGAATATAAATTCAATAAATTGGACCCAATGAAATTGGTGGGGCCCACAAGACAATTAAAAATCAACAAACATGAGGGATGAGTTCTTGCACTCCCACCTTAGAAAGGTATGAGTCTCCTCCTCCCCCATCGGCCACTGATTTTTTTTATATTGTTGTAGATATATGAATGGATAAAAAATGCTCACACCTTAATAACTAGGTCTCTAGAATGAGAGATGAAGAATGACACAAAAGGTCATGAGTACTTACCATTGAGCATACAACATGACGAATGGAAGCTAAAATAGATATTGGATGAAAGATATCTACTGATCCCAACCATAGTCCTTCAAAAAGGTCAAAAATGTGAAAATATAGTGGCTAATCCCTCTGGAATTTGGATTACAAAGGATGGATGTGGTTAATTAGATCATTAAGAGAGAAAAAAATATTATGAAATTAGAATGTACATTGTTAGGCCTCATGATCTTCCATACCATGTGCCAACCATGAATGGACACCTAGAGAAATTGGTTCACCACAAGGTTTGGTTACACGATTAGGAAAATCATGAACCAACCTTGGGAGATGGATCAAAACATAAATTCATACTATCATCATGGTTATATCTATCCATATGCCATACCCATAATTTTTTTTGAACCATGAGATATGGTATGTTTTCCCAAAAAAATATGGGTTCTGGGTTATGAAAAATCCCTAGAAACTCTTGGGAACTCTACTATTTCATTAGGAATCTATACTAAGTCCAAAATAATGAAATATACTGAAATGTAAAGGATCAACACGTGATTGAAAAATCATGCTCTTCTAGTCTTCCAATAAAAAGAATTTTTCCCCATGTTCACCGTCTAGGGGTGGATATATAATGTTTGATAAAAACTAATTCTTGTGGGCACATGTGTTGGGATCCCTATCTCATTTCTAATCCTGCACACTGCCCTGCTACCACAACACCCATACTAGAGGGGAAATTCAGCCTTAGAGAGACTTTTTTCTCCATTCAACAATGTGTGGTGGATACTCCTAAAATGTAGCATCGAAATATAACTCAACTTAATCAGGATCAATGGTATGAGAAGCGTCAGCATGATATTGCGGAAGGCTTGATACATAAAATACATTGTCCATGGAATGGTACCTCTGAGGTAGTAGCAACTTATTTTCTTCCATCCCAACTTTCTCTAAATCTCAAATAGCACTACATAACGAGGAGACAAATTTCTTTGATTTTATAATCATATATGACCTATACTGGGTGATACCCAAAGTTATACATTATCCCTAACCACAAAAAATAGAGGACATTTAGGGTTATAGACATAGGATTCTTGTCTATGAAGATCTATATTCATACACATTCTGATATAATGAACCAACATTGAAGTCTCCGAAATGAGATGAGGACCTCTTAGGGACTCTTCACCTACCTCTATCCAACACATGGGTGAATGTAATGACCTTCCATACAAGTCCCCAAAAGGATCTATCTGAAGAGTTTCTTAAAAGCTATTATTATAGGCAAAATCAATGAGAGGTATATGCTTCAACCAATAACCTCATAAATTAACGAATCATTCTCATAGAATAAACTCTAGAACATGTATCATTCATTTAGATTTTACATTATCTTGAGGTGGAAAAATTTAGGAAAATCAGAACATGTGTTCCCATATCATTATAAAATACCTTCCATAATAGTGACTGGAAACAGGAATCCCTATCTGAATTGATATTATGAGGGATCTTGTGTAGTTGTATGATCTCACATACATACAGTCTACTAATCGAATCAACTAAGAATGCCTCTAGAATAGGTATTAATTGATCCACTTTTGTTATTATGTCAATGAAATCCCATATATCATCATTACCTCTAGGAGATGTAGGTAAACATACTAAAAATTTAAGGGAAATAACATCACATTTAAATTCTAAGACTAAAAGTAGTGTTATCAATCCTGAAGGTCTGTAGTGGTCCTCCTTCGCCTATTGAAAGGTGGAACACTGAGTGATGAAGCCTTCTATCTAACATTTCTTCCCATTCCACCAACAATGCCATTACATATCATGATATATCATGGAGATACCTGGATTAACATTCAACTGAGAAGTTTGAGACTCATGCATCAACTCCAATCTCATATCTATGTGAACCCAAACTTTTCCATGAATGCATATAATCACATCCCTATCAATAGACCAATTTGGAGGCGATTTATCTCCTAATACACTCTCACAGAGAACCAATCCATCATTATCTAAAAACATTATACAATTTACCTTCTCGATGTGGGAAGAGGTAATATCCAATGTTGATATGTTATACTACTCATGAATATCTAGAAACTATAGATGTATCTTAGTGAAAATGGCAATTATAATTCATTCATCAATGGCTTCATGTATGTCATGTGTTTATGTTTTCTGACACAATCGATGTACAACAACATTACCATTTCGAAATGTATAATGAATCTGAAAATCATAGGATTGTATAAATACAACCCATATCTATTACTTCAAGATTAATTCACATTGTGGAAATATATATTTGAGGATATTCTGGTCTTTGTACACCAAAATGATCTCACAGAAAAGATAATTTCCCCAGAAACATAAGGTATGAAAAACATCTACTAACATTCAAGGACGTGTGTCAAGTATTTTCTCTCATGAGGTCTAAACTACTGAGATTATTTTAAAATGACCCTATCCTCTTGTATTAGTACATCACCAAGGATTTTTTCTAATGATTCACCAATGATAGTATAAACTCTGACTAGTTCTTGCAGAGTTAAAATATTTTCTGAGAAAAGCCTCCCTTTTATCTCCTAAATGAATTTCATGCATTCTTCTGACCATATAAACATGACCCCATTTTATTTAAGACGATTAAGAGGTGATGAAATATTTTATAAGTCCTATATGAAATGCTGGTAATATCCATACAACACCAAGAAACTCTATATATCGAAAATGACATGGGCTACTCCTAGGAAACCATAGTAATAACTTTTAGAGTTAATAGATAATCCCAATTTTGATATTATAAGAGCCTGGATGAAAATATTGTCGATCCATAAGTGGAACCAAGATATCTTGGCGTAAATATAATGCCCTATTAGTTTACTCAGAATGATCTCAAGATGATTGTCATGGTCACAATGAGTGTAAGAATATACAATGATTTTGACAAAAAAGTACTATCAAAAACTAATCTAAATATGGTTGGAACACTATGTTACATAGATCTATGAAAATGACAGAAACATTTGTAAGTCTGAACAATATAAAAACGTACTCATACAGATTATACCAGCTTCGAAAAACTATACATGGTACGTGTGATGCCTAACATGAACATGATGATAACCTAATCTCAGGTCGATCATAGAGAAGAATGCAGCACCTTGGATCTATTTTAACTGATCATCTATTCGAGGTAGTGGATATATGTTCTTGATTAGAAGTTAGTTCAACAATATGTAATCCATATATAGATGTAAGGTTCCATCCGCCTTCTTGGATAAAAGAAAGGGAGAACTCCAAGAGGATGTACTAGGACATATATTGCCTCTGGACTCTAAATCCCCTAACCACCTCGTGATATACTAGAGCATAGTATGTTCCATCCTATATAGAATAATGTAATCTAGAGATACTCTTATAACATGATTGATCATAAAATCTAACTCCCTGTGAGGATGTAATCTAGAAATATCATTGGGAAATATATCCCTGAAATGATATACTATTAAAGGGAAATCATCTTGATGTAAACACTGATCCTACATGAAGATATTGGAGATATGGGTTGTCAATCAACCTATCCCATATCATCCATTTTGTCCTGTATATCCCACTATCCCTTAGGAAGATAACAGCTTCCAGATGGGAATTTAAAGGATGCCATGAGGAGATAACAGTCAACAAAATCATGATACTAAACCAACCAGTTCATCCTGAGGATGATATTGAAGCCGATAATCTCATGAAAAATGATGTTCTATAAGATATGGTAGTTGTCTACCACAATGGGATAGTCACTAAACTTGTTTTTTCCCCCTGACCATATCCATAATGGTGTATCTAGTGTCATTAAACCACAATAAAATTATATCTATAGTATCATTCATTCCTTGATAGATAAATATATATAAGAGTTCTAAATAACTGTATCAAATAATGTAATTACTATACTAGATGCCACTAGAATAGTTCCTTTTACTGTAGATAGTCCCACTACCTAATCCTTATGTATCAGTTGTAGTTCATGCAACTAGCCTGATCCATGACCCTAAGAAATAGCTAGACTACCACAATCATAATTACAAGGATGGAAATGCTGGTGATTAGGGGTCTGGCTACCATGACCATGACCTCCTACATAGCTAGTCTTGTTGGTGCTACTAAAACACCCCATCTAACATAGTGAAAAAGATCCCACTCATGAAGGTGGAGCAAGTAATGATCCTTATCAACATGAAGCTAGTGGAATGATACTAATGTACATCTGAATATTCCCAATACGACCACTAGACCAGCACTCTATTGGGTCATTATCATAATGTGGCTTAAGGTTCCCCATTCACCCACATTGTAGAAACACTATAGAGTTATCTATACCGGCACATTGGTTGTCACTGCCATTATGAAAAAAATCTATGGAACATTTCTTTCCACATGGAGTACTACTGTCATATCACAAAACTGATCCTCTAATCCTAATTCTATTTCCATTCCTCATATTATGATCTATTATAAGTGCCTAACACACTATTTCAAAAAAATTATATAGGATGAAGACATTCGACTACATATGGATGTCGTACAGGAGCTCATCCTTGAAACATCTAGTATATGAAAGCTCATCACCAGTTAGAAGTGATGAAAAGTACTGATACTCCATGAAATGTGCTAAATATTCCATAAATAACATAGAACCCTAATAGAGATGCATCAACTCTGTGGCTCTGTCATATCCCCATGTATGGGGAAAGAACTGATCATAGAAGAATGTCTATAAATCAACCCATAGGATTCTCAAATGATAACCATCATGGGTAATGACATCCCACTGATGCATGGCCGAATCCTTAAGAATATATGTGTAGAGCTTGAGCCTATGGTTTGGAGGCATCTTCATATTCTCAATGATAGATAGGGTGACTTCATAGATATGACTCAACATATTTTAGAATTCCATCCACTAAGAATGTTGGTGGATTATACTTCTATAACTCACGAGTTAGATCATCCATTATAGGTGAAACTCATTGAGCCCCATGTATGGACTGCATCAGATGTAGGAAACAATTATGAACTTGGGCATCAATGTTGAGATCAAGTACAAGAGGTAGAGCCTCAACTAACACTCCTAGAGTTATGATTGGTGGCTCAGGACCCACCAATTATAGTGTATGATTATTTCCACCATCCTAGCGTATGATGCGTGGACGTCGTGGAAGTAATGGTTTAAAAATTTGATGCACACACCTCAGAAATGGATTTAATCTCATAGATATAAATAGTAGCCGAAGATGAAGGTATGAAAACTCACTACCCCTGGAATACTAAACCAAATAACCTCTTAAAAATCTAGGCATGAGTTGGTTCTCATGTATAATATTCATTTAATTTTAAATTTAATTACCAGGTTTACACTTTGACATTTCATAAACCTAAAAAATATGGATAAGGGAATGAACCCATTTTATCTTTGATGTCATGTTTCACTTAGTAATGGATATCAATTCTTGTTGAATTATTTACCACATACCCCATAAATTAAAACAAAACCCTTTTATTTATTGATACTTTACTAAAATCAATAAATTACTCATCCCAAACCATGAGGTCCCACAAACCTCATGAATTGATACCTGAAATCACTCAATCGCATCCAATTGTAATATAAGAATAATCTGACTATCACATTGTCACTCAACAATCAATAGGAATATCAATAAATGAAAAACAATGAAATTCAAAAATTTATCATGGATATATGCATGACATATGACTTGTAGATTCCAAATATGTTTCATGTAACAATGTTATTTCCATCATATCATCAGGCCAAGGAAAAAATAAATCATTAATAAAAGTAAAAATAAACATCTCTGCATTGCATGTGCATCACCCAATGGTGAAATTTTATCAATTGTAATAGGAAAATTTTGTACAACAATTATAATTATAGACAAATTTCATTTTTATTCCAAACATGGGTTTGCTATAATAAAACATTAATTATGACCAAGTCCCAAGATTTCATATTCTATTGACTAAATTTTAAAAATATTAATACAAGAAAGGAAATCCTTTTATACCACTTTGTGTCATCCGTGTTCTAGATGCCACTTAATAGGTTCCCTTAGCCTTATGCACCATATGCCCTCAAGCATATCTCACTAAACACTAGAGGTAGTCGACAAGAGGTGAGGGAATATGGTGTGTTCTTAGGGGGACTATACTCTCCTTCTATAGTGTATCAGATCAGATAAATGTAAACATAGGTAAATAAAATAAGTAATATAAGTGAATAATACAGGCATAAAAGGTAATATATAAAAAAAGGTGATAATAATGGTATCAACATGAATACAAGATGATGAAATTTCATGTCACTATAAAAAAAAGGAAAACATGAATTCAAGATTGTAGGCATAACATATTCCAAAACATTATTAATAGAAATTAAATAACTATACCAAGTATCCCATGCTCATTCTATATCATATTCTATCAAGTTCCATCCAAAACAGTAATCAATCAAGTGTTCGAAGATGTATGCTTCATTTTTTAAACACTTGTGTACATGTAATCTAACTCGGGTACTAACATAGCCTGAAGAGGGTGTGGTATAAATCATAATGGGCCACCACCAACAGTGTCTATAACATTGAACCAGTTTAATTGAAATGGAACTATGTGAAGGAATGAATATATAAAGTAAACTAGTACAATGTAACTAAATAACAATTACATTCTTCATCACTATGTTTGTTTCTGAACATATAACCAATTCATTATTTGATTGTACCAATTTATAAACAATCCATTCATTATCAATGGTTGATGTTCCAATATATAACAATGTATCCATAATATTTAGTTAATGATAGTTGGTTCCATGTTATTCACTAAGGGAACCTATACCTCATAGGTCACGAAAATAGTAGTAAATGGTTGTAGCTAAGGGTGAGATTATAATCAAGGGTACATAGTCCATGTAAATACACAATACGATTCCTACCATAACCATGGTGGTAATCCAATGTAAAACAGGGCTATGCAGTGATTGGGCCCTATGGCCTTTAATCACAAAACATACTTTTCAATGTGGGATCCATGTAGTGTATCAATAGAATCCTTTTATACTATTTGAGGGATACTATTGTGTCATAATAGGCATCCAAGAATAGGAATGTATTGGGATATAGGTGGTATAAATCTATGAAATCCACATCCTTGAATCAGAATGGGATTACTAAGTGCTCAAGGCATTCACCGAGAAGAATCCAAGGTGATCTCGAGTCAAGATAGTCCAATATAAAAATGATTTCATGTAATATGTCATTTTTTTAAAGGAATTACATTCATTTGTTTGATTAGGTCATGTACAATGAAACCTTTTAATGAAATCATAATTTTTTAATAAGTTCATTTGGTTAAATCCTTCAATTTACTTAGTGTCACAAGGACATGTATCCTAAAACATTTATTAAATTTTATTATGGTATATTAAATTTTAAAAAAATTAACATATTTATTGAATAAGGAGAGAAAAAAACAAGCTGAGACAAAAGCAACATGAATAAAGGTGGCCTAAAATGGTGCATGCCAAGGGAATATTCATGAATAACATGGTTGAATCTCCTTGGTAAAGGAACCAACAGAACCATAGATAATGATTTACTCATCTTCTATCCCTTTGCAATCATAGTTTTCCACTATAAAATTCCCCTCGTGCCAAACATGCTTTTTATGGAAACCATGACTAATATAGGTTATGCAATGCCTCACAAAATAGCAGAGATTCCATGTTGGTTCGTACATACCTTGTATAAATAGGACAGACATAGAATTGTCCGATTTAGTATTCTCCACATTGACGTTGAAGAAGTTGTGCATTGAAAGACCTATGTGCATTGACCTAACTTCCATAACCAAGGACAAACATGGGCTATTAAAGGCACCAATTCCATGAATGACTGATCCATTTTCATTCCTAACTTGGTCACCACCCCTCATATCATCATTAGTGAAGATATCATCAATGATGAGATTTAAACCACTAAAAGGTGGTAACCACCTAACCTGTTTTCCTTAGTTGTTAGAGATCAGGATAATAAAAGATATCGTCCAACAAAGAATCTTTATAAATGAGGAAGAACCCTCATAGCCATGAAAAAGATGACCTATGTCATCCACCATTGAACCAGCCCTCAATTGAAGATCTATGTAAGAATTTGTCAAACCGTTTCTGGCCTTGTTTCTTCCCTCCAAATGATTCCAGCAAGTTTCCAGCACAATGGTTTCCCGAATTTTCCTTTCGATATCCAGCGATAAAAAATCCCAAAACAAACTCACATACAATTAATGAAAATAATTCCCTCTGTATTCGATGTCTAGAATATATATTGTAAATTTATACAGGTTCCTTTCCTATTCACTGTGCAAAAATCAGTGTTTTTATGCCTCCATTCACGGTATGGTAGAACAATAACAATGGGACACAATTCTCACTTATATACATTGAATGTTCTCATCAGCTTAAATTGATATGTAATGAATGACACAAACCAGAAAATTCATTTTGGTGGGAATCCCTTTTAACAAGAGTTTTGAGGGAAGATCATCCCATAGCCTTAGGTATTGGAAATAGGTTATAAAATCACTTGTAGATATTTAATGAGAAGCTGATCAAATGAAGTTGCAATGGTCCGGCTCTTCCACTAGAAGAATTTTTTGAGAAATATTCATCAATTTTGAGTTTAGAATGGCATCCATCACACCTTGATGAGAAATTTCCTCCTGGATGGTGATGGATGAAACAGGGTATCAAGGATAGAAGAGGATATTAACAGCCCAATTCTCATTCCAGAGATTGATATAACCTCTCCCAATCAACCTGCAGGAGTGAGCATGTATGATGGGCTAATGTGAAATCATGCATTAGCATAGGTTGTAAAGGATACAATGATTCCTTGTACAATATTCATATTTCTCCCTATTTCTATTCTTGAAAATCCATATCCAAAACAATGAACCTTCAATGATTTAACATGAATGTATCACCATCATAGATTGCATATAATTTACCTAACTACCTAAGCCCACACCCCCCATCCACTATAGGTTTTCTATACGGATCCAAGAAGCCAAAATGCATCACCCCAACTTGCGGTCATCCCATATAAAATATATCATGCTTTCTTCAATCATAGAAATTGTACCCTTTGGCGGGTTGGTGATCTAAATCACATGTATGGGAATGGACATGAGCACACTATTAATTAGGGTGAATCTACCTTCAAACGAGAGGAACTTATTATTCCCATTGCATATCCTAATTCCCAAACGGTTATTGAACTCATTGAAGAGATACGATTTGATTCTCCCATTGGAGCAGGGTGCACCCTAGAAAGTCATTGGCTGAAGGCCTCGATGAATTCCCAAAATATATTGGATAACATTTCATCGCCTCCTAGAGCATTTCATGGAAATGAAAACCATGATCCTATGAGAGTTGGTAAGTTGACCACTTTCATCCCCATATGATTCCATGATACCCATGAGGGTTTGGAGTGACATTCACCTAATATTAGTGAAAAATAGGATATCATCCTGGAACATTGGGTGATAGATTTAGTTTTCTTCGTATTTGGTGACAAATTTCTTGATCCTTCCAGCCACCAGACTGGAGTGAGATTTGAATCAAAGGGCATCCAGTTCCTATATTAAAAAAAAGGATACTTGAGATATCCTTGCCTCACATCTATGGTATTTTTAATGAAACCAGACCCCTTTCCCATGATTGAGATTGAAATGAAATGGGAGGAGAAACACCTGAATAAAAGATCACAGAACCACTATTGATAGCCAAATTTATTTATCATTGGGAGAACGAAACTCCATTGATGTATATTGAATGATTTTTCCATTTCATCATGAATAATCACATTAGACCCCATCATCTATTTGATAATGTATCCCATCAAATCTTTTGTACTACCAACCACCCATAGAATGCTTCTTCCATTCACAAACACTTGTTGTTCAACGGAGACCAATCTCATGATGTTGTTTCTCATTCTTCTTGATAAGAGGCTAGAGATAATTTTGTAAGAGAAATTTAAGAGGTATATAAGCACGTACTGGGAAATTATAGTAGGGTCCTTATAGTTAGGGATGATAACCAATCTACAGAAAAGAAACCTATTATTTATTTATTGTTAATGTAGTCAATTCATGTACTTAGTATAATTACCTATTTCTCTTCCACATTTATCTATCAAATTGATCCACTTACCATAGGCAGGTCAAGTGGATGAGTCCTTTTAAATTCCCTTAACCATTACACGATTCAACAAGAATTTATATTATGGTGGATTACCATTAGTGGGGTCTTGTTTAAGAACATCTGAATGATGGATGAAAACTGTCACAACACTAAAAAATCAACTATGAAATATCATCCTAAAAGGGATGTTGGATTTTATAGGTGTAAATACAAATAATTAATAACATTTTTGGGAAATTGAATAACCATACGGTTCTAATACTCATCAAAATGGCATATAAATTCAATAAACGACACCCGATGGAATCGGGAGGCTATGCATGACATTTCCAAAATCATCGAACATGAGATGAATTATAGACTACCCACCATAGGCATGTATGACTATACTACTTTGATATTGACACATTATTTGTCTTGGATAAATGTAGATATAAGATAAAAATTATCACACCTTGATAACTATGTTGAGAGATAGAGAGACTAATAATGGAACAAAAGGACTCAAGTACTTACTATTGTGCATCCAACGTGATTAATATAAGTGTGAATGGATCCCTTATGAAGGAGATCTCTTAATTCCTATATCAACCAATCCAAAAGCACCAAAGTGATATAGATGTATTTTAATCCAAAAGGGATTTGTATTAGTGATAATAGAGGGCCTAATTAGATGAATAAGAGGAAAGAGGTAAAAATTCTCAAAAATTTGACTGTGCACTGTTTAACCGCACTATATTGAAAAATGTGTTTCAACCATGAACATGGACATATAAAAAGGGGTGAACCACATTGTTATGCCATATGGTTATGGAAATCATGTACCAAACTTGAGATATGGCTCGATGAAAAAATTTAGACCATTTAAATAGTTAGATCTAACTATGGACCCAACTTGCATGGTATGCTCTAACCGTGTGACATGGAATGTTTTCCAAAAAAGATAGGTTCTAGGAAATGAAAAATTTCTTGACACCATTGAGACATTTTATAACACGCTAGGCATCCATATTAGGTCCAAAATAAGGAATTAGACAAAAAATTAATTGATCAATACCTGATTGAAAAACCAGGTTCTTACATTTGAAAAAAACATTAAATGATTTTTAATAGTACCAACCTAAAAACCCAACTTGATTTAATCCAAAATAACAGGGAACACATTTTTATGATTCTATATATTACAAAATTAAATATTAAGATCAATATAAATTTTTAAAACTGGATATTTTGAGTCTCCATACTTAATAAGTTGGTTGAGGCTCATGGGGGAAATTATGGTGTCAATTTTATCCCAACCATAATTAGAAATATTTCTTCAAATTAATTTAATTATCAAGTAGAATCTATGTCTTAAATTGAAATCCAATGAAATAAATCATTTATTTCGATGATTCCAATCTATATAGATCATTAATAAGAATAATATGAGTCATTTATATAAATCTAAATACATAATCATCAATTAATGTTACATGTCCCATCATTGAATGAAATAAAATTCATTTTGTCATAGTGATTAATTAATGAGAGTAATAACCAAATATTATTCTTTTTTAAAAAACTCCATAATAAGATAAATTTTCAAACCGAGTAATTCCATATGATTCACTATAATAATAGTATATTATTTTAGTTAACATAACACAGTCATCTTGTGTTATCATGTTCACTACACTATTATTGATAATGAATTTTTTATCATTGATCAAAACTTATTTAAATTCACTATCCATAGAAATAAGAAAAAATTCAAAGGATTTAATTTCTTAAAATACAGTGTAAGTATGTAAAATAAATACCTAAAATATAAATATAAATTATAAATATAAATATATATTCCCTGTATTAATGCGGAATCCTTTAATTTCAACCAAGTAGGATACTATTTTCTAATACAATGGAATTATTTTTGTCAAAGGAAATGATTGATTATTTATATTTACAATTTATTAATGTTACATTATGAAAAATATTTAATCTTTTTTACACAAATATTCAAAAATAAGGTAAGAGATAATGTATTCATGTTCAATTTACTTACTCCATTTAGTTATCTAATGAATAATATGTAAACAAGTCAGTGTGTTGTTCTATATCATCATATTAACTGATTAATTTAATTAAAGTTTATGATCGATGAATTATACTGATTTAGGTTAGCATGGGAAATCATGGTTCTATATTCTCATAATACTCATCTTATTTAATAATTGGACAGTCGTGAATTGGAATCTCATTTAAAAAATACATTGTATAGAAATAACTATATTCATGACATAATTAACCTATCACAATGAAATCTAGGGGATGATTCTTATTCATAATATAAGAATGAAATTTCATGATATTTAATATTGTATGATACATTTAATGAAAATTAATAGGTCCACCAAGATATACTTTGGTTTGAAGATTGAATGTTAGATGTATCGTGTGGGAAAAAATATAAGAATGAAAAATTTTCTCTATCAAAAAATTAATGTTGCCACTTCTAACATTTTTCGAATGAAATAATTAGATAAATGTTTCATAATAAATATCAATATGAAAAGGGAAAAATCAAATTAATTACACCCCTACAAGGTTTTACATTTGAAAATATATTTATATTAGAATCAACTCGAAGGGTGTGATGATTATGATTCATCCTTGTTTCAACATCGACTCTCTTCATTTGACCCATTTTGAAATATTTTTTAAATATCCAATAGGGGCATTCATAGTATCTATTACTCTATAAAATTAATTTTTTACTGAATAATTAATCACATAAAATGAACATTGATATCTCAATTTATTTTCACATGTACAAAATTAATATTATTTTTAGAATCATCCATAGGACATTAAGTAATTACATGATTGAAAAATATCTTTTTTACCACTTCACATTTATGATAATTTAAAAAAAAATATTTCTGTTTCAATGTTTATAATTTATAATAAATATTGTAAACATTTAGTTGGCCAAAAATGAGAATCAAATTAGATACATTCCATATTACAATTGTAATTATATTCATTAAAAATATTCCTTATCTTTTTATATTTAATATAACCTTTCCTAAATGAGAAAACATACATTTTAAAATACCTAATGTGCATTAGTTCCTGATATATGTAGAGGTGAAAATTTGATCTCAATTAAATTTTTAAACCATTGACTATCATACCAAAAATTATTATCAATTGGAATGAATCATTTATTCCCCACAATACTGAATCTATGAAGATATTTAAGAATTATAGATCAATTATTTTTCATAAAAACATTAAACTAATGATTTCAATTAGTGCCTCATCCAAATATCATTGAATTATTTGGAAAATCATTTATCACCCATGTATGTGGCGTGATCATTTAAAATATATATTTTGAAAAAGTATCGTATATTTGAATTCCCAAATTATAAATATTATCCCACTATATTATTAATGAATGAAAGTATAAATCTATCTCATTTTTAGGATTATGAGGTTTATATATGAGTATAATCCAATATAGGAATTGGTTTTCTCATAACAATCCATGGATGAACTTTATAAATATGCATGAAAACCTTCCATGTTTTGAGAAAATTATACATCAAATCACATAGACTAAATTCGTCACATGATAAATCCAACATCACCTTACACACCATAGCTATAAATTTTGGATATCAACCATCAGAATTCCACCATTTGAAGAAAAATATATTGGATTAACAAACACATAATTATCCTAATTTCCTTAAATATCATTCCATCACATATTTTCTTATAATTCATCATACATAAATTTATTTTACAGTCCATATATACATTGAAGGATCCCATTTAATTTTTATTGGCACATAAGATATTGTTCCTATAATATTTTTCTATTATCGATATGTACCAAATTGTAGGAAATCATATAGTCTTGTAGTTTCCACTCAAAATAAGCTTCAATATTTTAGGAAATAGTGAATTTTTATTATAAATTCCATACAGGATAATTACCATAAACTTCATTTAATGGATTCATGTAATGATTGTACCATATAGAATTTTACTTTTACAATGATATTAATATAATTTATGGTGGTATTATAAATTCCATAAACAATTTTCACATGAACCCATTATAATTTATATTCCAAATATTTAATTTCACCTCATTGCTAATATGATGGAGTCTCGGTCACATACAATAATTTTTTCATTATGTTAACATCAATATTTTTATTACATACACCATGTGTAAACATATCACTATCTTATTTAATTTACATATATTATTTCAGGATATTATGAATAAATTGAAACAAAACATATAATAAAATCCATTATCAATTGCACTAATTCAATAAATTTTTTTTTTTTGAAAAATAAATTATTTTATATGGAAGATAACTTCATGAAAACATAACAATGTACTTGCATCACAATTGAAAAATGTCCAATGTATATGACCAGTATATGATGCATTGCTAAATAAAAAATCTAAATAAAATAAAACCTATAATGAAAATTGATTGAGATCAGATTATTATTATACATCCAACTTATATTAATATTTTAAAAAATATATTTTATTTTTTGTAATGAAAAATCATTGATATAAGATGCGATTCAAATAAAAAATATATTTCAGGAAATGAGACTTTTTTGACTTTATTTATATTTCTATTGTAAAAATTAACATATGATTGAAATCAAATCCTTTTAAAATAATTATACATTTTTTTCCAAAATAAAAAATTAACAATCATGAATATATCATTATAAAAAATAAACTTTGATTATCACTAAATCTATAATTAAAAAATGGAAAACACCAATAAGAAATAATTACATCTATATAATTTTCCCTCATATCCTTAATTTCAAAGCTCAATCTAATGAAAAAACACATTAAAATATATATAAATACATTATATTGAAATCCATTATATCAATTCTTAATAACTATTTATAAAAACACAACGAATTTATATGTATTCTATAACTGACAGAATACACCATATGATAATTTTAATATAAATAATAATTGTGTTTATGAAATACATAAAATGGTATATATAGTTGTCTAAATATCACAAGATATAAAAAAAGAATTATTTCAGTTTAGTCTATAACAAGATTATATTAGTAGTAAACTTGGAGTATAATATGAAATATGACATAATTATCCCTTAGTCAAAACAAACCCAACAAAGATAGAGATAAAAGATAAACATATATTTATACATATAGAAATAATGGAAATGGTTAATTATATAAATATATTTTTAATATATATATATATCATAATTTATGAATTAATATCATTTATTATAATGGCAACTGATATTCAACCTTTTATGAAAACAAATTTAGTCTATTTTTTCATAAAATATATTACATTTGAAACCCAAACATGATTAATAAATGAATTAAAGAATTTCAATTATTAAAACAAAACATTAAAATGATTAATTTCATTACAGTAAATACATTCAGAAAATAAGAAATGTATTAAAATAATTAATTAATGATTTACCTCCTATATGGAACTAAATAATTGGTTTATATTAATTTTTTTTGATGTATGCAGTAATTAAAATAGAAAAAATTGCATCACCTAAAATTATATTTATTATGAGTATTTTTAAAAATATAATCAAATTTTACCCACATTCAATGAATTATCATGAATATTGATATTTTAGAATCTAGGTTAGTGTGTCAATCCTATAAAAAACAAATGATGCTTTGAAAACTAGTTTTTGGATTTGGATATCATATATTTCTTGTTAATAAATTGAAAAATAAAAAACCATCTGACGAGATATATTAGTACTAGGGAAAAAGGGAAGGATATTCATATGGTTGAATCAGTATGGTAGTATGATGATATGAGCACGGTTTTGGGATTGATATGATTGATGGTGATACAAAGAACCTTGATGTTTTTATGTAAAACATCATGAAATATGATATATTTTATTTTTCAACTATAAATACCCTTAAATTTTTAACTTCGCAATAATAATTTATAATACAAAGAATGTTGACTAGTGTTTTACAAACCATGTATATTAGATATATGATACCAAAATAAGTTTATCTGACAATATTTTTTCTCTAATTTTTGTCTAATTTTTCTTATAAGTTTCATCTATCAAAGTGTTTAATTATGTATAAATATGAAACTGTTTTAATATTATACATGTTTCTAAAAACATGATTATTCATTGACCTCGTGATTTGAGAAAAAAATTTAATGAGGTGAAATATAAGTTGTATGTGCAATTATGATACTAAGAACTTCTATGAATTTTTACTGAAAAAATGCTATAAAAATGATTGGATGATAAACCTTTGGTATTATAATTTATAAATGTTTAGGATATTGTGTAAGATTTAATTATCACCCCCAGAGAAGGTATAATCCAATTTCTATACACTTTTTATGGGTTTCTAGGAGAACCACTTAAGGGTATCACCCACTTTCCATACACAATTTAAGGGTTCATGAAAATATGTAAAATTTTATAGGATATTATTTTATGAGTATTTCCAATTGGATTAAAATTTTCAAATAATAAAGGAATGTTACTATGGAGCATGACCAGAAAAATTCCATTGAATTATCTCTCAAAATTTAACCTGTTTGAGTCTTTAAGAATTTTGATGATCGAATAGTGGTCTACAATTATACGAATTAAAGGTATTATAAAAATTTATTGAATTGATATTTCTATTATAATTTGATCAATTATAGGTTGTTATATATAAGGAAATAGTTAAAGAGTTAGAATTTATGTCATTAGAATGAAGTATATTATGGCCAATGTTTCATAATATTTAATATAATTTATATTGGTTCATTATACATAACTATTACTAGAACGTTTCACTTTATAAGTGATTGGAATAGTGTTTAACTTCTTTAGCGATATTTATGAGAGTTCTTTTAATGATAAATAATATGATGATGTGATTCTGATTATTCCGTGTTATTTTATATAGATTGGTTTGTTAGGATATAAAAATATCCTTAACCCTAATGCGAGTTTTTATAATGTGTCATAAGATGGATTTTTTATAATTATTTATGAATATTAAATATTTTTTTAATGTTTCTATTTAATTTAGATATATGGGAGTTTTGATATATTATTTTTCATTGAGTATGAAATAAAATTTGTATTTCTAGTATTAATCTATCATGAAAACTTATAAATAGAGAATACATTTATAGTATATGTATTTCAATATTTATTCATCAAAAATGATAAATTGTAGTAAAAAAATTATTGGATAGAGATAGAAAAATTAGTGGAAATAAGAAATGTTTAAACTATATGAGTTTGCAACAAAGGAATCTATTAGTTGATGTTTTTATTTCAAAAATATAGTGGATTTACAATTAGTAAAATCAAATAAAAGTATGTTATATAGAGTATTCATATTAGCATATATCATAGAGATAGTGTGGTACGGTGATCAGATGAATAGATAATATGAATGTGTGTTAGTATTTAAAAGGTAACAGTTGAAGTTTACCGATTATATAAATAGATAGAAAATTCTGTAGAAATAAGAGATCAAATAGGTGTTTTTATATAGATGTCTAATGGGAAATATCTTACCATCATCTAGTTAAAAGGGTTAATAATAGATATTTCTGGCAAGAAAATAAATTTTAGTGGAAATAAAATAATAAAAGTAACAACATACTAAATTATATTAGTGATGTTTCTTGTAGTTTTTTTAAAAAACATTTTTAAATTGATCTCTTATATTAAGATCATGTAAACTCTCAAATTATTAATATAGTAATGCAGGAATAAATTCCATTACATGTAGTTTTTATGGAACAATATCCCTAAATTCATTAGCATTAATAATATTCTCGAAAAATTTATAGTTATTGGGAAAAAGATAGTATGAAATCCCCTAAATCAAGTGACTTATGACTCTAAAACCATACATGAGGATGAATAATAATTAAAGGATGTACAATATAGAAATTAACATATATTTTTTTATTTTATGATAATAAAACCATTCAATTTCCAATTTATCATAATAATGCCATGACTGAATCATCCATTTGGTCCAAAATTCAATTATAAATTCCTTAAATTCCATAGTAACCATTATATACATTATAAATTTTATGGATTTATCACCAATATGATGAGGAATATGGAGAATAGTCTCCGTATTATCCCAATATAATCTATACTCTTTTGTATCTCCTTCCACCATCATTGAGATGATGAAAACAAGCCACCCGAAAATAATTTTCATTTAATGATGAATTAAAATGTAGTTCTATAAACATTATCTATCTGATAGAACCCATCATTGATGAATAATACACCTATGAATCGGTATAGCCTATAAAAATCGATAATTATATTTCCAATATACATTATAAAGTACTAAACATGTATTGGAATCCTTTAATAGATAAACATTTGTTGGATTTGAAATATTATCACACCATAACATGTACATCTAAATAAGAAGCCACATATGGTACCCCATATTCTCTAGTATATGAGAAAAATGAATTACTCACTATCGAGGTTCATTTAATCTCACTTTATATAGATATTTGTGATCAATTGATTAATAATGGAACATCCCAATTCTAGCATAATGTATTGCAGTGAATTGATGAAATAAGGATATAAACAATTCATAAATATGATGTATATTATAATTTTTTCGTGAAGGAATTCAACAAGATGTGCAACCCCAATTAATCCATGTGTATAATTGGGTTCTACCTTGATAAGACCACTGATACCTGGAATGAATCCCTCAAGGTAAGATTAAAAATATGAAGTTTATTATATAATAAAAAGGGCATGCTCTAATAGATTATACGACATTATAATTATTTAAAATTAATATATCTTTTCTAAGACTAATGCTAGTTTTCTTAATAATTTTTTTATGGGCCCTCCCAATTATTTTCGTAATTACCTCACCCAATGACTTTAAATTTTAACCCCGCATTTTCATTATCAAAAACATTAAATTGTATTACAAAAACTCTATCTCATTTTATCTATAAACTACTTGGTATGGTATATTTCATATGACCTGATATTCATACATGGGAATATAATCCATGTAATATCTATTATAATTTTGTTTTACTCATCTATAAACATGTTATTAGATAATATTTTCCAATATTTAATTACTATTTTTGTCATTATTAATAATTTTATATGATACATAGTGAATATCATATATCGTATCTCATGTTTAACTATATAGTTCACCGACCCCATCCAAATGTTTTATGAAATATTCCATTCACATAAAGATTTATAATGGACCACAAATTTGTTATACCATTTCATTGTTCCAAGTTATTGAGAACACAACTATTCATTTTTTGTTCAATTCTCCTCAACTATTTTAAGAAATCAACACCACCAATACCCTTTATTTGAGAAATATCTTCTCCCATTACTCTTTCTATAACTATGTGCGTGCTAATTCATGTAATTATAATAAATGATGAAATATATCAACCACATATCAAAGACCAACAAAAAATGTGATACTCTCTAATTAAAATTTCCATTATAGTGTTTAGTCCAACAGTAATTCACATTGAGTATACTCTTTTGGATTCATACTAGGACACAACCATTTCATTATATCTCCCATACATATGATCCGTATTTGTGTAAAGAACTATCCCTCACAGAACTAATTATGGATGAAAAACTATTTAAAAAATATACTTACTGACATCTAATTTTCTCAAACTATTCCTAGAAAAAAATTTAAAATATATTAAATACCTACATGTATAAGTTATACTCATTCATTATTTGTTATTGTATATTTAAATATATTCTAGGATGAAATTTCTTATTCATAAAACAATTTATGTCATGCATATTATTATCATAATAGATATAGTTTCACCAGAATTCACCTTCTTGGTCTCATTCAAAGACATCAACTCTCTTTACCCCCTATCATCACATAGAATCCTCATTCACATTAGGTCTATATAAATTTTACTATATTATAATATTAAATACATTTTTTAAAAAATACATGTGTCACGATTACTATTATTATAGGATGTTTAGATATGTTTAGGCCCTAAATGTTGCCACTAATCCCAATATACATTCAGTACATTCTTATATTCCATAGCGGCTAAATATCTGTCAATTTTGAGATGTATTATTTCAATTACCTTTTTAAAATCAGTGTCCCATATACCAAACAAGTTTCCATAATTTTTTATATCATCAACTTCCATTCAGAACTATGGAGATTGTGTACATATGATTCTAAAAGTATGATTTTATTTAATTATGGTTTATAGGATTCATTTTAACAACACCGCCCTATTACACATATCATTAAATGATTTTAAATGTATTTAAGCATCAAATTACATTCCAAGGATCGCATAGTCTACTATCTTGGAAGATCATGTACATAAAAATGAAAACATGGGAATGAATAAGAAATTCCCTTATTTATTCATCATAATATGATCATAACTTACTCTAAGGATTTTAATCAAAATAATATAACTTGGGTGAACAATGACAGGATATATATACCATTAATGGAATAAAAAAAATTATCACCTGGGATAGAAGGCATAACATAATTATGTAAAGAGGAAAAATACATGATTGAACATACGGAATCATAGCATATAAATTATGGGATGATATAATCAAGGAATCATAGTAATGTGGAAGTTTCATTAAACTTGACATTAGAATGATTCAAGCCCATTCCACATAGAGGAGAAAAATACATGTCTGACCACCAAGACCATTTCACATGGAGCCCCAATCAAGGCTAATTGCCATGACTGTTGCACATAATGTCTCGTGAGACTAAACATTACCCAATCAATTGGAGTGATGTCTGAGAAAAATGATCACAAAATGTTTATGAATATGTTTTCTACATAATGAATCATACATAGTCAACCATAAATAAATATAAGGGTACTTATGGAATGAAATATGTATCAAAGTCATGCCACAAAGCATAATAAATCGGTGTATCATACAAGTGTCAATGAAAGATATGAATTTGAAAATACCTGGATATTAATAATTTAAAATTGTATTATATCTGGGTATTTGATTTCAACTAGAAGTGATAACATGTAAAAATTGTATTGAACACATTTTTTCCATTAATCATTTTGGTGTAGTTTTAAGGAATATATTTTATACCATTGAAAATAAAAAGGGAATAATGATTTATATAAAACCAAAGTGAAAAAACAAGGTTTTTATAATAAAAGGTCAAAGTTTTTTATAACAATGGTGGATTAAAATAGATGATATATTTCACATGAAATTGTGTAAGAATTTGGGAAGTTCCCTTAAAACGGGATTGCCTATTTGGAAGAGTTGAGTAGTGAGCCTTTTGAAAAACATGTATATATAAAAAATTAGGAATGAATGGATATTTATACATGATTTTGGAACATATATAATTCATTTATATGATAAACATTAAAATAAATTACAATTTCATTTAGGTAAAAACTGAGGAAGAGTAACTCAAATGAATTATTGTGTTTCGAGTTGAATCAATTACCTTAAGTCTAAATATGTTCTTCCCATGATCATAATGACATAGAGAGTCAAATAAGATACATTAATTTATAATTTAATAACCCATTATATATGAACCAGATTTATTATAACCTTTATAAGTTCAATCATGGACTTATTGATTAGTTAAGAGGTTCATTATCATTGTTTGGGATCATTTGTTTCCTTGGTTTTCATGATTGGTTTACATATATACATGTAGGGATGATCATATATGATGGTGATGGATATATGGAATTAAATATATATTTTATTATATAACACCTATAAGATTAAATTTTTATAAAATTATTTTGTTTTTTGGAGTGAGAAAGAATCATTTTTTAGAACTTTAATGATAACTGATTGGGCTAATTGGCTATTTTTTTATCACAACAAACTCATTTTGTTTTATAAATTAATACCATTTTTACAATATAATTCCCAAAAAAATAGGATATGTAACATATATAATAACGTTGTTTAACCATAACATTTTCTTCATGACCATAATTTAAGATTGTTCTAGAAATTGATAAAATGTTTTTTTTAAATGTGATAAATTAACAGATCTCTGATAGTGTTTACATTTCCCTTAAAAAGGAGGGGAAATCAGTTATGAACAAGAATTATTCCATTATAATTACAAAATTACTGTATTATTATGGTACTTTAGTTTTAATATTTTCTTGATGAGGATAGGTGAGGATTTAAATGAAATTAAAGGAACATCAAATGTAATTGAAATAAATCATAAAAGGGGTTTGCCTCTTGATTACTTCCTATTAAGAACCTCCTTAAGGAAAAATATTTTGTGTTTTGATGAGACCAAGAGATCATGGTCATGGGATATAAGATTAGAGAGATATTTTAGCAGAATATTGAAGAATCACAAGTATTGTGAGGTGTTATTTGAAGAGGTGCTGATGTGTGGTTTTATAGTAGAGGACATAAGAGTTTTCTCAATATTTGATTCATTTGTTTATTATTTTTTACAATAAAAGAAATAGTGATTTTGATAGTGATCAAAAATAGAAATATTATAATGGGTGTTCTATCCAATTTCCATTTACATCATCCATGACTCAAGAATGTTTCATAAATTCATTTATTTTGTATATTTTGTAAATTATAATAATTTACTATTCACCAAAAATTCATGTTTTTTTAGAAATATCCCAAATTCTCACCCCAAAATTTTTTTGAAGAGTATATTTAAAAAATTAAATCCATTTAATGAAAATAATTTTAAAAATTTGATAAGTTTAATTTTTACATAAAATTTTATTTTTCATTAAAAATAATTACTGGTAAATTGTTACTTATTTTATAACACTTTGAGAAATAAACTAATGTTTCAAAAAATTATGTTATAATTATTTGAAATAGAATTATTATCTTATGAATACATTTTTGTAAAATATAATTTAATTTATAATATTAAATTAATCATAAAAATATTAATTATATATTTACGACTTACTAAAAATACCAACTCTATCATATTGTCCCTTATAAGAAAAATAAATTTTATTTATAAATTCATTGGTAAGGTTTCTATTTAATATGATGATTTACTATTTATAAGGATTATGTTAACATTAATCATGGTAACATTAATATTTATAAGGATATGTTACCATAGATGAAAATTTACATTTGTCTTAATGGACCTCAATCATCTTAATTATCGCAACAATGCCTGTTAGTTTTTTGAAATTCAAATCACAGAAGTAGAAAAATTAAGTTAAATGGTCACATAGTATTTAATAGTTTATTTATCAATGATTCATCATCATGTTTCATAATGGCATTTTATTTGATTACATTATATGAAATGATTATAATAATGGAATTCCATTAATAACATCTTGGGTCATTACATTCATCCACCATTATGAAATTTCAACCTCAAAATTTAATTATACATTATAAGCTAAAAATTTTGGTGGTTACATTCCCTTAATTTCTTAAACTAGTTCCCTTGTTGACTCTTTGACCATATGGTTCCACCATAGTATACTGAGCAGATGAATAACTTTTTATGTAGATCATTCCCCCTATGATCCAAGATCATCACTGGTTTCTCCTTGTATGAAATATCATTCCCTAGCTACCCCGCCATTAAATTTAGTACATGTGATGGATCTGATATGTACATACCAAATAGGTATACATGGAATAGATCATGTACTTTAGATGTGTATGTGGGTGTTCTAGTCAATAGACCAAAACTCTGACACGATCATGAATCTCAAGGGGCTTATATACCTAGGACTTATCATTCCTTTATTTTGAAATATCATGACCTTCTTCTATGGAGATATGTAGTATAATCCCATGTCTTCATCATTGAACTCAATTTCAAATCGATGATTTTCTATATAACAGTTTTTTATAATTTGGGATCCATTGAGGTTTTAGTTAATTATTTTTATCTTCTCCACCATTTCATCGTCAATTTTAGGTCTTAAAAGCTTACTCTAATCAACATCATCATAGAACACTAGTTTTCTACACCTTTTCCCATAACGGGATTCATATGGTTCCATTCAAATGTTTGAGTGAAAATTGTTGTTGTAGGAAATTTTACTAGTGGAAGATATTGGTCCCATGTTCATTTGAAGACCGTATAACACACTCTAAACTTGTCTGCTAGTGTCTTAATAGTTCACTTAGATTGGCCATCAAATTGAAGATCATAGGTCATATTGAAGTTTAGTTCAGTGAGTAAACAATTTTTGGGAGTTTTCTATAACATTTATGTGAATCTTGTATGTCTAATATATAAAATTTATAGTTAAAATTTATAAATCCTTACAACCCCTTTTATATGTATTTGTCCATGTTGATCCAAAAAGAAGTTTTCTCGAATTTCAATAATGTGATTTTTCATTGTAAGACAATTAAAAATGAACCATATATCATTGTTTAATCATTTTATCCTTGGATTTATAGTGAAAACATCCATGGTGATGTTCTTCCAAATAAATTTTGGTATGGGAAGTGTTTGAATCATCCCCTTTTACTTTTTCCTTTCATCCTTCATGTTCTGTCATACCAAGCACTATGATGTATACTGATCAATATCCTTCTTCATATTTCCCATCCAATAAATATTCTAGAGATCCTAATCTATCATATTGATACCTAGTTGTTTTGAAAATGCTGAGATATGTGGTTAATTGAAAATATCCTTCCTCGTCTCAAGATTGGATTGTTACACATAATTGTGAACCAAATCTTATGACTCTATCATTGTCAATACTAAACATATAGGATTTCCCATTTCTGATAGCTTCCACTATTTTCTAAATTTCTACATCATTTCTTTGAGAATATATTATTTTCTTCATAAAGGATGGAAGATAAATTATTTTAGATATGATTGATGAGGTTACTTACTTAATGATTCCCATGTCCATCAACTACAAATCTATGATGAATTGATCATTTTAAATTCTCTTCATTGATAATGATCCAGGATCATTTCTGTTTATAGTTATTGCACCTTACATTCCTTAGACAGATGGTGGATTGTTGAGCAGCTATAATCCTTGATAAGCTCTATCCATGTCCAAAATATAATCAATCTCCACTTGTGGAAGTATGGAAAGATTTTCTATGAGGTTTAATCCATAATCATTTTCCGGGGAAGAGTTGTAAACCTTAGAAACAATAATTTCCACATTCACTATTCCTATAGATAATTCATCCTTAATATATTTAGGTGGTGTCTGAATATTCCTAATAAAATTGAAAGATATAAATGAATTCATTGAACCAAAATCAAATAGTAAATTTTCTATTCATGAATGAAAAAGTAAAAAAACATGTCACTGCATCATTATATGGCTCCACCTATTCAACATTGATAGAATAAGACCCTTTTTGTTTCAATTATGGTTATTAATTATTTCCTCTTATAAACCTTTACTTGGGGTGATTTTTCTCATAATCCCTATTCCCTTTAGGTTATAACACTGCACTATATGATGAGTGTTTCTCTACACCTTCCTTTATTCTTCCATGTCAGTGGAATTGTTCATATCCATAATAAGTTCTTATCCATTTTTTACATTGTTCCACATTTGAAGAAATCCATGGTTCCCTTTCAATAGATCCCATGGTGATTTTTTCCACAATAATTACACATGGAATGTTTATACTTCTTTCTATCCTATGGTTAACCTTTGGAACCACCCATATTAGAATCAATTTTACCCTTTTTTTCAAGAGGCCCAAAACACCATTAAGAGTCTCTAATCTATATTTCAACATTGATGACATGACATACAATATTTTCATAACTATTCAATTCATGAATAACTAGTTCATTTAATATGTTTGGATTTAGTAAACTATCTAAGCTATCCACATTACATTTGGTGTTACTGACAATGCCATAAGTGTATCATGTAATCCTTTTATTGTTTGCTTCATATGACCAAATAGACTCATATTCCATCTATATGACACTTAGGAAATATATTTCTATCTTGATATGTATGGTTTGGGGGAAATATTTATTGGAAAACATTTTATTTAATTCCTCCCAATAAATGGAATCAATTTCCTCTTAGGACTTCATATTCTTGATCAGTGTCCACCAGCGATCATCTTCCCCATCAAAACGATAGATTGCAGCATGAAATTCTCTTCCTCTCAACACTAGTGGATAGAGAATATAATCTAGAAGGATAAAATACACTATTATTCAAGGAGGGACTTATAAAATCCCCTTAAAATAGGAGGCATTTCCCGTATTAAGAATTTTATAGTAACTTCCTTTTTCCTTGGATGAGGAGGTCGTTACGCATGATTCATGTTATTATCACTAACTTGAGCTAGAAGAGTAATTATTTTCATGAATTATTTATCACCCATTCCCATCATATATGGATGTAATTAGGGAAACCTTCACATTCCCTATCACATTGATTGTTGGCATCAATTATTATATTTACAACAAATAACTAAGAACATAAAGTGCAATTAGTGGGAATGAATACATAGTTAAAATTAATAAGAGGTAACTTTGAACATAAAAGGATATACATGTGAAGGAAAATTATATCCTAACTTGTTATTGTATAGGACTAAATATACTTTATCTTTTATCTTTTTCCAAACATATATTATTACCTTCTATTTTTTTATTACTTTAACAGTGGATCATAATGATCTTATGTATTTACCAATTAATATACCCTTAGAGTGTCAAACTAGGTGCACATTAAAGCCCACTATTAAATACCAAGTTACCATGAGTCAGGATGAAACACCTCATTGGATTTTTTACTCTTAAGTACATATATACTAGAACAATGTTCACTTGTCGTATCTATAAAAGGATTTATTTTCATGATAAATCACTTACACTATAAAAACCAAAATGTTAGGGATGTTTTCTTATACGTAGTCCTATCCATATGGTTCTTACTAATACACTCTATTCATAATCCCAAAAGTAACTAGACCATGATTTGATAACAACTATATCAACCCTATCCTATTAAAAATATCATTACATGATTTTTAAATGTATTTAAACATAAAATTTCAAGCCAAGGATCAAAAATACATGTTTCTATGAATATTAGGTATATAAAAGTGAAAACACAAGACTAAATAAAAATTTTATTATTTAATCACAATAAAGAGATCATGAATTCCTTTGAGACCTTAAATTTTCATAGGATAACCTGTGGATTACACAAATAAATGGATGATCTAAAATCCCAATAAATGAATATACATAAGAATAAATCATGACACATGGGTTAGATGGCACAACAATATGTTAAAAGGGGGAATGATACCTGATTAAAAAAAAGAGTAATAACATATAAATCATGGGATCATATAATAATGGAATCATAATAATGTGGATGAAATAAAAAACATGACATTATCGTGAGCCAAGCTTAGTGCACATCGAGAAGCACAAGTCAACGATATCCACCAAGACCGCTGCACATGGAGCACGATTCAAGGCTAACTACCAAGACTATTGCACATAACAACTGATGAGACGAATATTTATCTAATTAATTGTATTTATATCAGGAAAAATTGAACATAAAATTTTAATGAATATGTTTTCCACATAAATAATCTTACATAATCAATCATAAATAAATATAAGGGTACCCATGGAAGGAAATGAGTATTATAATAATGTAATAAAGCATAATAAATGGGTGTATCATACAAGTGTAAATGAAAAAATTTAATTAAAACATACATAGACATTAATAAGATAAAATATGAATATATCATGGTGTGTTATGTCAATCATAAGTGATAATAGGTAAATGGTGTGTTTAGGAAATTTTAGCATGAGAACATTTTAGTTCCGGTTTGAGGAAAATATTTCAGATCATTAAAATTGGAAAAGGGAATATCATTTATATAAAAACATAATTGAATGAATTATTTTTTTTCTAATAAAAATAATTACTTTATAAAAACAATGGTGGCTTAAAATAGATTATATAGGGCAGTTGATATTGGGTATGAATTTGAGAAGTTTTTTAAAATGGGCAAGCTTATCGGGAAGAATTGAGTAATAAACCTTTTAAAAACATATATATCCTCATAAAAAGGGTGAATGGATGAGGATTAATAATTTATTAATATATTTATATACTTTAGAATATTTAAATTAAAATAAAAGTGAGATACATTTGGTTAAAATGAGAGGAAAAGTAACCCAAATGAATAATAGAGGTTCGGGTAGAATCCCTTACATTAATTCTAAAGGGGTTATTTACATTAACTAAATGTCTTGGATAATAAAATTATATTCATTAATTAATAATTAAATAACTGATTCCATATTAAACCGATTTATTATAACCTTATTATGTTCATTCATAGACATTATGATGGTTTAAGAGGATCAATTTCTTTATTTGGGAGCTTTGGTTTCCATGGTTTTCATGGGTGGTTTACTTATATACATATAAATATAATAATTTAAGATTGGTTGGTTCTATAGAATTAAATTTTTATTTTATTATAGAGCATCCATATGACTTAATTGTCATAAAATTCATTTGTTTTTTGTAGTGATGACGAATCATTATATGAGACTTTTATAATAACCATTCATGTTAATTAGTGGTTGTTTTATCACAACGAACTCATTTTGTTTTATAAATTACCAAATTTTGTAAAATATTATTGTAGAATATTAAATAGGATATATTGAATATATAATAAAATGGTTAAATCATAAAAATATTTTAATAACCATATTTTTATATGGAAAGATAAATTTGAAACTCGTCATCATTGAATTTGATAAATTAACACATCTCAAATGGTGTTTCCATTTCTATTATAAAATATTGGGAAAAGAGAGATGATGAATAATTATTACATTATAGTAACAAAATTATTGTTCATTTATTGTTCTTGAGTTCTAATAACATTTTAATTATGATAGGTGAGGATATAAATGGATGTAAAGGAGCATGAAAAAATATTGAATGAAAACGGAAAGGGGTTTTACCTCTTGGTTCTTTCCTCTTGAGAGCCTATTTTGGGAAGAGGTTTTGGACTTTTGATGAGACCAAAAACTTTTTAAAATGTGATAGGGACTTATACATATATTTGAGTATTTTTTGGGAATAGAATAAGACTTTATAGGTTTGAGGGGAAGAGCTAGTGAGGGGTTGTTTTTATAGTGGAAGGGAGGAGTGTTTTCTCAATATTTAATTCATTAGTTTTTTATTTTACTTATGACAAGAAAGAGTTCTGATTATTGTGACAAAAACTGGTAATAATTGTATATTATTTCTAAAAAAGGGACACATAAATCATCCATGACTCAACCATGAGGTATAAATTCATATATTTAGCATATTTCATAAATATTCAAATTTCACTATTTACCAAAAAATCAAGTATTTTTACCAAAATCCAAAAATTTCACCCACTTTTATTTTCAATGTGTAAAGTCAAAAAATGAACTCCATTTTAGGAAATTAATTTTCTAAATATGATAAATTTTAATTTTAATTAAAATCCTTATATACATGAAAAATACAAAATTTTAAAATTATAACTAATTTTATAACACTTTGAAAAATTGAATAAGGTCTCATAAAAATATCATATAATAATTCTAAATAAAAATATTATATTTTTAATATATTTTATGGAAATAAATATGAATTTAATATTATAAATTAATCATAAAATTTTAAATAAAAACTTATGTCTTACTAAGAATACCAACACTATCACATTGTAAATTGTATGGTGGATAAATGTTATATCTAGCTTCATTAGTAAGTTACTCTTTATATAAGAAATTTTTTTTATTAAGGGTAAAATTCATATTCATTTGCATAACATTACTATTCATATAGTCATTTTTATATTCACCAAATAATAATTTTGTCCTAATGGAATCTAAACATCTTACTACTCACAACCATGAATGTGATATTTTTGAAATTCAAATCACATAAGTGGAAAAATCATGTTTAACGGTCACATGCTATATAGTAGTTCATTTATGCATGATGTTTCACTCTATTTCCTAATTTTATTTTATGTGATTATATTATATGGTATAGTTATAAGAATACAATTCCATTAATAAATTCTTATGTCTTTACATGCATACCCATCCTTCCAATGACAAACTATTGGTATATATTTATCCTATTAATAAAATACTATATCCCCAAATTCCTTAAATATATTTATAGTGGAACTCATAATTCTAATGTTGTCATAGGTTATCCAATATATGTCTATTCAATGGTATAGAAATAGGGTCTTCATTAGAATGTGGTTAGTAGTTTCCCAAACGTAGAAATTTTTTGTTTAATAATTTATTAATTTAAAAAACTAATGTTTTGATTTTCATCATTCTTATCCCATTTTTTAACCTATTAAAATTATTTTATATAAAAAATCCTCTATTTAGGTTATCAAACATAACCCTACGGTCTGATCATTATTAATCTAAACTATGTTTGTATTTCCCTATATTGGTTTCTATTTTACCATATATTTTAAAATTTTAAATCATGTATATTTCATCTTTATTTATAGATATAAAATCATATCCCATATCTTTTGGTTGATGTTATATGATCTTATTCTTCATATTAAATTGGTAAAAATTTAATATACTTAATCAATATTTAAACATTTACAGAACATTATAACCATAGAGAGGTTTACACATTTCCAATGTAATATCTGTAGTGGTATCAGGGTCCCAATTCACATTACATTTACCTTTCCAACATTTATATACAAACGACCTCATCATTTGGAATAATATATATAACCAATAACATGACCCTTAATCTTTTCAAAATATTTATTAATTTAATTTCCATTCTCCTTAGAACTAACATGAATACCTTAATCTATAACATTCTCTGTTTTCTATCTTGCAACTTTCCTCGGATAGCCTATAAAAAATTGGATTTCTTAAAATAGAAAATGAAGAAAAAATTATGATTAAAACTTCACAATTTTTATCCATAAAAATATGATCTTCTAACCCCAAGGATATTCCCTACACCTTCTTATAAAAGGTTGTGGTGAGAAAATAGAAACCAAAGATGGTATAAGTCATTATATAAACGTAGAAATCATAAAATCTATGTCTTATAGGTATAATTATCTTTTCAAATTAGCAAAATAATTATATTTCTAACCAATATTGGTTAAGATGATCTTTTCCAGTCACACGAATATGAAATTTTAGGGTACATGACCACTTTTATGGAAATTATCCCTTTATAAAAATATCCCTTTATAATTTCAATTATGTTGAGTCATTAACTACATCATATTTGAATATAATTCCATCAATTATGATTATTTTAAATGTGTAGTATATTATAAATCACTATACCCAACCAATATAACAATGTAATAACAAAATTAGTTATGGAAATATTTTATTTAATATAATAACATCATCAAATGATGATGGTGAATGCACCATATAACTAAAATTTCCATATCCATCCATAAGAACATACCCTTGAGATGATTAATGGAAACCATTTGCAACAATTTATATATATTTTTTGAAATTATCAGTTACTAGATCCATTTATATTCAGTGTTAAGTGGATATAATTATAGTTTTATTACTTCATTTTCTCTTACCAATGTTAATAGAAATAAATATTTGATATATTCATTAATAATTGTTTTAAATATCTCATGTTCTCTCCTTAAAAATTCTCTTTTCCTAACAAATGATGTTTTTCCAAATACATATCATTATCAGTAATTATTTATATCAACAAATCTACCTTTATAAGAAATGATTTTTTCACAGACAATTGTTTCCCATTAATCAATAGAATGAGATATATACTCTATATTGTATCAACATAGTCTCAATTAATAATTATTATCTTATTAAGGAAATATTTTATGTCAATGAATATTCAATACAGTTCAAATTAATACATTATTGATGATTTGGAAGGTTTGGTGTATTTAGAGGCTGGATGCATATTAATCTTATCTCTTTTAATATCCTCAAAATATATCAAAAATATATATCACATAGTACAATTATTGTTTAAATCCTAATAAAACATTTATTTATAGCATAGGGAAAGGAAACCTATGAAATTGTGAGAATAGATGCTCAGTAAGAGTAAACATTGTAGATGTTATTCAATGATCATTTTTGGGAATAACATAAGCATAACTATTTGAGGGAATGATATTAACATTAAAAACTCAATCCCAAATCTTCATAGATAATAATAATAAAAAACATAATAATGCATTTTCACTTCATGGACATTAATCATGTTGGAAAAAATGATCATTACCAATAATAGTATAAAATTATTATAATAAGATCTCCTAATAGGGAAGCATAATTTGTGACAAATCCAAAATGATAGAAATATTATATCAATGTTACCAACTTAGAAACTCATCAAATATTTGGATTGGGATAACCTTCTATTAACCTACTTATAGATTAGAATAACAATTTATATACCCTTTCTTTTTAATCATATAAACACTAGTATACCCTCTTTTGGGATAGAAATAAGATCATGTATACCACTTGAACTTATAAAAAAATAATTATTACCAAAATAATTGGATGAATATAAAGTACCCACCCATAAATAATCATAATAATTTTTCATGTATTCCACATGATCATGAAATCATTACAATTAAATCGTTGATTAATACATGGAAAATAAAATGGGTTTCAGCAATATTGAATCATAATAATTATAAACCATCACTAGATAAAATAAAAAGAGTATTGTTGGGTTTTATCCCTCGTTAATAATATTTATAATCAATGCATTGATTCATAAGAAAATGTACCTAATAAATACTACTTTAATATTCATGGTGAAAAAATTATTTTCATTTTCAAAGCACATATTTAAAATAAATCAAATATAATTAAAAACTTTCTTCTAAAAAAATGGTAAATTTTAATGTATGCTTCAAATAAAAATATATTAATGGTATCTAAAAAGCTAGATCATGTGGTTTATGTTGAAATATAATTATTTTTATATTTTTTAATTAAAAATTCAAAAGTACCTCATTCATAAAAGAACAAGAAGATTACATTTAACTATATATAAAGAAATTAAAACATGGGTAAAATATATTTATAAAATAATTTATGAATTTTTAAAATATTTTTTAAAACCATTTATATAATATCTAGGTATGGAAGAAAGTAAATATTGAATTAAGTGAGAAATAATGTTGATTTTTCTTAAAAATGGTATTTCTTGTCTCATTAGTACATAAAGAGAGTCAAATTAATGGAAAACTTGTAATTTATAAAAATAAACATATAAGGAGAAAATTTATATGATTTTTTATTGTTATATCATTTAATTTCATCATCGTAAATTTATATATAAATAATATTGGTAGAAATGAGATTATAGTATAAAATCCTCATAGTTGTGGTAAATTTTAAATCATAACCCACATGAAAGATATAAAATTAATTGAAAAATTAAAACCCATTAATATAAAAATAATCATGTTTAAAAATAGAAAATATTAATTATTTAAACCTTATAAATGGTGATAGTTTAATAATCTAGTGTCTTGGTTCTAGGTGCTACTGGGAGGTTCCCCGTACCCAGTTTATCAAAAGGGCTCAAGCACATTTCCCTGAATGGAAGAGGATTCAAACTGGTGGCAAGGGCCTTGGGTGTGATTGTGGGGATACTATTCCCTTATTGGTGAGTAATGGAGTAGAAATAAATAGATAATAATAGCGGAATTATTAATAATACCATGCAACTGTAAACAATAGAAAAATTCAACTAGATGAACAATTGGAACACATATATTAATGATAAATGTCACTTATGTCAAGGAAAGAATCAACACAAGTCATAATATAGAAATACAGTATTAAACCTAGGTACAAATAAAAACAAGTAAACGACTCCAGGAGTATCACAATCTTGCATTTAGTCCCATGCTCTTTTGCTCCATAGCAATCAAGTACCTTAAGTAGAAGGGAACTTTCCCTTAACTATACCTATATAAATACAATTTTCTTGGGTCCAAAATCATGACCCAAACAGTTTGTGAGATGAATCCCAGTAGGTAACATCCCAAATATTTTTTCCAAACTATCAGTGAATATATATATAAGGAAACTAAGAAAAATTTATTTATAAACTTGGAAGTAATCAAAAATAAATAGTCCTAAATTTTCAACTACATTTAATTAAATTTTACAAATTATTCAACCAAACAAAAATAGTAACCCTCTACAAAGTTATCATAGTATAACCCCTCTAGTTTAGGTTATCAAAGACTCTCTAAGGAAGAACTCACTATCAATTTCCCATGAGGCCTTGCAATGGTAAACTACTGACACACTGAGGTAGCACTCAATAACTGATTCCCCATATGTTGTTGCAACGTGGAACTATAGACACTCTAACATAGCACATAGGTCCCACCCCCCCTATGATCTCTCAATGTAAAAGTATAACAGACACTCTAGTAAATCCATCAGTATACATTTCCCTTGTGGTTTGACTACACTAGGTTCCCACAGTCCTGTGTAAGTCAATCATGCAGAAAAGATATCCATCAGCCAAATTAAATCATGATATACTATTTGTCTAAACATCTACTGGCATGACAAGAGAAATTTAGATAATATCACTCCCTCGTAATAGCACTAGTCATGGAAAACAGAGCATCCTAATAGGGAAAACTAGATATAGTGGCCAATATAAGTTCTAACATTTGAAAACACATCCTTATCAAGGTAATTAAACCCTATTCTAAATCAAGAACCCTAACTCAAGAAATCAAGGCATAGAAGGAATTAAAGAGTTTAAAGTTCCTTAACATGGAATACCCCGAACTAGGGTATTAGGAAATGTTTCGTATACAATTCAAATACAAACTTTCGAAAAGGCACAAACCATGTACCTAGACATTTTACGATCGATATAGTTGAACCTAATTCATTGAATTGACCTAGAACGTCTCATATCTACAAAAACATCTAAAACATTCAACAATGGATATCTCACGAAAGAGGAGGAATCATGATATGAGGCTTTAGATGAAGGAAGATATCTCTATGGGGATCCAAACGCAATCGATGATGTTTGATTTAGAGCACAAATGGTCGATCAGGGGATAAGAGAAGAATTTGGGATATTTTTCACTCCTGGATGAGATAAAGCAAAAAGAATAATGTTCTGTTCATTAGATGTGACCCTGATCTGATATAACAAATACAAATAAAAAATACATAGTGTGTTCCCTAAGGATACATGACATGTATAGGCCTTTTGTGGGCTCTATTTAAGTGGTCTTTAGGTCACCAACATGTACATGTACTCGGCTATTACACGGCCAGTACATAGATACTCGTAGCCACCTAGTACATGACGTGTACTCCTAAAATATTCAGAAACTCATTTTTTCAAATAAACACCTGAAATCCTGATTCATACATGAAAATAAGATCCGTGTTTTTACAAAATTCTTCGTTTAAATAAATTCTTCCCCAATTTCCCTAAGGAGATGAAGTATCCTTGAATAGCTTCATCTACTACGATCACATATTGGTCTCCCTCTCCCAAGTCTTATATTGTGCTCTCTCGTGATTCCGTAGCACCAGTACCAGACTAATAGGCCATCCACAAATAACCTTTCTAATGCGATCAACAATCTGGATAGAATGATTCTCAAAGGATGCATCAACCTCCAACTCAACCTCCTCGGGTTGAAAAACATGAAATGGGTCTGAGATGTATCTCTGAGACTGTGAATCATTGATGGTGTGATGCATAGATTGATACCTATGAGGTAATTTCAACTGATAGGAAACTATCCTGACTCTCTCGAAAACCTCAAACTTCCCAATGTTTCTTAGTGAAATCTTACCCTGTCTCCTAATACTCTTGTGTCCCAACCATATGTGAATCGTAGAAAAACCTAATATCAGACCTCGAACTCCAAATGTCATCTCTTTCGATGAGCATAAGACTTCTGTTGTGAATGTGTTATAGCCATCCTCTTTCCAATAAACTCCACCTACTATGATTTCTCAAGGATAAGACAATGTCCCAGCATAGCTACCTATCATGCTTCCTACCAAAATTGGGTTGATAATTGTGGCCTAAAAGACAAAGCCTCATAAGGTTCCATTTGAATATTTTTCTAAAAAAATATTATCTTATGAAAACTTATTCAGTGGTATGTGTTTCTCCCATTAAACTCCAAAATCTTGGACTCATGCTCTAAGAATTTCCTACAACACCTGAATTGCATGGCCAGACTGGTTATCTATCTAGGAATGGTAGGTTATAATCATAAGTACCTATGTACCCAAAGCCCTCTGTAGTCCCTACTAGTCCCGAGGATTAAAATGGGCATCCCTATCTGAAATAATGGAGTTTGGAACCCCATTAAAACTTACAATCTATTGAACTTACATCCTTCCTAGTTCATCAAAACTAATGGCCACCTTTATCGGTAAGAAATGTGAATCCTTCGCGAGATTGTCACTGATAACCCAAATTGCATCATTCCCTCAAGGAGACCTCAGTATGTCAATCACAATTTCCATCATGACATCATTCCACTTCCACTTGGGAATGCGTAACTATAGAAAAATCCTTAATGGTCACTATTTCTTTTCCTTCACATATTGATAGGTGTAACATCTCATGAAAAAATGTAAAACATCTCTCTTCACACCAATACTGTTGGTTTACTTATCGGTACTTCTTGGTGACACCAGGATGTCCTTCCCAAATTGAAAAATGAACATCTCGTATCAACTCCTCGTGTATGTTTTCTGACACACATATGCACCCATGAAAATGAAATATCTCATCCCCACCTATGGCCCATCAATGAAAAGGGTCCTCTCCTAACACACTTTCCTGCAGGACTAGGCCTTCTGCATATGATAGATGCCACATTCGCACTCGCTCAAGAAGAACAGAGGAATCAGCTATAGAAGAAAGAAACGTCTATCCCTATCTATCCCGTACCTCCATATTCGAACCAAAGAATAGATTCATAAGATTCCACTCCCTAATGGCCTACTGAATTTCCTATATCTGAGTCATCATGCTCAAAGCAGTAGCTAATGTGTTGCCTTTCTCAGACATTCAAGAAATCTCCAAATCAAAGGACATAAGGTACTGAACCCTCCATTTCTGAATCAAATTCAGATCGCACTATGTGAATATGTACTTGATAATTTTTTCATCATTGAAAACCAAAAAATGATCTCCCTATAAATAATTTATCAAACATTTTAAACCATGAACCACTGCATCCAACTCAAGATAGTGCACCAGGAAATTACTCTAATGTGGCATCAACTTCGAAGACCCGTACGCAACGACGCACACCCATTGAATAGGAACTACTCCCATCCTAACACCTGATGCATTATAGTCAACCATATAGATTTTTTGGGCTCTAGAAATACTAGTATTGTGGATGAAGTCAACCACTCTTTCAGATACTGAAATCCTGATTCATAATAATTTTTCGATATGTACTTTTCTCCCTTCTTAGTTAGGCCTATGAGTGGCACTGCTAAGCATGAAAGGTAATTTTTAAAACATATGAAACAACCAACAATCCCTACAGAACCTCATACCTCAATGATTTTCTTTAGTTGATCCCATGAAACTACTATTCTCACTTTCTTCGGGACTACTAATACTCTTGTCGCTGAGATAACACGACCTATGAAGTAAATCTGGTCCCTCGAAAAGCTGCATTTTGAGAGATTAGCATATAACTGATGCTCACTTAGTATAATAAAAATAATATCATGATGGGTAGAATGGTCATGTTGAGTTTGAGAGTATACAAATAAATCATCCCTGAAACCACCATGAAGGAATCCATGTATGTATGGAACACTCTGTTTATCAGTTCCATATAAACTACAGGCACGTTTGTGACACTGAACAACATAACCACATACTCATAAAGACCATACATGCTCTAAAAGGCTATAAGTGATATATCATATGGTCAAACACACAACAAATTATAACTAGAACTCATTCCAATCTTTTATAATACCCGGGCTCCTCAAAGCTAATCAAAGAGATCATAAATCCCCGATAAGGGATATCGAATCATGACCGTTAACTGTTTTAGCTTTCTTTAATCAAAATAAAGTCTAAGTGTACCATCCTCATTCATTGTAAACTAGACAAGAAAACCACATGGAGATGTACTGGGTCAGATGAAACCATTCACCTGTAACTCATCTAACTACTTCTTGAGATATTGAAACTCTAGTGTAAATGTCCTATAAGGAGGAATGGACACCAGTTTCACTCTTGGAACAACCTCAATAGAAAATTCTACCTTACACTCTAGAGGAAAACCTGAAAATTAATCTTGAGAAACATCCATGAAATGAACCACTATTGAAGGAAAGTCCATCTATGATGTTCCCTTGTCATCTAGATACAAACTAGAAAACTGGGATGTATCTCTCCTAACCCATGATCCTCGGGTCCCTCCCTAATTGCCTGGACAATCCATTCACCCTTATGTAGAATCCAACAACCCTATGGTGATGTGAATCTCACCCTACGATGATAGATATTGAAAACAACCTAGTAGGGAACCAACCTGTCCATTTCGAGAATGAAAACATGGTGTGCCATCTCTATGATATAGAGGGAACATAAGAAGTGACACCCACCACTCTCAAGAGGGAACTCTTTTCCCTAACATACACTAGTCATTCTACTCCCAACAGAGTTTCTAGCATCAAGATATCATCAGAAGTAAATATACAAAGCCCAAGGCTCTCCAAAATTGTGCAATATGAAACTTTGGGAAGCCCATATATCAAGAAGTGCATAAGATAAAACTGAGGCAACTAGAATAGTACCTCTAACTATAGATGGTTCGAGATCCTACTCTAGTTTTTTTTCTCTATCGCAATATCTTGACCAACATTGTGACCCTATGAAGCAGACTGGAATCCCTAAGCTGAGCCACCCTACAGCTGTCGAAATCCCAGTTTCTGACCACTACGACCACAACCTTCACCTTGAACTGAAGGGGTTGAAGAAATCCATACCCCAGTTTGAAGTGGGACAACTGGTCCTGCTCTGGTATGAGGAGTAAAAAAATAACCCCTTTCTTTAATTGATTTTGAGATAATATGAGAGAATTTCTTAATGATGACCCATCTTACAGCAAGATAGGAACTCCACTAAGGATTCTTGGGCAAAGTTGCCTCATATTCCCACTCTTCCTATACTAGAAGCACACCACCTAAATAGCAGAATAACTATTCCACCTCCTTGAATCTCTATGAATTAACTCCCTGCGGACCGTCCTCCTGTCAGTAAAAAGAGTACCAACCCTAGATGCCGAGCATCCCAGGCTCAAAGCACCAGAATCCCTCAGAGTGCACACTGTCATTAATTCCTAGTTATCTATAGAGGTTATGGATGTCAAACTGAAGATGTTCATCTAAGATCATATATCAATACTATGACCATCCACATACTTCCTTGCTCGAAATATCTAACAACCTCCTAAAATGGGTGTGATGCTCTACAGCTCTGTGATGGGAGAACATTACTCCATGAATAAGAGAGTACAATTTTCCATATTCATGAACTCTTGGGCTCGATCATCCCAAAAACTCTCTGGGGAGAAGTAATAATAGAATACATGCTAGAAATCATCCCAATCCAAAAACTATTAGAATCATGATAATGAGATCACATCCCACCATATCTTTGAGGAATCCTGAAGCATACAATTTTGGGAGTTTCAGCCTCCCCTCAGGAGGCATCTTGAGATGATCGAAGATAGACATCACGGATGATAACCATTACTCTATAGCCGAATGTCCTCTGTCCCCTAAGAATTTGGGAGGATGTTTCTACTAGAAAATCCTCATCAAATCTACCTTAGATGGGGCAGGATGCTATGCTCCCCTGAAGTTCTACATAAACCCCATGAAGCCCTCTCTGAACTATTCATCAACACATGTATCCATAATGAAGGCTAGTTCCAAAACAGGCACAATAAGAAGATCTTATGGTAGTCTTTAAACTTCCATGTCTAGTGCCTAGTCACTTCCCTAAATTTGGAGTACAACCAGAGGATGTCTAGATAGCATGACTCTGGAAGGTCAAGTGCACAAATTTGATCAATATTATCAATGACTGAATCATATAAGATCATGAAAGGAACATGATAAAATAAAGTATTCATGTTCTTTAGAACCTAGATACATATTGTGAGTGACACCTACATGGTGGTTCCTTTAATCATTTACATTGGTGTGTTCTCCTACAAACACTAGTTGTGTATTACCCCAAACACATAGCGTCTTCATCCTTAGACACAATGTTTACTTTAATCTCCCCCCACCTCCACATAAGTTCCCATACACTGTTAGACCACAAAATTATCCTAGAACAAAACTATAAGGCATGTTTGTTCCAAAAACAACATGTACTGCATAGGTTTAAAATTCACGGGTTGTTATTCACACGGTCTGAGACACGGTTGACTCTACACAACATTTTTAATAGAGAAATAGTGTGTACACCCTATGTTTTATCCATCTATGTTGTAAGTCACACTCCTGGACACATGGCCTCTACAACACGGCGTGTATGTATTGTACAATGCATGTTCCCCCCAATATCTCCCAACCCCATGTGTCTTCCACACAGGAAGTCACATAGTTAAGGATTACATGACCTGTACATTCCATACATTGTTTTTAATTAGGAAAAATAGTTCCCTCTCAAACTGAAGGATGCATGGAGTGTACTCAGCAATTCAAACCATTTATTCTGGGTTCTCTAGATAGTAATCCCCAGAATCTGCCCCATAACCCATAAAAACAATGAAATAAACATTTGGGTGTCAAATTATTATCTGTGGGTTCCTATACTCCCCACAAATCAAATCCTAGCATCATATTCAAGTAATTTCACAAAGTGTAACTGTTAGTGTTCAATATGATCCACCAAATTCTGATCCCTAAGGAACTATAACACCTCAGGGACCAAAGATTGTGTCTCATTAAAATGAAATGATAGACAATCTAATACCCTATAAAACTGTTGGTATTCTATCAAGGAATTTATCTCAACGACATGAATATCTAGCATAACATCTATCACAACAGAATGCAATCAAAACTTCACCTAAAATGGAATGACAAGAATGCCTGACATGTGATCTCTAGCGAGTTCATAAATGATGAATGCGATGGAATTCCTTCATCTCATAGGATTAAAATAGATATAGAACCTCAATAATATCAACAATAACAACACAAAACATGTGAATCACCCAACGGTAAAATAAAATCAACTATAATAATTTGAAAAACTAGAAAATTACAATATTTGAGGTAAATTAGTTTTTCCCTATATGGAGGTTAGTTACTATTGATCACAGCTTATTAAAAACATTCTATTCCTTCCTATACCAAGATATAGGCTCCAAAAAGTAAGTCATGAAAAAAAACCTACCTCTGATACCTCTTTTTAACATCTCGGTTTCAGGTGACGCTTAGAGGTTCCCCATACCTAATTGGTCACAAGGACTGAAGCGCATTTCCTCGATTGCCAGAGGTAGTCAACTAGAAATGAGGGACTTTGGTGTAACAGTGGAGAAACTATTCCCTCATTGGTAGAGTAACATAGTGGAAATATATGAATAATATTAGAAGAAGTTGTAATAATACCATGTAACCGTAAACAATGGAAAACTGGAAGTAGATAAACAACTAGAACACCTATATAAACGATGCAGAAAAATTATGTCCAGGAAAACATCCAAACATGTCACAATTATGAAATATATTACTAATAAAAAGTACAAAGGAAAACATGTAAATGACTCCAGCAGTATCACATGCCACAACTTGGTCCCATTCTCTCTAGCTCCAGGGAAATCAAGACCTGATGTAGAAGGGAACATTCCCTTATTCATACATGTATTAATATAATCTTTTTTGTACTAAAAGCGTGCCCCAAATGGTGTTTCAAATGAATCCCAATAAACACCCACCCAAAGATCTGTGCCTATCTGTCATTGAATATATATAATAAGAAAATATGAAAACTATAGTAATAATCAAGGAGGTAATTAAAAGTAAACAGTCCTACAAATTTCAACTACATTAATTTACATTTATTAACATCTTCAAACAAAAAAAACACAAGAAACACTCGGGGTCATTCTCATAGTCTAACCCATATTGTTCAACATAAACAAAGACTCTATGAGGAAGCACTCAAAGTCAATTCCCCATATGGTCTCACAAAAGAAATCTACAAACACTCTAAAGAAGAACTAAACATCCAATTCACTATGTGGTCTCACAACATGGAAATATAGACACTCTAAGGTAGACATAGGTCTATCCCCATATGGTATCTCAATATAAAAGTAAAACAGAAACTATTGGAAATCTCATAGTGTCCATTTCCCCTATGGTCTAACTACAAGAGGTTCCCACAACCATGTGTAAGTCAATTGTGAAAAAATTATATCCAGTAGCCAAAGTAAATCCAAATATACTACATGGATAAACTACTACAAGTCCTGGAACAAGCAAGTTAGATAATAACACTTCATCCTGACAACACTAGGCCTAAAAAATAGTATCCTAAGATGAAAAACTAGACACAACATGCAATATCATTACAATCTTGGGAAAACAAATCCATAGAAAGGTTATTACACACTACTCTTAATCAATTGACCTAACTCAAGTAATTAATGAATATCATACATTAAGGGGATAAATTCACTAAACACACAATACCCAGATCCAGTTTATTTGGAAATTTTTCTCATATAATTCATAGACAAACTATGGGAGGGCACAATAAACCTACCTCGATATTGTACAATCGATATATTTGAACCTCGGCCTTTGAATTGAACTAGAACACCGTACATCTACAAAATTCCTAAAACGTTCAACCATGTATATCCCAAGAAAGTGGAAAAATCATGATTTCAAGATATATAAGAAGGAAGAACTCACTATGGTGATTCCAATGTAATTTATGGCGTTTTATTCAGAGCACAAATGGTCAATCTGGAGCTCGGAGAATAATTGATGATATTTGTTGCTCTTGGACAAGACGAAACCAAAAGAATATGGTTTTGTTGATTAGACGTGATCACGGTCCAATATATAAAATAAACACAAAAATATATGGCGTCTTACATGATGATAAACAGTGTCTATTGGAATTTACCGATCTCTTCTTTAAGTGGTCTCTAGGTTACCCCACAATGCCATGTACTCGGCCGTTACACGGCCAATACACGGCTACCCGCATCCACATAATACATAGTATATAATCCTTAGTGAATAGCGATTACTCGTAGAGATTCCATAAACTCATATTTTTTTTAAAAACACCAGAAAAAAAGAACCGTACCTAAAAAAATATCTGGGTTGTTACAAATAACCTAACATATTTCCAAAATAATATAATTTATGAAAATAAACCTTTACAACTTCTGTCACATTTGAAAAAAAAGTATATTTTGTGAAATAATTTTAATTCTAACTTTATATAAAAGGAATTATGAATAATACATGATATAAAATATAAATGGAGTGTTATATACATATCATTGACATATATAGGTTTATAAAATTAGCCACGACTCAGAAAATACTATTGAGTAGGAGAACACATTCCTTATGTTCAACATTATTCATAAGCACATGATCCTCCTATATAATAAATTTAATTTTTATAAAATTATATAACATAATTATATTCATCCATATAATATCATATATGATCCACTTATAACATTTAAATAGTCATTTATTATCACTTTTCTATTATATATTTCATCTGGGTGTTAACTGCTTCATTTGTAATGTTTGTTTTTCTTTAGTTGTTCTAATCCTTTTGCATTGATCATAGTTCTATAATATCAATAATATTAATCATGTTATAGGTTTAAAATTTAATAAATATATAAACTCTTATAAAAAATCATATAATGTGTTGATGAAAATTAATTACAGTGCTTCATGGAGACAATAACATATAATTAGTATATCATATATATAATATACATTTTTAAATATATCATTATTACAAACCATATGAAACATTAATAAAAATTTAATCACATTTCTTCATGGATATGGTATTCCACACATATGCATGAGTGACATTATGGTTTTCTAACTGATAAGATAATAAGAAGCTTGATAACGTATTATAATTAAGAAATGATAATTTTTAAAAAAAATTAAAATTTAATAATATAATAAATCATATTAACCATCCATAAATTATTTTTAATGAAAATTAATCATATATATATGGTGGAAGTAGTTCTCACATATGCAGGATTGATATTTTCATTTACAATTTGATAAAGCATAAGTGGGAAATGGTTGTGTAATATTAAAAATAATATCATACAATATTGATTATATTAGATAAATATTTTTATAGAAAGAATATCATTATAAAATGTCTAAGAAGAAATAAAACTGAAACAACTTGGTTATTATTTTTTCCTCTTCTTTGAGAGACCTCATTTGGTTCATTCCAACAACCATGAAATATTAATATTGGGAGAATAAAATAAAATTATGAATAATTTATAGTATATATTATGGTATTAAGTACATTTTTTTTAGTAAGTTATGATAAAATTGTTTAAATAATAGAGAATAATATGTTCATCTTTTATGTGAGGGGAGGGTCACACATGGAATTACTAAACACATTTCAATAATTTATGGTCATATTCATGAGAAAGAGGATACAAATTTCACTAAATTTAATTCTAATATGCGATATTGTTGAAATGTATTCATTAAATAATAATTTTAATATTTTATCATTCAACCCTACCCTCTTCCCTTAGTTTAAAACACCCCAGGAAAAACCATTTTAACTTTTACTATAGTTAAAAAGTTTTACAATTTTTACAATTTAATACAAAAAAAGTAGAAGTTCAACATATAAATTTATAAAAAATATGATGATTCAAATTTTATAATAATTTTTGTCATATTAAATATATATAATCATTTGAATATAATTATAAATATGCATAAAAAAATGAATAAAGACTCATTTTAGAGAAATGCATTTATTATGCTTAAACTTCATTAAAATTCATGTTTCACCTTATAAAATAGTAAAATTAAAATTAAAATATTTCATTGAATATATTATATATAAATTTATTTAAATAAATTAATAAATATAGATTATTTTAATACAATGTTTTAATTACACATTAAATCTATAAAAATGGTTTTTAGAAAAAGTGTTTTAAGACAAAAGATGAACATAAACGAAATTAAGCAAAATAATTATTCATTTGTCATTAATTATATTGTATCTAAAGAGAGGTTAATTATTTTACTTCTATGTAAAATTTAAAAACGAATTTTAATATTAAAATATTTATTTAATATAATAATTTCATAATTTTATAATAATCAGTATTTTTAAGAATATAATAAAAAAATATTTTTTTTATAAAAATTCCAAAAATTTACTCTAAGATAATATTAAAACTATTATTTAAATAATTATAAATGTTTCATAATTTATAATTCTTATTAATTTTTAAAATTAATTGTTATTTCTATGAAATAAAATGAAACAGACTAATTTTTGAAGGAAGAATATTTTTGATGCCTAAAATTACTTTAACGAATATGGATTACGTATCAATTATCAATTAACAAATATAACTAATTTATTAAAAAAATTACATATTTTATAAATGAGGTAATCACTATTCATGTTGGCTAATTTAATGGCTATGTTATAATGCACACATTTAAAATATACGTTTTATAATATGTCGTAGTTCACTTAAAGCATGGAGTTTCATGGTAAGAATGGAATAAAAATATTGTCATTCTAAAATAAATATTATTGTTGTATGATTATACCATTTAAAATAATTTAAATCACAAAATTTTTATCTCTCTATTAAAGGGTTCAATATTTAAAATTTATTTGTTTAAATCTCAAATAGTACTAGGGTATAATAAATATTTTTTTGAAAAAGGGAAATGGGAAACATAAAAGGTTACTACAAATAGAACATAATCAGATTCATAGATAAAGAAATAATTAATTAGAAGGGAAAATATAAAAATTAGTAGAATGAAATTACCTAATGAATAATAAATATTGATATAGAACATTTTCAAGAGAATGATAATGATTTTAAAAAATATCTTCATGATTGGTGAAATTAATATCAATTCCATAAAAATGATTATTAGAAAAAAAATATTTTAAAGATCTTATTCTTTGAGTTGAAGGATTATTTTACTATATATATAACCAATGAAAATATAATTACCTGATTTATTTCTATTTCTGATGCACAATTTTATCCTTCAGTTGTGATTCGATCAATATCCACTTCTACCTAAACACTTACTCAATTTAATACAAACTCTTGATAAATTTTTCATTCTTGATGCACTAAAATTATATTTTAATGGATCATATGAACCTTAGTGAATGAAAATATATTCATTCTATGTATATATATTTACTAAAATCTAAATGGTCAGTGTAAGTTATCCAATATAGATAAATCATCAAATGATATATTATGTATCTAAAACCTAAATAATAACACCCAAAGTCAAAAAAATCCATTCCCTACATAAGTAAAATAAATAAACCTCCCAAATATTTCGAAACCAATTTATATCCAACAAATTATCAAATATATGATCATGTTTTTCTTATATGATCAATATTAACATTTTTCACCGAACAATATATAGTATCTTATAATTCCAAACAAAAGACACATGAATACCATAAATTCATGTTCTCTTAAAACATGTTAAAAATTTGATCACTATAAAATATTAATTAAAAAATTTATTATTCAAAATATTAACAGTGTCTTTATTTTTATTTAAAATCATAAATTATTTAATATTTCCATATATCCAAAAATGAAACATATTTTTTCAAATATTACATAAATAATTTTTTATATAATCACTAATTAATAAAAATATTACCAATACTATAACACTTAAATTATTTAAACAAGTCATCAATTTATCATAGACAAACATTATTATCTAAACATTAGGCACATATTAGGGGTTATGTGTCCATGAATAATGTGTTTTCAAAAAATATCATCATACAACTAAATCAATTTTTTATTATGAGTATCATTACACATATGCTTAAAAATCCTTAATGTAAAACTAATAATATGTAATCCTTATATATTTCATCATTATTAGAAATTATGTTTCATTGAAAAACTATTTCAGAAGATAAATCATGAAACGCTATAAATAAAAACATAAATAATTCCACAATACTCTTAAACCATTGTCCATGACTCTTCATCTTATTCATTAATACATCATTCATAAAATATAGAATGTAACTAATGTTTTAAGAATACCAAAACCAATATTAATTAATTTCAAAAAAAATTCACAATAAATTCTATTTTAATAATTTATAACATTCATATCTCATTTGTGTTCTCTTCATCATAAATATAAAAAACATTACTCATCCAACCTTTAATATCGCCTTATAGATATTTCAAATTTGAATATTGAATTATATAATACCTATACTTTATTTTTTAAAATATTAAGATCTCTATTATACATTATGGAAACTATTATTCTCATAAATTATGTTAACTAAATATTTCATTTTTTTAATTTATCTATTTATACCGACTTTCCAAAAATAGAATATTTCAATATTTATTTGAGACATTACCTATAGTTATTATTATATTATTTTAGAAATACAGTTTAATGACCCAAACATTTATTAACTAGTTTTATTTTTAATGACTTAATTAATTATTTTGTAATTTAGTTTTATAAAACACATTTAGTAGTTTTTTTTAATTTATATTTTGTAGGATTTAAATGACTGTTAATCATTATAACCAGTCACAATATATCCAAATTAAAGAGAAAACTAATTTTATTATATTAAGGACTAGTATAAATTCTAATTGGCATAAATGGAAGGAGTGATGGTCGTGACTAATTGGATTAGATCCTATAATTCCCATTTATCAAGGATTCTAAGGGAGGACACATCATTGGGATTTGTAATTTCCTAATATAAATCCTATATTTAAGAACTAAAGCATGTGTAAACCATTTATGAGATGATTTTAATCCCATCAAGATCACAAACCAAACCATTTTTGTCAAACTACACTAGAAAATTTCATCATCACACACATAACATGTAGGAAATGTTTTCCCTGTTAAAGGGATATGTAACTAAAAAATAATAGTATAAATTTATATATTTAATTTCTCAATAAAAAATGCTTATAAATATGGTTTAATATTACTTTAATATTATTAAATTAAAAATTTGATAAAAAATATATCTTTATATGATGAAACGTAAATTTTTTTTTGGAAATTATATAGTTTTAATAATGAAATTATTTTTTGATAATTTCCACAATTTTTAACATAAATTATATTTTTAAAAAATAGTAATATTTAATGACTAGTTGGGGTTATACCCTATTGGTAGAGTAATTCTGTAATCATGCATTCAACTCACGATTACAATCGAGTAGGTGCACCATTTAGTGGTGTGTAGAGGATTTATTGGGTTGGTCGGGAGGACCATTGGGCGTTTTATAGCATACGGGGAAGAGCATAAAAGACGGTGGGGGTTCCTCACTCGGATTGTGTAGACCTATTTTAGGTAGTGGTTGATTTATGAAGTTCAACATCGGGTGTTCCATGATTGTTAGAGGGAGTTCAACATCATTGGGAGGTGGTGTCCTTTGGAAGGCCAATGTTGGAGCAGGGCAAGGTGGATTTATTCTGACACTAGAAGGTGATACCAAGAAAGACAGGTGGAATAGAAGTAGGGAACGGGATTGGTGGTGCACTGGTGACGTACAATGGTGAAATTTCCCCCGTGAGACAACTTCGAGGTGAGGAATCCCCCAATGATTGATGGTCCCTAGATAGGGGGTGATGAGAAATAGGGTAACACTAGAGATGAATAGTGTTGTAGATTTAAACAAAACTCAAAGGGGTTGTTCTATAAGGAAAGGTGGTTGTCCTTATTGGGCCTTTGGGTTAGGATGAACCAATGGGTATTGGTATTCAGGCCATGTATTAAAATTAAAATGCTTTATGGGTGGAAAATCCCCTTTAGGCGTCTTTATCCTTCCTTTTTGACATGTGTGTGGCGTTTGTGTGTGTGTTTGATGGAATATTATTGTACACCTATTTCCCAAATATATATTAGTTAATTATAGTTATAAAAATATAAAGGTTAATATAATTAAATGAAGTCAACTCTAATTTTAATATTTGTCAAAAAACTATAATTGTCAAAAAACTGGAATTTCTGAATAAATTTGTAATTTTTATTTAAAATTATAAATTTTCATATTTATAGAATGTTTTAATTAAAATATATATTTTTATTAAAATAATATTGATGAAATTATCCTATGTTTATTTTTTTCATTTTCATCAGACAATAGAATTTATGGGTCAAAATTAAATCTAGAATAAATATATGGTATGTATTATGACATTAATAAATCCAAAAGAGAGGTAATAAATACCATAAATAGAATATGAGAACAGAATTATTTTTCCATTTAAAAATATTTTTTTTATGTTATTTGATTCATTTATTAAACCCTTAACGAATCCTACAAATAATATATTTTAAGGTTATAAAATTAATACATTGAAAACATGACTCACATGTCACCAAGGGTTTTATTTTAAAGATTTTGGTTCGTGAAATTATTAAATAATTATTTCCACCCCTATTAAAAAGTATCCATTGGAAAGAACCCTAGGTTGGTTTTTTGTTTGGATTCAATTATTATAATGATTCCAAAACCAATATTTAGAAATTAATATATAATTCCCATCACTTTTCCTATATTAATCTCCCCGACCACCAATTCCAATTCACTAAAAACTAAATAATGATGTATATATATAAATAAATATCTAGATCCCTCTTTTAGTTCTTCCATGATCTTATTATGATCCTCTCATTCGTTAATATGTTCCCTCTCAAGGTAACGGTTCATCCCATTATCATTTTTATTCAAATAACCATCAATATATTATGAATTTTAATTTCCATTTATTTATGTAATGATATTTTTTTACAAATACAGCCTACATTCCTTATGATTTCCAAGTGTTGTAAGTCCTATTTCACTCTCATTAATACCTTATATTAATCATTATGTACATTTTTTATACTATATAAGTCTTCGAAGGATTTGTTATGACCGACAATTATGTATTTAATAACCATACCCATTTCCACTAAAGGGTACTCAAATAAATGTACACATCCTTTATTTATTGTTTAAATAAACATATATATATCCCACACTCCTTAATATTAGGATTAAAAAAAATGCACTCTGTTTCAGTACAATCGATGTGGAAAAAATTCATGTACAATATTTGAATGTGACTAGTGGGCCCATAATTTTGTAACCATACAATGCATTATGTATATGTTTTTTTCTCCAAGGAATATATGATTATTATTATGATGAGAACCATATATGTTATGATACATATTGCACCATGTGGTTTTTTCATAGTAGTTTTACTTGACTTATTTTAATATCAGGTTCATTGTCCATATATTCCTATATTTCTTTGATGTTATCATTGTATATCCGTCCTCATTTTTAAATATTATGATAATCATCCCTTTTACGTGTCATTGATATTCCAATTGAGAAACATGTATTACTTTCATCCTATAATTCATTGATTATTCCTTTATTATGATTTATTTCTCATCCATTTCTTATGTATTTCTATAGGTTATCCCATTGATTTTTAGAATATCCATGAAATATAAGAATATATTATAGAGTTTTTAATTATTTTATTGGAATTTATCATTGATGTTGTTTTGTTTTATATAGAATAACCTAATTGTACAAATACCCACACTCCTATATTATTGTATTATGTGTATTAATTTTATTGAATAATTAATTTAATTTTTATAATGATATGGTTTTCATAGTAGGTATCAGAGAGAAGTTATGTTATTTTTTTGTTTTTGATTTTAAAAACATTGTGAATTCATTATTCATAATACTAAAAATAATAATATATCAATATATTATGGTCGACTTTAGAGTAAGTTAATTCCATGAAAACAAATCCTTGTCTATATATTACATGTGGATATGGATCTAGCTTAATTATACCCATGGATGAAATCATAGAAATGATGAATTTGGATAGAATCATTCATAACATGGTTTATAATAATTAGAATTACTAAAAAACTAGTTTGAAACTCCAATAGATATTTTTTTTGGAAAATTCTCTATATATTTATGAAACATTATTAGGGGAAAAATTATTTAATATTTTATATTAGGGAAAATATCACAGATTGAACTCTAGAGACAAAGAGGTTAAATAATATATGAGTTATCCATTTAAATTCCATGGTATCAAATTTTTTGTTTTTAATAGTTAAAAAATATGAATCCGAAATTTTAACTATATTATAGTATACACCAGTAAATAGGAGAAACCAAACCAACTACGAATGTGATCAGAAATGCGATTTCATTAAAAATGAGATACCGACCAAGATGGGAGAGGTAATCATTAACATGATGACAATACTATCTCACTTAAACCAGTTTTAAACTAAATTTTAAATCAAGATGAATTACTGAGTCCATGTATGAAGTATATGTTTGAAATTGAGGCATTTATGTGAAACAATCCCCCTATGTTGCAAGGATCTTCAGATCTATTAGTCATGGATCAATAGATTAACTCAATAAAAAATATATCCTCTATCATTAAAAAATACGAGTAAGAAAAAAATGAGCTAGTTGATTATAATATTTGAGGGTAAGTAGATAAATTGTCGATTTTAGTCAAAACTATTAACCCTAATAATGATATATAAATAATGAAGTTGAAAGAATTCTCGAAATTAATTTTTTTTTGACAAATTATTCCCTCACACTCTCACACATAAAACATTGAGAGATTTACTTATCATAATAAAAATGATGATAAATATATCATGTATTAAGAAGAAAATATTTTGATACATTCATGACATGCCTCTAGATTTTTCATCTCTCGTGAAATTCAATTTGACCACTTATTTAGTAGGATAAATATTGTATTAGGTAAATAATAGGAAATTAGAATCACTAGTAGTTATGAGGAGGTATTATAATCTTCCCTTAAAGAAAACATAATAATTAGAAAAACTCAATGGTCTCATAAAGTGAGAGATAAAAAGTATAGAATGGATATTAATTGGGGTGGTGCAATGGAAACATTTCATGATGGAATAATGTATAAAATCTCACTTTTCAAAAGTGTGGAAAAATATCCAAGAAATTCCACAAAGGGAAAACGAAATGCTTTAGGTGAATGAGTGAAGGGAACCTATTTAGCGATTGATGATAGAAAAACAAACTAATGTATTAGAATAAATGAATGATCCAATAAACTCTCAGATGATTTTATCATTTTTCAACTATAATTAATAAAGAAAACATGAAAATTATTTCACTACAATATGAATTTTCAATGAAAACCATGAAAGGAAACCCCCAAGGCCTAGATTCCAAAGGAATTATTATTCCATCACAACTACTGAGGGGGATCATGAAAATTATGTGGTGATAGGTATTTTATTTCATCATTCAAGGATATTTAGGAATACTATTTCATTATAGTTCTATGGATTACTTCATAAGATGTATCTTTAGAATAATTATTCCATCATCACACACAAAACATTTCAGAAGATCTATTAGATAAAATGAAAAGTAAAAAAATTATTTTCTCTAAAGTATATAACTCATCCCTAATAAAAATATGTAGACTAAATTACCAAGTAAATATTTTCATACACCAATTATAATAATTCAATATTTATATCATTATGGGTCAATTTCCCTTATATTCATCCATTATAAATTTCATCTAAATGGAAATCAACCTCTCTAGCAAAAATCACCATGTAATTCCATAGAATTTCAAGAAAGAAGATTAATTTTCTTTGGTGTCCTCATCTCTAGTATGGATATTTTTAAATTGGAGCATATTTATCTTTAACAAATGGATAACAATAATAAAATGGTCTTCCTTGAATACATTCCCAATGTAAGGTAATTCAGAAATGTGTTTCATAAATAATTTTCTAGTATTCCTCCTAGAGAAGAGTTTGAGTTATCAGTTAAATATATACATGTTGATTTAATAATATCCAAGTCTCCATATATTATTTCACTTATTGAACCTGAGTATTTTCAGAATATACTTTACGAGAATCTGGATAAACGGGTTTTATGATTTTTTTCAAAAACATGGAGTGCACTAGTCAACATTATCATGAAGATGGATGGGTCAATGAACCACTTAATTAACTCTCATGAGCTCAAAAATACCTTGATAAAGAACATGTACCCTCTTGAAAAGATTTATGATATTTTTTATAATCTTCATGGATCCCATTTTTGATATGAGGTGGACATTCTATAGGGATACTATCAGCTGAATTTATATAAGGTGTATATCCTCAATACTACTTTTTATTCATGGTATAGGAACTGTGAATTCTTAATGATTCTATTTAGACTCACTAATGCTCATAAAATTTATGGAAATACTTAATAGTGTATTTTGGGATTACCTTGTAAAATATGTCATATTATTTATATATGATATTATTATACTATAAAAAATAAAGGAGTAGCATAGAGAGAATTTGAATGATATATTGATGATCTTATAGAATGAAAATTTATATGAAAATTATAGTAAACATTATTTTGGATAGATAATGTACAATTACTATGAATTTTATGACAGTCAAATGTATATATGTGCATTCTTAAAAAATATATCCAATTTAATGATGAACTATACTAACCTCAATTATTGATATCCATAGATTTCGTGGTATGTATGGTTTATATAATCGATTTGTAAGAAACATCATGTGATATTTGTGACCACTAGCTAGGGTAACTCGTAAGGGGTTGATGTTTTTCTGGAATGATAAATGTTAAGAAGTATTTAATGAGCTAAGTAAGTGGATAATAATTTCACCTTGGTTCACATTATCCACCAGTGTGGAAGGAATTTTTATCTATAATGACACAAATAAAAAAACTATTGTGTTATTTACTGTTGAAAGATGAAAAAAGATCACATATAATTATTCCTCTTGCTAACTAAAAATCAATCTGTAGATATACCCAACAAGTTATCAAGAATTTTCTATAGTGATCATCACATTAAAGATTCTTCCACGTCATCTCTATAAGGATATGTGTTAAATATATATGATTCATCGAAGAATAAAGATTCATGTCATGTTATATGAGATAAATATGCTCCAATGATAGTGATTAGTGTGGATGTAAGCTAAATGTTCTCTAATCCACTATAATCCATGGGAGGTAACGAAGTGTCAAATGAAATGAGTGGAAAGTTTCATGAAATGCAATCCATGTTGTGAACTATAAGGGATCTAATATTATTGTACATGATAAAGATGGATATAGTAATAATAACCGAATCTTTATCCAACTCTTATCAAAGAGCTACAAAACCATCCATTATTTATATAATCAAGGAGGTCAACAAATTTTATTTTGTGCTATATAAAAATTTATATAATATTTTTGAGTTTAACTATTTAAGACATGGAGTTATAAGGTTTAGAATAAGGATATAGATCCCATAGAAACCAGAATAGAAGAGGGATCTTATAGAAAATTTTCACATTACACATTTATCTATTAAACTAGTAATCAATATGATTTATAATTATCTATATAAAAAAATCTAGTTGGATAACATGAAGATATATACTGCATAATTTGTACCTTGATACATAGTTTTAAAAAAATTAATGGTGAAATAATTGAATTCTCAGGATATAATTCAACATTAAACATAACATTATGTAAATTAAAAAAAATACAATTTATTTCATTATATACTTCCCCAAAAACTAAAGACAGTAAATAATATAAGAGGTAGTTGATCACCTTACCAATTCATCACATTTCATTACAATCAAATAATATTTATATCTTAACCAAAAAATGATATAAATAAGGGATGTGGTAATAATATTGGGATTTTATCTCTCTATTGTACCTGATCATGATCTAATTAATACCACATGTTTTTGGAGTCGTCATCAACAAATTTTGGATATAAAAATGATATTTATCACTGGTTATCACCCTTAAAAGAATTTCCAATATGATAATACCATTGAATATCTATAAAATTTGTTGAGGTCTTATTAAATTTATTTTTAGGTATATTAGGATTATCACATTCCCAATGTGGAGTCGTTATATAATGGTAGTTTCAATTATATCATTAAAATGGAAACTTATTAGTACCTATATTAAAATGTGTTTCAAATCCAAATTTGATAGGTTAAGGTTGGTGATAAAAAGATTATGGGACCTCATGTTCTCTATGATATTATAGATAAGTTTCCATGAATTTAATATCAAATTTTTTCCATATAAATTTCTTAAAAAATATCATACATAATCAATAACGATACCTATATTTTGAGGTAATAGATAAAATGTTCCTTTTTATATTGCCTTGGAAGAATTCCATGCAGTTTAGAAAGATTTTATTGGACCATTTTGTATCCTTTATTGGACTAATGATGTGTTGTGTAGACTAGCACTCCCACATAGCTTATATAATTTACATGATGTATTTTATGTATCCTTTGTTTAAAACTATATACCAAACCCCTAAAATTTAATGAACAAAGAGATGGTACCATTGCATAATGATCATTCACAATAGGATAATCTGGTGAAGTTATTGGATTGTAGAGACAAAAATCTATTAAATAAGACAACACATCAGGAAAAAGTATTGTACTAAAACTATAAGATTAAGGAAGAAGCATAAAAACCAAAAGATGTAGTGAAATATAAATGCCCTCATCATTTTTTAGGAATGAAATAAAAAATTTGATGTGGAATTTTATAAAGGTGGAATAATATAATGACCCAAACTTTCATAACTGGAATTCCATTTGTGAATTAATAAATTAAATATTATGTAATGTATTTGTAGAGAACACATCCACTACATTGTTTATTTTTTGTAGTTATAGCCTATTGGATATAAATGTATGTTAATCCTTATAATATTTGGAAATATAATCATTGTAAAAGGTCTGTTATGATTTATATTTTAAGGATTATGAGACATTCATATTGACACTGATGAATGGAGTGATGATCTTGACCAGTAGGCCCATACCTTATAAATCCCATTTGTCTTATCATATAAGGAAGATAACATCACTCATATTTTCTATTCATGATAAACAATAAACGATACAGTAGATAAATCATTATCAAAATATTTTATTGGAATGTTGAAGCTCATCAATATTATGGCCTAAACCATGTTCGTTGTACCACCTTAATTGAATAACCCCATCATAGAGTATACTCTTAGGGTAGATAATGATTAAATAAATGGCTATATATCCAGATTACAATACTATAAATTTGAATATTTTTTATTTTAATAAAACAATGATTATAGTTACCTTTTATTATTAAATTATAATTATCAAAAAATAAATATTATAAATATAATATTATGATATGATAGAATGCAAATTTCATTTTTTTAACTACATATTTTCAATCATGTCGTATATTTTTATGAATTTATATTTTTAAAATAAATTATATTTTCATAAAAAATAATCATGAAAAAATATTTATTTAATATAATTGATAATATAATTTTATATAGTCAAAAGTAATTTTTTTATTGTTAAAAACATTTATTTCAAAAATATTAAAGTTTTTCAATAAATGGGGATATTTTTAATGAAAAGGTAAGTTATAATTTTTAAGGAATTATTTTTATAAAATAATTCTAAATTTTTAATGTTTTCATGTAAAAATTATATAATCGTAATGCTTTAAAAATTTTAATAAACAGTCAAATTTTTTGTTTAAAATTATATTTAAAAAAATATATTGGAAATATTATGGGATAAAAAAACAAAAAGAGATATAATACATAATATAAATATTTTCCATGACCAAAATTATCTTTCCATTTAAAATACTTTTTATGTTATTTTTTTTTAATTTTATATACCCTTACATATCCTTCAAAATGGATGTTATATTTTAATCATTTAAAATTATTGATTTATAAGAATGAATATGTTCTACATCACTATGGGAATTATTTTAATGAGTTTGGTTCATAAAAATAAAAATAATTTAATTCACCCCTTATTTTAAAAAACATGGAAAACCCATTGGTGGGTTTTTTGGTTGTATTAATTTATTATATTGATTCCGAAACATAAATTTAGATATTAATAAATATTTCTCCACTTTTTTAAATATAAACCCACCCAACCTCTCAAAATTGTTAACAAAATAACATTAAATCATGAATTTATCTTCCCTTTCCACTCTAGATCCATCCCATGATTCCCCCAATATCATATTATTCTCTTCCCAGTTGTTAAGAAGAGACCCATAAATGTAAGGGATCTTCTCCAAGTCCTATTTATTCAAAACACGTTCATTATATTAATCCTATATAATTCCAATTTTTCATGTTGATATATTTTATACCACAAAAAATCTACAGTAATTATAATGTTGAAGAGATGATATAGTTCTTTCTCTCTCATTAATACCTTCTGTGAATATTTATGTACCATTTTTTGTGAATGAGATCATCATTAAATTTTTAATTCCTAAATAATTTGTTAGTCAATACCCATACCCATTATAACTTCGGTGTATTCAAAAAGGTGTATCTTTCATTAATTTATTAGGTAAATCCATTTATCTATCTAAAACTAATTAATCATAATTTATATATTAATTAAGCACATCCATATGTTATATTAAATATGTATAACAATTACGTAAGTACTTGATATGAATGTGATGGTGTTCTTGTAATTATATAGTCCTCTAATGTATTTGGAAATGTTTTTCCACATAAGATGTTATGTATGGGATTTAGGGGTTAAGTGACTCCATTATGGAAATTTTTTCACCATGTGATGTTGCCTTTTTAGTTATCTGTGAAATATTTTTATGTCATTTATTATGTTGTTGTCACGTTCCTATGTTCCCTTAAAGTTATCATGTTATATCATGACTTATTATTCAATATTATTATTCTCACTACTTATATGATTAATTGATATTTATATTGACTATAATATATTATTTTCATCATTTTATAAATCCATTATTCACTTATTGTGCCTTATAACTCATCATATTCATATTTACATCCACGAGTTATCCTATTTAGATTTAAAAGATCCATTGTATATATACGGATGTTAAAGAGTTTCTAATTAATGTTAATGTATTTAATTTTTATTTTCTTGTTTTATTTTCCTAATTATAAATATTAAATATGACTCATGATCTTATGGTATTATATTAATTATATATTTATGTAGAAATCATGAATTAACATGTTTGAATGATAATATTAGTCATATTTATATGTTGACTCTTCCTTCCACTATGGTCTTCATGAAACACTCTCTATCTAATTTTTTCCATTCATAAACTGACTTATTTTTAGGTTGTAAATCATATTGTTATATACTGAGTTAGGTATAATAAAATTATTCGTTATTCCATCTCCAATTTCTTTATGTTTATCATGTGGATAATCACTACATCATATGGCACATTAAATATTATCATTATTCATCCTATTCATAACAAATGATTAATTAAAAAATTGTAATGTGAGTAATAATAATTAGAGTTAGATATCATTTAATCCATAGAATATTTTTCAATATGTATCAATTAAAAACCATTGTTTTCATTCTATGTCACATTCAATTTTGTATAGGTAATCCATGGTCCTTTTCTACTCAAATTACTCAAAATATTTCACAAAAAATTTGTGATTTAGAAAAAAATAATATCCCATTAGAGTGTTTATCAAGGTGTGAATTCATAGGAATAGTCATCATTCACTAGTGATAAAAAATATAATACCCAATATTACATATTTAGAGTTGTTACCCCAATGTGAATCTATGTCACAACCACATCCACATACTGGTATTTCGAGAGGGGTGTATTTTCTAGGGAAACAACACTACATTATTTAAAATAAATTTGAATTTTCTCCAACACATATTATTATCAAAAAGTGACTCACTATTTTTTTATTCCTAATGTCTAAAACTATCTTATGTATCTATTAATACCATCTATAACAACCAAAAGGTTACAAATATAAATATAACACAATTTTAGCTGAAAATTCTATACATTTCACAATAATAAATGGCTAGGGATGGTAATATTTTATTATATTTCATGTCTATAAATATAATATTCTTTTACCTTGATATATACTTAACACAACACAAAACTTCTTCTAACATATTATAGTTATTAGTAAAATCCTACTTAAAACCTTAATTCCTAAGCTCTGAATAATGAACATAAGTACATGTAAGTAATTATGCTTGGTAGGGGAAAATGGAAGATTGGATAAATGATTATAAGTGGTAATATGTTAAGAATAATTAAATAATTGAATTTTATTTTCTTTATAAAATAATAACCAATAATTCATTGATCCAAAACAAAAGTTACAAAATATTGATTAATATGTTTATTAGACAAGAATGACAAGTGAAAGAATATTCTTAAGCATGGATAATATAATATTCATATAAGAAAATATTATAATGTGGTGGAATTATATTAATCATAAAATTATTCTTTCAAGGATACCCAACAATATTCATCACAAATTAGCCTTCATATATAATCCTATCTACATACTTTTGGCTTGGTATAACCTTACATGTACCATATTTTAGGCTTCTATGACCTACTATATCTAATATTTTGGGCATGGGTTAACCTCTCTTGTGACCTATTTTGGGATTGGGATAACATCCTATATATATACTAAGTTAAAAAAAATCTTCAATAAATTAATTAGAGTACCATAATGGATTAACCAATCACATAATCCCAATTCATTTATATTTATTAGATAATATCATAAAAACAATTATAATTATATCAAATATTTACCTAAGGAAACAATAATTTATTTCATCAATATTTTATCATAATTTTCGTGAACCATAAATAATATTAATAAATATGGTGACATTGGATCATACACCTAGTTAAGAATAAGTAACATTAATTTATGTTTTCTAATATTAATATACCTATAATATATTATAGAATTATTTTCTTGATGACCATATTATTCTAATTTGGGATTAAATTATTTAAATTCTAAAATTTCTAAAATATATAGGATAATATTTTCTTTAAAAATTTACATAAAAAGATTCAATGAGTATTCTATGAAAAATTTAGTAATAATAGTGGAAATGTTCACATATGCAATGTACATTACAATAATGATTCCTCTCACATTTTCAATAAAAAGTAAAAAATCCCTCATTTTGAAAAGTCAAGAAGATTAATTATAATCTTAATAATGTGAAATTTAATCTTATGATAAAATTTATTTTTATTTGAATTTTGAAATAATAAAAATACTATTTGAAAATTTTTAAAATTAATATTGATATAGAAGAAAAATATTCCCAATTGAAGAGAGAAAGAATGTATGTTATATTTATGAATATTATATCTATGACATGAGTACTTAATTGTAGGAAATTGAAAAGAAAACATGTATCCTATAAAATTCTATATAGTATATAAAAATAAATTTAGTTTGGGGGAGATACATTAATTAATATTTTCATCAAAAATTTAAGTATAAATGATTCTGAGAAAATTGAGATTGTAACATAGGACAATTTCAAGTGTTGTAACTTATTAATAATAAACTCTATGAAAAAAAATTAATTCAAATTAAAATTTAAATTTTATTTAAATAAATATATTCATGAAATAAAATATCAAATGGTTCATAGATACAACTAATAAAATAATACTTGTGAATAACATATCATATACCCCAAAGAAGAAAATTGGAGATGAAAACCCCTACAAATTTTATAATTCCCAACCAAAATCCCTTAGATGAATTTATTTTAATTATAACAATATATAAAATTAAATTAGAGGGATTCATGATGTAAAATTTCATTTTTTAGTATGTAGTCCCCATAAACATAAATAGGTAGATAACATAAAACATGGATTAATAAAATAATATTTTCAGTAAGATTCTTCACCTTATATCTTAAGTGATTTGAATGTTCCCTAACATCACATTTAATAAATTTATAGTTATTTGAAATATATATGAAAATCATATAAATATATATAATGACATATATTACCAACTTATAACATTTCAACACACATTTAATAATAATTCTTTATTGAAGTCGTCATTGTGTGTATGAACTGATTTGTTTCTTATTTAAGTTTAGTTTTGACAATTTCTTCCCTTGTACATTGATCATGGTTCCAACATATACATAATATTCATCATGTAAAAATTTTAATATTTTTTTATTAAATAAACTTTTATAATAATTAATTTAATTGGTGGTTAACAATGAATTGCATCACTTCAATGATATAGTAATTCATGCATATAGAACAGTGAAATTTCCTCTTTTTTATGGATGGAAAAAAGGACAGGTAAAAGACAATTAAACATTGTAGAAAAATAAATTTATTATAAAAATAATATATATTATCTATATTTATCTATATTACCATCTATATAATTTCGAAATGAAAAATGAATCATATAACATAATAGATGTGGTAGACAACATGTACACATGAGCGATGTTGTGGTTTTCTAGTAAATTATATGAAAATAAGGTATATTTCATATTACAAATAAAACAAATAATTATGTCATGAAAATAATTCCTAAAAATTAATTTGGAAAAAATAACCATCCCTAAATGATGGTAATGTAAAATGTTTCATATCACTATATAGTGGAGATAGTCCACATGTATGGATGAGCGATTATTTCATTTCCTAATTGATATATAAAAGTTGAGAAATGGTTGTGGAATCATCATAATAAAATAAAAATATATTTATCATTATATATTAATAATTATTTATTGATAATTATTTTTTAGATAATTTTAATGTATGAAATAATATTAGTATAGCTGAGTTAATATTTATAACACCTCTATGAAAGACCTCCCTTGTCTAACAAGTTATTCCTTAAAAGATTGTTGAGTCAATAAGGTTTTCCTTATGAATTTTCCATTCCTTCTTGTTTTGAAAATCACAAACACCTTATCTTTAAGGAAAAATTGCTTTTATAAGGAAAATTTATTTTATAAGGAAAATCTCTTTTGTAGGAAAAATTTTCCTTATCATATTTTCATCAATATTTTTCTTAAGTATAAGATTCGGATTCATTTCTATATTCTCTGAATTGTTTGAAACATTGATATGAAGTATTCTGTTTTAGGATCTGAATTTTGGTTGAGAACTGTAATAAAGTTTCATTCCGAATTCCGGATACAAACTCTGATTATGTTCTACACCGAATTCAGGATACGAATCCTTATGAAGTTTGACATCGAATTCTCATTATGAATTCTGATGACAAATTCTCATTACGAATTCTAATGAAGAATTCTCATTACGAATTGTGATGATGAATTCCTATTCCGAATGCTCATTCCGAATTCACCTATTAAACATAATCTGATCATATTTGTTTTATACACTCTGAATTTATTTAGATTCCGAAAATTATTTTTTTTGTTAGACTCCGAACATTCTTTTTTGCTTACACTTTTATAATTTGTCTAAACTTTGATATTTTTTTTACACTCTGAACATTCACTATGAACTTTTCCATTAGACTTAAAATGATGTCGTACATTATGTTACACTTGTTTTATCATAAAACGATTTCGTCTATTCTATTATGAACTAACCGTTGTTTAATTTACATGGGTATAGGTCCCTCCGATTTTTAAGAAAATTATGACCGTTTGAAAGGAGGCCGACCTTGCCTATAAATAGGTGATCATTTGAAAAATCTCAGAACTGATGGATAACTCCTTCAACATTTTGTATACATGTTATTAAAGTGATTTCTAGAGAGAGAGGATCTTATTAACTCTCAAAGCATCGTGCGACTCCGAATGTTGGTGATTACATTCGAGGACTTCCGGGGATTGGAAGACAGAGTTTTCCAACACCTTGAAGTTGAGGGCTTACTTGCTGAGGAAGACAGAGGTGGCCAACTACCTTGAGGTTGAGGGATTACGGGGATAGCAAGACAAAGACTTTGATCTTCGTATCGAGGGATTACCCTAGTGTGGGTATGACATACTTGCTTGAAATTATAAATCAAGGGACGTTTATCCAAGGTTGTTGGATACCCTTCTCTTTTGGTTAAAAGACTTATATCTTATTACTTGTAGTTTTACTACTTGATTGTTTCCGCTGCATTTTGTATTATAAGGATAGTATAAATTTCTTATACTTCCTTACTTGTACTCTGTTCAATTAATATTCTATATGCTTTAAGGTAGAATCTCATATTGTAATATTTTTTTATCTTTCGATTTCCGGAACCATATTTCCGGAACCTACTTTTGGAATCTCTTTCCAAGTTTTCATTTGGTATTAGAGGTTTTGTGAATTTTATTAGTTTAAACTTTGTTAAAATTAGCCCGTTCCTTTTCTTAAGGAAACCATAGTAATTCGTAACAAACTTTAAAGGTTACAAAGGAATTTTTAAAGTATACAATTTACCCCCCTCTTGTATATTGAGCATCTACATAATTATTTTGATCCTACAATTGGTATCAGAGAAGGTCTCTGGAATACTTTTACTCACGTATATGTTTTTCTTGCTCATTTTTTTTATCATTCCGAACTTTTTCATTCCGAACTTTGTTATTATGAATTTTTTTCTAATAATTTTGTGTGCCAAAGGTTATTTTAAGTATGGAAGGAATCAATGTTGGTTCTATTGATAATCTAAATCCTACAAGACCACCAATCTTTGATGGTAATGATTATGAGTACTGGAGAGATCGAATGAAAACTTTTTTTATCAACACTAGAGTGGAAAAATTTGTTATGCTTACTGGAGATTATAAAATTTTGACAAGGAAGTTACTACATTCACTAACCAGGAAAAGCAAGAGTATCAACTCAATTATAAGGTACGCAATACCTTAATTTGTTCGATGACTAGAAATATATATAGCCAAAATTCTTCTTGTGAAGCAGCTAATTGTATCTGGAATAAGTTAGAAGTTACACACTTTGAAACTTCAAAAGTGATTGAGACTAGGAGAGCAATGATTAGAGCTAAATACCAGGGCTTCAACATTCCGTATGGAGAACCAATATGTAAAGTTCAATAGATATTTATAACTATTGTCAACAGATTACAGTCTATGGGAGAAAAAGGGTTAGATAATGAAGCACTTGTGGATAAGATAATTGATAACATGCCTAATGAGTGGGAATCCAAAAGAACTGTTATAGATGAGAACAGGAAGGTCACTCAAATTTCTCTTGATGAGTTATTTGGAACTCATCTCCAACATGAAACCAGAATGAAGAGAGATGCTGACAACATCAAAAAGAAAAATGGAAATGGTACCATTTCTTTTACAACAACATCAAATCATATGAAATATAAGACTCCAGAGAGAGTAACCAGATCCAAGTCTATGAAAATGGTAGTTCAATCTGATTTCAGTGAGAGTGAAATATTAGAAAATGAATTTGCAAATCTTGCTCGAAGGATGAACAAGATAGATATCCAGAGAAACTTCCAATACAAATATAATAAAAAGGATAGGAAAGATAAGAAAGATGGAGAAGTGACTTGTTATGAATGCAAGAGAGCTGGACATATTAGACCAGATTTCCCTTTGCTCAAAAAGAAATAAAGGAAATAATGGCATTCAGACAGGAATAGAAAGAAGTATTATAAAGCCAATGTTAAGAATGTTCTGAAATCTACTGATACCTGGAGTGCCAGTGGTGGTGACTCTTCAGATGAATATTCTGATTACGAATCTTTAGGACAGAAGAATATTGGTCCTATAGCCAGAATACCTATTGATAATCATTGTTTTATGGCTAATGTATGAAATGCTAAATCATTGACCAATTTTCTTTAAATTCCAATGATAGTAAGCATTATAACTCTTCTGATGAAGAATCCTCTTCTGATGAGAAAAATACATTACCTAATTATAAATAAGTCTCTAGGTTTGTTGAACTTCTTGAGATTGAGAATTCTAAACTCAATAATAAACTTGATAGGGCAAACTCTAGGAATTCTATTCTTACAAAATAAATATCAGATCTTTCTAAAGATCTTGATAGAAAAAATGCTAATTTTGAATGTATTTCAAAAAATCGTGAGGAAGTAAGTTCTGAGAAGAACAAACTTTCTAAAGAGTTAGAAAAAGTAATTTCTAAGAAAAATAATTTCGAGCCTAGCTCTAGTTCTAAAACTAATGATTTTGAGGATAAAAACTTGGTTATAAAACTCATGTCCGAAATTTCATCCTTAAAGAAGTGTTTATCAAACATTACCCATGGTTAGGAAAATTTTGATAAAATTTATTCCCAGATATGACCTTTATGAAATAAATCCGGATTTGGTTATACCCATGAAAACCCATTTTTTAGTAACAATTATTTTGTTCCTAAAAGTGCCCCATTTTTGTACTAAGTGTCAATGTGGTGGTCACTGGGCAAAGAATTGTTCCTTAAACAAAACCCAATCCTTAGGATTTCACAAAGCTTACTTTCCCAAGAAGATGTGGGTACCTAATGTTTTGTTATCTAGTAATCTCGGATCCAAACAAGTTTGGGTTCCGAAAGTCTAATTCTCTTCTTGATTTCAGGAAAATAAAGAGAGTACCAGCAACAATACATGGTACATGGATAGTGGATGTTCCCGGCACATAACTGGTAACAACAGCTATTTTGAAAAGATTATCAAAACCAAATGAGGAAAGGTAACTTTCAGAGATAATGCTAAGGGAGAAATTGTTGGTATTGGTAATATTGTTATTTTAGGAAAAAAATTGATTTCAAATGTTATTTTTGTAAAGGGTCTTAAGCACAGCCTCATTGGCATAAGTCAATTATGTGATGAAGGTTACCTTGTGAATTTTAGAAATGATAAGTGCTTAGTTCACAATTCCAAGTAATAATTTATTCTTTCTACCAATAGGCATGAGAATGTTTACACCTTAAACTTAGAAGACCTCAGGAGCTAAGATTTACCTTTCCTAAGTGCAATGGAAGATCATTCCTGGTTATGTCATAGAAGACTAGGTCACTCTAACCTTAGAAACCTATGTAAACTCTCTAAGAAGAAACTGGTTAGGGATTTACCGGAGCGTAGATTTGATTCTTCTAAAGTTAGTGATCCTTGTCAATATGGTAAGCAACATAAATCTAGTTTTAAATCCGTTGGTGAAGTCTCAACAACTGATGCATTACAGTTAGTGCACATGGATTTTTTGGTCCAACACAAACTGGAAGTATTAGAGGAAAATACTATGTGTTTGTTCTAGTTGATGATTACACTAGATTTACTTGGGTTTATTTTCTAGAAAAGAAATCTGATGCTTTTTCCTATTTCAAAAGTTTTAGAGCTCATGTTAAAAATGAGAAAAACCATCCATTGAAAACTATTCATAGTGATCATGGGGGAGAATTTCAAAAATCTGATTTTGAAACTTTTTATAGTAAAAAAGGTATTACGCACAACTTTTCAGCACCTAGAACTCCTCAACAAAATGGTGTAGTTGAGAGTAGAAGTTGAATTCTTCAAGAGATAACTAGAACCATGATGAGTGAATATTCTATAGCTAGAAATTTCTAGGCTGAAGCCGTGAGTACTGCTTGCTATACTATAAATCGAATTTTGATTAGACCTTTTCTTAACAAAACTTTTTATGAGTTATGGAATTGTAGAAAACCAAGACTATCCTAAGTCTTATAGAGTTTTTAATAAAAACACTTGTACTATTGAAGAAACAGTGCATGTAAAATTTGATGAGTCTGATCCTTTTGTTTTTAAACAATCCCAGCCTACATCCTTAGATCTGTTTTCAAAAACTAATTATCAACCTTTGATGGAAGAAACTTCTAATAAGGAAAATATTCAAGAAGATACTTCTGAAATATTTACCCCAGAAGACTTTCTACCCTATGTTGATGAACAGGCTCTTCAAAACCCAAATCAGGTGTTTCTTAAAAATCATCCCATTGATAGTATCATTGGTGATGTAAATCAACCTGTAAGGACTAGAAGTTCCTTAAGAAATGAAGTATAACATCTAGCATTTCCTTCCCAATTAGAACCTAAAAGCACTGATGAAGCTTTAGGTGATGATGATTGGATCAAAGCCATGCAAGATGAACTAAATTAATTCGAAGGGAATAATGTCTGGACATTGGTTGAAAGACCTAAGGAAACTTCTGTAATTAGAGTAAAATGGGTTTTTAGAAATAAATGTGATGAAAATGGTGTCTTAGTAAGAAATAATGCTAGACTTGTTGCTAAAGGCTATAATCAGCAAGAGGGAATAGACTATGAAGAAATCTATGCTCCAGTAGCTAGACTTGAATCTATCCGTATTCTACTTGCCTTTGCAGCATTCTTTAATTTTAAACTTTTTCAAATGGATGTGAAATGTGCTTTTCTTAACGGTTATGTTCAAGAGGAAGTTTTTGTTGAACAACCTCCTGGCTTTGAAGATATAAAACATCATGATCATGTTTATAGACTTACCAAAGCTCTGTATGGTCTTAAACAAGCCCCACGAGCATGGTATGATAGACTTACTGGATTTTTTCTTCAAAATAACTATGTTAAGGGAAATGCAGATCCAACCCTTTTTTTAAATAAAGATAATAAAAATGTTTTGATTGTTCAAATTTATGTTGATTACATCATATTTGGTTCAACTCAGAAATCTTTAACCGATTATTTTGCAAGTTTAATGAAATCTGAGTTTGAAATGAGTATGATGGGTGAGTTAACTTTTTTCCTTGGTTTTCAAATTTCTCAAAAACCAGAAGGAACCTATATATCTCAACATAATTATATTAAATATCTTCTCAAAAAGTATGATTATGACAATACTAAGAGTATAAGTACTCCCATTGGTACCTCAAACTCTTTAGATCATGATGAAGCTGGGAAACTAGTAGATCAAACATCTTTTAGAGGTATGATAGGAAGGTTACATTACATAACAGCTAGTTGACCAGACTTAATGTTTTCACTATTCTTATATGCAAGATATCAATCCAATCCTAAGGAATCTCACTTAAAGGCAATAAAAACAATTTTTCGCTACCTTAAGGGAACCATGGATTTAGGATTATTTTATACTTCTGGAAATGATTTTGTTCTAAAAAGATTTTCTGATGCTGACTTTGGTGGATGTATAATGGATAGAAAGAGTACCTTCAGAACTTGTCATTTCCTAGTAGATTCTTTAGTTTCATGGTCTTGCAAGAAGCAACATTCTGTTGCACTTTCCGCTGCTAAAGCCGAATATGTAGCAGCTGGAAGTTGCTGTGCTCAAGTGTTGTGGATGCAACACACACTCACAGATTATGGATTGAGTTTTACTAAAACTCAAATTTTGTGTGATAACACAAGTGTCATTTCCCTTAGTAAGAACCATGCACATCACTCTCGTGAAAAACACATAGATATTAGGAATACCTTTCTTAGGGATCACACAAAAAAAGGAGATATTATTCTTCAGTTTATCGGAACGCAAGATCAACTTGCTGATATTTTCATAAAATCTATTCCTTCTGATAGATTTGAATACATTAAATAGAATTTAGGAATGATAACCGTAAGGTAATCTTTCTTAATTAACTTTCTGTTGAAAATGTCTCCTTATAGTAATAAACTCCCTTTTATAGGGGGAGTACATTTGATTGTGAAAGTAATAAAATTTTTCAAAGTTAGTTTTTCAAACTTATCAGAACTAAATTTCTGGAATGGAATTTCCGGAACTAAAATTTCCAGAATGGATATGTTCGTATAGAAGAGTTCTGGAATAAAAAAAATCGTATTGAACACTTCTGGAATGGGAAATTTTGTACTGGTATTTCCATAACGCCATTTTCGTACCATGTCTTTCATAATGAGTTTTTCATATTCAATTTTTTTTTTAAATTTTTTTTACTGGAATTCTTATAATGTTTTTCATACTGAGTTTTCCGTACTGAGTTTGTTTTTCATAGTGACTTTTGCATTTCTTTCGTAGTTAATTTTTCTTCAAATATTACACATTAAGAATAATCCTCCTAAGCCAATCTGAAAGGAATGATTTCCTTACTCAAGTTTTCATAGTCATACATTACTTACTGGCATTTTCTTATATTTTGTTTTCAGATTATAATTTTCATAAATCATTGTTTTTAATAAAACCTTAAAATATCGGATTCAAGTTTTCATGAGAATTGGTTTTCGACTGTCAGATCTGATCTCAGCTTGTCACAACCGTTCGATCAATCGTGGAAGTTGAACCGTTTTATCGTTTCCCATATAAAGGGGACCCAAAATGGTTGTCCCACATCGGTTTTCAAGCTCCAGCGTCCTGAAGCTCTGCCTCTCTATTTTAAAGTCATTATGAACTTCAGATTTCTCCGTTCCGAACTTCTCAGAGGTCTTCAGATCCAAATGTCGGTGGAAGTATCTTCTCAAGACATGTCTTCCTCTAAGCCAATTTCAAAGTGGTTAGTATATAGAGAACGGCTGTTTTATCCTGATTTCTTCAACATGTATGACTCTATTATAACCAATAATATTATGCTTAATGGGTGCGAAGATGTTGTTGTGTCAAAACCTGGGAATCAAGATGATGTCTATTCAGATTTGCTTATAGAGTTTTATGAGACACTCTCATTTCTTAAGGAAGATGGAAGATAAAAGTTGTCTTTTAAGTCTTATGGTAAGACTTATAAGATTTCATATGCCAAGGCAGCTAGCTTGGTAGGGATGAGTAATGAAAGAGAAGCTAAATTCATAACTCATGTTTTACCGGATTCAAAGGGTAGCTTCGACAAGGAAAAATCATTAGAAACTCTCGGACTGGCAGATGACAAGGCTTCGAAGATTGCTAGTTTATGTACGAATTTTTGAATTCTAGAATTATGGGTACAAGGCCTTATCGTACCGAGAAAGGGTGACAAAGATAGTTTGAAGAATATTGAGATCTACATCCTAGATTTTCTGATAAATATGAAGAAGTTTAACCTGATGAAGAACATTCTTGTTACTCTTGAGAATGTTAAGAAAGGGATTCTGAGAGCTCAGATCATAATGTATCCAGCAATCCTCTCAAATTTGATAGTTTGGTTCGTTGAGTCTTTCAAGGAGGCTTGAAAGTCTAAGACAAGGGTTTGCAAGATTATGTTGGTGAGTGATGGAACTCTTAAAAGGATGGATGTAGCCTTTGACAAGAAGACTGGTCAGTTTATTGATTTACCTACTCAAGAAGAAGCAGTTCCGAAAGTTGTTGATCTGGAATCCTCTAAGCTAGTAAGGAAGAGAAAGTAGAAAGAAGTTGAAGTTCAAGCAGAGAATCCCAAGTCTAAGGACGTTCATTCCGCACCTCCAAAAACAATGAAGAAGAAAGCTTACCCAGATGAGGTAGTTTCTAAATGGAGGGAGATCCAAGAAAAAAGAGTGCAAGGGGAGCCTCAGTTTGGCTTGGATCCTGCGGAGGCTAAGGCCTTGAAGGAAAGAACTACGGATGAGCTAGAAAAACAAGTCAAAGAAAAGAAGCTTAAGAAGAAGTTGTCTGAAGAAGAGGTAGCTCAGGCATTGTTTAAGTTCAATGAGATGGTATCGGCAAATATTCATGTTCCGAGATCCTTTTCCTTGGACTCTCTTCCTGAGACTCCAGGAAGAAATTTCGTCGCTCCGGAAGAAGCTGTTGCTAAGACTGCTGAGGAAGTAGAGCAAATTGAACTAGTGGAAGAGGAAGAATCTGTAGCTGATGGAAGTGGTGAAACTGGAGATGTTTTGAAACAAGTAGATGATTATAAGGGGACACCTTCGGAACATCTGTCACTCCGAACTTCAGAAGCCGAATCTTCGACGTTAGTCACTCCTGGAAACGATGAGCAGCAAGTAGAAGAAGAAGTAGCTTATCATGAAGAATAAGAACAACTTCTACATGATGTTTCTCAAATGGAGAACGTAGAGGATGTAGCTCAAAATGTTGCTGATGATGAATAAAATATTATTCAAGTGACGGATAGTGAAAAAAGAACTCCGGAATAGGATTATATTCTGAAAAGAGACAAGGGAAAGAAAATTCTTGCTGATACTCGGAGTTCAGTAGTGGTGAAGAGAAAGGAAGTTGGTAGTTCTTTAGAGAGAAATCTTGACCAAGTTGAAGAAGAAAATTCTCTAAGTAGAGTCTCGGATTCGGAGTCATCTTCATTGGGGCATGACTTTGTTGTTCAGTCTTTAAAGAAGTTTTTAAGTTCTATTCTGTCCTTCTCAAGCATTGATTCAAGATGTCAGATGCACCAACATGATTTGAATCAGAAAACAGACTCTGTATCTATGGTTATGGATAAGTGTGTTGAGATAGAATCTCAATTCAAATCTTTCTTTGTCAGCTATGAGGCCCATAAAGATCTTGTAAGAGGATGACCAGTTGGTCAAGGAATACTGTAGAAGAAATGAGGCTCTTTGATGAATTTCAAGATAAGGTGAAGGATGATTTTGAGACTGAGGACATAAAGATAAATGATCTAACTTCTTCCTTTGAAGAGAAATTGACAAATGAAAAGAATTTCCGGATTCAAGATGTCGGAGATCTGAATGGGAAGCTAAATTCTGTTTCTCAAAATTGGATGTATGAAAGGGGTCATCGAATTGAGTTTGAATAAAAGTTGAAGGCTGAAAAAGAAAAGCTTAATGCTCAGGAAGAAAATATTCAAGCCCAGGAAGAAAAGATTGAAACCCAGAGTGCAATAATTGTTGTGTTAGAGAAGAAAGTTGAAGAAGATCATAAAGACTTAAAGATGATAAAGACTATTCTAAAGGGTCTTATGGCGAAGGAAAAAGATCCAAAATAGATAGATCCGATCTTTTGTTGTATCTAAACTTATTTGTTGTTGAGCTTTCAAACTTAATGAAATTTGTGCTTGCTCGTTTCTTTTGTTATTGCTACTAATTTTTCAGGTACTTTGTTATATTTTTCATTCCCTTGAATTCTTTTTGAAAATCACAAAGGGGGAGAAGGAAAAGAACCCTAATAAAAAGGGAAAAAGAATCTTAACAAAGGGTGAGAAAGAAAACAAACTGTAATAAGAGTTTATCTAAGGGGGAGTTTCTCATTAAAGAATACATTCTTATTCGTAATGAAATATCATTCCGGAAATCTAGAATACAATCCTTAGAGTTTCAAAGCCTAAGGGGGAGTTAGTCATATTCATCTACATCAATAAGCAACGGGAGATAAGCCTTAATGTTTTCTTTCTTCTTAGAATTTCTTTTTCGTAAGGATGTTTGTGCTTTCCAAAAAGGGGGATATTGTTGAGTCAATAAGGTTTTCCTTATGACTTTTCCATTCCTTCTTGTTTTGAAAACCACAAACACCTTATCTTTAAGGAAAATTGCTTTTATAAGTAAAATTGCTTTTATAAGGAAAATCACTTTTGTAAGAAAAATTATCCTTATCATATTTTCATCCATAATTTTCTTAAGTATAAGATTCGGATTCATTTCGATATTCTCAGAATTGTTTGAAACTTTGATATGAAGTATTCTGTTTTAGGATCCGAATTCTGGTTGAGAACTGTAATAAAGTTTCATTCCGATTTCCGGATACGAACTTTGATTAAGTTCTACTCCGAATTCAGGATACGAATCCTTATGAAGTTTGACATCGAATTATCATTATGAATTCTGATGACGAATTCTCATTACAAATTCTAATGATGAATTCTCATTATTAATTCTGGTGATGAATTCTCATTCCGAATGCTCATTCCGAATTCACCTATTAAACAGAATCTGATCATCTTTGTTTTATAAACTCTGAATTTATTTAGATTCTGAAAATTATTTTTTTAGTTAGACTCCGAACTTTATTTTTTTCTTACACTTTTATAATTTGTCTAAACATTGATATTTTTGTTACACTCTGAACATTCACTCCGAACTTTTCCATTAGACTTAAAATGATGGCGTACATTATGTTACACTTGTTTTATCATAAAACGATGTCATCTATTCTGTTATGAACTAACCTTTGTTTAAGTTACATGTGTACAGGTCCCTCCTATTTTTAAGGAAATTATAACCGTTAGAAAGGAGGCCGACCTTGCCTATAAATAGGAGCTCATTTTAATAAGCTAAGAACTGATGGATAACTTCTTCAACATTGTGTATACATGCTGTTGAAGTGATTTCTAGAGAGAGAGGCTCTTATTAACTCTCAAAGCTTTGTGCGACTCTGAATGTTGGTGATTACATTTGAGGACTTCCGGGGATAGGAAGACAGAGGTTTCCAACACCTTGAAGTTGAGGGCTTCCTTGCTGAGGAAGACAGAGGTGACCAACTACCTTGAAGTTGAGGGCTTGCGGGGATAGCAAGACAGAGACTCCGATCATCGTATCGAGGGCTTACCCTAGTGTGGGTAAGACAGACTTGCTTGAAAGTATAAATCAAGGGACATTTATCCAAGGTTGTTGGATACCCTTATCTTTGGGTTAAAAGACTTATATCTTGTTACTTCTAGTTTTACTACTTGATTGTTTCCGCTGCATTTTGTATTATAAGGAATGTATAAATTTCTTATACTTCCTTACTTGTACTCTGTTCCATTTAGAATCTATACGCTTTAAGGTAGAATCTCATATCGTAATCTATTGTTAAGTTTCGATTTCCGGAACCATATTTCCGGAACCTACTTTCGGAATCCCTTTCCAAGTTTTCATTTGGTATTAGAGGTGTTGTGAATTTTCTTAGTTTCAACTTTGTTAAACTTAGCCCTTTCCTTTTCTTAAGGAAACCATAGTTATTCATAACAAACTTTAAAGGTTCCAAAGGAATTTCTAAAGTATACAATTCACCCCCCTCTTGTATATTGAGCATCTACATCATTATTTCGATCCTACAAATATTAGTCTCATGACAATAAAAAAAGATCAAGTATAAATGGGAGGAATATAAAAAGGGTTTTTTAAAAGGAATTGGATGATATAGAGTCTTATAATAATTTGAATATGGTAAGATAAGAGCTTTCCTGTTATATATGAGGGGGGATTAGAATTGGATTTCATAAAATATATCAATAATATAAGGTAAATTTCCTATAAAAGTAGAAATAAATGGTAATAAATTTTAATATAATTTAATTTATGGTTTAAATATCATAAAAAATATAAATTTTATATTTTTGTGGTGAATTACTCCCCTTATATCATTATTCAACGCCCTTAGTATGCTTGTTTTAACAATAAATCTGATAACAAAACTTTACCATTTTTATTATCCATTTTGACCAATATATATGTTGACAATATTTCAATATTTAATTTAAGATTATAGATTTTTTTTAATTTTATATTGATTAAATTTCTATAATATTAATGGTATTATTTTTAAATAATCACAAAAAATTCAATGAAAACCTAGTTCATAAAAATTCATTTTAAAGAATAATACAGAATTAACATCCCTTTCATGAGATGTTAAATCCATAAAATAATGATTATTATATTTTATATGGTATATGATCAATAAATTAAATTAAAACCATTAATTAACATATACTTTTTTAATTTTTCTATGGTAAAAAAAATGTTCCCATGAAAATATTTTTTTGGGAATATATGTTTTTAAGCCAAAAAATTACCTTATAAAAATATCAAGTATAATGTTATTACTATGTCATTAATTAGATTATTTATAATTAATAATTATTATTTTATTTTATTGAAATATTTTTTATATGATGAGATTTTTATATTACATTTTTTGATGAAAAGAAATGTCAATTCTACAAAAGTCAGTATTTTTTTCATTTCACGAAAAAATAAGCATTTATAAGAAAATACAAAACAATTTACCCCAAGATAATATTGAAACTAAAATTTAGAAAATTATAATATATTCATAAAATTAAATTTCACAAAATGGTCAAAATTATTAATAATTTCCAAACACAAATTTAAATTGAAATATTTCTAACAGAAACATATTTTTAAATGATAAAATGACTTTTCAAAAAATTGATTACTTATTTTTCATACATTAATAGATACATTTTGAATTATTAAAATAGTTATATAAATGTTTATAATTTTATTATTAATATTCATATAAAATTATTTAATGGATAGGTTATAATTGTCACAATTAAATAATAAATTTTTTTATTATATCATAGTTTACTTAAAGATTAATGTCACATGTTAAAAATGATAAGGAGTATACAATTTTTTAAACTAAATTTTCAGTGTTTTACAGTATTGATGGTATGTTAAAAAAAACCCTATGTATCATATTATAGTTATATATAGAGAATATTATGTATTTATCTATGTATCACTTCATTTGAGATTTATAGATCAACTTATATATATATAATTCCACACCCACTATTATAATGTTCATAAAAAACTGGAAACCACAATGTGTGACATGGACTCCCTCCTAAGGAATAAAACATGCTAAAGAACAAGATCAATAAAAGGAACCATAAGTTTATTCCCCACCCCAAAAATTGTTCACAATTTACTAACTCAAACCTATATCATCTACTGAAATTGATGAGATGGGACACAAAACTCTTCAGCTTTTCCTTCTACTATTTGGTGATGTATTGCTGAAAGTAAAAAATGAATATCTATACATCAGATAAATTATTTTATAATTATGATAAATAAAAATAAATTATCACATTCACCCTCCAATATTCTATATTGCATGAGAATATTTTTATCACTGTGTTCTAAAATAATTTAATTTATTCTTTATTCTATGGTTTAAGGACACATTATAATAATTGATTATTCAATGAAAATAATATATATATCAACATGAACTAGTTCATGACCTTTATGAAATAACCCCTTTATAAAATATTTTGATATAACATCCATATATAATCAACCAATACCCTCTAAAACATCCACATTCCTTAACGGGATACATTTTCACGATGATCCATATTTTGGGTCCAAAAGGACCAAACATCTACTTTTTTATAGATTATCATTTCTAGTAATTAGGTTATATATGTCAAAGTTAGATAATTTCCTCTGATGATGAACTAAATGTGGTGATATCAAAATTTTGACATTCAAATATGTCTTTGTTAGACATCATGAGTTTTTTACGGAGCCTAATTAGTTTAACACATTGAATATAACTTTCTGATCAAGTCCAGGTCGGATCCTTCCTATACACTGATCATAGCCTTCTTTTATGTCCCCTATTAAAGGGAAGTAATTTTTATACATTATAATTCATCACTCCAAAACCTATAGTAATATAATTAATATATAAAACAATATAAATGGTTTCATGAGTTCATAATGATATTGGGAAAATAAATATATAGGAATGGTATTTTTCTTTATGTAATAAAAAGATAAAGAGTCCCACTTTACTTGGCCTCTTATACCGGTGAAGATTTTACGAAATATTTTCATTGGGGTATTCTAATGGAGGTAGTAACATAAATAACCTATAGGGGTTATATTTAATGTCCATTACCTATTTCATATAAGTATGTGAGGGTATTTATTTAACTCTATCACCCTTGATATCTATAGGGACAATCCTATTTCCCCCTTATGAGTATTCTAGCTTCCATTAATGTGAGGAAATTTATCTGAATGAAATAAATAAAATAATAAAATATTAGAGAAAATATTTATATTAAAAATAAAATTAAATTATGGATGAATATTTCTATCTTCAAATAAATTTATCAACCTTTATTTCTTTTAACACAATAGTCTCATTCAATTTGGGGTTCATTATTATCTCCAACATTTATTTCACCATTATAAACATTTCCAAAACCAGATTTAACACACATTATTATAATTTATCAATGAAAATTTAAGTCTTGATTATTGATTATGAGAACATTAACATAATATTATGTGATATACTCGTTGAATTTATTAGGGGGTCATTGAATGTGACTATGAGGATGAATTTTATCTAGTTAAGATCAATAAAGAGGATATCTTCCTCTAGTATCACATTCTAAATTACTTTTTTGAATGATATGCATCTCTAATCATCTATTTGTTCATGTACTCAAATAATCTAACAAGTAGTTTGAATTTATTTTTAGAGATTTTATTTATTGTTGAATGGATTGACATACCATAGTAATTTACTAATCATTTAAATAAAATATTTCTTCTATAGAGTTGTAATGTTCTATTGATTTCATGGTTTCATCAACATTTGGGACTCACGTACAACCTCCCCATTATACAATTGAATTTCATTGATCACAAAATTAAATTTTTTAAAATACCATTAATATATGATCAGATCAAGGATTTAGAATATTATAGAAAATAGATTAATGAGACCGTCATTTCATTGTAAATTTAACTCCCTGTGCTCGTATTATTTTTCAATCATTATCCAAAATTGACACATGATAATTCTATTTCACCAAGTTATGGAACTATAAAGATCATAGAATATTATCTATATATAAGGAATCATTCAAAAAAACTATATTTTGTGACTAATACATATAGATTGTTTTCCCATCCATCCTGGAAACCAACATATCTTCTCTTAAAATTTTAACACATTGTCAAATATCAAAAATTTTATTCATATTGTTGGTTATAATTTTAGTGGGATCATTATGTGGTATGAAAATGAAACATTTATAAAAATTACATATGTTAGAAATGTATTATTCACCTATTAATATCAATATATCTTCGATAATTACATGATATATTAGGCTTAGAATATAGTTTAATTATGAAATTTTAAAATCTATAACCTCCTATAAGATTTGTAGTCAAACCCCATAATATGATCAAGGACCCAAAAAGTTATAGAAAAATCATTATATATAGGTTGAATCATTTACCACTTTTTAGTTACTCTTCCATCATGAGTGTGATAATCCGGACACCATTATAGGAATTTTCCACTATGAGAAGGAGAAAAATGATGGAAATAATAAGAAAATATATAATATAGAGGATTGGTTCAACTCCAGCAACCAACTCATATCCCAAAATAATATAACTCCAATTATCTTTTTCTTCTAGTAAGTTCTACAAACATTGTAGGTATTTCAAGATTGGTATATATGTGGCCACCACATATCCATTCATTCCCCATAAAATCTAATAATAAAACAATATTATGTGGAATGATGGTTGTTAGTATGTCTCAGAATGTCATTTTCTAAAATTACACATGAAAACACCAATATATTCTTCATTTTGTGTCGATTTTTCCTTATATCAAACCATATAATGATTGGAGGGAGGAACTCAACTTATATATCCCATATAATCAAAGCTCTATTGATCATCGGAACTTCTTATAGGTTGATTATAAACCATTTTGGAATCATATGTACATTTTCATGTCATGACATCTCTTGTTTATTGCATTGTTGATAAGTATCTTATTATAAATAAAAAACTATGAAACTGGTATTATTTGCACTTCAATAAGTTTTAGTTATATCTCAAACTCTAAACAACTTTAAAGAACACAATAAATCCACTGCCAATACATATTTATAATTCCCCAATGATGAATATCCAAGGTTTTTTTCATTCTTTCTAATCTTCTATGATGTCCTAATGAAATATGGAGGAGTTGTTATATATTTATTATTCTAATATTCATGTTTCTCCATAAAATTTTACATGAATTTTACAATGATTGTATCCCACTAGAACATGAAAATAATTGGAAAAATTTAGGTTTTATGATATTTTTCCTTTGTGAGGTCTAAATGTGGGGTAATATAATGTGATAAAATTTTCTGGTCTAGTTTTGGGTGAGTAATGGGTGTGGATTTTAGAATCCTGATCCCAAAAAGGTGAAACACCTATGTTTATTGGTAAGCCTTATTGGTTTCCCCCTTAAAATCATTGGGAATTATATGATTTGGTTGATAGAGATAATATTTGGAATAATACATATTGTTATCCACAACTATCCACCATTACATCAAACAAACGTTGGATATAAACGGATTCATTCATAATATAAAATAGATAATAAATTCCACATTGTGAGTTGATATATGATAAAAATATGAATTATATAATGATATGATTCATAATTTTTTTTATATTTAAGGAATTTTTCATAAGAATCATGTTGTGGAAAAGATGTATCTATTCTATATAGAACAACATTCCTTGAATTAAATCCATTATAAAGGAGGTGTTTTAGAATTATCAAATTTTATTTCCACTTTATGTATTTTCCATGATATTTTTATACATTTTGGTTTTATATAAGGGATAAAATATATTTTTATATAGAGAAGTATGATGTTTTGAAAATTCAAACACATAATAAAAGATATTATAGTAGACTTAATCCCCCTATATAAATGTCTAGAGGTGGATTTTTTATTTCTAGTTTAATATGATGCATAATAATTTTATATGTAATACCCATTAATCCTTATTATTTGAGAATTCTCATTAAAATAGATCAAATTCTGATTAGATTTTTTAATTATTTGAATAAAATATTCAAATTTTGGTAAATAGTATTTTAAGGAAATGTAAAAAAACCATTAATTTAAAATGGATAAGACTATTCACTGTGAATAAATTTTGAAACCTATGTATATGAATCTTGTATATCATAACTTTTTTGACCATGGGAGAATTTAAATCCTTTTTAACTATGTTAATGTTCTTAAAACCCACCATTACTTTATGTATATGATGTATTAATAATATATATTCATGTATCACTCATAAAAATTATTTTTTTTTGTGAATTTGAAGTATTTTTTATGTATCGCAGAAATTCATTATTGTTATCTCATTAGTTGGGAAAATTTGGGAGTCAATTCATATGATTGAAATAATCATATGCAGTCATTATTTCAAAGGAAAATGGTGGAAATATATTCCAATAAAAATACCCTAGAATTAATTTTGAAAAACATATATTTCCATGTAATGGAACATATAAACTCACTTGTTAGTTAATATTTTATGTGGTGGTTTTTGGAAAATAATTTCTTCAACTAAAATTTTAATTAATGTTTGAAAGTGGTTGGGTCCTTCAATTTAATTTTTTAATTTATATGACTTCCTCACTAAAAAAAATTATTTTATCTTTCATATAGATATATATAAATAGATCGTCACCCAATCCTGTTTACTTTCTCTATGTTGGAAAACTCCCATATAAATAATATATAATCGTCAGTCTTAATCATTCATGATGTTTTTTAAACCACTTTTTTATTAAAGAGAACTGTTCTTATGTGAAAATGAATCATTTTGATGTACATTTTTTAGAATTTATAACGGTATTCTCCCATATGAAATTTTCAATTAGTTCATTTACATATGAAATATTACATTCATGGCTATTATACCTTCCCCACAAGAATATAATACCATAATACTACTCTTTCACAAGAGTGAGATTTTAGATTGGAAAAATCATTATAGAAATCCCACATATCCTCCAAAATTACTTGATAGGATCACCATACATATTTTTATACTTTTCATTTTTCAGTTATTCACATGATAATTTGAATCATGATCATTAGAGAATATTTATTCTAGGTTTCATCCCTAACTATGAGGTTTCCCCCAAAATGATATGATTAGTATTCATTAAAATTATAAAGGATAAAAAATGAAAATTTTATCTTATTATTAATGATGAAATCATTAGTGTTTATTTCCTTATAAAACATTAATCATATTTTTAACAAATTTATATCATGTAATTATAATATATTATTATAAGTAATTAGATGATAAATCATCCATTAATTGAAAATTCCATAATTTCAAAAGAAATAATCACTAATTTAATTTAAAAATATATCAACCTGTACAAATATTTCAATAAAATTAAGAAAACTACTATTATTTTATAAACCACAAGTTAAATCTATAATATCAATAATAGAAAAGTATTATTTATCATAATCCTTTACATAATGCATTAATAATTCATATGGATTGTTATATTAAATCATAATATATAGTATTTATTAAGAAAATAAGATAATATAAAATTTTATAACATATGAGAATATTCTAATTTCCATTGTCAATTTGTATAGTAGTGTGACCTGGATGCCTTGGGTGAATAAAATTAAATTTTGTGCATGAATTTTCAACTCAACCGAATTGATGGAAAGAATAGTGGAATTCTATAATAGGTATTAATAACTCACATAAATATTTTATCTTTTAATTATCTATAAAACTAGATTCTGAGTGTATATATTGATTGACGATAAGGTGTTACATATAGTTGCCCAATAGTCCCCATGAATATATAATATCTCTACTCATTTTAAAATAGACCCCATAGATAATCATAAAAAAATAAATAAAAGGATTTTAATATAAATTAATATAGTATCTTTCTTGGTGTTGTTTTATCCTAAATATAGAACTGTTAAATTTTTTAGGTTCATTATATGTACATACACATTATAATATTAGTGATAACCCAAATTTTTCAACTTCTAAATTCTTTAGAAAAACCATATATACTATATCAACCATGAAACAAAAAAAATGTATAAATATCCACTAATTAGGTATATGATGGATCAAGTAATTATTTGTTTGACAAATCATATTTTATGAATAAAAATATGAATGAATTTTGGTATTATTCTACCCATGTTCCAATTTGATGTGAAAAATGTGTAATAATAATATTTTATAATTAATTGGAACACATTATAGATAAACACAAAGAAATTAAACATAACTTTTTTAGATATTCTATATAAAAAATATGCAATTATCTTGAGTACATAAAAATAGGTGAATATCATACTAATACATCTAAAATTTCTAAAATAATGAAACATTAGATTTCATAAAATGGTAATTAAGTGAGTTTAAACATGTATTATATTTTTCCTTCAATTTTTTTCAAAGAAGATAAATTTTTTACATTATAAGAAAATTTAAATATATTTTCAATTAATTCATGTGAAAAAAATTGAATAACATTATTTCAAAAAAATTATCTAAATGTCTGAAAATAAAAAAAATGATATGAATATGTCAAACTACTCCCTCAAACTGATTAAAATGGATGTTTCCAATGAATCAATTTTTACAAACAAGTACTTTCTATCATAAATTTAATATGTTTCATTTTTCAAAAATTAATTGAAGACATATATATTTTTGGAAAGATTAATATATATTATTTTGAGGATATTTATATATTATATATAGAATTTTAATTGTTTTTAATATATATATATATTATTTTGAAGAAAATTATTTCCACATTAGAAAATACATATTTTTGAGGTAATCATGGTCCTTATAGTCATTGAGGTATAAATTCAAGACATATTTCAATTTGAATTTAAAATGATTCATTAAAACTAGGCCCAAACACTTCAATTATTTAGTTATGTGTGTTGGGGTGTTTTAGTTAAACTAAAAAGCATTCTATTTGTCCACGTTTTAAAACTCACATCAATGGTGAGTGGTATCAGATGGGGGATATACAATTATTGAGCCATATAGGGAGTTTGTTTTAGTTGTATTCTGTTCTATAGTGGATCATATGCATTCACATATTAATTATTTTCAAAAAATATAACAAACCCATTTTTTTATTTTGATAGATTTGTTATATAATTATTGTATTTTATTAAATTATGACCTCAATAACATTATTTTAAATTTTCTATATCATATATGCAGATTAATAGAACCTCCTCTATAGAAAATAAAGATATCCTTATACTTTATTATCAATTTTTTTCCTAAAATTATGATACAACGTTATTAAATATAAAGTCCATTTAAATATCACTCCATATTATTAAAACCACTATATTATCTCACCAAAAAAATATGACTCTATATAAATACCAATATTATACAATCAATATATCATTTTCATAAGTCCCCAACGAAGTCTATGGATGGGTGTAGTATTAGGAAGCCCAGATGATTTACTATGTTTTTTCATATAGTAAGGACTTTTTTACTAAGATTTCATTTTAAGCTATTTTTAAAAAAAAGAAATTTTTGTAGAATTTAGCCATAATTTTATATAAATATTATATATAGTTGGAATTTCTGAATTTTTTTAAAGTCAAATATTATTATATGCGAGGTTTGTATTAATGTAAACATAAAAACTTATTTAGAAAAATATAATAATAATAAATTATTATGTTTTATATTAACTTATTTAAGAACACTTTCAATAATAGTTTTTCAATTATCATACTAATCTAATAAAATATAAAGATTTTTTAAATGAAGAAAAAAATATGCTATATATCATACTTATACGACACACTATTTCTCTATGATATTAAAATTAAAAATAGAACTTAGAAAGGTAATGACGAGGAAATTATAGTGTATATGAAACACCCATTTGAATGATATCGATTGCGGTCTGAGTACTGAAAAAAAACTTTTGATGATTTTTTAGAAAATATTTCATATCTAAGAGGCACGTATTTTTTCAAGTTCATATATATTTATAATCATTAATTCTTTACTTTAATAAATTCATTTCAACTAGTTCTATTTCTTATTTTTGAACATGGTTTGTATCACAACACATATTAGAGAGGTTAATATTATATTATATAAATGAATTATAAATTTCTTAATATGACTAGATTTTTTTGTTAAATAGATACATATAATAAAATAATTTTTTTCCTAGGTGTTATGATAGTTTATGTGAAGATTTACTAATGTATATGGAAAGATGTTATAATGAATGAACAATAAAATTGTTTAGTAGTTTATAGCACAAATCCAATCATGTGATGATGAATTTGATATATTTGAGTCATATATTATATACAACTCATATATTAAATTATTAACTAATTAGTTTATATGAATTTATTTTTTAAATAAATTTAATGATAATATCCCCATGGAAAATTTTCCATCTTTTCATCATACAAAAATGAATATCATAGAGTGTCATTTTCTATGATGTTAAAATAATATTTGTGCGCGTAATTTTTTATATATAAACAATAATGGTTAAAATAGTATAATAAAATTTATGAATCCTTTATCCCTATAAATATAAATATTATTTATTCTCTACAATATTATAAAAAATCATCACAATTTTTTATGTACAATAAAGAGTATTTTATAACTATGTATTTCGTGTTATTTTCTAAAGCGTCTGGACAGCCATAATTTTGCCACTTCTAGATTAGTAATATATTAAGTTAAAAATATTATAATCCTAGACATTAAATTAGAATATAAGATAATACATTATGTTAAAATCATTTTAGAAAATTTTTTGTTAGATTATCATAAATATATTATCCATATGCTTTAATCATTTGAAATTTTATGGGTTTTTTCATTTATAAGTTTAGAAGAGTAAATATTATCTTGATAGTTAACATCAATCTTTCAAGAGAAGGGATTAGCATCAATGGATACATATAAAATTAAAAACATGTTATATATATATCCATCCCCATAATCATTATCTAAGAGTTACTTATAGAAACAAAATTCCCATATTTTATTCAAATGAATTTCTTAATTCAAGGTCCTTCCATTATTGATACCTTCGTAATGAAATTAATTATTTCCATTCTAGTACATTTTATAATAAAATAATCCTCTCTAATGAACCAGATAAGGTTTTTTTAGAGATATATAAAATTACAAGATTCTATTGGAACTATAGACGATGGAAATTTATTTTTTTGGTGCCAGATTATAATAACGATGTAGTAGTAAGGTTTAGAATATACAAATAATGTTTTTTGAGGACGGATATGGGTATAAAATAAAAAATAATTTTATAATTAGTATTAAGTAATTTTAAAAGATAAATTAACCCATTGGTTTCCAAATGTAATCTTATTTTGTGTTAGGTGGGTAGGAAAATGTTTTTTTTTTGACAAACCCCCCACCATCACAAAACATGTGGAAGGCCAGTAGGAATATGATAAAAGACCACGAAATAATTTTTTAGAGGTTTTAATTTTGTATTTTATTATGTTTTTAATTTCATAAACCCCTAATGATCTTTAAATTCCTTAAAACCAAACAAAATGGGTTCCTCATCCCTTTCCGCTATTATTCTTCTCATTTATCCCCTTGGATAAATGTATATTTGGGAGGATTTGACTCATAAAAAAGATATATTATCCTCCCTATTTTATACTTTTATAATTTATTTAACCTATAATTTATGTAGTTTGAGAAATTCATTTAGATTATGTGTCAAGTGAACCATATTTAAAAAAACTATAATTTTTTTCGATTTAATATGTAATGTTAGATGAGGTTTATGAGGAATGGTCACACACTGATAAATGATGATTCAATTTTGTGAAGTTTTTCAGTAATTTTATATTAATATTATATCAATTTGGATAAAATTAATGAGTTTTCAATATAAGAATCATGGGCCATATTATTACATAATGAATGAGAAAATTACATGGATAACTAAATAAATTATGATCATGGTTAATGTGTTACTCTACCAATCAATGATTACTATGATTTTATTTTCAGTAAAAAATTACATATATATATACATATTTTATTACAATATTTATGATTATTCTTATTTATTAGGGATTCATCAGAATAATGATTGATCAATAAATATTTTCTTGGAAATCAATATTCATCAATTGAGTTAGGTGGTCTCTAAATTATAAATCAATTATTTATATATTTGGTGTGAATTTTTGTATGTGGGTATTAGTAATCAGGTCAAGAAGAGATATATATATATATATATATATATATATGAATTGGTCGAGCCTTTCTATTTATGATAGAATAGGTATATCAAATGATATCATAAATAGGAATTTCATCCATGAATAATAATTTTAACTATTTATTAGTTACTAATGTCATGAGAAACATGGAATTGTTGTTCATGATATACAATGAATGAGTTTTTAGGTACATAAAAAATTTATTGGACTTAGAAATATCCCTTATGTTGGATTATAATGTTATAGATAGTATATATTAGATATAGGGTTGTTTATAAATTGGTTTTAGTTTCTATTTCATACTAGAAAGAGGATGATACATAGTCAGTGAACATTCAAATTACCATGCAGAAAAATGGTGATTGGAGTATTTGATGAATGGTATGATGCATTAAAAGGAATATTTGATTGTTGATGGTCCTATTGATATTATATGATATTTTATCTTAACATAGTAATCAAATACTATACTATCCTATCTCTAATCTAATTAATTTGTATATATGATTCATTTGATTTGATGATTATTGTCTAATAAAAATGATTTGTATATCATGATATGTAACATATAATAATAATATTTTTTATATCCAAGGGTAAATATGTTAAGATGTATAATTACCATTATTATTTTTTTCTAATGTTATTATATGTTGTGATTTATGACTATGTTTATAGAGGTGGAATTTATTTATGATGTCCTATAATGAGGATTTCATAATAACTATAGATATAGAGAGTATGACATGATGTTATTTGGTGTGGATGATTATTATTATTATAGAGTCATTCGGATTTCTAAATTCTTATAGTGTGGATAAATTTTACGATTAGGTTGGTAACTATATGTTTTCATGTCACATTGTATAGATAATTTCTATAAAAATATATCAAAAAAATGTATTGTTTCAACTTTTAATGTGATTTTAATAAGTTAACAAAACCAATATTGATATCTAAAAAACTAGTACTGTAGATATCACAATGATAAGTGATGTTTTCTAACTCTAGCCAGAATGGCCTGAAGTCCTTATTTGTTATTTTATTATAGAAAATACCCCTTTAAAGGGATGTAGGGGAATTTGTACATGACCCATAGTCCCATGGCACAAGGCCCAACACGACACACAATACATGAATCAAATGTTTAGAGGCATACTATGCCCAATACATGACTCGTAAGCCCAACCCACAAGAACTGCCTCTCCACTAGCATCTGCATCATTGATCACCTAGATCCCCACCTTGCATTGCTAATCGGCTTGTATTTCCCCATATAAATCTGCACGGTGCCCAGTCCCGATGGTGGTTTCTACACCCTATCATTCTTCTAATTCGATAGCTCTACTTTTGCTGGCTGCTAGTTATTGTTGCTCTGATCATCTTCTAGGGCCTGCTATTTGTGAAGTGAGCTACTCCATGGTCTTTGTAGCCCAAAGCCCCTGAGGCCCGAAGCAAATTGATGAACTGAAGGCCCTATAGACCTGTAGGCCCAAACCAATGGTCGGAAGGCCCAAATCGAGTGAATAGTTCTGTCTGCTAAAATACAGAACAATACCTCATATATTATTGCTACAATACTACTAAAATAACTTGGAAATTCACCTCCACCCAGTTTTGAACTAGGGTCTCCAGTATTACATGTTGGAGACAATAATTTGGTGTCTACGTAGCAAGTGTGATAATTTTTCATAAGATATTATTTATCAATAGACATATATACAATGTGTAATATTTTTTAAATAATATTACTGGCATCATACTATGTTTTTTACTCACAACCAGCACAAGAACCCTAATAGAAACTCCAAATTAATATTTTGAATATATATTTATAAAAATGGATTAACAAAAGGATATTGCATTAGTATAGCTATATAATATATGAATATTGTTCTTAAGATAGGTCAGTGTCCTTTAACATTATATTAAACAGTATTTATTTTCTTATTTTAATATATTTCCATGTATATCATTGTCCTATTGTAGTAAATATTTTTTATATATGACTGGTATGTTTACCAATAGTTAATAAATTCTTATAAAATGTCTACTTTTTATAGGTTTACCCTTTAAATAAAAATCAATATTCATAATTTGATATTATATTTTTTGTCTTTAAATATATTTATTCTTCTTATGTAATAATCTAATAGATTGTATTGAATCTATAATAAAAACCATACACCCTCATCAGAAGCCAGTGTCATATATATTATGATGATGCATGATTTTTTTTCATGGGGTGTTCCCTAGATTTATCCTCAGATAAAACATTATTTTATTGATTTAATTAAATGATATTAGATCAGTTTTTTGGGTTTAAATTTTTTGGGTTTAGTGTTAAAAGATATTCTCATCAAAATATTCAATGGAATTATATATTTCACAAAACCAAATATTTCACTAAATAAATAATTTAAATTGAGAATTGGATTAATGATTAATAGAGTTATCTGAAAAATTATAAAGTTTACAATATATGGATAATTAAATTAATTTTTTTTGTTATGAAATTAGGACTCCATACATTCATTATACATGAAATATAGGTCTACATGGAATGTGGATGACTATGTGTGAATGGAATTTTTTTAAACATGGTTTTGTTGATTAGAAAATTGATATAAAATAATTAACTTTTTTAAGAATATATTTTTTAGAGTTTATTAAATTTATAAATAAATTAGTTATGTTTTACATGTTTTTTTACTTATACCTGATGATATTGTTCATATATAAAAATGGATTACTGAAAAAAAATATAAACGGTAGTGTCGGCATTGGATTCCTTTTTGGTTAATTATTATAATCAATGGATCCTGTGATAGATTTGAAACCACAAATTTTGTGTAACATCCCAAGTAATTAATGAATAATAGATAATTTTATCTATGTCCATTAATGATTAAGAGAGTGTTTTAGAGGCTTAAAATGAAAATAAATACAATCTTATGCATGGAATACACTAATATTCTTAAAAGATTGTCTTACTGCCTTTTGATGGAAAATCCTTTTTGAATCAAACTTTTGACAATTTTATAATCTATATTTGTAAAAATAAACATATTCATTATGATTGGGACATTGAAATTTACATTGGATAAATTTTTGGTATTTTTCTGACAATGTTCATTTTTTAATGAATAGTGAAAAATACTGCATTTTACATTAAAACTGCTTTTTCATTTAATTTAATTATATGGTTAGATTATCTTTTTAATTGGTCTTAAAGATTAATCTGAATATATTTTTACCATTTAATCTAATGGTGGTAATTAGGATTAATTTCACTTTGGAATTGGTCATAAACTAATGCCAAACGTTTCATAGATATTGTTTCAAAAAAAACCCGCTATTTGTTTTGACAACGGGAATTATTTTTAAATCAATTATTGAAATTTATGTGTTTTGAATTTGGTAAAATGGATTAAATATTTGGAATCAGAAGGTACAAATTATGTAATCAAGACTCTTTTGTTTTTGGACATTATGAATAGTAACGACGGTAATTATCTTTAATTATCTTGATTAATGAGTAATCGCGTAGTTACGGATAATAAAATGATATCATAATAATACAAAAAGACCACAAAATGTGTCCTAAGGCTACAGGTTATCTCATGGCCGACCATGGGATGCCTTGTGCCAAACTTGGGGGCCCCATGGAATCAAGTTTGTGAGAAAGTGACTTTTTATCTTTTTATTTTTAAAGAATGTTAAATGTGACAAAGAATGTATCACTTAAGTAAAATATTTTTAATTTTGTCTACATAAATGATCTTTTGGACTATAAATATTCATTAGAAAGATAAATATATTTCCGACATCATGATATTTTTTTATAATTTTTATAATTTATATAAATTAAATTATTTATGACATCATGATGATGCAACGATTACCTCATTAATAAAGGATTTAAATAAAATGGAAAGATAATGTAAAATATAAGACCTACACATGTAAAAAACCTATTGGATGAGTGAATTTGGAACCCTTATCACCTTATCCTAGAAACACATCAATGTGGGACCATTAATATCCGAAATTCATTCTAAAATAATGTAACACATTCCAAGAGTTCCCCTCCTCTCCTCTTATAAAAGGCCCCCACCTCTACCTCTTTTCCCACACACCCAAAGCCTTTGTCTCGGCCAACCCCTGCCCATTTTGTCTCTCCACATCCCTCTCTTACTATTTGAAGCCTCACTTTGGGCAGAAGTCTTCCCAAGGAAGCCTTTGATCTCAAACCAAAAGGAGTTACCCGATTTTAAGGTAATGTCTTCACTTGAGTCCTTTTGTTTTATTTTTTTTCTCCAACCCCCTAAACTCTTTTCATTCATTTAATTTGTAACAAATCCAGTATCTTAAATATACTAGGATGTTTTTATAAGAAGTATACGAGCTACACTTACACACACCTACATCTAATGGTTAAAGGACATACTGTTTCCGTGGATAGTGAATTTATGCCTCCTGAAACGATGATTGTTCAACATTATTTTAACGCCTTCAAAGGTGGCCATTAAGATGTCACTATATATATATATATGATATATAATATGTTTATTATTTCCTTAAGCTTCTTTATTTTTCATTTTGGGAATACCTTTATGGTTTCCATTATGGGTAAAGGCGATATCTTCATTTAAGGAAGTGCGGACTACCGCCCCCTCAAAGTGATTTGATTCGTTAAATACCATATGTGGGAGGTATAAAGGATGGAACTATGATATTATATATGATATTATACTGGAATTATAATATACCTTTATATCATTATGATTCCATTCTATAAAATATGAAGTAGAAATGAAAGTAGCGTTCATGCGTACGTACGGCTTACCGTCTCCATGAACGGTGCATTTCATTTCTTACCTATAAATGATTATGTAATATTATAAATGCATGTATATACTAGATATATATGATATATAAATCATGATTATAATTCTGGATATAATGGATACATGAACAACTAGTAATTATAAAGGGTTTATTTTTTACTCAAGTACCAATGATCGTTAAAACGACCATTATTAACTTAAATAATTACATAGTGTTCATGACATGGAAATAAGTGATATAAAAGGAATAATGAACTTGAAAAATGTTCTTAAGTAAGTAGAAATTAACTCAAGTTTATTATTCAGGACATTAAAGAACGATCGAGTCAAGTCAGACCCGAGGTATGGGACTTCATCTCAATCTCCTTTCATTGAGGCATATTTTGTTTTATACACAACCTTCTTTTATACGGTGTATAAACCCCTTTCACTTTTACGTTTATTAAAAAGGAATCTTTTTTATACGAAGCATTTACTAAAAGACAAAATGGAATTTTTTTGTCGTACGTATGCGGCGACAATGACTTCTCCGCTGCCGTGACCATTATTTGAGTTTTAGCTTCCTCTACAAGCCATACCTTTTTTTAAAGAAAAATAAATACCATGTTTTACTTTTCTTTTATTTTGGTATTGAAAATGGTTTTCATAATGTTTTTATATCAATGTGTTGTATTGATATATTTTGATTGAAAGGTGGAAATGTTATGTTTCCTTTATGCATGTTTTATGTAATACTATTATGTTGAGGTTCTTGGTCATTATTATGAAGACGGGCGGTTCCGTGATAAACTAAGGGCGGGTGAGCCCGATATAGCTCTCCAATGCATTGGGTAACGCGAAGGAGTGAAACGTTAAGGTTTTTTCAAAGCGATTTAGGGAATATACTGTGATGGGTATTCCAAACGTAACCTAGAGGGTTACTCCCTGCGTAAGAATGTTATGAATGCCTCAAGTTACCTTTATGTCTTATGATTTCTATGATTTATTCATGATTTGATGAGGTATGTTAAAGTACTTATGTTTTATGGGTAAAGTATGATTTCATTATTATGTATATATATACCCATGTTTCCTTTCCATATTTTTATATCCCTTACTGATCCTTTTATGCTCATCCCATGTTTTTTTTGAAATGTTATTCACAGGTCAAGGGAAGGTACATGGTATGATGATAGTGTCAAGGAAGTGTCAAGAAAGAATCCAGGTTTTATTTTAAATATGATTCCATTGATGGGAAGAAGAATTCTATCTTTATGTAACCACTTTGTTTATATGTGGAATGTAATGCAAGTTTTATGATCTAATTATCTAAAACTCTAAACCCGCAAATATCCTCAATGTGTAATCTTGTAATAACTCAAGATTAAGTAAGGTTTAAGGCTGGGGCCTTATAGTTGGTATCAGAGGTCGGTTTAGATAACTTTAGGAGTTAGAATTCTATTAAATGATTATCCAAAAATATTTTTGTATGGTCAAATTGAAGTGATATTGTATTTGAAGATTACCATGTTGCTTCATCTAAGACATGTTTGTTCAGAATGGTTTTCCACAGAGGAAACAGGGAAGCAGTGCTAGGAAGGCATGCAGAAAGAAATAACCTTCCGAATCAGCATCCTGAGATGGTCGGAATTGGAACTGAACAGTTTGTTGCAGTAATGGCGCAGTTGACTCAAGCGATAAATGGTGGTGGTATCCATGCACGAAATCATCCAGATCAACCGCAGAGGAACATGTCAGTGGTGGAACATTTCATGAGGCAACATCCCCCATCATTCAGAGGATCATCTGACCCTGTGCTAGCTGAAGGGTGGATTAAAGCACTGGAGAATATTTTTGATGTCATGGGGTGTTCAGACTATCAAAATGTTAGTCTTTCAATTTACCATTTGGAGGGTGAAGCAGATCAGTGGTGGTCGATGGTTAAAAATATCAGGGACGCCGATGAGATTGATGCTCTCGACTGGGATGAATTTAAAGGTATGTTTCTTGAGAAGTATTTTCCTAAGGATGTTTGACATAGGATAGAAAATAAATTCTTGTAATTGAGGTAAGAGGAAGACTCAGTGGTTACCTATGAAGAAAGGTTCACTCGATTGGCAAGGTATGCTCCAAATTTTATCTGAGACCTTGATAGTAAAATCAATCGTTTTTACTCAGGATTAAAACCAAAATATAGAAGGGCATTAGCTTCTCGTGAGTTTAAAAGTTATGAAAAGCTTGTTCGATGTGCTGAGTAGGTGGAAATGGAGTTTTTCGATGATCAAGTGTTCTATAACAACCAGCAGAAGAAGAGACCAAGGTGGCAGGAGAAAGGGAAGAATTCTCAAAAAAGTTTGATGGTAAGAAATCTAAGTTTCCAGTTTGCGATAAATGTGGCAAAAGGCATGCTAGGAAATGTCTTCAGAATTCTGGAAAGTGCTACCGATGTGGTAAGATGGGACATAAGGCTCGTGATTGCACTGAAAAAGATCAAGGTGAAGGTAACGACAAATTTGATTTACAGTTAGTGAAATGTTTTAAGTGCAATGAGATGGGTCACTTTGCAAACGAGTGTCCGACAAAGAGATTGAGTGATGGGAAGCAGTTAGACTATAAGCAGAAAGGGGTGGTGAAATCATTTTCAACTACTTCAGTAGATGTCGGGCCATCAAATGAAGTTGTATTTGGTACTTTGTTTGTTTTTTCAGATTATTCCAGTTTTTTGTTTGATTCGGGTCCACACATTCATTCATCTCTGAAACCTTTTCTAGTAAAATGGAAATACCATCTCAAGAAATGACTCCTGAACTTTTGGTAACAACACCTAGGGGAAATTTTGAGGCAAAAATAATTTATAAGAATCTTCCTATCCTTATCTGTGGAAAGAACCTACTTGCAAACCTTATTGTTCTACCTCTAGTAGAGTTTTATGTTATTATGGGTATGGATTGGCTCTCTATTTATCATGCTAATATTGACTATAGAGCTAAAGAAGTTTCTTTTCAGAAAGGCTTTCAGTTTTTGTACAAGAATGAACCCTTACTGTTGATAACTAATCAAGAGTCCAAGAATCTTTTAAAAGATGGAAATGAATTTTACCTTGCACACCTTGTTGAAATCAAGGGAACTTTTTAGATTAATGATGTGCATGTGGTAAATGAGTATCCTGATGTTTTTCCTGATGAGTTTCCTGGAATAATACCAGATCGTGAAGTTGAATTTACTGTTGACTTAGTTCCTGATGCTAAGATAATTTCAAAACCCCCTTATCGGATGGCTCAAATTGAACTATTAGAGTTGAAGGAGCAATTGCAAGATTTATTAGAGAAAGGTTTCATTCGACCTAGCACATCACTATGGGGTGCTCCTGTTTTTTTTATTAAAAAGAAAGATGGTTCAATGGGACTTTGGATTGATTATTGAGCCTTGAATAACATCACTGTTAAGAACAAATATCCTTTGCCTCATATCGATGATCTGTTTGATCAGCTCCAGGGAGCTCAATATAATTCAAAGAATGACTTGAGATCGGGGTACCATCAGCTGAAGGTAAAGGAAGAAGATGTTCTGAAGACCGCGTTCCGTACAAGATATGGCCATTATGAATTTTTAGTAATGCCTTTTGGGCTAACCAATGCACCTACTGTATTCGTGGACTTAATGAATAGAATTTTCCATGAGTTCTTGGATAAGTTTGTGGTGGTTTTCATTGATGATATTTTGGTTTTTTCTAAAAGTAAAGAGGAGCATGAAGGACATTTAAGGGTTATCTTGCAAACCTTAAAAGAAAAGAAACTATATGGAAAATTCGGCAAGTGTGAGATTTGGTTGCAACAAATTTCTTTCCTTGGTCACATTGTTTCTAAAGATGGGATAACTGTTGATCCTGCAAAAGAAAGTTGTGGAAGACTGGCCAAGACCCACAAATGTAACTGAGATTCGTAGATTCCTTGGTTTGGCTGTTTATTACCAAAGGTTTGTTAGAAATTTTTCACGGTTATCTAGTCCAATGACTAGGCTAACTCGGAAGGGTGTTAAGTTTATCTGAAAAAAAGAATGTGATGATTGTTTTCAGGAATTGAAAAGAAGATTGGTGAATGCTCCAGTTTTGGAACTACCTTCCAGGAATGGTGAGTTTGTTATCTACAGTGATGCTTCATTGAAAGGACTTGGTTGCGTCCTAATGCAGAATGATCAGGTAATTGCTTATGTTTCATGACAGTTGAAAACTCATGAGGTAAATTACCCTACACATGATTTGGAATTAGCTTCTGTTGTTTTCTCTTTAAAAATTTGGAGGCATCATTTGTATGGAGTAAAGTGTGAAATATATACTGATCACAAAATTTTAAATTATATATTCACTCAGAAAGAGTTGAACATGAGACAGAGGATATGGCTGGAATTAATCAAGGATTATGATTTTACAATTCATTACCATCCGGGAAAAGCAAATAATGTGGCTGATGCTTTGAGTCGAAAAAGTAATGCTTCATTAGCAATTTTGCGTTTGGAATGTGATCCTTTGGTTAAGGATTTGATGAACTTTGGAATATAAGTTGTTGGGGCAGGAAGTTCTTCTATTTTGTTTCAGGTATCAGTGAGATCATCTCTATCAGACAGAATCAAGCAAGCAAAGAAGCAAGACAATGAGTTGCAGAATAAGGTAGAGTTGGTTCAGAAGGGTAAGTTGCCTGAATTCTACATTGATAATGATTGTGTTTTGAGATTTGAGAAGAGATTTTGTATGCCTTGTGATTTACAGTTGAAGAGAGAGTTGTTATGTGAAGCTCATAGTTCTCCGTTTTCAGTTCATCCTGTCAGTACTAAGATGTACAGATACCTGCGGGAGTATTCCTGGTGGGATGGAATGAAAAGTGATATTGATGATTTTACTGTGAAGTGTTTGACATGTCAACAGGTTAAAGCAGAGCGGCAGTTACCGAAAGGGATGCTTCAGCCTTTACCCGTGCCAGAGTGGAAATGGGAGAATATATCCATGGACTTTGTTGTGGGATTACTGAAGACATCTCGAGGTAATAATGCAATATGGGTTATTGTTGATCGCTTGAATAAATCTGCTCATTTCCTTGCTATACGAGATAGTTTTTCCCTAGATCAACTTTCCCGTTTGTATCTTAAAGAGATAGTCAGGTTACATGGAGTTCCCCTCTCCATTTTATCTGATCGTGATCCCAGGTTCACTTCTAACTTTTGGAAAGGCCTTCAGAAGTCGTTGGGTACTGAATTAAATTTTAGTACAGCATTTCATCCTCATTCAGATGGGAAGTCAGAACGAACAATTCAGAAATTGGAGGATATGCTACGTTCTTTCTCTATGGATTATCAGGGAAGTTGGGACCAATATCTTTCTTTGGTTGAATTTTCATATAATAACATTTTTCATTCCAGTATACAGATGGCACCATTTCAGGTATTATATGGGAAGCGGTGTCGAACTCCAGCTTTCTGGGAATGAGTGGGTGAAAGGAAGTTGATGGGACCAGAATTGGTAGAAGAGATGGCAGAAAAAGTTCAGCTGCTTCAGAAACACATGAGAATAGCTCAAAGTATGCAGAAGAGTTATGCATACAACAGGAGGAAGGATCTAACTTTTGAGGTAGGTGATCATGTTTTTCTCAAAGTCTCAACATGGAAAAGTGTGATGAGATTTGGTAAGAAAGGAAATTTGGGTCCAAGGTTCATTGGACCATATGAAATTATAGAGAGAGTTGGATCAGTTGCATACCGGGTGGCTTTACCTCCGAGTTTATCTCAGTTACACAATGTTTTTCACGTTTCGATGTTGAGAAAGTATATGCCAGATCCATCTCATGTTTTGAGTCCAGAGGTAGTTCAGCTGGAAGAGAACCTATCTTATGAGGAACAACCGGTCCAGATTCTTGACCATAGAAAGAAAGTGTTACGAAATAAAATTATTAATCAAGTACCGGTTTTGTGGAAAAAACCACAAGATGGAAGAGGCAACATGGGAATCTGAAATTGCAATGAGGGATAAGTACCCCCATTTATTCGATAAGTAAATAAATTGTGGGGACACAATTTTCTAAAGGGGGGAAGGATGTAACATCCCAAGTATGTAATGAATAGTAGATAATTTTATCTATGTCTATTAATGATTAAGAGAGTGTCTTAGAGGCTTAAAATGAAAATAAATACAATCTTATGCATGGAATACACTAATATTCTTATAAGATTGTCTTACTGCCTTTTGATGGAAAATCCTTTTTGAATCAAACTTTTGACAATTTTATAATCTATATTTGTCAAAATAAACATATTCATTATGATTGGGACATTGAAATTTACATTGGATAAATTTTTGGTATTTTTCAGACAATGTTCTTTTTTTAATGAATAGTGAAAAATACTGCATTTTACATTAAAACTGCTTTTTCATTTAATTTAATTATATGGTTAGATTATATTTTTAATTGGTCGTAAAGTTTAATCTGAATATATTTTTACCATTTAATCCAATGGTGGTAATTAGGATTAATTTCACTTTGGAATTGGTCATAAACTAATGCCAAACTTTTCATAGATATTGTTTCAAAAAAAACCCTCTATTTGTTTTGACAACGGGAATTATTTTTAAATCAATTATTGAAATTTATGTGTTTGGAATTTGTTAAAATGGATTAAATATTTGGAATCAGAAGGTACAAATTATGTAATCAATACTCTTTTGTTTTTGGACATTATGAATAGTAACGACGGTAATTATCTTTAATTATCTTGATTAATGAGTAATCGGGTAGTTAAGGATAATAACATGATATCATAATAATACAAAAAGACCACAAAATGTGTCCTAAGGCTACAGGTTATCTCATGGCCGACCATGGGATGCATTGTGCCAAACTTGGGGGCCCCATGGAATCAAGTTTGTGAGAAAGTGACTTTTTATCTTTTTATTTTTAAAGAATGTTAAATGTGACAATGAATGTATCACCTAAGTAAAATATTTTTAATTTTGTCTACATAAATGATCTTTTGGAATATAAATATTCATTATAAAGATAAGAATATTTCCGACATCATGATATTTTTTTATAATTTTTAGAATTTAAATAAATTAAATTATTTATGACATCATGATGATGCAGTGACTACCTCATTAATAATGGATTTAAATAAAATGGAAAGATAATGTAAAATATAAGACCTACACATGTACAAAACCTATTGGATGAGTGAATTTCGAACCCTTATCACCTTATCCTCGAAACAAATCAATGGGGGACCATTAATATCCGAAATTCATTCAAAAATAATGTAACATTTCCTTACTTTCCAAGAGTTCCCCTCCTCTCCTCTTATAAAAGGCCCCCACCTCTACCTCTTTACCCACACTCCCAAAGCCTTTGTCTCGGCCAACCCCTGCCCATTTTGTCTCTCCACATCCCTCTCTTACTCTTTGAAGCCCCACTTTGGGCAGAAGTCTTCCCAAGGAATCCTTTGATCTCAAACCAAAGGGAGTTACCCGATTTTAAGGTAATGTCTTCACTTGAGTCCTTTTGTTTTATTTTGCTTCTCCAACCCCCTAAACTCTTTTCATTCATTTAATTTGTAACAAATCCAGTATCTTAAATATACTAGGATGTTTTTATAAGATGTATACGAGCTACACTTACACACACCTACATCTAATGGTTAAAGGACATACTGTTTCTGTGGATGGTGAATTTATGCCTCCCGAAACGATGATTGTTCAAAATTCTTTTAACGCCTTCAAAGGTGGCCATTAAGATGTCACTATATTTATATATGATATATAATATGTTTATGTTTTCCTTAAGCTTATGTATTTTTCATTTTGGGCATACCTTTATGGTTTCCATTATGGGTAAACGCGATATCTTCATTTAAGGAAGTGCAGACTACCGCCCCGTCAAAGTGATTTGATTCGTTAAATACCATATGTGGGAGGTATAAAGGATGAAAATATGATATTATATATGATATTATACTGGATTTATAATATACCTTTATATCATTATGATTCCATTCTATAAAATACGAAAGAGATATGAAAGTAGCGTTCATGCGTACGTACGGCTTACCGTCTCCATGAACGGTGCATTTTATTTATTACCTCTAAATGATTATGTAATATTATAAATGCATGTTTATACTGGATATATATGATATATACATCATGATTATAATTCTGGATATAATGGATATATGGACAACTTGTAATTATAAAGGGTTTATTTTTTACTCAAGTACCAATGATCGTTAAAACGACCGTTATTAACTTAAATAATTACATAGTGTTCATGACATGGAAATAAGTGATATAAAAGGAATAATGAACTTGAAAAAGGTTCTTAAGAAAGTATAAATTAACTCACGTTTATTATTCAGGACATTAATGAACGATCGAGCATGTCGGACCCGAGGTATGGGACTTCGTGTCAATCTTCTTTCATTGAGGCATATTTTGTTTTATACACAACCTTCTTTTATATGGTTTATAAACCCCTTTGACTTTTACGTTTATTCAAAAGGAATATTTTTTATACAAAGCGTTTACTAAATGACAAAATGGAATGTTTTTGTCATACGTATGCGGCCACAATGACCTCTCCGCCGCCGTGACCATTATTTGAGTTTCGGCTTCCTCTACAAGCCATGCCATTTTTTTAAAAGAAAAATAAATACCAGGTTTTACATTTCTTTTATTTTGGTATTGAAAATGGTTTTCATAATGTTTTTATATCAATGTGTTTTATTGATATCTTGTGATTGAAAGGTGGAAATGTTATGTTTCCTTTATGCATGTTTTATGTGATACGACTATGTTGAGGTTCTTGGGCATTATTATGAAGACGGGTGGTTCCGTGATAAACTAAGGGCGGGTGATCCTGATATAGCTCTCCAATGCATTGGGTAACACGAAGGAGTGAAACATTAAGGTTTCTCCAAAGAGATTTATGGAATATACTGTGATGGGTATTCCAAACGTAACCAAGAGGGTTACTCTCTACGTAAGAATGTAATGAATGCCCCAAGTTACCTTTATGTCTTATGATTTCTATGATTTATTCATGATTTGATGAGGTATGTTAAAGTGATTATTTTTTATGGGTAAAGTATGATTTCATTCTTATGTATATATGTACCTATGTTTCCTTTCTATATTTTTATATCCCTTACTGAGCTTTTTATGCTCATCCCATGTTTTTTTGAAATGTTATTCACATGTCAAGGGAAAGGTACATGATATGATGATAGTGTCAAGGAAGTGTGAAGAAAGAATCCACGTTTAATTTTAAATATTTTTCCATTGATGGGAAAGAAGAATACTATATTTATGTAACCAATTTGTTTATATGTGGAATGTAATGCAAGTTTTATGATCTAATTTTATAAAACACTAAACCCGAAAAGATCATCAATGTGTAATCTTTTAATAACTCAAGATTAAGTAAGGTTTATGGATGGGGCCTTATATTTTGTTCCCTTATAACCCAATTACAGATTCACTAGGAACATTGGTTTTATTTTGTAGGTATGGTATCAAAATACTATAGATTCATTTTAATGCATCATTGAAATATAATAAAGTTATGATGTATTGGATGCATAACCTGATGGATTCTGAATGTAATATCAGTGAATGTGATATTGGATTACTGATAACATATACTATGTTTTGGGAATAATATTTTGTATTATTCTATTACGTATTTCCCATGTATTAATAAAGAACTATTATTAATTGTCAATTATATTGTTTTCTTATTCTATAGGGGAAAAAAGATTGATTTTTATAACATTAATGTAATTTATAATTGACATATTTGATCTAAACTATGAGATAGTGTCCCATGTGATTTAATTTAGATAAAACTAATAGATAATATTTTTTAATTTATATGTACTTGAAAGCTTTTATAACATTAAAAGTGAATTTTAAATGATATTGTGATTACCTAGACCCACACTCATGAGTTTGGTTCTAAGAAAAAATAAATTAAAAACTATATTCGATAACATGTGATAAAAGTCATGATAATGTTTTCTATGTTTTACACTTATATAATATCTCATAATTTACCCTCACAATCTCAATATCCTTTTCTTTTAGAGTCTTCTGATAATAGAAAAATAATAATATTTTAATATATTTATAATCTAAAGTATAATATCTCTTCTCCCAGGATAACCTATTAGATAAATGAAACATAGTATTATTTTTCCATAACATGTGTATTGGAATCCAAAAAAAAGTATGATCCCATATTCTGGTAAATATAAGAGTCAACAATATATGATCCTAAGTTACCATAAGACGATCACAATGGTATCAGAAAAAAATGATTCAGGAAATTACATAAGAGAATCAAAAAAAATAAATCATCTATATAAAAATTTGATTCATGGGATAATACATTAATCATAACATAATAAATGGGTAATAATATTGTTATACCATGATTCAATAGGAAGAAGTTATGAAAAAACAACATATGGTTAAGAATGTTTTTTAAAATTACGAAAAATATACAACCATGAAAAATAATTTCTGATTCCAAGGATTACTACCATAGTCATTATAAAATAGTTTACAATGTCTCATAGGGTATCAGGTTTATAGTCATTCCAAAAAACATCGCATTGGGAGTCCTATATGGGATTAGGATCACTCACATCCCAAAAAAATTGAAGGACTCCTTTATGATATTATGTTCACTCCTATCCCATGAAACATGTAATCCATTGGGAAATAAAAAATTAACCAAATAAATATATAATTATATAGTACCCAACCATCACATAATTTCCACCACATGTGTTGCATATGAAATCAATCAAATATCATCTGAAGAATAATACATGGAAATAAAATGGGTTTTTAACATTTTTATAAGGCATCACATAACAATACCAGAAGAGATGATTTTGCAATACAAAAAATTATCAACCTAAAATTGATTAAATTTCATGGTTGCATCATCATATATAATTCCATAGTAGATAGATATGTTATTTTTAAGAATGAAAATATAATAAAAATCTCAAAATTATTTTTTTTAATAAAACTTGTATCATGGTTTTGAAAACCAATGTTATGAGTTTCATTCAATGAAATTATTTTCAGTTATTATCATGGAAGAACATTTTCAAATATAGTCAAGATATGGATACAAATATTGGATCATTGAAGAAGATATTAATTTCATCATGAAAAAATGTTTCATAGATGTTAAAATATATGAACATGCTAGGAAAATAATATTTTAAAACAATACATTTATTTTATTGAAAATCACATTATAAAAAGGATATAAAAAAATTATTTGGATAGTGTTAAAGAGATATATGAAGAAAAAAAATTAGAAATTAAATATTTTGGTTTAATATAAATAAATAAAAATTCTTGAAATATATAATATGGAGGAGAAATTGTAATTATATGCAATAAAAATTATTCTTAATAATTTTTCATTTTATGAGAAATATTTTTCTTAAAGATAATGATTTTATTTAACTATCACTAAAAATGAAATTTATGACAAAAAAGTTAAATTACTATAAATAGTACATGTAGATAATTATAATTTGATTATAATATAGAATATACCAAACATAAAATAATAATGTACAAGAAGAATAATCATAACTCAATTGATATAAATTGTGTTATTAAAAACCATTACCATTATGAACTACATAAATTAAAGGGTTTTAACATCAATTATAAAAATAATGAATAACATAATAACTCGTCTTATTAACTTATTCATATCTAATAATACTATAAATATTTTATTGTAAACATTTATTCAATATTCATTGTCCATTAATTTTCTATTTCCAACATCAAATGATAATTTCCTTGAATTTTTATATAGGTTTCATAATGTCATTTTACATCACTGTTAGTTGATAAACATTTATTCATTACATGAATTTTTATAGTAATTTAATTTATGTTCCTTAAATATTAATATGGTTATAATTTCATTCCATGAGATATTTTTTTTACAATTGATGAAGATAAAATAATTGACATCCATGATTAGATAATTTTTAAGGAAAGAAATATTTACATTACTAATTAATTTATATATAAATATTAAAAATTATTAAAACCCATTATTTACATATCATTTTAATATTAAATCATTAAATTTATTCTCATAACTATCTAGGTATGAATATGATAAAAAATTAAATATGTTCTTCATGGAGGTGGTTGTCTACATATAACCAGATTGACATTTTAATTTTTTTAATGGAATAAAGGAAGATGGATATAATTTATTTCATTAATATATCATCATTTCAGTATACTGATCATTATTATGTAACTATATTTTTATTTTTGGAATCATTTTGGAGGTGAAAAATTTGAGCCGATATAGTTTGGGAGTTTATTATATTCACATTGAGGACATGAATATCCTTTTGAAAGTATTCCTAGAAATAGAGGAATTGGGAAACGTTTTTTGTAAACAAGGGATAAAAATTGTGGAGGTGTTATTTAAGAGAGCTAAATTTTTTATTGTTTCAATATAATGTTTTATTTTTAATCATTATGTATGAGAGGGTATACGAGAATTTTTATAAATGTAACTTAAAGACTACTTCCAATAAACTATAGTTAGGATAGGGGTAAATAGTATATTATATTTGAGTAGACTATGTTACATATAGAAAAATGTGTGACTTATGTGGCTATTAATATATAACCTAATAATGGTATTATAGATGGTTAATGTTTCATTTCAGTTTAAAAATATATGTGGTACATTATGTTTCTTCTTTTTACCCGTATTAGATTTGATTAAATATTCACCATGTTGAAAATATTTTCTAATAATATAAGATTTCTCTTTGTCACTTCCATGGATGAATGTCTCTATAAACAGTAACTAGATTGGTTATCTAAAAGGCCTCAAAAGATACCTTCCCATGTTCTAGAGTCTGCCAACTAAAAGTGATGTCCTTGGGTGTATCCTTTTGGAGACCATGCCCTCATATCTGAGTAAGTGAAATAGTATAAGTTATTGAGAATCATCCATAGAAGTAAATAATTAGTCTATAGAAGTAATAAATGTTAAAAATATTGAAATAGAGAATGAAATAAAAGAAATTTCTAAATGACCATGTTATTCATACAATGTTGGTCTGCCAAAGGGAGGAACACATATACATGAGTAAATAAAAAGAATAAAAATAAATGTAAAATATTATAATACTAACTATGAGATTAATTATATACTTGTTCACCATGAAACTATTGATCTACAACATCATTATCATTCAAATCCACACACAAGACTATTCTAGATCATATAACACATGGCCTCATCCATATCCATTCTAGATTTGTGCTCATCATGGATGCAAGGATAGGGTCTTCCTACACACTGAGGTTCACATACATGGGTGAGAAATAAATATTATTTAGCCAACACTAATATTTAACCTAAAATATATTTCTATATATATGCTTCCACATGAAATATTCTTCTCTTATTAGATAAAAAAGTCAAACCGTTTGAATTAATTTAAACCATATTCGATCATTCTATCCACAAAATCGATTACATGGAAATTTTGTAGATATGGCATTAAGATAGATGAAATACCAATTAATCCAGGTATAAACATGTCGATCCTTGATTGTACACCCATATCAAAGTTAGTTACTTTATCAAGTTTGGGAGTGTCTCTATAAATTTAGTTTATATATATAAACACTAAAAAATATTTTACTTTTCCAACAGAGGAATATTTTTTAGTAAAGGATCATTTATGATTGTTAAACATTTTACCAACATATATATCCATATCACTAAACTATAGGTAATGCAAATATCCATAAATTATTTTGAAATAGATAATTTATTTTTGGTTAAAATTATAATAATTCTGATAGAAAATATATAAGTCGAATAATAAGTTTTGAAATTGGTTCTAATGAAAAACATTTCTATGGGTAATAATATTACTAAAATATAATATTTGTTTTTAAATTACATTTAAAAAAAATTATATAATTTTAATTCTATTAACATTTAATATTACATTTTTTAATTTATCATATATATAATATATAGTTACTAAACATAATTTAATTTTCATACATCTTCAAAATTATAAACAAATAATATTTAAACTGAAATTTAATACAAAAACACAGGATCCATCATAACACCCAAAAAATCAACCCATAAAATGACCAATATAACAATCCATATATTGACCAATACTATAACCCCTATAACACCCCATATAGTGAATCCTATAATGAAATATACAGTGACCTAGACCTTTCTCCATCCATGCCAATGACAATACCATCTCATGAATGCTCCATCACCAACCATACTAGTGATAGAACTAGCCAATGCGAGTTCTGGTACCAGCAATGGAATTTCTAGCCTAGCCCCGCCCTGACAGCAAGCTATCTCAAGAATTAGGTTTCAGTGAACCATGCCAGTGAACCAGCTCTAACAACATCCCATCCATGCCAACAAGCCTTCTCTATCACCATTGACCGGTGAGAACCAGAAACTCATCCATTCCCAAGGACATGTGAGCCATCTCAAGATCTAATGTTAAACCCCATGTTTTTACCAGCCTTCATATAAAATATCTCCACCATAATAAACCAAAGATATTTTCAAAAAATGAAACAATTCTTATACCATCATTAAATAAATCAATCCATCTCCATTACTAGAGAAAAACCTAAAGTCACATATATAACAAACGCTTCATCTCCAATATCTACATCAAAAATAAAAAATATCATACCTAGAAATCTATGAAAAATATCTATCTTATTTGATTCGAATAAATATATATATATATATATATATATATTAATGGAAGTATAAAAAAATTATTTCTATAGTGATCATTTTTCACCATCCATATTTATATCTCATGAATCGGTAGTCCGAAGGACTCATATCTATGAATAGTTTCTATTTTCAAAACACTCTATAAAAAGGGAACTTGAATTCTTTACATCTAAGAATCATTAGAAATTAATTATTTATGGTTCACCTATTTATATTTAAACAGTGGTATTTAAAATGGTAATTAAAATGGAGAGTGCATGTGTAATTTTTGGGTACCTTCATGAAGGGTTTCCACACATGATATGTGTCACCAGAAGATTTGTGACACACAACCTGACTACCAATTTATGCATGTTTGTATGGATTCTATCATTCAATGTGCCTTTTAAATGTTTTATTTATCTATCCATGTCTATCATTCATGGATCCTACCCATGTGTGAGTTTGTCTATATTATCCAGGGGATTCAATGCTCCTTCCACTTCCTATATGTAAATATTCCCACTAGAAGTTATGTATTCATTCAATTATTCATTTTTATCTAACATTTACTACACATAATTACAAAAATTATGAAAAACTAGAAACTAATAATAAAAAAACATAAAAAAAATCCAATTTAAATTTGAAAATAATTATACAGGAAGTGGATTAAAACCCTACCGGATCCAGATTAGCAGTTAGTCAGATATGCTCTTACTAATCATTTCCCAATGATTTATAGTTATACTATATAAATGTAGTGATTCACCATTTATCATTCTAAATATTATGAATTATATAATTTTTTTAAATCATCGAATTATGACTAGAAGGTAAAAAATGATTACCGAATGGTTAAGATTTGATGATATTTTGTTGTGTTAAGAAAACAAATTAATAAAGTTCAATCAATATAGTGATCAATATTTGTTATACATCATAAATAATATACATAAAATAATATAGAGTAAAAATTGATTCCAACATGAATATAAATATCCATGATCTCTGAAATAGTTATTGATATAAATTGCAATATTCTTTTTTCCAAAGTGAACATCAATAATAAATCCAAAATGAACACTTACAAATAGTTTCGCTCTATGTCTGGATACACATGAAACAAAATATCTATAATGTAAAATTTATAATTTATTTAAGAAATAATTAAATGGCTATATATGTAAATCAATAAAAAAAGATACAAATATATACCTTATAATGGTCAATGATAGATATTCATTTCCATTTTATACCAAATTAATTCATTGGAATATTTTATTCCTAAAGGAAACATTTTATTCATAGAATCTGTTATAGTTTAAATTTCATAAATAGTTTCTAGGAGGATCATTTTGTAACTTACAATTGAAATATAGTAAAATATATATTTATATATGTATATATATATATATTCTCAATGAAATCATTTGAATCAGTAAATATGATGTTCATTAATGAAAAAAAAAATTGTTTTAACTTACCTGTGTATATATATAGTTTTCAGATAAACTCTTGTATCATATTAAATCATCAGTGTTCCAATTGTTCTATGTTTTGTTGTTGATACTAGCTCTATATGTGGCCTCTTATATAAAGGGTTTATTATCAAATTTATTGAGAACAGATTTGATTTTGTGGTTCATAAATAAATAAACATTAAATGTAATAGATGTATTAGAGTTGAACTAAAAATTTTCAATGAGTTAATAAAACATCAAATGAGTAGAAATAAATTGAAACTACTAATATAATTTTTGTTTTTTGTTCTAACATGGTTAGAAACCTCTATTAATTATGAATAAAAATACATACAGTCAAGGCTATTGAGTATTATATGAAAGAATGATTGATGGAAAATATTATAGTGGTATAAATTAATATAGAATCATTTTTTAAATGAAAAAATATACCCCATCAGAAGTATTTTTCTTATACGATTAATAGTATACTTAAACCATTTAAAATTAATTTGAAATTTAATTAAGTGAATGATTTCAGGAACATATAATATGAATTTAAATTACAATATATGTTATTGAATACATTTTGTGAATAAAACTATCCCAAAATTACCTAAAAAAAATAAATTTATACTTGAATAAACAAAAAAGGAAACATTTTAGTGAAAAAAAACAAGAATTGTTATTTAAAAATCAATTTTATTTGGTTTATGACAACATTGAAATCAGAAATGATAAAAACATTACCTATAGGTTTCAATGTTAATTAATTTTGTAAATACTTAAATTCAATCATATAAATAATTCTATAATTGATGAACCATGAAATATCAACCAATATAAAAACCAAAGGTATCAAACAAATTAATAAAAAAAAGAAAATTCCCAAATATTTTTTCACTATTTCACCTATGGAATTATAGATCACTATATTTGTAGTGTGGACATTCCTAGTCAAGAGAATGCAGTATGGGTTGACTTTATTCAATTTATTCTAAGACACAACCCTCTTATATTATATAATCATCCCCATGCTTGACATGAACAAACCACATTGAATTCATGTCAAACCTTATTAAAAATTAACATCATCAGTTTTAGTAAATGTTAACCTATAATATTTTTTTGTCAAATACTTTATTATATGCATTATTAATTGACTTTAAATGTTATTTTTTTCTATATAATTTTTTTTAATATCTACGAGGACTCATATAAATGGGTCTTCCTATAATTTTCATCAATAATATTTTCCACTGTTGTGATTGATATCTCAAGAATGGAATCCCTAATAAGAAAGTGTAACCCAAAGAAACATTGTTTTCCCATTTTTAATAATGTAATATTAGTGTTGACCTCTACACATTTATCTAGAAGAAGGTAATTTAATCACTCTATTAATGTTTTAAATATATATGGATGGTTCTAAAAATATATATTATATAAAAATGATTTATTTAAAAGAATAAATAAGATAAAACTAAACTAGGTAGAATAAACAATGATTCATCAATAAAAACAATAAAATATGACTTTAAATAAGGCCCAACGATATATAAATAAATAAAAATAAAAATAATCAAATATAAGAGTCCAAAAATTTTAATTTTAACACCTATTATTAATATATTGATATATTTAACACATTTTTTCAAACTAATTCAATAATATATCCCTAATTTAGGAAAAAAAATAATAATCATTTTCAAAATTTCTTGAAATAAATTAAATATTCAATGTTTAATATCAAAAGAAAAAGAAATTAATTTAATGTAGTTGATTAATATTAATTCATGGATGAGCATCGAAGTTAAATTCATACTAAATAGTGATGGAATTTAAGATGAAATCATTAAAATAAATAAATTAAACCAAGATAACATGTTGTAATTATAGTGGATAGAATATTTTCATGTAAAAAAGAATAAATCACACTTAGTGTTAATGGATGATATGAATGAATAATTCCTCTTCTGAAATAGGGAATGTGAACCTAGAAAACTAAAATAAATCTACAGTTTATTCTACTATGAACATGATATAGAAAAAACAACCTAAAAATGATAATTCTTCACAATGTAATATTGTAAGGACTGAGAAATAAAGGAGAATAAGAAAATCATTATGAGGTAAAATTTTAGGCAACTGGGACTTTACTTCTGATACAAACACTTCTATATGCTAACGGCTACATACTACTATCTTGAACATAGAAAACTATTAGACAAAAAAGATGTACTAATACTTTATATTGAATCCAAAAATTTTTACCCTTCATTTAAATTAATATTGTGACCATAACTAAACCAAAATAATACTGCTAGACTTTTTTTCCATCGATGGTAACTATATCACAATAATATTCCTCACTAGTAAATCAACCAAATTTGTTTTTTCAAGTCATGTTCAGTAATCATTTTATCCAAATGATTAACTTTAACCAATTATATTATCTAAAAATTGAAACAATTTAATGAATCTAGACACTGAACATATTTTACATAGTTTCATTCATATAGAACCTTCCATTTTATGATGCTAAATCGAAGTCCACGGAATTTGGTAGTAGATCTTAAAGATCCATCCATCATCACAAGTTGAATTCTTAAATCACGGACAAGAATCCCTTTGAGAACTGATCATTATAATAGTTTGAAGCCTAAAAGATTACAAATATATCCCCTTGGATAAATTTTATACGTTGACTGATGATTGAAAAAATTATGGACTGAACATGTGGGAATTGGAAGATAATATCCAGTGAAGGGGCATGTTATGATGATAAATGATGGGGGTGAGCAAAGGAACATATTATGGAGAAAATGATGAATTTATTTTCAATATGTGGTGAAGAGTTTAATTTGAAGGTGGTGAAATATCAATAACAAATGTGGGTGGTTCTAAATGAGTGGAGGAAGAACTGATGTAGATGAATATGGGTTGAATTTTACTTTTTTAAGGTGTCATCGATATCTTGGAAAATATTTGGAATATTTAAAGGCATCCCTATTTTAGACAGATGCAATAAATATTGGAATTGGGGATTTTTATATTGTTTGTTGTAAATTTTTAATTAAACATAAGAATAATGGTTTATGTAAAAAAGTAATTTAAATAAAATATCTTTACAAATATATATATATATATATATTGTTCTAAATTTATATATTTTTTGTAATAAAAAATACTATTACAAACATAAAACTAATTTACATGTTATTTGAGTCGCATATAATATTGATCATTTATCAGTGATTATATATCATATATAAACATAATTTATTTTATTATGTGTGATATTATGGAATAATTTATTGATATTTTTTTATAATTATCATGATTTTTGTAGAAACAATTAATAATAACATATACATGGTTTGATAGAATGATTATAAGTAATATTATGATAAACCAATATTTTAAAATGATAATAAAAGATCTCTTGGTAAAAATATACTTATATAAACATATATATTTTTTGGAAAAAATTATTTTCGATACCTATAATTAATTCCAACAATATTTAACATCTCTTGCAAATTATCATTTTTACCCATATATATGTTTTGTAATTGTAATTATACATTGGTACATGTACCTTTTTTTGAAGTGAAACTATAACCATTTTTATATAATAAAGGATTCCATTTATAATAAAAACCAAGCATAATATAAATAAAATAATTCTATTTATCCTATTTTTCATATGAGTCAATCAATGTATTTCCAAATACAAAACAAGGTATATCTCACATTATAATATAATTTAATGATCATGTCCACGAAATTCCATATAGTAATCAACGTATAAACAAATGGCTTAATATTATTCAAACTAACTTATGATCGCATCCAAAGAATTATATATTGAAATATATTTATCAACCATGTTATAATATAATTCTACTAGCCCTATTATCCCTTTCAGGGAATAATTATTAAGGAATACATGAATTGCTCAATGCATCATATGTTGTTATCTTTAATGTGAGCCTATCCAAGGAATCAAATGTCAGGAACCCCATGTATCACTCAATGTGTAATATTAATTCATATTCCTTATGATCAAATTTATTGAATATTGTTTCAATAATCCATGTATCACAAAATGTGTAATCTAAATTCATATGTTTTATGATCCCACCACATCCACTATATATTAGAAACCCACATATTTCTCAAGGAATAATATAACTTCATCTAACATATGATAATTTCTAAGGAATTATGTATGAGAAACCAAATTATTGATTAAGGATTAATTTTATAGGATCCCAAGAAGTATTAATTGGAATCCTGATAATGAAATAGTTAAAGAAAATTCTCAGAAACTAGACCCAATGAGATATCATTATGTATCCCCATCATAGCATCACATCAAATCCTACCCCATGGATTTGTTCAAGAAATAACCTCTTAAATTTTAGACACATCCATAAAAACTAAGTTAAAGGTAAATAATATATTGAGGTTGGAAGAATTCCAAAACACATCACTACAACCACATCCCCTCAGGCATGCACATATTGTACAAGTTCTAAGGTTACACCAACTCCCATCTCAACCCAATCCCAACACACTGGCTTCAGGTCTGTCAAATATTGGAGTTCCCATTGGGTCCTCTAAATCAAACATGTTATATCCATCTTATTAGGTAAAACATAGTTCCACACATAAGAAAAAGGATCATTCCTAGTATTGATGGAAAATAAAGCCAACCACATAATCCCATAAGTGATCCTTGAAGTTAATTATATAAAAATGAATCACTCTTAGGATCCCTGGAAAGAATAAAATGGATTGGGAATACAATATGGGATCCTCTTGGTAGTATCATAAGTAAAGGAGTCCCTTATTGATAACTATTTTTCAGAGTATATGTAAATGAATCATTCATGGGAAAATTTCAAAAATGGTTTAAAGGAAAATACATTCTGTAAGGGAATATCTAGGTCAAAATATTAGCATATTCATCCCCCCTAGGATCCATTGATGAATACTAATAAAATGACTTAACACATCCCATAACCCTACTTCTAATATCCCCCGATATCACAGGAAAAAAAGGAAAAACCACACATGTAATATGTTTTCATGGTAAAAGAAAAATATCATTGGTCTAGAGAGTTTCCCTGAGGACTTTCTCAACTCAAGGTCTCTCTCGAGGTTGGCCTAAATTACCAACCAATAAATCCCTCATGTTGTATCACAATAGATTCAAAATATATGGTGTAGTCAACATATACATGACATGTTACACACCAAGGGTACCTACCTATGTACCACACATGGTTTGTCCAAGTGTTCTTAGCTAGGTATGTACATTTATAGACTGTATCCCAGATGAGGACTAATATTATACCCAATATGCCCATGTTCCATAACCTAGGATATCAGGTAGCTTACCCAGCCACACATATAGTGACATTAAATATCATATACTCCAAAAAAATGTTGTGTACTTTTGAAATTTCATCTTCCCATAACATGATGACTACAAAACTAGAGTTCATTGAATCATACACTATATTATTGGGATTTACTAAATAGAAACCTATGAAAACATCCAAAAACACTCATTTATCACTATTAAATAACATTCCAACCTAATGGGGGTACATAATTGTCGTTATTAGGCCATGAAAATAGATATTATAAAATATATATGGTTTTACTCAAAATAACATAAAAATGGAACACTCTTCGGTGAAATTCGCTGAAATTTTATCATATCTAGTTTCGTAGTTCTATAAGATGATTCCTTGTATACCCATATCTGTGATAGAACCACATATATATATATATCACATTTCTCACCCAAATGTAGAATGGTTATATTCACAGGGGATATATATAAGAATCCATGAGAGGGGGTGGATAAAAAGGGGAAAAGGAAAAGGATGAAAAATATATGAAAAATAGAAATGGGTCCAACCCTAGTGAATGAAATGAGTTTATAACTCCTAGAAGAAACACCAGTCATTCTAGACTAAAGGATGGAAAAAGAATATCATGGGTAACAATCCATTAAGAATATATATTTGAATTATTTTGTTAGAGTAAATTTTTATTTAATTTATTAAATATTACAAATGAATTTTTACATGAAAATTCAATCAACTAAAATTTCCACAAAAATCATGTTTTTGGGTGAACAACCAATTCTGTGACCAATGCGTTGTTATTAAAATTATCTGAGAACGTTTTCTTTGGATAATGTATAATTATACCACTAATGATCAAATGAAATTCAGTTTTAAAATATATTCTCAATTTCATCGTATAGAAAAACATGTGTTTTAAAACCTCTCCCCATAACCCATCTCATCAATGAGAAGATTTGGTGGTTAAAATACATCCATGATCTCACCAATAAGATACTATCCACAACACCCCCACACACTGAATATGTTCAAACATTAATAATTTTCTACTCCAAACCATAGACAGATCCTTATCATCCCCTTAAAAGTAAAATCCAACATCAAAATAAAATACTCTATATACCACTGAATGCATTGACTGGTGTGAGAAAAACTTCTCTTTACCATATTCAAAAACACAGTAAAAAACATAGACTATTCTAAATTCCCATGAATTGTATAGCATAGATAAAAAAAATTATTAATATTTAAAAATGCTAAACTCCCTCAAATAGCTTGTGGTTCTTTCCCAACCATGTTTCTTACATTTCAACACCTCTTCATTACAACTTTAACAGGTTCCATCAAAAAATGTGAATAACTTCTAACAACACACACTCACTATCCTGCCAAAAAATAACAAGTATTTGGCTTCATCTTTCATGCCACAACAACTAATCCATTATCGATGTCTCCCCCCCAATGGTATGACATTTTTAATTTAATAAACATTATTGAGAAACCCTTGTAGCATAATTTTATAGAAACCTAGATTCATCATCATTCACAAGGCCACACACCAATTGAATATATAAATAGTGCCATGTGAAACTATCATGTACCATCACTATCTATCTCATCAGTTTATGTTTACATTCATATACCAACCATTTAAATGCATGACTCATTCTCCAACTATTAGTCTATCAAAAATTCCATGGCAAATATTATATTTGGAAAATAATTATTATTAATATATACTCTACCATAGAGCTTCATATTAAAAAAAATAACACATATTACTTGATTTATTCCAAGACCTCCTATCACATAGTGTCATACCAATCATGATAATCAACTCACAATCTGAAAATGTTGAAAACTACAAAACCACTAATCAGTATATCCATGCCCCCAATAAGTAGTACATTTTAAAATAATCCTTGATACCAATGAACCCTGGGGGGTTTCTTAGAATCCAAATTAATCATTATATATATACCAAAAAAACATATAAACCCTAGAGTATTTTCCCCAAAATGTGAATAAAACCACTACCAAAAATGGAATCTATAAACATGGTACATCCCCTAATGTAGGATTTAACATATCCAACTAAACAATGACCTATAATAATATGAGTCAAAAATAAGGGCCTATAGGACTCCATTAATATCTTATAATTTCAGTATATTTTTTTAATTATATGGAATTATTTTGAGACTGCCAAATCTGATGGAATGTGATTATACAGCAAGGAGTGATCAAAATTATCCATTGATGTTTTGTTAAGAGTTAATTAGCATGAGTAAAATATTTCCCTAAAATAGTGGAATAAATCATAAACGGTTGACCAAATCATAATTCCTAGGGCACCATTGCATTCAGGAGGGAAGGATTTCCCTATACGTGACTTACAATTAGTCGATGCAGGCCACTTTTGAGAAAAAGAAAAATGGCATAACCCAAAATAAAATAATTAAATAAAGATATTTTATTTTTCAAATGATAATAACTCACGTATAGTGACTTGGATTTTGAATCTAAGACTACCACTAAGCACATGAGGATATTCTCTCTTTAGGTAGATACTATCATTTTTTGGCACAAACAACCAGGGGAAATTAGTATGTGGCCGTAAATAAATTATCTAAGTGACAATTATTTTATTTTAAAATTCATAACATAGAAACGGTAACTCAGATTAAAAATCTAGGAGTTCCGTTGAGCGCATTGGGACGTGTTCTCCTTAGGCAGAGCCTAACATTTACTGTCTCATGTCGAGGATGACTATTAATAATTTTCTGAACCTTTTTTCAGGTACGTTCAGTAAACGTGTCAGCAGATTTTCTGGAATTTTGAACCAGTTCTCAGATTAAAAATATGAGGGAATTGTTAAATCCGAAGTGCTAGGATTCGCTTAAGGAGACGTTACTTTGACTGCAGTTTGTATGGAGAAAAAAGATGCGTTTTGTGATTTTTTTAAAAAAATAATTTTTTTAATTTTTATTTTCATTTTTATCCTCCAACGAACAAGCGTAGTGTGGGTCCATTGATGTGTCAAGCCATTAAATTGTTTTAACCATCAAAAAAACTAATAGAAACATTGGGTAATTAAGTATATTTCTAACTAATTATACACTATTAATTCCCAATTTCATTACTTACCCTCCCCTCTTCAATTTATATGGAGCCTGAGGTGGGGGTATCAGTACTGCTTTACCAAATAGCGAAGTGCTGACCAATTGCTGAGATGCAAAACCCTTGGAGGACGAGACAGGTTCTAGTGGGTGGTGATGAGTGACACTGAACCATGAACCAAATATCAACGTATGAGTGGTGCCATTGGATGCTAGTTGTGGAGGGAAATGAACACCAACACACTTCCACAAACGCATGCTCACCATCATTCTTGAGGTAGTGGTTTAATTCTCATTTTAAACTCAAGTGTAATTTTTTGAATCACTTTTTAAGCTCCCCCTTGTTTATGAGATTATAAGGAGGGAATAGGACAAATGAACCTAGCCCTAACCCTCTGCTCTCTTGATACACCATTGCATTCTCCATGAAATACTGTCAGCACGAAGACATTGACCGTCTATGAAAAAGGTGTATGTTAATGCACTCCACAAGAGGGGGCCATGGCACAAAGCCACTACGGTCAATGGAATAGCTCACACTGGCTGATCTTGGAGGAGGTGAGGCCCTCTGTTGCGTGATGTTGGTGAGAAAGGGGTTGTGATTCGATAGTCTCAGAAATTAGAGGAGGTGGGAAAAACATCATCCAGCTGTAGAAGAAGAGATGACATGACTAGCGTGCTACAGGAAAGTGGGAGAGGCGGCGCGGCCAGCATGCCATCGGAGAGCAGAAGTTGTGGCCAAAGTCTTGGCCGAGGAGGAATCTACCAAGTGGGTTCCACCGCAACAGGGGCAGTGCACGCGTGGCACCACCGTTTCAAAAAACCAAACGGCCTCCGGTGTAACACCCCAAGATTTTATGAGATATATTATTTTTAATTTCTTTGATAAACTACACCAAGATTAGCTTGTACTATACGCAACACCGTATTAGCTTGTAGTATATGCAACAATATTCTTGGCTCGTGTTACACACAATTTCAAATTCATTTTATGGTAATTATTCTATGCAACATTAAGTACAGATTTTGTTTAATGTATATATGAAATAGGTTTTGATTATGTTATACGCAACACCGAACAGAGTTTTCACTACACACATCCCTATCATGGCTTGCATTACACACAATCAAGACCCTCTTCGATAGCGTGTGTAGTATGAACTAACGAGTTGCACTAAACGATATATTATTATAATATTATTATGAATTACCCGTTATGAATAGTAATGCCCACTTTTTGAAATTTCATAAATTCTATCGTTCAAAATGGACTTCATTTTTTGGATTTGGAATATCATAATTATCCTAGGGTGATTTTTTGGTATTTTTATGAAACTTTCAATTTTTGATGAATAGTGAAAACACTGGGTTACAATTTAAAAACTGACTTTTTATTTAAATAATAATTTATATTGTTTAAATTTATTTTAGGTAAAAATAGATACATAATACCAATATAAGTTCAATTTAATTCATTGGAGTCATTTTATAATAATATAGATTTATAAAAAATTTATTGAACATTTTACAGTCTTTTACCTACCTCCTAGGAGCATTTGCAATTATACATAAAACTTAATTTTACCGCTTCTGTGAGTTAAATTTCAATAATCTGAGAGGCACAGTTAATATCAAGGCGTAAAATTTGGTTAAATAAGATAAAATAATATGTGGTGAATATTAACTCTTTACTTTTATTTACCACAGTTAAAATTAAATAGGGTAATTGCAGGTAAAAATGATATTATTATTATGCTAATACATGTCCTAATTCTATTAGATAAGTGTAATTCAACCAAAAACAACCTTATAAATAAAATTTTACCCTTTAGGTCCACTTTTATTAGATTAGGAAATTTATTATTATTTTATTTAAGGAAGAGTTAAAATAGTTAAAATCAAAGTTTAATAACTAAAACATTTTTAATATAGGGTTATACATGAGATAAATTCGACTATAAATATTAATTAAAAAGATAAAAATATTTCCAAGATAATGGTATTTTATTTATAATTTTTAAATATTAAATAATTTAATTTATTTATGACACAATGATGATACAGTAATTACCTTATTGATGAAATATTAACATAATTGATGTTAAAAATACCCAAATAAATGTAATTTGAGACATTTTATAAATTCCACCAATTTTTTAGGATAATATGACATGTTATTAGTTCTTAAATTAACTTTTTTAGAACTAATCATGTTGTAATTATATTCAATAAAATCAATTACCAAATAGTGTCAAAATTGACAAAAAATAGTCATTAAAACAAATATTATATTATTAATTGTTATTCTATTCCTAAAAAATTAAGTATTTGAAAAATGACTTATTTAAGGTTATATATATTAATAATGAACCACTTTGGGTTCTTATTCCTTTTTATAGTAAGTTTATTAACCATATAGTGTAAGAAGACAAGAAGACATGGTAAAAGGTAAATTATTTACTTAGAGTTAAATCTAAATGATAAGGTTAAAATAGTAACCTAAACATGTCTAAAACCTATTGGTTAAAAATATTTCGTCCCATAACCACATTAGCTTCTAAATAAGTCACTTTGGATCCATTATAAACCGAATATTACTTTATTATAAAATAATATTTTAATTTTTTCCTAAAGTGCCCCTCTCCTCCCTTATAAAATGGAACCTCCTCCCTCTTCTCTTTACACAATTTTCAGCCTTCAAGCTCAGATAAACCGTACCCATTTTCCTTATAAACGTCCCTAGAAACATTATATAGGTTCTGTTCTACTCAAAATACCATCTCTAGTTCCTTAAGATGAAGCTTGAAAGAGGTGCATCGAAGAAGAGGTAATCTCTTCTACCGATTCATTCATGTTTCTTTCTTCTTCAACTTCTTCGTCTTTAGTTGTTTAATTATAAATTAATAAAATCAGTATCAATAATATACTGATTTCTTATTATAAATATTAAAAAACTCCATTTCACCTTTTATCCCTCCTACGGAATATGAAATCACCGTGTGTGCGTACGTACAAAATACCGTCTCCACGCCGTGGTGTAATCTGTTTTTCCACCACCACCTTACTTGGATGGGTATAATGGTGTAAATAACAACTATATATGGTTATTATAAAATAATACTGATTCTGAGAAATTATATCATTCACTCCAATTCCATTCAATAATTATTGGAATGATATCATCGCTCGTGCATACGTACAGATTACCCTCTCCATGACGCGATGAGGTTAATTCTCCATATTAACCATTAAAGAATGATTAAAAAGTATATATAATGAATAATAATGAAATATATGATATAATTAATCTGATGTATTTATGTATGTATATATATATATGTCATCCAATTACATCGGTTCAAGTCAATAAGGAAAGGAAAACTGCGTTCAAGCATACGTACGGCCTACAGTCTTAATGAACGGGGTATTTCGTTTCATTCATCTATCTATTATATATATATATACTATATATATATGATATATAAATCATGATTTAAATTCTTTAAGTATGTAAATCATGATATATGTAATAATAATATCAAGAACAACAAGTCGAAACATGTACGATAAATAAAACGATTTTTCCCAAAACACTGCTTTAACATGGAATTGATAAAATAATGGGTAATATAAAGTCCTAAGTGAACCATATATGATATAATAACAATGATTATGATTCTTTAACATGTAAATGAAATTATTTAAATCATTATACAGGAGTTTTGGATACATATGAAATATATCGGACATAAGGTAAGGGATAACTATTCCAATCTTGTTCTTATCTGAGATTGTTATTCATAAGTATTTACTGGGGTTATTATTATCATCTATGTCCATGTTTTCTAAAAAAATTCATATATGATTAATTTCCTTTTTAACCATTTTTTAATTTTTCCACATGTTATGAATGGAATCTTTCTTTTTTTTACCACACGAGGAAATTATTGACTTTTCCAACAAAAGTATGAGGAAAATGTTTTTTTAACTTATACGACATAAACATATTATTAAGATTTCATAACGCTGTATTTCAATGAATAATACTCTAAAAGATTTCATGATTATTTTCAAAAAAAATACTTTCTATTTAAATTTTATTGTATTTTGTGAAAATAAAATGATTTTTAAGAAGAAAGGATATTTTCCTCAAGAATTCATTTCAAGTGTTTTATCAAAACTATTTACCATATAATATGACATTAATAAGGATGTTTATGTTTCAAGTATAATGTATCTATTATTTACAAGGTTTTGTTTTTATTATTATGAAATGATATCCATTTCTTTTATCTTCTTTATGTTATGATGGGATAATGTTTATGAAACCCATTTTATTCTTTGGGTTATGATGAATGATTTATGTTTATGTTGTGGAACACGTAAGAATGATTTCAATTTGAGATGGGTGGGACCTATATCTCCATCCAATGCATTGGGTAAATATTTATATCTCATGAGATAGGAATGGCTGGAAAGACTAGTTAATCCGGTTCAGTGATACATGACTGTAATGAGGAGTAAACTCAATTCAATAGGGGACTTTGTCCACTAAGATGGTCTTGGAAGCAATTCCTTGACTACTAAGGATATCATATCTATTGATTAATGGTTTTACAGAATTATATTCCATTTTACCATGCTATTTTATCATGATTGATGTTCCGTTATGATCTATGCCTTACGTACTACCATGTTTTATTTCATTGCTCAAGATTTTTATGTTTAAACTTTATGTTCATGTTTTTAAGTTCAAATGTATATGGTTTGTTTTATTTTCTCCATGCATACCATTACTGAGCATTTGAGCTAACATTTTATATGTTTTCTTTTCCCCAGGATATAAAAAAAGTATTTAGGTAAGAAAACAAAAAGGGGAAGATCTTTATGGGAGATTTTTATGATCTTTCACCACGATTAGAAGATTATGTTCTGAGTTTCCAAAGATGCTAAACTATTATGGACCTTAAGTGTTGATTTTTGTTATGTAATATTTTTTCTAAAAAATTAATGTAATTTCCATGTGCATCAAGTTTGGGGTCTCTACATTTGGTATTATAGGGAGGTTTAGTTAACCTTTGGAAACTAAGATGCGAAAACTTTAGTGAGATACCTAGAGATATTTCAAAGGTATGTCTAGGGATGTCTCTAAGGTTAAATATAACTATAGTTTATAGTCATAAATTTATGGAAATGATATTAGAAATAAACCTAAGATGTTAGATATTGAAGGTACTCCCCCTTGATTATGATTTTTTCCTATCACACTATACATTTTGGGTTTTAGAAAATTGCTAGATATAGGAAGAATCACGATAATGGAGGATTTTATGGACAATGGAATGATATTATTCATAAGAATCCTAATTAAATTGGATCTAGAAGTCCACATATCGTTATTATTCATAATCATAAATCTTATAATATGATCGATAATATCAACTTTGGTAGGTTTCCCAACCCAGATAATAAGCGAAATATGGAATTTCATGATTATCATAGAGGAAATAAAGTTCAATTTACCTCATGTAAATCAGGTGTGAAGAGGCATCAGGGAGAATGCTTTAAAGGAACTGGAAGATGCTTAGGGTGTGGAAAACAAGGACACACAGCCAGTAATTGTAAATGAAAAGGTTAAGTTAACACCATGGACATGTATAATGGTTTTATTAAGACATCACCAACGGTTAATTGTTTTAAATGTGGAATAAACGGGCATTATGAAAACAAATTCCCTAACGAAAAATCTCATGAAGATAATTGGCATGGTCATATGGGTAGTATTTATGTAGATGATGATGAAGAGACTAAAAATGATATATGAGATGAAATAAATGATGAAGCTCAGTTAGTGGTTTAAAAAGGTAGTGTAATGATTTTATGTTTATCAAGAATAAGGTATGGTATTATGGAATAAAGAAAAATCTGAGGATTGTTACACTGTTTTATTTCCATGAGTTTTTGAAATTATATGATGAATGGTACTGGTAACCATGAAATTTATTCAAATATTTTTTGGAAGGTAGATGATATTTGCATAATGAAAGGATAAAGAGATAATTAGATGTTTTATAGTATTAATGTGCTCATGACTGATAGGAGGAAAAAGTGATATCATGAGATTATGGTAAGTGGAAAGAGTTAACTTTTGACAGCATTCATGTTTTCACTAAGGTTCTATGGTAACTCATATTTCAAGAGAATACATGATTAAGGAATTCACATGTTTGGAATGTGACCAACAAGATATATATATATCTTATGATATACAGGTGATAAATGATTATATTCAATGCTTGGTAGATGACCTTTCTATTAATAATTTTATTTATATTATGAGATTGGACAGAAGTATTTGGATAAACCTAAATATTGGAATAGATTATGTTAATCATTAGATAGTATTGTTTAAGGATAGAACTTTTTGGTATGTTATAATAGTATAGTATTTGAAAAAGGACAACCCGTAGGATGGGCGACAACCCATCATGCCAGACAAGGATGCTGGAATCAAACCCACAACCAAAGTACGACATGCCTTTATCTCCTACCATTGGCCTATAGGAAAACCCTGGTTTGTAGAAACTAAATTTATTTTATTAAGTTTTATGATAGATGATGTATAAGTCCATTTTTGGAACCGTATACGATTAATCTCACCATAAATGGACTTAGGTATATAACTATTACTAACCTTATGTTTGAGACATATGGAATGACCTATCATTCTATCACATAATCCTCTAACACTTCACAGAATACAAATTCAACTTCATTTTTTATGAGATAAAGTGGAAATTATTCAAGGCACGAACAACAGTGAGATTCTAACAAAATCAAGTAATTGTTTCTTTTAATTAAAAAATTATTCAATGTAAGGGAAATGATCTTGAAAACCAAATATTTTGTCATATTGCCCTCATATTTGATGAATTAGATGTTACCTTAGATCATCACAAATTTATGAATTTATGATTGTTGGATTTTTCATAGCCATGTTCTCTACCACTCTTTATCTAAACATGATGGTTATATTTCTCTTCCATATCCATATTTTCACATATATTATCTTATGTGGAAACCCAGCGATGAGTTACATTGGGTGTCCATTATGTTTCTAACACTCCTTTTCAAAACGACACTTTATTATTCATTTTTATGATGTGGGTTTCTAGGAATGAAACTTTCATGTAGTAAATGATTTATAACCCCGTCGAATTTCGAGGACAAAATTCATTTTAAGGGGGGTAGAATGTAACACCCTGAGATTTTATGAGATATATTATTTTTAATTTCATCGATACACTACACCAAGAATATCTTTTACTATACGCAACACTGTATTAGCTTGCAGTATACGCAACACTATTCTTGGCTCGTGTTACACACAATTTCAAGTTCATTTTGTGGAAATTATTCTATGCAACATTAAGTATATATTTTGTTTAATGTATAAATGAAATAAGTTTTGATTATGTTATACGCAACGCGAAGCAGATATTTCACTACACACATCCCTGACATGTCTTGCATTACATGCAATCAAGACCTTCTTCAATAGAATGTGTAGCACGCAATACCGAGTTTCACTAAATGAGATATTATTATAATATTATTGTGAACTAGCCATTATGAATAGTAATACCCACTTTTTGATATTTTATAAATTTTATCATTCAAAATGGATTTCATTTTTGGATTCGGAATATCGAAATTAGCCTAGGGTGAATTTTCGGTATTTTTCTGAAAAATTCCAATTTTTGATGAAAAGTGAAAACATTGGGTTACTATTTAAAAACTGACTTCTCGTTTAAATAATCATTTATTTTATTTAAATTTAATTTAGGTAAAAATAGATACCTAATACCTATATAATTTAAATGTAATTCATTGGAGTCATTTTATAATAATATAGATATATAAATATTTTATTGAACTTTTTCCCGTCTTTTACCCACCTCCTAGGAGCATTTGCAATTGTACATAAAAAGTAATTTTACCGCATCTGTGAGTTGAATTTCGAAAATTCAAGTGACATGGTTAATATCAAGGAGTAAAATGTAGTCCAATAAGATGATTTTTTTTTGTGAATAGTAACATTTTAATTCTATTTACCACGGTTAAAAGTAAATAGTGTAATTAAGGGTAAAAATGATATTATTATACCATAACACATGTCTTAATTCTATTGGATAAGTGTAATTCGACCAAAAACAACCTTAGTAATAAAATATTACCCTTTAGATCCACTTTTATTTGATTAGGACATTTATTATTATTTTATTTAAAGAAGAGTTAAAATAGTTAAAATCAATGTTTAATAAATAAAACATTTTTAATATAGGGTTATAAATAAAATAAATTCGACCCTAAATATTCATTAAAATATAAATATATTTCATACATAATGGTATTTTATTTATAATTTTTTGGCATTAAATAATTTAATTTTTTTATGACACAATGATGATACAGTAATTACCTTATTAATGAATTATAAACATAATTGATGTTATAAATACCCAAATAAATGTAATTTGAGACATTTTATAAATTCAACCAATTTTTTAGGTTAATATGATATGTTATTATTTCTTAAATTAACTTTTTTAGAACTAATCAGGCAGTTATGATTTTTACAAAAATCAATTACCAAATAGTGTCAAAATTGACATAAAACAGTTTTTAAAACAAATATTATATTATTAATTGTTATTCTATTACAAAAAATCTATGGTTCGGAAATATTACTTAGATATAATTGTATATATTATTAATGAACCACTTTGGGTTCGTATGGATTGTTATAGTATGTTTTGTAATCATATAGTGTAAGAAAACAAGAAGACACGGTAAAAGTTAAATTATTTAACTTAGACTTAAATCTGAACGATAAGGTTAAAATAGTAACCAAAACTTGTCGAAAACCTATTGGTTAATCGGATTTCGAGCCATACCCACTTTAGCTCTTAAATATGTCACTTTGGAGCCATTATAAACTGAATATGACTTTATTATAAAATAATATTTTAAGTTTTTTCTAAAGTGCCTATATCCTCCCTTATAAAAAGGCACATCCTCCCACTTCTATTTACACAATTTTGATCTTTAAAGCTCAGAAAAACCCATACCATTTCCCTTATAAACTTCCCTGGAAACATTATAGAGGTTCTTTTGTCCTCAAAAGTCCAAATCTAGTGCCTTAAGAGAAATCTTAAAAGTGGTGCGTCGAAGAAGAGGTAATCTCTTCTACAGATTCTTTCGAGTTTCTTTATTCTTCATCTTCTTCTTATTTAGTTGTTTAATTATAAAGTAATAACATCAATATAACTAATATACTGATATGTTATTATAAATATGAAACAACCCCATTTCACATTCTACCCATCCTACAGAAAAGGAAATTACCGCGCGTGCGTACGTACGGAATACCGTCTCCACGTCGTGGTGTAATATTTTTTTCCACCACCACCTTACTTGGATGGGTATAATGGTGTAAAGAATTAATATATATGGTTATTATAACATAATAAGTATTCTAAGATATTATATCATCCCCTCCAATTCTATTCAATAAAAATGGGAAAAATATCATCGCTCGTACGTACGTACGGATTACTGTCTCCGTGACGTGATGAGATTCATTCACCATGTTAACCATTCATGAATGGTTATAAAGTATATATAATGAATAATAATAAATTATATGACATAATAAAGCTACTTAATATATATATATATATGTCATCTACTTACTTCCATTCAAGTCAATAAGGAAAGGAAAATAGTGTTCATGCATACGTACGGCCTACTGTCTCCATTAATGGTGTATTTCATTTCATTCATATATCTATTATATATATATATATACTGAATATATATGATATATAAATCATGATTTACATTCAGGAAGTATGTAAATAAATATATAATTAAAAATAATATAAAGAACAACAATTCCAACCACGTACGATAAATAAAATGATTATACCCAAAACGCTGCTTTAACATGGAATTTACAAAAGAACGTGTAATATAAAGTCATATGTAAACCATATATGATATAATAACATTTAATATGATTCTGTAATATGTAAATGAAATTACTTAAATCATTATATAGGATTTTTGGATACTTACGAAACATATCGGACCTAAGGTGAGGGATAACTATTCCAATCTCGTTCTTATCTGAGATTGTTATTCGTAAGTATTTACTGGGGTTATTGTTATCATCTATGTCCATTTTTTCTAAAAATGTTTTCATATATTTTAATTGTCCTTTCTACCCATTTTTTACTTTTACCATATGTTATGGAAGGAAGCTTTCATTTTTTTACCATATGAGGAACTTTTTTGACTTTGTCGACAAAAGTATGAGGATAGTGTTTTTAACTTATATGGCATGAATGTATTTTTACCATTTCATAACGCCTTATTTAAATAATGAATACTCTACAATATTTCATTATTATTTTCAACAAAATCATTTTCTTCTAAAATTTTATTGCATTTTGTGAAATTAAAATGATTTTGAAGAAGAAAGGATATTTTCCTCATTAATTCATTTCAAGTGAAAACTATTTACCATATAAGATGACATTATTAAGTATGTTTATTTTTCATGTATAATGTATCTATTATTTACATGGTTTGATTTTTCTTATGATAAAATGATATTCAATTATTTTATATGGATTATGTTATGATGGGATGATGTTTATAAAACCATTTTATTCCTTGGGTTATGATGAATGATTTATGTTTATGTTGTGGAACACATAAGAATGATTTCAATATGATATGGGTGGGACCTGTATCTCCCTCCAATGAATTGGGTAGAGATTTATATCTCATGAGATAGACATTGCTGGAATAGAAAGTGAATACGGTCCAGTGATACAAGACTGGAACGAGGACTAAACTCGATTTAGTATGGGACTTTGTCCACTAAGATGGTCTTGGTAGCAATGCATTAACTACTATGGAAATCATATCAACTGGTTAATGGTTTTCAACAATTACATTCTTTATTCCCATGCTATTTTAACATGGTTGATGTTCGATTATGATCTATGCCTTACGTACTTACATGTTTTATTTCATTGCTTAAGATTTTTATGTTTAAACATTATGTTAATGTTTTTAAGATAAAATGTATATGGTTTGTTTTATTTTCACCGTTCATACCCTTACTGAGCATTTGAGCTCATCCTTTATATATTTTCTTTTCCCCAAAATATAAATAATGGTTTTATGTAAGAAAACAAAAAGGGTAAGATCTTTATGGAAGATGTAGAAGATCTTTCATCATGATTAGAATATTATGTTCAGAGTTTCCGAATACACTAAACTATTACGGTCCTTCAGTGTTGGTTTTTGTTATGTATTATGTTTTCCACAAAAGTAATGTCATGTCCATATACGTCATGTTTGGGCTCTCTACATAGGAGTTGTTCAGGATACCTGGGGGAACGTTCCCCCCCCCACCTTCCAGCTTGGATGGACCACGGTTGGGATTCCCCCTTTTCGAGCCACCCCTCATGCAGCCGGGTCAACTTCCAGCGGACCACGGTACAAGCAGGACGTGCTTTTCCTTGGACTAAGTCATGCCTCACGCAGCTGGGTCGCCCCCTTGCAGGCTGCCCCTTTGTGGGTCACCATTATTGGGCCACCCTATATGGGTCAAGCTTCCCAATATAGACCATTCCACCACCTTGCGGGTAGCCCTTTGTGGGCCTCCCCATTTTGTGGACCGGTCCGCCCTTGTTGGTCGCGCATTGCGGGCCACCCTTTGCGGGTTAGGCCACTTTGCTGGCTGGCTTTGCAGGCCTCCCCCCTATGGGCTAGGTATGACCTCGGCCCAATGGGCTGAGCAAACAATGACCCATCCAATAATTGGTCAGGTTGGGTCCGTCCGATCGGGTCGGACCGGACCTGGGCCCCACTGGGCCTAGAAACACTTCATGGGCCATATCATGAGAACTTGATGTCCATTTGATGAAACGTCTATAGAATTGGGATCTGTGGATTGTGATGGTACTTTTGGTATAATCCACCATAGTTTCGAATGTATTTGTTGTACGACCTGGTTGGATCATACCTGAATCCAACTAGGCCCCAGAGTTAAAACACTTATAACTCACAGACCAGACCTCTGATTGACGCACCATCTATCAAATTGGAATCTTTATGACATGACGGTCCATTAGGTTACTCCTTTGTGGATCTGATTGGTGTTCTAGTTATGACCGATATCTTGACAGTAGATTCTATGGTACTCGGGCACATGGGGTGCGAGGAATCCAATGTCTAGTAGTGAGGCGGAGGCTGGAGACAGATCATACGGAGTTTAGTAACGAGTGGTCCTATGTGGGTCAGAACCGATCCTATGTGGTTCAAATTCTATGTTAGCCAGCACTCAGTGATCCTGTGTGGTTCCATGCATACCAATCTTGTATGGGTCAGATCTTGTGTGGGTCAGTGCTCAGCGATTTTGGATGGGTTAGTGCATACTGATCCTGTGTGGGTCAGATCATGTGTTGGTCATTGTGGGGGTTAGTTACTTATCGATCATGTGTGGGTTAGAACCTTTGTGGCTCTTTTCAGGGGTTATTTACCTTTCGATCCTGTGTGGGTTAGACACTATATGGTTAGCAGCTTTGCCTCTAGACAGAATAAAATGATCTAGCTTCGCGACTGATCGTATGTACTTCTATACATCACTGAAAAACTAGTGTTAGATGAGTATTTTACCTTCATGGGGATACCTATGTGGTACTTTAACATTCATGGTGATACATGTGTGGTACTTTTACCTTCTTGGTGATATCTTCTTGGTGATACATGTTTGATACTTTTACCATGGTGATATCTTCGTGGTGATACATGTGTGGTACTTTTATGTTTTTGGTGATCTTCAGGGTGTTACCTGTGTGGTACTTCTACCTTCGTGGTTTTGTCTTTGCGGTGTTTCATGTGTGGTAATTTTACCTTCATGGTGTTATGTTCATGGAGTTACCTTTGTGGTACTTATATCTTTGTTGGGTTACATGTGTGGTACTTCTAACTTCATGGAATTATCTTTTTGGTAATTTTAACTCATGTATGGTATGATTATATCTTGATAAAATAGGTATATGAATGGGAATATACCTAATTAGAGATGATGGCTATCACTTCGTGCTTTGTGATGGATGTATTGCTTATTGGTTTTTCCTTTTTGGAAATCTGAGAGACTTACCCGGGACTTAGGTTCCATACTGAGTATCATTAAACTCACCCCTCCATGGTCTACACCGGTACCATGTTGTGTCTTGTGAAGGCGGCGCACAATGTTGATCGAGGTTGAGGGAGCCAGGACCGGATGGTGCTCGGAGGTGGACCATTTGTTGTGACATGACACATGGACTTCCTATCGTGAGTTATACCTACCATTCAGGTAGGATGCTTAGTGGATGACCCAGGGGCTATTTCTAACTTTCCAGTTGTATTTTTACTTTTTATTTGTACTTGTACTTTTCAGTTGGGCTTGTATTCTAGCCCCTTTACATTCACCACACTTTTACTACAGAAGTTACTTCGTGGTTTCTTCTTATTGCATTCTAGTCTATGTGTTTATACAGGATTAAAGGTAATGCCTTCCCATTTTAGGGATATTCCTTTCTGGTGCTAGTCGCTAGCCCCTAGCCTATGGAAGGTGGGCATGGGTTAGTCATGTAATGGGCCCCAAGGGATGGGTAATGACAAAGTGGTATCAGAGGGATCAGTTCTGCTGAATAAATACGAATCTAATCTTTTCACAGTTGAAATAGTGTTCTGTGTTATGGGTCTGGTATTCAGTTCGGGGAGTCCAGTGTTGGTGCGGTGGCCGAAGTATCCATACACCATGACCCTAAATTCTGATTTCTAACTCAGTGCACAAAAGCACTAATTGCATGTGTTTTTGAAGAGTTTTTCTTGTGATTTATCTTGATTCAGCTCACGATTTTTAACTTATTGGTAATGGCGCATCTATCCCTTATTAGGATATTTACACATAGATATATGGCTAGGATTCCTAAGATAGTACATGATGACGGCCCAACTATAAACAAGGATCCGGTGTAGGGCCCTCTGAATATGTTGGAAACATCGAGTGGTGTACTAGCATCACCATCTCCCATTGGGTAGTAGTTAATACCAGCCGTACTGGCAGCTGGTGTATGCCAAATGAGCACGTTTCATGAGTTCAAGTGATAAATCCATCTGAGATTATGAGGAAATATCAACTCACGGGCAGCTAAGGGTAGGCTTGATGAGGTGGCTGAGTTTCCATCTATCTAGGGAAACATTAGATCAGATGGTGGTCCTGGTAGAGAGCCTTCTACATGGCTTAGTGGATCGATGATAGGGTTTGGATTACCATGATATTTCGATGATGTAACTTTTCAGTGGACAATATTGAGAACCATCCTCATATTAGTGGGTCTACTTCCATAAAAATTCATGTGGTGAGTGTTCCATAGGGATTCTACAGCTTCGGTAGGATGACATTTTGATAGATGAGTATTCATCTATATGTACCAACCATTCCAGGAACTTGATGAATATAGTACGGTCAGTTCATCAGGGATCGGTCCTCCGAGAAAGGTGTGGTTAGTAACATACAAGCCCATAATTTTCCCCTAATAATTTTTACTTATATTTGGGTACTAGAGAGAACCATTGTGGTTGAATATTCTTTGGCTGAGGGGATAAAGCCGGTGAATGTAAACTGTGGGAATGCATGAAACTTACACCAGTCTCAAAAACATGGGCATGTAAAATGTTTTAGGAAGAGGAAGTTATAGGGGTAGATGAATCTTCCGGGCATGATATGTTGAAGTGGAGCTAGGAGAGCTACATGAGGTGGTTTATATTTCATCATTTTACAACCACCACCTCAATGTGTACCCCACCAGGCTCAGGGAGCTAAAGAAAAGGGGAAGGGTGTAGTTTCATGTGGTAAATGACTGTGAACCAAGGGCTCCCGAAATGATTAGTGGTACAGTATGTGTCTACTACTATCATTCGTATTAATAGACATAGAAACTAATAATTACATTCTTTCATGAATATCGTTCAAGACATAGAGTTTTTTGTTAAAATTTTGACCTGACCCTGTTATGTTAACTCTAGGTTTTGGGGCTCTCATGAACCAATTTTGGATCCTCTAAACCCTCTCTAAGGTGGATCTAGTCAATGAAGTCTTCATTCAACTGCATTCTATTAAGTTTCACCTTCTCTTTTACATTCTATTTCTCTCCACTATTTCTTAATTGGGGTTTAACATATCTCTATTCTATTTTAGAATCTAATATATTATATTTTCAATCATTCATATAAGGTTGATTCATAGATATTATTTACTGAGGTCCCATAGTAGAGTTTCCCTTTTACGTTTTTTTATTCAAGATCTAGTATTCTCAATGTAGTTTTTTCTATTAAAATGGAAAATTTTAATCAACCATAAATTTATTTATATGAATTTAGTTTTTTTATATAATTGAAATTTATTGATATAAATAAAATTTATAGTGATTGATTGATTTGAAAACCTAATTAAATTTAATTGGGGTTTTTAATAGGGTTTTTCTAGAATTTATGAAGAGACTAAATTCAATTGAATTATGGTTTATTTGTGAAATTTATTTAATTTTTAAAAATTAATATTTTTGAATTTAAATGGACAATCTTGATGGATTTTTTAAAAATTAAATGATTGAATTTATTTTGAGTAATTTGAATTGTGAAATTTATTTGATAAAATTGATATCAAATTGTTATTTAATATAATGGATTAAAATGTTTTGGAAAGAAACACAAAGGATTTATCATCAAAATAAATAATTTGATAAAAAATAATTATTTTCTTTTTAAAGTAAAATTAGAATAATTGAAATGTATGATTGAGAATAATTATATTTTATGTAGTCTTGTAATAAATTCCCAGACATTTATTTTTATTATAACACATACAATCCAAGGTTGTTAGTGTGTTTTTCGGACAACACTCTACAATTTACAACACTAACAATTCATAAATGTACAATGTCACATCCTTGATGGGATGGTGATGTGTCCTCTTTGGTCAGTATTGAGGAGGATGTGTTTGCACATATTTTCATGAAAATTATTTAAGAGTGTTTCATCCCATTGACTAGAACTATCATATATTTTGATATATTTCGATGTTTCATTCCTTTTGGTATTTGAAAAGAATATACATTAATTTGTTTTTTTAGAATTTTAGATACCTGATAAATTTATTTAATTTTTTTGTAATAAAACATAATCCATTACAGTAAATCAAATCAATCATTAAAACTGTAATGCATGATTTTGTTTAAAATGATATTTTGAAATGAAAAGTATGTTTATTTAAAATGGATACAATAATTGGTTAATTAAACGATGGATTCATATTATAGATTTTGTGAAGATACCCTACAAAGAGCATATCTAACACCCTACCTACTCATTTAGGTGATTGTAGAACAAATTCATCTATATTTGAAAAAGGGTAAGGTTCCAGATGGTGGTGGTAGTAGCTTTTTATCTCTACGATTGGAGAGTTGTGTCTATCTAGACATGGATTTTTATCCAATTTTATAGTACTTTTATATTGTACATTGGGTTTTATGCCTTATTTACTTCTAGTACACTTCTAACTATAGATTTTCTCATGTATTGTAATGACTCGAACTATTATAAATAAAATATCTATTTTATATTTATTAATTGTGTTATTATATAATATGGTTTTAAAAACACATGCACTTATTTTGTCTTATTATTCATGTTAGATTTAAAAGAAAATTATATATAAATACTATAGATAATACATACACAAAATATTGATAACATGATTTGTATAAATTTAGGGTTTTGTAAAATCTAGTTTTCCCAAACAAAGTATGTGATGGCCCCACTAGTTGGATAATACACCATGAATCCCATTTATTAGAGCTTCTGAGGGATATGGTAGTTTGAGTAATTTTCCTTGACCAATCCCATGATGATATCAAATCAATTAAGCATGAGATAATTCTTCTATAGGAGAATTTAAATATCATCAAAACCATGACCCAAACCTTTTTCTTCAAACCTCCCTATGAATGTCCCATCATCACACACCTTACCTATTGTGTTATTATTGGTGTATTACTAGGATATGTAATAATAATGTTGCATTATGAATGTGTATATTATTTTTCATAGAATAATCAATATAATCCGATCTTATTATTTTTACTTTTTCTTTAACATTGTTTTTATTAAATAAAACATAAATAGTATTTTTCTTAATATTTATATTCTATTGAATATCCTATTTTAATGAATTAATTAATCATTGAAAAAAATATTTTAATAAATTATTATTATGAAATATATTTTATTATTTATAATTTATCATCCAATGTTTATGAATTTAAATTTAATTTTTATAAGTTTTCATAAATGTTATTGTAATAAAATCCATCATTTTCAATAAATGTTGTTTTTATTTTAAATGTGAAAATTCACATATTTAGTAAATTATTTAGAAAAATTAATATTATTTTTGGAATAATGATATGTCCAATTTATCAAATGTTTAATTTTTGAATTTTTTTTGACACAATCAAATTCTCATGTAAAAATTAAATCCCGTATAAATATACTTTGTGTTTTATGAAATCACACTTAGACAAAAGTGATTTAATAAGTACAATAAATATGAAACACTACTAGATATATGGTTTAATGTTTAATAATTTCATTTAATGTTTATTTTATTTATTTTTTAAATCCATTATGAAACCTTGAATACTATTATTATATTTCTTGATTTTGAAATCACGTATTTAAGAGTGTGATCCACATCCACACCACCAAGGGAAATATTTTAATAATTTAGGATTTTTTACATATAAAAAAATAAAAACCACTCCCATTTATAATTAACCATGGGAAGAACCATGTTATGTTTTATGGTTTCAGATATTTTATTAGGTAGATTACAAAACTAAAATAATTAAGTTATCTCCCTCATTTCCAACATAAACCCACACAAGATCCTATTTCTCTTCCCTAAAACTCCATGGATCAAATCCTTAATCATCCCTCAACTATGTAGATTCATAAATATGTTCCACAAAAATTTTAGGAAGACCTTTCAAATCCTCTGTAGTCACGTCATCATGTAACGAACCCTCACCTTCCTCTCCCCCTTTCAATTGAAGAACCCTAATTAAAATTTGTCATTTTAATAAATAATTTATATAATGTTATTTTATTATAAAAATTCCCTTGATGCCATGATGATTTTATTTTAATATTATATTATTTATATACTCTCATTTTTACCTTTGTCTAATCTTGTACAATGCTGAAATTGGGTATGGTATTTATCTCGTGTCTTTTTATTCTAGAACCCTTAGTTTTTTTTATGCTTTATAATTTCAATTTTACTATATTGGGATATATTATTACATATCCCCATTATTAAAAATTTTATGTATAAATTTGGATAACCCGAATTAAATAACATTAGTCCTCAAAAGATACCTTTTTACACCCGTTACCATGCCAAAATATATTTAGGATTCTTTTCATTATTCTTGTTTCTTCATTATCCTATGCCTTTGATTTCTAATGTATTATGTTTGGATATGGTTCTTTGTATCACTATAACTAAAAATATTTTTTCTATGTTATTATAGACCCATTTTTCATTCAACACCCCATTTTTTGAATATCTACTTGATTTTGTTATGCTACCGAAATATCCTCTCAATATTCCATTCCAAATAAATTTTTTATTGAATATCATTCGCTTTTCCTATCAAGGGTGTTCACATTTTTTCAAATATACTATTTTATTATGAACATGATTTTATTTATTACACACTCCCTGATTTTGGAATAAACTATGATGATTAATGAATCCATTGTGTATTATATTTATTGCGCACAAAAGAGTGAGAAGGAAATCGTTTCGATTGGTATGCCCAGATAGTCATCCAATGAATGTATTATTTATTATCACGATAAAACATTTGGGAATATGGGTGTACCTGATTAAATTATAGGACATCTTCCTCCATGATATAATATATTGTTATCCTTGATCTATTTTCATGATTCAGACTTTTATATTTTTTATAAATATCACATGATATGATTATCATGTTATATCATTCCTTATTATTCATGTTCATTTTATTCCTCATTGATATTATTATTGTCTAACAATTAATAACATGTGACATGTTTATTAGATTAATATTATTTATATATCCCCCCTTTATAATATATTTCGCTAGGTTATCCCATGTCATTTTATATTCTAAAGGATTTTGTGATCATGTTAAATAAGTTTTTAAAAAAGCATGTTATGTTTTTAATAATGTTGTTGTATCCCATTTTACCGATGTTATTTTATGTAGGTAATTCAAAAATAAAATATTCATATCAATATTTGGAGTTTTATTAAGAGTAATTTTATTTAATATATCAGGTATTACTTTTTAATAATGATCTGAGTTGATATTGTTGACATTATAGGTAATTTTTAGTTATATTTGGGATTATGATTAGAGAACTCTTGAAAAATCTACAAGTATAAATATAATTGAAAAAAAAATCCCTAAATTTTGATAATTATATATATTTTTTTTCAAGAAAATAAATACCTGTATGGATATTAAAGTGGACATTGTTGTGGCATATATGTGTGTGGGAGTAAAAACTCTCACAGGTGAAAAAATCTAGTACCTGAAATTGGGAATTGCATCCCTCCTAGTTTGAAATTATCGAGTGATATGATTTTGTAAATTAATTATTTCATTACGAAACTTCATTAGGGGAATATAAAATTCCCATAAAAATATATTTCAGGAAATAGATCATGGATAACATAGATTTAATACTAGAAACTCATCAATTAAGGAGATAAATGTAATTTATAAATTATTTTATTTATTTTCATTTGATTCCCATTTATTAATTAAATTTTTTAAAATAATCCTCCCTAATTTTATTTTTATTCTATAATATGGGAAAAATATGAGAAATTAGGTATGTAAGCAATGTGATGAGAAATCTAATAACTACCCCAACGAGATAAACAATATGAAGGAGGGGGAATAAAAATCATTATCATGATACTCTATCAGTTGAATAAGGTTCTAAAAAGAAATAGGGATGATGAGGAGCATCCAAACCCCACTATGAGAGAACTATCTGCAATCAAGAGATTTATGGAATAAAGACCTCATACTTTCTATCGATCATTTGACCCCTTAATCAATGAACAATAGATCAACTCCAATGAGAAGGTATTCTACTTCCTTCAATGTTATGAGTAAGAGAAGGCTATGTTTTTTATTTATTATATGGAGGGATAAGAATATTATTTGTGGACATTGATCATGAATTTGAAGACTGAGGAAGAGATTGAAGAACTGGAGTTGAAGGAAATCTATAAAATGTTTTTTGATAAATATTTTCCTCAAACTCTATAACATAAAATTGAAAGGGGTTTCATAATCCTCAATCCAAAAGATGAGGAATATATCAAGGCTTATGATGAAAACTTTACAAGACATTCATGATAGTCCTTAGGCTTCATAAATACCCTTGAATGTATGGTTCGCCAGTTCTTTGGTGCGATAAATTCTAGTTAATTAAAATATATGGAAAGTTGTGCCTTTGATTGTTGTGGGGAAAATTTTCTAATGATCCCTCATAGTCTAAATGGAGACTGAACAATCCAACAATAATTATAGGGATAATAAGTGGAATGGGACTTCTAATTCTGTTAATCTAATGTATAAATCAAGTAGTGATTTGAAATTTCAACATTCCACATATCAAAGGCAAGGAATGAAGCACCCTTGAAATTAACTAAGGCGGGGTGAAGAATTTCTTTAGGTTTGGGAAGGAGGGAATCCATGATAATAATTTCTAATTGGAAGAACATAATAATAAAATAGATGAAATTAATGGTCTATCCAACCCTCAGCACATTATTCATGGACAAAACTATAAGGAACCATGACACATTGCAAACCAATTCCTTAAGACAAGGGTATTTAAAGGAAACCAACCACCTATAAGGTACAAAGTGTGAGATTTTTTCCATCACTACAACTGATTTGAATCCCAATAATTAAGTTATAATAGGAATGGTTACTTATTCATTCATGAATAGTTAGCGCAAATTCAATTATTGTTCTACACATTTTGTTAAATTGAAAAATGTTATTTAAATTAATACAACACCACCCCAAAAAGGAATTAGAAATGTCATCGAAAATAAAAAATGGGGGAATTATTGCATCCCATGTATATAACTTCTACCCTTTAACCCTTTTGGGATAAACATGTCATCAAACCTGTTCATTATTCCTTTTTGTGGAATTTGATGAAATTATTCCCATGTATTGGATTTCCTATGTAGATCCATCATAAATTTCCGTGAAAATAAATCACTCTCTTAATTGAGAATCAACCCTTGATTGCGTACAAGTGAAAGGGGGAGGATGAATCTTCCTTAACACCATCATCTCTATCATATAAATTATTTCCTTATGAGTAAGTTTATCTATCTTAAATGATTTATTCTATGGAAATGATCATTGTTTAATACATTCTTATTGTGAGGAATACGCTTATGAGTATCTAGAGGAATTTTATATTCACCGTCCTATCATTGCTGAAGAATTTTAAATCAATATTATATATGGGGAATTTCTAATATCGAAGAATTAATATAAACATGCTATTGTGGAAAATGAGGATCTAAAGAAAATACTACATGATAATCTAGATAAAGAGTTTATAAACCCATGTTTTTCAACATGTGGTGCACCAATCCTCTTCATCATGATGAAGGATGGTTTAATGTCCCTTTGAATTGATTATCGTTAGTTTAAAAAGATCATGATAAAGAACGTGTATCCTATAAAACATATTAATGAATTTTGAGATATACTATGGGGTGACTAATACTTTCATGTGGTAGAAAATTAGTCATGAAATTATCAAGATAAGTGAAATAAGGAAGATATCCCTAAGACCTCTATTTTCATTATATACGGGCACTGTGATTTTAGAGTGATTCTATTCAAAGTCACTAATTCTTTATCAATATTCATATACATAATGAATAAGGTCTTTATTGGTTATCTTGAAAAATATTACATGGTCTTTATAGATTATATCATTATATAATCTGGAATCAAGTAGGAGCATGATGAGCATTTGAACACTATGATAAAGACCTTACTAAATTAGATTATTTATGCCACGTATAACACAATTGAATTCTAGTAGAAGGAAGTCTCATTCTTGGGCAATATCATAACATGAAATGAGATATATGTGGATCCTTCAATAAAAAGAGAAATAAATGGATGATCAAGCACAACATCTCTAACATATATCCATATTTTTTTGTGTTAGCTGTTTATTTTCTATGATATCTGAGAAATATTTCACAATTGTTGAACCCACTTACGAAGATAACTCATATGTGATTCATTTTTTCACGGAATAATGAATGTGATGAAATATTAAATGAGTGAAAAATATTCTTATCACTTCAAACTTGGTCACGCTCCCCACAAGTGGAAAACATTCCATAGTATTCTTTAATTCATTGAAAATATATTAGAATGTATGTTAATGAAAAATGATGAATTCATTGTCGGACCTCAGGGAAATTGATTGTTCATGATAAAAACTATTATACACATGATATGGAGTTATAATATAAGATCATATGTTTAAAAACCAGGTGAAACTCTCTTTATGGAGGGAAGATTGAGATATATACTGATCACAAGAGCCCACAGTATATATTCACAGAGAAAGAACTTAATATTGGCTAATGAATATAGATAAAGATTATAAAGGACAGTGACCGATAAATTCACTGCCATCATAATAAAGTATAAAAATAAAAAGATTCTTTATGTATAAATGATCATACAATTTTATCAAAAATGAGATTTTAGAAGGATTAAATCCACTTTGAATTGTGGAGAATGGACATGGGAATCATAAATCATGGAACATCGTAAATCATTTCACATATTATTTTTTAGGTGTATCTTCTTAAAATGATAAATAATTCTCAAAAACGGATGTGGGAATTAAAATTAATGTGGAAACTATAATAAATGGAAATATTCAGAGTTCAGTGTTAATTAATAAGGAATTGTGTTATTTGGGTCAACACAATGTGTTCCATAAAATCCAATTTTCATGATTGATCTATTAGAGTATACACATTATTGAATGTTATCCATTCTCCGAGAAAAAACAAAGATATATCGAGATATCATATAGAACTATTGGAGGAGAAACATAAAGAAGTAAATCTATGAATATGAATCCAAGATCCTAGTATTTAAGGGAATGAAGGATGAAAGGTTGAATTATTAGGAGATGATTGTAAGAACCCCGTTTTTGTTGCAAAATACTTTGGAATATTCTTGATGTTATTCCAGTGCAACGCCCTCAAACGACATGTGATTCTGAGACCTGGAGTGGTCGGAATTAAATTTTCAGTGTGTTCACACTAGAAACGCCAAATAAATGGGATAACTCTGAAACATTCATTCGGATCTTAAATCCGAGTGTATGTATGGGTTCGGAATGGTGTTTTTACCCTAGGAATGACATAAAACATGTCGGCGCGGGATGTTTGGACCCCTCGCTCGCTTTCAGAACATTAAATGGATAAATTATTTAATTAATTAATTTGTTTAATGGTGACACTTAATTATATCTTATACGGTGGCTCGTATTGGAAAACTGAGGTCACAGTTGAGTTTGAAACGTTCCATTTACCCTAGGAAAGGTGTAATTTTCGCGGGCACGGGTCGTCTGTGAAAAATGGCCCTAGGGGCATTTTCGTAATTTGGCGACCTCGGGCGAGGTTGTTGCAACTATTTAACGGGTCCATGGATTAAAATTCTGAGACTGTCGTTGCGCTCGGAGTGTGGCTTTTAGCCTAGGGGAGCCTTAATCCCGACCCCGCTGAAATTTCGGGTTCGGGGCTATTGGGCGGGCGTTTAAGTATTTTCTATTTAAACACATCCTCTCCCCTATTCTTATTCTACTTCTCCCTCCAAGCATCCCCTCTCCTCCATCTCCGGTAAGGCCGCTCCGGAAAGGCGGTTCTGGCAAGGCGACTCTGGCGAGGTGTGGTAATGTCGGCAGATCGACGCGAGTCTCCGGGTGAGGCCTAGTGAGGTAGGACGTTTTGTTTCGCGTTTTACTTCCCGCATACTTTGAGCCAGATTTACCCTATCAATTTTTTTCCCGATTGTTGAAGAAATCCCAAAATCACATAGCACATGTAATAAGCTTTCCAAAGAACTTCTCGGATTGAAAATCCAATTCTTGAGGTGTCTGGGACAGCCACGGGAAGTCCCGACCGATTCCATGGTTTTTCCGGCGGTCCAGGACGGCGGCGGCAGATTCCGGCGGTCCGGGATGGCGGCGGCGGCTTCCGAGGTGGCGCGGCGGCTCGGCAGGGTGTGACGGCAACACGACATCCTAGTGGTGGTCCGGGTTCTTCAGGAGGGTGGCACGGCTCGGGCTCGCCGGCGAGGGGCGAGCCGAATGGGAGACTGGGGTTGCATGGCGTGACCCCGGGTGGGGAGACTGAGACCCGCCATTAGCGGGTCTCCACGTGGATGCGACCGGCCAGCTGGCCGGTCGGTGGAGCGAACCACAGGCTGTGCGGGTCCCGCGGGAGAGGGCGGTCTGCTATGCGGCAGCCCGCGGGTCCGGCTGGGCCGCAGTCCTAGTAGGTCGGCCAGAGCGGGCCGGCCTGAGCGGACCGGCCGGACCGCGCCGGTACGGCCCAAGGCCCCCCCCCCCCCCCCCCCTTGAAAATATTTGGACGCCCGTATTTCAAGCTACGGGCATCCGTTTTGAGCTTCGTCTACGGCAGCATGGACCTAACAGCGAGGCGGTCTTTTTGAAATGGTCTTGGGCAATTATAATTCCTGAGACGGGGGCCTTGGTGGCGCGACACGTACGTCGAGGGGATTGACGTTATCCCGGGGATTCTTGTTTTGGACAGCACGGACGCATCTGACGTCAGCGGCGTTGGGACCCTGGCGCTGGGGCGAATCTCTCTAGGGTGGTTTTGAGCGTTGCAGCCGGGGTTGAGGTGTGGGCCACAGGGGCCGTCTTTCGATATGCGTGCAACGTTTCACAACTTTTTCATTAGACGTCTGTTCTGGGCGTGCGATCAGTCATTTCTGGATGTTCATCTGAGGGGATTACAGTTGTGCAATCCACCCGCTCAAATTTGGAATGAGGGTGCGGGCCCCATGAGGGTCGTTTGGGTGTTGACGGTGATTTTCCATCTTTATCACCGGGTGACCATTTTGGACAAGTGAGTAGTCCACCTTGTGTACTTTTTCGAGAGGATCGCAACGGTGCGATCCATTTTTTGTGTTTCGGGACTGGGATGTGGGTCCCACGAAGCACCGCTCGTGTGTGGAGCGCCAGAATGCATCTTTTTCCCCGGATATTCGTTGCGCTCAAGTGGGCAGTCTTTTTGACGTGTTTTCCCAAGGGGATCGCAATGGTGTGATGTGCCCGACTGTTTTTGGGGCCGAGGCTCGTGATCACGGGACGTCGTTTGGGCGTGAGGCGGTGTTGGTGACTTTTCCATCGGATATCCATTTAAGGCGAGTATGTAGTCAATCTCGCATGACTTTCTGCAGGGATTACAACGGTGTAATCTGTTCAGGCGAGCAGATCCTCTTACACGATCTTATTAAATGTGGAAATATGAAAGGTGCCCCGGTGGCGGTTCTTCTACCATATTTGTAGCGGACCTTTGGCGTGTGATCACATGCACTCCTAAGAGAGTGAGGTTAGTGTCTATTGAGATGTGGTTGGTTGTGCCTCAGCTGTTGAGGTGGCAGGTTGGAGTCGTTACATTACGCCTTCGCGTTGACATTGGGTGTCGGGTTCACCTTAGCCTTTGGGATGGAGACGTGGTATACTATGGGAGTATACGGGAGCGCTGGGAGGTACATGTGGATGTTGGTACCTAAGAATGTTTGTGCACTTGGTTGGGGTTAACTTGGGGCCACACGTCATGTGGGCCCCAGGTGTGTGATGTGTTCTTCATTGCGTACTTTTGACCTCTCGTGACGTAGAGGGTCCCTCGGTTCCCGGTTGATGACCATCGGGGTTAAGTTTTCCCCTGACTCTAGCTTGATAGTTTAGATCATCAGGGTTGAGTGGTTTCCCCTAGTTTTGTTCCAGAGTCAGGTGGTTTCACGATACCCACTCCGTGTTTGGTTGTCCAGTGTTGTACCATCCAGTAGAGATGGCCAGAGAAGTTCCGGGTTTACCCTCCAGTAGAGACTGTGCAGTGGGTCACACGTCGACTTCTTCCAGGTCTACCCTTCAGCAGGGCTGGGCAGTGGGTCGTCGGTCGGCTTATTCCAGGTCTACCCTCCAGCAGGGTTGGGTAGTACGTCACCCATCGGCTTATTCCATGTCTACCCTATAGCAGGGCTTGGCAGTGGGTCGCCTGTTGAATTATTCCAGATCTACCCTCCAACAGGGTTGGGCAGTGGGTCTCCTATCTGCTAATTCTTGGTCTACCCTCTAGCAGGGCTGGGCAGTGGGTCCCCTGATGATGTATTAGAATTTACCCTCCAGTAGGGCTGGGGAGTGGGTCACCCGATATCTTATTATGAATTACCCTCCAGCAGGGCTGGGCAGTGGGACACCCGTTAACATTCCAGACTCAGTTCTTTATACTAGGCTAGTCTATTGCTTTACTCCGTGACTATCGGAGTGGGACCATTTTTTGTACGGGTCAATGATGTGACAGCTTTGACTTTGAGGAGACCTGTCGACTGTGGGGCAGTGACGAGGTGTGGTTTGACTTAACGCCAAACTCTCAAGTACGATGGGTGCTTTCCGCACCGAGACGAGTCCTTATGACGTGACCTAAAACCGTGTGGGAGATTCAGTTCTGCCCAAAGTGGATAGTGTCGAGGTGCGGTGACTTGAGCCTCTTGACTTGTAGTTCGGGGCAGACGTGCGGGATGCTGGGCATCGATGGTGTTTACATCCGGGACTTTTTGCTACTCGCTTTCTTGGGTTGAACTATGGGATGGAGATCCCCTTATGATCTTTTTTGGGTTTCTTGTTGAGCATACAGATATTTATATACCTTGTTTTTGATACCCATTTCCTGGGTCTTGGTTAATCTCCTTCCAGGGGAGGCAAAGAAGCGTGGGGTATGCCACGTTCATTCCGTGTCTAGCTGTTCGTGGTTGGACGAGTCTACTCTCCTGCTATAGGTAGAGAACACTTGACAAGAAGTTCATCTTATCACCGTTTCTAGATCATTGTGTCTGGACGAGTCTACCTCCTTTCTCTTGTTGGGTTGAGTTGGACTCTATACTCTTACTCTTACTACACTCTCGGTTGCACTCCTTTACTTTCCCATGTTCAATCTATTTCTAACCCTTCGGTACCTCCTTTATTGCTCCCTCAAGATTTCGGGGTATCATACTGAGTATTTTTATACTCACCCTTGCTTGGGCTTTGCCCACACTCAGTGTGCCCTTGAAGACGATGGACAGGTTGGTCATGACATCAGTGGAGCTTAGGAGTTCGAGAGCTTGGACCGCGTGCAGTGGTCATAGTCGGGTTCCAGGTGGGGGACACTTCCATGTGTTTTTATTTTGTTACCAATTATCGGGTTGTGGCACTTTTCTGGTTGGCCGTGTGTTTTTCCCCTTTCTTTTCAGTTTACCTCCAGCTTTTACTTTGTGCTGTAGAGGTCGATTCACGTTTTTGGTTTATATATAGAATTTGGTACATTAATTTTTCTTTTACTCTACACTTTTTCAATGATTGTGTTGCGTGTGTGTGTACAGGTACTCAGGCAAAGGCCTCCCTGAGTTGTTTAGCCTTCGGCACTTGTCTCCAGCACTTGGCCTATGGAGGCGGGCTTGGGGTAGTTGCGGCTCGAGCCGACGTAGGGTTGGGTCATGACAAAGTGGTATCATAGGTGGTTCATTCCTTGGGACGATGTTCGGACGTCCCTAAAATAAAAGAAATTGCTTGGGATTTAGGGAAACAGTTTTAACGTGTCTCGAGAGTGGATCTAAGGACAGGGAGTCCAGTGATGGTGCGGCGGCCGACGTATCCATTCACCAGGACCTTGATAACCCTCATGTCGAGTCGGCATGCTGAGACACTCATTGCAGGGAAATTGGTTTGTGCATCACATAGGATTGAGTCTTTGACTATCCTTCTTGAATCAGCTTCCCATCATTGTTATTGGTATATACATATATGCTCATCTGACCACGACACTCTTGGATAATATTCAGGATGTATCCGCAATGAAATCCAGCCAGGATACCAGCTTTGGTTCATGACAACAACCCTGTGAGCTACGAGGCCATAGTCCAGGACCCATCATGCGAGCCCCTTTCTCCGGGTGGGTCGGTAGCAGCACCCCCACCTATTGAGCAGCAGACAGCTTCAGCAGAGCAGGCTGAGCTTGAGCGCAGCTTGAGCGGGCTCCACAAGTTCCAGCAGCAGAGACCGCTGAGGTTTAGTGGTGAGCCAGACCCTTAGGCAACAGAGGTTTGGTTTGAGATAGTGGTTCTCCTTTTTAGGATTGTGCAGACGCTGACAGATCAGAGAGTGGCCTTGGCAGCCAACCTTTTTCATGGAGAACCTTGGAATTGGTGGAGTCTGGTGACTCAATTTCTTGACGAGTCATTGCATTCGTGGGGCGACATTCAATTGTTGTTTCGTGAGGAGTTTTTCCCCTCCTGCATATACTCCATTCAAATTTAGGATCTCCTTCAGTTTCAGCAGAGAGGGATGATAGTGGCCGAGTACGCTGCTAGTTTTGCAGACCGTGCATGCTTTTACCTGGACTTGGTCCACGATGGCAACTCTCGAGTGCGGAAGCAAGAGAAGGGTCTCTGCTGAGATATTCGTGCTATCATAGTACCCTTGGTAATTTCCACATAGGTCGGGGTGCTAGAGAAGGATCTTGGGAGAGAGTTCTCCCTATCACATTCTAGATTTAGTGGTGGCAGCAGGCACGTTGGTGACGAGACGTCTGTCGCAGCTAGCGAGCGTCGATAAGCAGGACCTCGACACAGGTGGCTTTATGACAACTGGACCCAGGGGCATGGTCGTACACTACAATGGCACTATAGGGAACCAATGCAGCCCAGAGAGAGTCGGTGTTATGCTTGCGATGGCGAGGTCACCTGGAACGGGACTGCCCGACTAGGTATGCAGAGAGCTTCGGGCAGGTAGCACGTGCACCACCACAATGGATGCAGTGCCATGATCAGAGTAGTACCCAAAGAGGTGGTGCTAGCAGAGTAGCGGGAGGATCTGGTAGTGGGGGAAAACATTACGAGGTCTTCCCATCACCACTAGGTGGTCAACGTTAGGATCCGAAAGATGACAGTTGGGACCACAGACAGCCGCAAGCTTTGGATGTCTATGACCCTTCAAAGAATGAGGTGATAAGATGTATTCTCTACATCTCTTCTACATTCTGTAGTATAATTGTTAGACTCTGTGTGTGGATTGATTTTCTCCCGGATCCTTTTTTGAGTTGTTACCAGGGTGGCGCGGGGCGTCAGTGTTACCCTGTGCTGGAAAGTTAAAAGGCATGGGACCTTTTTCTCTAGTCGATGGTGTCGACTCCTTCTCCTTTCGAGTGTGTAAGAGAGCCTTGATTACGATACATCGACTGTGAAAACATTCGCGACTGGATATCCTTGGGCCTTCTACCATATTGATATTCTGAAGGATGGAATCATCGGGCCTTGTTCCATGTGTGGGCGGTGATTCCAGTCGCGGCGTGTGACGTAAGGGTTCGGTCGGGGAGTTGAGCTACCCCTGAGAGCCTTCGGGCCGTTTGAGACCGTGCGAAGGGATGGTGAGGTTCCCTATTGCCTTTCCCTATCCCGAAAGTCTAGAGTGGGTGCACGGTGTCTCCCACGTGACCCACCCAAGAAAAAGTGTGTGTGATCCTTTTCACGTCATCAGCAAGGGTCGACCTCGCGTGAACAGATCAAATCCTTCGGTCTGTGTGTGGTGGCGTAGAGCTGTGCAAGAGTTCTTCTTGATACGGGAGAGCCAGGTGTGGGCTGGGTACCTAGAGATGTTCCCTGGTTTTGCTTTTCGGGGATGAAAATCTTGAAGGAGAGAATGATGTAAGAACTCGGTTTTTGTTGCGAAAGACTTTGGAATATTTTTGATGTTATTCCAGTGCAGCTCCCTCAGACGGCATGTGATTTCGATACCCGGAGTGGCCGTAATTAAATTTTCAGTGTGTTCACACTGGAAACAAAAAATAAATGGGATAACTCCTCAACGGTTCTTCGGATCCTAAATACGAGTGTACAGATGGGTTCGTAATGGGTTGTCTACCCTAGGAACGACATAAAACATGTCAGCATGGGACGTTTGTACCCCTCGCTCGCTTTCGGAACGTTAAACAGATAAATTAATTTATCTATTTATTCGTTTAATGGTGAAACTCAATTATCTCTTAAACAGTGGCTCGGATTGGAAAACTGAGGGCACTGTTGAGTTTGGAACGTGCGATTTACCTTAGAAGGGGTGTAAGTTCCGCGAGCATCGGCCGCCTGTGAAAAATGGCCCGAGGGGCATTTTCGTAATTTGGCGGCCTTGGGCGTGGTTGTTGCAACTTTGGAACAGGGCCTTGGATTAAAATTCCGAGACCTCTATTGTCCTCGGAGCGTGGTTTTTAGCCTAGGGGATCATTAATCCCGACCTCGCCGAAATTTCGTGTTCGGGGCTATCGGGCGGGCGTTTAAGTATTTTCTACTTAAACACATCCTATCCCCTCTTCTTCTTCTCCTTCTCCCTACAAGTTTCCCCTCTCCTCCATCTCCGATGAGGCCGCTTCGGTGAGGCGGTTCCATTGAGGCGACTCAGGCGAGGTGCGGTAATGCCGGCGGATCGACGCGAAGCTCCGGGCAAAGCCCAGCGTGGTAGGAGGTTTTGTTTCACGTATTACTTCCCGCATACTTTGAGCCCGATTTCCGCTGCCAATTTGTTTTAAGATCATTGAACAATGCCTAAAATTGCATATCACGTGTTCTAATATTTCCAACTCACTTCTCGGATCGAAAATCTGAGTCTCGGGGTGTCCGGGGCAGCCCCGGGAAGTCCCGGCTGATTCCTTCGTTTTTTCGGCGGTTCGGGACAGCAGCGGCGGATTCCGATGGTCTGGGACGGCGGCGGCGGTGGCGGATTACCAGGTGGCATGGAGGATTGGCTGGGTGTGACGACGGAGCAGCATCCCTGCGGCGGTCCGGGTTCTTCAGGCAGGTGGCACGGCCCGGGCTCGCCGGCAAGGGGCGAGCCGAATGGGAGACCGGGGTCGCATGGTGCGACCCCTGCTGGGGAGACCGAGACCCGCCATTGGCGGGTCTCCGCGTGGACGCGACCGGCCAGGTGGCCAGTCAGTGGAGTGACCCGCGCATAGTGCGGGTCTTGCGGGAGACGGCGGGCCACTCTCCGGTGGCCCGTGCGTCCGGCTGGGCCGCAGTCCCAGTGGGCCGGCCGGACCAAGCCGGCCCGCCCCAAGGGGTCCCCCCCCCACTTTAAAATATTTGGACACACGTATTTCGAGCTACGGGCGTCTATTTTGAGCACCGTCTACGGGAGCACAGACCTAACAGCATGGCGGTCTTTTTTAGATGGTCCCAGACAATTATAATTCCCAAGACGAGGGCCTCGATGGCGCAACACGTACGTCGAGGGGACTGATGTTATCCTAGGGATTCTTGTTTTGGACAGCGCGGATGCGTCTGACGTCCGTTTTGAGTGTCTTCAGTGGAGTTGGGACCCTGGTGACGGGGAGAATCTTTCCATTGAGGTTTCAGGAATTGCATCCAGAATTGAGGTGCAGGACCCACGGGCCATCATTAGAGCTACGTGCAGCGTTTCACGACTTTTTCATCAGACGTCCGTTCAGGGTGTGCGAGCAGTCGTTTCTGGATTTTCTTCCGTGGGGATTGCAATAGTGAAATATGCCCACTCTAATTTGGCATGATGGTGCGGACCCTATGAGGGTTGTTTGGGTGTTGAAGGTGATTTTCCATCTCTATCGCTGGGTGACCATTTTGGACAAGTTAGTAGTCCACCTTCTGTAGTTTTTCGAGAGGATCGTAACAGTGTAATCCGTTCTTTGTGTTTTGGGAATGGGATGCGGGTCCCATGAAGCACCGCTCATGTGTAGTGCACCAAAATGCATCATTTTCCCCAGATATCCATTGCACTCAAGTGAGAAATCTTTTTGACGTGTTTCCCCGAGGGGATCGCAATGGTGTGATACGCCCGACTATTTTTGGGGTCGAGGCTCGATATCACAAGACGTCGTTCAGGCGTGAGGCAGTGTTGGTAACTTTTCTGTTAGATATCCATTTGGGGCAAGAAATTAGTCTATCTTGCAGGTCATTCTGCGGGGATTACAATGGTGTAATCTATTCAGGCGAGTAAATCCTCTTACACGATCTTATTAAATGTGGAAATATGAAAGGTGCCCATGTGGCGGTTCTTCTACCGTGTTGGTAGCATACCTTTGGCGTGTGATCACATTCACTCCTGGGAGAGTGAGGTTGGTGTCTAAAGAGATGTGGTTGGTTGTGCCTCAGCTGTTGAGGTGGCAGGTTGGATTCGTTACGTTATGCCTTCGCCTTGACGTTGGGTGCTGAGTGCACGTTAGCCTTTGGGCTGGATATGTGGTATAATATGGGAGTATACGGGAGTTCTTGGAGGTACATGTGGATGTCGGTACCTAAGAATGTTTGTGCGCTTGGTCGGGGTTAACTTGGGGCCACATGTTGTGTGGGCCCCAGGTGCGTGACGTGTTCTGCTTTGCGTACTTTTGACATCTTGTGACGTAGAGGGTCCCTAGGTTCCCGATTGTTGACTAGCAGGGTTGAGTTTTCCCCCGAATCTCTGCTCGATGGTTTAGATCAGTAGGGTTGAGTGGTTTCCCTTGGTTTTATTTCAGAGTGAGGTGGTTGCACGAAATCCACTCTGTGTTCGGTTGGGCAGTATTGTACCATCCAGTAGAGATGGAAAGAGGAGTTCCGGGTTTACCCTCCAGTAGAGACTGGGAAGTGGATCACCCATTGACTTCTTTTTGGTTTACCCTCCAGCAGGGCTGGGAAGTGGGTTGCATGACAGCATATTCCATGTCTACTCTCCAGCAGAGCTGGTCAGTGGGTCGCCCGTCAGTTTATTCCAGGTCTACCCTCCAGCAGGGCTGGGCATTGGGTCGCCTGTTGGCTTATTCCAGGTCTACCCTCCAGCAGGGCTGGGCAGTGGGTCACCTATCGGCTTATTCCAGGTCTACCTCTAGCAGGGCTGGGCAGTGGGTCCCCTGTCAGATTATTCCTGGTCTACCCTCCAGTAGAGCTGGGTAGTGGGTCACCCGATATCTTATTATGAATTACCCTCCACCAGGGATGGGCAGTGGGACACTCGTTGACATTCCAGACTCATTTCATTATACCTGGCTAGTCTATGGCTTTACTTCGTGACTACCGGAGCGGGACCCTTGTTTGTATGGGTCAGTTATGTGACAGCTTTTACATTGAGGAGACCTCTTGACTTCGAGGCTATGACGAGGTGTGGTTTGACTTAACCCAAAACTCTCATGTACGAGGGGTTCTTTCCCCACTAAGACACGTCCTTGTGAAGCGACCTAAAACCGAGTGGGAAAGTCAGTGTCGCCCAATGTGGATAGTGTCGAGGTGCGGTGACTTGAGCCCCTTGACTTGTAGTTCGGGTCAAACGTGCGGGATACTGGTCATCAATGGTGTTTACTTCTGGGACTGTTGGTGACTCACTTTCTTGGGCTAAGATATGGGATGGAGATCCCCTTACACTCTCATTTGGGTTTCTTGTTAAGCACAGATATGTATATACCTTGTTTCCGATACCTATTTCTTGGGTTTTGGTTACTCTTCTTCCAGAAGATGCAAATATGTGAGGGTTATGCCACGTTCTTTCCGTGTCTAGCTTCTCGTGGTTGGACGAGTCTACTCTCCTTCTATAGGTAGTGAAGACTCGACGGGAAGTTTATCTTCTCACTGTTTCCAGCTCCTTGTGTCTGGACGAGTCTACATCCTTTCTCTTGTTGGATTGAGCTGGACTCTCTGCTGTTACTCTTACTACACATTCGGTTGTACTCCTTTACTTTCCCCTATTTGATCTACTGCTCACACTTCGGTACCTCATTTGTTGCTCCCTCGAGCCTTCGGGGTATCCTACTGAGTATTTTTATACTCACCCCTTCTTGGGCTTTGCCACCACTTGGTGTTCCCTTGCAGATGACGTACAGGTTGGTCGTGACTTTAGTGGAGCTTAGGAGTTCGAGAGCTTGGACCGCGTGCGGTGTTCGTAGTCGGGTTCTAGGTGGGGGACCCTTCTAGATGTTTTTCTTTTGTTACCTATTTCCGGGTTGTGGCACTTTTCTGGTTGGGAGTGTGTTTTTTCCTTTTCTTTTCAGTTTACCTCTAACTTTTACTTTGTACTATAGAGGTCGATGCACATTTTTGGTTTATTTATAGCTTTTGGTAATCTACTTTTTCTTTTACTCTGAACTTTTTCATTGAGTGTGATGCGTGTGTGTGTACAGGTACTCAGGAAAAGGCCTCCCAAAGTTGTTTAGCCTTCGATGCTTGTCACCATCCTCTGGCCTATGGAGGCAGGCTTGCGGTAGTTGCGGCTCGAGCCCGGGTAGGGTTGGTTCATGACAATGATGAAAGCATTAACCATACTAACAAGGAATTGGTAAACCATCACCATGTAATTTTTTACTGTACATTCAATGTAATAAAAAATAAACAATAATACATTAGTTTTTAAGGATCATCATACAATGACCAAAAACATCATTGTATTTTTTCAAGATTTCTCACTATATCAACTAGCATGGATATACATCAGAGAATTAGTGAGGATTTATGGATTACCACTATAAATTTTGTATTATCAAGATCTCAGAATAAAATTTATATTTCTAAAATGCCTTGAGTAGGGTCTAAAATCGTAGTTGAACTTTAGTAAATCTAACCATCCTCAATGTGAAATCCAATCTTAGTTGACTATACAAACAATTTAGGACATGTTGGCAGCTTACTCAATTGACATAAAAAGAAGATGGGGCCAACATATTCCTATATTAGAGTTCTCTTACAATAAGATTTTCTACTAAAGAATAAAAACAGAACCCTATGAATACATTTATGGGAAGATATAGAGAACCCCAACATGTTCGTATGTGTAGGGGATGTTAATATAATAGGTTAAAACAAGTTTGAGAAAAACGGTGGAAAATTCTAAAACCATTCAGCAACACATTGAAGCTCCTCAAAGTTGACTGAAGTGTTATGATGAAAATCAATGAAGAGACCTATAATTTCATGTTGGAGACATGATATACCTATACATATCTCCATGGTAGAATGTGAATACATTTGGGAAGATGTTAAATCTTATTCCAAGTTTAATCATCCCTTTTGAGATACTTGGATGCATCAGAGTGGTGGCTTGTTCACTATAAATACCACCAAACCTATATCATTTACATGATGTCTTCCATGTATAGCTCTTGAGAATGGGCATACCAGAACCTTCAATAGTAATCAATCCATAGGTGGTATCATTGTAGAATGAAATTTTCTCTGAGGATCAGAAGGAGAATATATTATATTTTTTAGGAAAAGTTCTACGAAATACAACATTCCCCTAGTTAATGATTTGTAGAGAAGAATAATGTTTTCAGAAGGAATGTTGAAGGCATAGGAAATGACATGGAAAAGTTACACTAATATATTTTATCAATTAAAAATAAAATTTTGATGGTGATTTTTTTATGTAGGGATGATTGTAATGACTGGATCTATTATAAATACAAATTCCATTGTATTTTTATTAATTTTCATATTGTATAATATTGTTATAGAAAAAACATGATCTTATTTTGTATTATTATTCCCATTGTATTTGAAATTCTGTTATGTATCATTGATATATATAATGTAACCTTTAAATAGTTTTCACATGGTCAGTATAAATATGGGGTTTTAACAAATCCAGTTGTGATAGAAAAAGGAATTGATAGACTCAACCAATTTGATCATGACATATGAATCCGATTTATCAGAGATACCATGTGAGATAGAATTTTTGGGATTTCCCTTTACCATTCCCAAGTGGATATCCATCAATTTAATCATGATTGAAACCATTTAATGGATATGTTTAAGATCATCAAGATCATATCCCAAACAATGTTTGTCGAACTTCTCCATAAAATCCCGACCATCACGTACCTTACCCATAGGGAGTTCAGTATGGTATTAATGGTATACCTTAAATTATCCTACCAATATTAGTATGTATATTTTTTATATAATTATGAATTTATTTCCATCCTTTTACTATTACTTTATAATATATTTTTATTTTTATTCAATAAAACAACTATATTATGTTTGTTTAATATTTAAATTTAGTTAAGGAATTTTATTTGATTAATTAATGGATAATTAAAATAAATAATATTTTAAGGAAATACTATTATAAAATATATATTATGAAATATACATGTGCACATAATTTATATGTTGTCAAATGTAATTTTTAAAAGGAATCAAAAAATGCTATTGTCAAAAACCTGTCATTTTCAATATATTTCGGTTTTTATTTTCCAAGTGAAAATTTTCTTATTTAGAAAAAAAAATTAGATAATATGAATAAAAATTTTTGAATTAGGATGTCATAATTATCCGACGGTTAATTTTTCATAATTTTTTGAGAGTGTTGAATTTTTGGGTTTAAATTAAAGTCTGTATAAATAAACATTCGGTGTTATCGAATATCAATGACACAAAATTAATGTAATAAGTAATATAAATAATAACCACTACCAAATATATACTTTTATTTTAAAATATTTTTTTATATTTTTTTTAACGATTTTCTAAATTTATTATGAATCCTTCAAAACTTTTAATATATTATAAGATTTTAATAACATTTCATTTAGAGTGTGACTCACCTCCACATAACTAATGGTAAAATATTAATAATACAGGACCTTGCCATTCTAATATAATATAAAGTACTCTCCTTTGGAAGAAAAAAAGGGAACTAAATACAGTATGATTTGTGTTTTTGGATATTTTGTTATATATAATCAAAAAAATAATAATAAAGAAATATCCATATTTTCCTATATAAACCCACACAATCTAGAACTTATCAAAACTAAAACTCCTTGGATAACATAATTAATCTTATATACACTCCCTATAGTCCTCCCAAGTCATCCCCAAGCTTTTGAGATGGCCCTCCCAGGCCATTAGAATCACAAACTCAATTAAGTGATCCTCACATTCCTCTCCTCCTTTCAATTCAAACATATCTTCAGAATTTTTATTCATAATTGAAATTATTAAAAAAAGTTTTTATAAAAAATAAATTAATTTAAAATTTATTTTACTTTAATTATATATTATATATACTCCCTCATTTTTACCTTTATCTAATTCAATACAATGAAAAATGTTTGTAAGGGATTTCTCTACAATATTTTTACTCAATAATTTATTTTTATGCTATGCATCAATATTTTAGTTAAAAAATTAAGGTATGTAATCTTCCATGATAGCCTTACTGTTAATTGTATGTTTAAATTATTATATCCTCATTTAAATATCATTAAAACTCCAATATTAATTTATATACAATAGTTACCATGTCCAAAAATAGTTATGATTGTTTTCTTTACTCATGTTTTTTCATTACCTTATGCCCTATATTTCTAATTACTACTATTAATATATTCCTCTAGATCTAAATATTACTTCCAATTTTATTTATATATGATGAGAGAATAATTTCTCTCTCATATACCCATTTTTATATCTATTTGACTTCTTTATGCTACCGAAATATAACCATTGTTTCCCATGCCAAACCAATTGTTTAGTGAATATTGTACCCATTTCCAATCTATGGTGTTCAACATTAGAAACATATTATTTTTATTTGGGAATTACATGTATGTATTCCACACTCTTTTATATTGGAAAAAAATTATGATGAAGAAATTCATGTTGTATGATCTAACTAGCACACTTAAGCATGATACTGAAATGACTATGATGGGTGCACCCATATAACCCTATAATGCATTGGGTTATCTTTAGTATCATGATACATAATGTTGGGATAGGTATGTACCTAATAAATTTATGGTAATTTATACACCATTAATTTTTTGTGGTTTATTCCGGACCTATGTTCATGATTCAATGTTTTACTTTATTTTTCCATTTCCCATGTCATGATTATTAGGATATATCATGCCTTATTATTAATTTTCCTTTTATTCCTCATTGATACACGTATTGTCTAACATTTATCAGTAATTTTTTTTCTTATTGGGATTTATTTCTCACCCCTTCTATATTTATATTCCCAGGTTATCCCACGATGTTTTATGTTCGAAATAATATTTTGAGCATGTTAAAGAAGTATTCAATAAATCATGTTATGGAATTTATTAATAATGTTATTGTATACCATAATCATTATCATATGTTATGTAACTAATCCCAAAATATAATAAAATGATATATCTTTTTGGTTCTATTATGTGTAATTTAACACAATAAATCAAGTATTATTTTTTAATATGGAGAAGGGTTGTTGTATATATACATATGAACATGATTGTCTTTATTTAGTTTGGTTTATGTGAAATTCATTCCCACATTCATATTGATTGATGATAGTATTGGTATTGTATTGTTTCAATAATATTCTACAAATTATGATATTTTTGATTATCACGAATACCGTTGTTTATTTTACTATTAATTTTGATTTAATTGTATTTCAAGGGTTTAATATACGAATTATTTGTTCTGAAATTAATTTCATGTTTTTAATTCGCAAGGAATATTTATATAACTATTCCGAACATGTTTTTAAGTATTTTACAAACAATATTAATACCCTAAATTGTTTAAATTAATGTAAGTACTCATCCATGTGCTATATACATCGCATAAGGATTGTGGTCCCTATGTTATTCTTAAACCTTATGTATGAAGAAGAAAGCAACCGAACATTAATATCAATATGTGTGGTTAAAGAACATTGCATTCAAAAGAAAAATTTATGGATCATAAACATTAATTTTATGATCAACTCTATATTTTCAACCTTATATTTGGAAGATGAATGCTACATAGCTGATGTAAAGACTCAGAAATTCTGTGGATTTTTTTTCATAATTACATGGGAATTTTATGAGTCCGCGAAAATTAAAGAGGCATGATTCAGAGGACTAGTGTGCCTGGAATAAATTTCCTTATTTTTGTTCGAGTACATTCAGTAAACGTACGGGCGGGTTTTTATAACCTATAAATCAGTGCTTGGGATTGAAATCTGAGGACTCCATTGAAGTCACAACACCAGAATTAGTTTAAGAAGACTTTCACATCGATGACAGTGGGTTGAGAATAAAAGGTAGGTTTTTGGTTTTCATGTAAAATAATAAAATAAAATGAGCTTCACTATATTTTTATTTGAGCCTCCATGTGGGTGTTTGGAAGTTGGGACCACCAGGACATAACCTCCCATGATAGGTTATGGAGGTGGGGAACACCACACCTCAACCTCCCATGTGGGGTTCATGTGGTGGGGACCACCCAAGACCACATGACCTCTCAATTTGAATAATATGTGTGGAGACCACCTGGCCCCTATTAATGGTAGGAGAGGAATATCTCTCAAATCTCCTCATTAGTGAGGAGAATCCCCATGACCTCATCTACATTTTATTGTGCCACCACCTCCCCAATTAATTGTGCCAATACACATGCCAATTAAATGTGCCAACCCCTCTAACATTTAATTGTGCCACACACCTTAATCAATTATCTTTTAGAATTTCTTTCCAAAAAAATAATAGATAACTTAACCTATTATTTTGTCTTTGAATTATCTTTTTAGTCAAATGTGGGAGAAGAAAAAAATATCCCAATGAAGAATGAATAATGAAGAACGCCGGTGAGGAGCGACTTCTACATCCTTCCTTAGATCCTACCAATGTGGAGCATCTTCCACAACCGATGTGTGGGCTAGGGATTAGAAGTGTGTAGCAGAAAATATGAATGGCGACAACACCGTCTTCTTCCCCGCGACTCTGTCAAAGAAAAACAATCAAGGTAGGGGGTTAATTGGAGAAATAATTCTTTCCTTATTTTCTTCTTTGATTGGAAAGGAATCGTTGCGGAGGTTGTAAAACAATTGAAGTTCATCTTCCTTACTTCTTGATGAGCCAAATGTTACCACCCTTAACTCATAGGGTGTGGGCCAAACCAAAATGGCCCGACCCCTCCACCGTTCTTGTTTGTGATGATATTCAGCAAGGAGATGTAACAACGAAGCGGCGTTAAAGGCAGAGAAGGAAACATGAAAAGGCCACGCTTCCCACAACCTCTATGAGCCGTGTCGCGCCCCGGTCGCACTGTACTCTAGGATGAACTGCGGCCCTCTGGAAAATCCACCCTATCTGCATCGTCAGCTTAACAAGCCACCCCGGACCTCACTGCAACCAGCTTCTCCGACCACATGCGGCCTGCCCGGTTACCACCCAGCCTGCCTGGCCCCCACCTGGTCTGCCCGGCCGCCCGCTCGGCCTACCCTGCCACCTGCCGGCCCGCCAGCCCAGCCGCCTCCCGGCTCTCGGCCACCCGAACTCCTGATCTGGCCTATGGTACCCCTCATGGTGCCCTGGCCAAACCGTCCCGGCCATGACCTCCAGGCCGAGCCGCACAGGGCCGCACTCTCACGACGCACCGGGTCGAACCGCCCACGCGGCCCGCTGGGCTGGGCCCAGCGTGCCGGGCCAAACCTTACATAATGGCCTGCCCCAATGGGTCAGGATAGACCTATTAGGTCCAACTAGGTTAACCTAGAATGAGTCATCCTAGACTGGGTCAGACTGGGTCAGTCTGTCCTGGTCGGACCAGACGTGTGCCCACAACAGACCCTTACTTTCTTTGTCCATATCATTGGCACTGGACGACCGTTCGACAAACCATTAGTGGTGATGGTTTTCTTCAAGAATTACAGTCCCTTTGTGTATACCCCACTGTAATTCGGGGTAAAGATGAGACATGGTCAGGTTGGATCGTGCATGAATCCAACTGGGCCCCCCAGGACTGAAAGGATAATAACTCACAGATCGGGTGTCCGATTGATGTGACGTCTCTTGCGTTGAGACCCCTATGACGTGGAAGACCATTAATACACATCTATATGGGACTTCATGACAATTGGAATATCTACCTGTAGCACGTAGAGCTGATCCTCCTAGAGATGAGCGAGCATAGTGCAAAGACCTAGTAGCTAGCTAAGACCTGACGACTGCTGACCGATTCGACTCAGAGTGATTTGACTAGCCCAATGGGGAGCGCCTTGGTGTCATCACTACTACAAACACGGCCTTTATTAGTGCTAAAAATGGCCTTTATCAGCGCTAGAAAAGCGCTGATAAAGCCAGCGTAGATAAAGGGGGGGGGTCCCCTTTATCAGTGCTCCGAAAAGCGCTGATATAGGACACCTTTATCAAAGCTAAAAAAAAGCGCTGATAAAAGTACCCCTTTATCAGCGCTTTTTTTAGCACTGATAAAGGGGTCCTATATCAGTGCTTCCTTTATCAGCGCTCTTGTTTTAGTGCTGATAAAGGACCCTTTTGTCAGCTCTATTAAAAAAGCGCTGATAAAAGTTAAAAAAATTAAAAAAAAATTAAAAAAAATTAAAAAAAATTAAAAAAATTTAAAAAAATTTAAACAATACTGCCAATAGGGGGGGCTTTTATAGCGCTTGAACCCCCCCCCCCTTTTACAGCGCTTTTCAGCCCCTATACAACACCCCACGCACCCCACGCACCCCCCTACACCCTTTAACAGCGCTTGCTCCAATATTCCCCATGCGCGCGCACCCCTGCCTCCACCAGGATTTGAACTCGAGACCTCCCCACTGCGCGCCTAAGCCCTTACCACTACTCTATTTTGATTTGCTTTCCAATTCATGATATATCTATATATATATATTTATATATTTAGTTATATTTATTCGTATAGTTATATTTATTCGTATAGTAATATATATTTATATTAATATATATATATATAGTTATATTAAAATATATATATATATATATGTATATATAGTGATATTATAATTTATATAGTAATATTAATATAAATATATAGTGGTATTAATATATATCTATATCTATATATATATATATAGTTATATTTATTCGTATAGTAATATATATTTATATTAATATATAGTTATACTAACATATATATAGTTATATTAACATATATATAGTTATATTAACATATATATAGTTATATTAACATATATATAGTTATATTAACATATATATAGTTATATTAACATATATATAGTTATATTAACATATATATAGTTATATGAATATATATATTTATGGTGATATTAATATATATATTTATAGTAATACTAATATATATATATGTAGTTATATTAATATATATATAGTTATTAGATTAATATATATATAGTTAGATTAATATATATATATAGTTAGATTAATATATTGGTATATAAATATTCATGTATTGATATTTTAAATAAAATGGATATTAGCTATTATTTAGATAAAGCTAATATATTTTATATGTAAATATGTTTAATTATTTATTTAAAAAATTTAATTTTTTGGTGCGAATATATAAAAAATATGTACATATAGTTATATATTTGATTATAAATAGCAGTTCATTATAAAAAAGGATGAAATTTCAAAGACATAATATCAATATGAATGTAATAACTTGGAAAAAATTTAGTCCCCATGATGAAAAGCCTATAATACCCCCTTAAACGAGTTTAGAAATCCACAAAATGTTATAAAATATGGGTACCCCGAAAAAAAAACTCAGATTTGGATGCCTACTAGGCCTCTTTTGGCCTTGAAAAACGCTTTACTGCGATCCCTCCAAGTCATAGCGACGTAGATCTCGTCGCATGCTTCAATTTGATATGTGGTAGAGCTCAAACGGACACCCGGATCAAAATTTATGGCCCTTTGAAGTTTGAGTTGTGTTTTCAACATATTTTGGATCTTTTTTGAATTTTTTAAATTTTTTTCGTCCTCAAATTGTTATTAAATGACTATTAATCCATAATGATTATCACAATATTAATTAAAAATATTTTTTTAATTTTTTAAGAAGTCATTTTCACTAAATATCTTTAATATTATGTATAATAAGTGTAAATGTACATTTATACTTATCTAAAATATATTTAAAATATATATATTATATTTATATTAAAATATAACTATATTTATATATTAATATATTTTTAATTTTTTTTGAATCCGACCCTTTATCAGTGCTAAAAAAGCGCTGATAAAGGCCCCCCTTTATCAGCGCTACTAAGCAAGCGCTGATAAAGGGGGGCGCTGCGAAAAACTGTTTTTGTGGTAGTGCATGGAAGAACCACAGTTGGGAGTGCCTTGGTGTCGTAGAATACCCACAGTTGGGAGCATCTTGGTGTCGTGGCAGACCCATAAAACTCGATATGAGGAGTACCTCAACAGGCTACGAGGGGGAGAACCTTGGTGATGCGGCAGACCCATAGTGGGGAGCGCCTTGGTGACACAGCAGACCTGCGGTACTCGAAAGGAGGAGTACCTCATCAGTCATAGGTTAGTTGGATGTGCCTTGGTGTCGTAGAATGCCAAATGTACTCAACAGAAGATGTGTTCACCAATAGTCTTGGTTTCAATAATGTGAATAAAAATCCTTTTTGAGATGATTCAGGAACATTTCTGTTTACCTCATGATTGAGATGGATTACTTGATAACCTAGGTATATATATGGGAATATACCTAAGTGGGGCTATCTATTGATTTCATATTGTATTGTTTATATTTGTTGTTTTCATGAGACCATGTGGGTCTCGGGGTCCCTATTGAGTATCTTTATACTCACCCCTGCACGGGCTATGCCTGCACCTCGTTGTGTTGGATGCAGATGACGGACAACGCTGACCGAGGCTGAGTGTACCAGGACTAGATGGTACCCATTGGTGGGCCACACATTAGGATGATACACGGAGGAGATGGACGTACGTGGAGTGTTGTGGAGGCTAGTTGTTCCTACCCTTCAGGTAGTATTTCCCAGAGGACGATCCAGGAGTCATTTTCCCTTTTTCTAGTACTTATACTTGCAGTTTCCTTATACTCTACAGTTGGGCTAGTATTTCCAGCCCCCCCCCCCCTCCCCCGTTAATTTTCAGCACTCCTTTTGTATACAATTTTATTTAGTGTTTTGATTCCAGCTTGTATGCTATTCTTTGCATTTTCATGTTATAAAGGCAATTCCATCCTTGTTTAGGGATTTACGCCTTGGGTGCTAATCTCTAGCCCCTGGCCTGTAGAAGGCAGGCTTGGGGTAGTCACGACACTGGCCCTGGGGAATGGGTCATGACAAATCAGTATCAGAGGAGTCGGTTCCACCGCATATATTAGGGCTCTAATCCTTTATGTGAAGCAATAGTATTAAGGGGAATGAGTGTGGTTTTCAGTTTAGGGAGTCCATTGTTGGTGTGGTGGCCGAAATATCCATACACCAGGACCCTGACAACTGATTTCTGACTCAATGCACGAAAACACTATTTGAGTGTGACTTTTCAAATGTTTTCTCTATTTCAGCTCAACCAAGTCAGCTCACCATGTTTAATCTTTTGACTGTGTCACATCCGATTCATTCAGGATGCCTCCCGGAAGAATACCAGCTAGAGCACCGAGATTTGTATGCACAAATATCCCATTGTGCGATGAGACATTTTTGAAGGGCCCTTTTCTATCGGAGGCACCAGTGGTACCACTTCCCGTTGGGCCGCCGATGCCACCATCCTCAGCATTAGATGATGCTTGCCACTTGAGGGCGCTTCACAAGTTCCATCCCCAAAGGCCGCCCAGGTTTAGGGGTGAGATGGTCCAACATGCAGTTGAGGGTTGGTTGGAGGATATGGTGAGAGTCTTCAGACTGGTAGTGACACCAACAGACCTTATGGTGATCCTTTCTCCGAGTCTCCATCAGGCAGCATCAGACAGATGGTGGAGCCTGTTACTCTAAGTTCAAGATGATGTGACATTTCTCTGGGCAGACTTCGATGACCTGTTTCTCGCGGTGTTTGTCCCAGCTACCCTATGTGCAGTGCAGATACTGGAGCTACTTAACTTTTAGGAGAGAAGAATTATGGTGGAAAAGTACATAGCGAGGTTCACCGACCTCTCGCGCTACTCTACTAATATGGTACGGGACCATTTCTTCAGGGTCTGGACCTTCAAGCAGGGGAACAAGAGAGATATCAGGGCTTCGATGATCTCTCTCATCATCCCGACACAGACAGGGGTGCTGGAGGGAGCCCTCTTAGTGGAGTGTTTCCTTGGTGATAAGTCTCTAACAGCGAGACCCACCTCCAGTTGACATGTAGTGGAGTCTTCTGTTGCTAGAAGTAGACAAATGTTGTAGAGGTCCATGAGGACCATACCCACGAGTTGATGACTGCATGACTAAGGATCAGTTATATGGGGCACCCAGGGCAGAGACATACATTCCACGAGAAGGCAGTTTTTCTCATGTGGCGGTCAGGGTCACATGGCTCGTGACTGTCCAACCCACCATTGGGATGATCAGTGGAAGGTCGAAGGACTGCCCAGGTAGAGAGAGATATTCAATCGAGGTGGTCTGTAGGGAGTAGGTGGACATGGGAGAGCTCGGCTCCATGCAGCTGAGGCTTATGTCAGTCACACTTTCATTGCCACTGCCCTCATTCAGAGCTCAGAGATTCCAATGGAGCCGTTGGTCGATCCTTACGACTACAGTCTCTTACGGGAGCAGACTCAATGATTACGCATTGGTTCCCACAGTGTGAACATAATATAGGAGGCAAGATATGTGGCTGGGATCGCCTCATAATGGTGTCAAGGCCTTACGATGTCATCTTGGGTATGGACTAGTTATCTACTGTCCATTCCCATATCGACTGTAATAGGCGCAAAGTGCACTGTGTCCGTACTTATGGGACTAGGTTCACCTTCACCGATGAGAAGGGATCCTTTGCAGCATAGGATGGACTTTCCTGGAGGAGAGTACAACTGATCACTCATCAGTTTGATTAACTTACCCTCAGAGAAGTTGATGTGGAGAGTCTGATATATCCTATCGTGGTGGACCAGTATGCGGATGTTTTCCCTGATGATGTCTCAGTACTAACTCCTCTCATAGAGGTGGACTTCTGAATTTACCTATACCCTGGGATGCCACCTATATCTACACCATCATATTGGATGTCTCCCGCTGAGCTTCGTGAGCTATTGGTACAGTTGGGGGACTTCCAAGGGAAGGGATTTATCCGAACCAGTGTTTCTCCTTGGGAATCCCCGATTCTGTTCTCCAAGAAGGTAAATGGATGCTTGAGGCTCTGTGTCAACTACCATCACACTAAATAGGTGACCATGAAGAACCAGTACCCACTCCCGAGGATTGACAACCAATTTGATCAATTGAAGGGAGCTCAGTGGTTCTCGAAGATATACCTCAGATTACGCTATCACCAGCTCAAAGTTCAAGATGAGGATATACAGAAGAAGGACTTCAGATGACGGTACGACCACTACGAGTTCTTGGTTATGAAATTCTGTGTAACCAATCCTCTAGAAGTTTTCATAGGACTCATGAATAGGATATTTCAGTCATACCTCGTTCACTTTTTCGTAGACTTCATTGATGACATTCTGATCTACTCGAAAAATGAGGAGGAGTATTCCTACCATTTGCAGGTAGTACTTAACACACTCCGAGAGCACCATCTTTATGGTAAGTTCTAAAAGTGCCAGTTTTGGATCTGAGAGGTACACTTTTTGGGGAATGCCATATCGGAGGATAGAGTTGCATTGGATCTAATAGAGATTGAGGTCGTGCTTTCTTGGGAGCCACCCAGGACTGTAACAAAGGTACATAGTTTCTTGGGGATGGCTGGATAATACCAGAGATTCGTTCTAAACTTCTGTAGAGATGCAGCACCACTATCAGCCTGGACGAAGAAGGAGAAACCCTTCGTGGATGGATAGATTCCATAAGATCATTAAGGCACTCAGGCAGAGGCTGACTAGTGTCCCCTTCTTGAGACTTCTAGAGGAAGGCGTAGGGTACGTAGTCTACTGCGATGCATTAGGGATGGGACTCGGGTGTGTCCTGGTGTAGGTGTGAGTATTGATCGCCTATGTTTCTCGATATCTAAGATAGCACAACCAGAACTATTCTACCCATGACCTGATGTTAGCAGTAGTGGTCTTCTCCATGAAGATGTGCAGACACTATCTGATGGGTGAATGTTTTACCGTGTACTCTGATCCCAAGAGTCTCAAGTATATCTTATCTTAGAAGGACCTGAACCCGAGATAGTGGTGATGGCTTGAGTTCTTCCAGGACTATGACTTTGAGATTGTTTATACTCCTAGAAAGGGTAACATTGTTATAGATGCCCTCAGCAGACGATCTAGTATACAGCTTCCCGATGAGGCGATGAAGCAGCTGGCCTCTTTGTAGATATCCTTTGTGGGTAGAGATGGAGAAGCTTTACTTCAGTCACTTACAGTCACTCCAACTTATCTTTAGTGTGTCAGGGATGCAAAACATGCTGACACTGACTTCGAGACACGACGTGCTTAGATATCCACATGGCAGGAACCTGATAGAGTTTATGAAGGTGGGGAGCATGTCATCCTCTTCTGGGGACATAATATTTTTCCAGTGACACTTCAGGAGGAATTATTGAGGTATTCCCACACATCCCCTCTATCGATATATACTGGATTAGAAAATATGTGCTAGGACCTTTGACGATAGCACTAGTGTCCAGGTATGAAGAAGGAAGTTGCAGAGTTTGTCTCTCGGTGCCTCACATGTCAGCAAGTGATGGCATAGCACCAGGTACCAGCAGGCTTTGTTCATCCTTTAGAGGTCCCAGAGTGGAAGTGGGATGGGATATCTAGGGAATTTGTGATAGGACTTCCATTTACATCCCTGGTTTTTGACACGATTTGGATGATCGTCGAATGACTCACCATGTCAGCCCACTTCCTACAAATCAAAGGACTGGGTTCAGTAGAGGTCTTGGAATGCCTCTATGTGAAAGAGATTGTGTGCTTACATGGAGTACCCTTGACGATCATTTATTATCATGATGCACATTTTACTTCACGGCTATGGAAGGGGTTGTAGGATGCTTTCAGGATGTAGCTCCATCTGAGCACCGCCTTCCATCCTCAAACGGATGGCCCGACTGAGAGAACCATTCAGATTCTCGAGGACATGCTTCGTGCATGTTTCCTCAACTAATGTAGCATCTGAGAGGATCAAATACCTTTGGAGGATTTTTCATATAACAATACCTATCACTCCTCCATTGGAATGGCACCTTTTGATGTGTTATAGGGGAGACCTTGAAGATCAGCTTTGTGCTGGACTGACCCAGGGGAGTCAACACTAGTGGGACCATAGATGGTACGAGCTATCACAGAGAAGGTGTAGATAATTCAGGAGTAGATGAAGACTGCACATAGAAGACATAAGTCGTATGCTGATAAAAGTTGGAGACCTCTAGAGTTCGAGGATGGAGACCACATCTTTCTACGAGTCTCACCTCGACGAGGTCAATGGAGTTTTGGCTAAGGCGACAAGTTATCTCCAAGATTAATTGGACCCTTCTAGGTCCTCAGTAGAGTAGGTGAGGTGGATTACCACTTAGCTCTTCTAACTTAGTTGCACCAGGTGCAAGACGTCTTCCACATATCTCAAATGAGAAGATACGTGCACGACCCTTCTCACATATTCGACCATGGAGAGCTAGAAGTTGAAGATGGGGTGACTTATACGGAAGATCTAGTAGGGATTGAGGATCGATAGGAGTGAGTCCATCTTGGATAGTAGATATCTCTGGTGCACATTCATTGGCAGCACGAGAACCTCCATGAGAGCACATGGGAGCGGGTGGCTCAGATGTGTGCTCAGTACCACCACATGTTCCCTTAAATCGATTTGTAGCTTATGGGGATGTAAATCCCTAAGGTGGGGAAAATGTAAAGACCCAAAAATTTTAGGGATTTTTTTTCATAAATACATGGGAATTTTATAAGTCTGCAAAAACTGACGGGGCATTATTCTGAGGTCTGGTGTGGCCAGAATCTATTTCTGAATTTTTTTTCAGGTACATTCAGTAAACGTACAAGTGTGTTTTTATAACTATTGAATGGCTGCTCGGAATTGAAATCCGAGGGCACTGTTGAACTCACAGTGCCGATATTCTCTTAAGAAGACTTTCACTTCGACGGTAGTGGGTCATGAATAAAATTTAGTTTTTGGGTTTTCGTGGAAAATAATAGAATAAATTGAGCTTTACTATATTTTTATTTCATCCGTCATGTGGGTGTTTGGAAGTGGGGATCACCAGGCCATAACCTCCCGTGAGAGGTTATGGTGGTGGGAACCACCACTCCTCAACCACCCATGTGGGTTTAATGTGGTGGAAACCACCCGAGACAACATAATCTCTCAATTTTAATAATAGGGTTGGGGACCACCCAACCCCTATTAATGGGAGGAGAGTAAAATCTCTCAACTACCCTCATTACTGAGGGGGATCCCCTTCACCTCCTCTACCATTTATGGGCCACCACCTCCCCAATTAATTGTGCCAACACATATTCAAATTAAATGTTCCAACCCCTCTAACATTTAATTCTGTCACCCACCTTAATCAATTGGCTTTTAGAGATTATTTCCAACAAAATTATAGATAACTTAACATATTATTTTGTGTTGGAATTCTATTTTTGGTGGAACATGGGGGAAGAGAGAAAATCTACCAACGATGAATGAAGAACAAAGACTGCCGGTGAGGAGCGACTTTGACTTCCTTACTCGGATCCTACCCATGTGGAGCGTCTTCCACAACCAACGTGCAAGCTTGGGATTAGAAGTGTGTGACGAACGCGACGAATGGCGACAACACAGTCTTCTTCCCTGCGACTCCATCATTGTCCAATGATCAAGGTAGGGGTTTAATTTGAGTAATACTACATTCCTTATTATATTCTTCGGTGGGAATGGAATCATTGCAGATATTATAAAACAATTGAAGTTCATCTTCCTTACTTCTTGATGAGCCAAATGTTACCACTCTTTAATGGGGAGGGTTTGGGCCAAACCAACATGGCCCGACCCATCGACCATTCTTGTTTGTGACGATATCTGGCATGGAGATGTAACAACGAAGTGGCTTTGAAGGCGACAAAGGAAAAAGGAAAAGACTGCGCTTCCCAAGGCCTCCACGAGCCATGCCGCGCCCCGGCCATGCTACACTCTGGGCCAAATTGCAGCCCTCTGGCCGAGCTTCCCTAGTCACACCATCCGCCGGCCAAACTGGCTGAGCCACCCCAGTCCACACCGCTGCTGACTTCCACGGCCGCCACTCGGCCACCCACCGGCACACCCGCCGGCTCGCTCGTCCGCCTCCCAGCCACCCACTGGCCCACCTGCCAGCCGCCACCCGACCTTCCCAACCGCCTCTCAGCTGCCCGTCAGCCTACCTACTGATCTGCCCGGCCACATCCCGACTCCTGACCACCCAGCCTCTCGATCCAGCCTGCGGTCCCCATCTCGACGCCTTGGCCGATCCGGCCCAGCTGGGTCCTCCGAGCCGAGCCATGCCGGGCCGGACCCTCGCTGCGCTCCGGGCTGAACTGCCCATGCAGCCTGCTGGGCTGGGCCCAGTGGTCCGAGATGAACCTAACATGCTGGACCACCCAATGGGATAGGCTAGACCAAACAGGTCCGACCGGGTCAACCCAGACTAGGTCGGGCCAGACTCGGTCAGACTGTACTGGGGCCGAGTACTGATCCTTTACATTCTTTGGCCATATCATTGGTACGAGACGACCGTTTGACGAACCGTCAGCGGTGATGGTTCTATTTGAGTTTGACGGTCCCTTTGAGTATACCCCGCTGGAGTTCGGAGTAATGTTGAGATACGGTCAGGTTGGATCATGCACGAATCCAACCGGTCCCCCAAGACTAAAAGGATAAAAACTCACAGACCCAGTGTCATATTGACATGTCGTCGGATGCGTTGAGACTCCTATGACATGGAGGAACTTTGGGATACTTATATATGGGGATTTGTGACAGTTCGAGTATCAACTTGTAGCTCGTGGAACAGATTATCCCGAAGATAAGCCAGTATAGTGTAGAGACCTTGTAGCTGGATAAGACTAGACGACTACTAATCGATTCGACTCAGAGTGCTTCGAATAGACCAGTGGGGAGAGCCTTGGTGTCGTGGAATACCCATAGTGGGGAGCGCCTTGTTGTCACGGTAGCCCCACGGTACTCGACATGAAGAGTACCTCAGCAGGCTATGAGGGGGTGCGCCTTGGTGACAAGGTAGACCCACGATGGGGAGCGCCTTGGTGACGCAACAGACCCACGATACTCGACAGGAGGAGTACCTCCGTAGTCCTACGTTAGTGGGAATCCCCTTGGTGTTGCAATAATACCATTGTACTCGATAGAGGAGGAGTTCTCCAGTAGTTGTGGTTTCGATAATGTGAATAAAAATCATGGTTGATCTGAGTCAGTAACTTTGAGGTTTACCTCATGATTGAGATAGATTACATGATAGCTTTGGTATATATATGGGAATATACCTAAGTAGGGTTATCAGTTGATTTCATACTTTGTGGTTTATCTTTGTTGGTTTTGTGAGACCTTGTCCGTCTCGGGGTCCCTATTGAGTATCGTTATACTCACCCATGAACGGTCTATACTCACACCTCGTTGTGTTGGATGCAGATGACGGACAACGCTGACTGAGGATGAGTGTACCAAGACTGTATGGTACCCAGAGGTGGACCACACAGCGTAACGTTACACGGAGAAGATGGATGGACGTAGAGTGTTGTGAAGGCATGTTGTACCTCAAATTCAGGTAGGATTTCTCAGTGGACAATCCATGAGTTATTTTCCCGTTTTCTAGTACATGTGCTTTCAATTTCCTTGTACTCTATAGTTGGTCTTGTATTTTCCGCCCCCCTTTTACTTTTCAACACCCCTTTTGTATACAGTATTATTTAGTATTTTGTTTCTAGCTCGTACTCTGCTATGTGTTTTTTCAAGGTATAAAAGAAATGACTTCCCTGTTTAGGGATTTACGCCTTTGTTGCAAGTCACCATCCCCAGGCCTATGGAAGGTGGGCTTGGGGTAGTCATGGCACATGCCCCTTGGAATGGGTCGTGATAGGTGAACCCTACGTTTAGTATTTTGTCTCTTTTTAAAGGAACCCTCTGTTTGACTTTACATTGTCAGATATATTCATTACGGTATTTTCCATAATTTCTATAACATACATGATTGAGTTATAGATATTTTAAAACTCATTTTAAATATTTTTAAGATATTTTTATTTGACATAAAGGATCAAATTTAAAGGGGAAATTAACTCCCATTCTTAAGGAATGTTATGTATTCCCATGTAAATTCAATTTTGAATTTTTATGGCTCGTTAGGCATATTTTGTAGAACTAGAATTTTCAAAATCATGATGCTCATTATATATTTCATTGATTATTATTTTTAACATAAAATTAAAGAGGGAAGAATTATTATTCATTTTTTTGGTGATTTTATATACAGTGCTATAGTGAATAAATGACTCAATAATTAGACTACACTTTGGATATATACATGTTCAATCCTATTGGAATATGACTGCTCTATTTTTGTTTCCATTCAAAAGATTGAATATCTCTCTTGCTACTAGATCTCTTTAGACAAATTTCATCTTAAAGATCAACATTATGATGAAGAAGATCTGTCTACTATTAGTTTCATTCTATTGCAACTGTAAAGATCAATTTGTTTCAACAAATGAAATATGTTTTTGATTTATTTGAGTTTTGAATACTTGTACTATGTTGAATTGTAGTTTCAGTTTCACAATAAAAGCTGTAGATAATTAGTTCTCTTTTTAGAACCTAGAGACATTTTTTTAGTATTAATTGTAAATTTATCAACTTATTATATACAGTTGATGGAATTTTGGCCTTCTGATAAGATGACTAGACCAGTGAAATTCACTATCCTCAAAGAGATATCATCTGTTTATGTTGACTAGGGAATATTTATCTCTTAAAAAACTTTAAAAATCCTTTTATTTAATTATTTTTTGTACACTATTATTTATTTAATCATAATAAAAGCTCGGATTATTCTCTCAAATTTAAAGAGAGTGTTTATATTCGAAATTGTTGAAATGTAATGTAAAAGACAAAATTTATCCCCCCCCCCCCCCCCCGCGCTCTTCCGTTTTTTGTATAATCCAACCCAATAATTGGTGTCATTGGAGGGATTTTGGAAAAAGATGTTGTCAGCTAACAGTTTAATGTTCTATAAAAATATGTCAATGGCTAATCTAATAAATGGAATATATGTGGTTCATGTTCCTTTTTTCAAAGGATAAAATTAGGGATGTTGGAATTCAACGATGATCATCTATCTAAAAAATTTTGGATACAGATTTTAGTCAAAAATAATTACCCCAATATGATTCCTGATAAAAAACATAGGATGCTTCAACTAAAGCTAAATATGATATGAACTCCAAAAATATGAATGAAATTATCTATTAGCTTTGACTAGATGAATTAAATCTTGTCTCGCTATGACATACTACTTATAAAATGGGGAAAACTATTGAAATTTCCCATGGATGATTAGATAACTGAAGACAAATGAGGTATGAAACAACAAAGATGATGTTTGAAACCATCAAAATGTTTTATGGAGAAGGAATTACTAAAATGAGTGGAAGGATTAGAGAAATATTTAACAATATTACATCTTTAGTTGACCCTATCATTCAATCAGATGATGCTTGGAAAGTACAATGAGAACTATCTTTTATAAGGAATTTGATATCTACTGCTATTCAACAATCATCACCTAAAAGAATATAACCCTAAAAGAAATAATTGGGACATTGATGATTTTGGAATCTATAATTCAAGCTATAGTTGAAGATCGTGAAATTATCATGAAGAATTATAATATATATCTAAATGTAACATCTCATAATCAAAGAGTAAGAATAAAGCATGGGGATAGAAATGAAAAGAATTATGATTCAACTGATTCTGAAATGGAACTGGATTATTTATCCATAATGTTTAGAATATTGTATATGAAATATAGAGGATTATAAAATCCCTTTAAAATAGATATAAAAGTCTCAAGAGAAGTAAAATTCTATGAATGATAGAAATTGGATCATATAAGACTTCATTGTACTCAGCTAAAGGTTGATAAGGTAAAGTTATAAAATAAATATCAGAAAAATAATGATTATAAACATAAAGATAGAAGAGAAAAGAACACAACTAGGATTGTTTCTGAATACTAAAGCATATCATAGAAATATGATTCCAAAAATTGAGAATCTAGTCTGAAAGAAAATATGTTTTTCATGGATGAAGAAGATATGGAAAATTACATAAGAAAAGAAAAATCATTTGTTATATAGACAATGGATACGTAATGAATATGACTAGAGATCCATAAAACTTTAATACATTGAATCCAATGGATGATGTTCATGTAACTTTTGTTGATAATACCAAATGGAAAATAATTAAAATTGTAATTGTTTAAGATCCAAATATCGTATCTATCAACAATATAATATATGTACATGTATTGAAGAACAACCTGATATGTATTTCTTAGCTTTGCGATGATGGTTTTTATGTCAATATCTCTATCAATTTCTATTCAGTTTAAAAATGAATTTCATAAGTATAGATTACTTAGAACTGATAAAGTATATATTATAGAATTATATTTCTTGTGAAAAAAGTGAACTATATATCTACAAAGACAAAAGATTCATGGATCTGGCATAGAAGACCAGGTTAGTATTGTATTTATATAGCTTTAGGATTATATCGATCTAGAAACATGATTTGTTATTTTTGGATAATAATATATAATACTCATTTTAGAATTAGTGGGATGATAATATATCAAATATTATAGTGGGAACAACCTTATAGATGACTTAGATGTATGAATATTTTAATATGATTTTAGTTGAATTTTGAGGGAATCAAGTGAGAAAAAACAAGAAACTCATAACTCATTTTTTTCATCCATATATGATATTAAAATATAGTTTATATTATTATAGTTTTATGAAAATTTTATATTTTGGAATTAATCCACAGGGTTGTGGTTGATTATTCATTCATGGTAACTGAAAGCATGTAGAATATTTTGAATAATCCAATATAATTATATGATTGAGTATTCCAATACTCAAGAGATAGGTAAAATTACAGATTTAGTTGATGTTGATATGTAAAGTGAACTATGTCTTGTAACAGTGGGTATTGATTGAATTTGGATGATTGATAGAACATATCATTGAAACTAAGAGTGGGATGTTATCCTTCACTTATCAATGACATTTTCCACTAGAGTATCATATATGAGACAATATAATTAAGTGGATTTTTCCTCCAATGAGATATATTATTTTCATGGGTATTTAATTTCGGAATCTGACTACCTGGGCCTAATAATATTGTGGTGAATATTCATTTATTGATGTTTCTTTTGAAATATTCCATTCATATTTCAGAAAATTAAGGTAGTTTTGGAGAGAATATTGTTATTGAGGAACAACTGATAGATGTTATGAATCAAAGAAATAATCCTTTATAGAAAATGTAATTTATTTGTATTAGCTGCAATTTTTTCATTATTGTATCTGATTTCTATTTCTCAACATCGATATAGACTTCCGATTTTAATGGCCAAAGATTTCAATTTTATCGTCATACAAATGATTCCAAAATTTGTGAGTCTAAAATGAGAGGAGTTTATAATGACCCACATCATGGCATGTTACTGGAATTAGAAAACAATTCGATATTTGTGTAACTAGATTTGGTGGGTTATTTTGAAAGTGTTTGGGAAGGTATAGTATTGACTTCATTAAGATTGATATAAATTTTTTCAGAAAATATAATTATCCTATAAAATATCTAATATAATTTCATGTTTTATTTTAATTAAATCATATTTGGTAGGGTAATAATAGAATCCCTTGAGATCAAGGTGGCATATCACCATGATTTTATTTGAAAAACACCATCTCTATTCCTCTACCCCTACTAATGGGTTACTTTTGAATGGATACAAAAACCATGTGGGTTTCCATAATATGTTTTGGGGAAGATCTAGGTACTTTTTAGGGGGTATAATTGTATTGTTTTCCAAAAATAAAAATATTTTAGAGACCTTATAGGCTTAATGTTCTCTATGAAACTGAGAATAAATGAGTACCATAAATTGTTCAAATCCTTCATATCCTTGATATCTCATTATCCATAGTGATTTGGGAGGGCCTAGACAGATAATAAATGTTTTTTTTCCTGCTTCATTCATCATTTACACCTCACTTTTTTATCTTATTAATGAAATTTGGACATGGTATATGGATATTGATTTAATTGAATCATGGGTAAAACATAATACAATATTGGTTTATTCATGGGAGGTAATTAAATTATAGCATGTATGAATAAAAAATATAATTTGATTTCCATTTTTATTGATTATGTTACTCTATGATTTTCCATTGGTATTTTCCCTTACATGATGAAATTTATATGCTTTCTAGTTTAAATCATTGTGATTATATTCCTAAGGTGACCAAAATCATGACATGGATAGTTGTCATTATGTTGATCTTGGTTTTAGAATCACCACATCACCTATTGAGTTTTATATATTTCTATAAACTCTATAATTTCAAGTGAGTTATTTTGATCATGTATTTAAGAGTATTTTGAAATAGAAACATATTATTGGAATCAATTTTGGTTTATAACATTCTTGTTCCTTATTAAACACATAGTGATGAATTTAATATAAATTTTTTAATGTTCGTTCATTCCCATTATCTATTATATATAGTGGTTTAGGGAACGATAAAAACCATTACATTACATAGAAAACATTGATAAATATGATACATTTTTAAATAGAAAATAGGATTTATAATTTCGTAGTTATATTTCATTTAGGTCAGTATATATTTATTCATGCAATGATTACTTTATTTAATTATATAATTTTTAATAATTTCTAATCATACATAGGTCTTGTAAATAATAAATAAAAAATAGGATGTTAAAAAGTATTAGTATGGAATATAAAAGAAAATAAAACATTTATTATATTTATTACCCAAAAAAATAAAGATAAATAACAATTAATTTTCATTTTAAACATTTAAATCAATAATCCATTTATTTTTCAATTAAATTTTTTTAATTTATATATTTTATTCACAAAACATTTTAAATAGAACCAAAATGAAAAAACAAATAATCACAATTTGTTCTTTAGATACAATATCTCTCATGGGTGCATTACGTTAAAAACAGTCTTTTCACCTTTACAAAGGTTATACCATTCATTATAAACATATAAAAATTTGAATACCTTTTGAAAACTAATTAATTACAATGAAAAAATATACAAAAGTATCATGTATGTGTCTTGGGAAATATTCCTTATATTATCCCATAAAATAACCATTAATAACCCAAGCATCAATTTTAAAGAGATCCTATATCAAAGAATCTTTATAGTGGTATCTTGTTTCTTACATTTATTATTGGTTAGTGGGTTTTCTTAGACTGGTTCTTCAAGATTTCACTCATCTTATTCTAATTCTTAGTTGTTTCCTCTATTGAAAAAAAATTATTCTTCTTTTATTGAAACTCATTGTTTGTTTTTTCGAATTGATGATTAAGATGCTCTCTGCTCTGTTATATGTTCACATGCAGGTTCTTATTCATTTGGAACTATTAAAATAGACTTTTTTAACTAGTTATATATAACTAATGGCATGGTCCATCATGGTTGTAGACCTGCGCTTTGGGGCACCAATGTTGATTTGGATTCTTTCTAGTTTGTAGCACCGGAAGAGGTTTTTTAATATATATTTTTAAACATTTTAATGAACATTGATATGTATAGGAAATTATTTAAACTATTTAAATCAATTATTAAAAATAAAATCTCATAACTTCAGTCTCCACATTTCATGTCCATTACTTAACTCATTTAAAAAAAATTATATTAGTAATTTAAATAAATAATAATAATTTAAGAACTAGGTTATTCTCTCAGGTATAGATCATTTAAAATTTCCATCTAAATATTTACTTTAGACCTAATGGAGATTCTTAATGAGTTTTTAATGGTTCTGATGGTGTCTAGTGCAGGTTCAGAGCCTATACCCTATCTGTTTAGAAAAAACAGACTCTCAGCATAATTTATAGTAAACCATGTGGTATTTCTGCATGGTATTCCAAACCTTACAAAAGATATTTTTTCAGAAAGTGGAACCTCACACGGTTGGAACATGTATATGCATTCAAACCATGTGAACACCCCTTTTTCTGAGGTAACCGTTCATGGATGGTGCATGGTTTGATCCAAATGTGAAGAGGAAGAATTTTATAGCAGAACAATCTCGTATAGCTTGTGCATGGATTAAAAATTTGTGTGTAGGCTAAAAACCCTATGTAAAATGTTTGAAACGCCCTGAATCATCTATTAAGCCAAAAAATTCTTCCATGTCTCTATTTTATGTGGGATTTCCCTAAATATCTCTCATTTTGGAGATTTTTTAAGGCCAAATATTGGGATCAAGAGATCTCCTTCATTCAACATCCGATTGAGCTTGCATTCATCACGTTGGATGCACAAAGTAATGTACTCGAGTTCCCTTTAGCCATTATTCTTCTATTTCAACCGAAACCTATATATCTCCATGAGATTATTTTTTACCTTTTCTTAGATATTTTATGATATGAAAAAAATCAAGGTCTGATTTTAGAGGATAAGGATCGTATAAACCTAAGGTGGGTTGTCTATAACTCATCCCTAATGTCCATTGTTCTTTTTGGAATGTTCTTCTAGGGACCATCGATTTTGTTGGGAATAATTTCATAAATTTACATGACATGATTATACATGTTTGACTCATATGGTTATGGTCCTTCCAAATATGTGACAATTTGTTAGTAGTTACACCCACAACTCAATCCACCTCATTTCAAAGGTTATTCCATAATTGCGTTTTTATTGTTTCGACACGTTTGAGCCACTGTTCAGGTGTTCCTTTGCATTGCCTTTATAAAGGTGAGTCTTCTTATCATAAATGTCTTGTTATTACTGAGAATATCCTAATGGCATGCACCATGTATGCTCACCACTTGACCAACCTAAGGTAAGTGTTTCTAAACGGTTATTAAAAGATAAATGTTACATGTAAAATGGAAAGTATACTAAGTATATAACTTATCTTTAATAAAAGAAATAGAATAAATTTTACATGTCTGTAGCACCCCATTCCATTTTTATGAAATGTAGTGGAGTAAAACTCAATAATTGAATATGATTTAATGGGAAACTAATACTTGATTAGATGGTTGCAACACTACTTGACCTATCCACACTAATGAATGACATGACTTGGACCAATAAATAAATGGTTTCAACACTACTTGACTTATACACACTACTAGAATACAGGACATAAACCGAATTAATTCCTAAAATATTATAATTTCAAATAGGAATAGACTGACTCGAGCTCACCTTGGATTGTTAGAGGAGAATACCCTGGTTCTTGGGAACCCCATTCCAATTCAAGGATAAAGTTTGATTAGGTTGATACCCACCTGGAATCTAGTTTTTCCTATTCCTTGGATTCCCAATATACTACCATAGTGTCCCTTTATCTATTACATGATACTTCTAAAACACACTTAAGATCTTCCATTGACTAGTAGGTTCCATGGTGAAATCCCATAAGGACCTATCATTGCTTATCTCTATTTTTCTTTGGTCAATCACCTTGGAATCAATAGGATCCTTGTTATGGAATTACATGGGTTACGCTTTTTGTATTACAATCTTACCCCTTATCTAGACTCAAATACAACTATGTTAGCTTTTTGTGAGTCAATGTTTCCTTGGTTTCTACTATTGAACTCCCTCACTGGATATCAATGTATGGTTTCATTTTTAGGTAATGGGACATTGACTACTTATACTATCATGATGTTATGTCAGTGTTGGCTATGCGTCATGTGACCTATTATCATTACATGGTAATTGATTAATTACTGAACTGGTTACATATTGAGACACAGTCAGATGACTGAATCATGTGCATGGTTATTTAGTTATATTGTACAATTTTCTTTGCATTATATATGCATGCATGCACACTACTATATTCCATTACACGGGATGGATGTTTCAGACACTGTTGGTGGTGGCCCACTGATATTTATCTCACACCCTCTCCAAGAATAGTTTGATACCTGGAGTAGATTACATAGTTGTAGTTATTGACAAAGGGAAGCATGAAGCATCCAATTATTGATTGTGTGCTGATTGGATGGACCTTGATAGCAGATGATCGAGTAGGATCTCAGGATGCTTAGATTAGACTTCTTTTCTATTACCTTGTGGATCATGTAATGCCTATTTTCTTGTATCCATGATTTCTAGTTTTCTAGTGACATGAAATTACATCATCACTATATTAGTTGATACAATTATTGTTATTCTAGTTTATATATTGAATCTATTTCCTTCCTCTGTTTATTCATATTGCTTCAATTGTTTACTATTCAATTATATTCCATCCATTGTGTTACACTCTGATAATGAGGGCATAATCTTCCTACGGACACACCCTAGTCCCTTGCTACTAGTCAGTAGCCTCTAGAATTCAGGAAGATGTGCTTGAGGCCATGTGGCTCACCAGGCACTGGGCACCCATTAAGAGGCATTCTGGTCTAGGTCATCACAATAAATTTCATTTTTATTCCCTTTTTTAAATCCCTTTTATTACATTTATTATCAATTCGTATATCTACAAAATCAATTATGTTTATGTAGGATGTTTTAGGATGTCTTATTCTTAATATTTATAAAATTATTATAAGTTGATCAATGTAAATGAACTCATTATTCCCAAATCTCCATAAAAATATACATTTAATAGTTATTGTTTTTATGCATTAAATTCAAATTTATATTCATCCATTATTGGTGGACATAGAAAATGAATTACATACTTTTGAATATGTAGTAGTCCAGATGTATGCATGAACTCCATTTTTATTTTTATAATGGGTTGAAATCAAATAAATGAGATAATATTTTACTTTTCAAGAATCGTAAAATTTTAATATATTCAATATACTATATATTTTTTCTATACTTATGACCATTCATGTGATATGATAAGAAAAATAAAATTTCATCTCTTTAGGTATGTGGTAGTCTACATGTATGTATAAGGAACATTATAATATTCTAACATATGGAAGAGTAAGAAGGTTATTAATTTATTATCATTATAGAATAATTATTAAATCATTAATATCATATATATAAATATATATATTAGTAAATAAATCATTATAACCAGTCATGGGATGAATTGATGGAAAATGAATCACATTACTACGTTGAGGTTCTAGTCCATACATACGAATGAACATTAATTTCATTTACCTTTTGATATAGATGAGGTGGAAAATTGTTTTTACACTAGTATGATAAAATATAAATATTTTTATGATAAACAATTAATTAATTTTTTATGAAACATTATATCTACCATATATAGAATAATAAATAAACATTACAGGATTCAGTTTAGACTATTGCCTCTTCTTTAGGATAAATCTATTGGATTACACATTATGCCTTCATAGGATAAACATAGGGGGATATAAAAAGACCATGGAATATTATAAAAAAATATAATGGTATTAGGGTTTTTATTTGATGAGATATAAGTTTCAAACGTTGTGAATAAGGGAGGAGAATACACATATGGAATTACTAAATAGATATATATAAAATTAATTCTTTCTCTATGTAAAATGCTTTAAAATAGATATTTATTTAACTAAAAAATATTTTAAGGTAAAACATTCTTTATAAAATATTTTATATAGATTTGTTTATCATTTTAATCCTTATATTTTCGTTTAACCTCTTCATTAAACCTTTTTAAACATAATTGTGGTAACACTAGTTTCATAAATTAACGGTCATAAATTTACATCTAACATAAAATGTGCCACAGAAATTGTATGTGGATAAAAATTTAGGCAACTGAAAAAAACAGTGTGCTATTAAAAAAAATTTATGATCGATAATACATTTTATAAAATGTTATTTAACATAAAATATCACTAAGTCCATTTTTTGGACAGTTCATTTCCTTTGACAATAAATTCACCAGGTTAACAATGGATCTTGATTGTAAATTATATTAAAATAAATTATACTTTGTTATTTACCAATTAATTCCTTTAAAAATATAAAAAAAATATAAAAAATATTTTATTTAATGTTCTTAAAAACATTTACTATATTTTTTTTCTATTATATGTATCACCAATTAAGTGTTATACAACCATATAATGTAATTATGCCATCGCCAAAATAGAAAACAAATAAATTTCAGAAAAAAAGTTATTTATATTCAGTATAAATATTTATAAATATTAATAATATCTTCTTATTCCCATAGAAACCTAAAACATTTATTTAAATGAAAGATCATTATATTTTATATTTATCCTTTTCTTTAAATAATATAAATTTTATAATAATAGGATGTGGAAAAAATTAACTTTTTTAATTTATATGATGGATTTGGTTTATAAAAACTAAAAAATATATTAAATTCGTGTGTTATACATATATTAATGCCTTAAACCTTACACCGAACCCTTTGTTACCTTTTTTATCCTTACCGTGGTGACAAATATTTTTCATATTTACAATTCATAATGACCAAAATTAAATGGAACATTTTACCAAATTTTATCCCAATAATTCCGGCTATAGAATAAATTTTTGAAGATCCAATTTCATGAAGTGTTAGAAATATATTTTAATATAAATTCATAAAATGTAGAGAAAATAGTTTTCAAATAATTATGTTTTGAACCCCAAAAAAATATAAACATAAATTAGGTATAATTATGACCCCTATGGGATTTTATAGGTTATGTTTAATAAAAAACTCATATTTAACTTTAATACCAAATTTATAACATAATGGAAATTTTAAATTACATGATTAAAATAAATTAAATGGCAGTTTTATAAAAATTTTCATTATTCACTGTTCACTCAAAAATAGTTTTCTGACTAAAATCCCAATAATTTATCTATTTCCGATAATAACATAATTATTTCATAAAATATTTTTATATCGTAAATTTAAATTTATAAAATTAAAATAAGTTAATTATAATACCCATAAACAAAATGAAATATAGACCTCATTTTTGGAAAATGTATTTTTGAACTATAAAATGTCATTATTCTCATTACATGTCTAATAACAACAAATTACTGTTAATTTATTAAACTATATGTATAATATAAATATTATAATAATATATATATATTTGTTAATATAATGTATTAAAAATAAAATATTTTTCACAAATAAATATAAATTTATGAGAAAAATTACATTTCAACCTTTTTATATTCCTTAAAAATAATAACAAATCTATGATTTATTATTTATTTTTATTAGTAAAATAATTTTAATTATATTTTATAACATAATTATTTCTAAAAATGCACACCAAACTAATGGATATGAAATAATGGTCATATTTAAATAATAATATATAACTATTTTTTTAGGAATATTGTTACGTATACCACACTAGATTAAAAATATTACTGAAAGAAAATAAATTCCAAAATATTGGGGTGATACATGATTGGTGTTGGTTATGATTGAAATGAAAAAAAAAAATTGTAATGGTATATGATCACTCAATTATTATACATCTATTTAAAGGTTTGTAAAAAAATATGATATATTGAATATTATGGATACTAACAACATTAATTCCAATTGGTATGAATGATTAAAAATTATTCTTTTTTAATAACAACTAAAACAACTAGGGTTTAGGGTATATGAAGTGTTAGATCATTCACATGAATATTGTATACTAAACCTAGAAAATTTATTTTCGCGAATTTTAATACCGTATTCAAAAACATAAATATTGTTTTATGAAATGGTAAAAACGTAATTGTAATTTGAATAAAATACAATTGACTTAGTAAAACAATAAAATTAATTTTTAATGATTGTTTTGTATAAATATTTAACCTCAATGAAACATAAATATGTAATATTAATTTTTTTCCCAATAATTTCTACTATATTTGAGTTCAATATAACCAAATCCATCAATTCTACATAAATTAATCACTATATATATTTATTAAAAAATGTTAAATATTTTCATTCACCCTTATAATAAAATTATTAAATGGGATTGGGAATTCCCCTATAGTCACATCCCTTAGGAATGTTATTGAGACCAATAAACCCTTACATATTGAGATTTCTGAACTAATAAAGAGTTTTTATAGTTGTAAATCTTTTAAATGGATTTATTTAGGGTATTCTTTTTTTCTAAAAATTTATTTTATGGTGATATAGTGTATTTAGGGTTCTTTTGGAATAAAATTATCAATATTTATTCATGAAACTATGATCATCAGTCTGTTTCTATTTTAGATGGTCTGAATGGTGTTTATTTTCTTATGACAATTTTGTAGTCCTTTAATTCATACAAAAAAATGAGAGATCTTTGTGAAAAAAATTATTGTATCTATGAAAATATCAATCAGAATTGGATTTTAATGAGGGAATGACTGTTATATTGAGACATAAGGAAAAAACTAAACATAATTTATATAGGGAAACTACTCATAAATTTTTCTCTTTTATTGATAACTATAGATTAACTGAGATCACAATTATGGGGGATGACTTCACATGGAGGAGATTCACCATTAAATAGTGGCAGACCATAAAATTAGATAGATGTATACTACAGGTTGATTACTGTTATGATGTTATTGGAATCTATGGAATCACATTAAATAAGGTGTATCCTGATCATAACACACTACATATTGATATTCATATCAACAATTCAGAGTTAGCACCTTTGCCTTTCAAATTTAAAAATTCTTGGCTGATTGTGCCTAGATGTACAGATATTATTATAGATGCATGGGGTATGGATTGTGTTGGAATTCCATTACACATATTTGCAGCTAAATTTAAATCTATAAAATAAGGGCTTATGGTTTGGTGTAAGTCTTCTTTCTCAATGATTGATCTTGATATAAATGAGGTAGAAAATCTTTTGTCTATTCATCAATATTACAAACAGACTCAAGATATGCCTTCTATGGATGATAAGCTTTCTCTTTCCAAGCAGGATGATATACTTACTCTCAAGGATAACATTTTTCAATTTCAATTTAATTACAGGGGGATTTATTAAAGGGTTATAAATTTCAGGTTGTTTCAAAACATTCATGTGTAAAAAATGACAAAATAGAATTTCTGACCTCAATACTGATAAGACATTCTATAGATATGATAATAAAATTTCTACTATTGTGTCTATATATTTTGAACATTTATACAAGGGAAATATATTTAGAGTTACTCAACATATGAAAAGTAATATTGATCCTACTATTTATTAACATCAAAATAACATGTCGGTTTAAATTTCTAGTGAAAAGAAGATACAACCAACCTTATTTTATCTTAATATTGACAGTATTGCCAGCGTGGATGGTTTCACTGATATTTTTTTCATTCTTAATTGTGTAATTGTGAACATTGATGTTTCAAATGTTGTGAGATATTATTTTTAATAATTTTTTAATACCTTTTTGCGTGAATTATCATTTAATATCCTTGATTTCAAAAAAGATATAATTCTTTTGAAATTAAATATTTTTTGACCAGTTGAAATTGGTAATTCAATTTCTAATGTCATAAGTAAGATCATGACTTATAGAGTGCGAGATATAAAAATAATATTTCATTAACACGAATCATTTTGGTCTTTTCCAATGCAAGAGAATTTAAAATTGTCTTTATAATTCCTCTGAATGTGTCAACATCCTAATGAAAAAGCTGAAATATATAATTTTGGATGTGAAAATTGACAATTATATAAAATTAAATTCTATAAAGGGGAATTTATTTTTCACTATTTTTAGGATGAATGGATTCTCCTCTGGGTCCATTAATCCTATTAGTTGTATTATAAGGAGTTTAAGACTCTTTATTCTTGTGAATGGGTCCCCAAGAGTATTTTCTCAGTTCTCAAAGGTAGTATAATAAGTTGATCTTTTATCTTGACTAATTTTTTCTATTTATGAGGATTAAATAAGTTATATAATTAATGAACTTGTGATGACTGTAATTTACAAACAATGGTAGGTTAAAAAAGTCTTTTTCCTTCTTCACATATTTTATATGCTTATGACATTTTTCTATTTCGGAAAGCTAATAAAACAACCATATATATATTATCAAATCTACTATTGGGAACTAAAAGGATCTTGCTGATCAATTTAATAGCTATAATAAATCCTTTTTGGTATTTGTGGAAGGAGTGTCAATCTACCAGAAAACCAGGGTGTCAAGGGATTTTAGTGTTATGAAAAGATCACTTTTTTAATTTATCATGGTGTTCCACTAATCTAGGGTAAGATTAAAAAATCTATCTTGAAGGTATTTAATCCAAATTCATTGATAAAATGGAAACACCGAAAGGGAAAATCCTAGAACACATAGGTAGAATTTTTTTTGTTAATTCGGTTATAACATCAATATTTGGTAATAGATCATTGATACACAAATAGTCCATAGAACTTATTAAGGAGTTAAAAATAATTATTCAAAAAAACATTTTTACTGGATCAATTAATTAATGGATATTAGAGATAGATTCTTGGAACCACTATGTTTATCCTACTGACAATGGATGAATGAGAGTTAAATAACTGGTACACATTAATGACTCTTTAATAATTAAATTTACAAAGAATCATCTTTCTATTGATGACTCCTTCTTAGAGTTTCTAGTTACTAGATTTAATTCTCATTTACAAAAAGGATATACTATTTATATCCCATATTTTGTCTAGACTTTAATAAAACATTCCAATATTGACATCATTTTAATGTTCCAGATGGAAGTGTTATAGGATGTCTTCTTCAAACTACTAGAATATGAAATGGATTTCAAGGATGATTAATGAGGTGATTGATGTTCCAATATCTTCAAAAAAATGTAAACATTGATGATGTTGATAATATTCTCTATTTTAATGGGTTGTTTTCCTTAGAAATTCAAAAGGATTTTTCCATATATAATTATACTCATCATGATACTCTTTTTTGGACGTCTATTTTGAATGGTGTGTTTTTAGTTATAAAATTCTATAGGTCCTCTTACACTTTATTAGTTAATACACCTGCATGGGTTATGGATATCATAAAATAATTTATCCCTAGATATTCTTTATTGGAATTCTGGAAAATATAGAACCAACTCATAACAATCCATGGTTCCATTCAGCATGTTGGCATTCATCTTGCGTTGGATTTTTATTTCGGTCTATAGGTTGAATAATCCCTATATCATATCATTGTTCATTTAATTTTTTCCTCCATCTTTTGGCTATATGTGAAGAATTTATTTGGATGAAATATTTATTATAGGATATTTTAAATGATGATGGTGTCCATTAGAATACTAGGCTGTAGGGATTATATTCACTCCTTACTATTAGCGGCTTTAGTATTACTTATATTCTATTTTTGGAAGGAATGAAATGATATATCTTTCAATGATCATGTCTCCTCCTTTTATTTTAGAGTTCAATAGATTCAAATAAATATTATTACTACATCTATAATATAACTAGGGACTCTAAATAATGATACATTTGATTTACATGACATTATATCTCCTGGTGTCAATGATAGGGAAAAAATAACACTTATTCCCAAGTCTTCTCAATAGATTACTCTAATTATAGGATGGATTAACGTTAACATTTATGGGTAACCTTAGGTACACGAGGACCTTTAGTTGGTGGTGGTTTATTCCATACATCTGGGGGCATCGTTAAGGGATGATTTTATCATTTTATTGAGAATGGTTAGGCAATTGATGTTGAATTATGGGCTATGATTGACACCACTATGTATGTTTTCCCCTTTGTCTATCAATACATATGTTTCAAATTTTATTCTATTCTGGTAGTGTAAATTCACAAATCACACTCTAAGAATGTTCCTTGGAATCTTCTTTCATATTATATTGATTGCCTTTATTTTGTGGAGAGACTTATTTCTAATGTTACAAATGTTTACCGAGAAGCAAAACAAGTTGATGATGCTTTATCTATGAGGGTGGTTCTAGAAACGAGTTCAAATTGGACTTTTTTATTCCAATTTTTTATTAGGATTTGGTTGATGTGGATATGTGTGGAGATTTTTATTCACAACTTTATAAAAATACCTCTTAATGTCATGTTTCTACCTTTTATGTTTTAAATACTTTTTTTGATCATACATTACTTCCTCCTTAACCTATCTATTATAATAAAATGATAAATATAAATTTTGGTTTATAATTCCATCAACACAAGAAAAATTATAGAAATTATCCCTTAAATACTTTCATTATGAAAAGAAATATTAAGTAATGTGATGTCAATGAATTCATAATATGAATCTAATTAAAAAAACTTCTTTATGGATGAAATTGATAGAAGCATTAATCACCAATCATTATGTGATGGAATTATTATATTTTAAGAAACTATAAACTGATAATTGGATAATCATGAACTACCAATGAACATATCGTCATAATAATTAAAATTTAAGAATAAAAGTTTGAATTACTATTAAAAGGCCTTAAAAATAGTTGATATGCATTGAATTGAATCAAAATTAACTAGGATTTAAAGAATGATTCAATAAATGTTTTTTATAGAGTATAAAATTGTATATGAAATCCAAAAATATGACTCCATTACAAAAACTAAAAAAAATACATATATTTATGATACTATGACAATTGAAACATGGTATAAAAACAATGATTTTCTCCCTATATAATGACTAATCATAACTATGTTTTCAATTACTTCACTAGTTTTTATTTACTTCATCTAAATACCTCCAAAATATTCTAGTAAAATAAAAATCTATCATAATATTATTAATTATAAAAAATTATAAAATTTATTTAAATTTTAGATTAAAAATGAAATGATAAATAATATCTGAAAACCAGATAACAAATTTAACAATACTAAATATTTTTTTTTCATCTAGAAAATAATCCTAAAAATGAATTCAATGAACACTTTGATTAGGGAAATTAAGAATAAATATTTTCAATTGGATATGGTTATAAAAAAATAATGAAATATTAAATTATCATCAACCTGGGTAACAATAATTCCTCATTAATAGATCATATTTTATATGTTTTCGCCATTTATCTCTCATCTCTTAACCTGTCCTTATTATTTATACCAACTTAGTAAATTACCCAAATAGAATCTGATTTCTATAATAATATGGATCAATTGAATGGGTTTATCCCAAAATTGTGTTTATTCAATATAACTATAAAAATTAAATGTTTCTTAACTTCCCTTTAAAAACCCACAGTAATCAAGAAAACATATTAAATGGTACCTTAATGGAATTGGGTAGGAGGATATTATTTTAAAAATTCAAATGATCAAATATTTCAATTTTATTATAATAAAACATGATCCAAAATAAAAAATAAAATAAGAGATAATTACCCATTTTAAAAATAAATTATACATTAATATTTTTCTCATTTTTCCATAAATCAAACATATAAATCAATGAAAAATTATCAAACTTTTTTCCATATTATTTTCAGTTTTGAAATTCATTGATGAAGTATATAAGTGAATTAAAAGGATTATTGTGAACTATTTCCCAATACCAAATGTATATTATCTCATACCATTCCCTCCTAAAAATATAATATTCTCAAAAAATTAAAGATAATACCGATATTTACTCTTCTAGGTCAATTGAAATTGTGAATAAATACCAAATAATCAGGTAGAAAACAAAATATATGATTATAATAAGGATTACCTAATAGTTTATTCATGGTTTATATGGTCAAAATGAAGGATAAAATAAATGTTAGAATCAATATTATAAGTATTAGAAAAAATTATTAAAAAAATTTAATGTGATTTAACTATTATGTTTTTAAAAGAATATAATGAAATTTCAAGCTGATATACAAATACTAGAAATATATCAAAAAATATATTATTCAAAATAATATGAAAATAAGTTTTTAATAATTTTATAATTGATAATTTATTATTATTAATTCACTCATTTTATGAATAAAGAGTAACTAGTCGCTCAAATTTTGAAAACATTTTAATATTATACAAATGAACGAATCAAATATTTATTTTTCAAAAAATAAATATCATTAAAATCAATTTATATGGTTTTTAATTTTATTAAATTTAACATAATATCATTATGTAAAATATTTCATCAATAATTGAGTTCAACAAAAATTATCCTGATTGATATCAAACGGACCCTCCCCTATATATGAATAAAAATATTTTTCTCATTATTTTGAGTCCCAAGTGATTGTGTACAATGTTATTTTAACCAAAACAACAAAAAATTAACAAGAAAAAGTAAAAATGAATATCCTTTACATTTCTATCATTTAATAATTTGATACTTTATTGAATGGAAGGTCCTTATTATAAAATATTTTATCACTATTATCTCAAAAAAAAGATAATTATTAAGTCTTCACTGATGATGATAATTTTAAAAGGGTAAATAAATGAAAAATAGAGATAATTTCCAAATTTAGAAAAAAATTAACATAAATGTATTCAAATAAACCCAAGTAATATATTAAAATAATTTTAAAAATATATTAATATTTCATGGTGATAAGATTATAAAATAAAAAATATAAATTGATAAAAATAAATACAATGTTCCCATAAGAATAATTTAGAAAAAAATGTCCTCATTTTTATCTTTATCCATTGTTGAAATTGCAATATATTTCATGATTTTTTCGATAGACACATTAATTTTACTATCAAAATTTCTGTGAAAATTTATTAAAGTATACACTACATATATTATAAAATGTAGTTTATCTCTATGTAGTAATGTTAATGCAAAATTCATAGTTTTGGGAACCCATATTCTGGATGGAGGTATAATATTATTGATTCCCATTAGTGAAATATAAAAAATCAGTAATACATTATCAATATATTCTTTATTTATAATAATATGTAATATGATCACAAATATTGTTGTTACATCATATAAAATAGCTAAAATTGAAAATGTAATCACAAAAATAGTGGTAATAAAATAATAAATAGTAAGAGAATATAATTATAGATTAATGAAATATATACAGGGTGCGGAGGTTCATAAGATTTTTTTGGATTATAACAAAATTCCTTTTCTATTAATTCAATTTCCTCTATTTTATTCTCATCAAATTTCATTACATATTTTAAATAAACATCCAATTAATTATTTTTCAATATCATCAATTATTTTAATAAAAAAATATAAAATTATAGTATTTTTATCCAATAAAGGATTTAAGGATTTCATACATGTTAAAACATAGTATTTAGGGAGTGGTATTTCCTTAGTGGTGTGAATTTCTAAGGGTGTAGTGATTGATGGTGCAAATAGTTGTATTGAATATTATGGTGATAAAATTAATGTAATAAAAGATCCACCAAATTATGTAAAATATCATACAATTTATGGAAATTATCATCACGTTCATGATAATGGGGATTCTTCATCCTTTAAAAATCATAGTTATAGAATTTTCTATTATAAATCACTTAATATCATTGGTATAATCCAAAATCATAAACATATAATCAACATGGTCCATGTGTTTATTAATATTTTTATTAAGATAATACTCTAATATCTATTTTATTTTGGGTGATATTAATTTTCAAAATGATGTAAAATGGGCCTTTGTCATAGTATAATAGTAATTATCATCATGATCAGGGATTAGTTCGGAATCACCCCCCAATATAAACTTATGTCATTTATATCATTATGATCATATTATGAAACATATAAAGGTCATTCAATTGAATTTTCCATGAAGATATAATTGAACGATCCAAATCAAAATCCTTTAAACACGTTCCCAAGAATGTGATAGAGTGGTATCTCAGGATCTTTCCTTCATCTTTGTGATTCATTCCATAAAAATATATAATAAATAACTCCTCCATATTTAGTGAAATCCCTTCCAAATTTTATTTAAAGGTTTCATTGTATGATTGGTTAAACACACCATGTGTATCTATTTAGATATCTAAGAAGTTATTATGGAAATCAAAGTAACTCATATAATTGCATCCTATAAATATTCCCACTTTGATTTTATTATATTATATAGGAATTCCTTATCTTCTATAAAAAATATGAATTTATGGGAATATGAATTACTTTTAGAATAAATAATGTAATTTGTGTATGCCATTTATTATTTCTATATAATAATTGTATTTGTATTTAGTGATTAATTTTGTTTTGGTGAAAGATTGTGATGATTGTGCATTTGATCTTCATGGTAATAAATAAATGTTTTGGTAAAAAATTCTACAATATTCCATAATATTTCAAAGAAATACATCAGATATTTCTACATGCCTCATACTGATTGAGTGAGAGATAAAATTCCGTTCAATGAACTCTTTATTTTGAGTACCAATGATTTAATTTCCCAAAGACAATATCCTATGACATTTAGATGGATTTTAGATGACTTTTTGATTTCTACAAGATTTCAACCATTTTATATGACTTGTAACTATGGTGGAACAAGTAGAAAATTACATGATACTAATACATTGATATTTTTTATGACATTGATCTATTGTAGAGAAATGGAAAAGGCCTTTTCATATGTTTTCAAAAATATTTCTATATTACTTCACGTTTTCATATGACATCAAATGTGTTTTATTATGTCCTTATTGATTTAATATGACATCCTGAATTTTTTATTCATTCAATAATTTAATATGAATTAAAAAATAATTAACTAAGACATAATTAAATTTCACAGTACATCAACTATTTTTAAATGACTTCACACATCTTAGAAATTAATATTTTCAATGAAATTTGGAATGGTAATATTTACTATGAATTCAAAATTTCATATGACACCCAACATTTGATTATTTTATGGATTCTACAATATGGATTATTGATATTATAAAATGTTAAATATGTTAGATTAATGGATATTAAATCAGATGATACTATTAAAGATTATTTTCATAGAAAAAACATCATGAGATTACATGGGTCATGTCATAAGACATGATAAATAAAGAACCAATTAATGGGGAAGCTGGTGATTCTGAGATGAATTCCATGCTAATGAAAATAACTCTATACTTTAAAGAAAGAATTACACATATAAATGATACATGATTTCAAGAATGTGTGGATGGAATTTCTAAAGAGTAAAGTAAAGAATAATTTTTAGGTAATTTATGCATGCTGAAATACATGAGTCAAAGAAACATTTAAATGAATAATTTTAAATGAAAAATAAAAAAACCTAATGTATTGAAAAATTTATTATAGAGGTCACCCTATATCCAAAGTTCATTGATTTTAAAGAAATTATATGAAATATAATATTAAATATTTATATTTTATTAGATAAATATGGGGAAGGTACTGAAAGAGAATATGAGATGGATTATAAAGATAATTCACACACACTGTTGAAGAGAAATATGAGGAGTTCGATAATTTTTTTTACTGGAGAGGTAATATGAATATAAAAATAGGTAGATATTATAATGAATAAGATGCCTTACTACTGGAGTATTCGTTATAAGGATAAGGATATATATCATCAATATGTAGACGGAGATTTGAGACCAGTAGTTTCCATCACTAATATCACTTGTATACAGACACAAAATATGTACACATATAGATAAGTTTATCTATCTACTATTATATGAGAATCATAATTAAGAGGTAATGAATTTTTTGGGAGAAATACAATTGTATTTTTATAGTGGGTCATCTTTTTTGAGAGTTTCTAGATTCTTATGGTGGATTGTTGAAGAAGAAACATAGTATACTCTCTGTTGATTGGATTAGTCTATCCTTAGCTATAAAGGATTGTTGAAGAGAGTGAATGAATCTATTATTGGGTGGAATAAAAAATCCATGAAAAGATGAATATATATTATCTAAACCAAGAAAGTACTTGGTTCTTATATTTCACATTCCTTTTTTATAAAAGGTTATACTGTTTGTTTTACAATTTATATCCACAACCTTGATATGTTATATAATTTGAGTTAAAGGGATTAATAAATTTCAATAAATTATTCCGCCCACCTTATCGGTGGGTAATAATCCCTAGGGTATCACATGTTCTTAAGATTGAAGGGCCCCTCTTAATGATATAACCAAGAAACAGATAATGGAGAACTTAAATTATATGAACTAACAAAGATATACTAACTGTTATGATACAAAAAATTATATTTGGTGGAATTCAATGATTCCCTAAATATTTAACATCACATTTTAAGTCAAAGATTCTATGACATTGGGTTTTCCACCTTTTTTATAAGGTTATTTTATGACCCATTATGAAAATAAAAATATAGTGGTTGATGGAAAAGAAAAAAAAACATTTGACTTCCATATGAGATTATTTATACAAAATTCCTAGGACTAATTTTATAAAAGATATTTTGGTAAACATAAAAATTATGAATAAGATACAAAAGTCATAGAATCTAAGATTCAATTATATTATAGTTGATTTTTAGAAAAAAATGGATTATGAACGTACAATTGACGACTTATTTATAAGGATTAATGAAATTATGATCATTCTTAATTATTTTTGTGAAAATAAATAGAATACCATTATTTTTAATACATTTATAGATAATTTTACTATTTAGTTTGATCTATAAATTTCATCCCTAAATGATATAGAACATATTATTTTGGATAAGGCTCAAACTATTCTCATTTCATATGAGATGAGAAAAGAAACAACATTCATTAAGAAATAGAAAAAATGATGTCTATTTAAAATCTATGAGAAAATTAAATTTAAAAGAAGATGAATTTTTAGGTGTGAGTGACTCATGAGATGATAAGTGAATTAAATACACTAATCAAATTTATTTTCATCTAATAATGATATTAAAAAAATTTAAATATAATTTGGAATTTTAATAATTAAATATATATTATAATTTTGTTAAAATTATTCATATTTACAGATTTTTTCTAAAAAACCAGGTTGATGAAACTAAATAAGGTGAGGTGGTTGAGATGGAATAAAAATAGAAAATGTAAATGAATACGAAGATTCATTTCAACTATAAAAGAAAAGCCATAGAGAAATTAAAGAGAAGGATGATTAAATTATTATTTATGATAATAATTTTTGTTTCGTTAAACAATTTAAAAAAGGAATCTATGAATTAAATAGTAATGATGATTAAGAGTAATTTACAAAAAATGAGTTGGATCTAAAAAAATGTTGTAGTAATGTTTGTAATTGATTATATAGTTCATGAAAAATAATAAAACACTAGTGAGGTTGATAATGAATTGGAGGGGATGGTAAGAAAGGAGGAAACCAATGATGATGGAACGAATAAAAATATTATTATATAAGTGTAATAAGAAAATTTAATTAGTGATATGAAGGAAATAAATATCTTTAAGGGATGAAGAACTAAGTGAAAAAAATAAATATCTCATTTTATTCAAAATAAGGTGAACAATTTCATGTAGATTTTAATAAGTCAATTGAGTATAAGGTTGAATTTCCCAAGTTAGTGAGAATATATATTCAAATAGTAAATTGAAATCTACACATAGTCCCTCTCAATATTTCTCAGGAATTTCATACAGTTCATCTGAAAAAAAGGATTCATAACCTATTTGGACCAAAAAAATAAGGGAAACTCATTAAAACCCGTGTAAGGGAAAATAATTACAATGATATCCCTGATACCAAGTCATAATTCATCTCAAATTAAAGAAAAGGCTCGATAAAAAGTTATTGGATAGATTAACTATCATGTTGGGTGATCATAATTTCACGGTTATTGCTAGAACTATGGAATATATAGACACAAATCCTACACATTCTACAAAAATATATCTTAATTTGGTAATATACATGAACCAAGGATAATTTATTCTTTGTAAATAAGTTTAAAGTATCAATTTAAAAAAATTAAAATAACATGTTTAATATTCCAACACAAAATAAATTTGAGAGGTTAGATAACATGTGTGGTAGATATAATCTGAAAGGTCACACACATAAAAATTGCATGATTATACCTTGTAATAATTTCATATATTATAATAAAGGGGAAATATTCAAATGAAAATAAAATAGATGTTAAGAAATATTGAGGACACTAAGAGGTTATTTATTAAACCAAATAAAAAAGAGAACGTAAAGAAATATTTCTTGATAGTTTTGTTAGATCAATTATTAGTGTCTAAAAAATGCATAAATCCATGATGGTTTTTAGAGAAAAGGAAAAAATCATGTGATTTCTCAAGATAAGGTTTGTTTTTTCAATGATTTATCTATATATTTTGCTATAAAAAATCCATTGGAAACCATGTAAAATGCATGGGGTGCTTAAGAATTTCATGAAGGATATAATGAAAATTATAACATCCTCTGAGCTAAGAATAAAAATGATAATACAAGAAAAATGTATTGAAGTTTCCATGACATTAGACTTTAAGAAATATGCCTCGTATAAATAAGTTGTTGAAGTTAATAAAATTAGAATGATTCTATTTATTTTTTTGAATAATTAAATAGTGAACAGTTTGAATGAAAATAGAATCCAAGTTTGAGATAAAACTACTAGCCTTAGTTTTACTGAGAATAAAAACTATTATCCTTTGTGATCAGTTTGAATAAAAAAATAATCCATGTTTGAGATAAAATTTTTAGCCTTAGACAGAAAAGGATTTGATATTTATAGTTTATTCTATCTACAATAGGGAGAAGGTATCGATTGCATCCCTTGAGTGAGATTAAAAATAATATGGGACCTTAAAATCATCAAAAAGTATATGAATCTATTAAATATATAGATTCTATAAATCTGAAATAAATTTTAATAAAAATTCTCTCAATGGTCTATAAACCCCTTATTTTTAGTTATATCCTTAATATTTAAAATATGGATTGACAATTGATGAATACTGAGAAAAAAGTGATATTTTATGACATGCACGTGATCTATTTTGATTTTTTTGTTCGTTTTTTTATTTATTTCTATCAAATGTTATATCGATTTTTAGGCATCCCATATAATGATATTATGATAATGATATCACATTTTAATAATTTTATAGTCAATATAGGTGATCTATGATATATCTCTCCACTTTTGTACTCTATGTTTACCCAAATAGACCTATAATAGAATACCCGAAGTCCATTTTATAGGAGAAAAAATTATTATCATCAATTTAAAATGTGAATAATTGTTATTATAAAAATATTAAAGAGAGATAATAAATAGTATTTTAGTTTTTTTAAGTGAAAAAGTGAAATTAAAAGATCAATAAATTATCATATAATATTATTTTCAATAAGGGTGAGAATAATGAATGTATAAAGATATATATATTGAAATTTTATATTATTGTTATTAAAAAAAATAAATGTGGGATTGAAGTTCCCATGGATCAATTTCATTTGTTTTCAATGATTAAATATTTTTTTGGGAATGATTTTGATTATTAAGAAGTGGTTCTTTAAATAAATCATTTAAACTATTGATGTATGAAATTAAAAAGGTATAAAAAATTCTATATGTGTTTTTCTATGATATAAGATTAATTATAATGATTAAGGAAGGCCCTAAATTAATTTTCTTGAATTTTATATTTTTATTGTTGAATAATGAATTTCCCAATGGAAAAAAATCAAAATAATTTAGAAGTTCATCCTTGTATCTTTTTGATTTCCATATGACATCATGATAACTCATAGGACTTTCATCTTTGGTGTGGAAATATTAAATTCCCATATCATAATACTATGAATTTTTATTCTAACATTGAACATTGATATTACAATAGAAAACTATCTCTAATAGGACTTCATAATGATTTCTATATGACATCATATTTTCATTAGACATTAGAGGTGTTTTCATATGAATTCACTAAAATGTTATGACTTCATTTAATTTATTTGAATTTAGAAATAATTATTTAATTATTTATTACATTTATTATGAATATATTGATTTTTTTATTAATTCAAAAGTCATGTGATATAATTATTTGAACTAAATATGGAATAAAACGATTTTCTAGACATCAAAGTATCACATAAAATCTTACCTCACTGAATTTAATAAAGGATTTTGAGTGGATTTATGAAATTATTAAATATTATATATTTCATATAAATGGAGAATAAGTAAAAATAAGTTATTAATTATTATATTCTTTTACAAATCCCCATTACGTCCCTCTAGTTATTATTCAATATTATTTAAACATAGAACTGAAAAAAGAGAAGTTTCTATTTTTCAAATGATTTCCACACACACAAAAATTATCCATACCATAAATAAGTCTTTCCATGTGGATAATAATATCGATCCCCTGAACTAGTGCATAAAATTTCAAAAACTATTATAGATATAAATGTTATTAATAATTTCAATGTATTAAATAATATATTCTTCAAGGGATTTAAATTCGAGAGTTTTAATGTGAAATTAAAATATTTAATCAACTAGGTGATTTAATTGATAATATCTCTTAAATTTGAAGGTCATATAGTTTCATATTTCAAATAATGATGTAAACATTTAAATATTTCTTTTAGTGAATAAATATAGCATACTTACCAAAGAATAAAATTTCAGATATTTTTGGAAGAAATCAAAAACATTATGTAAGAAAAATATGAGGCGGATCCCACATTATTGTATTGAAAAGAGAAGATTATTCGAATTCTTGGAAGGCATTATGATAAATAAGAATACGTGTATCCCAATTATTATGAAAATGGGAAGGACATAAGATTATTCAATATCAACCATATTTTTCAAAGAAATTTTTATTGATCACTATGGTACCATGATAAAGCTTAGAAAATGTATAAATTTATAGATCTCTTGTTCAATTTTAATGGGGTGGTATAAAATTATCATAAGTTGCATTTGGTTCTCAAATAAATAATATTGTATTTCTTTATAAGGTCTTAATTCTTGAGGATTTATAGTTTCTTACATTTGATTATAGAAAATTGAATATATTGGATTTCTGTTAATAGGATTGGATTGTCCATGGTTGAAAACTATTGTTGATGATAGTGGACAAATATATTATTATGGGGAATAAAAAATCATATTTGAGTAGATAATATTCTATATAAACCTTTTAAATATTATGTTTTTATATCATTTATATAACTTCTTCACATTATAGAGTGGATTTTGAACATTTCCTGTCACAAGAGGTTGATTTAAGATAATTCATAAAAGATAAGCACTAATCCCCCATAATATTGTTTAATCACCCATGGGGAATCACACATTTTATGAAAAACAAAATATCCAAATAAATCTCATCTATTATTATGAATTTAAAAGTGATCAATTTTAATTATCATAACCCCTATAAAAAATATCAAACTAGTAAACACAAGTTATATTATTATGGTACACTTTAAATAATTTTATTGTAGTATCTTTATTTAAATCAATAATACTCTCCAAATAAAAAAAATCGTGTTCTCTATCACACTTTCCCCAAACCAAGTCTAACAAAATGTAATTATAATCAAAATATTACCACTCTATATTTTATTGGAAACTAAATGGACAAATTCATTCTTATTAGGGGTATTCATAAATTACAAAAAAAAAGAAATACCACAGATATCTCCAAACATGTTGAATTAAAAAAATAATAATATATTGAAAAAACAAGTTTGACGGTTTTTTAGTGGTCAGATTTGGGAGATAAATTTTGGGTTTTACTTATTTAGAATAGGGTATTCTAGTTTATCGTCACAAAAAAATTTGTTCTGGAATAGGTTACTCAATGAAAAAATATTTAATGGAATGGGTATGTGGTGTATTTCTCATAATTTCATTAGATTTTTTATAATTATAGAGACCTAATCTTGACATATATAGACATAATATCATTTTAGATGAATATTCAGAACATTAAAAAAAACAGGCATGAGGATCGTAATATTTTAGTGTCTTTGGAAACATGGAACCAAAATAATCTATCCTAGTGAAATATATGCAATATATCCAATAATTATATACAAAAATAGTACTTCTACCAAAAACATTCTTCATAACCTAGGGAAATGAAACATATGAAAGTGTTGATATCAGTTTCTTTTTAAGGATAAATAATGGAAATATGTAGGAATAACATTTAAAAAATGGTATGGAACTTGATAATAACATTTAAAGATCATACTTTTCATATATTAGATCATAATAAATTTTAACAGTTCATAAGACATTAATCCAATGGAAATAAATAACATAAGACATGGAAGCATAATATAGTAATAAAACATTGAATTATGGAAGCCACATAACTTTATAATATGGTTTCCATATTATCCAATGCATTTTTTTGAAGACCATTATAGTATTATGGGTTCACTCCCCATACCATATTGTTAGTAATGGTTCACTCCCATGGAAATATTAGTATCATTATCTCACTCCTCACACAATATTTGTAGTCATGGTTCAATCCCATGACCATACATGTAATGATGGTTTACTCCCAAGAACATCATTGTCTATCTCGTGAGATATAAATCTTTGCTCGTTACATTGGAGGGAGATATAGGTCACACCCATCTCAATGTTAAATCATACATACATGCTCCATAAAATCATAATTAAATATATCTTAACCCATGAAATGAAATGGGAGACATAAACCTATAAACATATCAAAACCTCTAAAAAATAACACAGGTTTCATAATCATTTCATCAAAATCATAACACAAGAAATATAAAGATATTTCATAAACATATAACCCTTTAAAAAGAAAATAGTTTCATAAACACGTTTACATTAAGAATAAACCATTCACCGAAATAATATTAATATATCTTGAGATACTTTTCAATAAGGGTATTACTAACATCAACACATGTCGTCTTAGATGGAAAATAATTTTGAAAAATTATTGAAAAATATTTCATGAGTAAAATATATTTTCTTCTTGGAAAAAGTATTATTAATACAGTAAAAAATTGAATGTCATTTTCGTCAAAAACTTATTTTAAAATCTATAAAATAAATACTTCAAATCATTTTTAAAACCATTTTTCTTGAAATAGAATTAAAATATTCTTAGAAACTTTTTAATGTTTTTGTGTAAAATCATAAAAAAAATATAAATACATCTTGATAAAGTATTATAAAAACTTTTTAATGATTTAAAATGATACTAACTTGAAATTTTTTGGAAACCACTTCATTGAAAATAATTTCAAAATTTATAAATTAGTCTTGAAAATATTTTGAAATCAATTTTCTTTTAAATATTATTAAAGAAGGTCGCAATAATTTTGAAATAAATTTTATTGGAAAGTAAATATTAAAAAAAATCATAAAACTTATCCATTTAAAAATGAAATGTAACCTTGAAATAATTGATGGTGGGTAAAACCATACATGTTTTACAAGGTAAAAGGAGAATTCCTTCTCTAGGGTAAAATGTTCAAAAAAAAAATTTTTCGAAATCAACAAGAATACTCTATAAAGGATATTGTTAATAGAAAAAAGAATAAAAACATTATTTTAATTATTTATTAATAATGGTATAATATTCTTGGAATACCTTTTTAGGAAAAATTGTTTTGGAGGAACATAGGTTTTCGACCAAAGATAGGGTAGTGTTATGCTTTCTTTAAAACAATTTATTAGTTATCTTGTGTACCCACGACAGAAATAAATGGAACCAATACATTAATAAATAATTATTAATTATAGTTTAATAAAATTTATGTATTTTCAAAAATATATGTATCATAATATTTTACCAATGGAATAATAAACATAAACAATATTTAAATGTGATGAGACTCTCTCAAAAACTCTTATAACATTGAAACATGGAATCATACATACCACATCATAAAATGAAGTTAAATGATCTCTAAAATATCATGAAATTAATAAAATTCATGATATGAAATTAAAAATGGATCTTTATTCACCTTTAAAGAGAATTTAGGTGCATAATAGAACAAGAGTCTCAAAGAATTCCAATTGAGAAAAAACTGTATCACCGATTTGGTAACTATTTAAACTTAAACCCCATGAATTAATTATCCAAAAATTGATTTTTGAGTAAACAAAAAATTATTTATAATGTATATATAATACAATAATTTTTATTACATACACCACAAAAAAATAAAGAGTGGTGAACAAAGCATATATCTCACGGAAATAAAAAGTGAGATCAAATCCCCCTACCTAATGACTTGGATCTCATCGTACTCATTTAAACCACCTGTATAATAAAAATAATTTTTTTATAAATTTTTTAAATAACATTATTATTTTATATAATACTATATATTGTATTATTTAAAATTTATATTACCCACTTGTAAACCATCCTATCATAAGGTTTCATATTAGGTAATATTTAATTTGGTCTTCGTATGTGTCTTTATTTGTAAAAAAAATTTCCCTTATTTTTATATCAAGATTCTGGAATGTATAATATAATATTAATATCATATATATCAAGTATATTTGTGTTATAATTATCAATATAATATATATTTATTATATGGAATGCATCGTTCATAGAGTTGATAATCTGTACGTACTCATGATCATTGATTCCATTTTTATTGTCGTATTGAAAGAGAGAAGTTAAATGACATATGTATATATATATACATAAATAATGATTAATATTTATTTATTATATCATATATATCATATATTTTTAATAAATCCATTCATAATCCATTCCATGTAGTGTGTGAATGAATCACATCGCTTTGAGGCGGCGGTAGTCCACACATCCTCAAACGAATTTATCATATCAAAAGAAAAGGGAAAGTAAAAAAGTTATATATTTAAAAAGGAATAAAAAATCCTAAATAAATAATAAATATAATATATAAAATATTTAAACATATTATTGATCATTATTTCCACCATGATTGGTGGTAAGAAAATTGAAAAACCATCGTTTAAGGAGGTGGTAGTTCACCATACACACAAGCTGTATGATCGTTACACATTAGAAATATGTGTGAGTAAGTTTATATGAATACATTATTATAAATAATCCTAATATATTAATGATAATGGATGTTTTTTCAGTCATGTAATAATTTAATAGGTGTGGTTGAGAATGAAAAAAAAATGAATGGGGCTGGAGAGAAGTCGTTACCTCATAATCGGGTAACTCCATTTGGTTTGTGCCAAATGGATTCCTTGGAAGACTTTCTTCTAAAAGGTTGGATTCATAGATTATGGGAGGTAATTTGGTGGTTTATTTGGGTACATAATTTTAAATCAAAATGTCTTAATAGGTTTTAGCATATGGGAAATGTGGTGGCCTTTTATGGGGAAGGAAAAGGACTCAAATGGAATTTTTGAAAACAAAGAAATATACACATTTTATTTCATAAAAAATGTCATCAAACCCAAAACAATAAATAATTTGCGGTTTATGGCTGGAATATTTTAAAATAATGGGGTTTTGATGTGTTCCTAGGTCATTTGGGTCCCTAATATTAATGTTTAGTTCCTAATTAGTCATAATATAACCATCGTCATTTTGATTAAATTCAATCACATTTACTAAAAATTTTTGTAAAATATTATGCTGATATTATTATAATATATATATTATTCTTATTATAGTGGTTCATGTTGGTTTTCCAAATATAAATTCACATAATCATTAATATTAAGATTAAATTTAATCCCACGAACAAGACGAAAGTATGTGTTTTAAATTAGTAAGACATCCAAAAGTTTAATATGTTTTTATATTCAATTTCAATGTGAAATTGACTCTATAAAATTAATTGTACTAATAGACGTATAATTGATCTAATGCGACCTTAAAAAATTTTAAAATATAATATAACAATAATAATTATTTAGACAAAAACTCATGTCGGGTGTTTTTGGGTGTGCGCCTCTATTCCGTCATGGTTTTGAGGTAGGTTCCCCATTTTCCTGGTCTTTTTTATTTAATAGTCATCATTTTAAAGTTATTTCTACCCTATACAAATTATTATTATTTTTTATAAGCATTCAATAATTTAATTTGGTGTGGAAAGTGTTGTTTATACCATGTTTTGTTAAAAATTGTGTTGTTTTCTTATAAAAGTTCACACAAAGTGTTTATTTAATTATTCTGTTGTCTTTTTAACTTTTTTGTTTTTTTATAACTCTTTTTACAATTTTAAATAATTTTTTTCATGAGAAAATTGTTTTATGAGATTTTTATTATTAAATAAAATTAGTTTCATTAAATGTTCCATGCCACATTTTTTGGAAAGTGCATGGTTGCCTTTTATGTGCTCAAGGTTATATAAAATGAATTTTTTGGAATTTTAAATATATTGCAAGCATTTTAATCATGGTTTTTGGGGTCCTTATATGCCTATCTAATGTGTTTTTTCCTAAATAAATGGGTTTTGGTTTATAACATGTTTTAGACCAATTTGACAGAAAATGGCCCGTTTGGCCTCGTTAAAAAAAGGATTGAGCATTGAATGTGTAACACAAATATTGAAAGGGTATATGAAATTTTTTTTATGTTTATAAAGGTGTGAATAAAAAAAATTATGAATGATTAATTTTTTCTATTCAATATACGTTGGTTGGGAATAATTCTTAAAGGCTCGTTTGAAATTTTTCTTTAGAAAAGGGTTTTCATGTGTGTTCTAGGAGGCACCATGTGGGGTCATTTTATGATTCATGAAATCAATTTATGAAATATTGTTGTGGAATTCCAAATATATTTTTATATGGTATTGGTAGGTGTTTTACTTGGAAAGAGATTTATCGAATGGATTTTATGTGAAAATCCACATTATACTTCTTGAAATTCTTATATGAATATTTTATGTCATTTATTGATTGGTGAAAGAGATGCGAAACATGTTTCCAAACTATTTTGTGTGTGTATGATTTGGAAATTTAATTTTGATTTGAAAAGTTTATTCGATAACATGTGAATCTTGATTAAGCACCAATAGGGAATCTCAGGTATCTAGGTGGGCAGAACTGTAGTACTATGCAAGTGATCCGAAGTGGTTCCAACCATTTATCATATAGAAAGATTGATGATTCTAACACTAACTAAACTATGATGATTATATTGGGGACTACTAGGTAATGGGTATTATTCACTACAAGTGGATCGTGCACAAGAATATATATTTTTTATGGTTACTTTTACACCTACATACAAGGTACCTAGGGCCCATAACTAACTAGTGCCTAGGGGTGTTCCTGTGACATGTGATCATTGTATATTTTGTACTAACCATTGGAATATGGTGTGTTCATTTGGTAAATTCATCAATGTGTATTCTATTTAAATGTTTACATTCTATAAAGCAACACTCTTGAAAAGTATTTCCTTTTGAAGTTGCATCTCTTTAAATTGGTTATTATCATTCCTTATTTATGAAAACATTCAACTATTTTACTTTATAATTTTTATATCATGGAACCTTGTTTGGAAAACACAGTTTTATATAATGCATTTTATAATTTAAAATAACTTTTAATTAATTTTAAGGGAAGGGATTTGGGAATAAAATATCAGGCTATCCTACGGATTTTTAATACCCAAACCGATAGTATTTTCTAGTTTAAGACTTGTGCAGGTTTTAGCTTCAGTTTGATCTCCTTAGGTGACCTGTGATCATTGTGTTGGAGAGTGACTAGTGGGATCACATTGAACAAGTTGCTTTTAGGTTTTCTTGGTTGGGTTTTTTTATTTAGTTGTACTTTCAGTTTCATGTACTAATGATCTTCACATCAATTTTATATAAATTTATATTGGGTTGTCCATTTATTTATGTTATTTATTTAATTATTTATATTTTGGATAAATTGTTCCCTTATCACTATATTTATGCCCTTGGTGCTTGTCACCATCCCAATAGGATCGGGGATGCTTCTCAGGACATGTTGCGGAGCAGCGTGGGTGAACGGTTCAGGGTTGACATGGGCTAGTTCATGAAAAAATGGTATCAAATGTGGTTGCCTCTTAGTAGACCTTGTTTTAGAGAGAAACATTTATTTTTGGGCTGTTAATGCAGATGGATTGAGATTTTTGATACTTGAGCGGTATGTTCGGGAAGAGTGTCATGAACTCTTGCTGGTTCTAATCCTTAGGTGCCCATGGGAAGTCCAGTTTTATTAGTTTCTTTGGTTCACAAGGATTTATTGTTAATTGGAATACAAAAAGTGGAATGGTACTAATGGACACCCTGATCTCACAGGGCCTGGAAAGACATGTGGAGCCGGGACGTGGTCCTAATAAGGATCTCCTTATTGGTGATTTGTTTGACATATGGCTTCCAACCATATGGTTATGTCCCCTTACATCACTACTTCCATTTTGTGGGTCTCTTACACCCTTTAGGAATTATAGATTTTGTTTTTGAAATTCTTTTGTGTGTATTGTGGATGTGGGTTTTTAAAGATTAATATATTAATGTTTTAGAGAATGTTGGGTTTTTTTGCAACAGAGTTTTTTATAGAATGTGGTATGATTTAATAGCATGGAATTTCTATAATATAATGATGTGGTTTATTCAAAAGAAATTTTTGTATTCCATGAATTTTTTTAATATGATTCTAAATATTTGTTTAAAATAGGATGTTTTGGGCTATTGAATTGTGTTTGAATATGATGAATTGGTTTTTGGGATTGTTTTTTAGCAGTTTATATTTTCCTAAAATGGGTGTTGGCCTGTGTGGATTTCAAATTAAGAAATGGGACCTTGCTGATTTTTTGGATATTGGAAAGAGATGTTTGACTGGAATGCTTGTTTTTTTATTTTTTTAAAAATAAATTTAATGGGATTTAAATCTATTGGTTCATAAAAAAAATTATTGAGTTGATGTAAAATGTTTTGAATAAGGGGTGAGGTTTTGATGGAGACCTAGGGGGTTTCCTTTTCATGATTGCTAAAATGGTTTGTTGTGTGGAAATTAAAAAATGGTTTTTGACTTAATGGTTAGTGTGCCTATAGAAGGTACATGATTTTTAAAATGGGATGAATGTTTTTCCTAGTAAAATGGAGATGTTTGTTTTATCCTATTGTGTAGAGACCCGAAGCTTGACATACATGGACATTACATTACTTTTGCGGAATACTTAATACATAACAAAAACAGACACACAAGGATCGTAATAGTTTAGTGTCTTTGGAAACTTGGAATATACACTTCTAATCACGGTCAAAGATATTTAACAACTCCCATAACGGTCTTCCCCTTTTTGTTTCCTTGCCAAAAACCTTTCTTTATTTCCTGGGGAAAATAAAACATAAAAAGGGTGAGCTGAAATGCTCATTAAGGTAAATCATATAGAACATAAAACAATCCATAAAAATTTTAAAGAAAACACTTGAACATGAAATTTAAACATCAAAATATTGAGCAAAGTCATAAATCATGGAAGTACGTAAGGAATATATCATAATTTAACATCAAACATGATAAAATAGCATCAGAATAAAACATGTATTTGTGGAAAAACATTTATCACATGATATTATTTCCATAGTAGCCAAGGCATTGCTTCCAAGACCATCTTAGTGGACAAAGACCCTTTCTGAATCGAGTTCACTCCTTGTTCCAGTCCTGTATTACTGAACTGGATTTACTTACCATTCCATCCATGTATATATCATGAGATATAAACCCATACCCAATGCATTGGAGGGATATATAGGTCCAACCCATCTCATAATGAAATCATTCTTACTTGTGCCACAAAATAAACATACATCATTCATAATAACCCAACGAATAAAATGATTTTCATAAACATCATCCCATCATCACATAATCCATATAAAAGAAATGGATATCATTTCATAATAAGAAAATTTAATCCATGTAAATCATAGAGACATTATACATGAAACATACACTTATAAAGTAATGTCATCTTAGATGGAAAATGGTTTTGATAAAACACTTGAAATGAATTCTTGAGGAAAATATCCTTTATTATTCAAAATCATTTTCGTTTCACAAAATTCCATGCAGTTTTAAATGAAAAGTATTTTGTTGCAAATAGTCATGAAATCTTTTGGAAGAATCTTCATTAAAATAAGGCTTTATAAAACCGTAAAAATCCGTTCACGCCGTATAAGTTAAAAACAACATTTTTCTCGTATTTTTGTCAGAATAGTCAAAAAGTACCTCGTAAAAGAAAGATTCCATACATACAATGTAGTAAAAATAAAAATTGGTAAAAATTACATTAAACATATATGAAAACACTTTTATAAAACATGGACATGGATGATAGCAATAACCCCACTAAATACTTACGAATAAGCAATCTCGGATAAAAATGAGATTTGCGAAATTATCCCTTACCTTAGGTCTGATATGCTTCGTATGGATCTGAACCTCCTATATTATGATTTAAATAATGTCATTGACTTATTACATAATCATATTCATTGTTATGATATCATATATGTTTCACTTATGACTTTATATTACCCGTTCTTCTGTAAATTCCATGTTAAAGCAGCGTTTTGGGTAAAATCATTTCATTTATCGTATGTGTTTCGACTTTTCGTTCTTGATATTATTACTTATATCCTGATTTACATAATTTTAGAATTTAAAAAATGATTTATATATAATATATATTCATCATATACATATATATTATATATCGATAAAAGGAATGAAATACACTGTTCATGGAGACGGTAGGCCGTATGTACGCATGAACGCTGTTTTCGTTTCCTTATTGAATTGAATGAAACTAAATAGATTACATAAATATATATATACATAAATAAAGTATCATTATTATTTCATATATTTCATTATTATTCATTATATAAACTTTATGTTCATTCAAGTATGGTTAACATTGAGAATGAATCTCATCGCGTCGTGGAGACGGTAGTCCGTACGTACGCACGAGCGATGATATCGTTCCCATAATTATTGAGTAGAATTGGAGTGGATAGTATAATATATCAGAATCAGTATGATGTTATAATAACCATATATAGAAATTATTTACACCATTATACTCATCCATGTAAGGTGTTGGTTGAAAAAAAGATTACACCACGGCATGGAGACGGTATTCCGTACGTACGCATGCACGGTGATTTTGTTTTCCGTAGGATGGATAGAAGGTGAAATAGGGTTTTTTTCATAAATATAATAACATATCAGTATATGAGTGATACGGATGTTATTATTTCATAATGAAACCACTAAATAAGTTGAAGTGGAAGAAGAAATAAAGTTGAAAGAATCGGTAACGGACATTACCTCTTCTTTGAAGCACCTCTTTGAGACCTCCTTTTTGGGCACTAAAATTGGTCTTTAAAGAAGACCAAGACCTCTAGGATGTTTCTAGGGAATTGTAGAAGAGAAACTTTCAGGGTTTGGATGAGCTTGAAGGTTCAAAGTGGTGTGAGGGAGAGCGGAAGGTGGTGCCCTTTATAAGGGAGGAGAGGGGCACCTTTGGAAAAAAGAAAAATATTATTTTATTATAAAGTCATATTCGGTTTTTAATAGCTCAAAATTGATTTAGTTCGAAGATAAGGTGGGTATGGGTCGATATCCTCTCATCCATTAGAATTTATACAAGTTTAGGTATCTATTTTAACCTTATCATTTAGATTTAGCTTTAAGTTAGATAATTTAACTTTTACAGTGTCTTCTTGTTTTCTTACACTATAAGGTTTATAAACATACTATAACAATCCAAAAGAACCCCAAGTTGTTTATTATTAAAATATAAAACCATATCTAAGTCATTTGTCCGAACCATATATTTTTAAGAATAAAATAACAATTATTAATATAAAATTTGTTTTAAAAACTATTTTATGTCAATTTTGACACTATTTGGTAATTGATTTTTGTGAAAATCATAAAAAAAGGATTAGTACGAAAAAAGTTCCTTAAATCAATAATAACATGTCATATTAACATATAAAATTATTTTAATCCATAAAAAGTTTAAAAATACATTTATTTGGGTATTTATATTTGCAATGAATATTTTTAGTCTAATTTATCTTATGGATAACCCTATATTAAAAATGATTTACTTATTAAACGTTGATTTTAACTATTTTAACCCTTCTTTAAATAAATTAATATTAAATGTCCTAATCTAATCCAAGTGGGCCTAAATGGTCATATTTTATTCCTAAGGTTGTTATTAGTCTAATTAAACTTATCCAATAGAATTGGGACATGTTTTAGGGTAATAATAATATCATTTTTACCCTTAATTACCCTATTTACTTTTAACAGTGGTAAAAAAAAGTAAAAAGTTACTATTCACCAAAAATTATTTTCAACCCATTGAACCACATTTTAGTCCTTGATATTAACCATGTCTCTTGGATTTTTGAAATTCCATTCACAGAAGTGGAAAAATTATGTTTTATGTTAATTTGGAAATTCTCCTAGGAGGTGGATAAAAGACGGTGAAAAGTTCAATAAAATTTTTATATATCTAAAATTATTATAAAATGACTCCAATGAATGTCATTGAACATATATAGGTATTATGTATCAATTTTTACCTAAAATAAATTTAAATAAAATAAATAGTTATTTAAATAAAAAGTCGGTTTTTAAATAGTAACCTAGTGTTTTCACTATTCATCAAAAATTTAAAGGTTCCATAAAAATACCAAAATTTCACCCTATGATAATTTCAATATTCTGAATCCAAAAATGAAGTCCATTTTGAAAAATAAAATTTTCAAAATTTCAAAAAGTGGGTATTACTATTCTTAACGGCTAGTTTTAATAATATTTTAATAGCATATCGTTGTTTAGTGAAACTCGGTATTGCGTACGATGCAAGATTTCGAGGAAGGTCATGATTGCGTGTAAAGAAAGCCAAGTCAGGGTTGTTTGTTGTTCAAGAATCCTTTGTTGTTTCATATAACATAATCCAACCATATTTATACATTGAATATATATATATATATATATATACACTCAATGCTGCGTAGAATGACTATTATCAAACGAAGTTGAAATTGTGTGTAACACAATCTAAGAATAGTGTTGCGTTTACTGCAAGCTAATATGGTGTTGCGTATAGCACAAGATAATCTTGTTGTATCATAAAAAACATGACATAAAATAAATTAAAAATAATTCTTATCATAAAATATCGGGTTGTTACATTCTAACCCCCTTAAAATGAATTTCTCCCTCGAAATTTGTCGGGGTTATACATGGTTTTCTACTTGAAAGATTCTTTAATTGAAACCCACATTGTAAAATGAAATACCAAAACTTAACTTTAAAAACTAAAGTATGAAACGTAACGTTTACCCAAATTAACTAATCACTGGGTTTCCATATAGGAGAACATAGGTGAAAATATGGATATGGAAGAGAAATCTAACCATCATGTTCTGATGGAGAGTGGTAGAGAACCTGGATATGAAAAATCAAACAATCACAATGCCATAGATTTGTGATAATCTAAGGTACCATCTGATTCATCAGATATAAGGGCACTAGGACAACATTTTAGGTTTCCAAGATCATTTCCCTAAAGTTGATGAATTAAAAGAAATAATTACATGATTTTGGTACAATCTCAGTGTTGTTCGTGAATTGAAAAATTTCCACTTTATCCCTTAAAGAAATGAAGATGAATATATTATTCGTGATGTGTTAGCAGATCATGTGATAGAAAGATGGGTCATTCCATCTGTTTCAAACAAAAGGTTAGAAAAAGTTATAAGTCCATCTTATGGTTAGATTTATCGTATATGGTTCCAAAAATGAACATATACTTCATCTATCATACCACTTAATATAATAAAACTAGTTTCTACTAACCAGGGACTTTCTGTAGGCCTGTGGTAGGTGATGGAGGCCTTTTTCACTTCGGTTGTGGGTTCGATTCCCACAGCCTTCTCTGACGTGATGGGTTGTCGCCCATCCTATAGGTTCTCCTTTTTCTAAAACTACATTACTATAACATCCCATCAATAATATCGAAAAAATTTCTATCCTTAAACAATACTAACTTATGTCCAACATAATCCATTCAAATATGTAGGCTTATCTAAAATACTTTGGTCCAACCTCCTAGTATAAAGAAAACAATTACTAGAATGGTTATCTACCAAGAATGTGAATACAAGCATTTATCCCACATATATCATAAGATATATCTTGTTGGTTGCATACCAAACACATGAATACCTTAGTCATATATTCTCTTGAAACATAAATTACCATATAAACTTAGTGAAAACATGAATACTGTCAAAAGGTAACTCTTTCAACATACCAAAATCCCAAAAAATCTATATAATCAAACCATAATATAACTTAGTCCTTGTATCAGTAATGAGCTCATGAATACAATCAAACATATCATTATCTTCTTATCCCTTAATTATGCACATATCATCAACATTCCAAAAATATATGAATTAACCTTCCATGGTTACTGGTACCATTCAACATATACCTTCAAATTCTTTAGGAAAAACAATAGTGTAACAATACTTAGATGATTCTTTATTCCATAGTACCATACAATATTCTTTATAAACATGCAATCATTCCACTAACTTCTTAAACCACTAGCTGAGCTTCATCATTTCTTTCATCTCATATTTCATTTGTAGTCTCTTCATCATCATCCACATAAATACTACCCATATGACCATGCTGATTCTCTTTCTTAGATTTTACCTTAGGGCATTGGTTTGTATAAAGCCCATACATTCCACATTTAAAACATCTAATCATTGTTGATGTCATAGCAATACCATTATCCTTGTCCATGCTGTTAACTGAAAATTTTCCATTGCACTTACTAGCTTCGTGTCCTTCTTTTCCACACCCAAAACATCTTCCAGTTCCTTTGAAACCATCTCCCTTATGCCTCTTCCCACATGATTTACATGAGGGAAATGGAACTTTCTTTCATCTATGATCATCATGGAACTCTCTCTTTCTCTTATTATCTGAGTCGGGAAACATACCAAATATGAGATTATCGATCATATTATGAGATTACTGATTAGGGATAATAACGTTGTTTGGACTTTCAAATCCCATTTCATTTGGTTTCTCATGAATAATATCATTCCATTGCCCATCACATCCTCCATTATCGGGAATCTTCCTGTTTCCAGCCATTTTCTAAAACCCAAAAAGAGTAGTGTGAGAGGAAAAAATCATGATAGGTAAAAAAACATAATAAAGGGGAAGTAACATAAATATCTAACATCATTGGTTTAATTCAAAGATCGTTTCCATAATTCTAGTACTATAATCTATACTTATACTTAACCTTTGGGACATCCCTAGACATACCTTAGAAATATCTCTAGGGATCTCACTAACATTTTCGTATCCTAGTTTCCAAAGGTTGACTAAACCATTCCTTTGATATCAACTGTAGAGACCCGAAGCATGACGTACATGGACATTACATTACTTTGGCATAATACTTAATACATAACGAAAACAGACACACAAGGATCGTAATAGTTTAGTGTCTTTGGAAACTTGGAATATAAACTTCTAATCATGTTGAAACACCTTCAATAACTCCCATAACGGTCTTCCCCTTTTTGTTTCCTTACCTAAAACCTTTCTTTACTTCCTGAGGAAAATTATATATAAAAAGGGTGATCTCAAATGCTCATTAAGGGAAAACATAGAGAACATAAAACAATCCATAAACATTTGAAAGCAAACACTTGAACATGAAATTTAAATATCAAAATCTTGAGCAAAGACATAAATCATGGAAGTATGTAAGGGATATATCATAATGGAACATCAACCATGATAAAATAGCATGGTAATAAAACATGTATTTGTTCAAAAACATTTAGCACATTATATGATTTCCATAGTATCCAAGGCATTGCTTCTAAGACCATCTTAGTGGACAAAGTCCCTTTCTGAATCGAGTTCACTCCTCGTTCCAGTCCTATATTACTGAACTGGATTAACTAACCATTCCAGCCATGTCTATCTCATGAGATAGAAATCTTTATCCAATTCATTGGAGGGATATATAGGTCCCACCCATCTTATAATGAAATCATTCTTACTTGTGCCACAAAATAAACATACATCGTTCATAATAACCCAATGAATAAAATGGGTTTCAAAAACATCATCTTATCATTACATAATCCATATAAAAGAAATGGATATCATTTCATAAAAAGAAAAGTGAATCCATGTAAATCATAGAGACATTATACATGAAACATACACTTATTAAGTAATTTCATCTTATATGGAAAATGGTTTTGATAAAACACTTGAAATGAATTCTTGAGGAAAATATCCTTTATTCTTCAAAATCATTTTTGTTTCAAAAAATTCCATGAAAATTTATATGAAAAGTATTTTTTTTCAAATATTCATGAAAACTTTTGGAGGAATCTTCATGAAAATATGGCTTTATAAAATAGTAAAAATCCATTCATGCCATATAAGTTAAAAATAACATTTTTCTCATACTTTTGTCGGAAAAGTCAAAAAGTACCTCGTAAAAGAATGATTCCATACATACCATGTAGTAAAAATAAAAATGGGTAAAAAGTACATTAAACATATATGAAAACACTTTTATAAAATATGGACATGGATGATAGCAATAACCCCACTAAATACTTACGAATAAGCAATCTCGGATAAAAATGAGATTTGCGAAATTATCCCTTACCTTAGGTCTGATATGCTTCGTATGGATCCGAAACTCATATATTATGATTTAAATAATGTCATTGTCTTATTACATAATCATATTCATTGTTATGATATCATATATGTTTCACTTATGACTTTATATTACCCGTTCTTTTGTAAATTCCATGTTAAAGCAGCGTTTTGGGTAAAATCATTTCATTTATCGTATGTGTTTCGACTTGTCGTTCTTGATATTATTATGTATATCCTGATTTAAATAATTTGAGAATGTAAAACATTATTTATATATAATATATATTCATCATATACATATATATTATAGATCGATAAAAGGAATGAAATACAATGTTCATGGATACGGTAGGCCATAGGTATGCATGAATGCTGTTTTTGTTTCCTTATTGAATTGAATGAAACTAAATAGATGAAATACATATATATATACATAAATCCAGTGGAATTATTATTTAATATATTTCATTATTATTCATTATATAAACATTATGATCATTCATGTATGGTTAACATGGAGAATGAGTCTCATCGCGTCGTTGAGACGGTAGTCCGTATGTACGCACGAGCAATGATATCATTCCCATAATTATTGAGTATAATTGGAGTGGATGGTATATTATATAAGAATAATTATGATGTCATAATAACCATATATATTTATTATTTACATCATTATACCCATCCATGTAAGGTGTTGGTGGAAAAACAGATTACACCACGGCGTGGAGACGGTATTCCGTACGTACGCACGCGCGGTGATTTTGTTTTCCGTAGGATGGATAGATGGTGAAATAGGGTTGTTTCATAATTATAATAACATATCATTATATTATTGATACTGATGTTATTACTTCATAATGAAACAACTAAAGAAGAAGAAGTGGAAGAAGAAATAAAGTTCAACGAATCGGTAACAGACATTACCTCTTCTTTGAAGCACCTCTTTGAGACCTCATTTTAGGGCACTAAAATTGGTCTTCGAAGAATACCATGACCTCTAGGATGTTTCTAGGGAAGTGGAGAAGAGAATTTGGTAGGTTTTGGCCGATATTGAAGGCTCAAATTGGTGTGAGGAAGAGAGGGAGGTGGTTCCCTTTTATAAGGGAGGAGAGGGGCACCTTTGGAAAAACTAAACATATTATTTTATTATAAAGTAATATTCGGTATTTAATATCTAAAAATTGATTTATTTCTAAGATAAGTTGGGTATGGGTCTAAATCCTCTCATCCAATAGAATTTAGACAAGTTTAGGTATCTATTTTAACCTTATCATTTATATTTAACTTTAAGTTATATAATTTATCTTTTACTGTGTCTTGTTGTTTTCTTACACTATAAGGTTAATAAACATACTATAACAAGCCAAAAGAACCCCAAGTTGTTTATTATTAAAATATATAACCTTATCTAAGTCATTCGGCCGAACCATATATTTTTAGGAATAAAATAACAATTAATAATATAATATTTTTTTAAAAAACTATTTTATGTCAATTTTGACTCTATTTGGTAATTGATTTTTGTGAAAATCATAACAGAATGATTAGTTCGAAAAAATTTAATTAAATCAATACTAACATGTCATATTAACATATAAAATTATTTTAATTCATAAAAAGTCTAAAATTACATTTATTTGGGTATTTATGACATCAATTATGTCAATATTTCGTTAAAAATATAATTACTGCATCATCATTGTGTCATAAATAAATTAAATTATTTAATGTCTAAAAATTACAAATAAAATACCATTATGTATGAAATATTTTTATCTTTCTAATTAATATTTATAGTCTATTTTATCTTATTTATAACCCTATATTAAAAATGATTATTTATTAATCTTTGATTTTAACTATTTTAACCCTTCTTTAAATAAATTAAAAGTTAAATGTCCTAATATAATCCAAGTGGGCCTAAATGGTCATTTTTTATTACTAAGGTTTTTTTCATAGAATTAAACTTCTCCAATAGAATTAGGACATGTGTTAGAGTAATAATAATATCTTTTTTTCACTTAATTACCCTATTTACTTTTAACCGTGGTAAAAAAAGTAAAAAGTTACAATTGTCCAAAAATTATTTTCATCCCATTAAACCACATTTTAGTCCTTGATATTAATCGTGTCTCTCAGATTTTCGAAATTCCACTCACAGAAGAGGTAAAATTATGTTTTATGTGAATTTGGAAATTCTTCTAGGAGGTGGATAAAAGACGGTGAAAAGTTCAATAAAATTTTTATATATCTAAAATTATTATAAAATGACTCCAATGAATTGAATTGAACTTATATAGGTATTATGTATCAATTTTTACCTAAAATAAATTTAAATAAAATAAATAATTATTTAAATAACAAGTTGGTTTTTAAATAGTAACCCAGTGTTTTCACTATTCATCGAAAATTGAAAGTTTTCAGAAAAATACCAAAATTTCACCCTAGGATAATTTCGATATTCTGAATCCAAAAATGAAGTCCATTTTGAAAAATAAAATTTAAAAATTTTCAAAAAGTGTGTATTACTATTCATAATGACTAGTTTTAATAATATTTTAATAGCATATCGTTGTTTAGTGAAACTCGGTATTGTGTACGACGCAAGATATCGAGGAAGGCCGCGATTGCTTGTAATGAAAGCCATGTCAGGGTTGCGTGTTGTGAAAGACTCATTTGTTGTTTCATATAACAGAATCCAACCATATTTATACATTAAATATATATATATATATACACTCAATGCTGCGTAGAATGACTATTATCAAATGAACTTGAAATTGTGTATAACACAATCTAATAATAGTGTTTCCTATACTGAAAGCTAATATGGTGTTGTATATAGCACAAGATAATATTTTTGTAGCATAAAACACATGATGTCAAATAAATTAAAAATAATACTTATCAAAAAATATCAGGGTGTTACATTTGGTGTTTTCATTGGTGATCACATCCATAGTTTTGTATTGATATGTTGATGGATGCCAGGTATGGAATACTTGGTGGGTGCCTATGGAGGCGCATAAATGTGCATATGAGTGACACTTAATGAAACACCATTGGTTAATGTGAAAATCCACCAAGTTAGTTTTTTTTCAAAAGTGAGTAAAAATGAAAATTTGGTATGTTTTCGAAAACTTGTGTTTATATGGGTTGATCATTCATTTTTAGATGTGTGGTTTGTTTGGTATGCTTTCTAAAGATCTGGAAGTGATAATATTAGTGTTTCTTGAGATGGGATCTTGTTGGTGTCATGGTTTTGGAGCAATGTCCAGTAGGCCTCTAAGGATATGTTTGATGTTATGTTGTGGCCATGGATGGTTCTCTGGAGGAAATCCTTCCAATTTCTTAGCCTAAGGATTCGTTTCAAACATAAAATCCACCTCTTCAAATGATGTGTAAACTCATTTGATGGAATACAGAATTTTTGGGATTGAATAAAAGTGTTTCCCTTTTTGATAATTCTTTTGGATATAATAGTTGTGTTCAGTGATGTTTATGTGTTTTTCTATATTCCATGTCCATTCTCCTCCTCTTTAAAAGTGATAGAGAATGATGTTATGTAATTATGAGTTCCAATTTATATAGAGGTGTGTTTTTGAGAAACTGGGTTTTTCGGGGTGTTGTGATCCCTAGCCCTTGGCTGTAGTGCAATAAATGATTCAAACATTATGGCTCCAGCCATAGGCCTCAGAATGAATCTTTTCACGCTGTCAGAGAATCACTAGATGTGTGGGGAGATCGACTAAACTTCAACCTTCACTGTTGTGGTAAATTAGTTTCTATTTTTTTATTTTTTTTCACATCACTATGATGTTATGTTTTTCTCAATGAGCATGGTTTACTAACACCTCACACAGTGTATGTGTTTATGCCCTATCGGAAGTGGGTTTCTGATCAATGTTTCTATGTGGACCTCTAATGAGAATTGGGTGTAGTCTGGGTTTACATATTTATAGGTGGAGAGTGTTGGGTGGTTCCTCTCTTTCTTTTTTTGGTTTTAGTGTCCCAGTAATTGGGTCCTCTACCCTCCTCGCCCTGAGTAAAGGGGGGGGGGGGTTTATTCATGCTGAATGTGTGGGACTGGTTTTATCCCCTCTGTTCAAGAGAGGGTGGGTTAAATGTTCATGGTTTAAGCCTCTTAACATAGTTTTTTAGTTTTTGTGAGAGGTTTTTGGTGGGTATATGTAGGTGGGGCCTGATTTCAGGTCATGTTTTATTATTTTTTGTTCATTTTTATTTGGTATAAAATTCTGGGGAGACCCACCTCAGTTCTTCAAGATCTTTACATTAAGTATTTTTCAGAGAGTAGTTGTTATTTAATAGTGGGGAGACCATTCCAACCCTCCAGTTAATTGTATATTGAGTGTGCACTTTGTTTTGGGTGATTATTGGGTCCATTGGGAGAAGTCCCAACAATTTGGTTCTTATCTTTGTTGTGGAGGTAGTATCTTGATCTTTTCATTTATTCACAGTTAGTTGTGGTGATTTGGTGTTTTTCTTGGGGTAAGATGCTTACATTCTGTTGATTATGGATGATATTTCCATGGATTTAGAGGATGTAATGTGTTGATATTAAATCCTTTAGTGTTGATATTGGAGCTATAAATTGTTATGGCTTTCTGGGGGTGAAAATCTTTAATGGTGGGGAAAATTATCACACATAGTTTTTCATTTCATGGTTTTGATCCGGTTCACTGGAAATCTAGATCCTATTCACGGTTTTTGGGTGTGATAAATGTTTAGTTTTGGGCATCCATCTATTTATAATCATTCTACCATTGGTTCCCCATATATTGTTTGGGTTTTCTTTGGATAAAAGTGTGGTTACATCAAGATTTAGTACAATTGTGAGCTCATTTCCATATTTAAAAACTAAATTTGATTATTTCATAACAACATTGTTTGTCAACATTATCCATCCATTATAAATCAAATTGGACTACCCTACCATATTAAAACTAACATATCTATTTGGTCCCCTTATGAATTTATAATCACGGATAATTGGGGTTATTTATTTTGGTATTCGACTAGCCCTTGAGACCATTTCCATTTTAAATATAATATTTTTCTTCTTTTATATTATATTCATTTTTATCATTTTTTGAAAATTCCACCACCCAAACGGATCCCTACCTATTTTCTATCAACCAGAGGCACCTCCCGAATTGGTATCCTTCTTTTTGGCCTCCTTTCTTTGATATTTATCTCCAAAGGTTACCGGTTCTTCTTAATTTCTTCATCTAATCTTTCTCCATTAACTTCCCTCATCGTTGTTATTTCTTTTTTCATGTATTTTTCTTCACCCTATGTAATTTTAGACATATGGATCAGTTTTACCATTATGTTTTATGGGTGTTTTGTTTTTTATTGCTATTATTCATAGATCTAGTTTTTTGGAAGCCGCAACAGGTGTTTTTGGGTGTGTGACTCCATTCCTCCATGGTTTGAGGTAGGTTCCCCAATGAACATTACCATTTTATTTAAGATTCATTTTTTCATGTAATTTTTACCACATAAATATTTTTATTATTTTTTCATAATCCTTCAATAATTTTATTTTGTGTGAAAACTAGTGTTTATATCTTGTTTTCTGAAAATAGTGTGGTTTTGTTATAAAATTGAACACCAAGTGTTTGTTTAAATGTTATGTTATCTTTATCACTTGGTTTTTGATGTTTAAAACATGGTCCATTCATTAAAATAAATTATTTTCATTTAAATTTGGGTTTATTACCTTTTTAGTGTTAAATAAAATTTGTTTCATTAAATGTTGCATGCCACATCTTCGAGAAAGTTCTTGGTTGGATTTTGTGTGCTCAAGGATGTATAAAATGATTTTTTTGGCATATGAAAAATATTTTAAGCATGTGAATCGATGTTTTTGGGGACTATATATGTCTTTATAATGAGGAATTTTTTTACCAAACAAATTTATTTTGGATTATAACATGTTTTGGACCATGTATATGAAAAATGGCATGTTTGGAATCTTTATGAAAATGGTTGATCTTAGATTGTGTGCCCCAAATGTTTGAAGGGTTTACGTAAATTTGTTTCTGGTATTAATGGTTTTCTTATACCACATTATGAAAGATGAAATTTTTCTCTTTGATAGACATTGGTTTGTTAAAATTTATAAAGTCTTGTAAGGAATTTTTCTTTAGAAAATGTTTTCATGTGTGTTTCATGTGGCACTATGTTAGGTCATTATATGATCCATTAAATTATTTAATTTTATATTGATGGTGGGATCAAAATTTTAGTTTGATATGGTATTGGTGGGAATTTTTCTTCGAAATAGTTTCTTTAAAATGGATTTTATGTGAAATTCATCATAATAATTTTTTTAAAATTGTTTTATGATATTTTTAAGTGGTTTATTGAATTGTGAAAGAGAAGTGGAACATGTTTTCATGATGTTTTTTTTAATCATTTTGAAATGGAATTTTGATGTGAAAAGTGTATTCGATAACATGTGAAACATTATTGGTCACAAAAAGGAAATACATGGTATCTAGGTGGGTGAACGTGTACTAGTATGCTTGTGATCTGAAGTGGTTTCATAAATATTACATGTAACTAGATTGATGAATACAAAACTAACTAATTTATGATGATGATGTTGGAGACTAATAGGTTATTGGTATTTTTTCCTACTAGTTTCTCGTGCATCAGAACATATATTTTTTATGGTTACTTTTACAATGAGATACATGTTTCTTGGGGCCCACAACGAACTCCTGCCCAGGGGTGTTCCCATAACTAGTGCTCATTGGATATAGTTTACTCACCATTGGAATAGAGTGTGTTTGGTTGGTAAATTCAGATATGTGGGTGTGTTCTATTTAAAAGAGTGCATTCTTTAAAGTAAACCTCTTGAAAACTTTTTTCATTTTGAAGATGTATCTCGTGAAATTGGTTACTAGAATTTCCTATTTATGAAAACATGCAAGAATTTTACATTATAATTTGTATAGCATGAAACCTGATTTGGAAAAACCACTTTTTTATCATTCATTTCAAAATTTAAATTTATGTTTATTTTATTTTAAATGAATTTCTTTGGGAATAGAATATCTGGCTATCCTACAGAGTTTTAATACTCACACTTATAGTCTTCATATATTTTTATCCCTTGTTCAAGTTTCAACATGAGTTTGATTAACTTGGGAGACATGTGATCATTGTTGGGGAGAGTGAACAGAGTGGTCACATGGTTTTAGTTGGTTGTCAGGTTTGGTCGGTTGAGTTTTCAGATTTAGTTGTACTTTCAATTTCATGTACAAATGATATTTAGCTCAATTTTATATAGATTTATATTAATCTATCCATTTCATTCCATATTTTATTTAATTGTTTATATATCGAATAAATTTTTCCCATGTCATTCTATTAATTCCCTCGGTTCTTTTCTCCATCTTAGAGGGATCTAGAACGCTTCTTGGGACATGTCACAGAGTGGCCTGGGTGTCCAGTTTAGGGTTAACCCCGGACACTTCGTGATAATAGGCTTATATATCCTTGTTTAGATATTTATTTAATGTCTATAGGTTTACATAACTTTGGGTTTTAAATTAAATATGATGGATATAATTCCATATTCTTGGATTTTATCAATATAAATCATCAACCTTTTATTAATTACATTTAATGATGTTTTATCCCCCTTTGAATATTAATTGTTTCATGATTTTAGGTTTTGATGCCAATGAAAGGCCCTAAACAACATGACATCAATTTTCATAGAAATAATTTCAATTAAAATAGAATAAAAGATACCTTATATTTAAGAATAAACTACTACAGTTTTATTCATCAATCATTATAATTTTTGGTCTTGTAAATCAATTCATCCCCAAAGGTATCCCTCCAAATTGCTAAAAATATGACCGACTATAATGATTTTTTCATAAAATTTTGTAATAAATACATGTTATCCTTATATAACCTAATATGACCCTTGAATTTTTTTCACTATAAATTTAAAATAATAACCATGAACCATCTTGACTACATACATAATGATGTCTATTTTAAAGACTTTCCAGCACAGTCATTATATATTATTAATATTCTCATACAAATCCTTCCAATTCAAGATCGTTATTTTCCATATGTTTGTTTGATCTCTCAGTTTCATATAATCACATTAACAATTATAAATGATTTATTAAGAGGGTTTTAGTTGTATAAAAATTCATATTTTGAAAGTAATCACCTATAATTGTGGCTGATTAAATTAGATCATCAATCACTAATTAAAAATAATGAACATAAAAACTAAAAATGTACATTCCTCCACATAAATTTAATTATGAAATCCATCACATATTACATTTATTTACATAGATTCCACCTTGTTAAAAATTTATTAAAAACACCTATTTATGTGATTCTTATCATAGGATTTAGTTAGGGTTCATAATAAATCATTTCTATACTCATAAAATTTATTTAATTATAGAATTTTTTTGAGGGAATTAATTTTATACGTTATAGTATTAATTTATAGCACTGATAACACACTCTCATTCATTTAACTACAAATTTTGGGAGAGTGATTTAAAAGAATCCCTTCTGTAAGATAATTTTCAATATTTGATTAGGATCATGGTATACTACAGTATGTGACGAATAAATTTTTTAAAAAATTCCCTTATCCTCCATTTTGGGTGTGGATCACCTAATGACATAATCCAAACAATTATTTATAATCAATGACCCATCCCATCTATAATAAATTGTTTCGAAATAATTGTTTTAATAATATAGTAAATATATCTAGATGGATGCATTCTCCAAATAATTTACAATGTTGATGACTCGAGGATGAACTTGTAAGGAAGTGTGAAAAAGTCACTAATCAAAAAACTCATAATCAATGTTAATCTCATCCTATTTATCAACATATTATATTACTAATATATACAATTGATTAACCCTGACACTATTTAAGATGTTATTATCTTTTATAATGAGTTTAAAATCATATAAAAATAAAATAGATCATAAATAGATTGTCATCTTTGTTATTCGTCATGTATATCTATATGACATGATCCATCTAGATAAAAATAGTAGATATATCTAGATAGGATATAAACATGCATTAAAAAATATTTTTCTTAATTGTTACTTATTTATTGTAGTTTAGTTGATTTGGTGTTAATTTAGACAATGGATTTAGTTATATATATGTTGGAGGATGTGACCACCTCATTTTTTTCATATCTACTCCCACTATAAAATCACTAACATCGTATATGAATTCGAAAGTGTCAACCAAATTTCAGTTATTATATTGAAGGTATATATTCGGTTTTTTTATTTCACTTGTAATGCCCCTACCCCAGTTACCCTGAGTTAGTGCATTATTACATAATATTGGCATGATCACAAAAGATCATGTCTCGAAAGACCGATTAGTTTAGTAGCCTTGGAAACACTAGATATATTCATAAGTCTTAAATTACATCATAAAGTGGTCAAAAAATAAAACAACATCTTGTCTTCATATCCCCTGATACTATCCCTACAGGTCATTCAAAAAAATACTTCTTCACATCCTGGGAAAAATAAAAAAATTGAAAGGGGTGAGCTCATGTGCTCAGTAAGGATAACAATATTGCAGAAAGTTTCATAAAAACATAAAAATTTAAGGCAATGTATAACTAAAACAAAATCCTTTTAAACTTGAATTTCACCATAATATGGAAAATATAAATTGAAATAATTTCATTTACTTAATCACATGGGTATTCTACTATTCAAATAATCACATGCAATATCAATAACCACTTTCATAATGATGGAATGCATAATTCCAGACTATCATAACCCCATAGTCAATGCCTTGTGCCAAGACTACAAATAAGATTTTTTCAAGGCCTTGTTCCAAGACAATATTTTTTCTCATGAGACCTACTGATGCATCTATGAGCTATAGCGGGCTCCGCTCTTCACATATTAAGTCCAATGCATTCATCATATAAATAGGTTTAAACATAACATAAACATTTGTATTAAAACTAGCATACGAAATGTCAATACTTTTCCATGAACCATGAATGGTAAAAAAATAACACATCCACATTCCAACATATCAGAAAACCTTCAATACAATATGGAATTTTTGTAACATAATAAATCAACTTCAAATAAGATTAAAATCCATCAAAGGATGTTGACATAGATGAAATCAAAACTATTTGAGAGAAATATCTCTTTTTTGAATTCATTTAAAAGTTACATAAATGTAAAAGAAAACATTTACATTGAAAATATTCTTATAAGAATTTAAGGGAGGCTTCGAGGATTTTATAACGGTGGAAAATAGCCGCACCCACTGTATAAGTTAAAAAAATACATTCTCACCTTAATTCTGTTGAAAAGGTTAAAAGGGATCTTGTTTTGAAAACAACAGAAAGATTCCATTATAAAAATATTATAAAAATAAACCAAGGGTATAAATGACTTTTACCCATAGTCTATAAAATAGTAATAATGTTCTAAAATATATTTTTAAGAAACATGGTTGTGGATAATAAAGAGGTCTGAGTAGATACTTACATAAAAACAACCTCGGATAATAAAGAGATTGTAACATTAACCCTTACCTTGTACATTTCCTTGGTCCAGGGTAGGTTAACCTCCTGTAAAATAGTTAAATAATTTTTATTAAATTATACGTGAATCCTATACATAAATATTATATCATATATGATCTTTTAATTTTTCTTTGTTAATAATATTTTAGTATTATCGTCGTTTCAGGTGTTGACTTACTCTTTTTATTTCATATGTTTTGTTACATAACCCATGTCTATTATCCATAGGTTGTATCATATTAATATCCAGAATGATATAACGTTCTTAAACATTATTTTTAATCATAAAATGAAATTATTCTTGAATGGATACGATGGGGAATGAATCTCATCGCGTTCGTGGAGACGGTAGTCCATACGTACGCACGAGAAACAATATAATTATTTTGATAATAAAATAATATATAATTGGATGGTATATATTATATACATAATAATTATAATTATATATTTATTATTTACTCCAATTACACATCATTATCATAACCATCCAAATAATATTGTTTTAAATAAAAATTACACCACGATGTGGAGACGGTAAGTCGTACGTACACATGTATGGTGACATGTCATTCAAAGGATGGATAGAATAATGAATATGGTTATAACATATTTATAATAACATCATAGTATATAGAAGATACAAGATTTATTATTTTAGAATGGAAATAACAAATAAAGAATAAGTGTTAGAAGAAAGGAACTTTAAAGAGGGTGGTGGAATCATTGCCTCTTCTTCAAGTTCTTCCTTTTGATTTGATCAAAAGGGATTCATAGGTTGGATTTATGATAAAAATAATGCCCCTAGGTTGAATTGAGAGAAGTTGAGATGATATTTGGGCAGGTTTTGTCCAAGCCAAAAGGATTTTAATGTTTGAATAATTGGTTAGAATTGGTGTCCTTTTATAAGGGGGAGGAGGGGCTCTTTAGAAAAAACTTAAGGTATTATTTTATAATAAATTCATATTCGGTTTCTAATGGATCCAAACTTATTTATATAAATTCAAAGGTTGGGATGGGATGAAAACCACTCATCCAATTGGTTTTAGACAGGTTTGGGTCACTATATTAACCTTATCTTTTAGATTTAACTCTTAGTTCATTAGTTTGACATTTCCCATGTCTCTATGTATTTTTATATTACATGGTTAATAAAATTACTATAAACTGCCAAGCGAATTCAAAGTGGTTATTTAATGACATACCTGTCATCATATAAGTTATTTGGCCGAATCATATATTTTTAAGAATATTATATCAATTAATAATATAATATTTGTTTTAAAAACTCATTTCTGTCAATTTTGACACTATTTAATAATTGATTTTTTTTAAAGTCCTAATTACTTTATTAGAACCAAATTCCTTTAATCAATCCTAACATGTCATATTAACCAATAAAATTTGTGTAATTAATTAAAAGTCTCAAATTATATTTATTTGGGTATTTATAATATCAATTAATTTAATATTTCATTAATAAGGTAATCATTGCATCATCATTGTGTCATAAATAAATTAAATTATTTAACATCTAAAAATTAGAAATCAAATACCATTATGTTGTAAATATTTTGAGATTTCTAATGAATATTTAAAATAGAATTTATCTTATGTATAACCCTATATTAAAAATTTATCAGTTATTAAATGTTGATTTTAACTCTTTTAACAATTCTTTGTTTTAAATAATAATAAATGTCCTAATCGAATCCAAGTGGACCACATAAGTTCATATTTTATTACTAAGGTTTTTATTGGTAAAATTATACTTATCCAATAGAATTAGGACATGTGTTAGGGTAATAATAATATCATTTTTACCCTTAATTACCCTATTTACTTTGAACCGTGGTAAATAAATGTAAACAGTTACTATTCATTAAAAAATATTTTTATCTTATTGAACCAAATTTTACTCTTTGATATTTACCGTGTCTCTTGGATTTTTTAAATTCCACTCATATAAGCAGTAAAATTAAGTTTTATGTGAATTTTCAAATTCTCCCAGGAGATGGGTAAAAGACGGTGAAAGGTTCAATAAAATTTTTATATATATAAATTTATTATAAAATGACTCCAATGGATTACATTGATCTTATATAGGTATTATTTATCTATTTTTATCTAAAATTAATTTAAATAAAATAAATAAATATTTAAATAAATATTTGGTTTTAAACTATAACTCAGTGTTTTTCACTATTCATCAAAAATTGAAAGTTCTCAGAAAAATACCAAAATTTCACCCTAAGCTAATTTCAATATTCTGAATCCAAAAATGAAGTCCATTTTGAAAGATAAAATGTATAAAATTTCAAAAAGTGGGTATTACTATTCATAACGGCTAGGTTGATTGGTTGTGGTGTGTTAGAACTCGAGGTTGCGTACAACACATGCTATTGTATTATTCAAAGAGAAGAATATTGTGGAAGCTTGTAGTGTTACATTCTCCCCTCATTCAAATAATTTTTTCCTCAGAATTTCCAGAATAATACCGCATGAAAAGACTCTGGTGGTTCTTTATCATAAGTTCCTCGGGTTCCCACATTGCCTCTTCCATCTTATGGTTTCTCCATAGAAATTTTAACAGATGAGTCGTACGGTTTTTCAGAACCTGTTCTCTCATATCAAGATTCCTGACGGGCTCTTCATAATAAGACAGATCATGTTTCAGTTCTAATTCCTCATAGGTGATTACATGCGTTGGGTCAGGCATGTATTTTCTTAATAGTGATACGTGGAACACATCGTGAACTTTGGAGAGATTTGGTGGCATTTCCAAATGGTAAGCTACAGCCCCAATTCGTTTTAGAATTTCGAAAGGTCCGATGTACCTAGGACTCAATTTAAATTTCTTACTGAAACTTATAACTCCCTTTCATGGAGATACCTTCAAGAAAACATGATCTCCTTCCTGAAATTCCAAATCCTTCCTTCGATTATCGGCATAGCTCTTCTGCCTACATTGAGCTGCTTTGATGTGGTTTTGGATTACCTTCACCTTTTCCATCCTTTCCTCCACAAGTTCTAGTCCTATAAGTTTTATTTCACCAATGTCATCCCAACAGGTTGGTGTGCGACATCTCTTTCCATATAACACTTCATATGGTGCCATCTGAATACTTGAATGGAAGCTGTTGTTTTAAGAAAATTCCCCCAGAGGTAAATATTGATCCCATATACCCTGAAAGTCAAGTGAGCTAGATCTCAACATGTCTTCTAAGGTTTTAATAGTCTGTTCTGATTGTCCATCAGTTTTGGGGTGGTAAGCAGTTCTCAAATGAAGTTCAGTATCCAAGGCCTTCTAAAGACTTTTCCAGAATCTTGAAGTAAAATGTGGATCACGATAAAAAAAATCTATAGAGGTACTAAATGAAGTCTCACAACAATATTAATATATAGTATTTCTAGACGTTCAAGTGGTAGATCGTCTCTTATAGTAAGAAAATGTGCTGACTTGGAAAAACAATCAATAATGACCCATATTTCATTGTTCCTTCTAGGAGTCGTTGGTATCCCCATGACAAATTCCATCGTAATATTATCCCATTTCCACTCAGGTATGGGAAGAGGTTGCATGAATCCTCCAGGCTGTTGCCTTCCAGCTTTCACATGTTTACAAACCATACATCTTTAAAAAAATCAGCAATCTCCCTCTTCATGTTGTCCCACCAAAAATGATCCTTCAAATATCTAAACATTTTGGTGCCTCCAGGGTGTATAGATAAATTCGAACTATGAAAATCATCCAACAATTCACTTTTTAGATCAGGTATATCGGGAACACAAAGTCTCTTCCCAAATTTCAAAATTCCATCTTCATACACAATGTCACTCAATATCCAATCATTCACAGCTTTAATCATTTTTTGAAATTCTTCATCATCGGTATGATAACTCTTAATATTTTCTAGTAAAGATGGTTTGGAAACTATTTGAGAAAGTATCGATGTTTCATATTCCATGTTTATTCCCATATCCAACATTACTAGATCCATGAAAATTGTATCCCTTTCAACTCTCATTTTGTTCAAAAATACACGATCCTTTCTGCTCAAAGCATCTGCCACCATATTTTCCTTCCCCGGGTGGTAGTGTATCGTGAAATCATAATCATTTACTAGTTTAAGCCATCGCCTTTTCCTCATGTTGAGTTCTTTCTGTGAGAAAATATACTTCAAACTCTTGTGATCGGTATATATCTCACATTTTTCACCATAGAGATAATGTCTCCATATCTTCAAATAAATGATCACAGCTACTAACTCAAGATCATGTTGAGGATATTTTTTCTCATGATTTTTCAGTTTTCTTGATTCATAGGTAATAACCCTATCATTCTGCATAAGGAAACTACCATGTTCTTTTTTTGAAGCATCACTATAAATAACAAACCCATCATTCCCTGATGGTAAATTCAATATAAGAGCATTGACTAATCTTCTCTTCAGTTCTTCGAAACATTCTTCACACACTTTTGTCCAAACAAATTTAACCCATTTACGTGTGAGCTTCATTAATGGGTTAGCCAATCAAGAAAAATTCTGGATGAAAGGTCTATAATAACCTTCTAAACCAATATAATTACGTACCTCGGTTATACTCGTTGGTTCTGGCCATTCTTGGATTTCTCTTGTCTTAGCAGAATCAACAAAGATTCCATCCTTAGAGAAAAAATGGCCAAGAAAATAATTCTCCTAAATCCAGAATTCACACTTGCTAAACTTCCCATATAATTCATGTCTTCTCAGAGTCTTCAGGATAATGCGTAGGTGATTTTCATGATCTTCATAGACTTTGGAGTATACCAAGATATAATCAATAAATACCACTTCAAAATAATCGAGATATTCCTTGAAAACCTTGTTCATTAGATCCAAGAATACAGAGGGTGCATTAGTCAATCCAAAAGACATTACTGTAAACTCGTAATGCCCATACCTGGTTTGAAATGTTGTCTTCGGAATGTCTTCCTTCTTTACATACAACTGATGGTATCCAGATCTAATGACAATATTTGAAAAGTATTGAGCTCCATGCAGTTGGTCAAATAAATCATCAATGCGAGGTAGGGGATACTTGTTCTTTGTTTTTATAGCAATGATTTCCCTGTAGTCGATACATAACATCATAGACCCATCAATATTTGTTACAAAAAGGAAAGTGGCTCCCAATGGAGAAACACTAGGGAGAATAAATCCCTTATTACTCAATTCCTCTAGTTGTTTCTTTAGTTCCACTGATTCCACAGTGGAAATTCTATAAGGGGTCTTCGATATGGTCCTTGAACAAGGAATTAAATCAATGGAGAACTAAATTTCACGTTCTGGAGAATTTCCAGGTAAATCTTCCGGAAACACTTCTAAATATTCTTTTACAATAGGTACATCCTCTATTTGAACATTCATTTCCTCACCCATAGTCATTTTATTCTCTTCCTCCCCAATAATTGAATTTAGTTGAGCTACAGGGGGTGGATCTAGATAAGAATTAGGTGGTGACGATTCTGCTCTTAAGATAAGGTGTTCCTTATCATCATCATCAAAAATCGTAACCTCCTTCTTCTTACAATAAATCTTTGCATCATAGTCTGAAAGAAAATCTATACCGAGGATTATATCAAACTCAGTCATAGGTATGACGATGAGATCGGCAGATAAAGAACATTTATATGTTCTAATGGGGACGGATTAACAAAACATTGTTGCAATGATACTTCCCTTAGGATTTTTGACTGACAGCTCCCTTATTAAATCAAATTGGAAATATCTAATTTTCTTAGCAAACTAGGATGATATGAAACAATTCAATGATCCAGAATCAAATAAAGCTTTGGCTAAAGGTGAGGAAACCATTAAATTACCTGCCACCACATCTTTCAGAGCTTCTACCTTAGCAGTACTGATAGCATAATCTTGGCCTTGATCCCTTGGCCTTTTTTAGGTAAGTTCCCATGATGTTTTGGAAATTCATTTGCATAATTTCCAATCTCCCTACAATAGTAGCCTTGAACATTGGTAGCTTCTTTCTTCCCCTTACAATCACGAGCTTGGTGGCATTTTTCACCACACTTGTAACAGACTCCCATTCCTTTTAAGCAAGTACCAGGGTGTTTCTTCCCAGATTTACTACAGGATGGATATTCAAATTTTCCATTCTGCCCCTTATTTCCATTTCTAGCGTGATCAACAGATATCTTCTTCTCTTTCTTTTCTTTAAAGTCATAAGACATACATAATTCTTTTTCTATATTGATAGCACATGAGACAATATCTTTGTATGATGAGAAGGATTGTGAGACTAATGCTCAACGGAGAAACTGTTTTAACCCAAAAAATAAATGATCAATCTTACTTCTTGGGTTATGTATATAATCTACAGCATACCTTTCTAACCATGTAATGTTATACTCATACTTTACAACATTCTCATCCTCCTTTTACCTCAGACTCAAATATTGTCTTTCCATATCCACTCGATGGTCATGAGGAAAGTATTTTTCTAAGAAAATATCTTTAAACTCCCTCTATTCTATATTTGATAATTCATCATCTTCCATCATGTTCTTAATAAATGACCACCATTGATCAACATATCCAGTGAGGCGGTAAACGACCATGAAAACTTTTTCCCTTTTGCTACTCCCAAAGGCATATAATATTTTTTCTAAGGAATTTATCCATTTCTCAGCTGCTAGTGGATTTTTACCCCCATTGAATGTTGGTGCATGTTTCCTCAGGAATCTATCTAACATTGATCTTCCATGCTGCGAATCAGGGTGCTCCATACAGGTAAGTTTATTTTTCATAAACTGAGTTAGTTGTCCGAGTACGGTGATAAGATGATCAGCACCTATTGTATCACCAGCTCCGCTATAATTATCTTGAGCAGGAGGGAAATCCCTACATGGAGTGTGTGCATTGATACGGTTTCCATTCCTTCCACTAGGGTCCATTTCTAAACAATGGAATAAACTAGATCAGTTTATGAATCAAAATACATAATTCCAAACATGTAAAACACTTAACATAAATTGTACAGTTTATGGATATAATCCATAATCATAAAAATATTTTCTTTGAGGATTTATATACTCATAAACCCATCATAATGGTTTGTAAAGAAAAAGAGAATTATCCTTAGCATATCCCCCAGGAGTGTCGTAACCAAGAGTTCAGCAAGGCCCATTGTCATGCACCAGTTCCCGTTCGAGTCTAGCTCAAAGAGGTGTTTTTGGGTTTTACCCCTAGGTACATCTATGCTAGAGCCACCTCTACCTGCTCGTATCTAGACAGGGATGTATTGCTTGGAAAACACACAAAATCTCTACAATACCAAAATTCTAGGAAGTTCTTCTATACTAATCCTCAAAGTCCATCTTAGGTCTATGTTCTCCAATCAAATTTTATCTAAATCAAGTTTCCAAGGTTTGTACTAAACATCCTTTGATACCAACTATAACACCCCAACCCCAGTTACCTAGAGTTAGTGAATTATTACATAATATTGGCATGATCACAAAAGATCATGTCTTGAAAGACCCATTAGTTTAGTAGCCTTGTAAACACTAGATATATTCATAAGTCTTACATTATATCATAAATTGACAAAAAACTACAACAACATCTTGTATTCATATACCCTCATACTATCCCTACAGGTCATTCAAAAAAATATATCTTCACATCCTGGGAAAAAACATTGAAAGGGGTGAGCTTAGATGATCAGTAAGGATAACAATATAGAGGAAACATTAATAAATAAACATAAACATTTAAGGAAATGTATAACAAATAAATCATTTTAAACAAGACTTTAAGGATAATATGGAAAAAATAAATTGAAATAATTCCATTTACATATTCACATTGATATTGTACTAGTTGATTAATCACATGCAATATAAATAACCACTTTCATAATGATGGAATGCATAATGCCAAACTATCATAACCACATTGTCAAGGCCTTGTGCCAAGACTAAAAATAAGATTTTTTCAAGGCCTTGTTCCAAGACACTAGTTTTTCTCATGAGACCTACCAATGCATCGAGGAGCTATAGTGGGCTCCAGCCGTCACTTATTAAGTCCAATACATTCCTCATATGAATAGGTTTAAACATAACATAAATAGTCGTATTAAAACTAGAATACGAAATGTCAATACTTTATCCATAAACCATGAATATTATAAAAATAACACATCCACATTCAAACATATCACAAAACCTTCAATACGACATAGAAGTTTTGTATCATAATAAATCAACATCAAATAAGCTTAAAATCCTTCGAAGGATGTTGACATAAATGAAATCAAAACTATTTGAGAGATATATCTCTTTCTTTGAAATCATTTAAAAGTCACATAATTATAAAAGAAAACATTTAATTTGAAAATACTCTTATAAGCGTGTAAGGGAATCTTCGATTGTTTTATAACAGTGGAAAATATCCAAACCCGTTGTATAAGTTAAAAAAATACATTCTTACCTTAATTTTGTCGAAAAGGTTAAAAAGAACCTTATTTAGAAAACGATGAAAAGATTCCTTTATAAACATCTTATAAAAATTCAAACAAGGGTATAAATTAATTTAACCCATAGTATATAAATTAGTAAGAATGTTATGAAATAGATGTTTATGAAACATGGATGCGGATGATAAAGAGGTCCCAGTAGATACTTACGTAAAACCAACCTCGGATAATAAAGAGATTGTGAAATTAACCCTTACCTTATACTTTTCCTTAGAATAGGGTAGGTTAACCTCCTTTATAATAGTTAAATAATTGTTATTAGATTATAAAAGAATCATATACATAAATATGAATTCATATATGATCTTTTAATATTTCTTTGGTAATAATATTTTAGTATTATCATCGTTTCGGGTGTTCACTTACTCGTTTTATTTTATATGTTTTGTTACATAAACCATGTATGTTATCCATAGGTTGTATAATATTCATATCCAGAATGAGATAAAATCCTTAAACATTATTTTTAATCATCAAATGAAATTAGTCTTGAATAGATACAATGGGGAATGAATCACATCGCATTCGTGGAGACGGTAGCCTGTATGTAGGAACGAGTGAAAATATCATTATTTTGATATTAAAATAGTATATAATTGAATGTTATATTATATATAAAGAATATTTATAATTTATAATTTATTATTTACTTCAATTACACATCATTATCATACCCATCCAAATGAGAATGTTTTAACGAACTATTACACCACGACGTGGAGGTGGTAAGCCGTACGTACGTAAGTATGGTGACATGTCATTCAATGGATGGATAGAATACTGAATATGGTTGTACCATATTTATAATAACATCACAGTATATATAAGATATAGTATTTATTATTTTAGAATATAAATAACAATGAAAAAGAAGTTAAAGAATAAAGGAACTTGGAAGAGGTTGGTGAAATCATTACCTCTTCTTCGGGTTCTTAATTTTGATTTGATCAAAAGGGATCCTTAGGATGGCTTTATGATCAAACTAAGGCCTCTAGGTTGAATTGAGGGAAGTTGAGAGGATATTTGGGCAGGGTTTTTCCGATCCAAAAAGCTTTTAAGGTATAAATAATTGGTTAGAAGTGGTGTCCTTTTATTAGGTGGAGGAGGGTCTCTTTAGAAAAAACTTAAAGTATTATTTTATAATAAATTCATATTTAGTTTATAATGGATATAAACAGATTTATTTAAAGTATAAGGTGGTTATGGGTTAAAAATCACTTAGAAAATTTGTTTTAGACAGGTTTGGGTCACTATATTAACCATATCTTTTAGATTTAACTCTTAAATAATTAGTTTGACATTTCCCATGTCTCATTGTATTTTTATATTCTTTGGTTAATAAAATTACTATAAACCACCAAGAGAACCCCAAGTGGTTAATTAATGACATAAATATCATCATATAAGTAATATGGCTGAACCATATATTTTTATGAAAATTATATCAATTAATAATTTAATAATTGTTTTAAAAACTCATTTTTGTCAATTTTGACACTATTTAATAATTCATTTTTGATAAAGTCTTAGTAACAATTTTAATTCGAACCAAATTCATTTAATCAATCATAACATGTCATATTAACCAATAAAATTCTTTGAATTCATTAAAAGTTTCAAATTATATTTATTTGGGTATTTATAATATGAAATTAATTTAATATTTCATTAATAAGGTAATTACTGCATCATCATTGTGTCATAAATAAATTAAATTATTTAATGTCTAAAAATTATAAATAAATTACCATTATGTAGGAAATCTATTTATCATTCTAATTAATCTTTATAATAGAATTTATATTATGTATATCCCTATATTAAAAATGTTTTAGTTATTAAACATTGATTTAAACTCTTTTAACTCTTTTTTGAATTAAATAATAATAAAACTCCTAATCTAATACAAGTGGACCAAACAGGTTCATATTTTATTCCTAAGGTTGTTTTGGGTTGAATTATACTTATCCAATAGAATTATAACATGTGTTAGGGTAATGATAATATCATTTTTACCCTTAATTACCCTATTTACTTTTAACCGTGGTAAATAAAAGTAAAAAGTTTCTATTCATCAAAAAAAATTATCTTATTGAACCACATTTTACTACTTGATATTAACTGTGTCTCTTGGATATTCAAAATTCCAGTCACAGAAGTGGTAAAATTAGGTTTTATGTGAATTTGCAAATTCTCCTAGGAGATGGGTAAAAGACAGTGAAAAGTTCTATAAAATTTTTATATATCTATATTTATTATAAGCTAAATACAATGGATTAAATTGAAGTTATATAGGTATTATGTTTCTATTTTGACCTAAAATTAATTTAAATAAAATAAATAATTATTTAAATAAAAATTCGGTTCTAAAATATAACTCAATGTTTTTCACTATTCATCAAAAATTGAAAGTTTTCAAAAAATACCAAAATTTCACACTAGGTTTATTTTGATATTCCGAATCCAAAAATGATGTCCATTATGAAAAATAAAATTTATAAATTTCAAAAAGTGGGTATTACTATTCATAACATCTAGTTTGATTGGTTGTGGTGTGTTAGAACATGAAGTTGCGTACAACAGACGCTATTGTATTATTCAAAGAGAAGGGTATCATGGATGCTTGGGGTGTTACATCACTAATATATTATCTACATTAATCATCAAAATAAAAATGAATTTATTTTTAAAATTTATCAATAATTGGATGAGCTATCCTAGAACATCTTTAAAAATATTGGGTAAACCTCTAAATTTCTAAAAAATCTATGACTATACATCAATATGGTTTTCTTATATATTTATTTCTGTTAGTTTAGATTTTGATTTCCCAATCACATTATTTTTATTGGAAATTTTTTTATTAAAGATAATTCCATCTTAAAAATGATTTCTTTGTTTTTATAATTTATTATTATGTGTTTATATTGGCATAATATAAGTACCAAATAAATATTATAATGGAACACATCAAATAAACTTATATGAACTAAAACAACACCCAAGAATATTTATAAAAAACAAATTCCTTGCTATAAAATTATATAATATGATATATTAAAATATTAATTGTACATTACACATGAAAAATAAAATTTTATAATATGAAAAGGTTATACATGTACATTTGAATATAAATTAGACATTATCTGTTATATACATTGGTTTTTGGTTTTAAAAATAATAAACTTTAAGAAACAATTATAATTAAAGACAACAAAGTGACATAAACATTTGATTTATAACTGTAAGTATAAATTATTATATCATGGTTATTATATTTATATAATGGTGATCCCAACATCCTATAAATCCTATAATAGTTATTGTTAGGATTAATTTATTTGCTTTATTTATAATCACATAAAACCCACACTGATGTTTCAAAAAATTATGTGGGATAAATCATTTACTATATTGAAAATAAAGGTTATAGTCAATGAATCACGATGAATCAAAAATAAATGTTTCATAAAAATTTTCATTAAGGGTTAAATACTCATTTGAGGATGATAGTTGGGCTCAGGTCCTTCTTCTAGCTTCGCAATATGTGCACATATTATATGATTGATTAATTTAATGTCACAAATAACCCATGTTTTTTTTATTTTCTCTTCCTTCGTACATCTAATCTTTTTTAATGTTTCTCGTCAAATAATGTTACCGTTATTATCTTAATAAATTTCACATATCATCCAAAAAATTTGTACCTTAATTAGTTTTAGAATCAGGAAATCTCATGTGTTGTAAGAATTATGATTGAAGGGATGCTCATTAGCTATGGTTCAACTGATATGAATTCTTTTTTACATATTCATATTCTTTCTCATTATCTATTTCATTATTTTCTTCCTCATTTTCCACCATATCAATTATCCACTATATCATGTTCCCTCTATCATCTTGGTAAAAAATCGAAGACATTGAATGACTTTTAGGAGGAAAATGTCATGGAAAATATCATTATTATTTCAAATCTTATTAGATTTTTGGAGGTTAATGTTGAGTTTCCTTTTATATACAATTAATATCAAAATATCTACATTAAAATAAATAAATTCACTAAAAATTTATAATAATGGTCTCCTAGGGATAATTAAAACATCCCCTTATGTATCAATCTCAATAATAATAAATTTTGCAGGAAATTTTTTTTTCCCACATTCGACATCATAATAGGAACACATCAAAGAATTATATATGGATATTTAATAAATCAATCATATTTCTTAATTAAATCTCATATTGTTTAATATTTATCTAATCCATTGTTTTAAATCTCACTTAGGGACATAAAATTGAAACTTTATCTCAAATAAAAAAATTCTTTAACAAGTGGGAAAGATCCAATTATATATGTGGTAGAGAAGCATCGTTGGTCCCTATATTATTTTCAAATTATCCTTTAAAATATGTTTGATGACTCCAATATTATTGAAATTATTTTCATATCCTTTAATACCTTTGGATGGAAATAATATATTTAAAAAAAATTATTCATTTTCAATTATGGAATTTAATTAATTAATACTGTAATTTTTTGGAGATTATTGGATGTGATTATGAGTATAATCTATTTTATTTATATCCATATTAGTCTCATAATATTTTAGAATAGAACATGGGGCCAAAAATTATCTTTCTTTGAGCATGTTTTAGAGTTCTCTTTTATTTTTTCACTTCAATATTTTTATGTAAATGAGTTTCATTCACCTATACACTTTTCTTATCATTATTTTAGTGGTATTAAAATTCCTTTTTTATATTTTTAAATATTAAAAAAATATAAGAATTCAATGGAGTTGGTTTGGGGATCCATGCTCTATGGAGGATCTATATTGTTAATTTAAAATTCATGAAATTAATATATCACGCATCCATAATTTTTTAAATTTTTGGAATAACTCTTGAACTATGTATCAGATGAGAAAAAAAAAATACATACATAAAATAAATAATAGATCATTTACCAATGGTGTGACATAATTTTTTCCAGTTCGATATGATTCAGTCAACTGTAGGTAGGGGTGGATGTTAGATATAAGTTAAATTGATTGAGTAAATAAATTATTTTTGTTGTCTAGAAAATTCAATTTAACTGATATTAAATCTATTTATACCGTATAATTTCTCGTCTATAATGTTATTTGTATAATTATATTGATTGGTGGATATTTTCGTTGAGGAAAGGGTTTATGGGTGATCTCTATCTCGAGAATCAAGGATGATTGGTCATGGTGAATTATAAAGATTATGGTGATTTATATTAATTATAAAATAGTTATTGGTGCACAAAAGACGTCATAAATGATAAATCATAATCCAAGGTAATTCTTTTGTCTTATTGGTTTAATCAACTTAAATTATTTTCCATGATGAACATTAAATATTTATTTTAGAAAATAATTTATTGATCATTCATTATTTATAATCCCATTGAATATTAGACTTTCGTATAATTAGGAATTTTATATAATATGGACTTTTATAACTACTTTATCCTCTCTATTATTTTTGCAATTTCAATAATATATAAACAAAGATGATTTTCATTTGATTCAGACTTTTTTTGGAATTTCATCCTTTTTTTCTTTGATTTTATACATTGATATTTTGATTTCCAATGATTAAACAATACCAAATAAATCAATCACTGATCAGTCACTCTATCATGAAACAAATAATTATATCATATTGGGTTTTTGGATTAGATAAAATATATATGTGTGGTAGAGATGATGGTAATATGATGCTGGTATGGGTGGTAGTGGTTCAACAACCAGGATTGAGTGAGTATTTTTAATAGTAAAACAATGGGTGATTTGAAGAAATGTGTCACAAAAATTAATCAAATAGTGATAATGTATGTTGGTCAACAAGATTCATGATTTTCAATTTGATAATAATGGTGGAAGAGGAGGATACATAATCAAAAGTGGAAATTTGTGAAAGATATTAAATTTTGTAGAAACTATGATAATCAAAACGTGTATTTCATAAGATCACAGACCATGAAGACCCCTTTGTGCTGCTCTAGAGTTTCAATTTGATAAAATTCCATATAAACATTCATGTGGTATATATTACAATTTTTCCCTTGCCCAGAATCTCAGTTGGTAAAGGGTGTGACTCCCTAGATGACACGAAATCCCACACTCTATGTGTGTTATGGAAAAGAACATGAAATATGGATTATATAAAGGCATAGAAAGACAACATAAATACAAAATATGATAAAGTAATTCTACAGGATGTATGTAATAACAACATGTCATGTATCTAGTGAGGTAAATTTTATGTGCCAGACTAGGAGTTGTTAGAAATAAAATTACAGGGATATTTCATGTGTTCATAGTGCATGATTTATCCCCTTATAGGGAATGTTAGAAAACATTTTCCCCCTAGTATATCTTTATTTTTATCATAGGTTATTTCATTCATTCTGGTTTAGTATGGGTGAGTTACTTTGTTCTGAGGTCTGTTCTCTATGTCCCCCCCATTAATGTTTATAAAAATATATAGTCCTAAAAATTTAATGTAACATCACCATGGAATATTAGATAAGACATCCATATTCAAGGCATGGGGTTGGATCTACTTTTGAATCATTCTCACTATAAAGGTATAGGTATCACATAACCTATATGCCAGGTATTTGATCACCATAATAGTGGGTTAATCAATTTAGGATTAGATGTCCACCACCGGACCTAAGATTGATCCCATATCTATGTATCAACATCCACTATCTCTCAATGAGGTGTATTATGATTGAGTTATTATATTATATGATCACTCAAAATTACTTTGTAATTCAACATGCCTAGTGAGTACATCCACATGGATGAGTGATAAAAGTGTTAGTGAGACGTGAAAAGTGAGTTACCTCTGGTGAATGTTAAATTGGATCATTGAGTACAATCCTTAAATTGGTAGTGAGTTTTTATCTATCCTTTAGACATATAGAATTTTTTTGATCATTTCTTTGTTATCTTCTTTATTCAACATTCGATTATGTTTTAGAGACAACTCCATCTTTAATGATATTTTATTCATTATTTGTTAGTGTTCTACAAGTTATGTTTATACTGAAAGATGCATAGGATATTCCCCAAAATTTCATGTCCTATAAAGATGAGCTACCATTTTATGGAGTTATATGTTGGCTAAGGGAAGTTGGATATTATATATTCTAGATAGTCCATGGATATCTACATGATCCTCTTTTTTATATAAATATCTCTTTTTTTCTAGGTTGGGTTATTTTATAGATGTGGGAGTTTTTATTTGACCAATTTCTTTTGTTTATCATTTATCATTATACATGTTCATGAATTTCTGTGTCTATGAGAGAGTGAATATTTTTAGGGACTCACATGTGTTTGAAATTCACAAAATGAGTTAGTTGTCATCCTATAGACTACTGGAGGTGGTGTTGTGGTTTTAATTATACTTATTATTGTGTATAAATACCCTTGTTGGATGAATCATCACACTATTTTATTAAGGGAATGGGTTGAATTATGAACAATATTTTTATATAGTTTATCTATGTGGATTGGTTTTGGAAATATGGTGATTTTTTATGGTTTCCCATGTATAGATCTTACTATAGGGAACCTGGTGATGGTATGATGTATGGCTTCTCTATTCAGCATGAAAATGAAAATATATTTTTCAACTCAATACTTGTGAGTACTATTTTTGTGAAAAAAATGGTATATAAATAATATAAAATTCCATTGTGATTTCTATGTTCTTCTTGAGTCAACTCACTCAAAATGGTATTTTCACTGTAGTACATCATGACTACATTAGGATGTTTCTATAGTGGAATTTATTCAGGATTCCTTAGTGGTTTCATGGTTGTGTCCTGATTAGTGATGAGACCTCCATATCGAGCCATGGATGGTTCTGATGATACTATATAATAACACATAGAGGCTAATCATTCATCATGTGTTTCCATGGAATATTCTATATGGATTCCAAGTAGACTAGAACCATTTTATAGTATACATGTAGAATTCTATTGCATGGATGGAGAATATGACACTATTATATAAATGGATACAATATAAACAATCTAGTTAAAAGTTGGTGATGTATTTTTTTACTTGTGATGGATGTGGTCACATCTTACAATAATGTATGACTGGAAAAGAAATAGTAGTTAGAGAGGAGAAAATGATTCATTAAGTCTATGATAGAACAAGGAAAATGGAGGACCACATAGTAGTAGTTTTAGTATAGGATCATAGAGATTTATTTGTTTTGTTCTATGATATGATCTATAACCTTCAATACCACTTCTTAATAGTCTACGTTGTCATCATGGATTTTGTAGTCAATGACATCAATTTTTACAGTCACTGCAGTATTAAAACCCTGAGGTTCACATCATTATAAAAGGTATGAAATAATTCATGGCTTCTATATATATAGTTTTTATATATTGGGAATGAAATTTTCTTCTAGGATTCACCCCTAGTATGAAATAATAATATTTAAGTAGAGTCTCTTGTTCATCCCTTAATGTTAGAGACTCTTTCAGAGTAAGTTTCAATGATTTTACTCTTCTATAGATAGCCTGACTTGAATTTTAGAGGATATATATTTGGTGTGTTCTTTCATTAGTGATAATGAGTCCCTATGATATATTTCATGGTATGGAATAATTTTTTTATTGCTCATTCCCATTATCACAATTACCAATGAGGGATGTAGTGTGTAAAATTTGGTTGGATGTTATTTCAATTTTTTGGTGAAGAATTTATATTAGGAAGAGAATTTATATATTATATGTAGCTGTATAAAATTTATTTATCATTTAATGGATTGTGTGGTCCTAGGAGTAGATTATGTTATATTTTTTGTGTTCTATATAGTGGTAGAGTATGAGGATTCCTTTCTCTATGGTCATGTTAGGTACATATTCCCATAAAGAATTCACTTTTTCATGGAAATACACCGAAAAAATTACTAAATATATATTTCGTCATGTAAAATGACCCTCCTTGTACTATGTAGGATTAAGGTGAAATTGGAGGATCTATAATGGAATGGATTCCCTGGACATAGTGAACCCCCTTGGGTAGCCACATTGTTTCTCACCAGGATTGCTGGGATTTTTAATTTATTTATGGATTCTCATCACCTTAACCAAGTGACTATTAAAAATATATATCTAATTATAATAATTGATTACCTGTATGATCATATGATAATGAAAATTTGGTTCTTGATGTTTTACCAGAGGTTATGTTATCACTTTCTCAGGGTATAAAAGGATGATATGTTGAAAATAGTTTTCTAGAGACCTTACAGTTACTATGAGTACATGATGATGTAATTTAGTGTGAAAACCTCCAGGAATGAGGTTATTAGACTCCTAAATAAAATATTTCATCCTTCCCAAGACAAATCAGTTATTTTTTTTCAATGAAATCCTTATATACTAAACATTTGATATGTATCATGCAAGATAGTTGAGGATGGTTATATACATACAATAGAAGAAATCAAATTTTTAGAATCTTAAAAAAATTTGGTCTACCTTATATATCTATTCTTACAAGGTTATATCATCTCATTAGAGGGAGTATAAGTTGACATAGTAATGATGGATACAATTCTAGATTTGTACCCACCCAAGACTGTAATTGAGGTGTGAATCTTCATTAGGTTGGAAGCATTTTATCAAATATTCATGGCCAATTTCTATATCATTATAACATCTCTAAAAACATTCATAGAAATTGGGTAACATTTCATGTGGAAAAAGGGCTTTTGTCATGATTTTCAAGAGTTGTGATTGATGTTCAAATGCAGCCTCATTGTGTGATAGGTAAAGGTGGGTGTTGTGTACATGATTTCATGTGATGCCTCCAATGATGGTATTAAATGTGTTTAGATATAGATGCATGTTTAAATTTCATATTGTATAAGGATTCTGGGAAAATATAATTATGAAATACACAACCCATTGTTTGGTGAAGGAAACCATAGTATTCTCTCTAATGTCAGTTCGACACTATCTTATAGTAGTTTAATTCATCATGTTTTCTAACAATAACAGTATTAGTTTTATCTTCTCAAGTAATAATATTAACATAAGGAATAGAATATGGCTATAGATTCTATTAGAATATGTTTTTTTAGATAAATTATATTCATGGGAATGGGGTTTTGATGAAATATGATATCAACTAGAAATCATTTCCACAATTTATGATTGAGTAAATAGAGATGTTTTCCACTTTGTAGTTGTCCCTTGTGGATGGGGGCGGAGTAGAGAATCCCCATTATTTGTTTGTGACCCTACCGGTTATCTATTTCATGAGGGAGAAACATTTTGGAAATATCAATTTTAATTACATACATGAATATATATGCACATGAAATTCATCTGGATGATTTTGTTAGGCTAGGGAGAAATTCAACCTATTTTGAATTATGGTAGATGGTTCCACTCAGACTATAAGAGTGTGTTTTGATGGAGTTTGTAACAACCTTGTCCCTCTTAGAAAATATTATGTGGTTATGTAATTACAATGGAATATATACAATAGATAAAATCACCATGGATTGATCAGGTTAGTAGAATTGAATAACTAAATATATACAAGGTTCCCTTATTGAATCAGTAATTAAACATAGAACATAAGAAAAGAAAACCACTTTCATCCTTGGAACTTAATCAAAGATTTCAACTTCATAACCGGATGAAGGAATAAAAATAAAATGGTGATCTCAAATGATTGGTAGGGGTAACATGGATTAGAAACATAAATCAATAATAAGTAATTCATAAATAATAAGGAATAATGAAAATGTAAAGGTAAATAATTGAAATACACGTTCCATTTGATTAATATCTAGTGATTGGAAATGTATCCATAGATTTTTCATAGTGACAATATCATGGATTTTAAAAAATGAATACTGAATGAGTGTAATTTATAATTATTAGTCATCATGTATCTAGCATATGAACCACTACTATCAAGACCATTCACAAGATGCTTTATGTATGTGCATACAAACCTTTCTAATTCTACATGGAATCAATCTGAAGGGGTTTGAAGCCAATTATTTGTCTCATTATACCTATCGATGCATCAAGTGGGTATATAATGATGGGAACCACCCATTACTACTAGTACAAATCATTATTTATACAAAGATTTAATTAATTAAAAATATTACTAATCAAAATACATTTGTTGAGTAGAATTATCATATTTATCAGTATTTACCCTATTAAAATAATGTGAAATGAAAACACCATATATAAAAATGGTATATATCTTAGATGATAATCATATCCATGGTACACGAACTATATATATTTTATGAAATCTTTAATTAATTATGATCATAAATAAAATTGTTAAAATATACACCATGGAAATGATGATATGATCACAATATCAACAAAAGGCCTTAATGAAAGAAAATTGAGATGAAGTCCCCAAAAAGGAAAATATAATTAATCAAATGAATATATTATGTGTAATAAATATAAATACGCATAAATTTTTTTTAATAAAACACACTCTATTCAAAATTGATTTTATACATAACATTATCATGACATAATCAATGAAATTTAAGTTTAAACCAATGACTGAAAATTGGGTTAAGAAATCCCATTCCATTTTCAAATTTGTCAAATTATATTCCCCATTAAATTAATGATCACAAAATGAAATAGTTATTTCCATGAAGATAAATAGATTAATTTAATTTTATATTAAAGGAAATTATATGCACCAAACATAATAAATAATGGTTGAATAAGGAATGTATCTCACATAAGATAAAGTGAGATAATAAAACCATTACCTTGTTTCTAAAAGCATTCTTCCCTGTAATTAATATCCTAGATAATAAAATTAGACTTATCAATTAATTAATAAGTAACCTCCTCATTATATACTTCACCTTTTATAAAATTATCAATTCATTGATGTCCATTCTGATGTGCTATAGTGATTAATTTTATTGTTCGTGGAGCATCTGTATCTAGGTATTATGGTTGGATCCCCTGAGTATAAATACGGGAGTTATTATCAATGGGCGATAAATTCCATAGAAGTGAAATTATTTTGTATTAGTGATTTTAAATAAGTTTAAATTCCCTCAAATATCTTTTTTTATATGGTATGGTGATAATTAATTAGTTAAAAAATGATGAAATTGTTTTAATTTTTCATGTCCCTTTTTGCATCAAACTGGAATTTCTTTCATTTTATTAAATTTTAGGTTTATATATTGTCTTCAAAACATAATATAATGTATAAAATGTATATTAAAATATTATTTAACCATAATTATGGGTTTATGGCCTTATTTAATGTTGGTAATGGAAAATGAAAAATCATAGTTCGCAAAGATGGTGAATTCACACGTCATGGACTATGTTTTCATTTTTAGAATAAAAGGTAGAGAGAGGATATTTGATGATAGATATTCTATTAAAAAATTATCCATTATATATGTGATAATGAAGTTAAAACTACACTTCTTAGTAGGTGATGTCAAGAGTGAAACATAATATAAAATAAAATCAAATAGAATGAATGAGGAATTTATCTTTTGGATATCGTCTCTATAAGAACCTACTTAAATCACTTGGATTTGGTGTTTTTTAAGACCAGTAGTTATAAGATGTAATGAAATGTATTGGAAATGTAATTTAGAAGTATTTATAAAATATTAAAGGATTTTATTGCATTAGTAGAATTGGTCGTATTTATAAGGGATGAGAGGCTTGTTTATTGATTAAATTATTTTTTAATTTATTATTTTGGTTCGAGAGTATCAATAGTGATGATTAAAATGAATAAATAAAGTTAAAATGGAATTTTATTTTGAAACTATGAGTGTTTTATTTATTTATAAAAATATATATGACTTAATAATTCATTTATTTACTTATAATTTTCAATATCGTAAATTTTTATATTTCCCTATTCACAAAAAAATCAAATATTTCATAGAAATACAAAAAATTAACTCAAACAAATTTCCAAAGTGTAGATTTTTAAAATGGATTCCCTATTATGAAACTAATTATCTAATTATCTGATGTTTAATTTCTAAATAAAATCATAAATTATTAATAAAACACTGACTTTGACATTATAACTGATTTTACAACACATTAAAAAATAAATTTTGTCTCATTAAATTATATTATAGTAATAATAAAATATAATATTAATTATTGACATACCTTTATAAAAAATATCTTTTAAATCATCATATTTACTGTAAAATAGAAAATAAACATTTAGGCTTCACAAAAAAAACAACACTTAATATATAATTTTTTAAATAATTATTTATTTATCTTTATGGTATAAATATATCATATTTTCATTTATGAGATTCATAAAATTTTTTATAACATCATTGGTGATGTTATTATAATAATGGGATGATTACTACTCATAACTATCACATTACTATCCCAATGGTCAGGTTGATATTTAATAGTATATCACGGTTCATTTAAGATTTGTATTTCATGAAACAAGAGATATCAAATAAATTGAATTTATTTATTAAGATACATAACGTTGAATATTTTGGTTGTACATTTTTACATCCTTCAAAAATTCCATCCTATAAATTTTTTAATAAATATTTCCATCAATGTCGATGATATTTATTCTTATTCAAAACATCTTTATGTTCCCACATAGCTTCTTCCATTTTATGGTTCCATTAAATAACTTTTATAGATAGAGTCATCTTATTTCTCAATAATTTCTCTCAGGTTACAATAATATTTATAGGATCATAAAAGTAATAAAAACATGTTCACATTCTATTTATTCATAGGTGAGTACATGGGTTTGGTCTGGCATTTAGTAATCTAACAATGAAATGTATAACACAACACGGACTTTGGAGAGACATGGTGGAATTGGTAATCGATAAGATATTGATCCAATTATTTCTAGAATTTAATATGGTCCAATTTACCAATGGATCATTTTCCCTTTCTTTCCTAGCAATATGAAACACTTCAATGGAGATACATTTAGAGTGACATGATCTCAAACAAGAAATTCTAAAAAAAAATTTGTGAGTGGAAAACTTTTTTCTAGTTTCATCTTCTTTAATGTGAGAACATATAGTCTTTACCTTTTTCTTTTTCTCTTCAATAATTTAATGTACTATAATTTTAATCTCATAAATATCATCCCAATAAGTTGTAGAATGAAATAACATTCCATATAAGGCATCATATGGAACCGTTTTATTCCTATAATGGAAACTATAATTGTATAAAATATCAACAAAAGGTTAATATTGATCCCACATACATTGAAAGTCATGTGAGAATGATATTACCATTTCTTACAGATTTTTGATTGTCCTTTATAAATGTCCATCGGTTTGAGGGTGATAAGTAGTACTTGAATGAAGCTCAGTATCCAATGTCATATGAATGCTCTTCTAGAATTTTGATGTAAAAGTTGTATCTCAATGTGATATGATTGATAAAGTTCCACCCTTATTTCTTACAACTTCATTAACATAGTGTATTTCTATCATCAAATTAGATAATATTCTCTTATATAAATAAATTGTGCTGATTTTTTGAGGTGATCAATACTAAACCATATTGTACCATTATTTCTAGTGGTATTTTTAATCTAGTAATGAAGTCCATGTTAATGTTATCCCAATTCCACATATGAATAGGTAGAGGTTTCATTACTCTTCTATGGTGCTATGTCTCATACTTCAATTGTTTACAGACTAGGAATCATGACACATAGTAAAAAAACTTCCCCCTTCATATTACCCTACCAAATATATTCCTTAATATCCCTATATATTGGGGTACTAAAATGGTGTAAATAGAAATTTGAGATAAAAGGTTCATCTAATAGTTCTACTTTTAGTTTGGGTGTTGGTTGAAAACATAACCACTATCTAAATTTTTTAATTCCATCCCCACACATAGAGTCTTCAAAATCTCCATCCTTGAGGGAGTAAATTTTCTTTTGTGAATTCTCATCATCATATTGATATCTTTTTATCTTATCTATTATATATTGATTCATAATATTTTGAAAAATGAAATATTTTTTTCTCATCCTCAATAATTCCCAAATATGACTTTAGTAATTCCATTAACATTAGATATTTATTAATCCTCATATGTGTTAGAAGTCCCCAATCTCTCTTGATTAATGCATATTCTAACCTATTTTCCTTTCATGAGTGGTACATTATTGATAAATCATAATCTTTATGTATCTCAATACATATTATTTTCCTCATGAGTTCTTTATTTTTAAATATGTATTTAAAATGATTGTAATTTGTATATATCTCATTTATTTCACCATAGATATAGTGTCCCCATATCATTGTATTAAATATTTTGGCTTCTAACTCAAGATAGTTATTTATTGTTTTTTTTCATGACAATTGAAATAAATTTAGGAAAAATAAATGATTTTATCATTTTTATAAGGACACAACCCATTATTTTTTTTGATACATCATTGAATATCAAGTCCCAACATTAGCCAATTGTAGTGTAAAAATTGGAGCACTAGCTGATGTTATCTTAATTTCATAAAATCATTCTAAATATTCTTTTGTCAATATTAACATAACCATTTATGTGTAATCATGGTTAATGAGTTATATAATCACGGAAAATTATTAATGACATGTTTATAGTAAACACTTAAACTAATGAATCGACATACCTTAGTTATGTTCATTGGAATAGACCATTTGTGGATTGCCTTTGGCATTATAAGATTAACTTATATTCCATCCATATAGACAATATAGACAAAAGAACTTCCAACATCTATAATTGTAAAATTATAAATTTAATAAATAAATCTATCTTTATGAGAGTCTCAATAATGATATAAAATTTATTCTAAAGGAATTAATAGATTTTATAATTCACCAGAATTTCATCAATGAATATTACCACAAAATTTCCAACATATTCCTTCAATACACTATTTATTATATCCATGAAAATCGTGGGTGAATTAGTAAATCGAAATTGTGTTACTATAAAATCATTATGTTCATAACTCATTAAAAAGGTCATCTTTGGGAATATCCGGTATCATTAATCACAATTATTGATAACTAGAAACAAAAGAGAAATATTCAAATAATATTGACTTTTGTGAATTTGATCAAATAAATAATCAACCTCACCAATACGATTATTTTTTAATGTAATAAAATAAATTTCTCTGTAGATAATGAAAAACCTCATGGATCCATATTTCTTATTAAACATGAGAAAATATTCCCCTCATAGAGAAACTCCATGGTGAATAAATCCATTATTAGTGAACTACTCTAGTATTGTATTCATATCTACTAATTCGAAAAGATTCTATTCTATATGGAGTCATTGATATTAGTCATACATTAGGTATTTAATCAATGATAAACTAACCTTCACATTCTAGGGGTGCCAGGGTATTTCTGCAAGAAATACATTAATGAATTTTGGTAAAATAGGTACATCCTTGATATAGAGATTACCTTTTTCATCCAAAGGTGATGTTTTCCTTTCATCACACATATTTTCATTCAGTGGAACTACTGGGTGTGGATATAGAAAATAATTAGATGATTATTTTTCTCTAATGATAAATAATTATACCATATCCTCACAAATCATAATTGACTTCTTCCTGTAAAAAATAATCAAATCATATTTTAAATTTTAGTCCACACCTAGGATTATATAAATTTCAACCATATGTATGATAATAAATTAACAAAATAATGGACACTTATTTATTATAATGGGGGCTTCTTGAAACATTTTTGACACAATAAGACTTCACTTACTAGTTTTTACTCACATACCTATTATTAAATCAATAAGAAAAATGTATAATTTTCATGTAAAACTGGGTATATATAGAATGTTGTGATGATACAGAATAAAATAAATTATTGTAGAGCTGTTATTATAGGATTAATGTACCTCCCATGACATCATTGGGAACTTCTACATCTGTTGTTATAATCACATAATCTTGGAATCTCCCCTTGGCCTCTTCGATGGTAGATTCCACTTTAGTTTGTGGAATTTATTTGAATAATGTAATATTTCATTATAGATGTGTCATTGAATATCATTTATTATTGTCTTACCATTTAATTCATTACCACAATGACACATTTCTCCACACTTATAACAAACTCATATACCTTGGAAGAGGCCTTAGGATTATTATTTTCACAATTTTCACATAATGGTAATTAATTAATTCACCACTTATTCACTGATTCTTTGACTTTATCAAGGATGTTAAAATATAATGTATTCCCTTGAATCCCCTTTAACATTTACGGTCCATAAATTTCCTTATTTTATTTAAAGGAACTTAACATTATTTGATCATATGATGAATTTTTTTGATAATACTCTTCCATTCGGAGACATGGAATAATACCTTTATAGAAATGATCAATATCTCTTATTGAATCATGTATGTAATCTGTAGAATAACTATATAGTCCTTTGAAGGTAGAATCAAACTCTACAGTGAACTCTTGTTCGATTTTACTTATATTATATAATTATATCTTCATTTCAATTTGTCGGTCAAACCCAAAATGTATTTTGAAGATCGTATCCTTAAAATATATTAATTCTATGTACTCTAATTCAAATTCAACATTAGCATTCAAGATCAAAAAGAACCTTATATTAGCATCTACCTTGATGAAATATACCGATAGTACTACCTTTTTACTTTAATCAAATCCCAATGCTAGAAATATCATCTCAAGGGACATGATCAATAGATAAGATTCCACTAAATGAATTCTCTGACTAAATTATGGGTTCTACTTCTATATGAAATGGCCCAACATAGCTTTATTGTGTTTATTTTTCATAACTTATGTAGGATATCTAAACATGGTCATGATCTTCTTATTTCCAACCCCAAATATGTTGATTTCTGTAACGACCCAAAGTTTCATTAATGGAAATCCCTCTTGATCAAATTAAATGTCTCTTTATGTTTATATAAAATGTCAACTTCATTGGTTTTATGTTAAGAATTTTGACCATTTATTTTATATCTTTTGAACAGTGATCACATCATTAGTATAAATATAGGGCTTTAACACATCCAATTTTACTTAGACAAACGAAGTGATGGCCTCATCCAGTAGAATTTCCCCATACGAAGCCCATTTGTCAGAGCTCGGAAAAGAGGTGCCATCTTTGGGCTTCGCTCTTGACCAAGCCCAAGATGATCTTCATCATGTCAAGCTTGAACGTGACCGTATATGGGAAAAGTGGAAGTTTATTGAAATTACCACTCGAGCGATGTTATCCGAGCCACCCAAAGAGTCTGTCACCATCGCACACCTTACCCTTAAGTCTTATACACCTATTTTAAGGGGTTATGTAACAAATAAGTAGTACTATGTTCATGTACATTATTTTTTGTATATAATAATGAATATAATTTCTAGTCATTTTTGATATATTGTATATAGTTTTTAAAGTACAAATGGTGTTTTTAGTTTTTATTTAATTAATAAATATATTTTATTAAATTAAGAGATTTTTTTATTAAATAATATTTTAATAAAATAATAATATTATTATTAAATTAATTTTTATTAAATATAAATGATCTTATAATCTTATGAATGCAATTAAAATTTTTATTAAGGTTTGAAAGCCATTTCTGTAAAAACCCGTGAATTTTTTATAAATGTCGGTTTTTATTTTAAAAGTGAAAATTCAAATATTTATAAAATTAATTAGATAAAATAAATGTTATTTCTGGAATCAGGACATCGAAATTATCCAACGGTGAATTTTTCATAATTTTCTGAGACAGTCAAATTTTTGGGTAAAAATTAAATACCGTTTAAATATATAATGTGTTTTATGACATCATAATGACCCAACAGTGATTTAATAAAATACTATGATCTTTATGTTCGGCAAATATATGTTTTACCATTAAAATAATTTAATTTTGGGTTTGTTTTACTAACTTTTCAAAGCATTAATGGACCCCTCAAGACTTATTCAACACCTTGCATTTTTTAATTAATTTCCATGGGAGTGTCACTCACCTCCACCTAAGAAACCCTAATATTTTAAGATGTTAGGACTTTGTCCTTATAAAATATTTTTTTCCTCTTCCCTTTTCCAAAAACCATGGGAAAAAACCATGGTATGGTTTGTGTTTTGGATTAATTTAATATAAGGGGTCCCAAACCTAAATAATAACGAATTCCCTCACCTTTCCTATATAAACCTACCCAAGATACCAACTTATTCCTCACTAAAAACCTTTGGAGTTCGTCCAACCTCTTCCCTACTCTCTATAGAATCCTCCCAAGGATCCCCAAACTCCCATTAAGCCTCTCACAAGCCTCTCTCTAGCCTTTGGAAGCACACTTCCAAGTAAGGGTTTTTTTTCTTCCTTTCTCATTTTTGTCAATTTTCTTTAAGTTGTATTACCCTATTAATTTCAATTATGAATGTTGGGGTAGTGTTTTTCACCTCCCCCATACATCCCTCTTATTGTTTTAATGATGGGAGACCCATTTCACTCTCATTAAATGCCTCTCATGTACACCCGTTACTATGCCGAAATTCCGAAAGGAACTTCTCTATCTTATTTTACATTCAAGCAATAATTTTGTATCATGAATCTAAATTCCAATACAATTATTGGGACATGTATATATATGACCTCCTTACTGTCCATTACATGAATATATGATGAGGAAGCCCTTTCTCTCTCATCAACCATTTTTTATGAATTCTTATGTCACATCGTTACGCTGCCGAAATCGCACCAATTTTCTAAGCCAATGCCATTGTGTAGTGGATACCATGCCCATTTATCCATCAAGGTTATCCACCTTTATGAACCTTTACTTATTTATTACAAAGTTTAATTTATGAATTCCACATTCCTTTATCATGGAATAAATGATTATTTTTTATGAATCCATGTTTTATGATCCATGTGGCACACTTATGCATGAAATGAAATGTTTAAGAAGTGTGTGCCCTTATAGAACTCCAATGCATTGGGTAAAGTATAGTATCATGATACGTCATGTGAAATGAGTGTTGAATCATGCTAATTCAAGTGCAACGAGGGTTTACTCGTACTTTATGTGCAATGAGGATTTACTCATGCTCCATGTGCAATGAGCCTTGGCTCATGCTAATTCCATGTTAAGTGTTGTTGCCACATTTCCATGTTATGATTATCATGCTTTATCATGAATTTATGTTCATGTTTTTATCTTTCTCTATTGGTATGCCTATTTTCTAGAATTTATTGTACTCCTCATGTTATTCCATGTGTACTCCCTTACTGGGCTTTATAGTTCACCCTTTTCTTATGCATGTCCTCAGGTTATCCCATGCAATGTTAAGTACGCAGGAATGTAGTGGTCATGAAAAGGATTTTTTCAATAAAGATGTTGTATTTCATGTTTTAAGTTTTTATGTAATGATCCTAAGCCCCAAAGACAATGAACCTATTAATCTTCTTTGTTGTATCAAGTGATGTTTTATGTAATAAATCATTTTTAAGTTTGTAATAAAAGCAGGGTTGTCATAATTTCTTAGTGGAAACATCCCTACATTGTCTGTGGATATTGATTCTTATACCCATTTAATATACCATCACTTGAAAATTTCACACACTAAGTTATTGATAATAATCGTGAGTATTGAGAAAAAAATCACTATAATGAATTATTATAATTCCCATGTTTATTTATCTTTTATTACCCTACTAAACATATATTGTTACAAACTGTTAAACCCCTGACCCCAGTAGCTTAGAGTAGGTGGAAATTTTAATTACAATGGAATGGATACCGAATATCACATTACTAAGGATATGTAATTTTAGTATCCTTGAATAAATAAATTCATTCACAGTTCCCTTATTAAATAGGTAATTAATCATAGAACATAACAAAGGAAAATAAACTACTTCTAGACAATTATTCAAAGATTTCTTCTTCATAATCTGGGGAAGGAAGACATATTAAATGGTGAACACAAACTATTAGTAAGGGTTACATAAAATAAAAACAAGAATCAATAATAAGATAAACATATTTAATAATTCATAATATTTATTGAATTGTAAATAAAAAAATACACATACCATTTAATCAATTAATAAGAGATTGAAAATGCTTCCACTGATTTTTTCATAGTGAAAATCTCATGTATAATAATACTATAAAAATGAATTAAATAATGGTTAGTTTTGGACATCATGTGTCTAGATTGTGAACCACCATCTTCAATACCATTCATTATATGGTATATGTCTGTGGGTATAAACACATATGATTCTTCTTTGATACAAACATGAATGGTTTTTCACTAACTGTTTCATCCCATAAGACCTGTCAATTCAAATATGTGATATATAATGTACATCCCAACATCTTACTACAATTCCAAAACGTAATTCATTTATATATTTTATTCATAAACAATGTGACTTATTAAAATATCTATATTGATTAGAAGATACTGATTAATCAAAATTTCCCCAGATAAAATTACATTTAAGGTAAACACCGTATGTAAAAATGGTATATGTATTTAATAATAATCACATAAATGATACTAGAAATATCTATATTTATTGAAATATACATGGATTTATTATTATAAAAAATTGTTCAATATATACCCCATGGAAAAGAAAATATATGCGTAACATAAAAAATATGCCTCAATGAATGAATATTTAGACAAAATCACATTCAAGGATCATAACATTAATAAAATTAATAGATTGTCTGTAATCATATTAAACAAACATAATAAGAGTTAAAATTCATCCTAATATTATCAAAATACTTTTTACACATAAAATTAGAATTTAATAATCAATGAAATAGATGTTTTACCTAATGAATGAAAAATGATTTAAAAAAATCCCTTCACACATTATCATTAGTCGAATCATATTCAACATAATTTTTTATCATAAAAAGAAACATTAAATTTCATGAAGATAAATAGATTCATGATATGATATATTTAGGTAATTATATACACCAAAAACAATAAATAATTGTTGAATAAGGAATATATCTCTAAGTAGTAAAATTGACATGAGAGAAATCATACCTTATGTATGAAATCATTTTTCACTACTACATAATATTATGATTAATAAAATTAAATTTATTATGAACCTATTAAACATATATTTTATTTATTATAATTTTATTATGTTAATTTTTGGTCATTGTCATGATTTATAATGTTTTATTACAATGTTCTCTGAGTGTATGTTTCACTATTTTATAGTTGGTCCCCTTGTGTAAAATACGAGAGATCATGGTAATAAATTCTCTAGAAGTGAAATTATTTAGTATTAATGAAAATATTTTAGTTTAAATCATATCATATATCATTTTTTTGTATTTTTATAAGATTATTTAATATATAAAATGTTGAAAAAAATGATTTAATTTATTTTGGTTGTTTTTACTACCATCATGAAGTTAGGTAGTTTTATTTAATTTTATGTTAATATATTTGTTCCATTACAAAATATAAACTAATATATATATATATTATAATATCATTTTACTATAATAATTTTTTTATGAAAATAAATTAAGGCGATAATGTAAAATAAAAACTCATTATTCATGTTGGTAGTGAATCCACATGCCACACATGAAATTTTTATTTTTAGAAAAAAATTAAGAGAGATGAGATTTGATGATGGATATTTTATGAACAAAATAACATTATGATATATATATATATGATAATTTAGTTATAATTCCTCTTTGGATTAGAGGGGGTTAGGAAAGAATATAAAAAGAAAATATAATTAATGAGAAAGAAGAATGATTTTACCTTTTCAATTTCATCTCCTCAGAAACCCCATTACGACATATGGTTTTGGCCTTTTCAAAATACAATAATAAATTATATATGGTTTAGAGTCTTGTGGATGTATTTTGGAAAAATTTATAAAATATTAAACTCTTAAAAGGTGTAAGGAGATGGGGTGGTGAAGGTTAGTATTTATAGGGTATGAGAATGTTGTTTTTTATTATTTTATTGAATAGTTTATTATTTTTGATCAAGATGATCAAAAGAGTTATTTTCTATGACTAAATAATCAAACTATATTATTTTATTTTAAATTAATTATTTATTACCTCAAAAATACATCATTCATAACTAAATAATTCATTTATTTACATATAATGTTAAGTACCATAAAATACCATTTTCAGTATTCACAGAAAATACAACTATTCAAAAAAACGAGAACAAATTCACTAAATTTTTTTATGTATATATTAAAAAAGGATTTTATTTTATGAAAATAATTTTATAAATATGAGAAATTAATTTTTTTATTTAAATGATCATTTATTAAAATAATACTGATTTTAATAATATATTGAATTTTACGACACTTTGATAAATTTATTATGGTCTCATAATATTATCTAATAATTATAATACAACAAAATAGTAATTATCTTTTTGATTTTAGGTATAAAGATTATTAATAATAAATATATTTATAATAAAATTGTAAATAAAATTTTCTGTTTCACACAAATAATGAAACTTAATTATTTATACATTTAACAATTTTTTAATTATTCATTGATATAAATATATCATATTTTCATTAATTAGATACCAAAATTTTATTAATACTTTTATAGGTTAGTTTATTATTATAAGGCCTAAATTACTATTCCTAACTATCACTGTAACATACCAAGTAAGTAATGAATAATATATATTCTTATCTATTTCTATTTATGAATTAGAGAGTGTTTTAGAGGCTTAAAACGAGAATAAATCCAATCTTAAGTATGGAATGCACTAATATTTTTAAAAGATTGTTTTACTTCCTTTTGATGGAAAAACATTTTTAAATAAACCTTTTTACAATTTTATAAGCTCTATTTTTTAAAATAAACTTATTCTTTATGATTGGGACAGTGAAATTTACTTTGGATTAATTTTTGGTATTTTTCTGACAATGTTCATTTTTTAATGAATAGTGAAAAATACTGCATTTTACATCAAAACTGCATTTCCATATAATTTAATTATATGGTTAGATTAAATTTTTAATTGGTTTTAAAGTTTAAATATAATACATTTTTACCATGTAATCCAATGGTGTTCATTGGGATTAATTTCACTTTGGAATTGGGCATAAAAAAGTGCCAAACTTTTCCTCGATATTGTTTCTAAAAAACCCGATATTTGTTTTGACAACGGAATTTTTTTTTAAATTAATTATTTCAATTTCTGTGTTTGGAATTTGGTAAAATGGATTACATATTTGGAATCATAAGGTCCAATTTATTTAATCAAGACTCTTTTTTTTTGACATTATGAATAGTAACAACGGTAATTATCTTTAATTATCTTGATTAATTAGTAATCGGGTAGTTAAGGATAATAAAATAATATCATAATAATAAAAAATGACCCCAACATGTGTCCTAAAACTACTGGTTGGGTCATTTCCAACCATTAGATTCTTATTTCCAATCTTGGGGACCCCATGGAATCACTTTTGTGTGATAATGACTTATTATCTTTTTATTTTTAAAGAAAGTTAAATATAACAAAGAATGTATCACCTGAGTAAAATATTTTTAATTTTGTCTAAATAAATGATCTATTAGACTATAAATATTCATTTAAAATATAAAAATATTTCCTACATCATATTAGTTTATTTATAATTTTTAGACATTAAATAAATTCAATTAGTTATTCCATAATGATGATGCAGCGATTACCTCATTAATGAATGATTTAAATAAAATGAAAAGATAATGTAAAATATAAGACTTTAACTTTTAAAAGACCTATTAGATGAGTATATATCGAACTCTTATCACCTTATCCTCGAAATATATCAATGTTGGACCTTTAAAATCCGAAATTCATTTTAAAATAAAGTAACATTTCTTGACTTTCCAAGAGTGCCCCTCCTCTCCTCTTATAAAAGGCCACCACCTCTACCACTTTACACACACTTATCAAGCCATTGGCTCAGCCAATATCTTCTCATTTTATCTCTCCACATCCCTATCTTAATCCTAGAAGCCTTACCTTAGGTAGAAATCTCTTCAATAAACCCTTTTGGTACAAACCAAGAGGAGTTACCCAAATTATAGGTAAATTCTTCTCTAATGTTCTTTTGTTTTATTTTGCTTCTCCATCCCCCTAAACTCTTTTTATTCATTTAGTTTGTAACAAAACCAGTATGTTCAATATAATAGGATGTTTTTATAATAATTATTTGAGCTACACTTACACACACCTACATCTAATGGTTAAAGAACATACTGTTTCCGTGGGTGGCGAATTTCTGCCTCACGAAACGATGATTGTTCAATATTCTTATAACACCTTCAAAGGTGGACAATAAGATGTCACTATATTTATAAATCATATATAATATTTTTATGTTTTCCTTAAGATTATTTATTTTTCATTTATGGCATACCATTATGGATTCCATTATGGGTATACGCGATATCTTCATTTTAAGAAGTGCGGACTATCACCCCCTCAATGTGATTTGATTCATTAATTCCATATGTGGGACGTATAAAGGATATAATTAATGATATTATATATGATATTATACTGTATTTATAATATAACTTTATATCATTATGATTCCACTCCATAAAATATGAAATAGAAATGAAAGTAGCGTTCATGCGTACGTACGGCTTACCGTCTCCATGAACGATGCTTTTCATTTATTACCTCTAAATGTTATGTAATATTGTAAATGCATGTATATAATGGATATATATAACATATATGATATCTAAATCATGAATATAATTCTGGATATAATGGATATTTTACCACATGAACAACTTGTAATTATAAAGAGTTTATTTTTGACTACCAATGATCGACAAAATGACCATTATTAACTTAAATAATTACATAGTGTTCATAACATGGTAATAAGTGATATAAAAGGAATAATGAACTTGAAAGGAGTTCTTAAGAAAGTATAAATTAACTCAATTTTATTATTTAGGATGTTAATGAACGATCGAGTCAAGTCGGACCTGATGTAAGGGACTTAGTCTCAATCTCCTTTAATTGAGGCATATTATGTTTTATACACAACTTTTTTTATATGGTGTATAAACCCCTTTGAATTTTACGTTTACTCAAAAGGAATATTTTTTATACGAAGCGTTTACTAAACGACAAAAGGGAATGTTTTTTCGTCGTACGTATGCGGCGACAATGACTTCTCCGCCACCGTGACCATTATTTGAGCTTCGGGTTCCTCTACAAGCCATAACTTTTTTAAAAAATGAAAAAATAATTACCATGTATTAATTTGCTTTTATTTTGGTATTGAAAATGGTTTTCATAATGTTTTTATATCAATGTTTTGTATTGATATCTTGTGATTGAAAAGTGGAAATGTTATGTTTCCTTTATGCATGTTTTATGTGATACGATTATGTTATGGTTCTTGGGCATTGTTATGAAGATGGGTGGTTTCTTGATAAACTACGGGTGGGTGAGCCCGATATAGCTCTCCAATTCATTGGGTATTGCGAAGGAGTTAAATGTTAATGTTTCTCTGAATAGATTTAGGGAATATACTGTGATGGGTATTCCAAACATAACCATGAGGGTTACTCCCTATGTAATAATGTTATGAATGCCTCAAGTTACCTTTATGTCATATGATTTTTATGATTTATTCGTGATTTGATGAGGTGTGTTAAAATTATTATGTTTTATGATTAATGTATAATTTCATACATGGACTAATGTTTTAATTTCGTACTTTTACGTCCCTTATTATGCTCTTTATGCTCATCCCATGTTTTTGAAATGTTTTTTACAGGTCAAGGGAAAGGTACATTATGTGATGATAGTGTCAATGAAGTGTCAAGAAAGAATCCATGTTTTATTTTTAAATATGTTTCCGTTGATTGGAAAAATGAGTAATATATTTTATGTAACCACTTTGCTTAAATATGGAATGTAATGAATGATTTATGTTCTAATTCTCTAAAACTATAAACCTGAAAAGATCGTCAATGTGTATTCTTGAAATAACTCAAGATTAAGTAATGTTTAAGGCTGGGGCCTTATAGTTGGTATCAGAGGTCGTTTTAGATAACAATAGGAGTTATAATTATATTAAATGATTATACAGAAAAAAATTTTAATGGTCAAATTAAAATGATATAGCATTTGAATATTACCATGTTGCTTTATCTAAGACATGTTTGTTCAGAATGGTTTTCCGGAGAGGAAACAGGGAAGCAGTGCTAGGAAGGCATACAGAAGGAAATAACCTTCCAAATCAGCATCCTGAGATTGTCGGAATTGGAACTGAATAGTTTGGTGTAGTAATGGTATAGTTGACTCAAGAGATAAATGGTGGTGGTATCCATGCACAAGATCAGCCAGATCAACCGCAGAGTAACATTTCAGTGGTGGAACATTTCATGAGGCAGCATCCTTAATCATTCAGAGGATCATCTGACCCTGTGCTAGCTGAAGGGTTGATTAAAGAACTATAGAAGATTTTTTATGTCATGGGGTGTTCAGAAAATCAAAAGGTTAGTATTGTTGTTTATCGTTTGGAGGGTGAAGCAGATCAGTATTGCTCGACGGTTAAAAATATCATGGATGTTGATGAGATTGATGCTCTCGATAGGGATGAATTCAAAGGTATGTTTTTTGATAAGTATTTTCCTAAGGTTGTTCAACTTAGGTTGGAAAAACAATTCCTGGAATTGAGGCAAGAGGACGACTTAGTGGCTGCTTATGAAGAGAGGTTCAGTCGATTGGCAAGGTATGATCCAAATTATATCTGATACCGTGATAATAAAATCAATCATTTTTACTCAGGATTAAAGCCAAAATATCGAAGGGCTTTAGCTTCTCATCAGTTCAAGAGTTATGAAAAGCTTGTTCAATGTGCTGAGAAGGTGGAAGTGGAGTTTGATGATGATCAAGTGTTCTATAACAACCAGCAGAAGAAGAGACCGAGGAGGCAGAAGAAAGGAAAGAATTCTTCAAAAAGGTATGACGGTAAGAAAACTAAGTTTCCAGTTTTTGATAAATGTGGTAAAAGGCATGCTGGGGAACGTCTTCTGAATTCTGGAAAGTGCTACCGATGAGGTAAGATGGGACATAGGGCTCGTGATTTCCCTGAAAAATATCAGGGTAATGGTAAGACCAAATTTGATTTACACTTAGTGAAACTTTTTTAGTGCAATGAGATGGGTCACCATACAAACGAGTGTCCGACAAAGAGATCGAGTGATGGGAAGTAGTTAGACTACATGCCAAAAGGGGTGGTGAAATCCTTTGCAACTACATAAGACGATGTCGGGCCATCAAATGAAGTGGTATCAAATACTTTGTTTTTTTTCAGATTATTCCTGTGTGTTGTTTGATTCGGGGTCTACACATTATTTCATCTCTGAAACCTTTTCTAGAAAAATGGTAACACCATCTCAAGAAATGACTCCTGAACTTGTGGTAAAAACAGCTAGGGGAAATGTTGAGGAAAAAAGAATTTATCAGAATCTTTCTATCCTTATCCGTGGAAGGAACCTACTTGAAAACCTTATTGTTTTACCTCTAGTAGAGTTTGATGTTATCCAAGGTATGGATTGGCTCTCTATTTACCATACTAAGATTGATTGTAGATCTAAAGAAGTTTCTTTTCAGAGTGAATTTCAGTTTGGGTACAATAATGAACCCTTACTGTTGATGACATATCAAGAGGCCGAGAAACTTGCAAAATATGAAAATGAATATTACCTTTCACATATCATTGAAAACAAGGGAACTGTTCAGATTCATGATGTGCCAGTGGTAAATGAGTATCCTAATGTTTTTCTTGATGAGTTTCCTAGAATAATACCAGATCGGGAAGTTGAATTTGTCGTTGACTTAGTTCTTAATGCTAAGACAATTTCAACACTCCCTTATCGAAAAGATCAAACTGAACTTTTAGAGTTGAAGGATCAATTGCAATATTTATTAGAGAAAGGTTTCATTCGACCTACCATATCACCATGGGGTGATCCTATTTTATTTTTTAAAATGAAATATGGTTCAATGAGACTTTTCATTGATTATAGAGCCTTGAATAACATCATTGTTAAGAACAAATATCATTTTCCTCATATCGATGATTTATTTGATCAGCTCCAGGGAGCTTAGTTTTTTTCAAAGATTGACCTGAGATCGGGGTACCATCAGTTGAAAGTAAAGGAAAAAATATTCTGAGAACCGCGTTTTGTACAAGATATGGCCATTATGAATGTGTAGTTATGCCTTTTTGGCTAACCAATGCACCTGTTGTATTCATGGATCTTATGAATAGAATTTTACATTAGTTCGTGGATAAGTTTGTGGTTGTTTTCATTAATGATATTTTGGTGTTTTCTAAAAGTAAAGCGCAGCATGAAATACATTTAAGGGTTATTTTTCAAACCATAAAATAAAAGTAATAGTATGGAAAATTCAGCAACTGTGAGTTTTGGTTGCAACAAATTTCTTTCCTTGGTCACATTGTTACTAAAGATGGGATAACTATTGATCATGGAAAAACAAAGGTTGTTGAAGAATGGACAAGAACCGCAAATGTAACTTAGATTCGTAGCTTCCATAGTTTGGCATGCTATTACCGAAGGTTTGTTATAAATTTTTAACGGTTATCTAGTCCAATGACTATGCTAACTCAGAAGGGTGTTAAGTTTATCTGGACAAAAGAATGTGATGATTGTTTTCAAAAATTGAAAAGAAGATTGGTGAATGCTACAGTTTTGGCACTACCTTCTAGGAATGGGGAGTTTGTTATCTACAGTGATTCTTCATTGAAAGGAATTGGTTTCATCCTAATTCAGAATGATCAGGTAATTGATTATGCTTCACTTCAGTTGAAAACTCATGAGGTAAATTACCCTACACATGATTTGGAATTAGCTGCTTTTGTTTTCTCTTTAAAAATTTGGAGGCCACATTTTTATGGAGTAAAGTGTAAAATATATACCGATCACAAAAGTTTAAAGTATATATTCACTCAGAAATAATTGATCATAAGATAGAGGAGACGTCTAGAATTAATCAAGTATTATGATTGTACAATTCATTACCATCCGGGAAAAGCAAATAAAGTGGGTGATGCTTTGAGTTGAAAAAGTAATTCTTCATTAACAATGTTGGATTTGGAACATGATCCTTTGGTTAAGGATTTGATGAACTTTGGCATAGAATTTATTTTTGCAGGATATTCTTCTGTTTTGTTTCAGGTATCAGTGAAATCTTCTCTATCAGACAGAATTAAGCAAGCACAGAAGCATGACAGCGAGTTGCATAAAAAGGTAGAGCTGGTTCAGAAGGGAAAGTTGCCTGAATTCAACATTGATAATGATTTTGTTTTGAGATTTGGGATGAGATTGTGTGTGCCTTGTGATTCACAGTTGAAGAGAGATTTTTTATGTGAAGCTCATAGTTCTCCGTTTTCAGTTCATCCAGGCAGTACTAAGATGTATAGAGATCTTCGGGATTATTACTGGTGGGACGGAATGAAAAGAGACATTGCTGATTTTACTGTGAAGTGTTTGACATGTCAACAGGTTAAATCAAAGAGGCAGTTACCGAAAGGGATGCTTCATCCCTTACCAATTCCAGAGTGGAAATGGGAGAATATATCCATGGACTTCATTGTGGGATTGTCGAAGACACCTCGAGGTAATAATGCAATCTGGGTTATTGTTGATCGCTTGACTAAATCTTCTCATTTCCTTTCTATACGAGATACTTTTTCCCTAGATCAACTTTCCCATTTGTATGTTAAAGAGATAGTTAGGATACATTGAGTTCCTCTCTCCATTGTATCTGATCGTGATCTCAAGTTCACTTCTTAACTTTTGGAAAGGCCTTCAGAAGTCGTTGGGTACTGAATTAAATTTTTGTAAAACTTTTCATCCTCAATCAGATGGGCAGTCAAAACGAACAATTCAGACTTTGGAGGATATGCTACGTTCTTTTTCGATGGATTATCAGGGATGTTGGGACCAACATCTTTCTTTGGTTGAGTTTTCATATAATAATAGTTTTCATTCTAGTATACAGATGGCACAATTTGAGTCATTATATGGGAAGCGGTGTCGAACTCCAGCTTTTTGAGATGAAGTAGATGAAAGGAAGTTGATGGGACCAAAATTGGTAGAAGAGTTGGTAGAAAAAGTTCAGATGATACAGAAACACATGAGAACAGCTCAGAGTAGGCAGAAGAGTTATGCGGACAACAGGATGAAGGATCTCTCTTTTGAGGTAGGTGATCATGTTTTTCTCAAAGTTTCACCATGGAAAAGTGTGATGAGATTTTGTAAGAAAGGAAATCTATTTCCAAGGTTCATTGGACCATATGAAATTCTATAGAGAGATGGATTAGATTCATACCGAGTGGCTTTATCTCCGAGTATATCTCAGGTACACAATTTTTTTCATGTTTCAATGTTGAGGAAGTACAGTCCAGATCCATCTCAAGTTTTGAGTCCAGAGGTAGTTTAGTTGGATGAGAATCTATCTTATGAGGAACAAACAATCCAGATTCTTGACCATAGGAATAAAGTGTTTCAGAATAAGGTGATTCATCAAGTAAAGGTTTTGTGGAAAAACCACATGATTGAAGAGGCAACAAGGGAATCTAAAAATGCAATGAGGGATAATTACCCCCCACTTATTCGATAGGTAAATAAATTGTGGGGATGGAATTTTATAAAGGGGGGGAGGATGAAACATCCCAAGTAAGTAATGAATAATATATATTCTTGTCTATGTATATTTATGAATTACATAGTGTTTTAGAGGATTAAAACGAGAATAAATACAATCTTAAGCATGGAATACACTAATATTTTTAAAAGATTATTTTACTGCCTTTTGATGGAAACCCATTCTTAAATCAAACTTTTGACAATTTTATAAGATCTATTTTTCAAAATAAACTTATTCTTTATTATTGGGACACTGAAATTTACTTTGGATAAATTTTTGGTATTTTTCTGTCAATGTTCATTTTTAATGAATAGTGAAAAATACTGCATTTTACATCCAAACTGCATTTTCATATAATTTAATTATATGGTTAGATTGACTTTTTAATTGGTTTTAATGTGTAAATAGAATATATTTTTACCATGTAATCCAATTTTGGTCATTGGGATTAATTTCACTTTGGAATTGGGCATAAAAAAGTGCCAAACTTTTCATAAATATTGTTTCTAAAAAACCCGCTATTTGTTTTAACAACGGAAATTATTTTTATATTAATTATTGAAATTTCTCTGTTTGTAATTTGGTAAAATGGATTACATATTTGGAATCAAATGGTCCAAAATATGTAATAAAGACTCTTTTGTTTTTGGACATTATGAATAGTAATGACGGTAATTATCTTTAATTATCTTGATTAATTAGTAATCGGGTAGTTAAGGATAATAAAATAGTATCATAATAATAAAAACTGACCCCAACATGTGTCCTAATGCTACTTTTTGTGTCATGGCCAACCATGGTATTCCTTGTTCCAAACTTGGGGACCCCATGAAATCACTTTTGTGTGATAATGACTTTTTATCTTTTTATTTTTAAAGAAAGTTAAATATAACAAAGAATGTATCACCTGAGTAAATCATTTTTAATTTTTTATACATAAATTATATATTAGACTATAAATAGTAATTGGAAATATAAAAATATTTCCTACATCATAGTATTTTTTTATAATTTTTAGACATTAAATAAATTAAATTATATATGACATCATGATGATGCAGCGATTACCTCATTAATGAACAATTTAAATAAAATAAAAATATAATGTAAAATCTAAGACATACACTTGTAAAAGACCTATTGGATTAGTATATTTCGAACCCTTATCACCTTATCCTATAAATATATCAATGTGCGTCCTTTAAAATCCGAAAATCATTTTAAAATAAAGTAACATTTCTTGACTTTCCAAGAGTGCCCCTCCTCTCCTCTTATAAAAGGCCCTCACCTCTACCTCTTGACACACACTTCTCAAGCCATTGGATTGCCCAATCTCTACTCATTTTATCTCTCCACATCCCTCTATTCATCCTAGAAGACTTACCTTAGGCATAACGCTCTTCAAGAAACCCTTTTGGTACAAACAAGAGGAGTTACCTGATTTAAAGGTAAAGTCTTCTTTAATGTTCTTTTGTTTTATTTTGCTTCTCCATATGACAACCCTGCTTTTTATTACAACTTAAACATGCTTTATTACATAAAACTTCACTTGATACAACAAAGAAGATTGAGAGGTTTAGTGTCTTTGTGTATTAGGATCATTACATAAAAACTTTAAACTTGAAATACAACATCTTTATTGAAAACTTCCTTTACATGACCACTACATTCCTTCGTACTTAGCATTGAATGGGATAACCTGAGGACATGCATAAGAAAAGGGTGAGCTATAAAGCCCAGTAAGGGAGTACAAAATGAATAACATGAGGATTAAAATACATGTTAGGCAATAGGAACATCAATAGAGCATTAGAGTAACATGAACATAAAGGCATGATAAAGCATGATAACCATAACATGGAAATGTGGCAACAACACTTAACATTGAATTAGCATGAGCCAAGGCTCATTGCACATGGAGCATGAGTAAAACCTCATTGCACTTGAAGCACGAGTAAACCCTCGTTGCAATTTAATTAGAATTATTCAACACTCATTGGACATGACGTATCATGATACTATACTTTACCCAATGCATTGCAGCGCTATAAAGGGCGCACCCTTCTTAAACATTTCATTTCATGCATAAGTGTGCCACGTGGATCATAAAAAATGGATTCATAAAACATAATCATTTATTCCACGATAAAGGAATGTGGAATTCATACATTAAACTTTACAATCAATAAGTAAATGTGCATAAAGGTGAATACCCTTGATGGAGAAATGTGCATGGTATTCACTACACAATGACATTGGCTTAGAAAATCGGAGCGATTTCGGCAGCGTAACGGCGTGACATAAGAACTCATAAAAAAGGTTGATGAGAGAGAAAGGGGTTCCTCATCATATTTACATGTAATGGACAGTAAGGAGGTCATATATAAACATGTCCCAACAATTTAAAAGGAATTTAGATTCATGATGCAAAAGTATTGCTTGAATGTAAAAGAAGAGAGAGAAGTCCCTTTCGGAATTTCGGCATAGTAACGGGTGTACATGGGAGGCTTTTAATGAGAGAGAAAGGGTTCTACCATCATTCAAACAATAAGAGGGCAGTATAAGAGAGGTGAAAAACCATACCCCAACATTAATAATTGAAATTAAAAGGTCAATACAACTTAAAGAAAATTGACAAAAAATGAGAAAGGAAGAAAAAACCCTTACATGGAAGTGTGCTTCCAAAGGCTAGATAGAGGCTTATGAGAGGCTTCTTGGGAGCTTGGGGAACCTTGGGAGGATTCTAGAGAGAGTAGGGCAGAGGTTGGACGAACTCCAAGGGATTTTAGTGAGGAGGAAGTGGGAGCTTGGGTGGGTTTATATAGGAAAGGTGAGAGAATTCTTTATTATTTAGGTTTGGGACCCCTTATATTAAAATAATCCAAACCACAAACCATCACATGGTATTTGCCCATGGTTTCTGGAAAAAGAAATTGGAAAAAAATATTTTACAAGGCCAAATTCCGAACTTATTAAAAAAATTAGGGTTGCTTATGTGGAGGTGAGTCACACTCCCATGGAAATTAATTTAAAAAGGCAAAGTGTTGAATAAGTCCTGAGGGCTCCATTAATGCTTTGAAAAGTAAGTCAAACAAACCCAAAACCTCATTATTTTAATGATAAAACACATATTGGCCGAACATAAGGATTATTTTATTTTATTACATCACCATTCGGTCATTATGATGTCATAAACCACATTATATATTTAAATGGTATTTAATTTTTACCCAAAAATTTGACTCTCAGAAAATTATGAAAAATACACCATTGGATAATTTCGATGTCATGATTCCAAAAATAATATTTATTTTATCTAAATAATTTTCAAAATATGTGAATTTTCACTTTTAAAATAAAAACTGACATTTATAAAAAAAATCACGGGTTTTGACAGAAATGGCTTTCAAACCTTAATAAAAATTTTAATTGCATTCATAAAATTATAAGATAATTTATACATAATAAAAAATTAATTTAATATTAATATTAATATTTTATTAAAATATTATTTAATTCAAAAAATCATTTAATTTAATAAAATATAATTCTTAATTAAATAATAACTAAAAACACCATTTGTACTTTAAAAACTAATTACAATGTATCAAAAATGACTAGAAATTATATTCATTGTTATATACAAAAAATAATGTACATGAACATGGTGCTACTTATTTGATACATAACCCCTTAAAATAGCCGTATAAGACCTAAGGGTAAGGTGTGCGATGGTGACAGACTCTTGGGGCGGCTCGGATAACATCGCTCGAGTGGTAAATTCAATCAACTTCCACGTTTCCCGTAGATGATCACGTTCAAGCTTGACTTGATGAAGCTCAACTTGGGCTTGGTCAAGGGCAAAGCCCAAAGACGCCACCTCTTTTCTGAGCTCTGACAAATGGTCTTCATAAGGGGCAATTCTACTAGATGAGGCCATTGCTTCCTTTGTCTGAGTAGAAATGGGTTCGTTAAAGCCTTATATTTATACTACTCAGATGATCACTATTCAACGGCTAAAAAGTAACGGTCACAAATCTTAATGTAAAACTAAAAAGGTTGACATCTTATAAAAACATTTTTCATAAATAAACATTTAACTGGATCAAGAGGGATTTTCCATTAATGAAACTTTGGGTCGTTACAACATTCCCCCCTTAAGAAATTTCGCCCTCGAAATTTTCCTTTTCCCACACTAAAATAAATGTGGGTAACATAGCTTCATCATATCCTCCGACTCCCAAGTTGCTTCTTCAAACTTGTGGTTTCTCCACAACACCTTGACGAGGGGTATTGTCTTATTTCGTAGAACTTTTTCTCTACGATCTAAGATCTTCACTGGTTTCTCCTCATAAGAAAGATCGTCTTCTAATTGTACCACCTCGGAAGAGAGTACATGTGAAGGGTCTGGTATGTACTTCCTTAAGAGGGATACATGGAAGACATCATGCACCTTGGACATAGTAGGTGGAAGTGCTAGTCGATAGGCTACAGCCCCAACATGACCAAGAATCTCGAAGGGGACGATGTACCTTGGACTTAACTTCCCTCTCTTTCCAAACCTCATGACCTTCTTCGACGGAGATATCCGTAAAAACACCATGTCTCTGACTTTAAAGTCAAGGACTCGACGACGATTATCTGCATAACTCTTTTGTTGACTTTGTGCTGCCTTGATATACTGGTGAATGGTTTTCACCTTCTCCACCATTTCTTCGACCATTTCTGGTCCAAGCAGCTTACGTTCACCGACCTCATCCCAACATGTCGGTGTTCTACATCTTTTCCCATACAGGGCTTCATATGGTGCCATTTGGATGCTCGAGTGGAAACTATTATTATAAGAGAACTCAACTAGAGGAATATGTTTATCCCATCCTCCTTTAAAGTCCATTGAGCACGCTCTCAACATATCCTCTAGTGTTTGGATAGTCCGCTTGGATTGGCCATCAGTTTGAGGATGATAGGCCGTACTGAAGTTCAGTTCAGTATTCAGAGCATGTTGAAGACTCTTCCAAAACATAGAGGTAAATCTTGGATCTCGGTCAGACACAATAGGTAGTGGTACTCCATGCAACCGTACCACATCCCTGATATATATCAGTGCCAGTTGATCCAAAGCGAAATCCTCTCGAATAGCAATGAAGTGTGCAGTCTTTGTAAGAAGATCCACAACAACCCAGATTGCATTGTTGCCTTTGGATGTCCTTGGAAGTCCAGTGACGATGTACATGGTGATGTTCTCCCATTTCCATTATGGTATGGGAAATGGTTGCATCATCCCATTAGACTTCTGACTCTCTTCCTTCACTTGCTGACACACCAGGCACTTTGATGTATATTCAGCGATCTCCTTCTTCATATTATCCCACCAAAAGTTTTCTCGGAGATCTCGATACATCTTTGTGCTCCCTGGGTGAATAGAGAAATTTGAACTATGTGGATCATCCAAAAGTTCCTTCTTCAGCTCCGAACTTGATGGAACACATAGTCTTTTCCCAAACCGCACAATTCCTTCTTCATTAACATTAAACTCTGAGGATTTTTCCTTTTTGATAGCTTCCACTTTTTCTTGGATTCCTACATCATCCTTTTGAGCATCCTTTATCCTTTCCAAAAGAGATGGTTGAGAAATCATTTGTGAAAGGATTGATGATGTTCCCTTCTTTATGATTCCCACATCTATCTTCATCAAGTCTAAGAAGATTGGATCCTTCTCAATTCTCATCATTGATAGAATAGTTGAATCCTTTCTACTTAGGGCATCTGCCACCTTGTTCGCTTTCCCATGGTGGTAATGTATTGAACAGTCATAATCCTTGATGAGATCTATCCATCATCTCTGGATCATATTAAGCTCTTTATGTGTGAATATATATTTAAGACTCTTGTGGTTAGTATATATCTCACATTTCTCTCCATAGAGATAATGCCGCCAGATTTTCAAGGCAAAGATCACTGCCGCCAACTCCAGATCATGCGTTGGATAGTTTCGCTCAGGGATTTTCAACTTCATTGAGGCATAGGATATCACTTTATCATTCTACATCAGCACATATCCTAAGCCCTTATTCGAAGCATCACTGAATACCACATAAATCTCCCCACTTGTGGGTAAAGTGAGCACGGGTGCAGTGATAAGCCTCCTTTTCAACTCCTTGAAGCTTTCTTTGCATTCATCACTCCAAGAAAACTTTACTCCCTTTCGAGTTAGCTTGGTAAGAGGGTTGGACAATCTTGAGAAATTTCTCACAAATCATCGATAATATCCAGCTAACCCCAAGAAGCTACGGATATCAGTTACTGATGTTGGCTTCGGACATCCCTCAATTGCATCTGTTTTGGAGGGGTCCACAGATATCCCATTGCTTGTGATGATATGGCACAAGAATGAGACCTCCTTCAACCAGAACTCACAGTTTCTGTAATTGTCATAGAGCTTCTCCTTGCGCAAAGTCTCTAGTACAGTTCTTAAATGCTCCTCATGGTCCTCCTTGGTTTTGGAGTATATTAGAATATCATCTATAAAGACTACCGCAAATTTTTCTAGGTAATCTCTAAGGACTCTATTCATCAAGTCCATGAATATTTTTGGAGCATTGGTGAGTCTGAAAGGAATTACTATGAATTCATAGTGCCCGTACCTTGTACGAAAAGCAGTCTTGGGGATATCTTCCTTCATCACCCTTACTTGATAATATCCCGACTGCAAGTCCTCCTTGGAGAAGTATTGTGCTCCACGCAGTTGATCAAACAAGTCATCGATTCTTGGGAGAGGATACTTGTTCTTTATCATGATTTTTTTAAGTTCACGATAATCGATGGAAAGCCACATTGACCCATCCTTCTTTTTGACGAAGAGGACTGGTGCACCCCATGGTGATGCACTTGGTCGTATAAACCCTTTATCCATATTCTCATGTAGTTGTTTCTTCAGCTCTTCAAGCTCAACAACAGCCATTCTATATGGTGTCTTGGATATTGGTAGCGCCCTAGGTATAATTTCAATTGAGAACTCAATATCTCTTCTTGGAGGAAGACCAGGATGTTCCTCGAAAAATACTTCAGCGAATTCCCACACAATAGGCATTTCTTCAAGGGTGGTTTCTTCCTTGGACTCAATCATCTGAGCCAGATATGCGTGCTCATAAGGCAGTAATATCCAAGCTTGAGATGATGGAGCTAAAGGAGATTCATCATCCTCCTGACACTTGTAATGAATCGGGGGTCGATTCTCCATATGGAGTGTGATTTCCCTCTCCTGACAATTTATGTTGGCTCTATATAAGGAAAGCCAATCCAGGCCAAGAATTGCATCAAATTCCACCAGAGGGAGTATGATGAGGTTCGCCGGGAAATTCAATTCACAGATTATAACAGGGGAGTACTTATACTCATGGGATGCAATGATTGCCCCATTTTCCGTACTCACCAACATCTTTACATCCATGATTTGTGGTGGTGCAGGTATTGTTCTACTAAAATTTTGAGACATAAAAGAATGCGTAGAACCTGAATCAAAAAGCACGTTCACTATTCTTGAATGAATAACTAGCGTACCTGTCACCACTTCGTTTTCGGGGTTCACTTCGGTAGAAGTGATGGAAAAATTTCTTCCTTGCTGTCTTGGAGGTTGCTGGTTGCCTCCGATAACCCTTGGATTAGGGCACTGATTTGCAAAATGACCCGGTTATTTGCATTTTTAGCATTGAACAACGCATTGAGGTTCGAACGGAGCGTTCCTCTCCTCTGTCGTAGCCGTGGGTCCTTCTTGCTGACAGTTAACAGCTAGGTGCCCTTCTCTTCCACACTTGAAGCATTTTCTTGTCCCCCTAAGGCAATTTCCAGGGTGCTTCTTTCCACACTTTTGGCAAGTGGGGTGCTGGAATTTCATAGCGCCGTTGGATTTATCCATCGGACCACCAGCATTGAAGTCCACCTTACGCTTCTTGTCCCCATGATACCCCTGTGATTCTCCGATCTCCATTTCAACCTTGAGGGCACATCAGACAATTTCCTCATAGCTGTCGAAGTCACGGATCGCTAATGCTTTCCGCAAGCTAGGCTTCAGCCCACCAAAGAAGCGGTCAACCTTGCATTCGGGGGTAACGACAAAGACGGAAGCGTATCGTGCAAGCCTTGTGAAGTTTTCCTCGTACGCTCCCACAGATTCTTCATCTTTCTGTTTGAGGGAAAGGAAGTCCCTTTCCATCTTAAGACGGAGGGTGCGTGGAAAATATTTATCGAAAAACATCTTCTGGAATTCCATCCATTCCAAAGCATCGATCTCCTCCTCAGGCTTCGTATTTTTGATCAACGTCCACCATTGATCAGCTTCACCCTCCATACGATAAGCCGCCAGGAGAACCTTCTCTTTTTCAGAGCATTGGAGGATGGATAATATCGTTTCAATGGAGTTGATCCATTGTTCAGCGATCGTGGGATCAGAAGATCCACTAAAAGTAGAAGGCCTTTGTCTCATGAAACTTTCAATAGAAACTTGTTCTTTCTTGGGGGGGGGGGGTTTAACGTTCCTCTTGACCAGTGTTTCTATTCAAAACTTGAGTTAGCTGAGAGAGAATCGTGACAAAGTTCACAATTCCCGCTCCCATTGGATTGGGCATCTCATAAGTACAATCATCACACTGATCTTCACAATGGTTGTTAGCCCGAGTTCTCCTATTACCGGCCATTGGCTGGAATAAAAGGATATTTAGGGGTAACACATAAAGGGTAATCCAAAGACAAAAGTTGATAACTTATAAATAAACTTTAATCTCTTTAACTCATGAGTCTATAGGATTCAATCCAGGCATTTCATGATCTCCCTTCTAACATATATTCTTAAGGGAATTTTCCCTTAATAAGGGTTCATACTAAGATTTTGAATTTATCAAAACATATCCCCCAGGAGTGTCGTAACCAAGAGTGCAGCAAGGACCGTTGTTGTGCACCAGTTCCCGTCCGAGTCTAGCTCAAAGCTGTGTTTTCGGGTTTTACCCCTAGGATACATCTGTGCCAGAGCCACCTCTACCTGCTTGTATCCAGTCAGGGATGTATTTGTTTGATAAACCACTTACTTAGTCTTTACCAAAACTTAGGGATGATTTTATTATACTTATTCTTGTATCTACGGCTTTACTAGGGTTTCCTAATCCCAAAAATAACTAAACCTATCCTCTGATACCAACTATGACAACCCTGCTTTTTATTACAACTTAAACATGCTTTATTACATAAAACTTCACTTGATACAACAAAGAAGATCGAGAGGTTTAGTGTCTTTGGGGCATAGGATCATTACATAAAAACTTTAAACTTGAAATACAACATCTTTATTGAAAACTTCCTTTACATGGCCACTACATTCCTTCGTACTTAGCATTTCATGGGATAACCTGAGGACATGCATAAGAAAAGGGTGAGCTATAAAGCCCAGTAAGGGAGTACAAAATGAATAACATGAGGAGTACAATACATGTTAGGAAATAGGAAAATCAATAGAGCATTATAGTAACATGAACATAAAGGCATGATAAAGCATGATAACCATAACATGGAAATGTTGCAACAACACTTAACATTGAATTAGCATGAGCCAAGGCTCATTGCACATGGAGCATGAGTAAACCCTCATTGCACATGAAGCACGAGTAAACCCTCGTTGCACTTGAATTAGCATGAGTCAACACTCATTTCACATGACGTATCATGATACTATACTTTACCCAATGCATTGGAGCGCTATAAAGGGTGCACCCTTCTTAAACATTTCATTTCATGCATAAGTGTGCCACATGGATCATAAAACATGGATTCATAAAACATAATCATTTATTCCACGATAAAGGAATGTGGAATTCATACATGAAACTTTATAATCAATAAGTAAATGTGCATAAAGTTGAATACCCTTGATGGAGAAATGGGCATGGTATTCACTACACAATGACATTGGCTTAAAAAATCGGTGCGATTTCGGCAGCGTAACGGCGTGACATAAGAACTCATAAAAAAAATTTATGAGAGATAAAGGGGTTCCTCATCATATTTACATGTAATGGACAGTAAGGAGGTCATATATAAACATGTTACAACAATTGAAAAGGAATTTAGATTCATGATGCAAAAGTATTGCTTGAATGTAAAAGAAGAGAGAGAAGTTCCTTTCGGAATTTCGGCATAGTAACGAGTGTACATGGGAGGCTTTTAATGAGAGAGAAAGGGGTCTCCCATCATTCAAAAAATAAGAGAGCAGTATGGGAGAGGTGAGAAACCATACCCCAAAATTCACAATTGAAATTAAAAGGGCAATACAACTTAAATAAAATTGACAAAAAATGAGAAAGGAAGAAAAAATACTTACTTGGAAGTGTGCTTCCAAAGGCTAGAGAGAGGCTTGTGAGAGGCTTCTTGGGAGCTTGGGGCACCTTGGGAAGATTCTAGATAGATTAGGGCAGAGGTTGGACGAACTACAAGGGATTTTAGTGAGGAGGAAGTGGTATCTTGGGTGGGTTTATATAGGAAAGGTGAGAGAATTCTTTATTATTTATGTTTGGGACCCCTTATATTAAAATAATCCAAACCACAAACCATCCCATGGTATTTTCCCATGGTTTCTGGAAAAAGAAAGAGGAAAACAATATTTTACCAGGACAAGGTCCGAACTTATTAAAAAAAATTAGGGGTGCTTATGTGGAGGTGAGTCACACTCCCATGGAAATTAATTTAAAAAGGCAAAGTGTTGAATAAGTCTTGAGGGCTCCATTAATGCTTTGAAAAGTAAGTCAAACAAACCCAAAACCTCATTATTTTAATGATAAAACACATATTGGCCGAACATAAGGATTATGTTATTTTATTACATCACCATTGGGTCATTATGATGTCATAAACCACATTATATATTTAAATGGTATTTAATTTTTACCCAAAAATTTGACTGTCTCAGAAAATTATGAAAAATTCACCGTTGGATAATTTCGACGTCCTGATTCCAAAAATAATATTTATTTTATCTAAATAATTTTCTAAATATTTGAATTTTCACTTTTAAAATAAAAACTGATATTTATAAAAAAAATCACGAGTTTTGAGAGAAATGGCATTCAAACCTTAATAAAAATTTTAATTGCATTCATAAAATTATAAGATCATTTATACTTAATAAAAAATTAATTTAATATTAATAATAATATTTTATTAAAATATTATTTAATTCAAAAAATCCTTTAATTTAATAAAATATAATTCTTAATTAAATAATAACTAAAAACACCATTTCTAATTTAAAAACTAATTAAAATGTATCAAAAATGACTAGAAATTATATTCATTATTATATACAAAAAATAATTTACATGAACATGGTTCTACTTATTTGTTACATAACCCCTTAAAATAGTCGCATAAGACCTAAGGGTAAGGTGTACGATGGTGACAGACTCTTGGGGCGGCTCGGATAACATCGCTCGAGTGGTAATTTCAATCAACTTCCACTTTTCCCGTAGACGATCACGATCGAGCTTGACTTGATGAAGCTCATATTGGGCTTGGTCAAGGGAAAATCCCAAAGACGCCACCTCTTTTCCGAGCTCTGACAAATGGGCTTCATAAGGGGAAATTCTACTGGATGAGGCCATCGCTTCCTTTGTCTGAGTAGAAATGGGTTCGTTAAAGCCTTATATTTATACTACTCAGATGATCACTGTTCAACGGCTAAAAAGTAACGGTCACAAATCTTAACATAAAACTAAAAAGGTTGACATCTTATAAAAAAAATTCATAAAGAAACATTTAACTGGAACAAGAGGGATTTTCCATTAATGAAACTTTGGGTCGTTACACTCCAACCCCCTAAACACTTTTTATTCATTTATTTTGTAACAACACCAGTATGTTCAATATAGTAGGATTTTGTTATAAGAATTATTTTATCTACACTTACACACACCTACATCTAATGGTTAAAGAACATACTGTTTCCATGGATGGCGAATTTCTGCCTCACGAAATGATGATTGTTCAATATTCTTATAACACATTCAAAGGTGTCCATTAAGATGTCACTATATTTATATATGATATATAATATGTTTATGGTTTTTTAAGATTATTTTTTTTCATTTAATGAATACCTTTATGGCTTCCATAATGGGTATACGTGATATCTTCATTTTAGGAAGTGCGGACTACCGCCCCCTCAAAGTGATTTGATTCGTTAATGCCATATGTGGGATGTATAAAGGATGGAATTAATGATATTATATGTTATATTATACTGGAATTATAATATACCTTTATATTATTATGATTTCATGCCATAAAATATGAAATATAAATGAAAGTAGCGTTCATGCGTACGTACGGCTTACCGTCTCCATGAACGGTGCATTTCATTTCTTACCTCTAAATGTTAGGTAATATTGTAAATGCATATATATACTGGATATATATGACATATGTGATATCTAAATCATGAATATAGTTCTGGATATAATGGATATTTTACCACATTAAAAACTTGTAATTATAAATAGTTTATTTTTGACTCAAGTACCAATGATCGACAAAACGACCATTATTAACTTAAATAATTACATAGTGTTTATAACATGGTAATAAGTGATATAAAAGGTATAATTAACTTTAAAAATGTTCTTCAGCAAGTATAAATTTACTCAAGTTTATTATTCAGGACTTTAAAGAAGGATTGAGTCAAGTCGGACCCGAGGTAAGGGACTTCATCTCAATCTCCTTTCATTGAGGCATATTATGTTTTATACAAAACTTTCTTTTATACGGTGTATAAAACCATTTGACTTTTACGTTTACTCAAAAGAAATATTTTTTATACGAAGTGTTTACTAAATGAAAAAGGGGATGTTTTTTTGTCGTACGTATGTGGCGACAACGACTTCTCTGCCACCGTGAACATTATTTGAGCTTCGGCTTCCTCTACAAGCCATAACTTTTTTAAAAAATGAAAAAATAAATACCATGTTTTACTTTTCTTTTATTTTGGTATTCAAAATTTTATTCATAATGTTTTTATATCAATGTGTTGTATTGATATATTGTGATTGAAAAGTGGAAATGTTATGTTTCCTTTATACATGTTTTATGTGATACGATTCTGTTATGGTTCTTGAGCATTGTTATGAAGACTGGTGGTTCCATGATAAACTAGGGGACTGTGAGCCCGATATAGCTCTCCAATGCATTGGGTAACACGAAGGAGTTAAATGTTAAGGTTTCTCCGAAGAGATTTAGGGAAAATACTGTGATTGGTATTCCAAATGTAACCATGAGGGTTACTCCCAACGTAATAATGTTATGAATGCCTCAAGTTACCTTTATGTCATATGATTTTTATGATTTATTCGTGATATGATGAGGTATGTTAAAATTATTATGTTTTATCAGTAAAGTATGATTTCATACATGGACTAATGTTTTCATTTCGTACTTTTATATCCCTTACTGATCTTTTTATGCTCATCCCAAGTTTTTGAAATGTTTTTTACAGGTCAAGGGAAAGCTACATGATGTGATGATAGTTTCAAGGAAGTGTCAAGAAAGACTCCATGATTTATTTTTAAATATGTTTCCATTGATGGAAAAATGAGTACTATAATTTATGTAACCACTTTGTTTAAATGTGGAATGTAATGCATGATTTATGTTCTAATTCTCTAAAACTCTAAACCTGAAAAGATCCCCAATGTGTATTCTTGAAATAATTGAATATTAAGTAATGTTTATGGATGGGGAATTATAATCACATTGTTATTTTAATGGTCATATTGATATTTAATAGTATATAACGGTTCATTTATTCCCAATGATTCATGTAAAGAAATATATAAAATAAAAAAAATTATATAATAACATATATATAATATAAAAATGGGGCTTTATAGATTTTTTAAACATACCCCTTAGTTATACATCCATGAGTTGTGATGATGTATTGGGACCTTATGCATCAATTTTTGTATCTGTCAATGATGTACAGTGTAGCTAAGATCATCTACTGATACATAAACATCTATATTTTGAAGAAAGAGAATTATGAAACACTAAGTTTATACATACCCCTTATTTTTTCATAGTATAAATAAGATTATATCTATATTTATTTTGAGATAGGACTCACATGATCTATGATATTTCACAATGTTATCTTCATGATCATAGAGTGACACACTATGTTTTCCATTTAATTTTCATCTAAAAAAAGATATTAGAGAAGAGTTTAAAAAATACATAAATGATAGAAATACTTTTTCTTCATATAGTTATTTTTTGATTACTTTAAATTTGACTCTTGTTTCATATCATAATTATGGGTTATATTATTGAAGAATTGTGGGACTTAGTTAATCATGAGAATTGAAATCCAACATCATAAGGATAGACAAGAAAATTAATACATTTAGGCACATGATAATATCTTCTAGGATTATTTCTTGAATCTTTTCCATGGTTAAGGGTATCATATACCATTTTATATTTTTTATAAAATAAAAATTTTTATTCAACCATTGGTATAGTTTAAATTGAGGCCTTTTATAGGTGTAAGTGCAGGTCATCACCATAATGGGAGGATTGATGAGAGAAAATTATTATGAGAATAGAATTGTTGTGAGAAGAATCAGAGAAGGAAAATAATATATGATAGAGGTGAAGGACTACTTAGTTCCCACAAAATTATTATATGGACTAATTATAGAGGCCTTTAGAGTTAGATTAGGGAGATCATGTCTTCATAAAGGTATCACCTTAGTGACAATGATAGATATCATAATATGGTTGAAAGTTATCTCTAAGGATTAAAACACATTCTAGATTTTGTGTATAGTTTTAGAGGGTGATAAAAATTTTTCCTTACCACCATATTAACACATGGTATTTGATGTTGTACATTTTTCATAGATTATGGGAAATGTGAATGAAATATTTCATGTTATTTACAAGGGTGAGCTAAACATTGAGCAAATAATTAAATTTTCAAAGATCCAAATGGAAATAAAAGATCAATAAGATATGATATTTATTGTGTGATTAATTATTTTATTTTATATTCATTGGAAGCAAGAAAACATCCACCAAATATTTTGAGAGTGGAAGAACCAAATGTATACTCAACATCCCCGCATGTCTAAGGATGTTTTCATTTTTTATGATGAAATTACCTGAAGGTGGGGAAATTATTGCAACCTCAAAATTTCGGTTAGATACATAGTTATTTTTTAAATGATATTTTCTATGTGAGGTACATAGTAGTAATAGGTTTTTAGTCTATGTGGATTATCTATTTTAATATATTTAAAAGAGTTAATATAATATTTCATGGGTGGAAGTTTTTCATAATTAATCAAAGAAAATTTGAGCCTCGTTGTGGATGAAAACTATAATATCACTATTAAATTTGAAATATGGTTTCCAGATTAGGAATTACAAAAGTGTTATCTCCAATAGTTTTTTCGGTTAATATTATTTATAGATATATTTTATGTTAAATTGATTAAATTAATCATTTGGATTAGTTTTATAATGAATATTTATAAATCTATCCAACCTATATGGATACCTTATTATAGAACATCAATAGGGTTAGATACATAACCCTGGAGATTATTAAAGAGGGCTATTAGAGAAAATTTTGGTGGATAATCTTAGGATCAAGGACTAATAACAAAAATATACGGATAGTTGTGAAGATAATGTTAACCATCATGAATTTTTCATTGGTTTCATGTAAAAAACATATTTTACAATGATTTATCTAAATCTAATAAATGTGTTATATTTTAAATATTTTATTATATCTTTTTATTATCAAAGATGAAAATGATATAATTCCTTAAAAATTAGTATTTATTATGTAATTTATTTACAAACTCTTTGATTATTTCATTCTCTAAGAACAATAAAATTGATATTCTTTTGGTATTTATTATTTAATTATATTACCCAATATTCTGATTGCAAAGAATGTAGAAAATGATTATGTAATTCATTTGATTATCACTTTTACAATCTATTACTTTCTCCCTCTTTTCATTAACATTCACCATTGATATTTTGATTGGTTGATGATTTGACTATACTATGTAACCCGACAAATTTGTTGTTACTCTATAAGAAAATGGATATTTTTTTTATTTTAGGTTTGGATATGTGATGTGGGAATGGAAACCCTGATGGGAATCCATTTATGGTGTTGGAAATAGTGGTTTCATGAGCTGGATCGAGCGTGTGTTTCCATATATGTAATTATGGGACATTTTTTGTAAAAGGGGGGAGATGGTATTTTCATTAGTGATGATTCATAACTAGTTAAAAATATTATATATGTTATGTTTAAGAATCAATGTAGAGGATGAGGTGATGCTATCGATATTTAATATGTGTGAATGATCAATATTATCTATGAAATATCAATATACAAGATGTGTATTTTAAAAGAACGCATGTGTGGACCCCTAAACAGAGTACTAGGGTTTCTATTTGAGAAAAATATGACATTCATGTGTATTTATTCTGTGTACTATTTCATCTCATGGTCAACATCCCATCATGTATAGCTAGCACATTCCCATGAAGCTATGTGACCCAACACATCATCTTTGTTAAGGAAAAACCCATGTACTTTTGAGAGTATATATATTAATTAAAATATCAGATACTCAAGTACCTCTATATGTCTTGTGTTCTAAAAATATGACATGTAACAAGAGAAGGGCATTTCATGTGGGATGTCTTGGTATGGGAAGAACCAGACATGAAGGGAAAATCATTGTTTCCTGAGTACATTCAATTTACTCCATTCATGTTTGGTTAGATACCTTTATCCACTCAGTAATGAATCACATTTGTTCCATATTTATATATTTATATATCGGATTGTTCCATTATTATGGGGCAAGTTTCCTTAACATTTTACCATAAGGGTTCTGTAAGGCATCTAGTCCTAGTCATTGGATGTAAGATCCCCTTAGTGTATTAAAGCATGTATCACATTGTGAGGTCCAAAGATAGATCATTATTTCTATTATTCTATATAGGTTGCATAAAGTAGTATGTAAACAACTTAAATGGTGTTTCATCCCCTATATAGTGAGTTAATCTTCCTTTGTCTTGGTTTCTCACATTGGCCCTGGGTGCGATCATATATATGTGTGTCAAAATCTGTTTTATTTATATAACGTGTCTCAAGATTTTTTATATATATTGGATGATATCTCTCAGTTTATTTGTAAAAAACTGCAAATTCTTAAGGAGTATGGCCTATTAGATTAGAACACCTAGTGTTAGTGTGACCTGATGAGTGATTTATCTTAAATGAATGTTACATTGGATCCTCGAGTAGAATCCCTAGATTGGTAATGGGGAATGATATGAACATGAGAATTGGAGTCTTTGTGTGAACATATCTAGTCATCTTGTATACTCCACTTGATTTGGTGATTTATAACGAACAGACACTTTAATGATTTTCATTTGGTTATTTCAGGTTGTCCAACATAGTATGTTTATACTCACCCCTGCTTGGGATAATTATATACTTTTAATTATTTATGTGGATAAAATTCATCTCGATGGAGTCTATGGTGGATAAGGATGAGGTAGAACATATTTTTTCTAGATGGTCCAAATATATATATCAAGGAGTTTTATTTTATAGTATTACTATTTTTTGTTGGTCAGGATATTTTATAGTATTGTTGGGATTTTATTTTTCCCTTTTATTTTAGTTACTATTTTCTCATACTCTTATTTAATAATAGATGTTATTATTCCATTTAAGTTATCTGTTATTTCTATAAATATAATTTCTTGTTGTATGGATATTTTTAATCTATATAGCTAATTTAAGAGATAGCCTCCCATGTGCATGATATGCATTCTCAGTGTTATTCCAACACCCCCATACTATTGGAGGTAGGCATGGTGTGTCACTCTTGGCTTACTACTATCCAAAGGGTCACTTGTAATTTGTGTTATGGAAATTTTCTTTTTTTATTTACCTTTTCAAAGAACATTATTATAAAACATTTTATATGTTTTGTCCAACTATTTTAACACTTTAAGTGTTTATAACACCGTAATATTTTATTATATATTTTCTTATAAATTAACTTTATTTTTTAAATCTTCCATTACTCCCAATAAAATGTTTAAATGATCTAAATAAAATTATTGAAATATTATTATTTACAGAGAATATTATAACCTATACATTGGATTTTGAGAATTTAAATGTATTTTTTCTCCATATATAAATTAAATTCATTTATTATCAATCAATTATAAATATAAATAAGAGTTAATTAAATATAAAGAATATAATTTCCTGAAAAAATGTTTTTATGTTTGTAATATATTTTATCTTAATAAATTATACTAATAAATTATAATCAATGCATTATTGATCTTTATATAATATATATTAAATCCATTGTTTAATATTTTTTCTAATGTTTTTTCAAGGAATGGGAGAAGAATATATCCAGTTTTATGTCTAAAGAAGTATTTATTTATATAGTTTTCATCATGTTTCGAACACTTATATTAAAAACATATTTTCAATTTTATAAATCCGATTTTTCCAAAATGTTTCTACTTTTGGAATCTAGGGTTACAAATTGGAAAAATAGTCACCTTTTATGTATATTTATTTTTAATTGTCACTATAGTAATATTTATCAACATAATATTGGTTACATACATTTAAAATATGTAAAATATAAATGTTATTGGAACCATTTTTATATTAACTGATATTGGATAAATTAAATTCAAAACATTTATCCATATTTTTGAAATTTAATTATTAATGAACACTTTCCCATGAAAATTATTTATATAATATTTATATCAATGATCAATTAAAAATGTCACTCTTTGACATTTAAATATCAAATATTTTCATCTATGGAAAAAAGAAAGTCGTGAATGAATATTAATGGTAATACTGAGAATAATGAAATTACGTCCATGATTGTTATTTATTTAAAAAAAGTAAGTCTATTATTACCATATATTCTAATGAAACACTAATGCGATATTTCTTCAACGAATTGAAAAATAAAATAAATTATTTTAAAATATTTAATATAAAATAATTTATATGTATTATTTTTTCCCCTGAATTTTTAAATAAATAAAACATATTAAAGACCATTTAAATATTTATATTTCAATTCATTTCCTATAAATTTGTTTTTAATATCAAATTAAATGAATAGTTTCAAAAATGATGTTAATGATATTTTATAAAAAAATAATAACTAATTAAATTGTTTAAATTAAATAAAAATATTATAAGTTGAGAATTTAATGTAATATGGATTAAAATTTAAAAAAATCCATTTATCTGTCACTTTTCCATTTATAGTAACATTATTAACCCTTTTGGAGTGAAATAATTATTATCGTGGTTAAGGTCAAAGATGGTTAAAAACGGATAATTAAAAATACTTGGTTTAAAGTGACACCATAACTATTATAAATTTTACTTGTTTATAGAACATATACATTGTCCAATTTTTAAAAGAATATCTTGGAATTTTGATGACTTTTTCATGGTAATAGATTAATTATATCTTAATAATTGTTTAATTACAAGTGTGTCTGTTCTCTACCTTATAAAAGGAAAAATCGTCCCTCTTTTAATTACACAACATTCATCCATATATCTCATCAAAACCCTACAACATTATATTTAAAACATTCCTACCCAAATTCTATAGGTTTTTTCTTTAAATATTACCAGCAGTAAGGTTCTTAGTAGGATACTTAAGTTAGTTCTTTCCAAGATGAGTAAATCATCTTAACTGGTCACTTTTAGTTTTAATAATTATTTTACATCATCAAAATATGTGGAGTTTATCATAAAATAATAATATAATTATCATAAATGTAAGAAAATGTTATTATTATTATGAAAATACCCATATCCACCATCTTTCCCATCATATTAGACATGAAACTATGACTCATTCATTCGTATAACTTAATATTTCCACATAGTGATAAAATTCATTTTTTCATCACCATATTTTATGGATGGGTACAAGGATTTGTTTAATGTTAATAAATTACATTTTTTATATTATTTTTTTTTATCTAATTTCAATATCATATCTACTTTCTTAACATTTGATTCATAACAAAATGACAATGTTGATTGTGGGTGCCAATAGACCACCACCCATAATAAGTAATGTGAATAATTTTTCATTTTATATTTTATGGGATTGTAATAATGATGGATTTTTTTAATATATATATTTCTATATGATATAATAGTGATTCCATAATTATTAAAAATTATTTTACTTTCTTTCATCCCATCATCGAAATGTTAATACAACATACATGTATACATATGGCCAACCATCTCCATGAATGTTGTAATTCGTTATTTTATCTATAAATTTATGGATGACTATAAATTTATATATATATCTATATATACTAAAAATATATTACATTTGTAAATAATTAATAATCTTTAGATTATGTAACCTCAATCGAACTACAAGGACTCGAACAACAGAATAAAAATTGTTATGAAAAAAGATAATAGATTACAACTGGAAACAAAGATGTTAATCATGAATTTTTTTTAAATATGAGTTTAACCATTTATATTTTGATCATATAATATATTATAACTCTTTAAATTATTCATTTATAGAATTAAAAAAATTATCGTAAATTCCTATAGAGAACATTAAAATCAAGTGGAACATGAGGAAAAGATTTTTTGATTCAATCTCATTGTTTATTAGGATTAATTATGATTATGTACTAATGATAAAATATTATGATCAAACTATCAATAATTCACAATGAATTTTTTCACCTGTTGATATTTATATAAATTCCATGTTTTCATTTCATATTCTGCTCTTTATGTGTTATAGATACTAGGGACTAATTTTAAATAAAATTCACATGACCTAACTCTTTGTTCTAAAATACTTTTTCTAACGTATCCATGTTTTATTAAAAAAATCAAGATTGACATTAATATTACACTATCATTATTTAGAATCATTTTTAACTGTGATTTAATTTCAATAAAATGGGTTAAAACGAATCTTTACTCAATTTTACAAACAAGATATTATTTTACTTTTTACTTGAATACAAAAGAATAAAATTAATGTTTCATTTTAACATATACAGAATGACTGGAATTTAATAGAACAAGGGACATATAATTTTTGAAATAATTCATTAAATGTTTTTGTGGTTCTGTTCTATGAAAATTATTTCCATAATATTTTGGATGTTTTTAGATTTTAATGAAGTTCGTTGAAAGTGGGAAAGATATTTTCCTCAAGAAGTATTTGAATAGATATTTTTAAGGAATTTTAAATTATGAAAGCATCCTTCTATGATACATATTATTTATTTTAGATATAATCCAAGGATATCATAATTATTATTTTCCTATATGTTTTATGATTATTATCATCAGATTTTTAAGGAACTGATTACTTTTCCATGGACTATACTATGAAAATATGATTAAATGTATATGAGAATTTTTTATTTTATATGGGTTAAAATATGTTTTTTTAAAAAACCAATTTTTTCACATGCTATCAAATTAATAATTTTTTCTGATATTTTAGAACACATATATTACTTTCATTATTTTTTATGGGATCATGAGATTATATATCACTAATATTCATCGGGTCAATATGGATATCTCATGAGATAAGGAGGAATGGAATGGGAAGTGAACCATGTTCAGTAAGGGAATATATCCACCATGATAGTATTGGGAGTGAACCATAACTATTATGATGGAATGGGGAGATAAGCCAATTCACTATGATTTTCTTTGAAGTGATTTATGACTACTAAAGAAATGATTTTTTATTCTTATGTGTATTCCATAAATAAATTTATTATGCTAATGATAAGATCTCATGGATTGGTTTCTTTGAATCCTTTAAGTTTCATGAATTTTTAATAACCTTGATTTATGAAATGAATTAATATTATGATCTATGATAATAATGGTGGGGTTTTATAAAATTTTATTTTACATTATTAATACCCTTTCTCTATCATCATATATATGTGATCAATGTTATCCAATTTTTTACTCTTACTGAGAATCTAATCACACCATTTATTATATTTTATTCCCTGGGATATGTATGAAATTTTTAATTATGATATTTTAAATAAGGGTACAATTTATGATTAATTACGTTATAGATGATGTAGATCTATTATATAAAAAAAGTTATATATATATATATATCATATTTTCCATAGATACACGAACTATATATGATTTTGGGGTGCATTTCTTTATTTTATAATAATTATTCATCTTATGAGATGTAAAATCTATGTATAAAAAGAGTCAGTCACCATAGTTGGTATTAATGTAATGATTAGTTACCTTTGGAAAATATGATGAGAAATCTCTAGTCAGAGCCCTTATGATAATCTTATGTATAAGAGAACATCGTATGTTACGGTAATGATATAATTTCGGTTTTCCTAGAAAAACACCCCCTTCTTGATAATATATGTGGGTATGGTTTTGGAATATATGTATCTTGGGGTAATAACCCTAAAAGTATGGTCTAAAATAACCCATCCATCATTTTTGTACATGGTGATTGTTTCATTATTGTGACCATAGTTTTAAACACTATAGTAATATGCTTTGGTTAATTCATATTTTATTTATCTAACATTATAAAGGATTTTAATATATACTGACCATGAATGAACTTGGATAAACCTAATTTATCATAAAATATTGTGTATTAATTTTTCCATATTGTAAATTATTTTTCATGACTATGTGGTTTTTCATTAGGATTATTTTTTCTCACACTATATTTTTTTGTTTTAGTTATTACATGGAACCAAAAAACAAGTGTTTCAATAAAATATTATGGACAACGAAATGATTTTTTTCTTAAGAAACCAAATTTTAAAGAAGTTTGAATGATAAATATAAATGACATTCCTAAAAAATTCTTAATAGATAAATATTATTAAACTATAAAAATGTGAAAATTAGGTATAAATGTTCATTGAGTCCTTCATAGAGAAACCTCCACCTTCATTTATTAGGTTTTCTGATCTACTAGTTTCTGGGTAATAGAAAAGTACCATTGAAAAGTTATTTTTTATCCAGTTTTTGGAACATGAAAAATTAATTTTCGTTGTATGAAATTTAAAAAGATAAGAATATCAATAGTAGACTCTTATCCAAAACATCAGAAACATGAATAAATAGAATCTATGGAGTGGAATAATTTTAGGAAATTATTTTTCAATAACAACTTATCTAATATTATTCTTATGAAAATGGAAATTGCATCCCTTTACATAAGTTAGAAGAATGATGAATCTATTGGAACCATTGGGGAATATTTTATAAGACGTGTGAAGTATTCTTTTGATATTATCATCCAACCTAAATGTGTAGATTATTGATTCTTAAATGGCCTAAATAATTATATAAAGGGTGTTATCCATAAGGTATGTTCATAGCCATGAATATATCATTCGATGATCTATAAATATCATGATGGAGATTTTATTTACCAAAAAAATCATTAATTTTATAAGAAACGAAATATGGGTTTGAATAAAATTTCTAAAAATAATAGGGAAAATAATATGATGCGTCCATTATGCTCGCAATGTAGAAGGAAAAATTGAGTAAATTTTCATATGTAATATGTAAAGGTTATAATTTTAAAAGTAATTAAATTATTCTATAGAATTCTAATGTGACGGTAATAAGTTACTTGATGATGTGAATATAGATAGAGATATACAAAATGAAGTTTCCACACTCCAATATTTCAAATACTTGCACTATATGAATTATGCAGACCTGTTCTAAAATATTAAGGTTAATGATGATGATAAACCTTAGATAACTGTTATTCCCAACTATAAATGGAAATATCATGTGATCAATATTTCTAATGTTGAAAACTAAAGGGTGAAATGTGCACATACCATCCACTATATAATTATTGAGGTCTTATTTTATTTTTGATCTACCCACTTTATAATATTTTATTAATTTTATAACTATATCATAGTATCCACTCAAAAATTCTATATCGAATTAGTTTTGAAAACCCATATTGGAACAATGAATAATCTTAGATCTATGATTCTACTCTGGTCGAATATTATGGGTATGTAATTCCTTCAAATCTGGTTATTCTCTCTCTGGTCAATTTTAATGTTATATTATGGAGGAATATACTTTGTTTACATAAATCCAATATTAATTTTATAGGAAGGGACATCACATTTGATATTACTAAACAATATATGATCTTCTATTGGTGTAGTGATAAATACCATCTTTTTATAGAAATTGAATCAATTATATCAGTCCTAATTAGTATTAGTAGTGTTTAAGTTAGATGGTTTGGGATGAACTTTACATCAAATATACTCCTACTATATCAAACATTGTTGATGTCTTTATAGTATTGTTTCATAGTATTCCATTGAATTTTGAAGTTATGTTTTTATTAAAACTTATAGATAGTTATAACAAAATTTCAATAAATCAATAGATAATATCTGTGAATGAGTTATTGGGATTAAAGAAGAAACTCTATATGAATCATGATAAGGGACACATTCATCCTAGTGAATCACCTTGGTATTCACCTGTTCTTTTTGTTAAGAAGAAATATGTTCCATTGTGAGACTATATTGATTATTAGGATAACGTCCGGATTACCATCAAGAAAACATACCTTCTACCCAGTATTGATGTCTTTTTTGATCAAATGCATAGAGCTCAAAAAGTTTCCCAAATTGACCATAATTTTAGACATCCTCAATTTAGGGTAAAGAAGAAGGATAATCCCAATAAATTATTTCATGTAAGTTATATATTGTATAAATTTATAGTGATTCTAATTTATCTTATTATTTCGCCTTTATATTTAGAAATTTAATGAATTGTCATGACCCGTCCCACAGGGCCCGTGACGTGACTACCCCAAGCCCACCATTCGTTGGCTAGGGGTTGGTGACTAGAATAGGAAAAGAAAAATCTGAAAAGGGAAGGAATTTCCTTCAAACCAGTACACACACAAATAAGACACACTGCACACTAGAAAAACACAATTGAAAAGGAGTAATACAACCACCACTAAAAACCACCACTCAGAGTAAAAGTTAGTACTAAAAGTAAAAGGGGCCATTATAAAATTCGAACTGAAAGAGAAGTACAAAAAAGGAAAAACATGATTCAGAGACCGCCCCCCAAGGATCCATCCTAAAGGGTATGTACAACTCATCATGGCATCTTACCACATCAATTGGTAACCATTGTGTACCGTCTAGCCATGGCTATCCAAAGACTCAATCAAGCTATCAGTCTTCTGTAAAACACACACATGGTGTTGGAAAATAACGTGCATGGGTAAGTATAACAATACGCAGTGGGGACCCCGAGTCCTCTAATGGTTTATCAGAATCCCCAAAGGGATAAAACACAAAGCATGATCTCAATCATAGGAAACGATGTAAAATACAACTCACAGCAAGTATACAACATAAAAAACTAGAATAATGATGATTAGTCATAAAGATTGATCATATTATTCAGTCAAGAGGCTTTTGCTGCTGGACCACATTGGGTCACTAGGTGATAACCCATAAAGGATCACAAGGTGCTGACCCACATAGTATTTCTAGGTTCTGACCCACATAGGATCACTTGGTACTGAACCATGGAGAATCGCAACATGCTAACCCATATAGTATCATTATGTGTTGACCCACAGAGGTTTTCTATGTGTAGACCCACATAGGGTCACTACGTGCTAACCCACAAAGAATTGCTAAGTGCTGAAATATATAGGATCACTATGTGATGGCCCACAATGGATCCTTATGTGTTGACCCATAGAGTATCTATATCCCTTCATCACGTTACAACAAGCCAATAGATTCCCACACTTAGAATGATTGATTTTTGGAGGGTCCACACCTCAGGATACATGTTATTTCTCTACCACGACGAATTCCCTCATAGAAGTAACCTAATTGACCATCATTTCTTAAGGGTTCCAATGTGATAGACAGTGCATCAATCAGACGCATGGTCTATAAGATATTGGAAAAAAGGTAAATTGGGCCCAGTTGGATTTGAGTCTGATCCCACCTAGCCATTATCCAACATATTCCCAAACAGAAAGGGAGTATCTCAAAAGGATCTCCACACTACAATGGTTCTCATGCCGCAAATGGCATGTCAATCGAGTGCATGGTCTGCGAGTTATAGCCATTTTAGTGAAATACGGTTGGTCGGGTCTGGTCTAGTCCAACCCGGTCGGACCCACCCAGCCTGACCCAAGAGTACATAGTGGGTCTGTTAAGGGTCCAAACCAACCGGTGTGTGGGTCCCCAGGTCCAGCTTGGTGGTGTGTCCGGTCCGACAAGAGAGGGTCTGGACAGACTAGAAGGTCCGGCCTGCAGGTGGCCCGACCCACCTAGTTGGGGGCGAACCACCTAAAGAACCTTTCCCACCCAGTCTGGGCTAGTTTCACTAGACTAGCATGGGGCGTCTGGTTCCTCTAGCTAGAAGAATCAGCGGGCACCACGACATCTCCATGTAATGGCTGGCATGAGTCGACCATTTTGTGCGTCCTCTGAGCGGCCAGAGTGTGCTGCTCCTTCCCCGCGGCCAGCAATAACAGGCCACCTCTTTCTATCGTGTTGACTATAGGAGACACATCCTCATGCAGACTGTGTGGTTCAGCTACTGTCGTCGTTCCAGTGGTTTCGTTCCTTCAACACATTCTGTGGTCCACCAAAGATGCGTCAGTGGTCCGTTTTCCATCCCATCTATGCCTATGGGCCTCTCAGGTCCCCATCATCACTGTGAATCCCATAGAAACACCTTTGTAGCTTTTTTTCTCAGTTTCCAAAGAAGAACACTAAACATCGAAGATTAGCGCATGGTCCAGTCCTTGTTCAGATCAGACCACACACTCCACATTAGCATTTATACATGGAGTGACAACAATAATTAAATAGATTAAGAAAAACCCCAAATCCATACCTAGTAAAAACCTCCTACAAGAATGAATGAGTTTTGGATCAACCCATTAGTCGGATGATCCAAATTCAATGTATTTTTCAAAAAGGGAACAAGAGGAAACATTAAACACTTAGAGAAATTAAATATCATACCTGGATTTGGTTTAATCCTTTGTTGATGAGGGAGTACTTCCATGTTTGTTGACATTCTACTATCATTGGTGTTCATCACTGTTGGTCAATCTCTAGATCGGATCATCCAAAGAAAGATTTTGGATCTATATTCTTAATCATTGGGAGATGTTGTCGGCATTTCATCAATGATTTTTCATGCATTTTTCAATTCATTCCCCAATGTATTAAATAATAAATAAAGCAATCTGGATGTTTTTTTGAATAATTTGGTTCATCAGTTATCCTTAATTAAAGTACCTTTTATTAAATAGGTGTTGCAGTTAGACAAAAAATTAAAGGAGTCATTAAATGACCCTCATTTAATGCATGTTTCTATGATGCGCTTTCACCAACCATTGTTCAACGTCCAGAGAAAATAATAAAAAACATAAATAGTTATTTTTTTATTATTTTTTCTGAAAATTGTAAGACACAACTTTTCCATCCGACCCTTTCTGGTCAAAGTTATGTATCGTCTTTGTGAATATCAATGATAAAAATTCAACGGTTCCCTCATATTTTCAATCTGAGCACTGGTTCAAAATATAGAAAATCCTACTCACACATTTAATGAACATACCTTTAAAAAAGTTCAATACTCCATTCCGGGATCTCCAGGAATCAAAATCACATGCTGTTAGATTTCGTAGTCACATCATAATTCTATAAAATTAAAAAATTTATATGTATTTTTTGTCTCTTTATATTCTCACTACCTTAGGGATTTATGTCCCAAAAATTCACAACAAAATCAATGAAACAAAAATGTGGTACTGAGCATGAATCTAAGACTCCTACTAAAAAGTGATCTCCAAGTGGTTCCCAAGCTACCACCGATCTTGCACCTGAGGAATCCACCATCCAAAAAGAACCTTCTCCTATCGCTCTATCTCCATGTGTAACCCCACAATATTCACCCCATCGTCAATGTCCAGCCTTCCCAAGTCGATGAAATGTGATGGATCATGCATGTATCACCTCATCAACGACCCCTAGAAAATGTTGTGCACTTAGTGCATATATGGGGGAAGAGCTGGGCAATACACCACCTCACCAACTCTACTGAGAATTTGGAAAGGTCTGATGAACCTCATACATAACATACCACCCCATAAAAATCTCTACAATCATCATTGTGGTGATACCCATATGAATACATGTACTTCTCCTCAAACTCCAAGGGTCACCGTCTCCTATCGGCATAAATGTTTTCCTGCTCTGCATAGTCTTCATCCACTCCTAGAGGTTATTCACCTTTTTAGGGGTATCTCGTACCAACTCTGGACCCATAAGTGCTAAATCACCTGAGTTTTCTGGAATAGAGGAGATATTCATGGTCGATTGTACAATGCCTAAAATGGTGCCATTATGATTGTGGAGTGATAATTATTGTTGTATGAAAATTCCACCAGTAGAAGCGGGTCATCCCAACTTCGGAAAAAAATCAATTTTGAAAGAATGATCATGTTCCCAAGCACTTGTATGTTTCACTCCATCTATCCATATTTCTATGGGTGAAAGGAAGTGCTCGAGCATAGATGATTACCAAAAGCCTCTTGTAACCCCTTCCATAAATGATATGTAAAAAGAGAATCACGATCAGAAACAATTGTCGATGGTACACTATGAATCTGCAATATCGCCTGAACATAGGGTCATCCCAAGCCCTCTACTGATAACTACTCTAATATGGTTATAAAATATGTCAATATGGTGAGTCGGTCAATGATCACCCATATAGATTCATGTCTCCTGGACGTGTGTGGAAACCCAATCAAGAAGTCCTTGTAAATACCATCCCACATAAATTTTGGTACCTATATTGGTTGTGTTAATCCTGTTAGAACCCGATTATCAGCCTTTACTTGCTGAAAAGTGGGGCATCGTGAAACATACTCTGTCACGATGTCCATTATCCTAGGCCACCAGTACTAATTTCAGAGATCCTGGTACATATCTTCCAAACCAGGATGTACTGCCAAAGGGGATGTGTGGAACTCCCTCAACAACTCCCCCCAAAAATAATTTCTACCATGCTGCGTCCAATAAAAATGATGAGGTGCTCCCCACTAATCAGAAATCCATTGGGAGCCCCTCCTGAGGATATTTGAGCACGTCAGGCCTCGCAGCCAACGTCCCCAAGATGTGCCTACTGAACACGTTGAAGGAGTGGGGGAGTGACAATCATAGATTGGGGGTTGGATAACCCATCACTATCCTAGAAGGATATTCGCAATGTAGCTAGCTACTTAGTTGCCTCACTAAATAGTTGTAGACCCAATCTCTAGTTGAGTGCATCAGCTATTATGTTTCCCTTCCTAGAAGTGTATATTATCTCAATGTCATTTCCTTGGAGGAACTTCAGCCATCGTCATTGTCCTAGGTGCTGAAATTTCTATGGTTACCTTTCCAACCATAGAAAAGGCTACCCCTTTAAATGGAATTATGTTCTCAATGACCCTATAATAGTGGGTACTCATTATCTATGTCGACTTGGTTAAAGTGATGGTAATACAAACATAAACTTTAAAACTAGATCTTATTAATCCCTTACTCTCCAAGTCCCCCACCAACGCCACAACCTCATGAAGCTCTAGGAAATCCCTCCAATATACTAATACTGATATTGGTGCCATATTGGGTGTAGAATGATGCAGAAGTACCTATCCCTATAAGGAGTTATTCTAGGAAACATATTTTGAAAGGATGTTCCTAGCATCTTCTACTGCTGTTGGGAACTAAAAACTCAAGACATATGCTGCCACAATGGTAAGGTTGGACATCACAGGAGTGATTGGTTTCACCCTCCTACACATGATTTTATTCATGTCATTATAGGGTTTCTTTTTTTCTCTGACCAAAGAAAACCCCATTCTAATGATACAGATATACCACATTCTTTATCCTAAAATAGTCAGTCTAAGAATGAACTTTGGATGACCACTCCATATCCAAACTAACTTTGTAAGGCCTCGACGCTGCCACCAAGAGGACTCTCACCCTAAGTTTCAAATCACCCCATGGACATATGTGTGATTATTGACTCTCTTCTCATAGATATCTCCACATGTTAGGGTCAAGTCAACAGTTTAACAAGAAATTTTGGGTCTTAAACAAGATTTGTGACAATAAGAAATGATTAGAAGCTAGGTATATTAATAAGGAAACTGTTAATAGACAAATACTGTACCTCAAATCATTCTTAGATCCTTTGGGTCCAACTCCTTACCTACATGATGCTACCCACATCCTCTTTCCTTCATCTCCCTAATCCTGTTGGGGACCACATTGGGTTAGTGGTTATAATATGTCGAAATTTATACCACCTCTTCCTGCTCTCCTAGATCCTTCTCTATGTTTGTTTCCGTACATATTCATTTATCCCTATCACTTCTTCTTCCTGAATCATTTGTTACATCGAAGTCTCTGAAATTGACATAAGTTTCTTACATTCCAACTACTGACATTCACTGATTGTATCTTCTCATCCAAAGAACTTTCAACCACAAAAGGTACTCTATAACACCATATCATATGTAGGAATGCACAGAGTAATAGTGATGCATCAGATATACCTAAACAAATCTTCCTCGGTGGTATGATCCCTCAATAACTTTTTGTATCATATTCATCGAATTCCTGGAATACTTGGTTCACCTTGATAAAAATTCATCTACTGAAATATCATCCTTTAGAAGATGTTGAAGGTCTCAAGAATACATACCTCTTACCCTTTTATGTTAAGAGACCTCTTCTCCAAGAAATATTCTCAAGATCATCCCATGGAAAATTCACTTCATCATAAGATAGGGGTAATCTAAACCCTACCATCACCTTGCAAAGACACGCAGAAGGCTCACTTCCAGTACCGCCATCTGACCTAATGGTGCCCTTGTTAGATGGAAACTTAGTCGCCACCTCAAGCTAGTGCTTAACTGCCTATGAGTCGGGATTTACTCGGAACCTAAGGGGTATTTGTTGTGAAAATCATGTAAGGAACTATGCCTACATGTTTCCTCTACAAGTAGCTCAGGTAGTAACTACTTAACAATGGGTTGTGTTATTTCTGGGACACCTCCCGAAGGTAACATCTCGGGGAACAGTCCATGTACTAAAGCCCCATCACTCTATGGAACATACTCATGGTCACACACTAGAACTATGAGTTGTTGTCTGCATAGAGTCATCTTGAAATAGAATCAAAAAGAATAATGGTCAATATGTTATATAAAGTGATCTAACTCAAAAGATATCAATAGAAAAGAACTTCCAAAACACATGAATTTTTTTTCATGTACAGAGTTGGAAAATCGAATTTAGGGTCCTGTCGTATGGATACGTCAGCCTCCGCACTTACACTAGACTCCCCTAACTAAAATCCAAAATCAAGACTTGTAATACTATTGATCCCATTGAAAATACAGACTCCTAGTTATTCTGGTATAATTGACCCCCCATTGATACCACTTTGTCATAACCTGTCATATGAGGGCCTATGTCATGACTACCCCAAGCACTCCTTCCACAATCCAATGGATGGTGACAAGAATCGAAAAGGAGAAACCCAAAAAAGGGAATGAATTGCCTTTAAACCTATACCCACACACAGAGAGAGACAGAGAACACTACACAAAAGAAAACACAATAGAAAATGATTAGTACAACCAAAAATAAAAAACACCACTAAGAGTAAAAGTAAGTACTGAAAGTAAAAAGTGGCCAATATACAATCCCAACATAAAGAGTAGTATAGTAAAAGGAATAGAAAGAACCTAATATCGTCCACCAATGATCCAACCTGAATGGTAGGTACAGCTCATCAATGTGACTCACCATGTCAACCTGAAACCTCCGTGTATCGTCCTTCCCTGGCTCTCCAAAGTCTCAGTCAAGCTATACATTGTCTGCACAAGACACTCAATGGGCAGGCGTAGCCCATGCAGGGGTGGATATTAAAATACTCAATAGGGAACCCGAGACCCCCAATGGTATCTCATAATCCCATAAGGGATAAACCTTAAATCATGATCTCCATAACATGAAACAATGTAAAAGACAACTCACGCCAGGTATACCACTTAAATAACATGAATAATGATGATTAGTTATAAATCTAGATCATCATATTTTGTCGAGAGGATTTTTCTCCTAGACTTAATAGGGTCTCTAGGTTCTGACCTAGAGAGTATTGCTAGGTGTTGACCCACAAAGGATCCCTAAGTGATGACCCACATAGGATCTCTCAATTCTATCCCATAGAGGATCGCAACATGCTGACCCACATAGGATCGCTAGGTGCTGACCCTCAGAGTATTTCTATGTGTGGCCCCACATAGGATCTCTATGTGCTAGAAAAAAAGATAAATATGTTTTGACCCACATAGGATCTCTATGTTCTGACCCACATAGGATCGCTAAGTGCTTATCCATAGGGGATTCTTATTCCTTCATCATGTCACTGCCAGCCACTGGATTCCCTCAATTAGCATGCTTGATTTCAGGAGGGTCCCCTCCTCAAGGTAAAAATTTTATCGCTAACACCATGATGTCCCACATAGAAAGAACATCATGTGTCATCTTTTTTTAGGGTTCTAATGAAACATATGGTGCTTTAATCGGATGCCTGATCTATAAGATATAGAGAAAAGGGTAAACAAGTCTCGGTTGGATTCGAGTCTGATCTAACCCAGCCATAGACGATCTTCTTACAAAACTCATGTGGATTATCTCAAAAGGACCACCTCAATAGATGGGTAATCACACCGTAGATGGAGCATTAATCAGATTCAATTTCTATGAGTCATAGTTGTTTTAGTGAAACAAGGCTACTCAGTTCTGGTTCCTGTCCGACCCGGTCAATATGACACATCCTGACCTGAGGGTTCAGAGTGGGTCTGTTAAGGTTCTAGCCGAACCATCCCATGGGTATCCAGGTCTGACCCAGTCATGGGGCTAGCCTGGCTAGCGTGGGTTCGGCCCGAAGGTGGCCCGACCCACCTAGTGGGGTGCGGACCACCAGAAAAACTTATCCCGCGCAGTGTGGGACGATTGCACTGGACTAGACGTCTGATGTCCAGTTCCCCCAGTGGGTGGTGCGAGTTGGTATCACCAGCGGGCACTTCCCCATCTCCCTATAATGGTCGGAATGAGCCGGCTCTTTTATGCATTCACTAAGCGGCCCGACCTGGCTACCATCCTTCACACGGTTGGCGAGAGTAGGCTGCCACGATGCTTATGGGTGCCAACTCCTCCACACGACTGGCATGGGCCAGCCGATACTACAGTTCTAGTGGTTTGGCACTAGAGGAACCATCTACGGGACACCATAGATTCTATGGAAGTCTATTTTCTATCTCTTCTATGCCAACAGACCTCTCGGGTCACTTCCTTAACTTTGAAACCCACATAAATTCTTTACCATCATGTTTTTTGGTCTCCCATGAAGAACTCTAAACATCCAAGATCGATGGAGGATCTGGGCCTTGTTTGGATCAGCCCACTCCCTCTAAGTTAGCCTTTAAACACGTGGGTGATATAAATCATTATATAGATACAGAAAACCCCCAAATCAAGACCATGAAACAACCTCTCGGATGAATGAATGAGTCGCGGATCAACATGTTAGTCGATTGATCTGAGTACATTGTATTTTTCAAGAACAGGATAAGAGGAAACATTAAACACATAAAGCAATTAAATCACCTACATGGATTTTGATGAATCCATTGTGGATGAGGGAGTAATTTTTTGTTCGTTTACATTCCATGTTCATTAGTGTCCATCGCCGTTGATCGATCTTTGGATCAGATTTTCCAAATATAGACATTTGTTCACCATTATTAATTGGAGGGAGATGTCTACAAAGTTACATCAAAGGTTTATCCCACAGTTGTTAATTCCTTATCGATAGATTGAATGATAGTAAAACTGATCTAGACATTTTCTTCATTAATGTGGTTCTTTAATGAACCTTAAATAATGATCCTTTTATTAAATTTTTGTTTCACTTACACAACAAAAGAATGATTCATTAATTTACCCTCATTTAATACACTTTGTTACGCTGAGGTTTTACTAACTGTTTCTTAACAGTTAGAGAATAGAATAAAATAACTCTTTGATCTATTTTATTAATATTTTTTCTAAAAATTCTAATACATAACCTTTCTATCCATCCCATTTTTTTCATAGTTAATCATTGCATAAGAGAATCATAGCACTACGAATTCACTGGTGTCCTCATATTTTTAATCTGAGCACCAGTTAAACTGATAGAAAATCCCCCTCACACCTTTACTAAACATACAATTAAAATTTTAAAAAATACATTTTCTACTCTATGGGCCTCATAATCAAATTCCAAAATATTTAAAAATCTCGTAATAATTATAAATAAATAAAAAAAATTATACATAATTTTTGGTTCTTTACATGAATATTCACTTTGGATATTACCATAGCCATTTCTGGATAGTATTTATAGAAGATATTATAATATATTTAAATATAAAGGAAGATCACGAAGATCAATTTAAAATTATATTGAAGGACCTAAATATGGAGGATTCTTCTTATAATTTTATAAAGATTAATTTTATACTACAAAATGTTTCATTTATTGTTCATATAATCTAATGTGAGGGTCTATTTGTAGATCCATCTGAAAAGGATGTTACTAATCATGTTCCCAGTCTATTTAATGCGATATAGATCGATATTATTATTATTTTGGATAGATATTATTGACACATTATAGATAATTTCTCATGAATGTATGATATATTCCATAATTTTACTCTAAAGGGATCCATGTTTCTTTAGGCAGATGGATATGAGGAATAAGTCATGAAACTGAATATAACTTAATCCATTACACTTGTTCCTATAGTATTCTAAGGTAAAGAAGGTTTTGTAATCAATAATTATTTATGAATGAAGGTAATGGGATGTTCCTAATGTAGAATATTATAGTTATACCTTATTCCTTGTAATAATTAATAGATCATGAGTAAAATTTCCCAAATCATGATATGAAGTTATCTATGTTAATTTTTTAATTAGGTACATTGACGCATTATAGTTATGGGGAAAAAATTTACATATATGTTTATCCTTAATTTTTAATGTGTATATTCACTTGGAAAATGTTTATTAGGCACTAAAAAAGATGGTTGGAGTTGAGTAAAAATTATATATGCTCAAAATATTACCACCCTATGAAAGTGAACATGGAGGAAGATTAACATAGTTGAAAATATCATTCTAGATTATTTATTATTAGGATATCGAGAGATACAATATTTCAATATTTATGAAGGATGGATCTGGAGATCATAAAATAAGTTTATGAATCTTATCTATATCAAATTAGTGACCCACAATATTTTCATGTAAAGATTAAAGTGGTGATGAAGGATTACTTGGAGCTATAAATGATTGTGATAAATTTTACTGATTTTTTCTTTGATTTTGATGGAATAATAATGATTAAAGGATATATAAATATGTATCTTAAAGACTATAATTCAAGAATGTGTTATTGGATGAATTTTATATTTCCTTATTATTCATTTATTTTGGAACTATTAATATGCATACTGATCTGAAAGAGTATTTACAGAGGGTCAACATTAAAAGTGTTATTGCATATTATAAATTTCAGTTAATGGTATTCTAAAACATGAATCTATGAGATAAATATAATGACCCATAATTTATATACATTGTTATTACTTCAAAATTTAATCACACTTATTACAACATATAAAAAAACCATGAAAGGACCATATAGGTATAATGTCTTTAGAAATAGGGAAACATAAACAACTGGTTCATAAATCATCTACACTGTCTTCGTTTTATTTTATCATATCTAGATTCCCTTTTGGCATAACTTACATAATACCCTTCTTCTTGAACTAGGGAAAAGAAAACATAAAAAAGGGTGAGCTCAAATGCTTAGTAAGGGTGAAAAAAAGAAATATCAATCATATCATATTCATAAGAATAGAACATTTTGAAAATCCTAACCTACAAAAGAGATCATAATATCATAAATGGGATAAATCATGGTAGTGCAATGTAAATCCCAATAATCATAACATGAAACTTTGTGTCATACACACATAATCATAGATAATCATTTCTTAGTAGTCAAGACTCATTCCCAAGACTATCCTAGCAGAAAAAGTCCATTTCTAAACCGAGTTCACTCCTCGTTTCAGTCCTGTATCCCTGAACCAGATTAACCTGTCGTTCCAGCCATGTCTCTCTCATGAGATATAAATCTTTACCCAATGAATTGGAGGTAGATATAGGTACCACCCATCCCATAATTAAACCATTATTATGTGGTCCACAAAATCATAACTCATAGCATAACCCATGTAATAAAAATGGGATTCTTAAACATCATGCCATAATAACAAAATCCATATAAGATAAAAGGACATCATAAAATTAATTCCATAATAACATAATAAAATCAATGTAAAAATAGGGATATAAACATAACCATATATTATCTTAGATGGAAAATAATTTTGATAAAACACTTGAACTCCATTCTTGAGGAAAATATCCTTTCTACTTCGAAAACATTTTTCCTTTATTAACATGTCATACAATTTTAAACTAAAAGAAGTTAATTTAATATAAAGTTAAAAACTTGTAAAGGAAGCTTCATGGAAATAATGTTCTATGAAATCATAAAAATCCATTCATTCGGTATAAGTTAAAAAACATTCTTCTCGTACTTTGTCCAGAAAAGTCAAAATGTACCTCGTACTAAAAACAACAAAAGATTCCTTTCATATCATTTACTAAAAACTCACCAATGGGTAAAATTGGATTTAAACAATTGTAGGAGTATATAAATAATATTACATATTGAGGAAACATGAATTTGGATGATAAATATTCCCCAGTAAATTCTGAAGTATAAACAATCTCGGATAAAAATGAGATTGTGAGATTTTCCCTTACCTTAGGTCCGATATGTTTTGCACATGTCTGAACTTTCTTTATAATTATTTAAATAATGTAATTGACTTATTATGCAATCATAATCATTGGTATGATAACATATATGGTCATATTCTTAGCTTTTTATTAGTAATAGTTCATTGCTACTTGTTATTCGGGTGTTTATTACTTTATGTTCTTATGCGTGTTTTGTCGAATAAATTCTTATTACTCTATTTAGGTTATAGATAAATAATTTACATAATGGTAGTAGTGTAATCTATATCATATTTATTCATTCAATTCATTTATATAATCATTATTCAATTAATATCATGTATAACGAGTCGCATCACATAGTGGAGACGGTAGGTCGTACGTACGCACGAGAGATGATATCATTCCCAGGATCATTGAATTGTATTGAAGTGTATGTATAATATTTAAGAATCAATATCACTTTAAAATAATCATATCAAGTTGTTATTTACACCATTATACCCATCCAAGTATGGTGGTGGTCGAAAACAGATTACACCACGGCGTGGAGACGGTATTCCGTACGTACGCATGCACAGTGATTTCGTTTTCCATAGGATGAATAGAAGGTGAAATAGGGTTGTTTAATATTTATAATAACATATCAGTATATTAGTGATACTGATGTTATTAATCCATAATGAAACAACTAAATAAGATGATTTATAAGAAGAAATAAATTTGAAAGAATCGGTAATGGATATTACCTCTTCTTCGACACGCCTCTTTGAAACCTCTATTAGGGCACTAAATTGGTCTTTGAAGAAGACCAGGACCTCTAGTATGTTTTTAGGGAAGTTGAGAAGGTAATTTCTAAGGGTTTGGCCATGCTTTAAGGCTCCAAATTGTGTGAGGAGGAGAGGGAGGGGGCTCCCTTTTATAAGGGAGGAGAGTGGCACCTTAGGAAAATCATAAAATATTATTTTATAATAAATTCATATTCAGTTTATAATAGCTCAAAATTGATTTATTTCGAAGATAAAGTGGGTATTGGTCTAAATCCTCTCAACCAATAGTTTTTAGACAATTTTACGTTACTATTTTAACCTTATCATTTTAGATTTAACTATAAGTTAAATAATTTAACTTTTACTGTCTCCTCTTGTTTTGTTATTCTATAAGGATAATAAACATACAATAAAAATCCAAAATAACACCAAATGGTTCATTATTAATATATATAACCTTATCTAAATCATTTGGTCGATCCTTATATTTTTAGGAATAGAATAAAAATTAATAATATAATATATTTTTTAAAAATTATTTAATTTCAATTTTGACAGTATTTGGTAATTGATTTTTGTGAAAATTATAACATCATTATTAGTTAGAAAAAAATTAATAGAATCAATAATAACATGTCATATTAACATAAAAAATAGTGTAATTTATAAAAAGTCTCAAATTACATTTATTTGGGTATTTATAACATCAATTATGTTAATATTTCATTAATAAGGTAATTATTGTATCATCATTGTGTCATAAATAAATTAAATTATCTAATGTCTACAAATTATAAATAAAATACCATTATGTAGGAAATATTTTTATATTTATAATGAATTTTTATAGTCTAATTTATCTTATTTATATCCCTATATTATAAATTTGTTACTTATTAAAAATTGATTTTATCTATTTTAACTCTTCTTTAAATAAAATAATAATAAATGCCCTAATCTAATCCAAGTGGACCTAAATGGTCATATTTTATTCCTAAGGTTATTTTCTATCGAATTAAACTTATCCAATAGAATAATGACATATGTTAGGGTAATAATAATACCATTTTTACCCTTAATTACACTATTTACTTTTAACCATGGTAAATAAAAGTAAAAAGATACTATTCACAAAAAAATATTTTTATCTTATTAAACCACATTTTACTCCTTGATATTAACCGTGTCTCTCGGATTTTTGAAATTCCACTCACAGAAGCGGTAAAATTAAGTTTTATGTAAATTTTCAAATTCTCCTAGAAGGTGGGTAAAAGACGGTAAAAAGTTCAATAAAATTTTTATATATCTAAAATTATTATAAAATTACTCCAATGAATTACATTGAAATTATATAGGTATTATGTATCAATTTTCACCTAAAATAAATAATTATTTAAAAAAAATTTGTTTTTAAATAGTAACCTAGTGTTTTCAATATTTGTCAAAAATTGAATGTTTTTAGAAAAATACCAAAAATTCACCCTAGCATAATTTCGAAATTCCAAATCCAAAAATGAAGTCCATTTTGAAAGATAAAATTTATAAAATTTCAAAAATTGGGTATTACTTTTCATAACGGCTAGTTTATGTAATGTTTTAATAACATATCGTTGTTTAGTGAAACTCAGTATTGCGTACAATGCAAGCTATCGAGGAAGGTTTCTCATACGTGTAACGCAAGCCAAAACAGTGTTGTGTGTAGTGAAATATTCTTTTATATAAAATTATACATAAAAACAAAATATTTCTCATAAAATCTCGGGTGTTACATTCTACCCCCCTTAAAATGAATTTCGCCCTCAAAATTCATCACTTTGTAATAAACAGATGAGGATACCTCTCCCTAATCATGTACTCAAGTTCCTATGTAGCTTCTTCTAATTGATGGTTCCTCAATAAAACATTCACCAAGTGAGTGGTCTTGTTCTGTAGGACTTTTTCGCCATGATCCAGAATCTCTATCGGTTGTTCTTTATAAGAAAGATCTTGCTCTAGTGGTACAACTTCTGAGATGAGTACATGTGAAGGATCGGGTACGTAATTTCCCAAGAGAGATACATGGAACACATCATGACCTTGAGAGAGATTCGGTGTAAGTGCCAATCGTTAAGCCACCTTCCCAACACGATCCAGTATTTCAAAATGGCCAATATACCTATGGTTCAGCTTGCCCTTCTTTCCAAATCATATTTCTCTCTTCCATGGATATATTCATAGGAACACTTTATCCCCCACTTCGAAATCTAAGTCTTTTCTTCAGTTATCGGTATAACGTTTTTGTCGAATCTGAGCTACTCTTATGTGTTGTTGAATAGATCTGACCTTTTCTACCATCTCATCAACAAGATCAGATCCTAATAGCTTTCTTTCCCCAACCTCATCCCTGCAAGTTGGAGTCATGCATTTCTTTCTATAGAGAGCTTCATAAGGAGACATCTGAATACTGGTGTAAAATCTATTATAACATGAAAATTCCACCAAAGGTAGGTGCTGATCTCAACCACCTTTGAAATTCATAGAGCAAGCTCTTAACATATATTCTAGAGTTTGAATTATTCTCTCAAACTGACCGTCTTTCTGAGGATGATAAGCAGTGCTGAAACACAACTCTGTATCCAGATTATGGTGAGGACTTCACCAAAACATTGAGGTAAACCTTATATCCTGATCAGATATAATGGAAAGTGGTACTCCATGCAATCTTACCACTTCCTTCACATATATCATGGCAAGTTGATCCAGAGAGAAATCTTCTCTAATAGCAACGAAGTGTACCGACTTCGTAAGATGATCAACTATAACCTAGATAGCATTATTTCCTTTGAATGTTTTTGGAAGTCCAATGACAAAGTCCATAGTGATGTTTTCCCAGTTCTATTCTGGTATGGGTAATGGTTGTAAAATCCCCTTAGACTTCTGTCTCTCAGCTTTAACTTGATGACAACCCAAGCATTGAGAGACATATTCAGCAACATCTCTTTTCATACCATCCCACCAGAAGTACTTCTTCAGGTCCCTATACATCTTCATGCTTCCAGGGTGAATAGAGAATGAACAACTATGAGCTTCATACAGTATTTCCTTCTTTAATTTTGCGATGGGAGTAACACAAACCCGATTCTCGAACCTTATTATTTCATTATAATCAATGTTAAATTCAGGAACATTTCTCACATTCTTTTGTAACTCTACATCTTCTTTATGTTCATTTTTAATCTTCACATGTATAGATGGTTGAACATTCATTTTAGAAAGATAATATTTTTCCCCTTCCATTATAATTTCAAGATCCATCCTTTGTAAATCTATAAATATTGGATCTTTTGTGATCCTCATCATCGATAAGCTTGCATGGTCTTGTCGACATAATGTTTTTGTCACCTTGTTTCGTTTCCCAGGGTGGTAATGAATTGAGCAGTCATAATCCTTAATCAGTGCTAACCATCTTCTTTAATGCATATTCATCTCCTTTTGTGTGAAAATATACTTTAAAATTTTTTTATTAGTATATATATCACACCTTTCACCATAAAGATAATGCCTCCAAATCTTTAATTCAAATATTACCGCAGCTAACTCCAAATCATGAGTTGGGTAATTTTGCTCATAGATTTTCAACTGTTATGAGGCATAATCTATCACCATATGATTTTGAATGAGAACACACCACAATCCCTTCTTGGATGCATCACTATAAATCAAAAACCATTCTCCACTATATGGAAGTGTGAGCACAGGTGCACTGGATAACCTTATTTTTAACTCCTTAAAATTCTCTTGACACTCCTCCATCCAAATGAACTTATCTCCTTTTCGAGTCAACCTGGTGAGTGGATTAGATAATCCTAAAAAATATTTCACAAAACATCGATAATATCCAGCCAAACAAAGAATACTTCGAATCTCAGTTACTATTGTTGGTCTCGGCCATCTTTTAATAACCTCTGTTTTTGCTGGATCCATAGATATCTCCTCGTTTGAGATTATATGACCCAAAATTTTAACTTTTTGAAGCCAAAAATCAAACTTGGTAAATTTGGAATAAAGCTTCTCTTTTTTAGGGTCTTTAATACAATTATAAAGTGATCTTCATATTCTTCCTTACTCTTTGAATAGACAAGAATATCATCTATAAAGACTACCACAAACTGATCAAGATAGTCTCTAAAGACTATATTCATTAGATCCATGAAGATAGAAGGGGAATTAGTAAGACCAAATGGCATCACTATAAATTCACAGTGTACATACCTTGTATGAGAAGTTTTCTTTGGTATATCCTCCCTTTTGACCCTAAATTGAGGATACCCTAAACGAAGGTCAATCTTGGAAAAGTATTGAGCTCCAAGTAGTTGGTCAAATAAGGCATCAATGCGTGGGAGAGGATATTTGTTCTTGATAGTGATCTTGTTAAGTTCTCGATAATCCGTGCAGAGTCTCATTGATCCATATTTCTTCTTAACAAACAGAACAGGTGCTCCCAAAAGTGATGCACTAGGGCGTATGAACCCCTTATCAAGATTCTTTTGGATTTTCTTATTCAATTCCTACAACTCAATTGGGTCCATTCAATAAGGTGTCTTTGAAATGGGCATAGCACCCAATATGAGTTCAGTTGAAAACTCAACTTCACGATTTGGTGGAAGACCTGGCCATTCCTCCGGAAAGACATCATCAAACACTCGTAAAATGTGAATATTCTGAATCATGAGTTTCTCACCAACTATTTGAGATAAATAAAATTCATTTATTGGAATCAGGACCCATAATATAGAATAAATTTCCACTGGAAGGTTATATTCATCCTTACATCGATAGATGATCATAGATTGATCAGGAATATGAAATGTGACATCCCTTCTTTGGAAATCGATATGAGATCCATATAAGGAAAGACAGTCCATGCCTAGAATCACATCAAATTCCACTATAGGAAGGATCACATGATTTGTAGGAATCACTTTCCCATAAACTTCAATCAGAGAAGAATTGTAAACTTTTGACGTGGCTGTTGTGCCATTAGGGGTTGTCACAGCTAACTCAACATCTAATTGTTGAGGTAATAGGACGATACCCTTAGAAAATTCTTCAGAAATAAAAGAGTGGGTGGATCCAGAATCAAATAAAACATTTGCTACTTTATATTGGATGGTAAGTGTACCATTCACTAGTTTGTTATCTTACTCAGCATCTCTGAGAGAAATTGTATGTGACTTTCCATTGTATTTAGCCTTAAGAGTTTGTTGACGTCGATCATCATCATCAACCCTTGGATTAGGTCATTGATTAGCATAATGCCCTATTTCCTTGAACTTGTAACATTGAAGTGTAGGAGGTGCACTCTCTGTAGCCTTTTCTTTGTTCACATCACTAGAAATATTCTTCCCATCAATGCAGTATTCAAATGCCCGATGACCTTGTTTTCCACATTTGAAACATTTACTTGTCCTTTTAAGACAACTCCATCCATGTTTCTTTCCACACTTTGAGAATAAGGGAAAACTCATCTTCTTTTCAATGTTCTCTTTAGATTTTCCTTTTAATTACATTTTTTTTTTCTTATCAAACACATATGGATGATGTGTTACTCCAATCTACATCTCAACCTTGAGATCACATCGAGCGATTTCCTCATAGCTATTGAATTCCCTTATGGCTAACGCCCTTCGAAGACATGGTTTTAAGCCACTAAAGAATAAATTGATCTTACTCTCAAGTTGGATAATAATACCAGATGCGTACTTTTCAAATCTTGTAAAATTTGCATCATAGGTACCAATAGATTCATAATCCTTTTGATTTAGTTCAATAAACTCCTTCTCTATCTTTGTTCTAAGAATACGAGGGATGTACTTATTGAAAAATAAGTTCTTGAACTCTTCCCATTCCATGGACTCAATTTCATCTCTTGTAATCATATTCTTGATAAGATTCCACCATTGATCAGATTCACCTTACAAACGATAAACTACAAAGATGACATTATCATGTTCAGAACATTGAAGAACCAAAAATATCTTTTCAGTGGTACTGATCCATTGTTCAGACACTAATGGATCAGTAGACCCGCTGAATGAGGGTTGACGCTGTCTCATGAAGGATTCAACAGAATGTTTCTCCTTCCATTGCTCGTTTGGAAGTCCTGCATGATTCATAGCTTGAGAAAGTAGTGTGAGCATGGATACACTATTTTGTATTCCAGTTCCCATAACATTTGGTTTCTCAGGGGGACAATCATTGCATTTCCCGTCGTATTCAACAGTAACATGGTTCCTTCGGGTTTTAGTCATTGACTAAAACTAATAAGCATAGTGTGAGAAACACTAATCATAATAGTAAAACCACATAATCAAGAATAAAATTTCATGCTTTAGGTCTTATCATAGGCTATTCATTTCCATTTCTAAAACACTAAGATTTTGTTCTATGCTTAGACATATCCTTAGGGTTCTTACTAAGGATTTCATATCCTAGTTTCTAATGGTTGACTATACCCTTCCTCTGATACCAACTATAATGACCCATACATTACATACATTGTTATTAATTCAAAATTGAAGCACACTTATTACAACATATAACAAAACCATGAATGGATCGTATAAGTATACTGTCTTAGAAACTGGGAAACATAAACAACTGGTGCATAAATCATCTACATTGTCTCCCTTTTATTTTATCATATCAAGAGTCCATTTTGGCATATCTTACTTAATACCCTTCTTCCTGTCCTGGGGAAAAGAAAACATACAAAAGGGTGAGCTCAAATGCTCAGTAAGGGTAAACAAAAGAAATATCAATCATATCATATTCATAAGAACATAACATTTTGAAAATCTTAACCTGCAAAAGAGATCATAATATCATAACATGGGATAAATCATGGTAGTGCAATGTAAATACCAATAATCATAACATGAAACTTTTTTTTCATACACATATAATCATAAAGAATCATTTTTTATTAGTCAAGACTCATTTCCAAGACTATCCTAGCAGACAAAGTCCGTTTTTGAACCGAGTTCACTCCTCGTTTTAGTCCTATATCACTGAACCATATTAACCATCCATTCCATCCATGTCTATCTCATGAGATATAAATCTTTACCCAATGCATTGGAGGTAGATATAGGTCCCACCCATCTCATAATTAAACCATTCTTATGTGTGCCACAAAATAATAAATCATATAATAACCCATGTAATAAAAATGGGATTCTTAAACATCATGCCATCATAACATAATCCATATAAGATAAAAGGACATCATAAAATTAATTCCATCATAACATTATCAAATCAATGTAAAAATATGGATAGAAATAGAACCCTATATTTTCTTAGATGAAAAATAATTTTGATAAAACAGTTGAACTCCATTCTTGGGGAAAATATCCTTTCTACTTCAAAAACCTCTTTCATTTCTTAACATGTCATAAAATTTTAAACTAAAATAAGTTGATTAAAAATAAACTTGAAATCTTGTAAAGGATGCTTCATGGAAATAAAATTATATGAAATCATAAAAATCCATTCATGCCGTATAAGTTAAAAAAACATTCTTCTCATACTTTGGCCAGAAAAGTCAAAAAGTACCTCGTACTAAAAATGAAAAAAGATTCCTTTCATATCTTTTACTAAAAACTCACGAAATGGTAAAATTGGATTTAAAAAATTATATGAGGATAGAAATAATATTACATTTTGAGGAAACATGGATGTGGATGATAAATATTCCCTAGTAAATTCTGAAGTATAAACAATCTCGGATGAAAATGAGATTGTGATATTTTCCCTTACCATAGGTCTGATATGCTTTTTACGTGTCCGAACGTCCTGTATAACGATTTAAATAATGTCATTGACTTATTATAGAATCATACTCATTTTTATTATAACATATATGGTCATATTCTTAGTTTCTTATTAGTAATACTTCATTGCTACTTGTTATTCGGGTGTGTATTGCTTTATGTTCTTATGTGTGTTTTGTTGAATAAATTTTTATTCCTATTTTTAGGTTATAGCTACATCATTTAAAGAATGTATTAGTATAATATATATCATATTTATTCATTCAATTCATTTATATAATCATTATTCAATGAAGATCATGTAGAACGAGTTGCATCATATCGTGGAGATGGTAGATCGTACGTACGCACGAGCAATTATATCGTTCCAATTATCGTGGAATTGTACTTAGGTGTATGAATACTATTTAAGAATAAATATCACATTCAAATAATCATATATAGTTATTCTTTACACCATTATACCTATCCATGTAAGGTGGTGGTGGAAAACAGATTACACCACGACGTGGAGACGGTATTCCGTACGTACGCACGCGCAGCAATTTTGTTTTCTGTAGGATGGATAGAAGGTTAAATAGGGTTGTTTCATATGTATAATAACATATCAGTATATGAGTGATAATTATGTTATTACTTCATAAAAAACAACAAAAGAATTGTATGTATAAGAAGAAATAAATTTGAAATAATCGGTAACAGATATTACCTCTTCTTCGACAAGCCTCCTTGAAACCTCCTCTTAGGGACTAAAATTGGTCTTTTAAGAAGACCAGGACCTCTATTATTATTCTAGGGAAGTTGATAAGAGAAATGGGTGGGGTTTTTCTGAGATTTAAGGTTCAAAATTGTGTGAGGAGGAGAGAGAGGAGGTTCTATTTTATAAGGGAGGAGAGGGGCACCTTAGGAAAAACATAAAATATTATTTTATAATAAAGTAATATTCAGTTTATAATATCTCCAAATTGATTTCTTTCAACGATAAAGTAGTAATGGGTATAAATCCTATTAACCAATAAGTTTTAGACAAGTTTAGGTTACTATTTTAACATTATCATTTAGATTTAACTCTAAGTTAAATAATTTAACTTTTACCGTGTCTTCTTGTTTTCTTACACTATATTTTTAATAAAATTACAATAACAAGACAAATGAACCCCAAGTGGTTCATTATTAATATATATAACCTTATATAAATCATTTGGTTGAACCTTAGATTTTTAAAAATAGAATAACAATTAATAATATAATATTTGTTTTAAAAACTATTTTATGTAAATTTTGACACTATTTTGTAATTGATTTTTGTGAAAATCACAGCATCATGATTAGTTCGAACAAAGTTAATTGAATCAATACTAAAATTTCATATTAACCTAAAAAACTAGTTTAATTTAAAAAAAGTCTAAAATTACATTTATTTGGGTATTTATAACATCAATTACGTTAATATTTCATTAATAAGGTAATTAATAAATCATCATTGTGTCATAAATAAATTAAATTATTTAATGTCTAAAAATTATAAATAAAACAACATTATGTAGGAAATATTTTAAAGTTTCTAAGGAATATTTATAGTCGAATTTATCTTATTTATAACCCTATATTAAAAAAATTCTTAGTAAACAGTCATTTTAACTATTTTAACTCTTCTTTAAATAAAATAATAATAAATGCTGTAATCTAATACAAGTGGACCTAAATGGTCATATTATTTTAATAAGGTTGTTTTTGGTCTAATTAAACTTATAAAATAGAATTAGGACATGTGTTAGGGTAATAATAATACCATTTTACCCTTAATTACCCTATTTACTTTTAACTGTGGCAAATAAAAATCAAAAGTTATTATTCACCAAAAATTATTTTTATCTTATTAAATCACATTTTAGTCTTTGATATTAACCATGTCTCTAAGATTTTTTAAATTTCACTCACAGAAGCGGTAAAATTATGTTTTATGTAAATTTTTAAATTCTCCGGTGGGTAAAAGAAAGTAAAAAGGTTAATAAAATTTTTCTATATCTAAAATTATTATAAAATGACTCCAATGAATTACATTGAAATTATATAGGTATTATGTATCAATTTTGACCTAAAATAAATTTAAATAATATAAATAATTATATAAATAAATGTCGGTTTTTAAATAGTAACCTAGTGTTTTCACTATTCATTAAAAATTTAAAGTTTTTAGAAATATACCAAAAATTCATCCTAGGCTAATTTTGATATTCTGAATCCAAAAATGAAGTCCATTTTGAAAGGTGAAATTTATAAAATTTCAAAAATTGGGTATTACTATTCATAACGGCTAGTTTATATTATATTTTAATAACATATTGTAGTTTAGTGAAACTAGGCATTGCGTACAACGCAAGCTATCGAGGAAGGTTGATCTTGCATGTAATGCAAGCCAAGAAAGTGTTTTCTGTAGTGAAAGATTCCTTTATATAACATTATACAAAAAATCAAAATATTTCTCATAAAATCTCGGGTGTTACAATAAATGTATAAGGGTATGATTCAACTATTACCAATACCAAAATTGAAATGGGAAAACAACTCCCTAGAGTTTTTAATTAGACTCCCAAAATCATAAAATGTCCATATTTTTATTTGGGTTTTTGTATGTCACCCAAAAAATTAATAATAAATCATTAAAATTATAGAATATTTTTCTCTTGATATGTTTTATTGGATATACATTATTTAAGTGTTAAGGTTATAGGGAATAAAAAATTCTGTTGTATTTAATTGGGATTTGTGGATTACCTTAAACTAGTGCAAAAATCTGAAACAAGCTCTAGATTTTCACTACTTCATGTCATCCTCAAACAAATAGTCCATCTAAGAGGACTATCAAAAGCCACGATGATATAATGAGATCATTTTTTATTTATTTCTAATATTTTTGGGATCAACACCTTCCGCCAGTTGATTTTTCATAAAACAATTTCTTTCCCTTGAGAATTTTTATAGTTCCATATGAATCCATCTATGAAAAAAAGTGTATAAATTTATCATGATGGGCTGAAATAGAAAAATTCCATATATTTGGAATTTATATAATTAATTAAATATCAGATAAATTAAAAGACATTCAAAATTATATTAAGGTATATCATCATTGATAGAAAAATTAATTTAATAGTCTTAAAATAAATATTGAATTTAGTTGAGAATGTATTTTTTTGAATTTATACATAGAGGAATGTTATGATATTTGGAAATAATTTAATATTTCGCACTAGTTATATTATCCCCTTCACTATTCTAGATTTATCATTGACAGTATCTTATTGCTTGGTGCTTCCATCGAACCTCTCTCAAGTTCAAGATGTCATCCATGCATCTCTCCTTGGGAATCACAAAATGAGTCCATCCCATCTGTTAAACTCAACTATCATTCCACTAGAGCATGATATTTATTATGAAGAAAATTCCGAATAAATCATGGATCAAATATAAAATTGGTATAGAACAATCATTCTCACATGATCAATGTTCTCCGAAGGAATCAAAAAATTTGTAGAAGCTGTGTAGTTTTCAATGGATGGGAAGAGGCTGTAGTATCCTGATTTTTTGTTATTAGAGAAACAAAATATCAAGGGTTAAAATAATTTTTAGAGGTATAGAATGTAACTCTGATATATTTTATGATATATATTTCTATTAATATATTTTTATTAATTTTGATAAATTTCTTTACACACAACTAAGAGTTTAAATGAACAATTATATAATGTTGAAATACTATTATTTATTGTGATTATTATCACTAGTGACTGAATTAGTTATTATGAAAATAACTAAATAAATTTTTAAAAATATATCATTTCATTATGTATAAAATAACATTGTTGGATATCAATTGATTATGTAACAAAATTAAAATCATTTTAAAATAAACATGATATTTCTCTGGAAAAAAATATTATTATACACACAATGTGTTTACATATTAATAAATGAAATTAAATTATAATTTTGAATGATTTCAATGAAATTGATATATTATATGTCCAATAAATTTTTTTAATGATTATATAATTTTTCCCAATATATGGTATAGAAATAAATCTAGTTTTATACTTAAAATTATATATTTATTAAATCAATTTTCATAATATTTTGTGCATTTTTGTTGAAGTGGATTTCTACCACCAATTGAATTTTGATCTTAATAAATTCATTCTTTATATCTAATTGTATGGTCCAAATATCTTAAATTATCCTCCTTCATTTCTAATTACTAGTATAAGTAATAATGGTAAAATTTATCACCTCGTTAATGTGTGAAACATGTTAACTTATGTTTAAACTAAATGTTAAGGACATCATTTTTTATATTAATTCTTTTTGAAAGAAGTAAAATAGTCCCTCATGACTTTTTTCTAGAAATTTTATTGTTTAAGGGGAGCATGGCCTTAAGAATGACCTATATAATATTTAAATCAACGAAAAATAAAAAATGTTACTGCCTTACTTTTAAATATCTCATCTGTGATCACATAGGGATAAAAGACCTTTCTGAATAAATATATATTTTTATTTTTAGAAAAATTAAATTAAATTAATGATTGTAATTTATTTATATATATTATTTGTTATATAATTAACTTAAATAAATATTCTAAACTAAAAAATTATTTCTTCAATTAATTGAAATATTAGATAAATTATTTTTACATATTAAAATTAATATAAATTTGATTAATTGATATGTGAAAAATATAATAAATATATAATATTAGGTAATTTTCAAATTTCAATGTTTTAATTCTTTTTCTATCTTTTTTATTTCAATGTAAAGTTAAATTAATAGTGTCAACAATGAAAATAATGGTAGTTTATATTAAATAATATTTTATTAAATTATTTTAAATTATTAAAAATAATATATTAAGCCAAATTAATATAAAATGGTTAAAAAGGTAAAATATGGACAATGTGGTCATCAAAATTCTATTAGTGTAACATCTATAACTGATAAATAGTGAAATAATTGTTATTGCAGTTAGGGTAAAAATGGTTAAACTAGGGGTTAATCAAAATAATATGGTTTAAAATGAAACCATAACTTGGTTAACTATAATTAGTTGGTGATATTTAAACCTTATTATCCTTATATTAAATATATGGTCATTTGAAATCATTTTTCATAAGAAATAATTAATAATAATTTAATATGTTTTTGTAATTACAGGTGTGTAATTTCCCTCCAATATATAAGGACACCCATTACCCAATTTATCTTCACCACATTGATCCAGTATGATTTTCAAAACCCCTACCCATTTTGTTATAGACACCCCTATCCACATTCTATAGGTTTTTTTCTTTCCATGCTTCCATCCCGAGGTTTCTAAAGGGATTTATTAAAGGATTTATTAAATGAAATAATAATTATCCTAACTAATCACTTTATTTTTTACATCTAATTTTACCTCCTATAAATATGTGTAATTTTTCATAAAATAATAAATACTTTTTCCTTAACATAATAAAATATTATTATTATTATGAAAAAATCATTATCCAAACTCTTTGTTTCAAATAGAAATTGAATTTATTTCTCTTGTGTGCGAACTGATTAACGTCTCCATAAAGGGATACAATTCCTTTTCCATCACATTATATTATCGATGGTCATTATGTTTATTTTATTATTATTTTTTTGAAACACTATTTTTTACATCGTTGTCCTTCGAAATATATCATGGAATATATTTGTAGCCACGTGTTGAGATGTCGCAAAATTCTGACGCATGATGTTCCCGAAATTAAATTTTATAAAAAATAAAAAATATAGATTATAATATGCATGAATAGTTATTTAGAAATAATGGGATATATACATATTGAATACATAAATTGAGAATACAAGACAATGGTTTAATCCAAAGAACAATATTTACCCTAGCCGCAACCTAATGTTGGTATGTGCGGGACATTCAGATAAGGCGACCCTAGGTGGGTATGTTATGTGGATAATAAATTAAAATTTTTAATTAACTAATTTAATATAAAGACCCTATTTTCCTCAATAATTATAAAATTATGGAAAATCAACATGGTTATAATTATAACTATATGTCCATTAAGATCAGGATTCAACCGTTCTTTATTTGTGAGTCATGATTGGGTGACAGCATACTTCGAGATCTAGGTGAATTGAGTCACAATGAAAGAAATGTGTCAAATACTTCATTGGAAATTCCATTGCTTTCCAATAATTTATTATAATCAAGGTACACATCATTAGTTTTTTCTTTCAACCTTATGATTTCAATATTAGTCATTATCAATACTTTTTCATTGATCTGCATTATATTAAATTCTTTACATGAGTCCCTGTGAAGAATAAATTTATTTATTCGATATATTGTTGACTAAATAATGAATTCACCACTCTCAATGTCTATTTATATTATCCTTACCTAATAATAGTTGGCCCCAAAGGGTAACACCTATGTTCTTGTTCCTTTCCCCACATTTTCGTCCCATTCTTCATCATTGGACCATGGGGTCATGATTCCACTATAATCAGGTGAATCCTAGCATGCATGGACCCCTAGTTTCATGGTGGATTTTTTCCCACTAACTGTATTGGAGTTTATAGGATTTTTTGGTGTATAATTTAATTATTATTAATGGATTCACGAATCATGGATCAAAGGTGTATTTGGTAGAAAAACACGAGGAAAATGAGGAACATATGGGATTTGATAAGACTAATAGAAATCCAATTTTTTTAAAATATGGCCAATGTTGATGAGTAGATTCATTCATTGTTAATTTAGGTTTCCATTCAGGCATGATTCAATGGTGGGATATTGAGATATGAGGCACATGTCTTGGATTTTACTTTTTTTGAAAATACTAACATACAAGGAATCTACTATGATAAACACAAGAAATATTGTCAGTTTTCTACAACAAAAAGGATTTTGATATCTTTTTAAATATGATACTCCATGTAGTGGGTGCACACGCCATGAAACCCTAGTTAACCAAATCATCATGTACATAGGTTTCATGCTTAGAAATGCATGTAGACCCATATATCATGTATGGAAGCAGACCTGCTGTATTATTTAGAGAGTAAATGGGCTTGGATAGGTGGAAAATTTTAGGTTGTATACCACCCTAACATGCGCTGTAGGAAAAGAGACGTGATTTGTGAAAGGAGATGGCATGTGTACACGAACATGGTCTAAAGGACATGAGCATGGTGAGGAGAACATATCTCGACCCCAAGTGGATGAGACACACCATGAAGTTTACTTATATGTCATGTTGTACTACATGGCTACTAATCCTTATCTTGGAATGGGCACATACACAAAACTGAATGGGACCACCCACCATGTGGGTCCCTTACACACAGTGTACTTACTTTTGAGAAAACTTCTACCTATTGTATCGCATTCGATTGGACTCAGATGTTGTCTCTTTAGTAGACAATATTGAATTTATTTCCACATATGACATGATGGTGGACTTTGTAGAGGATTTCTAGATATGATGTGAGATACTATAATTTGTTATGATTCTTTAGGTGACACTTCATTATATAAGTGATTACGAAAGATCATCTGAGAGTACAGAAATAGAATTTACTCCCCTATCACAGCAGGGTGTTGATCCACTATTCATCGATATAGTACTCCCCTATCACATAATGCATTGGTTTATCCATACATAAGTCATAGATAAATTGGGGATACTCTCCTATGGCACTATTGTTCGGTTCATCTATCATTAGAGACTATACTATCATATGGAACCATGGTGTGGGTCCTCCATACATAGGGTATAGTTACTAAGGTGGTACTCCCATTTCATATCAGAGTATAGGTCCTCAATCCATGGAGATGGTACTCCATTATGGAATCAAAGTGATAGTCTTAATATATTTGTGTTGATACATTGTCGGTACTCCCATGTCTCACCAGAAAGACTGTCCTTTATCCATAAGGATGTTTTACCCCTACAGTACCAGTGTGCAGGTCCAAAAAATTACATATTCAATTAGACAAGAAAGATTATGGACATTGACTATGGACCTTTAAGACATTTTGGTAGACTCTTATCTTGGGATGGGCTATGTGATGGGGATATTTTTCAATATCATCAAGGTTTCTTTTATGATATTATATATATACCTATGAAATGGGTTTTCTTGCAGTGGATTGAGTAGTTTTCTCATATCATGTCACTAATTTCTCCTTATTCAAGGTGTCCTACTGGGTATGATTATACTCACATATTCCAAACATTTACTCATATTTTTTGTGTCCTATATAGACAATGGATAGGTTGGTGGTGATTATTGGGGATCATACGGATACTTGGGTTTATTTTACAATGCATGGTGGTTATGTATTGGAGATATATATCTAAGAACTATCATCTTTTATTTTAAATTTATTTTCTAGTGGGAACATTTTTATGGTTGGGAATGTGTTTTAACTTTAATTTTTATATTATGCTATAATAATTTTTCATTTCCTATATGTTGTTACATGTATGGATTTTAGTCTAGATATTAAAGCCTTTTCCTTTATTCATATACACTTATCCATGGATATTGTTATGTGTGTGTGTTCATGTATATTATGCCAAGGACTCCCATAGTAGATATTCCACTTCGTTCTTGTCACTAGCTCTTGGCTTATAGTGGCGGGATAGGATAGTTTCTTCTAGACTCCCTAACATCAATACAAGCCCCAGTGGATCATGTTATGATAGATTTGTATTATATTGGTTCATTATTTTGGATGGGATATGATTTTTTCCTCTTCTGAGTATTATTTAGGACATAGGGGAACTGTTTTAAATTATCTCGAGTGTGGATTTTTAGATAGGGAACCCATTTTGGTGTAGTGGAAAATATATTCATTCTCCATGAATCTCAATACAAGTTTATAATCTAAGCATTCAAAGACATTTGTTATATGGAACATTTCTCAATAATTCATATAATATTTTTTTCATTGACTATCCTTCTTGAGTCAAATACCCATACATATATATTCTAATTTGACTATGGTACAACATAATTATATTTTCCTGATCCTTTTCCACAAATAGAAAGAATGGTTATCAATTCAAGGTAATGATGACGATATGATGAGTGATTAGGCCTCAGTTCAGGGGACATCATATGAGTTATTTCATATAGGAGTGAAGTTAGCATAACCCCCACCTATCAAGCATCATATTACACTATATGAATTGTATAATGTTGTATGCATTCTTAGAGAACTTTTTTTGTTCTAGTGCTGTGTCCTACAAAGTTTTGGTAGTGATCTTGATCCCTCTGAAGTGGATTATGGTCTTTAATCAGGGTGTGATTTCTTTTAATTACCTGGACATCGAATAATCATATGGTTTCATTAGAATCCATCATTTTTCATTGTTTCACTAGGTACTATAGATTTTTGGATACAATTATGTCTGATCAGTCAACGCTCTCTTGGATTGACTCTATTAGCAACTTTAGGAGGAGTATCACCCCTCACGTTTGCACTCAAACTTGATTCAGGTGTTTTTTGAGGTTCATTAGTGTGGGATAAATGTTTTTGAGTATGTTTTTAGGTTCACTAACCTTAGAAAATATTTCCTCAACATGATTCAAGAATGATACTTATGGGTATTAAAGTTCTATCAAGCCCTCCATAGAGACATATATGATAATGCAGTATCATTGTGCATTCCTAGATATACTAGAGTGCAATAGTTGGCCTCAGTTATGGATAACATCCTATCTGAGAGGCTCCATATAGTTGGATACATCAATAGGAATCTGATGTATGAGTCATATATATCAGCTAAAATGAGATAGAAGTAAAGTTACAAGAGTCATACCCTTTCTTAGACTTAGTCATGTGTTCATGTGGCTTATGGGAAGCATATAGGAAAAGATCATCCTAAAGACAGGTGATGTTATACATGTTACGGGACATGTAACATAGCCTGTGATTACTGGACATGTTGTTTTGGGGAGGGAAGGCATATAGAGTGTGTACCACTAAGGATGAGATATCCTCATGATTACTAATATCCTTGGAATGTATGTATAGTAACCTAGGGAGGTGGAGTTGCAAGATGGGTAGGTGTGGCTCCATGGGAAGGGGTTTTTTCGGTGATGGATTAATTTTTTATCTCTTTCCTCTACCACTACTAGGTGGCTCATGTCAGGCTTTAAAAGATGGTGGTGGGGGCTTCAAGAAGCTAAAATATTTAGAGGCTTATGAACTAGTGCCATGCAAAATGATTGGAGACACGATCTATGTTTATCATACTCTAGATTTAATAAAATAAGAGTCATTTGTGAGTAATTCATTTATATAATTACTCATGTTGTGATATATGGTTCTCCTAGTTGATACTTTATCCCTTTATCTTTTACTTTATGTTCTTATACGGAATTATTCTTGTATATCATTTATATACAGACAATGTGAACAATCAATTTGAGGTGGGAGTTTTTCATGGGGATTCTTAGCCATCATAATGAGACCTAATGATATCATCAGGGGTATAGATGGTTTGGTCATGGCCTAATCCTGGATTGAAATTAATCATAGATGAGTCAAATTCCTTCATAGAAATGGATTATGTTTCTCCTTTGTGGGAAAGAGTGATCTTATGGTAGAGTGAGTTGGTTTTATGAGCATGATCCTACAATTTACCACCCATTATTTTGTAGGTTTATCCTTGGGAGAAAAATGCTCTTCATGAATATAGATTCCTATCATCATGCATGAGTATGTGAAAATCACCCTTTAGTGTGTTTTGTGACAACAATTGGAGGTATTTTATTGGGTTTTGCATCTATACTCACCCCAAAAACACTATGATATCTTCTAAAACATATTTTATTTCCCCTCAAAAGCTTCGTGAGTTGAGGGTGTAATTGGAAGGACTTTTGAGAGAATTGTTTTATCATACCATTTGTGTTTGACAGGGCTACTCAAATGTTATTCATAACAAAAATTGGATTAGATATTATGGATTTGTATTGACTATATTATCTAAAACATTTCCATGATAAATAAAAAGTAACACTTTTATGGGTTTAATGACATCATTGATCTGTTTAAACATGTAATGTGTTTCTCGAAGATTTATCTCAAGTCCAGCTACTATCTGTTGAGAGTTTGTGGGGATGATATTCTGAAAGTGACATTTTTTCTCTATGGACTATAGGAATTCATTTTATATCTTTTTATTTTGATTAATTCTCTTGTGGTGTTTATGGATTTGATGAACATGATATTTTATCCATACTTATACTGATTTATTGTTTTCATCATTGATGAAGTACTGATATACTTTGCATTAGAGGAGGACAATGTAGGGAATGTGAGAATGGTCCTAGAAATAATTTAGAGCATAACAATTATTTTAAGATCTCTATGTTTAAGTTGTCGATGTTGGAGGTTAACTATCTTGGGAATATTATTTCTGACAATGTATTAGTTGTGGACCATGAAATGTTTGATTGAGTGATTTCTTATGATCTACCCAAGAATTTTTTATTGGTTCAGAGTTTTAATGGAATGGTGGGGTACTATAAGATGTTCGCGGTATAATTCTCGTGCATTGGAGCCCCGTTGGTATACCTATCATATAAAGGGTAGTCATATACTGAGATTGAACTATGACAGAGAGTCTGAGAAATTGAGGAGGATTCTAACATGTGATCATGTTTTAAGACAACTAAATCAATGTGTGGAGTACATATTATATTTTTATTCCAATATATTTGGCCTTAGAAGTATTTTTATGAATAATTATATAGATATCTAATATATCTTAAGGTTTTTGAGTTCCTATAAGTAAAACTATACAACTTATCACTTGTAATTGGAATTGGTAGTCGAGGCTCTAAGGATTTGGTGGAAATATCTAAAGGGATAGTACATTTTTGTTCACTCATACTATCTGTGAATTAATTTTGACTTCACATAATTATTCATGAACTTGAGATAGAGTTCCTGGTTGGAGTTCCAGTAAATCAATGACATTTAGATATTTTATACTCCTAAGAAGGAAAATTTGGTGTATGATTCCCATAGTAGGTTATCTCATTATTTCCGAATGGAGGAGGCATATGAGTAGTTTTTATCCTTATAGGTGACCCTAGTTAAGGAGGAGGGTGTATCTTTTAATAATCCCATGATGTTTAATACTCCACTAGTTCAGTGATTGAAGGAGGCTCAGTTGAGATATGTTGATTATAATGTTTTATGTGACCATATATCCTTAGAAGACTCAAAAAATGGATTTTATGATGTAGGGAATCACATTGACATTTTCAATGGATGGATGGTGGTTCTGGTTATGATGAAAGACAAGGTTTTTGTGGAGTTTGAAACTTCTCACTTGGATGTTCATCTCTGTGTAGGGAATATGTACTAATACCTTTAGTTGTTGTATTGGTGGACTGGCATGAGATAGAGCATTACTTATCTTGTCCCTCAATGCCTCACTTTTCACCAAGTGAAGAATGAGAACATGGTTGGGATAGGTTTCTTAGAGACTCCAGAGAATCAATCTTATAAATGGGATGGAATATCTATAGACATAGGGAAAGGGCTTACATGGTTAGTGAGATTCCATGAATCTATTTGGGTGACACTTGAATGACTTATGAAGTCATCATTCTTCTTTTCTTTCAGGTGGAAGTTATTAGTAGTGAATTTAGGGAATTTGTACATGTAAGAGAAGATACATCTTCTTGGGGTTCCCTAAATGATTTTATCTGACCATAATTTTTTGTTCAAATCACAGTTTTGGAGAGGCATGTATGAGGCATTCATGACCAGTTGAGGATGTGTGTAAATTTCCTCCCCTAGAAATATAGGCAGATCAAGTAAAATCCCTAGGTGTTGGAGGGTATAATGAGGGATTCCATGTTTGAAATATTTTGGACTTGGTAATATCACTTTCCCTTAGAAGATATCATATATAATATTAGATACCACACCAATATCTGCATAAAAACCTTTGACACCGCGTATGGGAGAACTTTTTAGGTCACCCTTATATTGGGAAGAGATCGGTGAGTGATCTCTTTTTGGTCCAAATATAGTTAATGTGATCATAGAAAATGTCCAATGGAATCATGAGTGGATGAGGGCAACTCAAAACAGGATTTAATCATATAAAAATAGTCAATGTATAACTTTAGAGTTTATATATGGAAAAACAATTTATAAGGGTAGCCCCTCTAATGAAGATTGTAGAGATTCAGTTTGAAAGAAAAGTAATCCTCTAGGTTTATTAGTTAATTTGAGGTCTTACGAAGGGTTGGAATGTTTTCTTACCCTATCTCTATACCCCCATAGACGGAGAGTGTGTATGATGTATTCCATGTTTTGTATCCGAGGAGTTATTTGCATGATCTCATCGAAATTATTGAGTAGGGAGAGTTGGACATCAATGATGGTGCTGATTTCATGGAGCAACCATTGAAGATCAATGATTGGTAGGAGAGGATTAAACATGGATATACCATTCCTTTGGTTCATGTGTGTTGGCATTATAGGAGCACGTATGAGAGGACTTGGTAGCTGGATTTCCAGATGTGGGATCATTACCCTAACATTTTTTCATAGTTTTTTCTTTTCATGGACGAATATATTAATGTGGGGAAAATTGTAGAAACCCTGTTTCTTCAAGTATTATACATTTAAATATATAAATGTTTATTTTCAAAGCTAAGAACTGAGGTGACACGTGATTCTTTATGGCCATGTTTCGAAAAACACCTTATAGAATTATAGTATATATTATTTATAACACATCAATTTTGATTCCTAAATAATGGGTTATATCCTAAAATAAGTAACTAATCAGAAATATAAGACTCATAATGTATTAGTAGTGTGACATTATCCATAGGTGTATCCTAATGTTGGTCGATGTGTGATATTTGAATAGACGACCATTGGTAGGTTCGGTAAGTGGATTGATAAATTAAAATATTTAAATAATTAATTTAATGTCAAATTATTTATTCCCTCTATAAAAATTCATTATTGAGAATGTATATGGTAATACACATTACCCTAGGACCATTGAGATGAGGATTTAAGCATTCATCATTGGAGAGTCTATATCAGAAGACAACTGACACCTAGATCTATGTGAATCAGGTTGCATTGAATGCAACATGTATTCTTCTTTTTTGTTAAATATATACTCAACCAATTATTGATCTAATTCAAGGTAGGTCTCATAATTATGAGGTAATTACCTTATTATTAAAACATTTATAATGATCAATATTTTATTTTTTGATCTGTGGTAAATTAAATCCTTTCTATGAGCCCTTGTATTGAATTAATTTAATTTTTTGATCTATTGTTGATTATTCCATGAATTCACCCCTAAAAATCACATGTTCTATTCTCATCAGCCTGGAATTAATGTAAAAAAGTTATACTACCTTTTTTCATATTCCTTTCTTCTTCCCTTTCTTCACATTCTTTATTATTGGACCACAGGGTCACGATTCGACTCTTTATGGGAGGGTCTGAGCATGATCGGAACATAAAATTCATGGTGGCTGTTCAAAAAATGAATAAAAATAGTTTTGAGGATTAATTAGTGTATATTACACTTATTGGAGCAATATTCATGGATCCAAGATCTAAAGAAAACTTTTTAGTTTCACAGGTGGTGCGTAATTCCTGTGTCGGATTTGAGTGGACCGATGGAAATCGAATTTATAGCCACTGAAGGCCCAATAGAGATGAATAGAAGTCTTCACCATCAATTTATACATAACATATATTGTGATTTAGTGGGTGGAGAAATATATCCTTGGAGTTTAGCATAGATATGACTTTATGTAAAATAATGACATACACGATGTGTACTGTGATGAACTTTTTCCATATAGTCAAGTTTCTATGCTAGCTAGTGTTCCACAGTGGAGATAAATATAACACACTATCTAGATGGTCGACAGAACATGAATCCCTAGATTACTTGATCATCATGTACAAAGGACACTCTCCATTGATCCCATGTGCACCCACACTCCATATACAGTGGCAGACATGTCGCCCACTTCATGGAGTACATCATCTTGCTCAAGAAGCACACACTGAGTGTCAACCTGACCCTTACATGGAATCTATAGCATGAAAAATTCTTTTTGCAAGCACATGGAGAGTATATAATAGAAATGTACTAAAGGACACACGCATGACCAGGAGAATACCGCTCAACCCTGAGTAGTTGAGATGTGTCTTGTGGTACTCTTATATGTTGTATAGTGCTACATAGACAGTGATACATGTACTAGTAAGGAGATAGAATGGGTTTGTAGTGGGACTACATTCTATATGGGTCCCTTACACACATTGTACATCTTTTTGATTAAACATGTAATTCTCTTATCTACTTCTATTGGACTCGGTTTTGTCCCACAAGTATAATATCTTGGGGTTTTCTTAATAGGACCTGATGGTGGCTGTCATAGTGGATCTTGATATGTGGTGGGTGATTTTATGAGTGTGATGATTATTTTGGTGACACTGTATGAGAGAATTGATTTGGAAGGGTCAAATTAAAGTATAGATATACACGGAAATCAACTTTCATGATTGGATTTTGATCTAATATCCATAGAGAGGATACTTTACTTTTTCATTAGGTAATAGATCCTCCATACTCTGGTTGTAGATATTGAGGTGATACTCACCTTTGGAACTGGGGTGTGGGTCCTCTTTTTATAGATCTAATTCTACCATTTTTCTATAGAGTCTAATCCATACATGCTTTGGTTTCTAATATAGAGGTGGTACTCCCCATTCATAGTACTTCATAGGTCCTCTATCCACGGGGATGGTACTCCCCTTTGGAATTAGGGTGTCATTCCTCAATACATATTGTGGGGATATAGAGGTGGTACACCCCTTTCAAACCAGGGAATGGGTCATCTATCAACAGAGATGGTACTCCCCTTTTTAACGAAGGTGTGAGTCCTTTATATGAATTCATTTGGTATACATCTAATATTATTTTCACCAATGATGGACCTTCGTAACTATTGGAAGTGTATTTTCATGTGCTATGTAATGACAATGATATCCCTTATCACTCTCATCTAGGATTATTTTATAAGGATATATTTATGTGTGTGTGTTTAGTTTTTTATATATGGGTTGATCTATCTATTTCTATAATGTCTCTTTTTTAACTCCCTTCTGTTTTTCTTTGTGTTCTACCAGGAATATTATTTCTCACCCATGTATTGGCTTTTCCCACACCTGTCAAGCCTTATGAAGTTGATGGGTAGGATGACAATGAGCGCCAAAAAATCCCAGGGATACCCATGTTCAATTGAGAACGTATGGTGATTGGGGATTGGGTATCTAGATTAGAGATCTATTAGATTTTACATTTATTATTTTATATTGGGAAAACATTCTATTTTTGTGTGTATTTTCACATTTACTTTTGTGTCATTTTGTTGAAACTATTTATTTCATAGAGGTTTTTATGTTCATTTATATTATTCTAGATTTGTATACCCTTTATTTAATTTTTCATAAATTATTCATGGAGATGGATGGGTCTACGTATATAGTTACATTAAGAAATCTCCCCCCATATCAGTTATTCCTTTCAGCACTTGTCACCATGCCCAGGCCTATGGAGGTGAAATTGGTGTAGTTGGGGCTTGGATCTCCATTGTCCATAAGGGCCCTAGTTTCTTAGTTTGTGGAATTTTATATATTATACTTATGAAAAATGTATTCTTTCTTAATGATAATATGATATATACCTTATCAAATTTAAATCTATTGGAAAAGGATAATGTCAGTCATGTGTACATGTGGACTACCACCTCCATAAATCGATGTCTTTTATTTTCCTTTTTTTATTCACATAGATGGTAATATTGTCTGATTTTAATAATATATATAATTTCTATGATATAACAATTATTATATAAATTGTAAATTATTATCTACCTTTTCTTGTTCAATTTTATGAAGTGTGAAATCATCATTCTAGAATCCGTACATCCTACCTTCTTAATTAGTGGTATAATTTATTGTTCAATATCTAAATTTTATGGACTACTCTATATATACATATATAAATATATATTATATTTATATCATTATTAAAATTATGGAGACGATAGAACCATGATCAATATGCAAGGACTAAAACTACTAATTTAAAATTCTAATGGAGAAACAAAACATTTAACACCCCAAAATGGTTATTTAAATAATGAATTAATGATATATGAGTGTTGAAATTCAATAAGGGCATAATATATCAAATTATAACTACGTTCATGATTCTTGTATTAAATTAATATAAATATAAATTTATGTTAAAATAAGGTGTCACTTGAAAAAAGGATTTTATATTCCAATATCATTGTTAAATAAGATTGTTTGTGATTATGTTCCAATGATGAAATATAAAGGCATACCAATCAAGAATTGTCATGAATTTTATTATCCTCTAGTTAGTTATATATGTTTAATTTTTTTCTTTTCATTTTTCTCTCTTTAAGTACTCATGAAGATAGAAGAATATATTCAATTAATATCGACAAGATCTGTCTCTTCATTTGAAAATACATATTCTTATATATCCAAATTTTATAGGAATTTATACGTGAGTGTTTTTAATATTAATCTATTAGTGTTTAAATTTATTTTTACCCAATATTTTCATTTAATAAAATAAAACTATTTCTATTCTCATCGATAAAATTTGGTACTTTTTTTCATTTTTGTAAAATTATAAAACGAATGTTTTCTTTTAAATTATTTGACATGAATGGAATTTCCAATTTACATGACCATTAAATAGTTCGAATATTAATTTAATATTATACAAGTTTATTTTCTAAAAAAACACATAATATTTTTAGAAATTTTTATATTATATATAACTAATTTCAAATTAAAAATTGTAATTTCATTAACAAATATTCTAAGTGATCAATTAAAGGAATTTTAGATTATGATAAAATAATTATATTTACTTATATATTGTTGGAGATATGATTAGTGGATAAATTCCTAAATAATTATTTGGATTTTTTATAATTAATTTCAAATGATTATTATGAATCTCCTTCCTTTTATATGGGTTATTCTATGAGGAATTGATGAAATGTTTCGGAAACCTATTTATTTTTCATGGGATAGTATTTGATAAATATTTTATGATCTTATTTCACAAACCAATATGTTTTTAATTATGTGGATGGTGGTCCCATAATTATATCTCCCTCCAGTACATTGATTTATGATAGATATCTCTTGAGGTAAATAAGACATGAATGGGGAGTAATCCTATTTTTTGAGGGACTTTTTACACTATGATAGATATGGGAATGAACCTTGACTAATTCAATTGAATGTGTAGTAAACCCAATTCACTATGATAGACTTGTAAGTGATACTTGACTACTAAGGAAATTATTATCTTTTCTTAGGTGTATACCCCAAATCTATGTCTTATCCGGATATTATATTCATATAGATCATTTAATTGGATTCCATGATGATTCATTTATTATGAAATTCCATGAATTATGAAAATCCTAGATATTAGGATTTATGATATGTAGAAAATTGTTTTTCAAATATTAATATAAGGTTTTCATACCGCTATTATTATGTTTTACCAATGTGATCATTGATATATCCCTTGTTTACTCTTATGGAGTGTCTGAACAAACCCATCAATATGTTCCCCTTTCTCCGTAATATGAAGTATGATTATAATTACTATATATATTTAATGAGTAATTTTTGTGTTGAATTTAGTGGGATATGGTGTAAATATCCTATGAATAATATTTTTACGTATCCATGATTCCAAATATAATATGCATATACGATTCAAGTGTGTATTGTTATAATATGTAATGAATATTAATCTAATGAAATGTAATATCTCTGTATAAAAATTATAGGCTTCTATAGTGTTATGTTTTTACCTCCAATCATGGGTTCTATAATGTATTATATGATATGTTAGAGGGTAATCTCTTAGAAAATGTGTTGAAAATCTTCCCCACCTGGTTTTGAATATTTCACGGTTTTGATTGTTAATTAATTATTGAATTATATTATTTTCATCAGTAGATCTCATTATCTTATACTATGTTTTCCTCATGTTTTTAGGGTAATGTTATAAACAATTATATTATGTTTTTTACCTCTATAGAGACTAATAAAACTGATTCTTTAGTGGTTATAAAACATTATCTATTGGTCTAGGTTCATGTTATTAATTTTTTTATTTAGGTGGACATTGATATTAGTTCAAATTATATTTTTTTATTTCTATTCACATATCATATTTAAAATTTTATTTTTGAACATCCATTTATATTTTCAATTTTTTGAGTTATGTTATTTTTGAGAACATAGTTAAAATTAAAAAGGAAGATTATTTTTCAAAAAAAGTATGTTATTACTGTGAAGTATGTCTCCCTACATACATTTCATAATATTATAAAATGATAATAATGTTAATTTGTGTGGGTCCCACAAATTTAAAACAATCTAACTTATTCGAAATGGATTGTTCATAAAAATCTACACAAGTTGTGTCTTTACTAAATATATCATTCCCCTAGTTGGTTCCATATAGAATTACCAAATACCCAAATTATGAGTGAATTCATCAAGTATTTAAATTTAAATATATAGAGTTTTAATTATTAATCATATATCTATAGTGGAATCAACTATCTCAATGCATTGATTAAAAACCTTTGTTATATGTTTATATTTTATTAAAAATGAACCATCCATGGTATATAAACCGTATTAATTTATCCTTAAATATATCTTATTCTTCAAAAGTTCGTTCTATTTCTTATAGGAAAATAATATGAATCACAATACAAAAAATTGTATGTTTTAGTGTAAAATATTCATATAATAATTTCTTGTCTTGAAAGGCCCAAATTGTAATAATATCATTCAAAAATCTATAAAACCAATCCTTTAACCTACCCATGAGAATTAATGGGAATTCCCCCAATCTCAAGGAATCTGTTGAGAATCTATTTTTCTTGAATGTTCCATATATCTATAGAAAATTGGATAAATTACTATAAATATATTTATACCATATCCCTCTTAAATATAAAGTATTTTAAATCATTTAAATTATTAATGGATTGATTTTTAAGATATAATCTAAGATAAGAGGTTGAAAAAATCTTGAGTTGAACCCAGTAATGGATGATAGGCCTTGGACTATGATATTTATTGCCTGTAGAATTTTTTAAACTAATTTTCTATATATTTATAAGGAATAATTTCCTTGTAAATTTTTATTCATTCAAAATTAGTTTTTTTATTATATGATCTATAATAAATGTTGAAAACGGTATACCTTCTTCTAAAATTGAATTCAATAGGTTAACTCAAATTGGTCCTCCTCAATTAAGTGATTGGAATCCTATTATTACCATTTGAATCCTTCAAAGGAAAAATAAGAACACCCTATAAATAATCAAAACCAAAAAACAAATGTATATTTAGAAATAATAATTATATTAAAAAACTATTAATTTATCACTCTTATGATCACTATAATTTCCCAAATATCATGGCATGAAAGTAAAGTGTCCATTAGAATTTTTAATTCCAATGGGTGTCCATGTTTATAAATTATCATGTATAATCCACATCCAAAACTATCCATGAATTATTTTTATAATGTATATGATCTCTCCCATGATTAAAATTTATGAATCCTACAATGTGTGGTGTCACTAATTGTAAACCCTTAATCACATCGATAAATAATAATAAAAATTATATTTATATAAATTTAATTTTGATGAATTAAAATTAACTAAGAAAATTAATAAGAAAAAAATTTGTATAATGGTTTTCATGTAAATAAATTCCACCTTTATTCAAAAATATAATGAATTAACTAGTTATAAGGTTGATCAATTTTATTTTACATAAGTGTGATGAAATATATTAAATCATCTTCAATTAATTAATGTAGTTAGATAAAATTTATAAAACAAATTTTCTATATTATTTTTAAACACATATGAAATAATATACAACAAATTTTTTATTCAAAATTAAATCCACTCTACTATATGTTAACTTATCATTAATAAAACCTCAATTAAATAGTTACTAAGAATTTTTATTACAATATTGTTATAATATATTTCTAAAATTTAAAAATACATGATGAATTATTTTGACAGAAAAATTATGCATTCATAATTACAGTCTTGAATTATTAATTCTTAACAGACTAGTAACTAATTTTTGAATTATTATTAACAATAAATGAAATTTTAATATTAATAATAAATACTACATAATGAGGGGCAAAACTAAAACTGTAAAATATTGATCAATATAATTAAAATTATTGAATTGAATCGAAAATTAAAATCCATGAAATTATTAACTATAAAATAAATATTTTCCAATATAAATGATAATATGGTAGAAAAGAAATCTAAAAAATACCCCTGAAAAATCTAAAACAAAGTTATTTATAAAAATAAAAGAACCATTAAATCATTTACTAAAATATGAAATGGTTTCACTCTCTTACGAATAAAAATAACTAATTTTTCCAATGATAATAAAAAATAGTGAATTATTATAAAATATAATATCCATGATAAACCACTAAATCATGGTTTCAACTAGACACCCTATTTTACTTTATTCTCTAAATCCCCATAAAATGAAAAATTAGGGTGATAAACATTTTTTATTAAATTATTTATCTTTAAATCGATATCTTTGGAAAATTCATTTCTTATTCAAAATACGATGTGAATTAACTTATCATGGTTCTTTCTTTTCAAATATTTCTTTTCAACCATGGTTGTTAGATTTTTTTCAATGAACTTAAATGAACATAGAGAGTATGTTGTGGTTTTTTCAATTCTATGAAATGTATTAACTCGTCTTCTCCATATTCTTCCAATGTTATCCAAAATATTATAACACATCAGAGAACATAAAAATAAATAATGACATAAATTCATTATAATGAATTTAATTTGAAAACCAATATTATATATAAATTTATATATGTAAACAGTAAATAAGGGGGTACATATGTGTTAATATCTTCATGATAACAACTCTGGCTCCACTCTTACACTTGATTTTGATCATTTTTCATCATCATGATTTTCCAATCTCATATCCCCTTCTATTTGTTCTATCCTGCTAGTATCCATGTTCTTAGTAATGATGGTGGTAGTTTCAACTCTATTTGTGCATTGATGGTAATAAATCCTTATTCTAATCAAATATATTCTTCTTCCAGATCGTTATTGAATTTTATGTGGGATTCAAGGAGAAGGACTATGGGTGGCCTCTGGTGGAATGATTTTGGTTGTTACCTGAGGTGTGGTAGTGTGTTCTATCATGGTGATATCAATATTTATAGTGATAGTGTTGGAGGATATTTTATATGTTTATTAGGGATAGTCACCTAACTTCTTTCTCTAAATATATAGTTTTCTTTTAGATCTAGGCTATTAATGTGTATTTGATACATGGGAAGAATACCTATACATAATCGGTAGTGGAATGGGATGTCTTTTGTATTGTGATGTTTTTTTCCCTAGTAATGTTTGGGATGATGGGATATACTCCATTGGTGATGGTGGGTCATAAGAATTATTTTTTTAGAGTATTCTTATGCCCACATCCATTAACAATGGTGGTAATTTGATCATTTACCATCAGCATTTCTATTTGGATATTGGGTTTTATCAATCTCAAGCATAGGTGTTGATTATTTTCTATATCGGTTACTAATTGTGGTGATTTTTTTTAATCATTTTGTTTTCGGGAATGTTTTTTTAAGAATAAAATATATTTTATGACAATTGTTTTGGTAGTAAATGTATTTTAAAGAAATATATTCTTTCTCAATGCATCTGGCTAGTGTAACATGTTCTTGTATGAGTTTTTTGGTTTAGTGAACTAAAAAATGGATGGGTGTGCTGATATAGATCACTCATCCATTTGTCCATTTTTTGATGGATGGATGGGAACCCTTCAATTGACCTTATCTGGAGTTTATTAATTCTGGTTTTTTGTTGAATCAGGTTGATAATGTTGTGAGTTACTCACATGCATTGTAGATTGGGAATCTATAAAGAGAGATAGGTATTCTAAAAGCTATCATCCGATCATCAACCAATATTTCTATTTGGGATGGAGTGGTTCTCTTCCATTTTAAAATGTAAAATCATGGTACAACTTCTTGAAATGGGATAAGAATCACCATTAAATGATCTCAATGTTACAATGTCTATCATGGGAGACAATACTTTTTCTGGTTCTTGTGTTGACATTTTCATCCGTTTTATCACTCAGAATCTTATTAGGACCTTTAGGTCGTCTTTAATAGTGAAATTTATGCCTATTATCATGTATAGGTTCCCTATTCAATCAATTCACTAAATGGGTTTTATTTTTTCATGTTAAATAATGGAAAACTCACATTAAGCTTATTAAAAAATGAGATATCAAGGGGATAAGGAATCATTTTATAGATACCTAATTGGGGAATAAGGGAGATCAATTTTAAATTATACAAATTTTTTATCCTTTTTATAATAGAGTATGTGTTACACCTTCTAGAGATTAATTCGAGGAAATATTTGTGATTGTGTTATTCTGGTTCATGTTCTAGAGATGTGAGAAAGACATTTAATAGTTTTCTAAAAATGTGACAAATTTGAAGGGACCAAGAATGGTTTTATGTGATAGTATTAAAGGGTCTAATGATTTTTTACTAGATGATATGTTGTTAGGTTGTCTGATAACCTTTTTATTTGATACATGAAAATGGATTATACATGTTATATAGACCACAGGTTCACCTATTAGGTCTCTAGTGTGTATTTTATATGATAATTTGTATATATCCTCATAAGGTCAATTGTGATATTCAATTTAGTCTTTGTAGTGAAGGAAAATGCATTGGTGTCTAGTGAGAGGTTCACCAATGGGAGTTATGGTGTTGTATCGGTATGAATTATGTTTTAGAAACATGAAATAATCGTTCAAATTATTTGTTGAATATTGAGAGACTGATTGTGGTCCTAGGTGTCTAATGGAGATGACCTTCAAACGGTAGGTGATTATATTATTATTAAATATTATTTTGTTTGAGAGTCAAGTTATGGTAATGGTATAGGATTGATTATTTTCCATGGGATCATATGCAATATAATGAAAACATATAGTGGGTTGAACACATGTAAACCAAGATCAGACCTGAGTGGTTGGGATACAAAATCCAAGGAATTATATGCATTTAAGAGGGGTATTGGATAAAGACGTTGATGTATTTCAAATGTGTTATACTACCATGTATTGTTTTTGTGAAATACTAATGAAAAACTGTAGAGAACCGAAGCTTGACGTACATGGACATTACTTTACTTTTGCGGAATACTTAATACATAACAAAAATAGACACACAAGGACTGTAATAGTTTAGTGTCTTTGGAAACTCAGAATAAAATATTCTAATTGTGTTGAAAGATCTTCAACATCTCCCATAAAGATTTTCCCCTTTTTTTCTTACCTAAAACCTTTCTTTATATCCTGGGGAAAAGAAAACATAAAATGGGTGAGCTCAAATGCTCAGTAAGGGTAAGCATGGATAAAATAAAACATACTATATACATTTTAACTTAAAAACATGAACATAATGTTTAAACATCAAAAGATTGAGCAATGACATAAAACATGGAAGTACGTAAGGCATAGATCATAAAGAAACATTACGAATGATAAAATAGCATGGGAATAAAACATGTAATTGTGGCATCCATTAAACACAAGTAATGATTTCCATAGTAGCCAAGGCATTACTGCCAAGACCATATTAGTGGACAAAGTCCCATTTTGAATCGAGTTCACTCCTCGATTCAGTCCTATAACACTGAACCGGATTAACTTGCCGTTCTAGCCATGTCTATCTCATGAGATATAAAATCATTACCCAATGCATTGGAGGGAGATATAGGTCCCACCCATCTCATAATGAAATCATTCTTTCGTGTGCCACAAAATCATAAATCATATATCATAGAATAACCAATGAAATAAAAACGGATTCTTAAACATCATGCCATCATAACATAATCCATAAACAATTGATATCATTTCATCATAAGAAAATTGAAACCATTTAAATCATAGAGACATTTTACTTAAAACATACACATATGAAATAATATCATCTTAGATGGAAAATAGTTTTGACAAAACACTTGAAATGAATTCGTGAGGAAAATATCCTTTCTTCTTTAAAATCATTTTCTTTTCCCAAAATTCCATGAAATTTTAAAAGATAAGGGTATTGTTGAAAATAATCATGCAATCTTGTAGAGGAAGCTTCTTAAAAATGAGGCGTTATGAAACCGTAAAAATCCGTTCACGCCGTATAAGTTAAAAATAACATTATCCTCATACTTTTGTCAGAAAACTCAAAAAGTACCTTATATGGTAACCAAAGGAAAGATTCCATTCATACAATGTGGTAAAAAGTCAATAAAGGGTAAAAATGACTTTAAACATCCATGGAAGAATGGTAAACATTTTATGAAAGCATTTTTAGAAAACATGGTCATGGATGATAAACGTAACCCCAGTAAATACTTAGGTATAAGAAATCTCTGATAAAAATGAGATTGAAAATTTATCCCTTACCTTAGGTCTTATATGCTTCGTAAGTGTCTGAACCTCATCTTCTTTGAAGCGCCTCTTTGAGTATTCCACTTAGGGCACTAAAATTGGACTTTGAAGAAGACCAGGACCTCTAGGATGTTGGTAGGGAAGTGAAGAAGAGAATTCGGCAGGGGTTGGCCGAGCTTGAAGGCTCAAAGTGGTGTGTGGAAGAGAGGGAGGAGGTTCCCTTTTATAAGGGAGGAGAGGGGCACCTTTGGAATAATAAAAAATATTATTTTATTATAAAGCCAAATTCGGTTTTAAATAGCTCCAAATTGATTTATTTCGAAGCTAATGTGGGGATGGGTTGAAATACTCTCATCCAATATAATTTAGACAAGTTTATGTCATTATATTAACCTTATATTTTAGTTTTAACTCATAGTTATTTAGATTTACATTTACCATGTCACTTTGTATGTTTATATTATATAGTTAATAAACATACCATATACATCCAACCGACCCCCAAGTGGTCTATTAATGATACACCTATCATGATATAAGTATCTTGGCTGAACATTATATTTTTAGGAATAAAATATCAATCAATAATATAATATTTGTTTTAAAAACTATTTTATGTCAATTTTGACACTATTTAGTAATTGATTTTTGTGAAAATCATAACAGAATGATTATTTCGAACAAAGTTAATTAAATCAATACTAACATGTCCTAGTAATTTAGAAAATTATTGTAATTCATAAAATGTCTCAAATTATATTTATTTGGGTATTTATAACATGAATTATGTCAATATTCCATTAATAAGATAATTACTGCATCATCTTTGTGTCATAAATAAATTAAATTATTTAATGTATAAAAATTAAAAATAAAATATCCTTATGTAGGAACTCGTTTTAGCTTTCTAATTAATATTTATAGTCGAATTTATCTTATGTATAACCCTATATTAAAAATGATTTTCTTATTAAACTTTGATTTTAACTATTTTAAACCTTCTTTAAATAAATTAATAATAAATGTCTTCATCTAATCCATGTGAGTATAAATGGTCATATTTTATTCCTAAGGTTGTTTTTGGTCGAATTACATTTATCCAATAGAATTAGGACATGTTTTAGGGTAATAATAATATCATTTTACCCTTAATTACCCTATTTACTTTTAACCGTGGTAAAAAAAAGTAAAAAGTTACTATTCACCAAAAATTATTTTCCTCTCATTGAACTACATTTTACTTACTGACATCGATCATGTCTCTTGGATTTTTGAAATTCCACTCACAGAAGTGGTAAAATTAAGTTTTATGAAAAATTCATTTTTTTTAACTACCACTTAGTGGTTTCACTATTCATCAAAAAATGAAAGTTTCCAGAAAAATACAAAAAACTAGGCCTAAGGTATATTTGATATTATGAATTCAAAAATTATGTCTATTTTACCAAATTCAAAAAATATCAGTTTCATTAATTAATTAAAAAATTAAATCCCATCGTCAAAACAAATAGCGTGTTTTTAAGAGATAATAACTATCAAAAGATTGACATTTGTTTATGTCTGGTTTAAATGTGAAATTACATCCAATGACCAAAATTGTATTAAATTGTAAAAATATATTCTAAATATACTTTAAAACCACTCAAATTAATAATTTATCACTATTAATTATTTCGATTAAAAAGGTTGTTTTTATTTAAAATTTAGTAATTTTCACTATTCATCGGAAAATGAAAGTTATCCGAAAAGTACCAAAATTTAACCCTAAGCTAATTTTGATATTCCGAATCCAAAAATGTAGTCCATTTTGAAAAATAAAATTTACAAAATTTCAAAAAGTGGTTATTACTATTCATAACGGCGAGTTTTAATAATATTTTAATAGCATATCGTTGTTTAGTGAAACTCGGTATTGCGTACTACACACGCTATCGAGGAAGGTCGCGATTGCATGTAATAAAAGGCAAGTCAATGATGCGTGTTGTGAAATATCCTTTTGGTGTAGTGTACAACACAATACATTAATGAAATTAAAAAGAATATTTTTCATAAAATCTCGGGGTATTACATTCTACCCCCCTTAAAATGAATTTTGCCCTCGAAATTCGTCGGGGTTATAAATGGTTTACTACTCAAAAGTTTCTTTAATAGAAACCCACATCGTAAAAGGAATACCAAAACCAATATTTAAAAACTAATTTATGAAACATAACGGTTACCCAAATAAACTAATCACTGGGTTTCCACATAGGTGAAAATATGGATATGGAAGAGAAATCTAACCATCATGTTCTGATGGAGAGTGGTAGAGAACATAACTATGGAAAAGCTAGCAATCACAAAGCCATAAATTTGTGACGATCTAAGGTACCATCTGATTCATCAGATATATGATCACTAGGACAACATTTTTTGTTTTCAAGATCATTTCCCTAAAGTTGATGAAATTGGAATTAGAAGAAATACTTTCGTGATTTTGGTATAATCTCACCATTGGTTGTTCTTTGGACAATTTCCACTACATCTCATAAAGAAATGAAGTTGAATTTGTCATTCGTGATGTGTTAGCAGATCATGTGATATAATGATGGGTCATTCCATCTGTCTCAAACAAAAGGTTAGAAAAGTTATCAAAAAATACATAAGTCCATATATAGTGAGATTAATCATATATTGTTCTTAAAATGGACTTATACTTCATATATCATACTACTTAATATAATAAAACTAATTTCTACTAAATAGGGACTTTCTGTAGGCCAGTGGTAGGTGATAATGGCCTGTCGCACTTCGGTTGTGGGTTCGATTCCCACAGCCTTGTCCGACGCGATGGGATGGTGCCTGTCCTACAGGTTGTCCTTTTTCTAAAACTATATTACTATAACATCCCATCAATAATATCAAAAAAAAATTCTATACATAAACAATACTATCTTATTTCCAATATAATCCATTCCAATCTTTATCTAAAATACTTTGGTCCAAGCTACTAGTATAAAGAAAACGATTACTTGAAATGTCATCAACCAACCATCATTTATCCCCCATTATCTTGTTGGTCACCTTCCAATCATGTGAATACCTTAATCATGTATTCTCTTGAAAAATGAATATCCATTAAACCTTAGTGAAAACATGAATGCTGTCAAAAGTTAACTCTTTCCACATACCAAAATCCAAAAATTCTATATACTCAAACCATGATATAACCTTCTCATTATATCAGTCATGAGATCATGAATACAATCAAACATCTTATTATCTTCTTATCCCTTCATTATGCGCATATCATCTACTTTCCAAAAATATCTGAATAACCTTCCATGGTTACCGGTACCATTCAACATATACTTTCATATACTTTAGGAAAAACAATAGTGTAACAATCCTTAGACGATTCTTTATTCCATAGTACCATACATTATTCTTTATAAACATACAATCATTCCAATAACTTCTTAAACCACTAGCTGAGCTTCATCATTTATTTCATATCATATTTAATTTGTAGTCTCTTTATCATCATCCATATAAATACTACCCGTATGACCATGCTGGTTCTCTTCATGATATTTTCCCTTAGGGCATTGGTTTGCATAATTCCCATACATTCCACATTTAAAACATCTAATCATTGTTGATGTCGTAGCAATACCATTATCCTCATCCATGGTGTTAACTGGGCCTTTTCCTTTGCACTTATTGGCTTTGTGGCCTTCATTTCCACACCCAAAGCATCTTCCAGTTCCCTTGAAACAATCTTCTTGATGCCTCTTCCCACGTGATTTACATGATGGAAATTGAACTTTCTTTCCTCTATGATCGTCATGAAACTCCATCTTTCTCTTATTATCTGAGTCGGGAAACTTACCAAAGTTGAGATTATTGATCATATTATGAAATTGCTGATTAGTCATAATAACGATGTTTGGAATTCCAAATCCTGTTTCATTTGGTTTCTCATGAAGAATATCGTTCCATTGTCCGACATATCCTCCATTATCATGAATCTTCCTGTTTCCAGCCGTTTTCTAAAACCCAAAAAGAATAGTGTGAGAGGCAAAAATCATGCTAGGTAAAACAACATAGTAAAGGGGGAGCACCCTCAATATTTAACATCTTAGGTTAAATTCTAAGATCGTTACCATAATTCTAGGACTATATCATATACATATACTTATCCTTAGTGACATCCCTAGACATACCTTAGAAGTATCTCTAGGGATCTCACTAACGTATTCACATCCTAGTTTCCAAAGGTTGACTAAACCTTTCCTCTGATACCAACTGTAGAGACCCGAAGCTTGACGTACATGGACATTACATTACTTTTGCGGAATACTTAATACATAACAAAAATAGACACACAAGGACCGTAATAGTTTAGTGTCTTTGGAAACTCGGAATAAAATCTTCTAATCGTGGTGAAAGATCTTCAACATCTCCCATAAAGATCTTCCCCTTTTTTTCTTACCTAAAACCTTTATTTATTTCCTGGGGAAAAGAAAACATAAAAAGGGTGAGGTCAAATGCTCAGTAAGGGTAAGCATGGATAAAATAAAACATACTATATACATTTGAACATAAAAACATGAACATAATGTTTAAACATCAAAAGCTTGATCAATGACATAAAACATGGAAGTACGTAAGGTATAGATCATAAAGAAACATTAATAATGATAAAACAGCATGGGAATAAAACATGTAATTGTGGCATCCATTAAACACATATAATGATTTCCATAGTAGCCAAGGCATTGCTGCCAAGACCATATTAGTGGAAAAAGTCCCATTCTGAATCGATTTTACTCCTCGTTTTAGTCCTGTAACACTAAACCGGATTAACTTACCGTTCCAGCCATGTCTATCTCATGAGATATAAAATATTTACCCAATGCATTGGAGGGAGATATAGGTCCCACCCATCTCATAAGGAAATCATTCTTTCGTGTGCCACAGAATCATAAATCATATATCATAGCATAACCCATGAAATAAAATGGTATTCTTAAACATCATCCCATCATAACATAATCCATAAACAATTGATATCATTTCATCATAAGAAAATTGAAACCATTTAAATCATAGAGACATTTTACTTGAAACATACACATATGAAATAATGTCATCTTAGATGGAAAATAGTTTGGACAAAACACTAGAAATGAATTCTTGAGGAAAATATCCTTTCTTCTCTAAAATCATTTTCTTTTCACAAAATTCTATGAAATTTTAAAAGATAAGGGTTTTGTTGAAAATAATCATGCAATGTTGTAGAGGAAGCTTTTTGAAAATGAGCTGTTATGAAACCGTAAAAATCTGTTCATGCCGTATAAGTTAAAAATAACATTCTCCTCGTACTTTTGTCGAAAATGTAAAAAATTACCATATATGGTAACCAAAGGAAAGATTCCATTCATACAATGTGGTAAAAAGTCAATAAAGGGTAAAAATGACTTTAAACATCCATGGAAGAGTGGTAAACATTTTATGAAATCATTTTTAGAAAACATGGTCCTGGATGATAAATGTAACCCTAGTAAATACATACGTATAAGAAATCTCAGATAAAAATGAGATTGAAAATTTATCCCTTACCTAAGGTCTGATATGCTTCGTAAGTGTCCGAACCTCCTCTTCTTTGAAGTGCCTCTTTGAGACTTCCACTTAGGGAACTAAAATTGGTCATTGAAGAATACTAGGACCTCTAGGATGTTTCTAGGGAAGTGAAGAAGAGAATTTGGCAGGGTTTGGCTGAGCTTGAAGGCTCAAAGTGGTGTGTGGAAGAGAGGAAGGAGGTGCCCTTTTATAAGGGAGGAGAGGGGCACCATTAGAATAACTAAAAATATTATTTCATTATAAAGCCAAATTCGGTTTTAAATAGCTCCAAATTGATTTATTTTGATGATAACGTGGGGATGGGTCGAAATAATCTCATCCAATAGAATTTAGACAAGTTTAGTTCATTATATTAACCTTATCTTTTAGTTTTAACTCTTAGTTAATTAGATTGACATTTACCATGCCACTTTTTATTTTTATATTATATAGTAAATAAACATACCATATACATCCAAGCGACCACCAAGTGGTCCATTAATGATACACCTATCATGATATAAGTATCTTTTCCGAACCATAAATTTTTAGGAAAAAAATAACAATCAATAATATAATATTTGTTTTAAAAACTATTTTATGTCAATTTTGACACTATTTAGTAATTGATTTTTGTAAAAATCATAACAGAATGATTATTTCAAAAAAAAGTTAATTAAATAAATACTAACATGTCCTATTAACCTATAAAATTATTGGAATTCATAAAAAGTCTCAAATTACATTTATTTGGGTATTTATAACATCAATTATGTCAATATTTCATTAATAAATAATTACTGCATCATCTTTGTGTCATAAATAAATTAAGTTATTTAATGTCTAAAAATTACAAATAAAAAATAATTATGTAGGAAATCTTTTTATATTTCTAATTAATACTTATAGTCAAATTTATATTATGTATAACCCTATATGAAAAATGATTTTCTTATTAAACATTGATTTTAACTATTTTAAACCTTCTTTAAATAAATTAATAATAAATGTCTTAATCTAATCCAAGTAGGCCTAAATGGTCATATTTTATTCCTAAGGTTGTTTTTGGTCGAATTAAACTTATCCAATAGAATTAGGGCATGTGTTAGGGTAATAATAATATCATTTGTACCCATAATTACCCTATTTACTTTTAACCGTGGTAAAAAAAAGTAAAAAGTTATTATTCACCAAAAATTATTTTCATCTCATTGAACCACATTTTACTTACTGACATAAACCGTGTCTCTCGAATTTTTGAAATTCCACTCACAGAAGCGGTAACAATATGTTTTATGAAAAATTCATTTTTTTTACTACCACTTAGTGGTTTCACTATTCATCAAAAAATGAAAGTTTCCAGAAAAATACAAAAAATTAGGCCTAAGCTATATTTGATATTATGAATTCAAAAATGATGTCTATTTTACCAAATTCAAAAAATATCAGTTGCATTAATTAATTTAAAAATTAAATCCCGTCGTCAAAACAAATAGCGTGTTTTTAAGAGATTATAACTATCAAAAGATTGACATTTGTTTATGTCTGGTTTAAATGTGAAATTAAATCCAATGACCAACATTGTATTAAATTGTAAAAATATATTCTAAATATACTTTAAAACCACTCAAATTAATAATTTATCACTATTAATTATTTCGATGAAAAACGTTATTTTTAATTAAAATTTATTAATTTTCACTATTCATCAGAAAATGAAAGTTATACGAAAAGTACCAAAATTTTACCCTAAGCTAATTTCGATATTCCGAATCCAAAAATGAAGTCCATTTTGAAAACTAAAATTTACAAAATTTCAAAAACTGGTTATTACTATTCATAACGGCTAGTTTTAATAATATATTAATAGCATATCGTTGTTTAGTGAAACTCGGTATTGCGTACTACACACGCTATCGAGGAAGGTCGTGATTGCGTGTAATTCAAGTCAAGTCAATGATGCGTGTTGTGTAAGCCCTTTTTCGTGTAGCGTACAACACAAGACATTAATGAAATTAAAAAGAATATTTTTCATAAAATCTCTTGGTGTTACAAAACCCAATAAAATTTTCTACTAATAAACCCATCATTTTTATGATTGATAATCCACAATAAGTTTTATGTAGATAATTATAATGGAAAAATATAAAATTCGAAATTTTTATTCCCATAAGACTATGTGAACATAAAATAATAATTCATTACATCCCTCCCATTATATTAATTAGACATTTTAAACACATCACCACACTATATAACTTAATATGAAATCAAGAAATAGTAATTCATGAAACAAAATTACATAAAGTATTAAAAGAACAAAAGAGGTTAATGTGCTTCATGATTTTGTAAAATTCACATAGTGGGACCCACTATTACGTGTTTATATAATTATAAATTTAAATACATTATTTAAGATATAAAACACAATTAGTAATAACTCATTTTATAATGATTAACACTCATTCAAACTAAAATGCACAGTATATTCTAATGTTTATCAATTAGGTACCACTACTGAAGGTCAATATTATGTGTTCAGGGTTGGTACCCATTCCCTATTATATGCTATATCATCAAATTAATAGTGTAAAATATCCTTCCCATATTTTTAGAGAAGAATCCCCATATAGTGATTATATTGATCATATGAACACAACTGACCTCTAAATTTTCCTGGATAAACTATTTTATATTATTCCTTCAATAGAATTACTTTCTCAAACTTCACCAATATTATGTCCCTTCCATGATGTCATCAGCAGATAGAAACTTCTAAGGAAGCTGATGGTGTTAAAGATATGAACAATCAAAAACATTCCAAGCCACATAACACGTATTTCAATTTTGTTAAATGTAAATATAATGCTCAGTATTCTTTTCTTATAAACATCTAGTGGTCTAAAACTAGTTGTTACATCCCAATAATCTCTAACATGAATATTTGATCTCAGAAATACCTTAGTAAACTGCCTCAACAAATTTTCTTCCATTATTTATAATAGTTTTTTCCTCTAAAAATTCCCTTCTAATTTCCACTAAAGACCTATTAAATAATTATGCTTACTTATATTTTCCTTAGTTAAAGTCTTAGTTAATATGATTATTAGATTTCAGCTACAAGCGATCATTCCAAGATTAGAAAATTTCTCCCCCAGCATATTCCCAATGAAGTGGCACTTTAGTTCGATGTTCATTATTCATGAATTGTATGTCACACCTTTATTTAAGGAGATTTAACTCATTATATCAAAGGAAAGAATAAATATTTCATTTATTCATCTCAATTCCATTACATATTTATTCAACTACAATATCTCTTTCCCATCTTTCATTACGACTAAACACTCTACTCCAATTATTCTTAATATAACAATAATCTATAATTACAACATCCAATGGATTGTTATTCTTACTTAATTGATATGAACCCTATTGTGACCTTTCAACTCTTAAAGTATCTACTAAAGACAAAATCATCAAAAACTTATCACAGATATTCCTCCCTTAAATAATGATCGTGATCTTACATTCCTTTAAAATATAGAAGGATTCACTCAACTGCTCCATAATATTATTTTCCAAGGTAAGATATAAATATATTAAAAAATTCCAATATTGGTAGAATATAAAATTGAATAGAAATATTTACATACATTATAATTTCTATATATTAATCATATGATACATTCTATATATATTGATTCCCATATTCCATTACAAGAACTCATACCTAAGAAAGATAGAAATATATAAAAAGAGGTGTAGTTACTAGTTTCTATTCAATAATTCCAAAACATTAAATGATTTTATGGATGCATTTTTTTTAGGTAGAAATTATGTTCTACTCTTCATATCTTTGTTTACACTAATTCACTATTTTAACTTTTATTTAATTATATATTTTATCTTCAAACATACTAACAAATTATTTTTAAACTTATTAATATTTTGAATACTGATCTGAAGAGAATATTTCATCAATAAAAACAAAAATAATGATAAAAATACCATTATTATATTACACAAGGTAATGAAAATGATCAGTATTACACCTATTGAATATGACTTATAATAAATATGTGTCTATTTTTTGGTTCTATTTTTTGGATGAATTGTTCAAAATATAAAATATTTTTCTTCGATCTATTTACCAAATATCAGTTCTAAACTTTTTGCACCCCTATCTATATATTTATGTAATCTTATTCCTCCAAATCTCTATGAAGTAAATCAGAATTAATATACATTTAATAAAGACACAAATATTCTAATACATCATTTGATATCACTATTTGGATGGTAGAATGATAAAATTCCCATGAATATATTTCTGATAAATCTTCTCCTCCATTATATTGTAACCCCATAACAACATTTAATACTTTAAATATTTTCATTTCAACATAATCCAACTTAATTTGGTATACCAAATAAATTTTGAGTTCCTTTTTAACCTACAAAATGTTATCTATATATTGAGTTTCTATGATCTTTAATAAATCTATATCTCAATTTCTATCTAATTTCTAATGTTTTAGTTCACTATATGAAAAATATTATTGGATATATTTATGTTTTAAAAAATTTATTGGATTTAAAATTTTAAATGAATCCTAAACCACTACACAAATTTCCTAGTTCTAATTGATCACCATAACAAAACTATCATCCTAAGCTCCGAGGCTCTTCCATGTCTTCTTATACCTAAACATTTGGTACTTATATATAGAGAGCACAAAAATATTGTAGTCCCATGTGATATTTATATATCATTGATGCTTTTGGTCTTATCAATCATCTTACATTTGTTCATCTAGTTTCTTCAAAAACTATATTTGTGTTATATAATTTTTGTTGACTTCTATTACACTAATTAATCTAGATTTCTCATGTTTATTTATCCTCAAATTCCTGATCTACAATGTTCCAATCATTTCCATGAAAATTATCATCCATAAAAAAATTTATGTTTTTTATAATCTATTTAATTTAACCACACAATAATAAATATCTAACATTTGCATATCCATAGAAAAATAAAAAATATATTTTGTATATTGAATCAAGGTTATCATGATCATTATAATTTAATGTAAATATTTCAAATTATTGTTACCTTTATGCTTCTGAACTTATAATAGTTTTATAAAATTTAACACATTTGGATGTTCCTTTCATGCTACTAATGTTGGACATCTATTGACTAAACATTCTACATTATTTATTACCTCCATCCAAATAAATGTAGGAATTCTTATGTGAAATACCATACATAGAGATCTCTCTATTTATTGTTGAAAAGGTTGAGGTCCAAACCCCTTTTATTGAATATAAAAAATATATAACCTATTTTAATAATGGGAACTACTGAACTCATTAAATGAAGAAAAATGCCTTAAAAACAAATCAAAAAATTATCCTATATTCCAATAAGAAACAAATATCCAAACATGCCCCGTAAATCCTCATTTTCCCCCTCCTTAGACATAACCAAAATGTGATCAGTAAAAATAATGTTTCACCCCCTCCACCAAGATGTTTTACTGTGATGGCATCACCACATGGTAAAGAATATCTCCAACCAACATAAAATGTGGAGGAGAGATAGATGAAGGGTGTCAGTACACCCTTATTTCTTTCTATCCGCAAACCCAAAAGAGTTTGAATGGAAATACCAACAATTTCAAACTGATGCAATGAAAAATAAGACTAAATGAACTAAGAAAATGGCATATTGAGGAAACCATCCATCTATAAATGTGATGACTCATGGCTGGATGATGGGTGTCAACACACCCATCCCTCTTTCAAGGACACCTGTCACGACCCATCCTTGGGGCCCGTGTCGTGACTACCCCAAGCTCGCCTTCTATAGGCCAGGGGCTGGTGACTAGAACCAAAGGCGTAAATCCCAAAAAAAAAGAGAAGGCATTGCCTTTATGAAATGATAACACACACAAACAGAGTACAAGCAGAAGCTACACTAAGTAAGAAGTAAAACAAACATGCTTAAAAGTACAAGGGGCCGGAAATACAAGCCCAAAAGAAAGGTACAGCTAAAACTGGAAATAAATTACAACTCAAAGGAAAACAGCTGAAAGGTTACAATTAGCTTCTGGATTGTCCTCCAGCTTCCTACCTGAAGGTTAGGTACAGAATCCCTCATTAGTACTCCACGTCCGTCCGTCTCCTCCAGGTATTGATTCGTCATGAGATCCACCTCTGGGGACTGACTCGCCATGAGATCCACCTCCGGGCACCGACTCATCGTGAGATCCACATCCAGGTATCGTCTAGCTCTACAAGCCTCAACCACGATCAGTGATGTCTGTCATCTACAACCAACACAATAAGGTGAGGGCAAATACCGTGCAGGGATGAGTATACGATACTTAGTAGGGACCCCAAGACCCTCATGGTCTCACTAAATCCAAAAAAGGATAATCACAAAGAAAGTTCTCAACAAATAACCCTTACTTAGGTATAATCCCATACTTATACCTAAGTTACAAAGTAACCCATCACAACCACGAGGTATCACAGAGATATGAAGTTGATATATAACCACCACTTATGTATATGCCCATACATATAAATAAGTTATCTAGTAACCCATCTCAATCATGAGGAAAACACAAAGGTCATTGACTCAGTTCAAACCAGGATTTTAATTATCGAAACCATAACAGCTGAAGAGCTCTGTCTCTGACGCGTACAGTGATCCAGTCACGACTCCGAGGTACTGCTCACTAACCTAAGACTGTTGAGGTACTCCTCCTGTCGAGTACCGTGGTTCAGCCACCCAAACACAGCAGTGCTTCCCACCGGGGTCTTCTACCCAAAAACAGTAGTGCACCCCCCCCCTAATAGCCTGCAAGGGTACTCCTCTTGTCGAGTACTTCATGTATGCCACCCAAACACAGTAGTTCTCCCTGCCATGGGTCTGCCACCCAAACATACTAGTGCTCTCCACTGGGCTATACAAGTCACTCCCACTCGAGTCGGACAATCAGTCTTCAGGTCTCAGCCAGCTACACGGTCTCCGTACTCCGTACGCTCATCTCTAGAAGGGTCTTCTCCATGAGCTACTGGTAGATACTCCAAGTATAACAAAGTCCCATGAAGAAATATCCCAACGGACCGCCTCGTCATAGGGGTCTCAGCACAATAGACGGCGCGTTAATCGGATGCCCGGTCTGTGAGTTATTAGCCTTTTAATCCCAGGGGCTTGGTTGGTTTCGTGTACGAACCAAACCAACCGTATCTCAACTATACCCCAAACTCAAATAGGGTATACTCCTAGGGACCATTTCTCAATGTCATCACCAATGCCACTGAAGGTTCTTCAAACGGATGTTCGGACTGAAAGTTATCGTTTTTTTCGTTCTAGGGGCCCGGTTGGATTTTAGGTATAATTCAACACTGCCATATTCCAACTCCATCCAAACCTCAAGTAAAGTATGCAAAAATTTCCATCTCATCAAGAGGAATCCAACAAAGTCGATGGCACGTCAATCAGACGTCTGGAGCTCAATATATAAGTGTTTCCGCTCCGAGGGCCCGGTTGGCTTCATGTTCGATCCAACCTATCCATACCCAAAGTTCTCCTAAACCTTGAGTATAATATTCATAAACGACCGTCTCGATTCAAGGATTTCATCGCAACTGACGGTGCGTCAATCGGAGGTCTGTAGCCCTTGTTATGGGAGTTTGAACGAAACTGCTCGAAAATAGGGGGTTTGGGCCCCGTCCGACCGGGCCCGATGCCCCATGGGTCAGCCTGAACCAGGTCAACCCTACCTGGGTCCGGGTCCGGCCCACTAGGGCATGGGCCGGCCTGGCGCGGGGACCTGGCCCTGCGCGGGCGGCCCGTCCCAGCGCGGTCGGTTCGGCCTGGCACATCCGGTCCTGCCAGGCACGGGCACCGCGCGCCACGTGAACGCAGAAATGGGGGGGAGCCGCCACCCCCTCAGACTGAACGGCGGACCTATGGAGGTTCCACCCTACCACGCTGACAGGGGGTTCAATCCCCCGGTTTTTCCAGATCTGGCCGTGCAGGACCAGCCGGTCTCGCCTCCTGAGCACCGGTGGTTGGCGGTTCCGGCCACCCTCCCCTACTCCGCCGCGGCCGCGGCCCTCAGTGGTCCTCTAGCGCCGCGCGACGGTGCCGCACCCCTCCACCGCAGCCCCTCTTTGGCCGCGGCCTCTTCCGGCCTCAACGGTGCGGCGCGATGGCGCCGCGCTCCTTCGTTGTGGTGGTATTCTTTGTTCCCATGCGGTGTCGTTGCACTGCGCCACCTCCATCCCAAACCGCAATTGTGAACAATAATAAAAAGAGGGAGGAGGATCGGCCGTGTTCGTGCGGTCCGACCTCCTCCCGTAAAAATGATAACAGGCGGCCCAATGTAAAAAAACTTCGAAAAAGCAAGCACAAAATAAATCTATTAAATTTGAGCTTAAAAACCTATGTTTTTTCCCATAATCAAAAATTACCAACCTGCAACATATTATTTGGCATATAAACTTAATATTGAGTTGATCCACATTATTTTTTTTAGAAGGAAATAAACATGGGTTTATTAACATTCCTAAATTAATCCTCTACCTCGTGTCGTTTGTCGTTTGTTGACGATATCGCAAGAGGGTGGACGTCGGCTCGTCGACGTCGTCCCAAGGGAGGAGATGAAGATGACGATGGTCGCTGGCGTTCGTCACTTCCTTCGTCGTCGGTGTGCACCTAAAGAAGTGATGTCTCCTCTCTTGTCGCGAAGGAAGAAGAGGATGGAGAATCATTCTTCGTCGAGGGAGGAAGTTTTTTCTTCGTGGATGAAGGGAACTCTCCTCAAATCCTCCCAAAGTATTATCCAACCCCAAAATCTCATAAAGCTTCCCACTTTTAAAAGATCTCCAATCAATTCAAAAGGAGTCAAGAGGTGAGACATATTAATTAATAAGTTTATTAATTATCCTAGTCATCCTCATTAATCTTGGGATGTGGAGAGGCTCCACCACAATAAATGTGTGGAGTTACCATGCATTTAAACAAGGGGGTGAGTTATGGGGAGGTCAAGGGGGTTATGGGGGAGGTGAGGGGTTAGGGTCTCATGTGGGCCCTACCACACTAAACTCTCCCATGGGAGGTTAGGTGGGTGTGGTCCCACATCAAACTCCCCCTTTGTTGAAAATAACCACCTTCCATGAATAAAATTTGTGCACGACAAATTTTATTTAAATCAATTAATCCCCAAATATTAAACCTCAACCCGCTCAAAACACAACTACAGCAAAGGTCCCCTTAAGAAATTATCGGCGTTGTGGTTTCATCGGTGCCATCAGATTTCAATTCCGAGCACTAGTTAAAAAGATAGAAAAACCCGCTCATTCCTTCACTGAACATACCTGAGCCAATCTTTGGAAATTGATTCCAGGAACACCGGGCCTCAAAATCAGCTGCCGTCAGAAAATGCGGACTCGTAAAATTAAAAATAAATTAAGAAAAAATTTCCCTGAAATTTCAGGGTCGTTACATTACTCCCACCTCAGGGATTTAAGTCCCTGTAAAGCTATAACACAAACCTGGGAAACAAAAGTGGTACTGATCACGCATCTGAGCCTTCCGCTCCCATGTTCTCTCCTGGAGGTTCTCGTGCTGCCAGTGAAAGCGCAGCTGAGGAATCGACCGTTCACATAGGACCCGCTCTTATTGATCCTCAATCTCCACTGGAACCATTGTGCATGTCGCCCTGTAATTGACGTCCAACTCCCTGAGGTCGATGATATGTGAAGGATCATGCACGTATCTCCTCAGCTAAGGTGTGTGGATGATTTCATGCACCCGGAGCAACTAAGGTGGAATGGTCAAGAGGTAAACCACCTCGCCTACCTTGCTGAGGACCTAGAAAGGTCCGTTGAACCTTAGATATAACATTCCGCCTTGGCCACATCTCTATAAACCTCGTCGAGGTGAGACCCGTATAAGGATGTGGTCGACATCCTCGAACTCAAGAGGCCTCCATTTCCTGATTTGAATAGAATCTCAAAACTCCTGCAGCCACGAGGGTAAGGTTGACTGACTCAAGAGCGATCGACCACACCTTCCTGTGCATGAGTTTATCCTGTGCTGCCTGGGGTTTTCTTTTCGCTGACCAAGGAAAACCCATCCCAATGTTGTAGATTAACCACATCCTTTTTTCTTAATACAGTCAATCTGGGTATGAACTGTGGATCCAATCCATACTCAGATCAACGTAGTAAGGCCTCGACGTTGTCACCAAGAGATTCCGACCAAAACTCTCACCTCGAGGGTCATATCACACTATAGGCGTGAGTGTTATTATCGAGTATCCTCCCAAAGGTATCTCCAGACGTGAGGGTCAAGTCTACGGCTGACCGGAAACTCTAGGTCTGGGACAATATTCGTGGAAGTAAGGAATGATTTTTATCAATGTCTGTTACTACGGTACCTAATAGTGGACACAGACTGCCCCTCGAATCATTCTTTGAGCCATTGGGTCACACTTCTTGACCGCACGTAGATACTCTTTTTCCATGCCCTCTATCTCCATGAACCTGATGGGGATAACAAGGGTGGGTGGTTGTAACATTTTGATATGTGCACCACCTCATGTTGCTCTCATAGCTCTGCCTCCATGTCTTCTGCTCCGCAGACTCATCTGTCCTTAATGCTTCTTTTTCTTGAAACATTTTACACGCCTGAGTCTCTGAGACTGGCACAAGTTTCTTGTTTCTTAATGCACTGTGCAGTCATCATCCGCTCCTGGATGATCTGCACCTTCTCTGCCTACGATCTGTAAGAGCTGCTAAGATTTCTCCTTTTCCGAAAAGAGAAATTCGGTCTCATCCCCTTGATGAACCACGCCCATTGCCTAATACAGTCAATCCTGACATGAATGATGTATGCATTACATGGACGATGTCGTAAGGCCTCGACATTACTACCAAGAGATCCAACCGTCAATCTTTCCTCCAAGGGTCGAGTCACACTGTCGGCATTAGTGTGAGGTCACTGGGTCTCCTCCAGTAGAAATCTTGAAAGTGAGGGTCAAGTTAATAGTTTTTAACCAGGACCTCTCAGTATCAACCAAACAAATGGACATGATAGTAATCATCACAAATATAAGTGTCTTTTATTACTGCAGCTCATAGTACAAAGAAAAAACAACAACAACAACAACATGGAACTATAAGTTCGAGGGACAAAAGAAATCCACTAGTTCTTCTCCTATCCAACTGCTTCCGGAGCTCTACTGCCTTGTCCACAACTCGGCTGTCACTCAATCACTCGATGTTTCTTCTATCTTTTTGGCTCCTCCAATGATTGTGGATCAACCGTGCGAGGAGTTGGACAATCACGTGTCATGTGACCCTTCCCGCTGCATGCATAACAATTCCCGCTCCTCGCATGGATGGCTCAGTTTCATGTGCCTTGCACAACAAAACCGGTATCCTGAGGCCTCCCATATACTGTTCTAGTCCTCTTGGACCCCTGCATCATCTTTATACTGCCTACAAATGATTCCGATGATGATGAAAGATCATGTAGAAAATGAAAGGGCTCCTGAACATGATCGGGGTGTAGAGTCACTAGTATGAACTCCACCCTGAAGAAGGTCACGAAGTCTCCCCATGTGAAGGTCATCTCATCACAAAACTAGAGCATCTGGCTCCACCATCTTCCTGCTGCTGCCTGAAGGAGGATCGCAACAAAGATTGCCATGAAGTCTAATAGAGTACCCACTATCTTGAAAACTCTCAACACAACCTCCAGCCAATCCTCACTCCCTGCGGGTCCATCTCTCCCCTGAACCTGGGTGTCCTCTGGCGCTGGAACTCATGCAGTGCGCTCAAACGACGTGCACTCTCTGCTGCTGGGGTTGGTAGCATCAGTGGCTCAACAGGTGGTAGTACCGTCAGTGCCTCCTTTGGTGCCTCAACTGGAAGAGGACCCTGTACCGAGGCCTCGTCGCTTGGCAAGCTGTCAGAACGTACATCTCTCAGGGCTCTAGCTGATCGTCCGCAGAAAGACATCCTGAACAAAACAGATGTGACATGGTAAAACAATTATACCTAGTTTGAGCTGTTTTAAGGGAAAACCTTTGAAAACACACACACAATTTGTGTCTTCGTGCACTGAGTCAGAAATCGGAAGTCAGGGTCCTGGTGTATGGATACGTCGGCCGCCCGCACCAACACTGGACTCCCTGAACTAAAAACCACACTCGGTACCCTTAACACTATTGCTTCACAGTAAAGAAAAATTGGAGTTATAAGTTTTGCAGTAGAACCGACTCCTCTGATACCAATTTTTCATGAACCGTCCTCAGGGCTCGTGCCGTGACTACCCCAAACCCGCCTTCCATAGGCCAGGGGTTAGCGACTAGCACCAATGGCGTAAATCGCAACAAAAAGGGAAGTCATTTCATTTATGAAATGAAAACACACAAAAACAGAGTACAAGTAGAAGCTACACTAAGTAAACAGTAAAACTAACGTGCTGAAAAGTACAAGGGCCCGGAAATACATGCCCAAAAGAAAGGTACAACTACAACTGAAAATAAATTACAACTCAATGGACAACAGCTGAAAGGTGAAAATCATCTCTTGGATCATCCTCCGGCTTCTTACCTGAAGGGTAGGTACAGATGCCCTCCTCAGTACTCCACATCCGTCCGTCTCCTCTGGGTACCGATTCATCGTGATATCCACCTCTAGGTACCGAATCATCGTGAGATCCACCTCGGGAACCGAATCATCGTGATATCCACCTCCGGGTACCGTCTGGCTCTGCAAGCCTCAACCACGATCAGTGATGTCCGTCATCTCCAACCAACACAACGAGGTGCGGGCAAAGCCCGTGCAGGGGTGAGTATAAGATACTCAGTAGGGACCCCAAGACCCTCAAGGTCTCACTAAATCCAACAAGTACAATCACAAAGAAACTTCTCAACATATAACCCTTACTTAGGTATAAGCCCACACTTATACATAAGTTACTAAGTAACCCATCTCAACCACGAGGTATCACAGAGATATGAAGTCGATGGATAACCACCACTTAGGTATATTCCCATACATATACGTAAGTTATCTAGTAACCCATCTCAATCATGAGAAAAACACAAAGGTCATTGAATCAGCTCAAACCCTGATTTTCATTATTGAAATTGTAACTACTGAAGAGCTCCGTCTCTGATGAGTATAGTGATCTTTTCACGACTCCAATGTACTGCTCACTAACCTAAGACTGCTGAGTTACTCCTCTTGTCGAGTACCGCAGGTCAACCACCCAAACACAATAGTGCTTCCTGTTGGGGTCTACCACCCAAACACAGTAGTGCACCCCCCCCCTAATAGCCTGTAGAGGTACTCCTCCTATTGAGTAACGTGGGTATGCCATCCAGACACAGCAGTTCTCCCCGCTTTGGGTCCGCCACCCAAACATAGTAGTGCTCTCCACTAGGCTATAAAAGTCACTCCGACTCGAGTCGGATAAGCAGTCTTCAGGTCTCAGCCAACTACACGGTCTCCATACTCTGTACGCTCGTCTCTAGGAGGGTCCTCTCCACGAGCTGTTGGTCGATACTCCAAGTATCACAATGTACCACGAAGAAGTATCCCAAAGACCACCTCGTCATAGGTGTCCCAGTGCAACAGACGGCGCGTCAATCGGACGCTCGGTCTGTGAGTTATTAGCCTTTTCGTCCCAGGGGTTTGGTTGGTTTTGTGTACGAACCAACCCGACCGTATCTCAATTGTACCCCGAACTCACATAGGGTATACTCATAGGGACCGTTTTTTAACGTGATCACCAACGTCGCTGACGGTTCGTCAAACGGATGTCCGGTCTGAAAGTTATCGGCTTTTCCGTTTCAGGGGCCCGGTTGGATTTCAAGTGCGATCCAACCCAGCCATATTCCAACTATGTACAAACATTAGTTTAAGTATGCCAAAAGTTCCGTCTCATCAAGATGAATCCAACAAAGTCAACGGAACGTCAATCGGACGTCCGGAGCTCAAGATATAAGTGTTTCCGCTCTGAGGGCCCGGTTGGATTCGTTTTTGAACCAACCCGGACATACCCAAAGTTCTCCGAAACATTGAGTATAATATACCTAAATGACCTTCTCGATTTAAGGATCGCATCACAACTAACGGTGAATCATTCGGAGGTCCGTAGCCCAAGTTATTGGCATTTGAACGAAACTGCTCGAAAATAGGGGGTTCGGGCCCGGTCCGACCCGGCCCGACACCACCTGGGTTGGCCCGAACCGGGTAGAACCGACCTGAGTCCGGGTCCGGACCACTAAGGCACGGCCCGGACTGGCCGGCGTGACCCTGCCCAACCGACGCGGTCCAGCCCGGCGCGGGGACCCGGCCCAGTGCGGGCGGCCCAGCCCGGAGCGGCCGGTTTGGCCTGGCGCAGCCGGTCCAGCCCAGCACGGGTGCCGCTCGCCGCACAAACATGGAATGGGGGGGATATGACACCCCCTTGGACTGAACAGTAGACACGTGGGGGGTCTACCCTGCCGTGCTGACCGGGGGGTTCAAGCCCCCAGCTTTTCCAGATCTGACCGGTCGTAACTGCCGGCCAGCTGTGCCGCGCGGGACCAGCCGGTCCCGCCTGCTGAGCGCCGGTGGCCAGCGGTTCCGGTCGCCCTCCCCTGCTCTGCCCTGGACCAAGGCCGCAGCCTTGGTCTGACTGGTGTGGCGCGATGGCGCCCCGCCCCTCCACCGCGGCCCCGCTTTGGCTGCGGCCTCTTCCGGCATCAACGTCGCGGCGCGACGGCGCCGCGCTCCTTCGCCACAATGGTATTCTTTTTTCCCGTGCGGTGCCGTTGCACCATGCCGCCTCTATCCCAAACCACAAAGGTGAACATTAACAAAAAGGGGGAGGAGGATCGGTCATGTTCGTGCGGTCCGACCTCCTCCCGTTAAAATGATAACAGGCGGCCCAAAGTAAAACAACTTCGATAAAGCAAGCACAAATTTAATCCATTAAATTTGAACGTAAAACCCTACGTTTTTCCCCGCAATCAAAAATTCCCAATCCGAAACATATTATTTTGTGGATCAACTTAATATTGAGTTGATCTGCGTTCTTTTTTTATAAAGAAATAAACATGGGTTTATTAACATTCACAAATTAATCCCCTACCTTGTGTCATTCGTTGTTTGTTGATGATATCGCAAGAGGGTGGACGTCGGCTCGTCAATGTCATCCCAAGGGAGGAGATGAAGATGATGATGGTCACTGGTGTTCATCACTTCCGTCATTGTCGTTGTGCACCTGAGGAAGTGACGTCTCCTCTCTTGTTGCGAAGGAAGAAGGGGATGGAGAACCGTTCTTCATCGAGGGAGGAAGTCGTTTCTTCGTGGATGAAGGGAACTCTCCTCAAATCCTCCCAAAGTATTAGCCAACCCCAAAATCTCATAAAGCATCCCTCTTTCAAAATATCTCTAATAAATTCAAAAGGAGTCAAGAGGTGAGACATATAAATTAATAAGGTTATTAATTATCCTAGTCGGCCTCATTAATCTTGGGAGGTGGAGAGGCTCCACCACAATAAATGTGTGGAGTTGCCATGCATTTAAACAAGGGGGTGAGTTATGGGGAGGTCAAGGGGGTTATGGGGGAGGTGAGGAGTTAGGGTATCATGTGGTCCCTACCACACTAAACTCTCTCATGGGAGGTTAGGTGGGTGTGGGCCCACATCTAACTCCCCCTTTGTTGAAAATTACCACCTTCCATGAATAAAATTTGTGCACGACAAATTTTATTTAAATCAACTAATCCCCAAATATTAAACCTCAACTCGCTCAAAAAGAAACTATAGCAATGTTTCCCTTAAGAAATTACAGGTGTTGCGGTTTCATCTGTGCCCTCAGATATCAATTCGGAGCACGAGTTAAAAAGATATAAAAACCCACTCGTTCATTCACTGAACGTACCTCAGCTAAACTGCGAAAATTGATTCTGGGCACACCGGACCTCAGAATCAGGTGCTGTCAGAAACTATAGACTCGTAAAATTCCAAAGAAATTAAGAAAAAAATTTCCCTGAAATTTTTGGGTGTTTACAACACCCACCTAGTTTCACCTACAATATGTTGTGATGCAACCAAATAAAACAAGGAAAATAGTTTAAAAAAAGAAATTGGCTCCATGAGAACAAGAAGAACAAATAATAATTGGAAACAGTCTAGAGAATGGCAATATTTGGAGGAAAACACTGCCCATATTCAACCACCTTCTACAACATGTGTTATCTTGAACATATCCCCCACTATCATTTGAGGATCAGTTCCACATTACCACATGAGTTGTTTCACATCCTACATTAATCCCAAATAGAGATATCTCAATTATTATTCAATTAATTCTTTTAGTTACTATATTATTTTATTTTTTCATAGGAACATTATTCTCATTAATTTTACCTCTATTTATATAAAAAATTTAGATTTTTCATCTAGATTACTCACCATTATTTTCCTTCTCAATACACATGATTGTTCCGCTATATTCCATTTATGATACTAATTTACATTGATAGAAAACAAAAAATAATTCAATGTTATTGTTTAATAATTAAATATATATCTTCCTAGTTACATCAATAATGAAATTAAAAATATAGAGGAAGCTGCCATTAGAATAAATAGAGAGAGGTACCCAAGCATTTATGTGTACAAGATCCAATTTCTAATTCCTAGGTTTTAACCAATTTAATATAAATCAAACACTGTTATTATTTCTCACCAAACATCTGCTAAAATATAAAATTTTACAAGGACAATACTTCAGTATACCCTTGGATATTAAGACATTTATGTTATTTTCATAAAGGTGACACAAACTATAGTGATATAATCTCTTATTATGAAATGTTATAATTATAGAAACTTCTATTCCATCTAAATTTATCTTATTGTAAAGGTTACCATCCTTTTCTGTTAATGAAACTACTATTGAGCATTGTGTAATATTACACATCTAGTTAAAATTATTAGTCCCATATCATACATCATCACGTTATATTGCAAAAAAAAAATCATACCCCAAGGGTTAATCAATGTCCATTGACATCAAAAATCTTTAATTATTGATTCATATGTTCACCTATACATATCTAATAACATTTGAAGCTTTAAAATACACCAGATATACTTCCCAAAATTTCCAGATACATAATTATCAAAATATATTTTACCTATATTTTAATGATAGGATTACCTAGATTCAATCACCCAATGTTATATAAAATTACTCACAATAATTAGATAATCTTTTATTTCTTCCATCATGTCAACAGAATATAAAATACTATATGTTGAAACCATTATGGTGTTTTTATAATTACTCGTGGAGTCTTTTTTCACATTTAATTTCTTCCAAAATTTCTTCTACTTTGAACCAGGACAAACTAATTAACCATGACATATTTTTTGTTAATTTGATCCTCTTGGATTCTTCTGGTAAACATACATCTGATTGGGTGACCTTCCACATTCATTGGTACTAATGTTCAGACCGGTTATAATTTCACTTACCCCTGCATTAACTCTTCATTCAAGATGATATTTTAGATAAATCAAACACCAAATCGGTTTTTACACTATATTTAATAACTATAGTAGTCATGGAATCCCATCTCTCCAAAAGTGAAAGTAAAAGTAGAAAAAAACCGTATATCATCATAAAAAGGCATTATTACTGATTTGAGATTCCTATGAATCATGTTTAATTAATTCACATTATTTTCCATTGGATTTCTTTTTGAATACCTTAATCTTTACAACTATTACAAAATGGAAAATCTTTTATGGAAATCCATTTTTCATACATACTGATAAATTTTTTCAAAAAATCAATTGTTTTCTTGTTCTCTTAAATATTGGAAGAAACATACCATTCCAAAGGAATTATTTCATGTTTCAATGTTTTCATATCCAAGAGTTCCCATTAGTATTTAGTATTTATCCTTGAAATACCTATAGATAAAGGGGCTTACAAGTCATTTTAAATCATATTTTATTCAATATTCAGTCTCCCGAAGCCAAAATATATTCTATAAAATTACTACATCATAATAACTCATTCATCTGATGAAATTCATGTACTACTATCATATGTTTTAACTTATAATTGTGGTATCTTATTATTGATACTATTATTTGGGGAGAGACAGATGAAATCCTACTTTCCTATACTATTGATAAAACCACCCTAACTATGATTGATAGACCACAATAAATATATATATTGTTCAGCTCATTGAAAATGCCAAACCTCTTGAACTTCTATTCTCCCCAACTAAATATGATTGAATTATGATGTCTATAATGACTCAGGCATCTAATACATAAATATCACATCTTTATAAATGAATTTACAATACATTTTAAAAATACATTACAAAGGATCGTAATGGTTAAGTTCCTTTATGTAATACATTGAAACTCTTCTTATTTTGTGAAAGATATTCACCATATATGATAAGGATCATAATATTTTCAATCTTCATAAACTTACCATACATAATTTCTTTATTCATTATCTAGTGAAAGGAATTATATGAAAGGGTGGTCTCAGATGCTCAGTCAGGGTAGGAATTGGGGATATCATTCAATTATCATATGAAATAAAAAAAATTATAATATGGGTATGAGCTATTGAATGTAAAATAAAATGTCCATACCTATACTTTATTTTATCATAAACATGATTAATGGCTTAAAGAATTATCATTACAAAATATATGATTCATAAGAGTGTGAAATAAAAAAAATCACTAAATGAAATATAATGTTATAAAAGTGTGTATTGAACATAGTTATAGAAACCATTTCATTTTTCAAGGTTAACTACCAAGACACAAAAGAAACAGTGCATTAGGCCTCATCATTTATTTCATATTGGGTATCAAACCCATTTTCCTATTTCCCATTGTGTATCAACCCCATGAGCATGTTTTCCATTGTGGATCAAGCCATTAAACCTTTTCCCATTTTTATATATTGAGATATAAAACATTAACCAATTAATTAGAGGTATAAACTGGTATGACATGTAACATCATGAAAATCATAAGTAATTGTTCCATAATACCTTAAAACATTAATCATATTGAAAATCTTAAAAAATGTTTCTCATAAATATTCAATAATATAATAACCTATGGAAAGGAAACTATTTGAATAAACACATTATTGATTTATCAAAACAGAACCTGCAGAAAAAGGAATGGGTTTTATAAACATATTGTCATCATAAACATAAATTGTTTGGATGCATAATAAGAATTTTATCCTTGGTTAAAATCCACAATAAATAATGAGTATCATCAATAGATATCATCTTAGATGAAAAATTATTTTGAAAGGCCATAAGGATTTTTATAATATAATAATACTTCATTGAAAATAACCTTTTTATATTTATTGGTGCATAAATTATTGGGTAAATAATTTTCTTTTAACATATCCTTGAAAAATATAATGTAGTATTTTAAGATCACCTAAAATTTTAGTGGATGAAAATATTCTTATATATTTCAATTTGTTTTAGCTTAAATCATTTTTAAATAATTTTAAATTAATATGAACTTGAATCTTATAAATTAATATTAATTTATCATTTCAAAGGTTTCTTTGATTTTTATAAAAAAACATGGATATGTTAGAAAAGGGTGTCTTCATCTGAAGAGATAAATAAAGTATATATTTCTTTAAAATATTATTTAAAAATATTTACTATATATGGAGATTAAAATATATGTCAAAAAGTATTCACATCACATAACCATAGGATAATAAAATACAAGATATTATTTAGATATGGGTCATAAGGTTTCATCATCAGAAGCATAAACATAAACATTCCTAATAAATGACGATATTATATCATAAAACCATTATAACTTTAGAGACAATGAAAAATAATCCAATGATATAATAATATTAAATTAAAAACAAAATATCATGAAAATAAATAAATTCACAATAATACATGTCAATGGTGATGTATATACATGTTATAAATAAATATAAGTTCATAATATAATATATGTCCCAAAAAAGACATATTTAGAAACAAACCGCTTACCATAATTTTTGACATCATTAGTACATAATTGAACAATTAATATAATAAATATATCTTTTTAAAAAATATATTAAAGAACCATACTCATTTTTATCACACCATATATGATTTACTTATGACCCTTTATTACCCGTTAAATATCAATTCCTTGATAAAATCACATTTTGGGTAATAATTGTTAAATTTTTCATGTATGTTATTATTTTATATTTGTGATCCTATTAAATGTTACATTTATTCATAACATATATAATTTTACCCATTTAGTCATTACAATTTCTATTATATATAAAATATTTATATTAATTCATAAATTTTATGTCACTAATATGAAATACACCATTCGTGGATATGGTGGACCGTATGTATGCATGAACATGATTTCCATATTCATGATAGATAAAATAAAACAATAGAAAATATTAGATTAACATTATATAATATGTATTATTTCATAAGTATCACATATTTCCATCAAACCTATCCTTATTACTTTTCATTTAAAATGTATGTGAAAAATAAATCACATCGCTTCATGAGGTGGTAATTCACCATACACACGTATATCATAATCGTAATCCAACTGAATAGAATGTAAAAGGTTCTAAGTGATATTATAATTCCAAAAGTATAGAAATATCAAAAATATCATATAAATATTTTAAATCAATCATTATATCAAGATGATAGAAGTGGTGATGATAAATAAATTACATCAGTTCGTGAGGCAGTAGTCTGTCATACATGTAATTGAAAGATTTGATTCATATTTCATAGAAGAGTCGAGAGATGTAGGCCAGTAAATTAATATAATTACATATTATTATATTTTTTATATATATATTGAAATAAAAATTAATTAAACTGGTATGAGAATAATTAAATAATAAATATCTTAGTGAAGACAATTACTTTCTCTTAGAACACCCCCATTGTATCTCTTATTAAGAACCCTATTGTTGGGATTTTGGGTTGACTAACAGATCTAGAAGATGTATAAATATATTTTTGAGGAATTGGGGTAGGTTTTTATTTATAAAAATGTATGAATTTGTGTGAAAATGTGAGGGGAGGATGTGACTGTTTATAATAGAGGAGATGTGGAATCTTTGTAAATGCCCCAAACTATTCAACAATGGGAAGTCACAATCACCATATTTTCATCAAAATTATAAAATAATATATATTTGGGATGATATGGTCAATAAATAAATCCATCACATACAAAACCTATTATAAATATTTAATTCCTTTCCCTTTATGTTTATTTATTTTTAACATTTTTGTTATCACCATGGTAAGTACAATATTTTTATTTACCTATGTATTTTATCCTTAAAGTATAAAATTAAGATGATACTTATTATATTATATGTACCCATTTATTATAATAAATATAATCCAATTTATTTACAAAATATCTAATGTGTCTGAGAGAATAAATTTTCCCAATAGTGGAAGTAACGCACAAAACCCTTTTAACCTTAATCATTGAAATTGATTTTTATGGTCTTTATTAATATTTATGATAAAAATTTAGTTTTTCCATATTATATATTATTATTTATTTTTATTCTAAAAATTTAATAGATTTTTTCAAATTATGATCATGTAAGTGGTGGAATTTTATTTAACATTAATCTCGCACATGCGATGAAAAAGCAGTTTTCCAAAGAGAATACTTTCAAAAGTCTGAAAATGTTATATATTGTAATTAAATATAAAATTGATTTAAATGACCTATAATTTAATATTTAGAATATAATTTATCTAATATTAAATTTTAAACCATTTTAATATAACAGTGAAATAATTAAATGCTTTAAAAGATCAGTTTTCAATAAATACTCAAATTTTCACTATTAGTCGAAAATTAATATTTTCAGAAAACCCCAAAAAAATCGTAAGAAAATTTTTAAATGATTTTTAAAAAATATAAGTCAAATATTTCAATTATTGTTTTAAAATATATAATTTTTTTTACTTTTTCTCATAAATCTATAATAATATTGTTTTCATAAAAACTTATTTTTGAAGAATAGAATGAAATTAAAAAAATAGTTCATTTTTGTTGATATTTATATATATATATATATAATTAAAATTTAATATGTAGTTATTAATTTTCATAAAACCATGTTTAAAATATAGGCTATAATGATCTTGTTTAAATAGTAATATTAATAATATCTCATGGGTTGTAATAAAGACGTTGTTGTGTATAACAAATGATATCAAGTACATTAAATTTATTCTGAAAAATTTACATAAAATATGGGATATTACATTACACCCCCAATTTAATTCAATTTATCCCTCAAAATTTAGACATATTGGTGAAAAACCTAAAGGGTAATTATTCCTCATTACATCCTCAAGTACCCATGTAGATTCTCGAAATGGTGGCTTCTCCACAAATCATTGACCATGTGAGTGGTCTTGTTTCATAGATATTTTTATATATTATCAATAATATACAGTTTTTATTACCCCTAATATATATCATTCCCAAATATTGTGACCACATAGTAAGTTACATGTGAATCATCGGGTATGTTCATCCTCATGAGACATACAAGGAACACATCATGGACTTGAGAGAGGTTTGGTGGAAGCACTCATCGATTAGCGACCAACCACGTCAGGAATTTAAAAGAGATATATATACCTATGGATTAGTTTTTTGTTATTTCTAAATATCAGTACCTTTTTCCATGGTTTAGTTTTTAGAAACACATTTTCCCCAACTTCATATTCTAGATTACACTAATGATTATCAGTATAACTTTTATACTTATTTTTTATTTCCCTTTTGTGTTAAAAAATTTCTCTAACCTTATCTTCAATATATTTATCCATATTATGTCTTATAATAATTCTTTCTCCAAATTCATTCTATTACATTAGAGTCATACACATCTTTCTATAGAGGCCTTCATAAGGATCCATCTTAATACGTGAATGAATGAAATTATTGTATGAAATCTCAAATGTAACACCTCAATATTTTAAAATAATAAAGTTGAATTTGATAGTGTATGTGGTAGTAAAAACCAATCATAAATGTACTATGAGGTATATTTCATTAAATTTATTGTCTTCAATAAATTTTAAAACACATAACCCCAAACATAAATAAATCGTAATATTGTATAATGTTACAACATAGTCATTAAATTGGAAAGTAAGAATATTACTAAATAAATTATAAAATATTTTATTGAATATTCATTAAAAATAAAAGAAGAAATAAATAAAATATAAATTAATTATTTAGCTAAAAAATTATTATTCTAAAAGCAGGTTTAGTTGTTCTTTGCACACATAATATAAAATTACCTATTACTGGTGTTTTTAAATGTATTTGATAAATTGAAGATTATTTTCGAAATCAATATATAAAAATTAGGATAGGGATAATTTTTCATAAATTACTAAAAAATAGAATTATGATGAATAGTGAAAAGTAGTAATTTTTATTGATGATCGCATTATCATTTCAATAATTTACAAGGATCAACTATATTTTAAATTGTTTGTAAATTCAAATTTTTTCAATTATATTAAGATTTTACTAATATAGGCTATTTGATTAAATATAAAATTAAATTTTTATATTAAAAAATTATATAATTATAACATCCAAGAGTCATTGGTTTTTTTACATATTTATCCTCGGAATGATTTTTTTGAAGGCCTAATTATTTTTTCTAAATAAGTGGTATCATTTTTAAACATACATTTTTTGTTTTGTTCCTTCTTTCACATAATTGAAATGTTTATAACCCGTTATTTTATCCTAAAATAAATATATCAAATAAAATGATATGTTATTATGTTTATGTAATGACCTATATTCAACTCATATTCCATCAAGTGAGAAATAAAATTTTCCATCATTAGTATGGAGGGCTACCATCTTTCAAACAGATGTATTTCATTTTCCATCAGTAAATTTCAAGGGTAGATGTAATGATTGATTTAAAATATATATATGATATTTATGATATTATTATAGTACATGAATTTTAATATCCCATACACCTTCTATAGTTTTATTCCTATCAAATATTATAATGTTGCTCATGTTTGTGGAGTACTACCACCTCACGAAGTGATGTGATTCATTTTTTTAATTTACATTTTCAGGGGAGGTAATAAGGATAAATTAATGGAACATAAGTAATATATATGAAATTATATTTATTTGGGTAGATTAATATATACATAAACTTCTTATCCTTTTACCCATAATAGAATTGATAATGTCACCCATATATATGTACAATATACGATCTCCACGAAGCAATGTTTTCTCTTCTCCACGTTCATATATCAATAATGATTTTAAAATTTAATCTAACGAAAAAACTGATATTTATAACATTAATATCATTCTTGAGGTTATTTATCTATTTAATATGTTAAAAAACTAGAACTTTCATGACAAAACTTTGACGAGAAAATAATGGAATTTACCACTAAAACAATGATAATAATTTAATATTATTAACAAAGTAGGTGGTAAAATTTTATAATATGATCATAAATGATATTATAAATATTAATATAGTTATATTAATTATTAATAATGTTATTAATCCCCTTATACAGGAAGTTAAATCACATTCTCCCAAGAGGAAGTGTTAGGTTTGATAAATTATATTAGTTTCCCTTCGTTTAATAATATTTAAATGTTGTGATCCTAATTTTTTTAATATTGTTTATATGATGAACTCAATTTAAAAAATATCATGGTAAATTAATAATTCATTGTATTTTATGTTTCAATTTTAATTATTTAATCCATGGTGATTGGAAATCATAATTACCATGTGATAAGGAATTTCATAACTCGGTTTCATTTCATTGTTTTATATAACTTATCTGTTGTCAATGAAATTATATGATTATGCTTTGATTTAATTTTGTTTTTAATGAAATTTAAAAATGATTTTTTATATGGATTTACAATAGATACAAACAATAGATTCATTGGTTATTTCTAACTTTAATGTTATGATCTTTATAAGTGTCCATTTCATAATCCCTTTTTAATCATCAATATTTATGCTTGAATTTACATAGTTGGGATATAATTTGATCATTATATAATAAAATTATTTTATATTATTTTCATTTGATTATTAATAATGTATTTTACTAATAGTACCCTTTTTCAACTAGTTGTTACATAAAATTATAAACAATATGTTTTTTATAAAATAAGACTTCATTTCAATCTTTGGTAAAAAATCAATTTTCTTCCAAAACCATGTTTTTAAAAAATGTTTTAAATTTTTCTATAAAATTACCACATTATTTATTAAATAAAATCTATCCATTTTTATTTTTTTACAAAATGGTTTCAAAATAATATTCATCTCATTTTCTAAACAATCCATATTCAAATTTTAAAAAAAATGTGAAAGGAATAAATATTTTAACATGTAGAGAATGTATGGAATTTATAACCATCATTACAACTCAATTTGATAAATAATACATTATATTTTTCAAAGGTTAATTTCAATTAAATTAATTTAAAATATTTTTATAAATTTACTTTTAAAAATATCTTTAATGTAAAAAAGTATAGTTTCCTAAAAAAACATTAAGGACATTTTCATGGTATTTCAAATCATCAATGGAAACAAAATAATAATAAACTTATACTCCATGAGTTATATATTGAATTTATACCAATATTATCCATTATGATTGTGGTTTATGATCATTCTATCTAATTAATATATTTACATTATCTTTCTTGAAATATTGTTTTAAATATTAACCTTCATATGTAATATTCACTTTCTTATGATCATTAGACATTATATTTCCACTAAATATCCATATTATTTAACAGGTATATCGTTATTATATAAATAATATATCACTTCAACATATATTGATCTAGATTAGATAAAAATAACTCATTAAATATTGATAAATATATATTGTTTACACAATATGGATATTTGAGGATAAGACACATTATTCAAAATTAAATAAATTATTTGATATATGAGAAATGATTTAGAAATGATGTGATAGGTTGGGATAGAATTATATATCCCATAAATTCATTAGAAGTCTCATGGGTTCAATTGCTATGGTATAATTAAGTTGGTTTTTACATGTAGCTTTAAACTAACTTGTGAAAGGTATCGTTGGTAGTGTTATCATGGTGCCTGAGATCGAGATGTCCAATATTTATAAATTTACATAACTATGAATTAGGTTATTATTATCCATAATATTTGAAAAATTGATATTATCTTTGGATACATTTCAATATAAATTTATTTATTATGTGTTATATGTGTTCATATATTTACCTTACATATTGATTGTGCCTTATATATTCATTATTTTAATGTTATTGATTAAATTTCTTGTGTTTCGGTTATTTAGATTTTATGTTGATTATTACATATTCATTATTGATATTCAAGTAATTTATTAAAGGTAATGTGTGTTTATTTAGGTACCTTTCATGTAGATTATTAATTGTAAATTCGTGAAATTCAAATTACTTAATTGGAATTAGTGTGTAGTTATTTACCTTTTCCTTATTGATCATGCTTATTGATTCATGATATATTTATCTATAATAAACCCTTACTGAGAATTTTATCTTACAATTATTTTTTCACATTCTTAGGAATCTCTGATTTGTACTATTAATTTTATGCAAGGGCATGTTATAAAGAATAATGACATTCTTAGAACAAATTATGTCATAATTTTGTATAAAATTTTAATATGGTAATCAAGTATGTTTCTTGTTTATTAAGACTAATAAACTATTAAATAATTCTGAATTTGATAACTTGAGTCTCATTCAAATTTAATATATTAGAAACTAGCTATATATTATAGGAGTATAAGTCAATATAGTTTTAATAAGAGGAAGTATAGGAGAAACATGATGACTATATTAAGAAAAACATAGATTTTTGAACCTAGTATCATGATAAACATTAAGGATAAGTTTATCAGAAAATGATAATGACTTCTTAATTTGGATAGTTTTTTCCCTATAAATATATCCATATTTGGATACTATAAGTGGATGTGGTTCGGTGATAAATATATCTAGAGGTAATGTAACACCCCAAATGTCAAAAATAATAACAATTTATTCAATATCATGCATGAAACAAACCCAAGAATATAAGGGATTATAACATCTCAATACTTTAAAAAATGTTTAATATTTAATATAAATATAAACCATTATATATCTTGTAATTCACATAACACTAATTTAGCTTTTGTTAGATGTAACAACGACTTTCTTTGAAAACTTTTATTTAATGCAAGACTATGTTTTAATGAATACTACTAATATTATTAAATAATAGAAAAATTATCTTATATAAATTAAATGGGAAGCTATAAATATGATTAAATATCTCATGATAATATATGGTTTTATTCATTGTTGACTAATTAATAAGAAATTATTATAAAAAACAGTTGAAAATGAAGGAGATTTTTATTAAAAAACTATTACCATGTGCCAAAGGTGTTTTATCATAAAAAGTTAAATTAATTAATATTATTGAGTGGTATTAATTATATTTATTTCATATATATATGTAATGAAATTTATTTTCATTCACCAAATATAATTTATTGTAAGAAGATAAGAATGAATCAAATTTTATACAAAAAAATTAAGTATATTTCTAAAGTTATTTTTTCCTTTTACTAACACAATTATTTTATGAATAAATATTGAAACTTTTATAAATTATATTTTAAAAATATAATACAAAATTTCTAAAAAATTATTTCCAAATTAATTTTGGGTGAGTTTTTCATATTTTTTTTAAGATGTCTCATTTTTTGATAAATGGTGAAAAAGACCAAATTTTCATTTAAAATTTTCATTTTTTTGTAATTTATGTGGTTAAAGTATAATTTAAATTTAATTTAATAAATAATTTGATTAACTGTATATAAATTAATATTGGTTCGTTCATTTTAATTAATATAATAATGAAGATATATATAAAAACATTGTAATATTTTAAAAAAATTCATAGTAAAAACCTTCTTTCTTGACACGTTTACGGGGTTACTTTTCAATTAATTTATCCCACGTGAGTGACTTAATTTGTAAAATTAGATTATATATTTTATTTAATAAATATTTCATAATCTCTAAAAATATAAACTTAATTTTTTCCTATATTTTTTAGTGAAATAGGTTCAAATTAGTTTCCCTGATAAATGTAAAAAACGAGCTTACATAATGACTCAAATTAGAATATAAGGTGTAAAAAACACCCAAACCATTTACAAAACCAATTATATGGACATATTTCAACCTTAAACCTAAATTTATTAAATTCTTTTGTGTTACTTAATCCTTTTTAGGTAAAAACGTCGGTAGACCTAACTTTTTCAAAAAAATGTCATTTGTGTCCTCTCACAAACTAAAAAAAGGCCAACACCTCTCCAACTTATTCACACCTCTAAACCCACAATATATCATCCATTTCACTCCCATGTCACTCACAAATTCCCTACCCTAATCCAACATCCATTATATAGTTAATAAATCCATCTTAGCAAGTCATTAGTGAGAACCTAAAGTGTATCCCCGAAGAAGAGGTAATGTTTTCTTAAATGTGTTTTTATTTGATTTCCATATCCATATCATTTAATTATTATTATGTCATTATTATATAAAAACTCAGTATATAAAATGTGTGTATTTTTTTATAATTTTTATAACTTACTACTTTCCACACAACAATCAAAAGGGTATTTCAATCACAGATCGTGTGTATGGAGGACTACAACCTCACAAACCATTGTCATTCATTTTTTTCCATTACCACCAATCAAGGATGAGAATAAGTGATATAATATTTATATATAATATTTATGAATTCTTTAATATTCTTTAATAATTATATTAGTCATACCTTCATGATTACTATTTTTTGGGGATATGATAATGTCTTTTATGAGTACGGCAGTCTGCCACCACATGAAGCGATGTGATTCATCCATGATCTACATAGATAGTATTAATGGTGAATTTAAAAATAATATGAGATATATATTGAATATATTTGATGATATAATTATTATATATTTATTTAAAATTTAATTTTCTTTCTTTTAAAATGAGATTCAAATTGAAGCAATGTTCGAGAATATGTGTGGCATATTGTCTCCATGAACACGCTATTTTATTTCTTATTTGTGAAATGTATGGAGTAAAATATATATATATATATATATAATTAATATATATCAAATTTCTATCTTGATTTAAGTTGGTAATATTTTTAAATAATTATAAAATTTACAGTAACCAAAAATAAGTCATAACATACTCCAAAATCAAAGGAAGTTATTACCCGATATGATAAAATAAATAAATTATTATTAAATAATGGGTAGTGTTGTATTGTTAAAGGATCATATTTAATATCATAAATATTAATATGCTTTTTTTATGTTAATAACATTTTCTGAGAAATTATTAATTAGATTAATGCAAGTTCATCCAAAGACAAGTGATAGGTAATAGATTTCTTCTCAATATACATTGCATTGGTACATATTTCTTATTATGAAAAAGTAGCTTTTATGTGCTATATATACATCTAATTTTTCATTTAATATCATTATTGACTCATATTTCATGATATTTTATATTTCAATTATAAATACATTGTCTGAATATGATTTTACTAGAAAATTACCACGTGGTAAAAATTTTAGTACAATCTCAATTTCTTTTCTGATTGATAACATTCTCTTGAAACAACCACTTTTTATAATATTATTTCATTTGAAATTATATATATATATTAAATATTAATATATATTTTTGTGATGGATATTTTTTTCTTAAACATTACACCATTTTTAAAGATGTTTTTTTACTTTTCATGTTATTTGATTAACTCAACAAATATTAACAGATTGTTATCATTTACTAAGTATAAATATTTGATAAGGCTTGTTGTTCATTAAGTAAAATAGATTATTGGATATAAAGAATTATTTTGAAAATAAATGTATAGTTTGGGGACCTTTAAATGAAATCCAATAGATGCATCAGTAGTCTAATGGGACGAATCAGTTGGATAGCCATAACTAAAGGGTTTTTACCTAGTATGTTTTTAACCATCTAGAAGATGGATCTTGAAAAAAAAAGGTATCATGTGACTGGGAAACAAGACATACAATAATTATTCATTTTCATTATTCAGCATTAAATTTTTACTATCCATGATATTTTAACTATGAAATAATATATAGAAGATTGTAATTATAAGTTTAATAATAAAACTGAATGAGTTTTCAGTTATTTACCATGTCTTATTGTTTACACACTACCTTATCTATTTATTAATTACATGGAATGTGTTTTAATTTATTTACTTTTTCATATTTATTGTTCCTTATTGAATTATCTTAATGTAATTTTTTCTTAATTACCTTTCAATATTGATTATCCCTTATCTAGTTATCTAAATAGAATTTGTTTTCAATTAATTGAATTTCTATATTTATTATTTCTAATACAATTATTTAAATGTCATGTGTGGTTAGTTATTTGTATTTCTATATTGATAATTCATTATTGATTTATGATAGATTATTTTATACTTAATCCTTACCATGAATTTTAGTTTTCCATTATTTTTTCATATCCTAAGGAATCCATGAACTATACTAAGAATGATATTGAAGGATATGATAGATGGAATAAAGTTAGCCTAAAAAAATTTATTTTGTAATTTTGGTAATCATTTTTAAAACATGACTTATGAATATATCTAGTTTACCTGGACTATTAAACTATTTCATGGTTTTGGACACAATTTCATTATATCTTATTGCAACATAATATCAGTAGGCACTATCTCTAGAGTACAGGGGGTTATGTTAAATGCTATTAGTTTCGGATAAAATTTATTAGAAACAAATGGAACTAGATTTAAGAAATAATATATTTAAGAATATAATCCTATTATAGAATTTAATGACAACTATAAAAGAACTTAATAAAATTTTTATAAGGTAGAGATTTTTTAGGTCTTCATAGAAATATATCCCATCTTATATATTAGATATAGATTTGGTTCTAGAATAGATATAACTAGAGGTAATATTTCTAAAAACGATTTATCTAACATGACATAAGAGTAACTTGGTAATTGAAAATGGTTCTTACTTCACACCTGTTATAAAACACATAAGGTATATACTTAGGATAATTCAAATTATCATTACAACCCATTATGAAGGATTCAAATAGATATGGAAAAATATTGATATAGATGAATCTCATAGACCATGGGAATACTTAATTGGAGATAATTTTGATGAAGTACTTTTTTATAGTGATTTAACAAATAAATTGTTAAATTATTTTACCAATAGTATTTTGGTAACCAGAATTGAGAAACATCTATGGATTTTCTAAAATTTAGGAGAAAATATTTTATTCATTGATATAAGTATAATGTATACCATAATGGGATAATTATTTTATGATTGATCATAATTTTATTGGCTTAAATAATTATTTCTGGATCTTATTTGATTAAAGTCTACCATAATTTAAGATATTCTCTGAGAAATTTATGGCAATAAAATTCATACATATAATATAGGTTTTAGAGGAAATGTACGTTTATGAATAATTCCATTGAAGTTAAATGAAATAATTATAACGGTATTGATAAAAATTAGGTTTTGAATATTAATAGTATTATAAGAACTTGGGGAAACAACATATTGTGTTGAAAAATCTCATAAAAATTTAATTTATTGAATAATTTATTTGAATTGTTCTCATCATATTTCTGTGAAAATTATATAAGATATTTTATAAAAAGGGAAACGTTTATACTGGGTAAAAGCCCATCTTTTCTAGAAATTCCATAGCAATTGAACCCAAATCAAAAGTATGATAACAGTTTAATTCCAACAATTGAACTATGCAATGTCTTGTTTAATATTTCATTGTTTTCAATTTAAATATTATACAAAAAAATATTAAAGATGAAATACTATTACTACCTTTTATATTGAGATATTAATTTAATAACTATATTTTTTTAAGAAAATATTTTGAAATAGAAGAAAAATAATTTGAACTATTTAATGGGTTTAAAAATATATTAATGGTAAATTTTAGTACTTCAAGCATACAAAATTATTTGTGGATATAAATTTCATGTAGTATTGGAAATAAATGTAAAATTGATAAAATAAAAACTAAAGTATAATAGTGTTATTATAAAATAGAAATATTTCATGTGACTACATTTCCTTCTATTCATATATAGTTAAAAATACCAATCATTATAAAAATAATCACAAAACAAAAATGTTATCATATTATATTCATAACTATTCAATTATATAATCATCTAGTTAATAAAAAATATCACATTGAGGCCCTAAACATTCCATTTCTCATTCAAATATCTGTGATCAATAACCTCAATCACTCTATGAAATTATTTATTCTTTTCATCCAAATCTAAATCTTCACTTTCCACTAATGTTATCTTTTGTAGAATCCATGTTATAGGTTATTCCATATGACTGTCATAATTCCCTTTATGTTTTATTAAGAGGTTTCTTTATTAAAATTTATATGATGTGTTTTTTCAATAAAGTAAAATTTTAAATATCAAACCCTTTATTACCAATATCATCTTTAAATTGTGGGGATGGTATTTATTTAAATAGAGAGAATTTGATGCCTTGAAATTTTGAAAGAATAAAATGTGATTCAATAATGTGTATGAAGTTAAAAAAAATCTTATAAGGGAACACAAAATAATGAGACATTACAATAAGTTTAATAACCTAAATAAATATAATCTATTCTTTAGTTTTCAATGGTCATAAAAATGAGTTATCTTCTGTTACACGAAACAACAACATTATTCGATAGCTTGCATTATATACAAGATTTAGATTTACTGAATGTTATTAATATTATTATTTACAATGAAAAGATTATCTTAGAATTTAAATTAGTAGTTAAAATTTTGATTAACTAACTTATAAAAAAATATGATTGGGTACATTTGTTACAAACTAATCATAACTAAACATAAAATCCAATTGAATATAAAGACAATGTATTTCTAAAATAATATTATTAGAAGGAATGGTGTTTTATCCTAATATATTAAATTAATTAAAATTATTTAGTGATATTCAATAAATTTAAATATAATATATTCCAAAAAAAATTTACATTCATGAAATTGATATTATAGGAAAAATATAAAAATTAATCAAATTTTATGCATTAAAAGTAGTATTTTTTAAGGTAGTTTTGTCTCCTTTTAATCGTACACTTTTTTAAAAATTTAATTTTGAAAAAAATTATAAATTTTATTTGATAAAATAAAAAACATTTTTTATATTAATTTAAAAATATCTTAGTGTTAATTTTTAATATCTTTTATAGTAGTTTCGTTTTTTCATGAATATTGAAAAATACATAATTTTAGTTGAAAATTTCTTTTTCTGTTAAATATTTTATATGGATAAATTATAATATAATTTGGATATTAAGATATATTATTTCAATTATACATCCATTAAAATTATTTTGGTAATTATAATCTATTTAATTTTTATGTTATATATAATAACATTCTATATTTTTGAACATTTTCACATTAAAATCATTCATTCTTAACACATTTGCCAGGTCAATTTTAAATTAACTTTTTTCACGTATATTATTTTAATTGAAAAAATGATTTAATTATTTGTAATAATAATAATTTAAAATTTATAATAAATTAAACTAAATGTTTTTTATAATTTTTAGGGAAATAGGATAAAATTAATTTTAATGATTTTGGTAAAAATGAGTGTCACTAATGATTCAACATATAATATAAGCAATAAATATACCTCAAACATGTAAAAATCATTTTATGGACATTTTTTCTCCCCAAACCATAATTTATATAATTTTATGCAATATGGACGCCACATGTTATGTAAAAAGGCACGTACAACTTACTTATCTTCCAAAATCCCAAGTGTGTCCTCTCTCCAACTAATAAAAGTCCACCAACTATCCCCCTTATTAAAAAATTTCAAAGAAAATTGCTTCAGAAAATCCCAATCAAAATGACTCCTAAATATCCATCCCCTAATCCTAGATTAATTACCATGCGAATAAATTCAACTGAATACTGAAATAGTACAAACCTCAGGGGGATACTTGAAAATATGTAATGTTTCCCTAAAAGCATTTTTTATTTCAATTTCCATCTACATTAATTATTCTCTTATTATTCTTATATAATAACCTTAGTAACATAAATAAACAAATATATTATTATTTTATGTTTAATATATAAAACTTTTCATACTTCTGTAAAATGGGTTCTGAAATCATTGATCATGTTTATGGTGGACTACAACCTCATGAACTAATGTTGTTCGTTTTTTCATTGCCACATATCATTGATGTGAATAATGATGTATATACTATTTATATTTGATTTATATGATTAATTAATTCATATTTAATTATTATATAACATATATTTTCATCATTTAGTTTTTTTAGAAATACGTTAATATTGTTCATGTGTACAGCGGACTACCGCCTCACCTAGCAATGCAACTTTTTCAGGATTTCCATGGTATGTATTATGGATGGTTTTAACAGAAATATGTGATATATAGAACATAAATATGATATTAGAATTATAATATATATATGTATATATTAAATTTATTTCTATCAATATGACATGAAAATGGAAGCAAAGTTCATAGGTACGTTCGGCCTACCATCTCCACAAATGGTGTATTTCATTTCCTATTAAAAAAATTTAGGGATTAATATAAAGAAATATATAATAAATTTATATGGTATTTAATTCATTTTTTAAACATTTTAGTTAATTATATATTTATCCTTATAATAAGCACAAAAAATAACATTTTAAAATGTACATGAAAAACAAAACATTTTATTACACTAAATAATAAAAAATAATGAATGATTATTAATGAACATGAAATTATATGTTATTAAAGGATATTATATGATATAAGATATATTTTTTTTTGTTTTTTATTTTAATAACATGATTAAACCCTTTATAAAGGACTCTAAAGCAAGTAGAACAAAAATGAAATTGTGAGGTAATAGATTACGTCTGCATTCACATTTTATTAAGGAATATTTGTTATTATACACCAACGCACGATGATTTATGGTTTTTACATTGGGTTTCTCATTTAATATCTTGATTCTCTCATAATTTATTGTATTATTAGTTTCATATTGAATTATCTCATTAATTGTGGATTTTACTTAAAAATTACAAAGTAGTAATGTCATCATACAATCTTATTTTTTTGTTAATGTAAACTTTATCATGAACAAATCAGTTTATTGTAATAATTTTTATTTATAAATTAAATTTCAATAAAAAATTTATATTATTTTCTGATGGATACTATTATTTTTTAAACCATAAAACATTTTTTACATACGGTTTTTTTTTAATTTTATTTGATTAATTAGATCAATATTGAAAAATTTGTGTCCTTTACTCAATGTGGATATTTAATGAGGAACATTGTTCATGAATTATAATGGATTGTTTTATATAGGAGGAATAATTCTTATGTGAAATTAATGGTTTGGGATTAGATTATATATGCCCCAAGATGCATCATTAGTCTCATGGGTTAAATTAGTTTTCTAGCCTCAATAAATGTGTTTTCAGCATGTATATTTTAAAAACTATTGATAATATATCTTAACAGAAAATGTATTATGTTCTTGGAAAACATGGAAATAGATAATTTTGAATTTCATTCATTTAGTATTTAGTTATTACAATCATGATATTTTCATTATGACATAGTTTTTAGATGCAATTTATTCTCAGTTTACTGAATAAATTTTATGTGTTTTTAGTTATTTACCACCCAATATAATTTACACACATCCTTAAAATTATTTTTATTAAATGGAATGTGAGTTAATTTATTTACCTTGACATATTTATTAGGAATTATATAGTTATCTAAATGGAATGTGTTCTTAGTTAATTATGTTTCCATATTGATTATTCCAATATAGTTATCTAAATTGATTTTGTTTTTAGTTATTTACCATAAAATATTTACTACTCTTTATCTTTTGATTTGATTATAATGTTGGTTTAATTATTTACCATTCCATACTCATTATTAATTATTATTTCATGATATCTTCTTCTATACATTACCCTTTTTGAGCATTTATGAATAGCCTCATTTTGTCTCTTTTCCCCGGATTCAATGAAGTTTACTAAAAAATAACTGTAATGATATTCTAGAGATTATTATGTTATTCATTTTAAAAATTATATTTTAATTATTGAATTAATTTTTAGAAGAAGAAATATGTATAAACCTAGTTTACCGAGACAATAGAATTATTCAGTCCTTTGGGAAGAGATTTCCTTGTATCTTATTCTAATGTAATGGTATTAGGCTCTAACTTTAGGCTACAAGAATAAGAGTCTCCACAAGTAATAAATCTAAAAAAAATTCATCTTGACATGAGTATAAACTAGAACATCAAAATTCCCCTGACTATGCATCAAATTTGACACTCCAAAGGGATACTCTTCGGATAATTCAAATTTTCATAACATGCCAAGATTAATGATTTGAATATATGATGATAATGAATAACCTAGGTTAAACCTAAGGAATCTTAGATTGAAAATAATGTGAATCAATAGAATTGAAAATTTCTCGATATTTGTAAAATAAAGAAATAAAAAAAGGAATTATAAAGGAAAAATGTAGATTAGAATGGACGGAAATAAACTTCATCATATAGAACCATTTTTCATCCATTTTTCATAAATGTGTGGAACCTAGGAATTACCCTTGTCAATTCCCTATACTAATGGTTAAATCCTTGACCAAGGATGGACTTATTTAGATGTTAAATGGTTAAGGTATTTATTTTGATACTAAAATTTTATTATAAAAGTGTTTTTACAAATGAAATTTGTGTCATAATAATAATAAAATATATATGGATTCTGTTAAATTTTATTAAAAAATGCGTCTTCATTAACATAAGAGTTTAAAATACCATCATGGGATTATGAGTATAAGGCTTATGTTAATTTCAGTGTCTTAAAAACCACTTTTTATATTTTTTTTATTGTAATATTACATGATTAATGATATAATTATAAGAAAGTTTTCATAATAAAACCCATTGGTTTAGTATATGTTTTGTTGAAAAAGTTATTTCAGAAAGAATGCCCTTACATTTTTTTGGAATAATATTTATTGAATTTGTAACCTTTAGAGTTTTTATAATCTTTATATTGAGCTAATTATAAGTTATTAAACTTTTAAAGAAATATAGTAATTTTATTAATATATTTTAATAAAATATAAAACCCACATGATAGATGGAAACCCATCACATCTGATAATACCATAGGGGTTAAACCCACAACTGAAGAGTGAAAAATTTGTCATGTCAACTACGTTACAACATGATTTTTTTCTTAATAACATATTTTCTTTATTTAAATTATTTTATGAATAAATATTAACTTTCAACTAGTTATGTTATAGTTGGTGTTTTGATATTAATATATTATATTTGATAACTCGTTCTAAAATATTTGTTTTGCAAAATATTCAAAGAGATAAAGAAGCACTTATCACAATTGTATGGATCTTATGATCTCTAAAAAGTTATTTTTTTAATCTGGTATAAAAAAAACATTGTTTGATACTTATTTCTTAGATTAAGTGATGAATTATTAACTGAATGAGGTATACCCAAAGGATGAAATTATGCTTATAATGTAGAATGATATAAATTATATTTACTAATATTATTAGAGAGTAAAATAAATTCATCATATATATAAAAATATATTAAAACAAAAAAAATTATCACATTACATTTAAATTTTCTAGATAAAATGGCCTCTTAAATCATTATTTATTTATTTAGTTTAAGTCTTTTATTTTCAATTGATAATTCAATTTCTTATGATTAATAATATTTAACACTCTCAATAATTATTTACTATTTTATTCCATGTGCATATCATGACATTGCATCAATTTTAAAATTCTTAGGAACATAGTTATGTGTTATTAAATATTACCTTTTTACTTTCTTTTCTCTTTCATAAATATGATTTTTTATTATCCCTTTTTACGATGCGGGATTCATAAAATGGAATTTCTATGTAGAAATTATGTGATCTTGTGAGAAAAATTTTAAATTATGATGAAAAAAATTATTAAAGATGGAGTGAATTTAACACCGTAATGTTTTAAGAGAATAATTTTGGATTAAATATCAAATGAAACATACCACACCAAACTTAAACAATTGTCAAAATATATTTTTAAATTTATTCTCTATGATGGTCTTCCTAACATACAATGTCCGGCCAAAATAAACTATAATATATTATACAATTTTAACATAGCCATAAATTTAGTTTATATGAATATTAAAAAATAATTAATGAAAATAATGATTATTTATTGATTAGAAATAAAAAGGATTCATTTAAAAGAGAATAAATGTTCTCTGAAAAACTGTATTTCTCGAAAAAATGTTTTTGTTTTATTTTTCACATATATTTTAAAATAAATTTATACCATCTAATGAAAATAAATTGATAAAAAAGAAATAATATTAAAATTATCTCAGGTTTATTTTTTGAGAGTTTATTGAAAAGATTAATTTACAATGAATAGTTAAAAAATATTGATTTTTATTGAAAACATCTTTTTTTAAAATTATTTTCTAAGATATATTAGATTTTCCATAGATTTTAAGGTAATTAGAGTTTAATTCTTGTAATATTTAACTAATGTAGTTCATTATAATCAATTTCAAATTAATTTTTTTATTAAAACCTTCTATTCAAATCATAATTTTCTCTTTGGAAATTCACTTTTTTGTGGTGTATATTGTTACAATATTAAATTCAATTCGGCCACATCTATGAATTGATTCAGGAAAAATTTATTCCATGTTTTTAATTCTAATAATTTTTATTGTCTAATAATCTGAACTTAATTCATTACCATAATTTGTAGTAAAAACACAAATTATTAATTAACAGAGTTAAGGTAAAAATAAATTTTACATGGGATTAAACTAAGATGTTATGTTATAAAAAGATATTACATTTCTAAAAACACATTTTATGCCCATAATTATAACTTATACCCTCTAATGATAAAAAAATTACCCCTTTTAAGGCCTGTTTCATTATTACAACACAGGTGTAATTGAATATTTTCATAAAAATTCCTTGTGTATTGTATCCCCCACTTATAAATGTCCCTCCTCACTCCTACCACATTAACATATACAAAGAATTTATTTTTATGAAATACCAAAAAAATCAATTAATTATTCCCATAAAAATTCTTATATCCCTCTTTTGATCATAAATGTCTCTTGTTAATGATTTTTGTGAAAAAAAAAATTCTGAATAATAGCTTACATCCTTAAATGATCATTTTTTGATTTTTACTTATTCCACATCTATAAAATCATTTTTAAAACCTGATTATATAATTACTTATTTATATCGCAAATATTAAGATGTTATTATGTTTTTTCATTACATATGTATATCTCATCTTCTATCAAATGGGAAATGAAAACGTCGATTGTGTGTGTGGTGGGGTACCGCCTCATGAACCAATGTAATTTTTTTCCATCACCAATATTAAAAGCTGGATATTATTTTTTTTATTAAAAAATTATTTTTTTTATTTTATTATACATCTGGATTTTAATATAAACTATACCTTCTTGAATTCCATAACATTAAAAATATGAAAATTACATTTGTGTGTGTGGAAGAAAAATGCCTCATGGAGCGATGTGACACTCTTTTTACATTTTATTTACATATATGATAATAAGGGTATATTTAGTTATTATATGTGATGTATATAAAATTATATAAATTATGATAAATTAATATATCACCAATTTCCTTTCCATTTCACCCATTAATTAAATTATAACCTCAATTTTTCATGCATACAACCTATTGTCTCTATCTAGAACCATCTCTAGGGGCCCATGTCGTGACTACCCCAAGCCTGCCTCTGATAGTCTAGGGGTCGATGAATAGCACCTAGTAGGCATATCCCACAAATGGTAAACACATTCCTAAGAACCTTTACACACACACACCCAACTCCAAGACATAGTGGTGGAGAGTGAACACTTATTAATGAAAATGTATGCATACCACTGCCACCCAATAATAGAGTATGATAGAAATTAATGCAGTAAAGTAAAACTGGGAAAAAGTACAATCACACTAAAATAAAGATAATTGGAATGTCCAACCTATAAATAATGGTACTAAAGTTGTTGTAGGAGGCTTACAAAAACACGTCAGCTCAGCTGATCTCACAAGGCACCCTCTGGCCCTGGTCCTTCTCTGCCATGATTACACCAAAGCATCGATCCACTGTAGAAGAAAAAACACATGTGGGAAAAGCCTATGTAGGGGTGAGTAAAACCATACTGATTAGGGGGCCTAGAAAACCAAAGAGTAAAATACCACAATGGAAACACCCCAAAAAATTTATAGTTAGCTCACCACAGGTATATGTCAACGACACATACAATAAGAATATCCAAGGATACTCATTAAGGATTCCAAGATGAAATGTCACATCCAATACTAGCTATATTGTTTCGCTCATAGCAAGCTTGATTCCAAGAGATCCCAGTCCTTGAGCTATCTGAATGAAAGAAAATAGTATAATTCTACCATAAGTATTTAAGAGAACATATAGTCTCGATACATAATGATGTTTCCTTGATACAACTGGTCTCATTGAGATAAGGTGTCTTGATATCACAACTAAAACCTTAGTCAAAGTATTCTTCCCATGGAAAGATCATTTTTTGAGAACTCATTCCTTGATCTTTTATGTCCTTAGAGACCCTCGCAAATATGTTCCACTTCTTTGGGACCAACCCAAAGAAAACTCACTAAGAACTACTCGATGTACACTGATCAGGCCGAGTCATGAAGGATGGAACAATATTGATGCATGGATATAGGGTCCTACACCCAGGGCTCACTGGGGGACATCATGACCCTATTGTAATTCTCATCCTAGATAGGGGATAGGTGCATGTGTAAATATTGGTCACACCTTGTTCAAATACCTTATTTAAGGTACCACAAAGGAAAATAAGGATCGACTGGGACTCTATGTGGGATACGGGATCCAACCCACTGAGTAATAGTCAAATTTGGGATGAGACATCCTACTTTAGATCATGGTTCATCCATTATGTCAAGGAAGGGATCTTATATTGAACCATCATCGAGAATCCCAAGGTTATCATCTAAAACACTATTGTCCCCCACTAGGACGGGATCAAGAACATGCATTCATATGAAAGAAAAATAAAATTCAAGCATCCCTTGCTGATCTATAAAACCCCACTAAGCGATATAAAATGTATCGCTTTATCACAAGGTTCCCAACACAATAGACATATTATCAATTTTACTTATGATTCAAAAGTTATGATAATTTTAGTGAAAAGGGGCCGATCGGATCTGGGTTCGGTCTGACCGACCCAACCCGATCCAGCTCGGGATCCACCGGCCTGACCTGGGTCAACTGACCCTCACCCAGTTAGTACCATCTATATCTAGATTGCTGGATTGGGCTGGTCTTCTCTACTCAGTACACTATGTGTTCCATATCATTCCCCAATAAACGCAGATGGCCATCTCCCCGACACGTGCTCACTTAGATCACATGCCAAGGCACACCTGCGACAAAGCCACAAGTTCCTCCTCCTAAAAAGGCACCTGCTGACACCTCTACTCTGCAATGCCATGGCCTTCAACCCCCCCCCCCCCCCGACCTCATGCACTTCTCGTAGCCTCCTACCCTGAGCCTCCTCTTTGTGATGTGGCCAGCTCGGCCGACCACTTCTCCACTCACCCCCGCCTCAAGCCGCGAGTTCAGATCACCCATCTGAGGCCAAAGAGGCAACTTATCCCACTCAGAAAGCAACGTAGGCATGTTCATCGCCACTACCGGAACTAGACACATAGTGGAATCTTCTGCAAAACACCATCATCACTCCAATGGTCTGATTTTCAACCCAAAAGATCTTTCATAAACCTTGGGCTGATCTCTTCGTTGCTAGGGGTTCGAATCACTTCCACAATCCCTCCTGATGCAATGTTGTTGGAATTGAAATATTTCTCATGCCACCTTGATCCTTTTCCCACCACCATCATCAAAAATTCATAGTGCCATGTCCATAATAGACCTACAATACAGTATCATTGTGCTAAGGACCGATTTCACAACGATCGATCGATCACCATATGTCGATTCACAGAGAAAATAAAGAACACCCATGAAGAATGAAGAACATAGGGAAAAATTTAACAAAGAAGAATGGACCTATATAAATGTTCTCTTCGATTGGGGTTTGTTTCTGTAAGAACGATTAACCGACAATCACCAAGATAATTTCTCATTAAAACCCGCATGAGTAATCCCATCCTCCAACAACAGTTGATATGTGGTCCAATTTTTTTGTTAATTAGCCTATGTCTATTGTGGAATATATATAATGGGTAAAAGATAATATTTAATAAAAGAGAATCCTAGAACTCATGTTGGATTTATTGAGGAATTAGATTGAAGTCATGTCACCACATTGATCCTTATTCCATCAGTGTTCATTGACTCATCTCATCTTGATCGAATCCCGACCTCTGATCCATCAACGCTGGCAAGAAGGTCTAATCCTCCTTTATTTAGGAAATCACTAGTGGAATTCTCCATAATTATTAATTCTAATTCTAGAAACTATCCAAAATAATTGGATGAAACACGTTAACATGTTTCAACATTTCTGTTTCTCTTTGAAACAACATCGCCACGCTACTTCAATTATGAATGGAGAACAAGTTACATCATCGTTGTGTCAAAGTATCACCATGTTTTGAGACATTAAAAAAATAAACTCCTTTAAGTTTTTCTTATTCTCCAATTAAATGTCCAAAAATTAACTGTTACCATCTACCTATGTTGGTTGAGGTTAGGCACCTTTTAAGGAAAGCAAATTCTTACAATCTCAATGGCAGCATCAGATTTCCAATATGAGGAAATTTTTATAAGTTATAAGGACATGAAAAGTTAAATACTTCTATAATTGAATTATTTTATATATAGTCACATCCCAAAATATACTTTCCAAAGTTGGGCTGCACCAACCAATGTTTGGCTCCGCCTGTGGAAATAACGGCCTCATGAGCTCAGCGATGGTCTTAGATTAATAATATGAGTAACTGTTTATGATTTATAAGGATATGAATAACAAAATAATTTTATTTAATTATTTTATTTATGATTATGCCATTTTATGTTTTGTTCACTGGAAACTCATGATGATTAAATTTATGTCACCACTAGGAAAAACCCACTGCTCAGAACGCAATGGTTCACTCAGATTTCTGATCAAGGCACCCATTTAAGAGTTACTCCACTTTTTCAAGAAACCTTCTCACGCGTGATATTTAAAAAATTTCCATTTTAACATATCACTCTTGGAACAATGGGCCTCTAAATCACACATCATATCAATGTTTGGTCTCGTAATTTTTCAAATAATTTTCCTAAATTTAAACTTGGAAAATTTGAATTATTACAGTCTTTATGAAATGATGTGATCAATTCTCCATGTTCATATATTAATATTGATTCTAAATTTGTTGATAATAAAAAATGTGTTTAGTATATTAATATCATTATTTATATTATGTAACTAAATAATACATACAAGAACATGAACATTTATTAAAACCAATGAATTAAAAAATAATGTTATTAACCATTGAAATAATGAACATAATAAAATATTATTAAAAAATTAGTGGAAAAAATTAGGATGATAATATATTACTTTATAAATATTAATATCATTATATAATATATTTATAACTTTCTTAAAATAGTTATAAATTATGTTAAATCATTTTCAAACAATAGGAAGCGTGACGTAAGGTACTTCATCTCAATTTTCATTCATTAAGACATTTTACAATTTCATGCACCTAGATTATTTTACATGGTGTGTATACAACACCATTGACATTTAATATCATGATTCATTAATAAGTAAAAGTATTTTATGTTTTAAGTTGAGTTAATTGATCCAACAGATTTAGAATTGATAATTACCAAGTGGTAAGCAATTGCATGACACAATGTTTTTTCATTAGGTTATATTACTTATTTGTTTACATTGATATTCATTTATTATTAGTTTATTTACTTTTTAATATATTATGTATCGCATCTAGTTATTTTATGAGGTTTTATATTTGATACACCAAACTGATTCATTGGTCGATCTTCAATTCAATTTTCAGATCTTTGTAAGTATTTATATCACAATATCATTTTAAATGGTATTTTTTATGAATAAATTAACATTGAAGGAAATTAAATAATCATTAGCTAATAAACAAATTTAATTTTCTTATCATATTTTTATTTATTAATTTTTCAGGTAAGAGTACTATTTTCAACTATTCTTTAATTAAAATGATTGAGAAATTTTTTTAATATAATTTTGAATTGATTTCATTCCTTGGATGAAAATATTGTTTCTTCCAAAACCATATTTTTAAAAATACTAAAAATGATTTTATAATTATACAAATAACATAATAAAGACTTTTTTTCCTTTTTTTAATTTTAAAAAAATAATTTCAATGGAATAATAATGTCATTTTACATATAAGAGATTTTTTTATTTTACTCAAACTGTGAAAGGATTACCTATTTTACCATGCACATAATGTATCAAATTTATTCCCTTCATGAACACTAGATTTGATTAAATAAAATAGTATTAGTTTCAATGGTAATTTCCAAATAAAATTGTTTTTTAAAAAAATTGACATTTTATTTTATAAACATTTTAACAGTAAAAAAGAGATATTTTCATCAAGTGTATTTTTATTGAAATTTTTATAGTATTTCTATTCTTCCTTGATAGAAACACTTTATTGTACATAAACTTCACTATGGATGTGTTTTATTGAAACCATCCTTATTCATTATATGGATGGTTTGTGATAATTTTGGCTAACTAATGTATTGTAATTCACTTGTTAGATTTATTATTTAGTCATTAATATAATCTTGAAATGTCAATTTCCTTGTGATCATTGGTCATTAATCATTTCTTAAATATATATATAATTTATCATAGTTAGTTTTATAGATAAACCCTTTTTTCGTATATATATATATATATATAGATTTATATATAGATTTTTTTGTTTATCTAAGAGGTATTGATAAATTAATATTCGTTATTCAATAAGGATATTTGATAATAAAGAACATGCTTACCAAGTTAAATTGATGATTTGATATAGGTGAAAATATTTTGAAATAAAATGATTGGATAAAGACAGACTTATATATCCCATTGAAACACTATTACTATCATTAAGAAAATATAGAAGCAATATTTATATAGGTTTATACTTATAGCTTCAAACTGTCTTGTGAAATGAATTGAAATAAGAGGTATCATGATGCTTGAGATCCTGATATTCAAAAATTAATAATTTCCTTCATTAAAAAATGTATTATTTATTATTCATGATATTTTTCAATGATATAATATATGATGTAATTTAATTCTATAGTAATTCATTACATGGAATGTGTGTTGAGTTATTTACCTTGAAATATTGGCTCGGTCTTGTCTATTCATAATAGTCATGTTCATTATTTAATGACATGTGTGCCCTTTTTATGTACCATATTATTGATTATTCCTTATCAATAAATAATATTCAAATAAATTATTAAATGATATGTGTTCTTAGTTATGTTCCATTTTATAATGATTATGCCTTATCTATTGATGATATTAAAATTATTTAAATTCTATTTGTGTTCAGTTAGATAACATTCCTGTTTGATTTTAATTATTGATTCATGGTAGCATACATGGTACATACCATTACATAACACTTAGAATAACCTTTCTTTTCTTTCTCGTGAATATGGTATGTGTAATATGAAAAATATGCATGGATACTATTTAGCAATTAATTATATTCCCTAAAAATAGATTAAAATTTCTGAATTCAAATATTTTATGGGGATCCTGCATGTATCCAGTTTACAAATCCAATTAATATATTAGTTCCTTTAGGATATGATTCCTAGAATATTTTACCAATGAAATAAATATGACACTAGATCCTTATTACTAGAACCTGGGTTGTTACATGAACTATACACTAGTGGAAAAACATATTTTAACGTCAGTTTGTTTTAATTTTTGACGTCGGTTTTAAACCGACGTCTGTAAAGAAGACGTAAAAATATAGTTTTAATCATCGGTTTTTCAAAAAACGACGCCGAAAATAATTTACAACAGGACATTTGGCGTCGGTTTTAGATAAAACTGACACCAAAGACCCGGTCGAACCAGCTTTCAGTGTCGGTTTTACTTAAAACCGACGACGATGTTAATTTTTTTAATCTTTCGGCATTGGATATATAAATAATAGGTACCATAGATTAATTTTTTTTAATTCTTTTGTGTATTTTATTTAAATAACTGATGCTATGAATAAAAAAAATTATAAAATATTTCCAATTACACTTCCCAAAAAATTCAAAACCCCTGTAAAAATAACACAATATACAAAAACAATTAAACAGTATTTATCATTCAATGCCTCATATAAATTCATTTCTTATATCTAGTTAATAAAAAAAATATCTATACATTGTTATTATAAAGTAAAATTAAAATACTCATATCTGCAATCAATTACTTCGAGAAATTTTGTAATATTTGCAAGTCCCACGACTCCAGCATTTACGACACCCTCATTGTTGGTGATTATTGAAGCATTCATTTGATTATTAGTAGGTTCAAACACCTAATAAATTAAAAGAGTTCGGTTTTTTTACCCATATGTATTATTATTTATAAATATTAGAATATACATAACTCAAATCTTAATCAGACTTAACAAATAGTTTGCAAAAGTAGATTGAATATGGGTCATATAAGATTCAAAATAAGGATGATAATCATTTAATACCTACAATAATATTGAATGATATGAAATTAAAAAATAGAATAATATGGGAGGAAATATATAAAAAATTAATACAACTAACCTTATGAAAATTAGTAGTTTTCCCAGCTATGATTATCTCGTACATGAATCATAGAATATTATAACCTCATTAGACATGTCCATTTTGATGATGACAATGCAGTTATAAAACATTTAATTAAAAAAACAATATATTAAAAAATATAATAACTAATTACCTGTACTTCCACAAATTTGATTTCTATTGGTTTATTTTCTGATATGTATTCCTTTTTAAAATGTTTCCATGATCTACATTTTTTTATATATGAACTAATAATACTTGTCTAAAAAATGAAAATTAAACATAATGAGCTTATAAAAATAAAAAATAACTTACTTATTTAATAAGGTGAGAAATGGTTTACTCACTCCTCCTAATAAAGAGAAAAACCAATATAAGGTGCATTCACTTGAGAAAAATACGCCTAACATCCAACGCCCCCTAAAATACAAGAAGTTCACAATTAATGACATTATAATGATCATTAGTTCATAAAAATGTTGATGTTCTTACTTATCACGAAACGGAAAAAACTAGCACTAAATATCATTCGGTGTTAATCTCTCGGATATATATTAAACTCTTTCATGATTCTACACATATTTGGCTTCCGAGGAAATGTACTCTGGATCTATAAAACAATAAATGTCTGTTGTTGCCTTTATTAAAATAAGATTGTGTAGATACATAATTTGAAAAGAAAATATAGTTATTCAATGACATAATAATATTTTATTATAGAAATAGCAATTCAAACGTCAATTTACTTACATGATAAACAATTGCACCACACTCTGTGTGATCTCTTCAAAATTAAATGAATTCATGATATCATCTTTCAATAATTTCAATCCATAATTTCTTCCACATATATCGGTCATCATTAGAAACTCATAGATAAAATTAAAGGAAGAAGATGACTCAGATAATCTTTTTAACCCATAAGAAATATCAGAAGTATCTACAGCCAACTGTTCTTGAACATTTGTTTGCATTTGTGCAGTTTCTTTTGATTTTAGATATTTCTATATATAAGTTAAATTTTAGAAAACATTATAAGTAATTTTGAATCATTTGTAATTAATATTTAAAAAAGCGCATACCTCAAGTGAAATATAATGGAGAAGGGAAGTTGGCCAAAGTAAAAAATGGCCTATACATTCCCCAACACTGGTGATCTCCACAGTAGGAAATGGTAGTATATCAGTAGGATCTAAAATAACAAGTACTGATACTCTAACCTAACCCATCGGCATAGGATGATGATGTACCGAGTCCCCCAAAAAATGCACCTATCTTAACACAACAATATGTACATGAGGATCTCCTGCAAACAACTCATAATATAAGGCTTGATCCGAGGGAAGAGGTGGAAGCTCAAAGTAAGCAGGTGGGGAAGGGTAAGTAGATGGGGCAAGGTAATCCGGGTGAGGATGCTGAGAAGGTAGAGAAATGAAAAATTAATGTTAGTGTTTAAAATTTACAAAATAGAAAAATTGATTAAAATAAAATAATATACCTCTAAAGGTTGCGCAGACGGGACAGGGTAAGCAGATGGGGTAGGGTAGTCTGGGTGAGTAGGCCGAGAATGTTGAAAAATAAAAAACTTATGTTAGTGTTTATAATTTATAACATATATAAATTGATGACAAATAAATAATATACCTCGGAAGGCTGTGTAGATGGGTCAGGGTAAGCAGATGGGTTAGGGTAGTCTGGGTGAGTAGACTGGGAAGGCTGAAAAATGAAAAAATTATATTAGTGATTATAATTTATAAAATAGAAAAATTGACGACAAATAAATAATATTCCTGGGAAGGCTGCGCAGACTGTGACTATCTTTCCATGTGTTCTAATAAAGCCTTCTGCACTGCTGCTTGAATTTGATCACCCATAGACTATTTCATATCTTTCAACCCTTCTTTTAAGGATTCTATTTCTGGGTCTTTTGATTCCTTACTCTTACGAAAAACCTTCCGAATACTAACACGCACCTAATATCCTCTAAAATGGCTGGGGTTTTTTGCCTTTCCCAAAGCAGTGGCTAAGATGTCCATCCTACCATTAGGGATAAAGGATCCATGTGTCTCTTTCTCCTGAATTTCATCTTGAAATGAAAAATAAAATGGTTATATTAGTGTTTATAAATTATAAAATAGAAAAATTGTTTACAAATAAATAGTATTTACTTAAAATTTTATAAGCCACTTGATGAGATTCCTATGTACGATATTGTTCATTTTTTCTTCGTCATGCTCGTTTCCATTTCTCATGGCGAGTGGGAGGATATGGAGGACCAAACATGACTCTTCTGAACCACTACTTGATCGTTCCCTTAATGCTTCAAATTTTTCTTCAATCATTTTCTACTCCAAATACGAATACCCTTCTACGTGATAATGTATGAGGGTATACGTTTTTCAACTGGATCTCCTGATGAGATCTCTTGGAGGCATGTTATATAAAAATAAACGACTAAGTAATAAGAAAAATATAGCATAAATTTTAAAATATAAAACAATTACCATACCTGAAATTTCTCTTCCTGACGATTGTCAACAAATCACTTCCATGTTTGTTCATCTATATACAGATACTTAAGACATGGGATTTCAAACCTTCTCTTTCCAAAAACATAATTTTTTGTCAGTTTTTTTTTAAAATCTCTCCATCGAACCGCCGCTAAAGAGAGATTTATTTTCTTAATTTCTTTGGTTTACTCACAATTGAATGTCATATGTAATTAAATAAATTAAATATTTCATTTAAAATAAAAAATATTCAAAAAATGATATAAAAGAAATAAATTAAGATATTTTACCGTCACGGCCTCCCAAAGCTATTGCTTCGCCGTCCTGCCCACTGACTTCCAATCAGGATATAAAATACTAATCCTGTAATGGCTCTCCATCTCTATATAACTGACAAACTGAACTGAATTTGGGATAACATCATTATTATTATCATAAAAATGGATGTTTAATTTGTTATCATCACGAGCAAGTGATAGTTTTGGTAGACGTGTAATACCATGTTTACCAACTTCAGAACTTGATTTTTTAGTAGTAACAGGAGAATTCTCCTCCACCGAGGACGCATCAGTAGTCCTGCAAAAAGTTTTTTTAATTTACAGTTTTATTTCATTAAATAATTATATTACTTAATATTTAATAATATGTAAAAATAGATATACCTCAGTAACTGCTCCTCTCTATCTGTATCTGACATTGCTACTAGAAAGTGTAATGAAATTTTGTGTACCTGCATATCATTAGAAAACTGAATAATTAGAAACAAGGAAGAAAAAAATATGTATGTAAAAATAGAGGCATGAATTTGTATGTTTCAAAAATAGACACAAAATATAAATATTTACCAGAAAAATTAGGAGACTAATTTAGTGTTTTCCCACATTCCATCATCATGATCGGTACGTACTGCATGCACTATGTATGTCTTATACTCATTGTAATCATTTAAAAATTGCCTAATAGATGAATAAGGCTCATGTAAATCACTAGCATCATCAGAATCATCCTCATCACCCAAATGGTATCTATTTCCTTGAAAAAAAATTACCACTAATCATTCGAAGGATCAATGACATAAAATATTTGTCTTGCAAGTGTCGCCATGATAAATGGTTCTTCATTGTGATTAAATCTTTTCAAATAAACCAGTTTAAACCCATATTCATCATGTTTCATGCCACTATTACTATCAACAAAATTACACATAAAAACAGTGACTTGAAATTTAATATAATCAATTTACCATATGTCTTCAATAACTCCAAAATTTTACGTTGATGCAGAAATTGGGTTTTTATCTTTGGCACTAAAAAATGCACTGCTTCAGCGAAAACCATCACACCACTATTCTGAACAGTACTCTTGACATCCAGGTTTTTTTGTGTAAAATGTGTAGCCATTGATATCAAAACCAGACCATGTGATCACATTAAGAGATGGTCCCCCTGCTAACCACTTCAATGATTCTGATATAGATATATCTGGGATGACTTTCTATTTAAACCATGAAACAAATGTCTTCTTATGCTCAATAATCAACCAATTTTCATTTCTTTTCTGATATCATAACATTAATTAAACAATATGTGAGGATATATATGGTTGAACCTCATGTGTGTTGTTCAAAATGTATAAATGTGCTTGCATCACTTCATCACTTTGAATGAACTTTACCTTTAAGACTCAAACCCCTCTACCTTCTCTATCAACTGTTATATGTCGAGATACAGGGAGACCAATATGCTCTACCTCATTCAAATAATCAGTATAGAACTCAATCACCTCTTCTGATACATATTTTTGAACAATAGAGGCCTCTAGTCAATAAGGATTTTTAACATATCCTTTCAAAATTTTCATATATCTTTCAAAAGGATACATCCATCTTAAATAAACAGACCCACACATTCTTATCTCACGCACCAAATGAATTAATAGATGAACCATTATATCAAAAAATGTGGGTGGGAAATAAATTTCTAGTTGACAAAGAATAAGAGTTGCTTCATTCTCTAACACATCTAACAAATTTGGATCAACAATTTTGCTACAAATGGATTTAAAGAAATTGCATAACATGATGATTGTCTTTCTGATAGATTTATATAATATACCATGCACTTCTATTGGTATAATTTGTTACATCAACACATGGAAATCTTGAGATTTCATACCTATTAATTTACAATCCTTCAATGACACAAAATTATTCACATTTGAAGAAAAACCACAGGGTAATTTATTACCATGAATACACTGACAAAAATTCATATTTTCAATCTTTCTTAATGTGTGACAAGCCAGAGGTAAATATGTTCTATTTCCTTTCATAGCGGGAGCTAACTCCAAACATATTCTCATTAATATCAAGTTTAATCTAGCATGTAATCCATATTTTGCCTTTCCTTTTATGTTTAACAAAGTTCCAATAAAACTGTCACATATGTTTTTCTCAACATGAATAACATCAATGTTATGTTTTATCTCTAAAAATCTCCAATATGGTAGTTCGAAAAAAATAGACTGCTTCTTCAAAATATGTTTTTGAAAAATAGAACTTTTTCTCTTTCCAAATATCGAATCAATATCTTTCACTCTGTCATAATATTCTTCAGCAGACAATAGTCGAGGGGGGTGGTTGTATTCTTGTAAACTGTTAAATGCTTTTTTAATCTATGATAAGGTTCATCAATTCACAAAAATCGTTGATGTCCCATGTACACTGTCTTTCTTCCATTCTGCAATTGATAATATGAAGTTTTTTCTTCAAAAATTAGACATTATTTATGTCCCTTAACACTATATCCAGATAAGTTTCCATATGCAGGAAAGTCATTTATAGTGAACATTATCATAGCATGCAAAATAAAATACTCTTTCTTTTTTTCATCGAAAACTTTAACACCTTCCTCCCATAGAAATTTTAAATCATCAATCAATGGAGTAAGATACACATAAATATAATTTCCTGGTTGTTTTGATCCAGAAATCCTCAAGCTCATCATAACATATTTTTTCTTCATATATAGATGTGGGGACAAGTTGTAAAGTACGAGCAAAATAGTCCATGAACTATGTTGGCTAATGAGGCTCCGATATGTATTCATTACATCAGTACACAATCCCATTCTGAGATTTCTAACTTCACTTCCAAAATCATGATATTTTTTATCAAAACGCTTCCACTGTGGTGAATCGGAAGGGTGACGTAAGTTATTATCAGAGATGCGCACATCTGAATGCAATATTAACCTTTTTTCATTAATTGAATTTGAAAATAGAGGCTTCCAATGAGGAATTATTGGAAGGTACCAAATTGCATTAGATGGAGTTTTGATTCTGGTACCTAAAAATAAATTTGAATTGAATTATCATAATTGTATGCAAAAAATATTGGATGATATCATCATAAAGTAAAAAAATTGATATTTCATAACGTTACATGATGTCATCAGAGAATGAATCTGAGTTGAATTTATCATCCATCTTATAGCGTGATGTCCCACATGTAGAACAACTTGATAAATGTTCAATTTCTTTCATATACGGTACACAATCATTGGGGAAAGCATGTATCTTTTTATACCCCAATCCCATTGGGCATAATATTTTCTTCACCTCATAATTGGAATCTGTAAGCCCGTTTCCTTATGGAAGTAGCTCTTCTAAAAGCTTAAGTAAACTGGAGAAACTTTTATCACTCCACCCATTTTTTGCTTTTAAGTTAACAAATCTCAAAACTACTGATAACATTGTATATTTACTATAACCTGGGAATAATGGTTTCCTAAAATCTCCATACAATCTTTCAATAGTTGGTGTTTTTTCGATGGTCCCAACACCTAAATCTTGAATTAATTCTTCAATACGATCCTCTGCCTCATTATGAATATCGCCATCAACATTGGATGTTCAATTTTCAGTTCTTTAACAATGCAAGATCCAACGTGTATAATTAAGGATAAAACCATAACAAATGTTATGATCATTGATTTCTCTAGAGTTTAACATTCTCATATTTACACACTTCACACATGGACAGAAAATCAAATCAACATTTTGAAGATGTCGTTTAGCAAATTCCAAAAAATTATCAACTCCTTTTTCATATTCACTAGTGGTTATTCGTAAATGAATCCAATTACGATCCATTAATACCTGATATCACAATATAATTGAGGAATATTTTAAAACATATAAACATTTAAATTTTTTATCAGATAAAACAAAAACATATTTAATAAAAATTATTGATAATCAGATAAAAGACATCAGATATGAAACACATTTACAAATAGAGTAAACATTTTATTTTCATATTATATACATGTGTATTATATTGATATTATAATTTAATTATAATATCATTATTTTAAAATTTATTAGTTCATTTTATATAGTTTCAATATTTTGATGTTTCATGTGTCAAAACTATTGAAGAGTACATTAATTTAAATGATGCAATAAGTGTATTGGGTGAAATTTGATTGGAGTCAATATAAAAAATACAATTTGTTGACAGGATATTTAATAATGTTTGTTGAAATAATATTTAAACATATCCTAACACATTTAAAACAAAATATAAAATAATAATTAAAGAAAATCAATAACAAAATTGATTGATAAATGATTTATCTACAAAATTAAAAAAAAAATCTTACAAAATTTGAATTTCAACCCGAATGGAGATGCTCAATCCAAACTGTGCTTGGTATAATGACTTTAAAAAAACACTATAAAATCTATACCAACACTAATAATACAAACAAAAAATAATGATAAAAAACAACTAAAACTGGACCAAAATTTAAAATTTCACAAAATAGGGTTATTGAAGAAAAAATAAACACTTGAAGATAAAACAAGAGATAAAAAGGAAGAATGCATACTCGAAATCATGAAAACGGCACAAAACCTTCAACAGTGGCCTTCCAGGATCAAAAATGAGCTTCGAAGGTCGTCAGGAGTCAAAGCGCCGCAGCAGAACTCGATTTCGACAATCAAACAAAATGAGGGTTTCGGACCCTGAAAATTTTTAAATGACTTTCATCATCGGTTTTGGAGAAAACCAACACCGAAAATTTAAAAATAACATTTGGAATCAGTTATTTTCAAAACCAACACCAATAATCCTTCTTTTTAGTTTCGGCATCGGTTTTAGAGAAAACCAACGCCGAAAATATAGCTTATGGAATCGGTTTTCAGGAAAACTAATGCAATTTTTTTTCAGCATCAGTTTTCCTCAAAACCGATGCTAAAATATTTATTATTATTATTATCAGTGTCGTTTTTCTTCAAAACCAACGCCAAAACATTTTTTTTAAAATTTTATGCATTGGTTTTGTGAAAACCAACGCGAAATATCATAGGATAATTGTTTTTGGCGTTAATTTTACTAAAAACTGAGGCCATAAATTTCCCTCACATACTGTTCATGTCAGTTTTTAAAAAACCAATGTTATTATGTCGATGTTACATCCCGTATTTCCATTAGTGATAGGAAGGAATTGATCCCAACCACCTCTAAAATCTACAGGAAAAGATATTTTCATAACCTCTTAGGTTTGAATTATTCTATCAGGATGAAAACCTATTTGATTGTGATAAATTGTTCTAAAAATCCACTCTATATCAATATCTATCAGAAAAAATAACCAAATCATTTATGTAATCATTGAATCCAAATTACATACAATTCAATATTTTGCTCTATAAATATTTACAACATCCTTAATGTATATTCTGGAAATAATCTCCATAGATTAATATTCTCTAATGGATATTAATTCTTATGACATTATTATGTGAATTAAAATAACCCATATATGTTATTATTTCCCTTGTTATTTTTTTGAGAGGATAGTGATAAAATCAAAGGTTTTTTTTCAATTTTCATCCATGTATGGATAATAGTTGCAGATTCCCCTTAGACATTGGTCTCTCATAATTAACATGATAACATAATAAGTACCAAGAAATATACATAGAAATATCTCTCATCATGATTTCCAACTTGATATACTCATCCATGTAGGATAGGGGTCGGCATTATACCATTATCATCCTTCCGTTTTGGGTTCAATCCTCAGGGGCTTATAGGATGCGACATGTTCTCACCCAACATACAGATTATCCTTTTTGAAAAATATATTAATTTAATACTAATAATGTCCCCAAATATAAAAACCCTGTAATTACCTCATCATCAATGTCAATAAAAACTATTAAGTTTACCAACTCATTTAATCATATATCCATAAATTCATTCAACATCAAATAATTTTTTAACTAAAAACATAAACAAAACCAAAGGGTTTTATTTCCATAAATATATTTTAAAATATCTTTAATTTTGATATACTAAAATCACATAAAACCCCAAAAGGGGTTTCAGTGGAATTTATCTTATGATCAATCATAAACTCAAAAACCCATGTTTTTATCCATAAATATTAATTTTATTTTTCATTGATTAATATATACTTCAAAAAGAAAATTCACCCTTAATTACTTAAATAAGATATTATCATAGAAATAAACATTTATATTAGGATATTGGGTTCATACATTCACCAATATAAAATAAATTTTGATATCATTATTCAAGAATCTAGGTGGAGTTATATAATTAATGAATAGAATCAAATACAGTTTGACTAAATGATGAACAATAATATTTTCATAGGTATCCTTCATAAAAAATCAACCATGATCAAGCCAATAAAGGATTAGATGATATGTCCAAAATAATTTTTATGATTCACTTTCTCTATTCATATTACATAATAATTCCCATTTTCCACTGCATTTAGAGGTTATTTTGGGTTATTATCCATATTATACATTGTAATTGGGTATTGATTGAAATTATGTTTGAACACCTTATACATTTGTCACTGAACTATGGGTGGTGCATCTGTTATCACCATCTTGTCCTGTATTTCATTAATCAGACCATTTGATACATTCCTATATTTATGGTATTCATGAACCACCCTTTCATATTTATTCATCTCCCAATTAAATTCAAATAATTACCTTTATGTTTCTTCAAACACTTTTGTTATGTAGATGGATGGAAATTCATTCTACCACTTGATTTATTTGATTTTTCATTGTACATGATGATCCTTTCATAATGAAAACATGGGAAAGGTGGGAATATATAATTTTTATTTCTTCCATGAGTGCATATAAAAAAAACAATATATCTAATAAATTCTTTTGTGTATCATTATTTTTAAAGACTTTGTTTCAAGACAATAAATAATTTACCAATTATGAATTATGGGATGATAGTTAAACCAAAATCATACCTTGGAAGCCTTATTAATTAATCCATACTAGAACCAATATATTCATCATACTATTAGACAATCTCATGGAATTCCTTTTATATATTCGTTTTTATAATATAAGAAAATTACTTACCGATAAATATCATCTTAAACTCTTCCTATTATATAGAGATAACTAATTATTCTTTCCTTATATTCTAATTACATTCCACTATTGATATTTTTCACCTTAGGGTTGATAATCATATAATGAAACCTTTTAATTATAGAGAAATTGTGTAAATAAATCTCCTCAATGGTGTTGATCCAGATCTCATCAACATGAAGATATAAAGACTTCCTGTAAGAGGTTATATGTTTTCTCATCAAGGATTCAATAGAACAATGTTTTCTTATTTGATCTTTTGGAATCTCAACATGATTCATGGATTGAGAATGTTTTGTGAGAATATAAACAATGGTATATGCCCCAACTCCCATAAAATGTTCTTTCTTATGTGTATATTAATTTTATTGTCCATCACATTTAGTATTGACATAGTTCCTTCAGGTTCTAGAGATTGATTAAAGCCAAAAAAATAGTTTGAGAATATATAATCTTATTGGGAAAACACATAGTCATGAAATTTTATTTATAAGAAGACTAATTCATGAAACCTTCATTAAAATACATGACACATTATGTTTTACCTAGGCCTTCACTATCATCATAAATTGAAATACTTCTTGTTACATTATAAAGAGCTTTAGAATTTATAAAGAATATCACCACGTAGATTCAAACTAGGATTAAAGAAAGGACCGTTTTTTCACTATGTGATGATCGAATCCATCTCAATGTTCCCTTTATAGAGTTATTACCCTTATTTTCCTATATTTCAAAGAAATATCCACTAATATTATCCATTAAAAGATGTTATATCTTAGAAACCTCTCACTAAATCCTTTACAAAAATTCAAAACAATTTCCATATACTTTGAATTATCCCAATAATTATCCTTAGACATATACAAATATATATATCATTAGGCTTATCCATATGGATATCACTAGAGTTTTATAATCATAATTTCCATTCATTATCTAAACCATTCTTTGATACCAACTATGACAACCTGGTCTTCTCATATATAAATATCACATATTAATATATGAATATTTAATAAATTTACTAAATATATGCCCATGTTTTATAATGTTTTAGTTCATTGGTAGAATTGGTACACAATATTCTAATATATTGAACGATATTAAATATTTCCCATAAAGATATTCCCCTTTTCTAATACTCATAAATATAACCTACATAAAACCTTTCTTCGTTACCTGGGAAAATGAAACATAATAAACAGTGAGTTTAGAGGCTCAGTGATGGTAAACATGGGTGGTATCCTTATATGATCATACAAAATCATAATATATGTGTATGGATAGGAGATCATGAACATAACATAAATATTTAATACCAAAATGACCATAGATCATAAACATGAATCCTAAAATAAATCATTGTCATTTAATAGGATATGATTCATTAGTTTGTTAAATCATTATAATTCAGGAACTATAATCTCATGTCGGAATAATACGTTAAGAACTTTGTAATATAAATCAATTTACTTTTCAATGATAACTATCAAGACCAACAATCATGGTGGATCATGCCTCATCACCTATTTCCCACTATTTATCAATCCCATCACCGGTTTTCTATTGTTTATCAAGCCCATCGTCGAATTTTCAACTGTAGATCATGTTCATTGACTTGTTTCCCACTGTTACCTAATGATATAAAAATATTCATCCAATGAATTAGAAGAAGATAGATATCCCACAAAATTTCAAATTGAAAATCATACATAGGTTTTCCTCATGAACACAAAACATTAATCAAATAACAACCCTAGAAAATAACTAGGTTTTATAAATATTTCATCCACGAATTACCTATAAAAATATACTTTCTTTTATAAACCCTTCATCATTTCATAATAATATAACCTATAGAAAAATTAATGGGTTTCATTAACATATTTTCAACATAAAAATAAACTATTCATATAAATAATAATAATAATGGTGTCCTTCATTCAAATCCCCCGCAAAGAATGAGTAAAATCAAAGGATGCCGTCTTAGATGGGAAATTATTTTGGAAGATCACATGGAATATATATTTAATAAAATAACCTTTCTTTAAAAATCACATTTTAAATATATTAAATTCATAATGTATTTTGAAAGTCCTTTTCATAGAAAATAACCAAGATATTTTTTAAAGGAATATTTTAAGGTCACCTAAAACATTCTTGAGGAGAATAATTTTTCCATTTTGAAAAAATTATTCTTAACACATAAAACCTTTTCAAAATTATTTTCCCTAAAAATAAAATATAATATTCTTAATTAATATTTAATTATTATTTAAAACGCTTCTTGGGAAATTTATCACTTCCACTTTAAAAAAATATACACCATTTTATAAATACTTTTCTATGAATAAATCCTTGAAACATGTAATGGATTATTTAAATTATTGATCATTCATGGAATCACCAAATATCATTCGTGTCATACATGTTAAGACAAATATTCCTTTAACATTTTCAAAAATATCAAAACATGTATTGTTGGGAAAACAACATGAATATTCTCAATAAAAGGTTTTATAAATTGTCCTAATTTTATAATATGTATTTAGAATCCCATAGGAGAGTTTTAATAACATTCTTTGAAAATTTTAGTTTTTTGAGAAAATGGATATGGAAGAAGATTTGGTCTTCTTTCAAAGAGAGAAAAAACTATATTTTAATTAAAATTATTCTTTTAAACTATAAAGTATGTAATGATAGGGAAATGAAGTTAAAACATATATTGTAAATATATAACAAAAGGAAAATAAATTTCACTAGTTTTATGATAGATAGATCAGAATATTTCATTATTTGAATAATAAACATAAACAATTCAGATAAATATAATATTGCAACATAGAAAACTTAACACTTTGGTAACATTGAATTGTACGACCCATGAAATAATAAAATTAAATGAAACATAACATATCATGATAATTAATATAATTATTATATAAAATTTCAAATTATTTTTATATATACACCATATAAGAAGATTGTTGTTTACCAAAATGTATGTCCCAAAGAATAAAAATTGAGACCCAATTCTCTTACCTTAAAGATCGACTTCCATAGTGTACTTTCAAACAACATAAATAATAAATATAGGTTTAATATACATATTTTAAAAAACCGTAGAATATTTTTCACAATATATATGATTTACTTATGATATTTTAATAACATTTTACTAAAAATTCTTTTTTAAAATAACGTTTGTCGTAATAACAACTTCCTTTTTCATGGGGGTTTTGATTTTATATTTTTTACCCAAAAAATTTGGTCAGGGTTCTATAAAATCTATGATGTAAAAAATGATATAATAACCATATATATTATTTGTATATATATTTATATTAATCCATAAAATTTAGAGATAAAAAATAAATTACAATGTTTATGGAGATAGTAGGACTATGTGAAAATAAATATTTTTTCTATTTTATCAAAGGATTAAATAAATGAAGGTAAATAATATATTAAATTTAACTATAATTTTTATTTCATATATTTAACATTTTTTCATTAAAATTACCCTTATTAATTTCTATGTTATTCATTATTGAATAATGAACAACATCACTTCATGAAGTGATAATCCTTCATACACACAAATGACATTTTCATATTCTCACCGAATTGAATATATGAATGTATAAGAGTTATTATAATTCCATAGGTATAATAATATTTTAAGTATCATTAAAATGTTTTCAATCTATTGTTATCCCCAACCAATATAAGTGGACATGAAAAATGAATGACATCGGTTAGTGGGGTTGTGGTATATCATACACAAAATAAAAAGTTTTTTTACCTATTTTATGGAAAAGGTGATATATGTTGGTCATGTAATTAAAAAAATAACATAGAAATATATTTTATATAATTTTACTGTGATATTTTAAATTATATAATTTTAATGATTCTGGTAATATAATTTGTAAAAAAAGATTGATTATTGTGAATAAATTTAGCTTTGATTAGAACAACCCCCCTTGGATCTATAATAAAATACTCTAGGGTTAGTAATTTGGTATTCATATAAGATATATAACATGAATAAGGATAATTGAGATAAGGTTTTTGATTTTTTTTATTGATCGAAAGGGCTTATGATATGTGAAAAAATGAGGGGAGTTGGTGGCCTATTAGGATGGGGGATGAGTGGAGTTTTTATAAATACCCAAACATATTATATAATTTGAATCCTATGTCACCAAAAGTTCCTCAAAAATTGTTAAAAAGGTATTTTTTGGGTTGATGTATTGTAAAAACACCTCTACCAAAAAATATATTATTTAAATATTTTATTCATTGTCATTTATGCTTACTTAATTTTTTCATTTTATTTTTCACCACTGTAACTTGTATTGTTTTATTTACTAGGGTAATTTATAAATTAAGAAAAAAATTATATTTATAAATATTGTATATTTTAGACCCAGATATTATAAATATTCAATAAATTATATGAAATAAAAAAATTATTTTTGAGTAAAATTATTTTTAATAGAATCTCATGTAATGCGGAAAACCATTTTTTAACCTTAATCGAAGTAATTAATTTTTTTGTCATATTTAATATTTATAAAGATAAATTAATTTTAATATATTATATTATATATTTTATAATGATTCCAAATATTTCATACATTTTACCAAATTTAATTCAAATAATTTATATAATTTATTTTAATAATAATCTTATAGACACGATAAAAAACCGTTGTCAAATAAGGAAATATGTTAAAAGATTAAAACTTTTCTATATCATATTCAATATGAAATTTTATTTGATTTACTATAATAGATTAATTATAATATAATTGATTTAATATTACTTTTTAATCCATTTTTATATAAAATTTATCCTTATAAATTCATTAAAAAAAGAATTTTTCAATAAAAACTTGTCTTTTTCACAATTCATTGAAAAATATTCATTTCAAAAAATATCAAAAAATATCTATAAGATAATTTTGAGTTAATGATTCAAGATATTAATTTATTTTTTAAAATATAAATAAATACAATTAACAAATTAATTTTATTTTACTTTCAAAAATATTATTAATAAACATTTTTTGAGAAAAAATTATTTTAATATCATATAACAATTTTAACAAAAATTTATAGCATATTTTTCTTTATGTATAATAATTGTGGTCCAAATTTGAAAATTGGTTATTTGTATTCATACATTAACATTTAATGTCTTGTTTATAATGTAATTGTTTAAAAATGATATTAATAATAAATCTAGATTCGTAAAAGAATCACTGTTGAGTGTAACATGAGCTATTCGAAAAATTAAATTTATTCAAAACAAATCATAAAATCTCAGGGTGTTACAATTCCATTTTACACTAATCACTTCACTGAATCTACCTTCCGCAAACCTAAACATGGAATATAAATGGATATAAAAACATTGTTCATGCAAAAATAGTGAAAAATCTAGTAAAATAATATACGTTAATAACATGACTTAAACCTCTTCATATATTCATTATAGGAACCACTATGAATTATTTATATTTCCTAAAGTAGAAATAATAAATTCATTTAAAAAAATATTTCTAATAATTCATTTTAGAATAACTAGAACTCTATAATACTGTAATGTGGTATATATTCCACCATGTATGCATCAGATCCCACTGATTAGGGTCTTACTTCATAATTTATTATCGGTCTTACAATCCTTTTATAATAAAATTTAACTGGTTGATATGGACAGAGATCCTTACGTTAACCATGGAGGATCCTCTATATGGAATGATATTGTAAATTTATCATATCATTTTTTACCTCAAACACTTACCTTATAACATACTTCTATATTTTTAATTCCATTTTGTCATTTAATAAAGTTCACCATATATCTGGACCTCACTTGATTACATAAAAATATAGGAAAATTTGATTAACCTACTACCATAGAGTAGAGGAACTACATCTTCCTTAGAAATAATCCCCACAACCTATAACTAATTAAAATTCCAATAAATTTAAGTGTGATTCTCAGACATTAATTTATATAAACATATAATGGTTTGAAATAATCATTCACATCCTCAAATTTTCTTGGGTAAATATGTTTGGTTGTATGATTATCATTGTTTATTATTTTAATATCCCAATGTGTTATTTGATTTTTATTATGAAAATGGTAGTGGTAGTGATATATTATATAGTGTAATTTGGAGTTTAATATTACTTTGAAGGTTGTAATTAATCATTGCGTAATATGGTTAATAGTATAATTATTAAAAAAAATATGTGATATTGAGTCATTATTCCTATGGAATGGATGGTTATAATGACCAAGGAGGTGTTTATAAAAAATATATATGACATTTACAAAGTTACTATAAATTGGATTTGTCATGTACTATATATAATGGCATTACCATTACACAGATTCTAAAACATCTGTTGTGAAATCCATATGTGTATAAATTTTGATAAAGAGTGTGGAAAAATTGAACTTAATTAAATAGATAATGTTAATAATCATGCACTCCTGGTAGACAAGTACTAACATTACATGGTTTTTAATATATTGAATATTTTAGTTTTTTATATGATGATATGTATTCCATTGCATAAAAACATTTTTTTAAATGTTTTATCTATGTTTTCTTAACTAGTTTTTTACTCACACCCTGAATATTCACCTTAACATATTTGAATAACACATGATAGTAATATAGGTCAAGAGAAACCATGGTGATATGATATTTTTCTATAGTATATTCGTGGGATTGGGAGACAGTTCAATGGTGAGGTTGAGGAGCACGACAATTAAAGTAGTTTGTATTCATTTTATTTATATTTATATCCCCCCATGTTTACGATTGGACTACTATGTGAAATAATATATATATATATTGGGTTTCATATTAGTTAGTATTCTTTTTTTTCATTTTATTACTTATGTTTTTCCTTCTACCGTAATTTTTATATTGATTTTTTATGGTTGTTTTGTATCTGCTATTATTATATGATTATCTGCTTGTTGGTATAATCTCCCAAAATATAATCATTGAACATCATCACAAGCCTTTTCTATAAGTCATATAGGTCGAAATTCATATGTTCATCTATCATTCCATAGATTAGGCCCAGGTTGGCATGTTGTTTGGGGTATGTCAGATCTTTAGCATCTCAATATCCAACATAAATTATCAAAAAATCTCCAACAACCAACTCTATATATTATGGTATTATTTTTTTGAAATCTAGAAATAGACACTCTATGAGAGATAAAAAATCGTATTTATGGAAGTAGTGTTTTCATTTTTAAATAATGGATAAAAATATTGTTTTACCGAATAAGTAGAATTTGGTTCAATAGTTCTCTAACCCCAAGGATAAAATTCATTCTAGGTAATAATTGGTAGTTATGTTTGTTATTAAGTATCAATTTTAATTATCCTCCCCACTCAATTATTATTAATTTTATAATGTGATATCAATAGGTTCATTATGTTATTATTAAATATATATACCAAATAGGATATGTTTGGTCAAATATAAATACTATGACAATAAACAATGATGTCAATATCATGGATATGGTTTTTTACTCTCCTATAATATTTTTATATTTTTTATTATACTAACCTTTATGGTCATTTCATTAAATATAGCATGCCAACCCTTGTCCTTGTTGGGGAAATTCCCCTAGAATAAACATTCTATATTAAATTGTTGTTAATGAAATACATCTATTCAATTTGATGTATGCATAATGTTTTCATATTATATATTTTTTATTCTTCTATGTATAATATATAATATTTTATTTAAAATATTTTTCATTTAAAAAGCTTTTAATAGTTATTTATATAATGAGAACCTTGGTATGAAAACATAAAATCCCTAAAGTCATATCGTTTGGTATAGATAAATCAGTCTGGGGAAAAAAGGAATTAGGATTTAATTTTATATAGTTATAAAGTGTCAATTATATTTATAAAACCACCCAAAATAAGTTCATATAGAATTCATAATTGGATATTTTTATCCATGTGTTTATATAATTATTCTTATATTTATCATCATTATTAATGTGTCATATTAATCTTTTATATAGATTCAAAATTAGAAACTTTATATACATATACTCAAATTGAGGTAAATTTTTTTGAGTTCCGCATGAGTGGTGTGAAATTATTTATATAGTCATGAATGTTTATTTCCATTCCATGTTATTGAAGAACATATCTCTAGTGATTTAATTGAAATAAAAGAGAATGGAAAAAATCCATAACCATGTATATTACAGCCATGTTCATATCAGTACTTCAACATAGGATAAATTAATTATTTATAGAAAATAAAATATATTACATAATTTCTGATGACATATAGAATTGAAAAATTATATAATGTACTAATAATGTTCATAGATATTTTCTACTACTTTCATTTTTCTATTTCTCTATGGATACATGGTATCTATCTATATATCATTTTTAGTATGTGATTTAGCATAACTATAGTTAAGAAACTTTCATAGCTCGTCTCACACAAAGTGTATTCAAATGATCATTAGATTTTGTTGAAATTGATTTTCTTAAAATGTATATGACCTTTTATTAAGGATTAGGGACTATTTAATTTATGTCAATTGAATTTTATTCCGAAAATAATCTTGATCTAAAATTAAAAGAAATTGGTTTTTATTTATCAATTTTTACTCAAAACTTGTTAAGTTAATAAAAAATATCATATTTATTTAATTAAAGAGATATAGGTCCGGTTTAATGGTTGGAATATTTGTAATTATGAAATTGATTTAACTATTACATGAAATACATTCATAATACTACTAAAAAATAGTTATTTAACAGGTGAGTAATTAAATAAATATTAATTTAAACTATGGTTATTTATTTTTGAATTATGTAATAGTTATTACATTAAAGGATAAGTATAATAATTATCACTGGAATAGGGTCCAATTTAGGAATTGGAGAAAATGAGGGAAATATTCAATTGCCAAATTTTAAAAGGTTGATATATTATGTTATTTATAGTTTTTAATTAATTTTTTCTATTACAAATATCTTTTTTATTTGAAAAAAAAAGTGGGATGTCTCCAAATTATTCTAGAGTTCTCATGAAACAAAAATGGGTTTTTTTAATGATTTACATAAAAGCAATGGAGTTATTAAAATTCAATATGTTAGAACAATAACAGATCATGACTAATATCCCATCTGTTATGGGGAATGTATGGATAATACATGATGTATTAATGACCATATCCTTGAAAAATGAGCTTATTGACATCTAGAAATAACTTTATTATATTACAATTTCTTGAACTAATGTTTTATTTTTTATATTTAATATTAAAAAATTTCAAAATACCATTTTATATATCTTTGTATCATTATTTGAATTTTTTTAAAATATATCACCAATCGTACCTGAGTTTCTTGTGGCCAGATCCCAAAAATAGTATAGTAGTACTATTATTTATGTTTTTTTTACTATTTTATATTAATTAACTTTGTTTATATCTATTTTTATAATTTAATATAAAATAGAAAATCATACACATATATCTAGTTGTTTTTCACCAAGATTATATGAATCAATACTTGGAAATCAATAATTATTTCTAATTCAACTGTGAAATGATAGTTTCTCAAATTTATGTCAATGATATCATTAGTCCGATGTAAAAGATAGTTCATGGGAAACACCTAACATCATTCCCATTTCACAGAAGTCTAGTTTTTCCAGTGAAGAATATGATATTCCCAAGCCTTTGGTATTTTTATATGAATCACCTTAAGTGAATGGAAGAACCTATGTAGTTATAATGGGCCGAGGAAATGTTCAAGATTCCCAAGGTATAGCTGATAACCCCCTGATATCCCATGAAGGAACTGTAGGAAGCTCTCTAATAACATAGGGTAACACTAACTCTTGGTTAATCCCCCTCCCTTAATAATTTAATTTTAATTGTATATATATTTATTTAATTATTTATACCTATTTAATAAATCATTTGATAAAAATTTATTTAACTAAAATATAATAAGAAAATTCTAAATTACTATAGATTTTTAACATTACTTTTTAATACACCATAAGTTAGGGTGTAATTTTGTTTAAATTCCTAAATCATATTAAATTGAATCATGGGTTGAAAAATTTATTTTTATTATTATTATTTGTTTTCATGGTTATTTATCATTAGTTTAAACCAACTTGTGTATATTTTATTTTACATTCTTATTAAATTTTATTTATTACATGGCCTATTTTTAAATAATTATTGAATTAAATAATGATCATCTACGAATGATCCCTCACTCCATTGTGATGTATATTCTTACATATCTAGTGTTATTTAATATATCCTATTTCCCATGGATCGTTATTGGTATTATGAGATTATTATTAAAATAATAGAAGTCCCCATGATTAATTAGTTCAAGTAGTGAGCTGAAGGGATGCTGAAAAATGATTGATAATTTGAGAAAAATGATATACCAAGAAATTTTTAGATATACAAAAGATATTACTCCTATTCAGGTATATATTTTTTGATCACTAATAAGATAGACCATATAGTAGTTCTGATGGTCCTGATCCTTTATAATTTTCATTTTTTAGTATTCAAAAATACTCTTATTTATGTAATTAAATATATTATCTTATATACAAGTGTGAACAAAATAAAAATAGATTATTCATAATATATTTTCATTTTTAATTTTTAATTGTTTTAATCTGCTCTAAATATTATATCTTAAAAAAAATTATAAAATAAAATGGGATTATTTACACTAAATAATTAAAATCTCTCAAATAAAATATTATGTAAACTATACCCATCTATAATTTTTTCATAATGATACTTTTTCAACCAGATTCTACTAACCCAGATCTAGTGCTTACATTACCACATTGGCATAATATGCATGGGATCACATCCCAAAGAATCAATCATTAGAAAAATCGAATATATATGTGCTTCCCATATTACATTGGAAATATAAAAAATAACCTTAGAAACACACTTGAATCATTAATATCATTTATAATATAATTCTTCAAATACTGGTAAAAGGACAACATATAATTGGTTAACCTAGATTCGCAGTCACTTTTTCATATAATGGAAGCATTCATTAGTAAATATGGAATAATCAACATTGTTGATTGGGTAATCGATACACGTTTAATTGAATAAAAAATGATTTAGATGATCTTCAATAGAAAATATCGAAATAAAAAAGACATGGATAAAGAATAATACATTTTTAATAAAGCAAATGAAAATTTAATACATTCATGACTATGGTATCTCAACCGAGATTTGATGAATCATTGCAGCTTGGCCACTCCACAAGGTCATCATTCATAATAAATTAGTAGTTATAAGAAAAATACCCATATAATATGTAATTTATACTATTTTTCATGACACCGTACTATCCACCAATTGGATATAAATAATCATATCCCGCCCATTACATTGATGTCCTAAGGTCTCCACATATTTTTTTAGAATCAATATAATTGATTATCAAAATTTATTATAATTCATAAATAATATATATTGAATATATAATAATAAAAACATCAATATTTCATCATCATAAATGATCTAGAGAAATAATACTAATGGTATCATTAGGTCATATTCCTAGTAACATCTATGGGTATTGTAATAGGTGAAAATAATTTTAAAATATACATATAATATTTCTTCCAAAAAGTAACATTATCATTTTAATATCAAATATTTAAAATATAAAATTTTCTTGAATATTTGGAAAATAATTCTTTGAAAATAACATTGAAAACAAGTTAAGTAATCATCAAATCATAGATTGATCACGATTAAAGTAAAATCTATTCATGGGGTGTATGTTACAACCAATTTTATGATCAAACATTTTTATAATAAAATCCTTATTCAAAAAATGGAAATAATATTGTATTTAAAAAATTTTCTAGAAAGTCATACCTGTGTAAAAATAAATTCAATAAATATTTGTATAATATAGAAATAATTATTAAAAATATTTTAAATAAAATAAATACATAGACTAAAAATAGTAGGAAATTAATCTTCATAAAAATATTTTTAAATGAATGTTCCAAACATGTAACTTATGTTTTCATTCTGTATCCAAAAAAATAAGATATTTAAATTAAAAACAAATGGGATAAAATATTTGGTCGTTAAGAAGTTAGGATCATAAAAGTTTCCCAATGGAATCCTGAAATCAAATAATCCTAAGAAAAAAAGATATTGTAAAATAAATACCTAACAAAGATAATGTAAATGAAATGAGAATCAATCTATGAAGTGATTATGTATAATAAATGAAAACAGGAAAAAACAAGTGTAAATATAAAATAATAAAATCATATATAATTTCAAATATACTCACAAATTAGTATATTCATTGATGTAGTGGTAACACTCAATAAATTGAAATTGAGTTAAGAATCCCCTTAACTCATATTCGACATACATTGAATGTTTCCTTTAGCCTTATGTATAATAAATTTATATTTGTTATAATTTTATACTATGAACATATACATAAATATAATATCATATATGATCTATGTATTATATTTCAAAACATGTTTATAAATAATTCTTCATTAAAATAATTTTTTTGAGTTTTAACTACTTCATTTTTTCAGTAAGTTTCAGTTAAATAATTTGGAACTAGGCATATTTATCAGGGATAAATAATCTCTAGAGTATTAATATTGATATAAATATCATATATACTCAATATATTTTAATTTATAATTATACATGGAATTTTTACTTGACAAATGAATCACATCGCTTCATGAATATGTTAGCCCACATGTATGAACAAGCGACATTATAATTTACAATGGAAATATATTATATTTCATGAAAAATAATTATGTCATAAATATAATATATATTCATTACTTCCATATTTATAACCATCCATGTAAAATAGTAGATAAAAAATAATTACATTGTTTGTTAGAGATGGTAATCCTTATAAATGCATGAGACAGGTTTTCTCTATTTGTAGGATGTAAAATGGTTTTTATATGTAGTCCCATTATCATAATAACATATTATAAAATATATAATATTGTATTAGTTATGTTATTATGGTAAATATTTATTTATTTTAACTATAAGAATAATTAATTTTGTAAATTTTGTATAAATTATTACGTCTTCCTCAATAGACCTTATTGAGATTCTTTATTGAGGACCCATGGAATAGAATATTAAGAGGAACATAACCACTATTTTAGGGATTTATATTTTTATATGATAATATGTAGTTTTTTTATCATTCTGGCTCAATTATTTTTAATGAATATATGTTAGGGGTGTCTTTTTATATGTTTAGGAAAAGACACACATGGAATTAAAAAAATTATTAAAACATAAAAAATTAATTTTTGTGTGAATGTGGAACCTTTATCCATAATTTCAAATATAAGATAAAATAGTTTTTTAATAGCAAAAATAATTATGTTTTTATTGGTTTAATTTATATTTTAAATAGTATCTTTCTATTTAAACCCTTTGTTATCCAAATTTAACCTCAACTTTAGTAACATTTTTTCAATATTAATGGGTTTTAAATTTAATTGAAATGTAATAATTAAAACATAAATAGAAAAATATGAAATTTTATAATATTTATAATCCATATTTTCAACTATTAGGTTTTTTATAATTTTTAATTACTTTGAATAAAATATTATTCTAAATAAAATACAATTAAAGTCATTTTTATAAGTGTTCATATAATTAAAATTTAATAACATTAAGAAAAATATAAAAATATAAAATAAATTTTTTCCTTAATATTGATAAATTATTTTAAATTATAAAATTATTTTTCAAACATAAATCATCCCCAAAAAAATTACTTTCACTATTTTGATAAATATTTATATTGATTTTTCCACTTTAGGCACAAAGCATTATTCCACCTATGTATAAGAATTTAATGTAATTATATTATCAATAAATTTTATAATTAAATTTTATTTCTGAAAATAATTTCATTATTCTCAAAATAACTTTTAATGCCATATCTTATATTAATCCATATGTTATCATATTTGATATATTTAATTGTAAGAGAGTGGCATTTTTTAATTTCTATTACATAAAATATTATATAAAAAATTATATAAAAAAATGACTCAATTTAACCATAAATTAATAACTTATATGATTAAAAACAAAATACACTAAAACAATAGGCTAATTTTAATATTTAGGTTCATTTTAATTTCATTTCAAATCATTTTTAACCTTAATTTACCAATTTTACCCTTTTACTATGGTAGTAGTATTTTAACCATAGTGAAAATTTAAAACAAAAAATAATGAATGTTTTTTATTAATAAATATGAATATTATTATCTAAAACATATAATAATCTTTTATATCCACTCCCTTTAAATTTTATGTATTAATTTCACAAGAAAATGCAATGAGGAATGAATTTTTGGAAAATACCTATTTCTGTTTAAAAGAATTTTTTGTACCAATATCAACAATAATATTGATATATCTGATATAAAATGAATTATATTTGATATAAGGAAACTATTGAAATTTTAAAACAAATAAAAATAAATATGGGTCCTTGAAAATTGTATAAAATAATGTTCAATTTTATTAAAAAATCTGTATTATCACTATTCATCTAGAAGTCAACTTTTTCAAAAAATTCTGAAAAATTATCCACATGAAAATTTTTATATGAAGATTTCAAAATGATATTATTTTTATAAAATTAAATTTCTATAAGTGGAAGAAATTATTTATAACATCATCAAAAAAATGAAATAAAATCATTTTTAGAGAAAATATAATTCTGATACATAAAATGAATTCACATAAAATTTAATTCTTATATATTAATTTTTTTTTAAAAAAAATTTATTTAGTATAACAAATTTATATATTTTTAAAAAATTGGTTACCCATATCAACGGATTTTAATTCAACACCTTAGTTGTAACTGTAACATTTAAAGGAAAATATTTTGGTAGTATAACCCAATTCACACAGTGATTGATGTTATGTTTTAAGAAACTTTTTTAAAATTGAGTTAATTTAAAATATAATTTTCAGTGATATAGAATTCATAGATTTATGGAATTTTTTGTTTATATAAATGTCATCTCACATTTATGTTGGAGGTTTAAATGAAATTTTTTGGTTAACAAAATGAAATAGGCTTCAAATGAAATGGTTAGCATATGCTTCATCTAATTTAGAGGCTATAGTTGAATAAATAACATTATATAATATAAGTATTGGAAATAAACTCAATGTATCAGGGGATTTTGAGTTAATGATGTTAAAAAGATTAAAGACACCCTAAATGTCCTTTATTTGTAACATTTTCAATGTTGGTACTAATATAATGAAAGGATATATATCAATTCCTTTTAGAATATATTTGTGCCAAGATGTTCTAAATGAAATGGTAAGAGACAATCTATTTTGAAAAGAATTATCGGATATATAATTGATTATTCAATAAATAATGTATTTAATATTTAATCAGTGTAATATATCTATAAATAACTTTATTTTAATATAGTGAATATAATATAAAGCCATAAATTCATTATCATTGTGATCAAATTTTTCTATTGAAAATATCTTTCTGGGAGAAATATATTAATATTTTTATATGAAATTTTTTATTATATAATGCTCAGGGAATAATTTGTTTATGGTAGTTTTCCCTATTTCATATAAAAAATCATAAGCATAATAAATGTGTGAGGTAATTTCTGGTATGTGGATTATAAATATAACGTTTATCACATCACTGGTTTATGAATTTATGTTGATGTATAATCATATAATATTAAAATGAATGATTTTATGTGTAATAAAAATAAAAGGAAATTTTCATGGAAAATATAAAGCAATTGAGAAATAATATCTTTATCAAACTATTTTTATACATGTTTTAATTTTTAATCTTGTCTCTTCCTCATTTACATAAGAAGATCAAGATCATAAAATAATTATTGATGTTCCCTTTGGTAGATAGGTTCTATTTGATGCTATTGTATTTAAATATCTATATATTGGCGATTGATGGGGTATAGAGCGAGTGTCCACCAAATATATGATGATGGTGACAAGGACCATGTTTATAATTAATGAAAAAATAAATATGATAATTTGGGATTCATTCCTTGAGTCAATGAAAACTATTGATGATGAATTAAATTTATATAATAGTTTTCTTGATATGAAAAAGATTATGGAAGATCAGACTAATTAATCTATTATTCCATATTATAATGTTTTAGTTAATATGAGAAAAAAATTGTTAGAGGTTTGAGAATATCTAATTATGTTTGTGATGAAACAATCCTTTGAGGACTTAGTATATTAGCTAGAGAAATATAAATTAAATATCCCTAAGATGAAGGTTTATATGGCTGAATTAAGGGTAGAAATAATAGATGAAGAAAATTTCTTGAAATATTGTATTTTGAGAATTTACATGTTATAAAATTAATTGGAAATAATATTAAAGTTATTATAAATAATTTAGTAAATCATATAAATATTTGATTATATTTTATTATGGTTTATGGTTATTGAGAATGCCTAAATACCAACTTATGTGGCTCTAAACATTACTTAATCAAGTCTATTTTTTTATTGGATCAGATATTTTACCGAGGCATGAGGAATCTCTACGTAAGCATCATTTCAACCTATAAATATGAATATTTCTATGCCATGATATTTCTATATGGATAAATCCTAAAAGTGTGTAATAATAATTCATTCTCTTTATAATCTTAAATATATATTTTCATCTAGATTAACCCCTATTTGAATAATCGTGATGAGATCGTAATGATTATCATAAGGATAAATGAAGTTTCTATAGAAACATTTTTGATGCATTTTTATGATTCTATCATATATATAATGATTTATTATTGATACTTATACTTTTTAATTGTAGGCTATATAATCATAATATCTTCAAAAATGAATTTATATATTTATAAGAATCTGGCCTAATTTTTTAGATTTTTATATAATGAAAACTTGAGTTTCTTGAATTTAATGTATGGAGAAGAAAAATAAATTTTTTAATTCCATTTCAATTCATTCTTGTCCAAAACATCTTGATTATTACTCAATCTATGATTAAATCCATATTTGAAGAAAATTAAAGTACAATAAAATGAGGAATAGAATATTATTCTATAAATGTGTGAGTTTTAAAAAAGAAAATTTGAAACTCAATATTGGTGATCAGAAATTAAGTTTAAATCAGATGATGTGGAATCATTATTTTGTTGATAAAACAATAAAAAATAATATTTGATTCAATATAAAGAGAGTATAATATGGTATTTTGGAAAAATTGATGGTCAAAGTTTTTAGTGATAGAGGGATTCATATTTATCCAGTCTAAAATAAAGAACATCTGTATTTCTTAAATATATAATTGTAAAACGAAAATGTTAAGGTACTAGTTCCCATTTTGATTAATTTAAATGTCACACTGTGTGAAGTTTCTTTAGAATAGATAAACCATATTAGAAGTGATTATGATAGGATGCATATGAAGAATTAAAATATTAACTGATATTTTTTTTTAATAATACAATAGATATAAATGGTTTCATTCTCATGTCACTATTTTGAGATTATAATATCATAAAGATATTATAGATTTATGATGTATAATAAGATGACTTTGGTGATATTTATACTGAGCTTATTGATTCAATACAATATCTATATATTGTTCTAATGAATTTCTCATGTAGAGAATGAGATGATATAAACCAAAGGTCCTTTTACTAATTCTAAATACTTTATATATCCCTTTAATAATTATTTTATATAAATTTCTAGTGGATTATATTTCTGAGGATCAAATGATATGAATGTTGAGTCTACTTGAATAAAAACAAGAACCATTCATGCGAGAATATAAATGATAGAAAGAAAAGTTAAAAATCAATTGGGGTATTATTTAATATGTCTTGATCCAATGGTATAAATGGGGGCATGGGAACACATCCATGTGAATTTTTTTGAGATAATACTACAATCTCATATAGATACCTATTTTTTACTATTAGTGTATCTCATATATATTTTCATTTATCATAATATAAAAGTGACCATTAGAAAAAGTGTGTTCCTTGAACAATGAATATGTTGTTAAAGACTCTCAATAAAATACAAGTGAAACTATATTGAATAAAATAAATTGCCTATGTGAAAAAGAAAATCAGAATACAAGTGAGAAAAATAATTGAACTAGGGATCCAGAAAAAAATCGAAGGACAATCTAATAGATAAAAATCTCTCTCAAAATAAAAAAAAATTATGCCTCTACTACATATTTAAATATAATAGGAATTAAATAATAAATTGTAGAGAGGAATAAGAATTAGTAGAATTATATATACCAATATGTTATGAGAAATAGCAGACCATAGTTTTAGTGCATTTTCTCTAGATACAGTCTTAAGGTCGTGTTTCATGAAGTTCTATGTTTAGTGAAGCCAAAAAATATATGACTAATGAAAAGTTTAATATTTCTAACAATAATATATAATGAATTTAGTGTTCATTTATTAAATAAATATATTAATTTAATAACTATGTTTTTGTGGAGGAAGATCAGATCATTTTGTTGTAGTGAAATCTTAATCCTAGTAATGATCTACTTCAAGGGAGGATAAAGTCTATCAAGAACTAGTGAGATGATATTGTAATGAAACTATAGGATATATTACTATTCATATTTGTAATATTTTGAACATCACATGTTTATTATTGTGAACTATTTTTAATTTAAAATGGTAATAAATTTTCTAGGATGTTCCATATGAACATATATGTAATTTTCTGGTATAATTATTTTTTTAGAATATGTGTCTTAACATGAGTTAAAACTGTCACATGTTGATCTCATATTTATATAATTAATTTCATGAGTTTTTGTTATTTTGGATAGAAATTAAAATAATATTTATTTATATTATAACAAAAAACATGGATTTAGAAAAACAAATATTAGAATAGTACGTATAGTTTTGTAAAAAATTTCTACACCTAATTCATCCCCCATGTGTGTATACACTTTTCTAAGGGCTCTAACCAATGGTATTATTGATATAGGTTCAATCTCTTAGGATACTAATTTTATTTACCTTGTTTTTACTGAGATATATGATGTTTATGTTATAAATTTATTAGCCTCCAATTGAATAATAATTATACATCCCTATCAAAACAATTTTTTTTGTTTTATAAAATCCACTGAGAAATAGAAAAAAAATAGTAATTGAATTTCAGAAAAATATCATTTTTAAGGAGGATTCATAATAAGATTATTGTAGGTTTAATTTGTGGTGTTTTGTAAAATAAATGAAAATTTATTTTTTATAATGATACAAGCTCAATCTGAGATGGAAAAGATTATATAAAATGTATTGATAACCTCCTCATTGAGAATTTGGAAAAAAATATATTAAAGTTTTCACATAAATATTTTAATATATCTTGGATAACTATGATGAAAAATCACATATATAAAATACAATGATTTATTGAAAAAATCATTGGCATGATATTTGGAACAAATTAAAATCTCTCAATAATGGGTTGAGCGATAAATCAAAATACATAAAAGGGTAAAGGGAATTTATCAATTTTTTATTCATTATTTTATTGTTTTATTATTTATAAATAAAATTTTATTAATATTTTTTAATTAAATTTTATTTCTCTACAATAATTACTCAAATCTACATATAGTATCAAGGAATATCAATTAGAAATGAATGCCATAAAAATCTAGGACAATGATAGTTATCATGTTTCATGTAGAAATATTTCTGGGAATATATTTGAAAAGGAGGATATAATATAGTAAGATATACAAACATCACCTGAGGCTAATAATTTTTCTCCCAACGTGATGTGAATTGATCTTTAAGGTAAATTGAAAGCTCTATAAGTGACAAAATTTAGAGTATACCTAGTTGCTTGGAATGATAAGCTGCGAAAATAATTTATGAATTTGGTATTTATATAATAAAGACTATGAAAAGTAAATATATATATATATATTAATGTCAAACCTGAATATTTTGAAATAACTCTATGTTCGATAGATTATATAACATGAAGAATTGAGTTTAAATGAACTATGAAACACTACTAAAATATTATAATTAAAACATGACCATTATAACATAGACAATCATTTTTTGTGTATGAATAATATTAAAAACTTTAAAATATATATTTATATTTACTATACAAAAATAAATTACTTGATATATTATTAATAAATAATCAATTAAATCATAATTAAGATACTGTATTCTAAAAAATTCTAGTTTCTTACAAAAGTGTTTCTTATTTTTCTTTCTAAATCAATATAGTTATCTTATTAAACATATAGAAACTTTAATTTATAAAATTAACATCATTTTTGAAATAAAAATATCAAAATTTACTTTTGGTGGAATTTTATTATTTTTCATAAGTGTTTGGTTTTTCTATGAATAGTAATATTTCTAATTTCTCAAATACTAATATTTAGTTACATTAAAAGAATTAATGTAAAAGATAAATTTTATTTTATATTTTATATTAAGTTTACATATAAAAAATTTTATTTATAATAATATATATTTTTAATATCAATTTTCAAGATTTTGGTATAAACTCATTTTAATGATTAAAAACATGACTTTATGTAAAATATTTTTTAATGCATATTTTTCATCCATTTTAATGAATTTAAAATATACATAGTAAGGAAATATTTAAATGGAATAAATATATTATAAATCTTTTTATATGAATTCATATTCATGTAATGATGGTTTCTAGTCACAGATTTAATGTAATAAAATATATTATTTGTAAAAAATATTTATTGAAAACTCATTTTTCTATGATTTTTTCAAATTTCAGTTAAAATTAATTTTTGAAAAATCTATGAAATAAATTTTGTATAATTTATTTCTTATTCATATCAAAAATAATTAATATTATTTAATATGATAAATTTAATTTTTTTTATTATAATGAATATAAATAATAATAATAATTTATACCATGGATACTGTTTAAATCGATTTTCCATGGGTTTAATTAAAGAGGTAAGGTAAGTAACATGTTTAAAAAAGTTTTTTCTTTTTAATTTTTTATGTTCTAGTCAAACACATCACCCAACCACTACATTATTTAACTATTTTGGAGGCACTTTTCTTGATATTTAGATCCCGTTTTTTAATACATTCAGGTTTTTTTAAATGCCACTCTTACTCAATTATAAAAGTGTACTCCATCCCCTCACTTACCCACAACTATCAAGACATTTTACTCCACAAAAACCTACCAAAATACCTACTTAAAATTATTATTAACACTGTGGGGAATAATTTCTTCCCTAAATACCAACCTTAGGGTCCTTAATAATAGTTCTAAAGGAGGTTCTTCTATGCAAACATAATCGTCCTCACCGAGATCCTTCTTCTTACATCATATTTTTACACAAAAAAAATTCATAACATTTTCACTATAATAACACCATTTTCTCCTATAAATTTAGATGTTATCGTTTTTTTCAAGGTAAGTATCCATCTCCTCTTCCACCAAAAGGGAAATGAAACCATTTTTCATGTATATAGTGGACTGCAAACTCATGAACTAGTGTAATCATTTTATCATCATCACCTCACACATCTATTCAGAATAATGGATTTAATATTTGTATATTATATTCGTGATATATTATTAATTATCTATAATTAATATATTATATTGTTTCTTGATATACCATACATGGAAAAATGATAACGCCATTCATGTGTACGGAAGACTACCACATCACAAGTTGATGTTATTCCTTTTTTAATACCAAATCACATGGATGGAATCTAGTAGTTCATTTAATGAAATAATATGATATTTATGATATTATTATAACTAATTAATGATTATATAAAACTTACCTTATTTCCATTATGATCATTGTAAAATTGAAACATTGCAAATGCTTACATATGTCCTACCATTTCCATTTTTATCAGGTGCTTCATTTTTCATATCCATATTTAATTTTTTGTATTAAAATTATAATTTATTTATGAATATAATAATTCTTTCCTGATTATAATTCAATATATGGTTGTACATTTCCCTATTTCACCACTTTCAACACAACAATTTCATTTTGAAATTATAATCCAAGTACCCTCAAAACACCTAATGAGTACATAACTTATTATTTAATTACTCACATAATTAAATTATATGAATTAGATGGTTTAATTATAAGTTATTAAACCTAAAAAAGTTTCATAAAAGATAAAAATAAAAGATATAATTCTTTATATATGAGAGAAAGGACACACAAAATAATTTATGGACTATAGGTAAGGGTTCTATCTCAAAAGTTACTTCTTCAAGACACATGTTCTTATATGCACTAAATTTATATATTATGGGGTATATAATACCCCTTTACATGTTATTTCTTTAATTCATCCCAATTTATGATATTTTATGTTAAAATTTAAATACTTCATTCATGGATGTTATGATTAAAAATTTTTAAATGTGGTAAGGTTTTATGTTTCAATATGATTTCAATTGGGATTTTATATAATTAAATTTATATTATAAAGAATTAGTTGATCATTCTCTATTAAAGACATTAATTTTATTATACTCTATTTGTTAATTAAATTTTAATTTATAATTTTTATATTCCTATCTTTGGTACTTTAAATTATTGAGAAAATGTTTTTACAAAATTATGACTCCATTTAACTATTTGGTTAAAAATCCTTTTCCTTCCATATAATTGGTTTTTAGAAATATTTCCATGAATATTTTTAAAATTCCCAAAAAACTTTATTAAAGAAATCATTACCCATGATTTTCTTTTTACAAAATTGTTCGAAAAGAATATTCATTTCATTTTTTCAAGGATTAAAATTGTTTACCTTTTTATAATATTATGAAAATAAATATTTCATTTAAATTATACCACATTTATTTAATTACCCACAATCCTAACCCCACACCTCATTTAGGTTTCATTTTTTAATTTCTATGGTCCTTTTTGAAGAAAATATTTTTTATAATATTTTTTCAACTAATAAAATTTTCAAATGTTATCTCAATGTTTGAAGTGTATTTTTTATAAGAAATAGTCCATTTAATATTTTGAGTTCATTTTCATCAATAATGAAAAACATTTATGATTATTCGTTTTTTATAAATTATTTATATATATCTTACACAAATATACATATCTATTTATAATTTATATTGATAAGGTAATACATGCAATTTTTTATTCACTAAAATTTCTTCATTATGGAATCTCAGTTGATTATGATATGAGTCAAGATTATACAACCCATTTGTTTTCATGGGAATTTTTTTTTCTATTCCTTATGACATATTTTTTTGGGACACAATATCATGAATAGGTTGTCACGGGTGTTACCATATTTCCTTCTAATTCACTATATCATATTTTTAGTCTCATGAGACATAATTTATGTTATTATGGAGTAAAAGGACTCCATTCGATGACTTTTTCCACCATGTGATATTGTCTTGGAAGTTAGACTTGACTTGTTTTTATGTCAGGTTATATGTTTCTACAATATTTCCTCTCAGTACATTATGTTATGATACCATTTTCTTTATGTTATTCTCCCAAGTGATTACTCTTTGGACTTCGATTTTATGTAATAGAGTTATAACACTGACACACACATTATGTTTATTTATTATATTTATTTTCCTACTGGGATTCTAATATCACCCATTTTATCTATGTATTCATGAGGCTATACTATGAATATTTTGGAGAAAAAACAGATTTAGGATCTCACTATGTAGAATAAAATAATGTAATTTTATTTTTGTCTCACTATGGTGTTTTAAGAACCTATTTTTCAAAATAAAGGTGGCCTTTTCCATCCATGTTTTTTTATTAATGGATATGTCCGTTAAAAATCATGTACCAATATATGTAAAAATTTTGAGTGCCTATAGTTGGTATCATAGGAAATATTTTAGTTAAAAACTATAAATTAAGATACAAAAAATTTATTTAAAACCATAGGGATATGTATAAGGATAATTATTTTTATTTGAAAATATTATATAACATGGATGAAGTATATAGTGAGTGGGTTCTAAGAAAGATATCCCTTTTTAGATACTAAAATCAGATGTGGCGATGTCATTATTTTACCTTGGGGTAATAACTCCAAAATATAAACATTGAGATGAATATAAATCCTAAATATTATATGGAAATTAACTTAACTATAAACCTTGTTTCTTACTACTATGCGATATGTTTTCAAGATTTAATAACTCTTCACAAACTGTTTTGAATGACTTGAAAGAAAAATCATTGTAGAAAAACTAATAGGAAAAATTACCATGGATAAGCTACATTGAAACTAGTAAACTCATAATTTCGGATATACTTATCATTTATAAGTTATTCCACCCAATATTGTATGTTTCACTTTTGAGTGTTTACTTGTTAATGTATTATGATATTATGTAACTTTTTTAGTTTTTAAAATAAGGTAGGTGAAAATATGACAAAAAATATTGACCTGGTAAATGTAATGATATCTAAATGATATGAATAAGGTAATGAAATGTTTGTTAAATATCCAATTATCATTCCAATTTATCTATCTCGAATTAAAAATTGAAATTAGCATATAGTAATACTTACAATCCCATATAATAAAAAAATGATAGTGTCTCATGGATTTTAATGTGTTAAAGATGATAAATGAATGAATATCCAATTCCATATAACTTCGAAATGTGAGAAGATACAACATGGGATGTTCCTAGATAATACATTATGCATTATAAATGAGGGAACAATGAAGCTGGCTACAAAAGGAAAATTAATATTCTGGTTAACAAGATGCAGGGAATTAATTATCAACCTAAGGACAACTAACAGTTTTCTTTTGTAAATTTGGAGAACATTGTTATTATCCATACCAATTCCCTAATACAAGGATAAATTCCTAATTTTCTATGTTATAAAAATCATTGAAATGGAATTATATATATTTTTAGGATATAGAATTAGATAATCATGTTGTTGAAACTTTTTTATTAATGACATCATAATACATATAAGGATTGTTCAACTATAGTTTTTCTCTATGGATTTGGCAGAATATAATGAATGGTACTAATGAAATAGAAATATGATTTAATATTAAAGTGATTTTTTTTGGAAAAAAACAAATGAATTTGGAAAATATAATCTTTGTTATTTTCTTGATAATGAGATAACTATAGTCAATTAAAATTATTTGATCTTTTGAAAAAGGATGAGATGGATGGAGAACCTTATAGGCTAAATAAGGTGGATCTAATTAAAAATGTTGTTTTTGAATATTTTCATCATATTCATGATAAATTTATAAGATCATCGTGAATTTGGAATATTATTTTAACATTTTTTAATTATATTTGAAAAAAGGACAACCAAAATTTGGGTGACATCCCATCATATCATGCATGGTCATAGGGCTTGAACTCACAATAGAAGGGTAGTATGGGTGAAACCCCTACCACTATCCTACATAATTTATTGGTTATTATGACATTTTTTACTAAATATATTTAGTGGATATATTGTACGTTGATTTTCGGTAAATATATTAGAGGATCTAATATTTTTGAATTATTATAATTTTAAGGTGGTTAATGATATTTTGGGAATGGTTTATGAATAAACTTTGTGATATTTTGTTTTCTCAATGTTTTTGAATTTTTTTACATCTAATATTTTGTAAATAAATGTTTTTGAAAACATGTGAGTGTTTCTAAATGTTAAACCAAAACAAAAAGAGGGAGAAATTTTTTTATGAATGATTTTTTATAGACAGAGAGTATCAGAATAAGAAGCAGCAGACATAGAGGGTCAGAATGGGTATCACTAGGTGCAAAGTATTGGGTCGAGTAGAACTAGACATAAAAGTTGTCAAAAAAGATGATGTTTTTATATGGTGCATCATCGGTTTCATTTCCATAGGAATGATTTTTTATTTTAATTCGGCTCACTCGTGGATACAAAGTATTAATGTCATTGTATAAGTTTGTTGAGGATATAATAAGTCAGTGAAATAATTTATTTTTGTTCTTTATTTCATAAATATAATAAATTCTTTGTAAAATGTGTGATGAAATCATTATGAATAAAAGGGGTGAATAGGTTCATCCAATCATATAGAGTTTTGGATGGAATCAATGTAGTTGTTGAATGTAATGTAAGTCATAATAATTTCCTATGTAATTTAGACGATGCATTACAAATATTTATGTTCTAAATAATCATGTGGACACTTATGATAATTTCTTTTGATTAAATGGAGTAATCATATTAATTTTATTAGGTTCATTGATCAATAAATACGTTTCATAAGATACATATGTTCTGGAAAAAAATTTGAATCATTAATGAGTTATAGTTGATGATATTTGAATATTTAAAAATTTGCATAGTGGAGTGTCCATCATAATTAGAATTCCATCAAAATGATAATTCAATCATTATAATCATTCCATCATCATAATTATTTTATTACACAAACTATACGAATGAATGTTTATTAGAGAGAATTTGAGGAAGAATGTAAAATAATAATGATTATACAAAGATAGTCGATCATAATGAGTAGATGATTTTTGTAACATCAGATTGAAGATGGTAAATTTAATAAAACCGAAGTTGAGGAAGTTAATAGGTCGGAATTTGACAAAGTAACATCAGATTGATGAAAAGTTAGACTATTCCAAAATTCAAATTTCGAAGAAAAAAATATTGACAACGTTTTAATTATTAATTTCTAAATTTTAAATGTAAATGATTTTTAGACAATTGAAATTTTATTTTTTGGGAGAAAAATTTAGTTCCCCACCATTTATATTTTGATTTTCCTATAAACAGAAGCATAGTAAATTCATTCATTGTAACTTTTTAGGTGAGAAAAAATGGAGGAGCACTACAGAATTCATGTAAAAGTTATCATTCCAAATATAGAACTCATTCGAATGTATAAAATCTGATTATATATTTTACTCGGTAGAGGAAGATCAGATTGATATGTATGGGGCTAAGAATTTCTGTAAAGGTTTATAAGTCCTTATTGAGAGTGGGATTATCAACTTAAGTCAATTGAAAAGTTTCAGTCGGATTATGTTCATCAGACTGAAGGCTATCTAACTCAATTTCATCAATCCCAGGAACATTTGTAGAGTATATAGAATAAAGTCTATAATTTTTTGGCTCGATTTTATTTTAAGTAATCTTTCTAATTTGATAGGATTCATTATATTCATTGTCATCATGAGATAGAAGGTTTATACTATTATTTTGAATATGTTTCATAAACATCTTTATTATAATGAATTTACATAGACCCATGGGAGACACCATGGAAAGGATATAGGTTCTCACATTGAGTCCAAAATTTTTAAATATCAATTACTTTACATGATTTAGTAATTTTTTATGCTTGAATATTTTAAAAAAATTTGAGAAGGATAACATCATTAATAAGACTTTGGTGTTGTGTTTTTAATTTTTTGAATCTTATAGAAAGTTAACAAATGATTTAACCCCCCACCCCCACCCCCACATCTTAGATATTATTCAATGCTTTGGAACATCAATTGGTATTAGAGGGAAGGTTCCCTTGTTGAGTCATCTTCATTGATAATTTAAATTATGTAAATAGTTGGGTATTTCCTATGTTTCATGAAAAAAATTATTATGGATGGAAAATTACAATGATTACTTATCTACTATATGTAGTCTTATATAAGTGTTTTAATTCTTATATAATTGGTTTTCCAACTATTGAGAAAGATTCACATTTGAATTTTATTGATAAGATAAATATCATAGTTATTAGAAATGATAGATATTATATATTTATGTCTTTATTATAAAATATTTAAATGAATGTGATGGGTCTCAAAACATCAAAAATTGTGTGTGAAAATCTTTTGAGAATATTAACAAGGATTTATAACGTGATGAGTAAAATATAAAAAATGGAATAGTAAGTATGAGGGCATAAAAATGAGTTATGATAAAACTATTGATGAAAATATGAATCATGTAAATGAAATTGTTCACAACATAAGAATATTAAGAGATTTTTGGGAACATTCAACAACAATAAATAAATTGACAATAACATACCTAGATTAGATTGATTTAAAAAATTATTCTTTAGATGATAAATATTATTTATCTATTGATGAGTTACATAACATTTTTATTTTAAACTATATAAGAAAAAATACTGTGTTCAAAAATAATATGAATTAAGAAATGGATTTGGAATCCATGAGAAAATGAAATTGCAAGATTACTAATATGTCGATCCTTTTGTCTTTAATGAAGAATAAAATGATGAGTTTAATGAATGAAATCATATATTTTATATACAAGAAATATAAAATAGGATACTGAAAGTATATAGATAAACATCCCCTCAAATTTTTTGAGTGTAGTGGAATCAGACACTTCATTATGAATATCAATAATAATAAATTTTGTGAAAATTTAGTTAATTATGATAAAAACCCTCATGGAATTAATTGGATCAAAAATTATAAAAATAAAAGTCATAAAAACAATATGAAGTTTACTAGGGACTTGAGAATTACATTGTGTAATAAATTTGAATTGTATTAAACTGAAAAAAGAAACTTGATTAAGCAAAATTTAATAAAAGGATTCAAAATTCCTTGAAAAAGTGAGAAAATATAATACTTATAAACTAGTGAAGAATCATAATGTGATTAATCTTATAGTAAGTATAAGATCAGAATATAACTTCTTTTATGTATTGTAAAAAAATTCATGAATACAGTTAGAAAGATAAGTAAATAATGTTGAAAATTTTCTAAAGATGAAATGGTTTTGTTAAAAATGAATAAAAATAAAACTACTAGATATTAAGTTAAAATATGAGAATTGTTAAATGGGGAAATATATTTTAATATCTTAATAAGAACCTAGATTCTAAAAAATAATAAGTTAACTAGATTCAATAAAAATTTCATTACTCCAGAATTTCCTTAAGGAAGGTGAATGAAAACATAAAAAATACTTGGATGTAAATCTAAGACAACTAAATTTTCTTTGAAAATTAAAATCATGGATCAGTTAAAATTTTCACCCTTCAAAAATAATGTTTCATCTATTTATTCATATATCTTAGCTAACAATAAAATTAAATATAATTTTTGGATTGAGACAGTATTTGAGAAACATATCACATATACAAAATATGAAAGCATCCTCAGTAATAATTATTTTTTACATCTTGAGTATGATAGAAAAGAAATAAGTAATCAACCTCAGACAATTTTCTATAGATAAATATCATACATCAGTATAAAATCAGGATTTCTTGTAAATTACTAGTTTTAGGAATTATATGGGAACATATATTATATTTTATTGGAATAACATGTCACTTAATGGAAGAATACATGAACAATGATAATGAAATGGTGGAATAATGATGAGTAATATTCCTAACATAACAGAAGATATAAAAAAACTCAAGATGTTAGAAACATTTCAACAAAAAAAATGAATTTGAATGTTTGGAAGCAGATCATGGAATATATGATTAGTTTGGTCATCATGATGAAATATTCTTGACACTCAATTTATAACAAGTTTCTTATGGTATCAATAAAAGGAATATGGAAAGAAAAAAGTTGAGTAAATAGATATTGTTATTGAGATAGATATGAAAGAAATTAAAAGGAACAAACAATTTATATTTTATAGATGTTGTTATTCACATATTAAAAGTGATATAATAATCTTGAAACATTTAGAAAGTAATTATGGAGGACTAATCACCTTTGGTAATGATTATTCCTTAAAAATAATAAGAATCAGAATGGTTCAAAATGATGCAAAAAAATTTAAATCAAATGAATTTTGTATTTTCTGATGGGTTAAAACATAACTTATATAGTCTATATTAACCTTGTGATGATGGAAAAGAATATATTTTTTTAAACAATTCTTTTGTCATCATAATAATGAAATATATAGACTTTATCAATAAAGGATACATAAGTAGTGTTAATTTGTTTTGATGTGGATATTTTAATAACTCCGGTTACATGATTACTGAAGATGAAAATAAGTTGTGGCACTAAGGACAGGGGCACCTTGGGAAGAAAAACATGAAGAACCTTTATAATGTTTATTTTGTCTGTTATTTTACATAACCAAAAATAATATATGAAAATTTATTTGTTACTTTTCAAATGGTTGACATGACTAATAAAAGTTATAAGAGATATGATATTAAGTCTACCCGACCTCTTGAACTTATTCATTCTTATTTAGGTGGGATGATGAGACATTAATCAATAGATTTAGAATTATACTAAATTACATTTATTGATGATTTTACTTGAATTTAAATGATAATGTTTATGAAACATAATTTAGAGGTTGTGGAAATATTAAGGTTTTTTAGAAAAATCGTTGATAAATAATTGGAATTTATATAAATAATTTGACATTAGATAATTGTACCGAATTCACAAGGAATACTTTCAAAACATATATGAGAAATAATGGTATCAAAAATCAATATAGTTTCTCTCTATACTCCAAAATAAATGAGAGTAGCATAAAGAAATAATTTATGTCAGGTTAAAATGAGAAATGTATGTTAGAATTATAAAAACATTCAATGTTTTATTACATATAATATGTTGGTACTACTATATATTTTTAAAGTAAATTATTTTAGAATTTAGAAATAAAAATTAATTCTTATATAATGTGATAAAACCCTCTATTCAAGTACTTCAATGTTTTTGGAAGTCCTATTTTACTTAAAATTAATATCCAGATATAGAAATGTTTCATGAGAACAATGAGGAAGGAGTGTTTATTAGTTATTCACCAAATGGAATATGATGAAAAAGATGGGAGAAATTTCAAATGTTAGTTGAATAATATTATGTGAAGGAATTTAAAATAAAAATTCCTTAACAAAAGATTTTTAGAATACTGAGAAAGATGAACTATAGATTTCCAAAGATTGTTAAAATGATTCAGAACATCATTACCAATATACTGCACAATCATGTTGTGATGAAAGTTCAACTAGAAGAGAAACATTGAAATTTCCTACCTATTTAAAATATTTGGAGTCCAAAAACATTATTCAAAATCAGAAGTATCTATTTTAGATGAAAAGAAGTTTTATATTATAAAATCAAAAAACGCATATCTCAAAATTTTAAATGCAATCATATTCATAATAAATTCAACACAAATGATTGGGGGATGGTATGAATGAAGAGTTGGATAAAATTGAGATAAATGAAACCTAGAAACTTATTCCATGGTTAAAAATACAAATTTTATTAGAATAAGGTGTCATTACAGAGACTAATGGAATATGAATGGTTATGTTTCATGAAATAAATCAATAATATTTGTAAAAAGATATGCATGGGTGGAAGGTGTTTATTTCGAAGAAAATTTTTCCCCAGTTGTAATATTATAAACTATTATAATTTTTCAATCAATGAACACAAAAAGAAAATAAAAATTTATAAAATAAATGTAAATTCATATTTCATAAATTGTGGTATTGAGAAATTATTTTACATTGAACAACCTTATGGTTTTCATTTTTCTATTCACAAAAACATGTTTTTTATATTAAAGAAATCCTTGTATGGGTTTCTAAAATCACCACATGCCTGGTATTCAAAAAATGATATCTAGTTGAAAATTATTAACAATTATAAAGGAATTTTTGATAGAATCTTGTTTGTGAAAGAAGTTAAATCCATTATAATAAATTTTATTGTGTTTGTGGATGATGTAATTTTTTCTTAGAGGAAGAAAACATTTGTAATGAATATTCGAAGTAAATAAAGAATAATTTTAAAATTTCAATTTTGATACAATAAACATTATTCATTTTCATATAAGTTAAATAAAAAGAAAATTATATTTTCTCATCTTAATAAATGTATTCAAAAAAAATTAAATAAGATTTGGGATGTTATAATCCAGATAAGATTATACTTCTATATCAAAGAGAAAATTTCAATTAAATATGATTCGGTAAATATTATGAATTAGAAATAATTTTGGAAGATGATATGAGGACTACTTTTTGTTACAGCCTTGAGGCAAGATATTTTTTATTCTTCGACATTGTGATCCATGTATCAAAGTAATCTAAACAAATCCAATATGTTTGAAGAAAATATAATTCTATGATATATGAATCGAGCAACATCACATGGGATATTATACAAAATAACTTTGATATTCAGTTTCAAGGTTGTACTGATACTGATTGGGTTGGAGATTGTAAGGACGCAAAATCATCCTCAAGAGAAACATGTTTCTTGATTTAATTTTGTGTGTGTTAGAAGAGTATGAATAAATTTTTAGTAATATTAATCATAGAGGAATCAAAATTTGTTTTACATACTGTGTCTTGTAATCAAATTTTGTGTAATGGCCCGGACCTCTCCGGCCCATTCCTTTGTCAAGAAGAAGGTCAAGAAGTGTTCTAGAGGGTAAAATGGACTTTTCCACACTTTCCAGAATTTTGAAACTATACGCCATGTAGTTTGAGTACATTCCATGTACCCCCTTCCTGGGTATACCCCGTGTTGTAGACCGTTTCCTTGCTGTGTGGAATAATGGGTGCACGTCGTGTGTCTAGTTCTACACGCCGTGTAGTCCTTCCCCATGTACGCGTTACCAGTCAACGGTCATGTACCATGTTGGAGCCGTGTCCTTTCCATGTGCAATAAATGAGTACATGTCGTGTGTCCAAACTACACGCCGTGTAGTCCTTCCCCGCATATGTGTTACCCTAAAACCGTGTGTTGACCAGTCAAGAGCCACGGAGCCGTGTTGGAAGCCGCGTGGAGACCGTGTGAAAGAACCGAGTACACGTCATGTACCATAAAGTACATGCTGTGTACTTTTGATTTTCATTCCTATAAAAGGAGGGGTCCCCTCCTCCTTTTAACTCACACCTCTCCTCCCCTCTCTTCTGAGCAGAGCTCTCCCAAGATACTCGAAGGCTCTTTCTTCCATAACTTCTTCGTCCGAGCTCCGATTTACAATCCTTCAGTGGCCACGGGATTGTAACGACGAGGCGGAGCATCCGAGATTGGATCTGGTGACTTTCCTTCGGCCTTTTCTTTCCGACCTCCACCCGAGGAGGTTTTACCGGGACCCGACAGAAGTGACGGACGCCGACGGACATCTTCTAAGGTTGGTCTGGGGGAGCGTTGCGATCAAGAACCTATTGAGGTAGGGATCTCACCATTGTCTCTCTAGTTTGTGTATCATGCGGTGTGGTTATCCTTTTGTTTTCATGAGAAACAGTTGAACCATTAAATAAAGATAATAACTGGTTAAAGAATAGGGTTGGGAAGTTAGTGATTGTTGTTACTTTATATCCTCTGATATTATGTTGTGAATTGAATGAGCTTCTACCTATTGAAAATCATGGTCGTTGGGGGCCTTTGCTTATGAAATTAAATGTTTCCCTCTCCTTCTATATTTTCTTATGTATGGTAGCTTGTGGAATGTGGAAATTGGATAATCACGTAAAGTTGGATGATTAAATGAAAATCTGGAACCCTTGTGTGATCACCCCAGTTGAAAAAAATGGAATAATGAACATGTGGGTGTTGGCTTGGTTACGAGACATGTGTTGGGGGTGTCTTGTGGGTTGTTGTGGATCGGGTGAGCAGCGGGGCTGTGGTTGACTTGGTTGTGGGTTGTTGTGAATGTTATGATGGTGATGGGCAGCGGGGCTGCGATAAATGGTATTAAAGGGATGGGGATGTGTGGCTTCGGTGTGGTTGTGGTTATGGAGGTTGGTAGTGGGGCTACAGGGATGGGCTTGTTTGGGAATGAATAGTGGGTTGTGAATAATAAATTAAAGTGTAAGAGTTAATGAATGGTGGGCCGTGGAAATGAAACGGAAATAATAATCAATGGGGTTTGTTGGTTGATAAGAGGGACTTTGTTGTGCGGCTTATGTTTTCCCTAACTTGTTTTGTAGATGGTAGGGATATGTTTTACGAACGATTGGTGTGGTTATTTGTGGATAGTTGCCCAGTAGTTAAGGAACTAATAAACGAATTCTACTAAAATGTGAAAACCTAAAAGGGGTTGGGTTTGTTTATTGTATTCATGCTTCGTAGTAGCAGTGCCAAGGCACGTGCTCAGTTTCTCTTTTTAGAAGCCATAGGTTGGGCTGTGAGGTTGGTATGTACATATATATCTGTATCTTTTGTGTTTTTATCACACCCCACCCATGTTGAGAACTTAGTGCCGAACACTCCCATTTTATGGGAGAGGGTGTTTTTCCCTTAGTTACTAGCTCCTTCCTACTCCTTCTCCACTAGGCTGTGATGGCTTGAGGCGACCTTAAACCTAAGACTCTTTGTGTAGGTTTCAATTGGGGTGGTTTTATCCCAAGACTCTTCGGGTAGGTTCTACTGTTTCCAAAGAATCTTTGGGATGAGGCCCAGGTGTGTGCGGGCGGGATAGGTGGTTGTGAGGCCCAGGTGTGTGCGGGCGGGGAGAGTGTTGCAGCATCAGGACGTTCTTTGTAGGGAAGAGAAGCTAAATAAAGGGAAATGGTGTGGGTTAGCCAATACTCTTGTTTCTTATATACTACTACATGTTGTGCTTGTGTTTTGGTGAGTGTGGTTTGTGATGTTGGGTGGATAGAATTCCTTGCTAGGTTTCTTCTGTTGTTCTCACGGGACATTAGGATGTCTCCCCACTTGTGCACGAGAGCTTTAGGTTTCCCTACTGAGTATACTTGTGTGCTCACCCTACATTTACTTTCAGGTTTCCAGGAGGACTACTAGGGCCATGCGGGACCCTACTAGTCAGACAGTTGGAGTTGTTGTTGTTTATGTACCTTTGTTTTCTTTTGGTATTGTACTTTGAGCTTTCTTGTACTTGTACCTTGTTATAAATTATTTAAACATGCATGTGAGAATGGTTTGGGTTTATTTCTATACACTTGCCCTTTTTCCTTTTGGTTATTGACTTGTCCTATTTCCCGATCATTAAATAAATAAATAGGGTAATGCCTCCCATATTTTTGAAAAACTCATACCCTTGATGCTAGTCACCTCCCCGGGGCCTACTGGAGGCGGGAATCGGGGGTCATTATCTCCCTTTCTCCATTTCCAGCTCAAGATGGGCATCTTTGGTGGGAGGGGTTCGTGAAAGAATGGTATCAGAGGTGATGGTTGAGAGATAGGATGGAGTTTGGAGTTGGGCACAGTGAGGATTGCATGGGATGGTAGGGAAACAATGTTAGTTAGTCTTGGTGCGTGACATAGGCCAGGGAAGACCAGCTAGGACACAGGATTTTAGGGCCCATTGTGATCCGATGCAAGAACTCTGAACCTACCGAACGACCAAGTGAGACCACATTGATTGCAGGGTAGAGAGCCTAGGGAAGGTACATGCATCATCAAGATTGTGTTTTACTTGATTTTGGTGTTCTGGGTAAGAAATTGAAATAATGTGCTAAAATAAAACCTTGAGAAATTTCCTTACTACTTGGGCTTAGGAAAACCTTGTTTACCGTACAGCTATGGTACCTGGACGTCGTCCCCGGGTGGCTCAGACGGCCGAGGCCCAGCAGATCCAAGCAGTTGATTAGTTGAGGATTGACCGTGAGGAGAAAGATAGCCAGTGGCAAAAGACTCTTCATTCTTTCTAGCGGTAGACCCTCAAGAAGTACGAGGATAGTACTTCGGATACGGAGACGGAGGGGTGGCTTGAGGAGCTAGGGATCTCTTTTACCTTTATCTATGCTCCGAGGGAGTATTGGGTTCCCCTAGTAGTTAGTCAGCTGAGAGGTGCAGCGCGATAGTGGTGGACGCTCTACCTCGGAGAGAGGATAGAGGCAGAGGTTCCATGGGATAACTTTGAGAATGAATTCTTTTCTTCCCTGATCAAGGTGGAGAAGCGGCAGGAGTTACTCTCCCTTCAGCAGGGAATTATGTTAGTACGAGAGCTGGGGATCAAGTTCAAGGATCTCCTGCGCTTTGCTCCAGATCTCTTTCCGGATGAGGTGTCTTGGGAGAGACGTTTGGAGGAGGCGCTTCGTCCTTCGCTCCAGTATGTTGTCACCCCCTTCACCATTCCGACGTACTTGGTAGTACATATAAATGCAGAGGTTGTAGAAAGGATGCACTCGTATGGAGGTTCACCACGTGAGGGGATCCATCCAAGTTCGTCGAAGGCGAAGGCAGTCAGCAGCAGGTCTCCTACGACGGGACCTTCCAGTTTCAGGCCAGTAGGGAGCAGGCCCCAGCAGTTCCAGTTCAGATCTTCGGGTCCTCATCCCTTTTTCACGAGCCTAGGACCAAAGTGTTTTTCTTGTGGAGGTTTTAGGCACGTTCATATTTGGTGCCCGACCCAAGCTCAGTACGGTGGAGATGGATAGGTTCAGCACCCACCTCACTAGCACCGGTCACCGGCAAGAACCTTCCAGCAGCAACAGGCTCCAGTCCCTCTTAGGGGAGATGGAGCAGGTGGTGTCCAGCCACAAGGAGTTCCTCAAGGATCCCAATCGAGATGTGGTCAAGGAGGCGGACTTGAACAGAGGGGCAGAGGAGCTGGGCGCAGATAGTTTCATGAATCAGAGGCATCATCTCTAGAAGGACCAGGGATCGATAGAGATGTGTTTGGGTTCTCTTGAATGATCTCCTTTATGTTTTTTTGGGAGTATTAAACTCCGTTGTTGGAACTCTTTTGCTCATTATTTGGGCCTGGACCTTGTTTTTGTGAGTTTTAATGCTATGTTGTTTCCCTCTGTTCTTTAAATGTATGTGAAGAGACCTATCATGTGGGGAGGGAAAGACCTAATCCCTAATCGAGACGCATTAATATGGATGCGATTAAACCTGTGCAAGCAAGTCAGTGGTACCTAAAGTGGCTAATATCTCGACATGGGACAACGAATTTCCCAAGCCATGTGTTCGGGAAGTGTGTGGGTTATACAGTGTTGAGGGTAGTGTAAGTTGGAAAATCCTAATATATGGAAGTGGGAAGTCCTAGTCCTTAATCAAGACGCATTAATGCGGATGCGATTAAACCCGTGCAGGCGAGTCAGTGCCGCCTAAAGCGGATAATATCTTGACATAGGAGAGGGAATTCCTAACTCATATAATTAGGGTTGTTGTTTGTTTCTTGTTATTACAAGAAACCTAATAGGTATCTTGTTGGGTTCCTCTGGGTTGGTTTTGAGTTCTCAGGGAAGAGAATGTTTTAAGAGGTATTTGATGTAATGGCCCGGACCTCTCCGGCCCATTCCTTTTTCAAGAAGAAGGTGAAGAAGTGTTTTGGAGGGTAAAATGGACTTTTCCACACTTTCCAGAATTTTGAAACTACACGCCGTGTAGTTTGGGTGCATGCCATGTACCCTCTTCCCGGGTATACCCCGTGTTGCAGACCGTGTCCTTGCTGTGTGGAATAATGGGTGCACGCCGTGTGTCCAGTTCTACACGCCGTGTAGTCCTTCCCCGCGTATGTGTTACCAGTCAACAGCCATGTACCATGTTGGAGCCATGTCCTTGTCGTGTGCAATAAATGAGTACATGCCGTGTGTCCAAACTACACTCCGTGTAGTCCTTCCCTGCGTATGTGTTACCCTCAAACCGTGTGTTGACCAGTCAATAGCCGCGGAGCCGTGTTGGAAGCCGTGTGGAGACCGTGTGAAAGAACCGAGTACACGCCGTGTACTATAAAGTACACGCCGTGTACTTTTGCTTTTCATGCCTATAAAAGGAGGGGGTCCCCTCCTCCTTTCAACTCACACCTCTCCTCCCCTCTCCACTGAGCAGAGCTCTCCCAAGAGACTCGAGGGCTCTTTCTTCCATAACTTCTTCTTCCGAGCTCCGATTTACGATCCGTCAATGGCCACGGGATCGTAACGACGAGGCGGAGCTTCCGAGCTTGGATCCATTGACTTTCCTTCAGCCTTTTCTTTCCGACCTCCACCCGAGGAGGTTTTTCTGTGACCCGACAGAAGTGACGGACGCCGACGGACGTCTTCTAAGGTTGATCCAAGGGAGCGTTGCGATCAAGAACCTGTTGAGGTAGGGATCTCACCTTTGTCTCTCTAATTTGTGTATCATGCGGGGTAGGTATCCTTTTGTTTTCATGAGAAACAGTTGGACCATTAAATAAATATAAAAACTGGTTAAAGAATGGGGTTGGGAAGTTAGTTATTGCTGTTACTTTATATCCTGTGATATTATGTTGTGAATTGAATGAGCTTCTACCTACTAAAAATCACAATCGTTGGGGGACTTTCCTTACGCAATTAAATGTTTCCCTCTCCTTCTTTATTTTCTTATGGATGGTAGCTTTTGGAATGTGGAAATTGGATAATCACGTAAAGTTGGCTGATTAAATGAAAATCTGGAACCCTTATGTGATCACCCCGGTTAAACAAAATGGAATAATGAACAAGTGGGTGTTTCCTTGGTTACGAGACATGTGTTGGGGGTGTCTTGTGGGTTGTTGTGGATCGGGTGAGCAGCGGGGCTGCGATTGACTTGGTTGTGGGTTGGTGTGAATGTTATGATGGTGATGGGCAGTGGGGCTACGATAAATGGTATTAAAGGGATGGGGATGTGTGGCTTCGGTGTGGTTGTGGTTATGCAGGATGGTAGCGGGGCTGCATGGATGGGCTTGTTTGTGAATGAATAGTGGGTTGTGAATAATAAATTAAAGTGGAAGAGTTAATGAATGGTGGGTCGTGGAAATGAAACGGAAATAATAATCAATGGGGTTGGTTGGTTGATAAGAGGGACTTTGTTGTGCTGCTTATGTTTTCCCTAACTTGTTTTGTGGATGGTAGGGATTTTTTTTATGAACGATTGGTGTGGTTAGTTGTGGATAGATTCCCAGTAGTTAAGGAACTAATAAACTAATTCTGCTGAAATGTGAAAACCTAAAGGGGGTTGGGTTTGTTTGTTGTATGCATGCTTCGTAATAGTAGTTCTGAGGCACATGCTCAGTTTCTCTTTTTAAAAGCCATAGGTTGGGCTGTGATGTTGGTATATATATATATATATATATATATATATATATCTGTATCTTTTGACTTTTTATCGCACCCCACCCATGTTGAGCACTTATTGCCGAACACTCCCATTTTATGGGAGAGGGTGTTTTTCCCTTAGTTACTAGCTCTTTCCTGCTCCTTCTCCCCTAGGTTGTGATGGATTGAGGTGACCTTACACCTAGGACTCTTCGGGAAGGTTTCGATTGGTGTGGTTTTATCCCAACACTCTTCGGGTAGGTTCTACCGTTTCCCAAGAATCTTCGTGATGAGGACCAGGTGTGTGCGGGCAGGATATGTGGTTATGAGGCCCAGGTGTGTGAGGGCGGGATACGTGGTTGTGAGGCCCAGGTGTGTGCGGGTGGGGAGATTGTGGTAGCGTCAGGATTTTCGTCATTATGAAGAGAATCTAACTAAAGGGAAATGGTGTGGTGTACCCAATACTCTTTTTTCTTATATACCACTACCTGTTGTGCTTATGTTTTGGTGAGTGTGGATGGTGAGGTTGGGTGGATGGAATTCCTTGCTAGGTTTCTTCTGTTGTTCTCATGGGACATTAGGATGTCTCCCCACTTGTGCACGAAATCTTTAGGTATCCCTACTGAGTATACTTGTATGCTCACCCTACGTTTACTTTCAGGTTTCAAGGAGGACTACCAGGGTCGGGCGAAACCCTACTAGTCGGACAGTTGGAGTTGTTGATGTTGGTGTACCTTTGTTTTCTTTTGGTATTATACTTTGAGCTTTCTTGTACTTGTACCTTGTTATAAATTGTTTAAACATGCATGTGGTAATGGTTTGGGTTTATTTCTATACACTTGACCTTTTTTCCTTTTGGTGGCTGACTTGTCCTATTTCCCGATCTTTAAAAAAATAAAATGGGTAATGCCTCCCATATTTGTGAAAAACTCATACCCTTGGTGCTAGTCGCCACCCCGGGGCCTACTGGAGGTGGGACTCGGGGGGTCATTATCTCTCTTTCTCCATTGCCAGCTCAGGAGGGACATCTTTGGTGGGAGGGGGCGGTGACATGTTGGGGATGGAATTTTTGATGGGGTACATGAAAGTGAAAGTGTCTAAACTGTTGAAGATTCTTTTTGGTAATTAGATTGTAATTGATCTTTCTAAAACTAATATAAAACATTCAAGAAGAAAACATATTCATATAATGTTTCACTTTATAAATGAAAAATATACTGGTGAATATATTTTTCATAGATATATCACAAAGAAAAATATCATTTTTTTTAGAGACCCGAAGCTTAACGTACATGGACATTACATTACTTTTGCGGAATACTTAATACATTACAAAAACACACACACAAGGACCGTAATAGTTTAGTGTCATTGGAAACTCGGAATATAATCTTCTAATCGTGGTGAAAGATCTTCAACATCTCCCATAAAGATCTTCCCTTTTTTTCTTACCTAAAACCTTTCTTTATATCCTGGGGAAAAGAAAACATAAAAGGGTGAGCTCAAATGCTCTGTAAGGGTAAACAAAATAAATATCAATCACATCATATTCATAAGAACATATATTTTGGAAATCATAACCTGCAAAAGAGATCATAATTTCATAACATGGGATAAATCATAGTAGTGAAATGTAATCCCAATAATCATAACTTAAAACATGAAACGTTGTGGCATACACACATAATCATAGAGAATCATATCTTATTAGTCAAGACTCATTTCCAAGACTATCTTAGTGGGCAAAGTCCATTTCTGAACCGAGTCACCCTCATTTCAGTCCTGTTTCACTGAACCGGTATAACCTACCATTCCAGCCATGTCTATCTCATGAGATATAAAATCTTTACCCAATGAATTGGAGGGAGATATAGGTCCCACACATCTCATAATGATACCATTCTTATGTGTGCCACAAAATATTAAATCATACATCATTTCATAACCCATGTAATAAAAATGGGAATCTTAAACATCGTGACATCATAAAACAATTCATATAAGATAAAGCAATTCATAGAAATATAATTCCATCACAACATAATCAAATAAATGTAATAATTGGGATAAAAACAGAACCCTTTATTATCTTAGATGGAAAATAATTTTGATAAAACACTTGAACTCCATTCTTGAGGAAAATATCATTTCTGCTTCAAAAACACTTTTCATTTCTTAACATGTCGTACAACTAAAAAAAATTGATTAAAAATAAACATGAAAACATGTAAGGGAAGATTCTTGGAAATAATGTTTTAAAAATCCATTCATGTCGTATAAGTTAAAAGAAAACATTCTTCACATACTTTTGTCGGAAAAGTCAAAAAGTACCTCGTACGAAAAACGACAAAAGATTCCTTTCATATCTTTTACTAAAAACTCGCCGAAGGGTAAAATTGGATATAAACTATTGTAGAAGGATATAAATATTACACATTGGGTAAACATGGATGTGGATGATAAAATACACCCCAGTAAATACCAAATTATAAACAATCTCAGATAAAAATGAGATTGTGATATTTTCCCTTACCTTAGGTTTGATTTGCTTTGTAAGTGTCTGAACCTCTTGTATAATGATTTACATAATGTCATTGACTTATTCCATAATTATACTCATTATTATTATATCATATACGGTTCACTTATGACTTTATATTAACCGTTCTTTTGTAAATTCCATGTTAAAGAGTGTTTTGGGTAAAATCGTTTCATTTTTCGTCCGTGTTTTGACTTGTAATTATTCATATGATTACATAGATCATGATTACTTAATTCCAGAATATAAAACATTATTTATATATAATATATATTCATAATATACATATATATAATAGATCAGTAAATGGAAAGAAATGCACCGTTCATGGAGACGGTAGGTCGTACGTACGCATGAATGCTGTTTTCTTTTCCTTATTCAGTTGAATGGAATTAAGTAGATGACATACATATATATACACATAAATACAGTATCATTATTATGTCATATATTTCATGATTACTTATTATATGTACTTTATAATCATTCATGAATGGTTAAAGTGGAGAATGAATCTCATCGCGTCGTGGAGACGGTAGTCCGTACGTACGCACGAGCGATGATATCGTTCTCATGATCGTGGGACTGTATTGGAGTGTATGTATACTATTTCAGAATCAATGTCACTTTAAAATAATCATATATAGTTATTATTTACACCATTATACCCATCCTAGTAAGGTGGTGTTGGAAAATAGATTTCACCACGGCATGGAGACGGTATTCCGTACGTACGCACGCGCGGTGATTTCGTTTTCCGTAGGATGGATAGATGGTGAAATAGGGTTGTTTCATACTTATAATAACATATCAGTATATGATTGATAATTATGTTATTACTTCATAATGAAACAACCTTATAAGAAGAAGTGGAAGAAGAAATAAAGGTGAAAGAATCGGTAACAGAAATTACCTCTTCTTTGAAGCGCCTCTTTGAGACCTCCTCTTAGGGAACTAAAATTGACTTTTGAGGAGGACCAGAACCTCTAGGATGTCTCTAGGTAAGTGGAGAAGAGAATTTTTCAGGGGTTGGCCGAGCTTTAATGCTCAAATTTGTGTTAGTAGGAGAGGGAGGAGGTTCCCTTTTATAATGGGGGAGAGGGGCACCTTTGGGAAAACTAAAAATATTATTTTATTATAAAATCAAGTTCGGTTTTAAATAGCTCCAAATTGATATATTTCGAATATAAGGTGGGGATGGGTCGAAATACTCTCATCCAATATAATTTAGACAAGTTTAGGTATCAATTTAAACCTTATCATTTAGATTTAACTTTAAGTTAGATAATTTAACTTTTACCGTGTCTTCTTGTTTTCTTACACTATAAGGTTAATAAACTTACTATATCAAGCCAAAATAACCCCAAGTTGTTTATTATTAATATATCTATCCTTATCTAATTCATTTGGCCGAACCTTATATTTTTAGGAATTAAATAACAATTAATAATATAATATTTGTTTTAAAAACTAATTTATGTCAATCTTGACACTATTTGGTACACGATTTTTATGAAATTCATAATAGAATGATAAGATATAACCAAGTTACTTATGTCATATTAACCTAGAAAATTAATTTAAGTCATAAAAAGTCTCAAATTACATTTATTTGGGCATTTATAACATCAATTATGTCAATATTTCATTAATAAGACAATTACTGCATCATCTTTGTGTCCTAATAAATGATAATTATTTAATCCCTAAAAATTCTAAATAAATTATTATGATGTAGATAATTGTATTATCTTTCTGTAGACTATTCATGTTCGAAGTTTCATGAAGTTTATCACTAAATTAAAATTATTATACTTATAAGATTTAAGAAAGTGACATGTTGTCACATTCTTTGGTTTTAATAATAATTAAATTATTTTCATGTACAAAAGTCCATAAAATGAATCTAATCTTACCCTTAGGTTATATGGGTCTACCTTTAGCCATCCAATAGGATTTTTCCAAGTGTTAGGGTAATTTTATAATATTATATTTACCCTTAATTACCCGATTTACCTTTAACTATAGTAAATAAAATTTACCGTAGTTACTATTCACAATGCCCAAAAATAAAAAGTATCTTATTAACATAATTTGGACCCACTGATTCCAAATACGGAATCCATTTTTCCAAATTTTATACCCAAAAGATGCAGAAATTAAATTAAAATTAATCCCGTTGTCGAAAGAAAACGAGTTTTTCTTTAAAACATTGCCAAATATTGAATTGATTTAACCTACGAATTCAAGGAAAAATCAATGCTAATGACATACATTATATTAAATGGTAAAAATATATTCTATTTATACTTTAAAACCATTCAATATTATAATTTAACCACATAAGATATTACGATGAAAAAAGTTGTTTTTAATTAAAATATAACGTGTTTTTACTATTCATTAAAATATGAAAGTTATCGGAAAAATATAAAAAACTTTATCTAATGTAAATTTTTATATCCTGATTCAAAATAAGAATTTTATTTTGTCAAATTGAACATATAAACATGTCAAAAACTAGATTTAAAGTGGGTGCTCCATCAAAAGGCGGCAAAACTGCATTTTTTTAAAAATACTTATTTTACCCGAAAAAATTATTTTGTTCTTATACCATGATCTAGAAAATGTGTAAGATGAATAATAATGTTATAAAATTCAAAATTTAGTTAATACTATTCATAACAGCTAGTTCATGACAATATTATAATAATATATCGTTGTTTATTAAAACCCGGTACTGCATACAACTCACGCTATCGAGGAAGGTCGTGATTGCGTGTAATGCAAGCCAAGTCAGGGTTGCGTGTTGTGAAAGAATCCTTTGTTGTTTCATATAATAGAATCCAACCATATTTCATTTATACATTGAATATATATATATATATACTCAATGTTGTGTACAATAACTATTATCAAAATTGTGTGTAACACGATCCAAGAATAGTGTTGCGTATACTGCAAGCTAATACGATGTTGCGTATAGCGCAAGGTAATCATGGTGTAGAATACAACACAAGACATTAATGAAATTAAAAAAATATTTTTCATAAAATCTCGGGGTGTTACATTCTACCCCCCTTAAAATGAATTTCGCCCTCGAAATTCGTCGGGGTTATAAATGGTTTACTAGTCAAATGTTTGTTTTATAGAAACCCACATCGTAAAAAGGAATACCAAAATATGGCTTTAAAAACTAAAGTATGAAATGTAACGGTTACCCAAATTAACTCCTCACGGGGTTTCCACGTAAGAAAACATAGGTGAAAATATGGATATGGAAGAAAAATCTAACCATCAAGTTCTGATGGAGAGTGGTAGAGAACATGGCTATGAAAAATCCAACAATCACAAAGCCATAAATTTGTGATGATCTATGGTACCATCTGATTCATCAGATATAAGATCACTAGGACAACATTTTTGGTTTTCAATATCATTTCCCTAAAATTGAAAATTTTGAATTAGAAGAAATACTTACTTGATTTTGGTACAATCTCATTCTTGTTCGTGCTTTGAACAATTTCCACTTCATCTCTTAAAGAAATGAAGATGAATTTGTTATTCGTGAAGTGTTAACAAATCATGTGATAGAATGATGGGTCATTCCATCTGTTTCAAACAAAAGTTTAGCAATAGTTATCAAATATACATAAGTTCATCTTTGGTGAGGTTAATCATATACGATTCCAAAAATGAACTTATACTTCATATATAATACCGCTTAATAAAATAAAACTAGTTTCTACTAACCAGGGACTTTCTGTAGGACAATGGTATGCAATAAAGGCCTGTCGCACTTTAGTTGTGGGTTCGATTCCCACAGCCTTGGCCGACGTGATGGGTTGTCGCACATCCTACAGGTTGTCCATTTTCTATTATTATAACATCCCATCAACAATATCAAAAAAAGTTTTATCCTTAAACAATACTAACTTATGTCCAACATAATCCATTCCAATCATTGGGCTTATCTAAAATACTTCGGTCCAAGCTCATAGTATAGAGAAAATGATCACGTGAATGTCATCATTTATCCCTCATATATCTTGTTCGTCACATTCCATTCATGTGAATACCATAATCATGTAATCTCTTGAAAAATGAATACCCATTGAATCTTAGTGAAAACATGAGTGTTGTCAAAAGATAACTCTTTCCACATACCAAAATCCTCAAAATTCTATATACTTAGTCCTTATATCAATCATGAGCTCATGAATACAATCAAACATCTCATTATCTTCTTGTCCCTTCATTATGCACATATCATCTACTTTCCAAAAATATTTCAATCACTTTTTTTTCCTGGTTACCAGTATCATATAATTATTGAAAACCAATAAATAGATATTCCAAAATTCCACAATACCATAAATGAGATTCCATGATACTATTTTGAAATCCCATTACATAAAAACTTAATCATTCCACCACATCGTTGTCATATTCAACATCACCAATAGTGATCTCATGTGACTTTCCTTTGTCCTTTTCCTTAAGCTGTTGCTCATGTCGATCATTACTAACCCTTGGATTAGGAAATTTATTAGCATAATGCCCCATTTCCTTGCACTTGAAGCATTGAAGTGTTGGTGGTGCGTTCTCTGCAGTGTTTGCTTTATTCACATCATTAAAAACCCTTTTTCCATTACTTCGACACTCAGCTGCTCGATGACCTTCTTTTCCACACTTAAAACATTTTTAGTCCCTTTAAGATAATCTCCACCATGCTTCTTTCCACACTTTGTGCATAAGGAAGCATTCATCTTCTTTTCACCATTATTCTGAGATTTCTCCTTGAACTCCATCTTTCGTTTCTTGTCAAAACCATGAGATGGATATGTAACACCAACTTCCATTTCTACCTTGATAGCACAACGCACAATTTCTTCATATCTACTGAAGTCTCTTATAGCTAATTCCCTTCGAAGACTTGGTTTTAAGCCACTGAAAAATCGATCAACTTTACTTTCAGGTTGGATGATAATGCCAGATGCATACCTTGTAAGTCTTGTAAAATTCGCTTCGTATATACCAACAGATTCATCATCCTTCTGCTTCAGCTCAAGAAATTCCTTTTCCATCATTGTTCGAAGAATACGAGGGAAGTACTTACTGAAAAACAAGTTCTTGAACTCGTCCCATTCCATGGACTCAATTTCATCTCTTGGCCTCGTATTCTTGATAATATTCCACCATTGATCATCTTCACCTTCCAAATGATATACTGCTAAGATGACTTTATCTTGTTCAGAACATTGAAGAACTGAAAATATATTTTCAAAAGTACCGATCCATTGTTCAGCAACAAGTGGATCGGAAGACCCACTGAAAGAAGGTGAACGTTGCCTCATGAAGGACTCAATAGAATATTGTTCCCTTCTCTGCTCATTTGGAAGTCCAGAATGATTCATAGCTTGTGTAAGTATAGCAATAAGATTTTTCACTCCATCTCCCATAACATTTGTTTGTTCAGGAGGACAATCATTTCATTGTCCATTATAGTGATCAACACGGTTCCTTCGGGTTCCATCCATCGTCTAAAACCCAAAAAGAATAGTGTGGGAGGCAAAAATCAAGCTAGGGAAAACAACATAATAAAGGGGGAGTACCCTTAATATCTAACATCTTAGGTTAAATTATAAGATCATTACCGTAGTTCTAGGACTATATCCTATACGTATACTTATCCTTAGAGACATCCCTAGACATACCTTAGAAATATCTCTAGGGGTCTCACTAATGTTCTCACATCCTATTTTCCAAAGGATGACTAAACCTTTCCTCTGATACCAACTGTAGAGACCTGAAGCTTAACGTACATGGACATTACATTACTTTTGTGGAATACTTAGTACATTACAAAAACACACATACAAGGACTGTAATAGTTTAGTGTCTTTGGAAACTCGAAATATAATATTCTAATCGTGGTGAAAGATCGTCAACATCTCCCATAAAGATCTTCCCTTTTTTTTCTTACCTAAAACCTTTCTTTATATCCTGGGGAAAAGAAAGCATAAAAGGGTTAGCTCAAATTCTCAGTAAGGGTAAACAAAATAAATATCAATCACATCATATTCATAAGAACATATCTTTTAGAAATCTTAACCTGCAAAAAAGATCATAATTTCATAACATGGGATAAATCATAGTAGTGAAATGTAATCCCAATAATCATAACGTAAAACATGAAACTGTGTGGCATACACACATAATCATAAAGAATCATATCTTATTAGTCAAGACTAATTTCCAAGACTATCTTAGTGGACAAAGTCCATTTCTAAACCGAGTCACCCTCGTTTCAGTCCTGTTTCACTGAACCGGTATAACCTACCATTCCAGCCATGTCTATCTCATGAGATATAAAATCTTTACCCAATGCATTGGAGGTAGATATAGGTCCCACCCATCTCATAATGAAACCATTCTTATGAGTTCCACAAAATATTAAATCATACATCATTGCATAACCCATGTAATAAAAATGGGATTCTTAAACATCGTGACATCATAAAACAATTCATATAAGATAAAGGAATTCATAAAAATATAATTCCATCATAACATAATCAAATCAATGTAATAATAGGGATAAAAACAGAACCCTTTATTATCTTATATTGAAAATAATTTTGATAAAACACTTGAACTCCATTCTTGAGGAAAATATCATTTCTGCTTCAAAAACACTTTTCCTTTCTTAACATGTCGTACAACTAAAAAAATTTGATTAAAAATAAACTTGAAAACCTGTAAGGGACGATTCGTCGAAATAATGTTTTAAAAATCCATTCATGTCGTATAAGTTAAAAGAAAACATTCTTCTCATACTTTTGTTGGAAAAGTCAAAAAGTACCTCGTACGAAAAACGACAAAAGATTCCTTTTATATCTTTTACTAAAAACTCACCGAAGGGTAAAATTGGATATAAACTAATGTAGAAGTATATAAATATTACATATTGGGAAAACATGGATGTGGATGATAAAATACACCCCAGTAAATACCAAAGTATAAACAATCTCAGATAAAAATGAGATTGTGATATTTTCCCTTACCTTAGGTCCGATTTGCTTTGTAAGTGTCCGAACCTTCTGTATAATGATTTAAATAATGTCATTGACTTATTCCAGAATCATACTCATTATTATGATATCATATACGGTTCACTTACGACTTTATATTAACCGTTCTTTTTTAAATTACATGTTAAAAAGTGTTTTGGGTAAAATCGTTTCATTTTTCGTCCGTGTTTTGACTTGTAATTATTCATATGATTACTTAGATCATGATTACTTAATTACATAATATAAAACATGATTTATATATAATATATATTCAGAATATACATATATATAATAGATCATTAAATGTAAAGAAATACACCGTTCATGGAGACGGTAGGCCGTACGTACGCATGAACGTTGTTTTCGTTTCCTTATTGAGTTGAATGGAATTAAGTAGATGACATACATATATATACACATAAATAAAGTATCATTATTATGTCATATATTTCATGATTACTTATTATATGTACTTTATAATCATTCATGAATGGTTAAAGTGGAGAATGAATCTCATCGCGTCGTGGAGACGGTAGTCCGTACGTACGCACGAGCGATGATATCGTTCTCATGATCGTGGGACTATATTGGAGTGTATGTATACTATTTTAGAATCAATATCACTTTATAATAATCATATATAGTTATTATTTACACCATTATACCCATCCAAGTAATTTGGTGGTGGAAAATAGATTTCACCACAGCGTGGAGACGGTATTCTGTACGTACACACGCGCGGTGATTTCGTTTTCCGTAGGATGGATAGATAGTGAAATAGGGTTGTTTCATACTTATAATAACATATAATTATATGAGTGATACTGATGTTATTACTTCATAATGAAAAAACCTTATAAGAAGAAGTGGAAGAAGAAATAAAGGTGAAAGAATCGGTAACAGAAATTACCTCTTCTTTGAAGCGCCTCTTTGAGACCTCCTCTTAGGGCACTAAAATTGGTCTTTGAGGAAGACCAGAACCTCTAGTATGTTTCTAGGGAAGTGGATAAGAGAATTTTTCAGGGGTTGGCCGAGCATGAATTCTCAAATTGGGGTGAGGAGGAGAGGGAGGAGGTTCCCTTTTATAAGGGAGGAGAGGGGCACCTTTGGGAAAACTAAAAATATTATTTTATTATAAAGTCAAGTTCGGTTTTAAATAACTCCAAATTGATATATTTAGAAGATAAGGTGGGGATGGGTCTAAATCCTCTCATCAAATAGAATTTAGAAAATTTTAGGTATCAATTTTAACCTTATCATTTAGATTTAACTTTAAGTTAGATAATTTAACTTTTACCGTGTCTTCTTGTTTTCTTACACTATAAGGTTAATAAACTTACTATATCAAGCCAAAAGAACCCCAAGTTGCTTATTATTAATATATCTATCCTTATCTAAGTCATTTGGCCGAACCTTATATTTTTAGGAATTAAATAACAATTAATAATATAATATTTGTTTTAAAAACTAATTTATGTCAATTTTGACACTATTTGGTCCATGATTTTTATAAAATTTATAAGAGAATGATAAGTTCTAACCAAGTTACTTATATCATATTAACCTATAAAATTAATTTAAGTCATAAAAAGTCTCAAATTACATTTATTTGGGAATTTATAACATCAATTATGTCAATATTTCATTAATAAGACAATTACTGCATCATCTTTGTGTCATAATAAATGATAATTATTTAATCTCTAAAAATTCTAAATAAATTCCTATGATGTAGATAATTGTATTATCTTTCTGGAGACTATTCATGTTCTATGTTTTATGAAGTTTATCACTAAATTAAAATTATTATTCTTATAAGATTTAAGAAAGTGACATGTTGTCACATTCTTTGGTTTTAATAATAATTAAATTATTTTCATGGACAAAAGTCCATAAAATGAATCTAATCCGACCCTTAGGTTATATGGGTATACTTTTATCCATCCAATATTATTTTTCCAAGTTTTAGGGTAATTTTATAATCTTATATTTACCCTTAATTACCCGATTTACCTTTAACTATAGTAAATAAAATTTACCGTAGTTACTATTCACAATGCCCAAAAATAAAAAGTAGCTTATTAACATAATTTGGACCCACTGATTCCAAATATGGAATCCATTTTTCCAAATTCAATACACAAAATATGCAGAAATTAAATTAAAATTAATCCTATTATTGAAAGAAAACGGGTTTTTCTTTAAAACATTGCCAAAGATTGAATTGATTTAACCTACAAATTCAAGGTAAAATCAATGCTAATGACATACATTATATTAAATGGTAAAAATATATTCTATTTATACTTTAAAACCATTCAATATTATAATTTAACCACATAAGATATTATGATGAAAAAAGTTGTTTTTAATTAAAATATAGCGTGTTTTTACTATTCATTAAAATATGAAAGTTATCAGAAAAATATCAAAACATTATCTAATGTAAATTTTTATATCCTGATTCAAAAGAAGAATTTTATTTTGTCAAATTAAACATATAAACATGTCAAAAACTAGATTTAAAGTGGGTGTGCCATCAAAAGGTGGCAAAACTGCATTTTTTTGAAAAATACTTATTTTATCCGAAAAATTTATTTTGTTCTTATACCATGTTCTAGAAAATGTGTAAGATGAATAATAATGTTATAAAATTCAAATTTTAGTTAATACTATTCCTAATGGCTAGTTCATGACAATATTATAATAATATATCGTTGTTTATTAAAACCCGATATTGCGTACAACACACGCTATCGAGGAAGGTCGTGATTGCGTGTAATACAAGCCAAGTCAGGGTTGCGTGTTGTGAAAGAATCCTTCGTTGTTTCATATAACAGAATCCAACCATATTTCATTTATACATTTAATATATATATATATATACTCAATGTTGTATAGAATAAATATTATCAAAATTGTGTGTAACACGATCCAAGAACAGTGTTGCGTATACTGTAAGCTAATACGGTGTTGCGTATAGCGCAAGGTAATCTTGGTGTAGAATAAAACACAAGACATTAATGAAATTAAAAGAATATTTTTCATAAAATCTCAGGGTGTTACATTGTTGATTTCCTCAAAAATGAAATTTCAAAATAAATCATTATTTAGTTGGGTTTGGAACTACTAGTTCATCATCTTCCAATGACTTTATAAATATCATAAGGATGTTCTCCACTGTGAATTGGATTATATTAACAAAGGAGTAGAAAATGTAACAACTTTGTAATTTTTAATAAGTTTTTATTTATCCTTTTTTTATGAATATAATGTTGTTGTTTTTATATAATGGGGGAGATAAAAATGATGTTGGAGAGGAAAATAATGGAGAAAAAATATAAAAGTGAGCATCAGTTTATCTTAACATGGAAGAAAATGTATATTTTCACTAAGGGATGTATCTCATTCAAAAACATTACTCATATTTTGTATTAGTATAGCACCCCCGGTTTGAGTTATGTATACATTTTATGCCTTTTAAGTGTTTAAAGTGATTGGGATGAGTTGGGAAGTGGTTGGGAGAGTTTGTAATTGTCTTAGAAGAGTTTGAGGCCTTTTATGGGTGCATGATTTGAGCACAGTTGTGGGTAATCGGGTGAGAATCCAAATAAAACTATATAGATCGAGGAAGTGTAGTCTAGCATGTTTTGTACATGGTTTTTCTACCATGTAGGGAGGTCGTGCGAGATGTTTGTGAGGTAGTATCATCTTCATGGTCAGTAAATGCTTTGTCAATTCGTGTGAGATAACTGTACAGCCCATTAATGTTTGGGTTTTTCAAAATGGGAACACATCAGATTGACCTAAATCAGTCCAAACATCCTCCCACTTGAGCCTCACTTAGTATTTTCATTTCTCAAGGGTTTTAGGGGCCATCACAGTCATTTTTAAACGATTCAATGGGGTTTCAAAGTGTTTTGAAGGTGTGTTTTATCAGGAAAGTCTCTTATATTGGTTTCTATTTTGTTTTATCTATATCTAATATTCCCTCTCCATTTATTTTCTATATCTACATCTTTTGTGTCTACATATAGGGTTTTTTTATCCTAACGTTATGATTTTAGGGCACTTTAATGATATGGGAGAGGATATACAATGGTTTTGGTGCTGTTCTTGTCATATCTGTGGTGTGGTTACTTGTGGATCGATTTTGTCGGAACCCTAAAGTTTGATGGCTTCTCTCTTGACTCCATTTTGGTAGAACATGAATTCTTGTTTGAAATTAGTTTTTATTAAAATTAATTGTTGTAATGATGTGTGAATCTTGTTGAAAAACAATTTGGTGAAGATTCAGAGATTTGGGGGGGGGATGTGTTATTATTGCAAAAGGGGGCTTGTTATGTGATTTTAAAATGATAATTTTATAATCATTAGTGGTTGATTATGAAAAATGTTTTCTGAAAGATGGTTTCTAATAAATATGTTCTCTTTTGTAATGTGGTTGGAAATGGAAAATGGAAGAAGGGTGTTTTCAATAAATTGCTGATTTATTGAAGTGATTTGGTATGTATTGGAAATGGTTGTGTGCTTATTGTGTGGCCTTGGTTCTTTATTCTTGTTGGGTGAATATGTGTTATGGCTTTTGTTGATTGTGTGAAGTGGGTGGGAAGTCTCACTATAAAATGTTATAGATTTTGGATGAAAGATCCACCATTATGGATAGTGGTCAGGAAGCACTACTAGTTGAAAATGTAGTGAACGAGTTGGACGGAAGTTCCACCATTTTGGTTGACTTGTTGTGTGAATCTTTTCAAGATGGAAATAGTTGGGCAAATGTGTTATGGTGTTATATATTATGGCATAGTTTTGGAATCCCCTTGTTTTACTGTCTCATTAAGGGTATTTTAGGCTTCTATTAATGGTTGCACTATTTAATTTCTTATATAAACTTATTTATATAAATGTGATATTAGTTTTTTCAAATTAGTTTGTGAAGATAAGTAATTTGGGAAAATCCTAATTAGTATTATCCCTCTCCACTACTTTGGAACTTGGGTGCTTGGGAATATGTGGTATTCCATGACACAATTCAGGGTAATGCATCTCATTTTTCTAGAAGTTCAACATGATGCTTTAGTGATGGTGGGTTTCTTGGAGCATGTAGCTCGGTGTGGAGCTATGGATGGTTTCCATGCTCTTTAGGGTCTTTTTTTGTATTATTATTCTTGGTACTCTGATTTTTGGTTTGGTTGTATTGGTATTTGGGACTTATTAAGGAATAGTTTGGTTGTCTTGGATTAATGTATGGGTTAGGTCATTGTGATGACATGTATCATGTAAATATTTTTAAAAGATTGTGGGGTTAGATGATTTTATCTGAAGGGAAAATCATTCCCCAATGATTCTAGAAGCCCTTGGAATTTATTTCATGCATTTGGAACACTAGGAACATCCCATAAGTCTTGGTATCATTTTTCCTCCCACTCAAGCGAATGGGATTGGGTGGGATATTGCAATTGTTATCCGTTTGTTTGTTCCTTTAGCATTGACTATTGGTCTTTGTGTTGACATTATTTCTTGGGTTCTTCCTTGAGTCGGAATGGTATAAAGGAATAGGATTCTCATATAATAGAATGTGTAGCATAACTTGATGTATCAAACAAATTTATATTGAACTTCATGTTACCAGGTAGTTGGGTACATAAGTGTTTAGAGACACCTATAGGCATTAAAAATCTCATTATCATGGGAGTAACCAATGAGATCAGTATGACATGCATGGTTGAAATTACATCCCACTAGGATTTATATTTCATTGGGGTATAATGATTTATGGTGTTCTATGAATATTTGGATTTTGAAAATTATTAATTGGGATTCAAAACAGAATGATTTCAAAAATGGAAACTTGTGGTATATTGAAAATGGGTCAGTATTCAAAACAAGGTAGATTTTTTAGAATAGTGTAATATAGGAAATTTGTACTTGTGAAAATCTTGGTTGTGATAAATATTATGTTTTGAAATTGAAAATTTTATACCTTTTTTTGTTAATGGATTGGAACTTATGGTAGTTTTTTTTGTGTTGATAGAAATGGTATTGGGTTGGCATTGTAGATACCAAAAAGAGGAAGCTACCGAAAATGTTGTCGCACTTGAGCCTCAGGTGAAATAGAAACTAGTGTATTGTATTGAAAAATAATTCCATGATGTGGAATATAAGAATAAATCAGATGAACTAAAGCTTGGGGAATATGTGGTTAAGTTTCAAATGTACAATCCACCCTTCTTTAGGGGAGATTCAAGGCCCGAAAGGGATGAAACATGGATGAATAGAATTAATAAGATATTTTACTTCTTGGTAACACTAGTGGAGTTTAAGGAGAATTTATCCATATATATGATGGAAGATCTTTCTTGTCAGTGGTGGGAGCTATCAGTCCAAGCTACGACGGACCAATGTTTGGCATGGGAGGGTTTTGGGGAATTTTATAATAAAAAATAATACCGTCATACATTTAGGATTTAGAAAAAAATGATTTCTTCCATTTGAGGAAGAAAAACTTTTCGGTAATAGAATATACAGCTATGTTTATGAACATAGTTCAGTTTTCACTTGAGGTTGTGGGTAGTACATCATTGAATGCATGAATTTTTTTTTTGCTGAGTTTCAGTAAAAAAATTTGTTCAGATATTGAAATACTATGTATAAATGATTACACAGAAATGGGGAATAGAGATATGGTGGCTGAGCAGGATCTTTTGGGGGATACAGGTTGGGGGAGTATGTTGGTACCCATGTTGAATAGTGGGAACTCGAACATTAGGTTCATGTGGAAGAGGGTCACCTATTTCTATGGTGGTAGTATGGCTCATAATTTGACAATAGGACCACTTAATCTTCCTATAAATCCTTAGAGTAAGTCGACATGTTTTCAGAGTTGCTCTATAGAAGACATTAAGCAGGATTCCATGAAAAAACCTTGAGAATCTCATAACTATAAGAAGATTGGGAATCATCAGTATTATTATTGGATGCTCCGAGGTCAGGTTTCTATGACACTCCTCAGGGGTCGTAGGGGTCTTATTCCTTGACGGGAAGGGGGTAGTAGCAAACCCCTTATAAGCAGAGTAATGTTGGTCATGCTGATTCATGAAATTCCATGACACCATATAAGGGTAATAAATAGTAGATTTTGGCATGTAAGTAGTTATTTAGATCCATAAAGTTGGTGAGGTATTATCAGTTGGGACCATCCACAGTGATAGGTATTATTCTTTTGAATTCCATGTTGAGGAAAGATTTGTTTAATACGGGTGATCTGCATTCCTTTCTCGCTTCTTGTAATATTACTTTACTAGGTTTATCTATGGAAATGATTCCATCTATTTTAAAACTACAAACTCCTCTAAGTCAAAGAGAGGGTCAATCTATCCTCTATAGATCATGCTGGTTAGTTATGGGTGGCATTAAATCAGTGTGGGATTTCTCGGTTCTAGAGATGGATTCTTACGATATAATCTCGGGAATATATTGTTTGGTGATATTTAATGCCCAAATTGATTGCTATGCGCGAATAGTTAGTTTTACAATAGACGATGGTGTTGAACATCTCTTTAAAGGGTAGAAGAAGGAAACGCTGGGTGAAATTATTTTTTTGGCACCAGATCAGGGCACGATCTTGTATCAGTTAGCAGAATTTTCATTTTCATTAGTGGAATAAGTTGAGCATAGAGTTCTTCTAGTAGTTTTTGATCATTTTATGGAAGTATTTCCCAAATAATTCTCTAGTTTTCCAACCATTATAGAAGTGGAGTTTGGGATTGATCACATTCTAGGGTCCTTTCCTTTCTCACTTTCATATTACCGTATGGCACCAGAAAAATTTCAGGAATGATTAGTGAAGTTGGAGGAGTTAGAGAACAAAGGATTCATCTTCCCTAGAATGTCTGCATGGGAAGCACTACTTTTGTTTGTTTAAAAGGTGGATGTAACTCTATTTATTTCTGTTGATTATCAAAGACTTAATTATGTTATGATAAAGAACCTATATCAACTTATATGCATTTATGATTTTTTTTACCAGTTCGAGGGATCTTAGTGGTTCTCCATGATTTACTTGAGATCTGGATATAATCAATTGCGGGTAAGGAAGGATGATATCATGAAAATATCATTCGGAAGTAGATATGGAAATTATGAGTATGTGGTTATCCCCTTTGGTCTAAAGAATGCAGCATAGGTGTTTATGGAATTGATGAATCTGATATTTCTAAGATATATGGATTCTTTTGTGGTGGTATTTGTTGATGATATACTGTTGTATTCGATAACAAGGGTAAAGCCTGAGCCACACTTGGTGATAGTGTTGGGGGTCCTGATGGTTCATCAGTTGTATTCCTAATTTTAAATGTGTGACTTTTGGATATAGGAGTTTTTTTATTTGGACATGTTATTTCTTAGAAATGTGTTTCAATTGATCTGGAAATGATAGAGGCTTTTTACTCATAGAAACCTCCATATAACATCTTCAAGCTATGGAGATTCCTTGGTCTAGCATACTATTATCAATAATTTTTTTTAACTTATCATAGTTGTCTTCACCAATGCTAGATTTTACAGGGAATAATATCTCATTCCAATTGGTTGAGAAGTGTCAGAAATGATTTGTAGAGCTAAAGGGCCGCATTACATCAGCACCAATCTTGGTTTTGCCTAAACCAGGGAAAGGGTACATGGTGTATTGTATTGCATCGGGATCATGGTTGGCATGTGTTCTCATGCATGGGGATCATGTAGTTTCAAATGGATCATGAAAGATGAGGTTTCATGAGAATAACTATGTAACCCATGATTTGGATTTGTCGGTAATGGTTTATGATTTAAAAATGTGGAATCATTATCTCTTAGGTGAGAGATTTATAGTGTTTACTGATCAAAATATCTTAAATCATATTTTCTCACATAGATATTGAAATTTGAGGAAAAGGTGATGGATGAAATATCTCCAAATATTTCATTTCGACTTAATATATAGATCAGGTAGGGGAAATTCGACGGTAGATGCATTATGTAAAAAATCATATGCTCATATGGTCAAACAGGCATCGGATCAGTGGAAATTGATGTCGGTCATATCAGTATTTTGGTCTCATTGTGAGGGATAAGGTTCTAGGAGTGGTCTTCCATTCTATTTCATTAGTTAATTACATGGATGGTTTGGTTAAAGATGAGCAGGAATCTGATTCCGAATGTATGGAAATGAGGTCAAAACACAAAGGTGGGGACACCATTAAAAGTTGGGAACTAAATGGGAATTATATCTTTTGTTTTTGTAATCATAATGAAGTATGAGTGTCTTGTAAAGAGGAACTTGTCAGGTCTTATCATCATTCAAGGTGGGATTTCCATCCTATAATTTATAAGATGTATAATGTGTCGAATGCGTAGTTCTAGTGGGATAGAATGAAAATATTTGTGGTAGAGTTTGTCTCTAGATGCTTGACTTCTCAGCATGTCAAGGTAGAGTATTAGTGGACAGTAATAATGTTTCAATCATTGACTAATCAAATTTGGAATTAGGATAAAATAGTGAAGTATTTTATGATAGGTCTTCCGAAAATGGCCAAGAAGCACGATGCCATATGGGTGATTGTGGATCAACTTACACTGTCATCCCATTTCATTTCGATTCCTGAATCCCATATGGTAGAGGATCTATCCAAAATAAATATCCCAGAAGAGGTAAAGAGTCATGGTGGATATGTTTTGATTGTATCATATATAGATCTATGGTTTACATCTCGTTTATGGAAGTCCTTATTGAAAGTCCTTCGGACACAGTTGACGATGAGAGAAATGTATCATCCTCATATGGATGGTCAATATTGAAGGATGATACAAAAATTGTAGGATATTATAGGGGCTTGTGTCATGGATTTTTTTGGTTCATCGGATGATCACATGCCATTGGTGGAGTTATCCTATAATAAAAGTTATAATTATTCAATAAATATTTCTCTGTTTGAAACATTTTATGGGTGACCATGTCAGTCTCAACTATTTTAGGTGGAAAAGTGTGAGAATTTGATGATCCGATTGAGTTTTTTCTGAGATGCTATGGGGAAGATCATGTTGATTCAAAAGAGGATGTAGATAGATCAAAGTCATCAGATATTGTAACCAGACCGTCTTCAACGACTATTGTCATTCGAGGTGGTTGATTAGGTGTTTTTTGAGAATCTAACTGAGGTTAGGACATCATCGGTTTGGAAAGATGTGTATTTTGTTAGTAATGTATATTTTTTCTATTGAGATACTTGAGTGGATGGGAGAGTTGGATTATCTATTGAATTTTGTACCATTGTTTAGTGTGGTGAACAATGTGTTTCATGTGTCGAAGTTGAAAAAGTATTAGTCGTATCGTAACCATGTGATTCGTTGCGATCATGTTGAGCTATAACTAGATACTTCTATGGTGCATGTGACAGTATGGACTGTGCATACGAATGTAAAATTATTTAATGGTAAAAGGATCAGTTTAGTTTTTGTTTTGTGGAAACAAGATCAGATTTGGTCGGAGACTTGGGATCGGGAGAAAGAGATGGTTGAGCAATGGACTGAGCTATTTCAGCAAAGATATGGTTCTCTACTCTCTGAGGACTGAATTTCTAATGGTGGGGAGAATTTAGTACCCCTAGTTTGAGGTATGTTTCCTTTTTATTCATTTTCATGTTTATAAAGTGCTTTTGATGAGTTGGGATTTCAAAACCCATCCCTCAGGGCCCGTAACTTGACTACCCCAAGCCCGCCTTCCATAGGCCAGGGGCTGGCGACTAGCACCAAAGGCATAAATCACTAATCTGGGAGGGCATTGCCTTTATAAACTGAACACACACAACAGATTACGCAACTGGAAGTAAAATTCCAGGTAAAAACTGTATGCAAAAGAGAGTGTTGAAAGTAAAGGGGTCGGAAATACAAGACCAACAGTAAAGTATAGGTACAACTGAAAGTAAGTACAACTGTAATCAAGTAAAGCAGTTACTGGGTCTTCCTCCAAGGTTCCTACCTGAAGGGTAGGTACAGATGGCCTCCTCAGCATTCCACATCCGTTTTTCTGCTCCATGCACCGTCACTGAGTGGTCCACCTCCGGGTACTGTCCAGTCCTGCTAATCTCTGCCTCAGTCAGTGTTGTTCATCATCTGCAACCAACAGAATGAGGTGCGGGCATAACCCATGCAGGTGTGAGTATAACAATACTCATAAAGAACCCTGAGACCATTAAGGTCTCACTAAATCCAACAAGTATAAAAAAAAGTATGAAATCAATAGATAAACATCACTTAGGTATATTCCCATACATATACCTAAGTTATCTAGTAACCCATCTCATTCTTGAGGTAAACATAAAATTCATCAAGTCAGCAAAAACTAGGATTTTATTCAAGGGGTAGTATCAAGTAACAACCCCAGTCACTCTATCAGAACCTCATTGGATGGTGTACTCCTCCTCTATCGAGTACAGTGGGCCTACCGCATCACACAAAGGTGCTTCCCACCTTATTGGGCTACTGTGGTACTCCTCCTGTCGAGTATCGTGGGTCTGCTGTGTCACACAGAGGCGCTCCCCACTGTGGGTGTGTCGTGCTCACATAGAGCCACTCCCCCTCGTAGCCTGCTAAGGTACTCCTCTTGTCGAGTACTGTGGGTTTGTCGCATCACACAGAGGTACTCCCCACTGTGGTCCTACCGTGTCACACAGGGGCGCTTCCCACGGGGCTATTCTAAACACTCTGTGTTGAAAGGTCAGCAGTCGTCAGGTCTCATCCAACTAACAGGTCTTCGTACTCTGCTCGCTCGTCTCCGCGAGGATCTGCTCCATGAGCTACTGGTTGATACTCAAACATTCATTAAGTCCCATTTATAAGTATCTCAAAGGTTAAACTCGTCATATGGATCTCAACGCAATAGATGGCGCATCAATCGAACGCCCGGTATGTGAGTTATTGGCATTTCTGTTCGAGGGGACCTGTTGGTTTTTAGGTTCAAACCAACCTGACCATACCCCAATTGTATCTGAACCTCATTTGGGATATGCCAAAGGAACTGTCTTTCTCCAATATTTCCATTGTCGTAGGTGGTTCTTTGTTCAGACACGCGTAGCCCAAGATATAGTCGAAAAGGAGTATTCGGCTAATCGGGTCCGGACTGCAGTCCAACCCGGTCCGCGGGTTCGACCCGGTCCGCGAGTCTGACCCGGCCCTAAAGGAAGCTGCCCGGGCTGAGAGGTGGCCCGACCCCATCGACTCGAGAGGGTGGCCCAGCCCGAGAGGGTGGGCCAGCTGGAGAAGGAGGCCTGGTCCAAGAAGGGGGGGCGGCCAGGCCCGGTGGCCCATGTGGCCTGGTTAGATGGTGGCATGCATGGCCCGATGGGCTGGAAAACTGCGTGGCCGACTGGTCGGCTGGCCCGCATTTCCGATCGGCTGGCTAACCCGGTGGCCTGGATGGCCGTGTATGGGGGGGTAACACCCCTGTCTTCCACAACGGTCGGCGCGTGGCATCCGCCCAATCTCCATGGGAACCTTCGGGTCCTTCCTGTAGCATGAATCGGTTTCCGGCTTAGTCGGCCTCCCTCCTCTGTCCGCTGCGGCCTATAACCATGATTATTCTCCAGCGTGGTGTGACAGTGCCTCACCCATCCCGTCCGACCGTCACGACCTTCACGGTTGCGACCCCTTCTTCTAGCATAGTGTGATGGCACCGGGCCCCTCCGGCACCGCCACGACCCCCCTGACCGCGTCCTGGTTCTCTGCGCGGTGCGACAACGATGTCACCCTTCGGCGACCCAGCAGCCTTCACACCGCTGGTTTTCCTTGCGGCCAGCCTGACAATAGCCGCAGTTGCTCCGCCTTCGTCGTCAACAAACAAGGATGATCAAAGGGGGAGGTTTGGGCCGTGTTCGTGCGGTGTGATCCCTCTTCATTATGGTGTTATCATTCGGTTCTCAACCCATAAATTGAACGATGAAGATCAGGAATAAAAAACAACTCAAAACCCCCTACCTCTCTTGTCGATCATTGACTATAGAAGGAGAGTAAAGGAATACGTCGATTCGTTGATGTTGGGAAGCGTCCGGGGTAGGAGACCGTGAAAGAAGCATCATCAGTGTTCTTCACAGTCGGCTCCTTCTCTTTTGGAACTGTCTAATATCGAAGAAAGAGTTTGACGATCTTCAGTGAATGATGAAAACGTGTTCTTCACATTCTTCATTGAGAGGATGAAGTTCTCCAAATTCTTTCATGTCCTCTTTCAATGTCCCACCCAAATGAATGTTTCCAACCAAAATAAAAAAATAGCTTTGTATAATATTTAATTGTTGGAAAGAATTTAAAAGATTTCAAAATGTGGAGTTTAATTAATTGGTGAAACATAACCAAATAAATGAAGTAGGTTAGCTCAAATAAATGGTGGAGGAAGGTGAAGAGGATCTCCACTTAATTGGGGGTTCCAAGAGGTTACAACCCCAGGGTGGTCCCCACTATGGAATATCATCCCAAGGGAGGTTATGTGCGGGTGGGCCCCACCTCCATAACCTTTCTTGGGAGGTTATGGTGTGGTGGTCCCACCACTAACCTCCTCTTGTAGATTTTAACCACCACAAATAAAAAATAATTAACTCTTTATTTTTATTTAATTTAATTAAAAACCCCAAAATCTAACTTCCATTCTCGTCAGAACGCAACTGTGGTAAAGGTCTCACTAAGAAATCATCGATGCTATGAGCTCAAAGTTTCCCTTGGATTTCAATTTTGAGCACCAGTTAAAAATATATAAAATCCCACTCGTACGTTTACTGAACGTACTCGAACACAACATTAGAAATTGATTCCGGGCACACCGGGCCTCGTAATCAAGCGCCGAAAATTTTAGCGTACTCATAAAAATTCCATATATAAAAAAACATTCCACGGGATTTCTGGGTCTTAAATGGGAAGAGGTTAGGATGGTTTGTAATGGTCATGGATGAGTTTGGAGGCCTTATTAGGGGAACACAGTTTGAGCATGATTAGGGGAAACCTTGCAAGAATCCCATGAAAATCTTGAAACTCGAGCCAGTGGAGTCCCACACGATATGCACCCAGTTTTTATAAATGTGAGGGGAGGACATGTTAGATTCCTAAGAGGTAGTAGCATCTTCACTGTTAATTCATAGTTTCTCAAACCACATGAGCTAACCATGAGACCTATTAATGTTTGGGTTTTTAAAAATGGGTACACTAAACATTCACATAAATCACTCCAATATTTCTCCAACTAAATCCTCACATGGTATTTTTTGTTGTAAATGTTTTGAGGGGATCTTCCTCTCATTTTGGAAGTGATTCGAAGGGTTTTCAAGGTGGTTTTATGGTGGGTTCTCATTAGTAGGCCTCTTCTCTTGGTTTCTCATTGGTTTTCCCTAGATCTACTCTCCCATCTCTATCAGGTTTCTTGATATAATTCTGTTGTGTGTTGAAATAGGGTTTTGTAGCATAAAGTGATTATTTTAGGGCTTTTGATGATAACGGAGAGGATCTAGAGTGGTTTCAGTGGTGTATTCCCTAGATATGTTGTGTGGTTGCTTTTGGGCCGATTTCGCTGGAACCCTCAATCTAGGTGGCTTCTCTCTCGACTCCATTTTTTTAGAACATGAAGACTTCTTTGAAAATAATTGGATTTATTGAAATGTATTTCTTAAATGATGTCCATATGTTGTTGAAAACCCATTTGGTGATGATTTAAGGATTTTGGGGGAAATTTTGTAATTGTTGAAAAAATGGTCTTGTTGTGTGATTTTAATATGTTTATTTCAAAATCATTATTGGTTGATTATGATTTTATTTTGAGAAATATGGTTTTTAAAAAATATTATATTTATATAAATATGGTATGGCATGGAAAATGGTAGAATAATATTTTCAAAAAACATCTGATTATTTTAATTGAATTGGCATGTGTTGGAAATGGTATGGTGATTATTGTGTGGTCATGGTTATTTATACTTGTTGGTGACTAAGTGTTATGGATTGTGTTGAATGTTTGGATATTGGGGGAAAGTCTCAATATAAAATGTTATCGAAAGTGAATGGAATAGAAACCATTATGTATTTTTATTAGGAAGAACAACTAGTTGGAAATGTAGTGAACATGTTAGATGGAAGTTTCAACGTTATAGTAGCCTTATTGTGTGTTTCTTTTCATGATAGAATTTTTTGGGATATTGTGTGATGTTTTCATGTATTATGGCATACTTTTGGATTTCCCATGTTTGAATTGCTTGATAAGATTATTTTTGGAATGTGTTAAGGGTTTCAATATTTAATGTTGTATATCAAATGATTTATATAAATGTGATATCAGTTCCTCCCTAGTGGCCTGTTGGGAAGTCATTTGGGAAAATAATTCTGAGTCCCCTTCTTTGGTGCTTGGATTAATTTGTTAATGTTGTATTCTGACACAAAATTAATGGTAAATAATCTCATTTTTCTAGTGGTTTGACATGATGATTTGGTGATATTGTGGTGCTTGGGTCATGGTGCTTGGTGTGATGTTATGAATTGTGTCCTAGTTCTTTTGTGTTCTTGTTGTGTTGTCTTTCACTTAGTACTATGATTTTTGGTTTTGTTCTTTATGTAATTAAGAATTTTTGTGGAATAATTTCATTATATTTTGCTAATGCATGGGTTGTGTTTTAGTGTTTACATGCATCATGTAGTTTTCTTAGAATGGATTGTGTTGGTCAGAGTGGATACTGAAGAGGAGGGTGAATTGAGTTCAAATTAAAATTTCTATTTAAAATATCTCTATTAAAATCCCCCAAATTGAATAAAAAGATAATATGTAGTGAATTTTTATTAGAGTAAAGGGTAATTTAGGTTATCAAGAGATTTATTAGTTCTTAGTTAATTCAATCTGAAGATTAATTAACTTTTGAAGATAACCTAATTCTTTACAATATATAAAAAAACTTGCTAGATTAACTATCAAAGTAACTTTAAAACAATTTTATATTTCAAAGTAATTAGCAGCGGAATATTCAATATAGGTTAAAAATAAAATAATTAAGCAAAATAGTTTTAAAACAAGAGGTTCAGTCTCAAGCCGAGACTTAGTCCACTCAAACAATTTATATAAATTTTGATCCACAACCTAGATCGGGGTAAACAACAGTATAGATACTATCCAGTTACTAAGACCTCTACCACAGTTCTTCATTGAAAAATAATAAACAATAGCACATAGTCTATAAAGGTCACACTTGACCTCTTCCACAACTCACAGTGGGATATAGTAATGTGTAAGAAGTTTGTAGTGAGTATTTAGTATCCTCCAGTTCAGTCCAGGAGACAGTGTGTAAAAAAAACACACTCCTCAAAAAGTAATTGAATGAAACACAATAGAGATAGAAAGATAGAGATGAGTTTAGACTGCTCTATGTGTTATGAGTGAAGTTATGGACTCCTTGGATTGATGTAAAGGAAGCTCTGAGCCCTTCTCTATCTTTTGTTAAGAAAAACAGAGTGTCGTGGTTCTTGTCCCTTCACTTTCAGTGTAGGTATTCATCTTGATAATGTGAATGTTATTTGTAAAACTTAAGCATCACCTTTTGAACTTCTACTCTTGATGAGTATGAGTGTTCTTCAAGTTACTCGTGTGTTCTTCGTGTCATGTTGTATATGCATGGAAGAATTCTCTCTACGCATCATCACCTCTACTTTTACTACAGCTCGATATTCCTTATATTCCACGAGCTCCAGCAATAAGAATGATTACCTTTTCATAGGTATGAGGTACGGTTCCCTAACATGCCACAACTATCATTGAATATCCTTAATTTCATTAAAAAACATCAAATATGGCCGTTGGAATTAAATAAGAGTTAATAGAAATTCAAACAGTTTTCATGACTATCTGTGAGTCATGAGATCGGTAATTCATGTGATCAGCATCGGTATCGGTAGGTCCTTTGATTAGCATCAGTATCGGTAGCTCATGATCAGCATCAGTATCAGCTTCGGTATCTTGTGATCAGTATCGGCTTCAGTATCTTGTGATCGGTATTGGCTTCGGTAGCTTGTGATCATCATCGGTTTCGGTATCTTGTGATCATCATAGGTATGATCGTTTCCATCAGTGAAACTGTTCATCATCTATGCTACCGTTCATAAATGGTGAGGTCGTTCATCATCGTTGCGACCGTTCATCATCGGTGCGACCATTCATCATCGGTGTGACCGTTCATCATCGGTGCAACCGTTCATCATCGGTGCGACCAGAAAATAACTAACGGTGAGTCATAAAAGTGAAATTCACACTAAGTGTCTATTCAATCCAGAATACTTCCAAGTCAACAGTAAAACATAAATTAACATATATAAACATTATGTGTACAAGATTTAAACATATGTAAATACATTTTGAACAAATTAAACAAAAGACTAAATTTTTATAAATTAAAAAATGATTTTTTATTATTAAAATTACCATCTTATAGAGAGTTCATCAATATCCCCCTTTTTGATAATCACAAATCAATGGAATAAATGAAGAGAGAAGAGATTATGTCATTTAGTATGCTCCCCTATATAAAAGGAATATATTCCAAAAGATAAACAGATCATCAGATATTGACATCAGAGTATAAACAAAGAGAGAATATATCCGCATAGCATTAAATAAGTAGTCATTTCTCCCCTTTTAGAGATATATATTCATTTCTCCCCCTTTACGATTATCAAAAAGTAGATTATAAAGAATATATTGATGAAGAAGAGTTCCACTTAAAATGAAGTTCTGAGAAAGATTACAAGAACTAGATACAAATGTTAAAAGTATAAGAAATAGACACCTTATCAAAAATGACTAGCACGACTACTTATTTGGGTGAAATGAAGCTTTCCAATTCACAGAAGGAGGAATGGATGGTCTAGAGGGTGCTTTGGTGGATGGTTGATCTGGCCGGATGGAGAGAGGAGGTAGGACATCTCTGGCTGGTAGCATAGTGGGTGCTAAGGTCACTTGCTGAGGAGTAGAATATCTTCCTGAAGGTGGCTACTGAAAGACTGGCTGTATATTTGATATAGCTTGAGAAAATGTTATCTTACCATGAGAAACATTTGATGAACTGATAGGCTCTGTAGTAGGAAGAACAATTTCCTTCTCTATCACATGAAGATATGGTTTGATCAAGTTGATAAAATCTTGAATTACTTCACCACCATATTTCATAGCCTATTCAAATTCATCCTTGTTTTGCATGAAACTTACCAGAGTTGGAGTGAAATCCTTCAACTACAGGACTTGAGCCTTGAAAGCTTGAGTGACTATAGGGAGCCTCAAATTCTCATCCAAAAACTTAAACCGATGGTTCAACTCATGCTTAGTATAAATCTTAGAAAAGTAGAGATCCACTTTCTCTTTGATCACTTTCTGAGCCTTAGTAGCATTAGCTGAATACAACTGCACCATTTTGTGGATATGATCACTATTTTCTTTCATCTTTTTCATGGAATCCAAATCCAGGATCTACCCATGAGCTTATAACTCTTCTTTTATAATATCCTTTAAGGTATTGATTTCATGACTAGTGATCTTGGACACTTTGGAGGAACTAGCCTGAGCAAAAATCTAAGTGATCTTAGCATTCAACTTCCTCAAATCAGCTTTCTTTAGGTGTTCTACCAAATTTCATAACACTTCCATCATACCACAGATGGTTGATCTAAACTCACTTAACAAAGAGACTAAACCACTACTTAAATCTTTGAGGGTTTGATTCAGAGAGGTAATATGCCTACAAATAATCTCAACAGTATTGTACAGGTTCAGCTTAATGATACATACCATACTTTGAGTCAAAGCATCCATAGAAGCCTCAGATAAATTCACAGGAGCAGGAGCAGGAGCATTAGACAATTCCTCTTTTATTGTTTCTCTAACTGCTTGAAGCAACTCAGATTTAAATCTGTCAAGATCATATTGTACCACTGAAGGAACAGGTCTATATTGAGAAACTGAAGGACCAGGTTTTTCTGATTTCACCTACATATACTCAGCAACTAATTGAGCCTTAAATGAATCAATTACTCTTGCAGTATGCACTTCTTCTTCCTCTTCCTCTGGATAATCTAAACCCAGAACTACAAGACTTGGGTGTTCTTCCCATTCAGATTTTCATGAAGGATACAGAGGTTTCACAAACCTAGCTCTTATAGAATTTACAGGAGAGACTTCTCCATCCACATATATCTCTGACTGTTATGTCCTTTTAGTCTCATGAACAGGTTATTGCTCATTTATTTGGGGTTTAGGATCATCTTGAATCACATTTTGACCATCCATTGGTCCAGTACTTATATCAACATCATTATCACTACTGTCATCTTCACTGCTATCTCCATCACTGCTATCATCCTCGTCACCATCTTAACCATCATTGACCGATTTTTTATTTGAACTCTCTTTACTGCTTGATTCATACTTCTTAGAATTTGATTCTTCAGTCTCACCTTCTTCTTCATCATCTAAAAGAGGTTCTATCTCTGGTAACTTGAGAGGTGGACTAGTTGGTCCAAATTCCATTATTTTTTTCTTCGGACTAACCGTATTAGGATCACTCCAGTCATCAAGAGGTGATCCAGGCTCCTTTTCAGTATCAGCTTCATCTTTAGCAAATTATTCTTTTGTTCCCCTCTTACTGGACTCACCAATTACTTAAGAAACTACTACTTCCTCATCTTCATCAGAATAAACCAATTCTTCACTAGGTTTTAAACTAGGATCTCTCATCATCTTTGGTCTCTTAGGATGATCAATAGGATTGAAAGATTCATACAATGTATCTTCATTAGAAACCCAAGCCTTCTTCCATGGGTTCTAGTTTATTTTCATCATTTTACAAATATCCTTGTTAATACAAAAGCTACTACTTGATGAGATACACTCATCTCAGTCATCAACACACCTCAAGAACTTCAGTATGGCAGAGATTTGCTTGGAGTAGAACACAGTGGTATCTTTCTTGGATGGCTTCACCATCATAATAATATGGACAGTGAAATATCTACACAGGTTGACCCTTTCACCATTCAACAACAGAAAAAACAGAAAAACATATTGATAGTTTACCGAAGAAAAATCACCTTTTCTACAACAGACTTGGTGTTGAACTAACTTAAACAGAATTCTACTCTCACCATCTAACTCCGCAGTAGTTATTCTTCTGGATTCAAACTTACCATTCAACATCTCCAGAGATAGCTCATAATAAAAGTATTCAGTGGTTGGAGGGATATTGCTAGTGTAATCCTCGTATTTGACATTATGAGGTAATCTTAAACATTCAGTCCACTACTTCAGTGAAAAGGTTATCTTTTTCCCTTTGATTATCGATGATAATCTTGCAGGTTCTGTTCCATCCAATACAAAACTTAATTTTAGATAAAACTCAAGCAACAACTTCAGGTAGTAGACTCGGTCATTATCACAGAACCAGTCTTTCCATACTTGCATATCCAAAACTTTATGAAGTGAAAACTTACTGGATAACACCCATTTGGCACTCACATCCTTTTCAGTTGTAACAACCAAAGTTTCCAACTCTGAGCTCACTGACCTTTGAATTGTGTTTCCATATTCTCCTCGAGTGTGTTACACAGGAGATGAACCTTCAGATTCCTTTCATTGTCGCTTTTGCTGGGCCATTTGGAGGTTTGAGAGGATTGATTAGTTGGAAAGGTTTGAAGGGTTCAGAAAGTTTGGGATTCAAAAAAGAGGAGAGAGTTCGGTGGGAGATGGAATGTCAGCAGTCTTTAGAAATAGTTGCAGGTCATTATTTTTATCATTTAGGGTTACAATAATAATAATAAACAATAATAACAATTTAGTAAAACAATGTCGTTTTGACCAACACTGATGGTTTCACAAATTTTACAACTCAATCGGTAGCATAGATCATTTTTACAGATCGGTTTCATATATCGGTTTCACAGATCGGTTTGATAGATCAGTTTCAAAGATCAGTTTCAGAGATCAGTTTCACAGATCGGTTTCACAGATCGGTTTCGCATAACAGTTTCACAGATCGGTTTCACATATCTATCATACCTAACTCTTGTTTAATAAAGTCTAACCTTTCAGATCTTAAGGTCTTTGTAAAAATATTAGTTAACTGATGTTCGGAGTCAATAAATTCTAGAGAAATATCACCCTTTTGATAGTGATCTCTCAAGAAGTGATGTCTGACATCAATGTGTTTGGTCCAAGAATGAGACACGGGATGCTTAGAAATGCTAATTTCACTATTGTTATCACAATTTATAGAAAGATGTCTAAATTGATATCCATAGTCCAAAAGAGTGTGTTTCATCCACAGAATCAATGCACAACAACTACTAGAAGCAATGTCTTCTAATTCAGCAGTAGATAATGAAGCAGAGTTCTTTTTCTTACTACACCATGATACTAGGGACTTTCCCAAAATATGACATGTTCTAGATGTGATCTTTATATCTAACTTGGAATCAGTAAAGTAATCATCTGAATAACTCATTAAGTCAAAGGGTTGTCCTTTTGGATAAAATAAACCTAATTTGGTAGTATTTTTGAGATATTTGAAAATCCTTTTAACAGCAAGAAAATGAGATTCCTTAGGATTGGCTTGAAATCTTTCACACATACACACACTAAACATAATATCTGGTTAACTATAAGTAAGGTAAAGTAGACTCCCAATCATACCTCTATAATTGGTTTGATCAACTGGTTTCCCAGTTTCATCATTATCTAGATTATAGGTGGTACTCATAGGTGTGTAACTTCCCTTATTACTATCCAAACAAAAACGTTTTAAAATATCCTTTGTATATTTACATTGATTTAAAATAATACCATCCTTCTTTTGAAAAATTTGAAATCTAAGAAAATACTTGAGTTCTCCCATCAAACTCATTTCAAATTCATTTTTTATAACCTTCAAAAAATGAGTACATAAAGAATGTTTGAAAGATCCAAAAATAATATCATCAACATATATTTGTACAATCAAAATATCATTGGAAATTCTTTTAATAAAAGAGTGGGATCAGATATTCCTTTAGTAAAACCTTTTGAAATAAGAAAAATTGTAAGTCTATCATACCAAGCTCTTGGAGCCTGTTTTAAACCTTATAAAGCTTTAGAGAGTTAAAAAACAAGATTTTGGAAATGGGGGGTTTGTAAATCCATGTGGTTGTTCAACAAAAAAAATTAAATTATAAAACCATTTAGAAAAGCACTTTTGACATATTTTTTATATAACTGGAAATTAAGATGGGCAGTAAAGGAAAGTAAGATTCTAATAGCTTCAAATCTAGATACAGGGGCAAAGGTTTCTTCATAGTCTATACCTTCCTCTTGACTATACCCTTGTGCAACTAGTATTGATTTATTTCTTACTATATTTCCTAACTCATCAAATTTGTTTCTAAAAACCCATTTAGTGCCTATGGTCAAGGTGACCTTAGGTCTTTATACTAATTCCCAGACATTGTTTCTTTAAAATTGATTTAACTATTCTTGCATATCCATTATCCAAAATTCATCATTGATTGAATCATTGATATTTCTCTGTTCTAACTATGAAAGAAAGGCTTGATTTTAAATATTATTTCTTAGAGAAGAACTAGTCTGTTTCCCTATATCATGATTACCAAAAACAGCATCTAAAGGATAATTCTTTGGAATCTTAGTTGATCTAGTAAAGGTGGGACTAGAAATTTCATGTTCATCTCTAATTTTGGGTTTTATAGAAGCAGATTCTGGAATATGTCCAGAACTAGTTGTCTTTAGAACAGGTTCATTGATTTTATCATTCAGGTCCAGAACAGATAGATCTTATTCAATATTTTCAGGATAAGACTTAGGTTCATGTGTATCAGTTTCATCAAACTTGATGTGAACATATTCTTCCACACATTTGGTTCTTTTATTAAAAACTCTATAGGATTTTCTAGAAAGTGAATATCCTAAAAATATTCCTTCATCACTCTTGGATGAAATTTTTTCCATATTATCCTTAGTATTGAGAATGAAGATTTTGCAACCAAAAACTCTAAAGTAACTAACTTTAGGCTTTCTATTATTCCACAAATCATAAGGGGTCTTCTTAATGACATGTCTAATTTGGACTCTATTGATAATATAACAAGATGTATTAACAGCTTCAGCCCAAAAATAAATTGGTAGGTCATATTCATTAAGAATTGTTCTTGCAATTTCCTGAAGGGTTCTATTTCTCATTTCTACTACACCATTCGGTTGAGGAGTCCTAGGGGAAGAGAAATTATGACTATATCCATTGTGTGAGCAATAAGATTTAAACTCATGATTTTCACACTCATGACCATGGTCACTTCTTAGGGTCTTAATCTTAAGTCCACTAGGGTTTTCTACAGACTTGGAGTATTTAGTAAAGTAAGAAAAATCTTCACTTTTGTGAGCTAAGAAGTATACCCAAGTATATCTATAACTCATCTAGTATGAAATAGCCATAGTGCTTCCCATTTAAACTAGAAACACTAGAAGGTCCAAACAAGTCCATGCGAACCAACTCGATAGGTTGAGAAGTTGAAACTTATTTCTTTGATTTAAAAGAAACATTATGTTTCTTTCCCTTTTGATAGGTATTACAAACTTTGTCTGATGGGAATTCAAGTTTGGGTAGGCCTCTAACTAATTTCTTCCTAGTTAGTTTTCTAAGTGAATGAATGTTGTAGTGTCTTAATATTCTGTTCCAAAGCCAAGATTCCTTATGAAAAGCATTTAAACAGGTAACATTCTTCTTGGCTAAAGAATTTAGATCAACTGTATATACATTTTCATTTCTCAATGCATAAAATACTAAAACAATTTTAGAATCAAAAACATTACAGGAATCATTTTTAAATTTAACATTGAAACCATTATCACACAACTGAGAATTACTTAACAGATTATATTTAAGTCCATCAACAAATAATAATTTAGAAATTAAAACTGAATCATTGTTACCAATCTGGCCTTGGCCAATGATCTTTCCTTCAGAGTTATCACCAAAGATGGCATATCCTCCATCAACTTTGATTATTCCCTTAAAGAATGAGTAGTCCCCAGTCATATTCCTTGAACATACACTATCCAAGTATCATACCTTCTTATGAGAACTCTTCAAGAAAGTTTCCTACAAAACAGGTTTAAACAGAAAATGATTTTGGTACCCATATTTTCTTGGGTCCAGACAGGTTAGAAATAAAAACTTTAGGTACCTAGATTTGTCTCATAAGTCTCATATATTCTACAGACTCAATAGATTTTGAAAAATAAACTTTATTTGATCTATAACCATATGAATAACTGGTTGAATCGTATGAATTTCCAGAACTTGAACTAGCACCATTCTGTCCAGATTTAATAATAAATCTAGTTTTAGTAAATAGTCTTTGTCTAGGCTGATAGCCTAATCCTGTAGTATACTTTGGTGCCAAATGATTTCCTAGAATTTGAGTGAGTGTATCATTTCCATTGGTGAATTTCTCTATGTCCTTCCTTAATTTATCATTAGACAATTTCAGTGTAGTATTTTCCTTCAGAAATTGAGCATTCTTGTCTTTCTCTATATCAAGGGCGGATTTCACAGAGCTGGTTAGATAATGTTGTTTCTTAAAGGTCTTATATTTTTCCTTAATATCATTACAGGTTTCTTATAGCATATTACAATATTAAAATAACTCTTCACTAGACATATTTATAGATTCAAAATCAGAATCAACACCAGAATAATATGGATTTAAATCATGAGTATCCAGTGTTACCTTAGATATTTTTGTCATGAAGCACATGTTAGCTTTCTGAGATTTTTCATCCCGAGTAGAATCAGAATCACTTGAACTGTCTTCTGAAACACTCCAGGTTTCTTTCATAGATTTCTTGTACTTATTGTCATTATAGTCATATTTATTTTTGAATTTTAATTTTGTACAGTCTTCTTTTACATGTCCTTTCCTTTTTCATTCATAATAGACAATTTCATCACTTTTATCAGACTTTTTCCAATCCTTCTTCCAATGACCTTTGTTGTCATATTTACCTTGGTAGTTTGATTTTCTGATGAATTTCTTCTTCCTGTAGAACTTCTTAAATATCCTGGCTATCTGATCCATTTCAGCATCACTATTAGAATCTAAACGTTCACTTGTTGAGCTTTCAATTGGTATATAAACATTCTCCTTATCCTTGCTCTTTAAAGTAGATGTCTTGAAGTCTACTGACTTTATTTTTAGTTTATCGTCTTATTCCTTGTTTACCTTAAGTTCTTATTCATACATCGTAAGCTTACCAATTAATTATTTAACAAGTAAAGCACCAATATCACATGATTCTCTAATTGAAACTAATGTGCCCCTCCATTCATCTGGTAGACATCTTAGTATTCTCATAATTTTCTCCTTTGGAGGAACAGCTTTTCCAAGTGAGCTCATAGTGTTGAAAATCTCATTGAACCTGATATACATTTCAGAAATGAGTTCATCATTCTTAATTTTAAAATTATAATATTTAATGTTATAGGTGATTAGTCTCATTTCTTTAAAATTGTTTGTTCCCTCATGGGAAAAAGCCAATGTGCCCCAAATTTCATAAGCAGATTTACAAGTAGATATGCGACTAAATTATTCATCTCTTAAAGCACAATACAAAGCATTCATATCTTTACAATTATTATTTTAAGTAGTTTTATTAGGTTCATACCAAGTAGTTATTTCATTTTTTGGAATTTCATATTGAGTCTCTATAACATTCCATATGTCAAATCCCATACTCTCTAAATGAATTTTCATTTTAAGCTTCCCCTGGGAATAATTTGTACCATTAAAGAAAGTTTTTCTTTTGGTAGTGTCACCTTCATGTCTATTGTCCATATTTATATTTTAACAAATATATTTAAAGAGATAAAATTTAAAACTAACAGAAATTTAGGATCATTAAGATACAACTAAAATCATAGTTGAAAAACATATTATTTTGAAAACCTTGATAAACAAAACAATCCTCTGATACCTAATGTTGGTCGGAGTGGATACTCAAGAGGGAGTGAATTGAGTTCCAATTAAAATTTATATTTAAAATATCCCTATTAAAATACCCCAAATTGAATAACAAGATAATATGAGGTGAATTTTTATTATAGTAAAGGGTCAGTTAGGTTCTCAAGAGATTGATTAGTTCTCAGTTAATTCAATCCAGAGATTAATTAACATTTGAAGCTAACCTAATACTTTACAATATATACAAAAACTTGCTAGATTATGTCACATACACATATTATTTTAAATGTATGTTTATTTTAATTTCCATTAATGATTTTTTGGGGGTTTCTAATGGTTTTATGGAGAATAGGTGTGTTTTCATGAATTGGGCCAAAACGTGAGCTCAATTCCAGATTTAAAAATAAATTTTGTTTCTTTTATAACTTTTCATTTTTTAATATTTTTCACTGATTCCAACTCCTAAATGTCCTCCAATTATATATTAACACCAAAATTAAATTTTGGAGCCTTTAGAAATCCATAACCAAGGATTATTTTGGTTTGTATTTAAGGGATTGGGCCTGCCCGGAAGCCCATATCTAGTTTTAAAAATTAATTTTATTTATTTAATAACATATTCAATATTATGTATTTGTCGGTGATTTTAAGTCTGAAACAAGGCCATTACAACCAGCTACACCCCCAGCCTCTTTCCCCCCTTTTTGGAGCTCTTAGGAATCACGAGTTAGGGATGAACTTCTTAGAATTTCTAAAATCATCCATATTTTAGAAGGTAAGTCCATTATTTCATAACTCTCTCAATTCTTACTCTTTTCTCTCCATTATAGTTCTTAAATGACCTCCTAATTCTTTTTCGAACAACCCCTAAATTTTGGCCATTTTTAATTTTATCTATTGTTGTTTTGGGTAGATTAATTCAAGATTTTTCAAGTAAGTTAGTCCATTTCTTTCTTCTTTCATTTTTCTTAGGGTTTCAATCAATGTTATTAGGGTTTCATCCAATAAACATGAATTCCCAAATTTCCATAGGGTAAGGTGTCAAACCTAAAGTTTAAACTTGGGTATTCTTGGTCTAATTTTCTATTTTTAGGTTTTATCTACCCTTCTTGAGGTGCGGCAGTGGTGCGTTTGGGTTTTCACACAAAAAATTCCAGGGTTTCATTTGATTTGGTAGGTGATTCCAATGTTGATGCAATCTTTGTGTATTTTCATGCTGTATTTATCATGTTTTCAGGTTTATATCATTTTATTATTACTGGAAAAATTGGTTCTAATTATTTTTCTATTTCAATTGAATTTTATAAGCCAATTTGGTGTGAAATTGGGGTTTTTCCAAAGATATGTTTTATTTGTTTATTTGGGGATGCCCTATAAATACTTAGTTGTTTTTATTGACCTTTAATAAGTCTTAGAATACTATTTATAATTTTTATCCCTTTTGGTTGTTGATGCAAAAAATGGGTTTTAATTGTGTTTTTAAAGAAAGTGAAGTTTTGGTTCCACTTTTGTGTGAAAATGAAGGTTTTACAAAGTTATCACTTCTTGTTTAACATGGGGATGCCTGAAAATTGATTTTTTATTTTAATTGAAATTTATTGGGCTGTATTTACTGTTTTGGTAACTTACAGGTGTGAACATAGTGTAAAGGTGGGTTTCTTAAGGGGTTTTATGTGAAAAACAACACGAGATTTTGAGAAATTGTTTTATTCAAATTCAAAGTGTTTGTTGTGTGTTTTAAGTGGTATAAAATGAGATAGCTACTGTATTTAGTGTATTTAACCAGTAGTGGTGTTTTACATTAAAATGGATATGTGTTAAATGTTGAAATTGTTTGACCACAAACGGGGAATCCTGGGTACCTAGGTGGGGAGGATGTATACTAGTACGGCTAGTGGACCAGATGGGTTTTGTCCCTGTTTCACCTAGAAATTGGATAATGAAAACTCTAAATAAACTATGTGGATGATGATTGGGGACCACTGGGTTATGGGTATGTTCCATACTAGTGGCCCGTGCATGAGAACGGATTTTACTATGGTTACATTACACTGAGGTATGAGGTACATGGGGCCCGAGACTATCTAGTGCCTAGGAGTGTTCCCGATTTTTTTGATCATTGGATTTGTGGTATTTTCCCATGTATTTGGGTGTATTTGGAATTATATTTAAGTATCTAACATTCCTATTTAAATTTTTTAACATTCTGAAAGTTTTATCTTAAAAAATGTTTTTAATTTAAAGTTGCATTTCTTGGAATTTGTCGCTGCTTTTCATTGCATATTAAAACTGCTTGCTTTTTCACCTTGTATTGCATGCACCTTGGAATCATTGGGTGGTATCATATTGGGATTATGATCACACCCTACTTAAACACCTTTGGTGTAAGTATACTTTATTATTTTTGACTCGGGTAAAGGAACATCCAAGGGTGATGACGGTTCAGGGTGTTAGTCCCAATCGCTGGGGCAGAGTTGTGGAGACGACTTGCGGGTGATGACCCCATTATCATGTAGAGTCTATGGGGATGTATTTTTGTTGTCATTTGTTGTATTTGGACCTATTTTATTGTCTTTAATCTAATTTATTCAGTTCTAGATTTTTTATTAATATTTTTTGGGCTATAAATTTCTGAATTTATATTATGGATTGTTTTTAAGGTTTTATGCTTTCATATTTGGTTAAATCATTCCAAAACCAAGATAAATGATACCCGGGAACTTGTCCCAGCCCGTGGGGATAGGGAACGCCCTTTGGGAATTGTCACGGGATGGGTTTTATTTCGTTTTTTGTGGCGACCAGATTCAGTTCGTGACAAAATGGTATCAGAGCAGGTTCGAGTTAACTCTTTGGGTCGTGTTATTTGGGGATGAGTCAGGATAGTATGGAGTTAGGTTTGTAGGGACTTGGTATTCTAGTTATGGGTAGTGTGACTGATCCCCACACCTCATGACAGGATTCAAGTTTCTAGGGGAAGTCAGGATTTATCTAATTCCTTTGGTTTTCTTTGTTTGATGATGGTTAGGGGAAATGAAAAGAGAGTTGGGTTAATAGTCTTAGTGAGATCACAGGGCCTGGAAAGCCATGTGAAGCTGGGGATCTTCCCTAGAACAGTCTCTTTGATTGTGAAGTGATTGTAATATGGTCTCTAACCATAACTCCACGTCACCCACTGAAACTAGTTTCCTCTCGCATTGTCTTGTGCTCTTTAGTTTTGAAATCTTGGAACTTTGGTTTTAAAGTGACTTGGTTTTAAGAAGCATAATTTTTTTTTGAAATGATTTACAAATAATGAGGGAATGGTATTGTTAATGAAATGGTGGAACAGAACTTTCAGAAATTTTTTGAAATGGAAAATGGTGTGCTTACACCTCTTTTGAAAAAAATAACTATATTGATGTTGGTTTTGGAAAATTTTTCCAATAAAGTTTTCTAAAAAATCAATGGGTGTTTTAATGGGATGAGATGTTTTGAAATTTATGTGAATATCTTGAAATTGAATTCTTGTATAAATGGTTATGTCTTTCTGAAAATTTTAGTAATATTTGAATTGGGATTTGGATCTCCTGGTTAGCAGTTTGGAGAAAAATGATGTGTGGGTTGACCGTTTTGGTTTTGAAAAGTGGAAAGAATATTTTTATTAACCTTTGGTATTTCCGTGAGTAACCACATGCTTGTGGTTATATGGGATGATGGATGGTTGATGGCAAGAATGGATGAGTGTCAGGACAGATATGAGGAGGGTTCCCGGTGTGGCACAAAAACATGCATGTGTGAGGCCCATGGGGTACCATTGGTGGATTTTCTTACTGCTAAACCCTTTGTTTTCAAAGAAATGGTTTTAAAGAAAAACATGATGTCCTGATGAATAGTTTGGTATAGTTTGTATTATGCGTTTTTGATAATGTTGATGTTGTGGGATGTTTTGAGTCCAAGAACCCCTCCAGTTTGAACTGTGTTTTGGGTTTTTGTTTGTTCGGTAAGCTGTGTTGTAGGGACGGTTAGTGGTCTCTTTTGAAAAAATGTTTTGTGATGACTTTGTGGTGGTTCCCTTCTTGTGTTTGGATCTGGATTGTGGAATAACTTGACCAATAGACATTCTAGGTTTAGTCCTTTGGTTCAATCGTTGGATAAGGTATGCCCCATTAAGGGTTAGTGCACAACTGATGTGAAACCCAGATTGTTTTTCATTTTGAAGACCCTCCAGTTGATCAATATAAGGAATATTTTTGTTGAGATTTTTAGATTGAGTCTACACCCTTTATTTGATTTTTATATCCTCTTTTAACGGGAGAGTGCTCATGGAAGGTTGAAAAAGACCGTAGTTTCTTTAGTTTCCTGATCCGTCGAAGGTGGATGTGGTCTAGGGTTGTTAGTGTGGATGGGTGTCTTGATGGTGTCAAAGAGGACCTTTGGGTTCTTTGAAGTTTCTTTGAAGAATGAATTCATGTTAAACCACCAGTGTGAGAAATATGGCCACGATAGGATATGGTGGCCACTTTCTATAATTGTGTGTTCATTGGGGATGTTGTATAAGGTCCCTCTCCATGAATTGATTATATCAGTCGCAATGGTCATGTTCAGTGATGCCTTATGATGTCATGTGCTTGATTGACCGTATAGGTGAATGTCGTGAAATCCTATGAGAGTCCCTGTTATGATGGGAAAATTTCTCCCTTGGAAAAACTTCAAAATCTTCCATTTTAGAGTAAGGTGAGTATAGGTGTTCTTTACTTCTATTGTTTCTCACCTGAAGAAACAAGGTGTGATGTGTGCGCCTCTTCTTAGCCCTTGTTTCAATGAAATATTGGGATCGGGTAAAGTGAGTTTGGAACGTGTTATGTCTGGAGAATTTATCTAGGATTGTGGTGTAGTTTTTGGTGGCACCGAAAGAATAATTCTCATTCAGTGGGTTTCCAAATACTAACTGCGAGGCAGAAGATGCTTCAACCATTTGAGCTACAGCCATAGGTATCATAGAGAAGTTAACTCATAGTTAGGGGAAATCACAGGGTCATTTATAAACTTGTACAAAGTCCTATCATAAATATGAAAGATAGGAAGATTTTAAACCTCATGTATCATCATCCTTATTCTATTGTTCATGTTTAGCAGAAATAGGGGGAGGGGCTTGTACCCATGTCATCACCCAATGTCATTCCTACCTCCTTTGGTTTCCAATGAGTCTTTGGAGAATGGTTGTAAGTTTGGCTAGACTGGTTGAGAACATGGGTTTCACTAGGTTAATTGTGACCATTCCCTAGAAAACCATGTGGATAGAAGGATCCACACTGTTAGTGCATGGTTTCCCAAATCATGTGGACTAACCATGTGAACTTCCCAACTCTTCCAATTTTGGGGTCTTTCTGTACTGGCCCATGTTGGTCGGTTAAGATGGTTTGTTATTATAGTGGGGAGACCCACTATGAGTCTTATATAAGTTCTTTTGTAAAGCTCTGATGTATGTATACCCATTTTACCTGGGATTCCATTCAGGCCTCCCCCTACTAGTGTCCAGATTCTGTCTCGGAAAAAAATTATTGGTTGTCTCTTATGGTGGGGAGCATATTTGTGTCTGCCCGTACCAGTAACATAGATTTATACATGCTCTTGTATTGGCGTATATAGTCTAATTTGGAGCTATCTAGCTACCAACATCTTCCTTGAGTAAACATTGGGACTGGAGAGCTCTCAATGGTTTAGTTAATGTATGGTAAGTGTAAACTTGTTCAAAGTTGTTGTTCGTTTGGGTGAATTGCTTTAGTATTGTTCAGATTGTGTTTGAAGATTTTTCATTTGGGATAAAGCATGAATGTGCTTGATGGTTTTAGGAAAGTGGTGTATGTTTGGTTTGTGATAGTATTCCTTCTTTCATTGATCACTTGAGGTGTTTTGGCCTTTGGGGGAGAAACCTGGCAAGGGAGTACTTCTTGGTTTCTCAATTGGGTTTGGTTGTTGCTCTGGCCTTGTTGTGACTTTCCGGGGTGGAAAGTTTTAATGGTGGGGAGAATTGTCACATATATATATTATTTTAAATGTATTTTTATTTTAATTTCCATTAATGATTTGTTTTTGGGGGTTTCTAATGGTTTTTGGGAGAATAGGTGAGTTTTCAGGAATTGGGCCAAACTGTGAGCCCAAATCCAGATTTAAAAATAAATTTTGTTTCTTCTATAACATTTTCATATTTTAATATTTTTCACTCATTCCAACTCCTAAATGTCCGCCCCTGGTATATTAACACCACAATTAAAATTTTGAGCCTTTAGAAATCCATAACCAAGGATTATTTTGGTTTTTATTTAAGGGATTCGGCCTGCACGGAAGCCCATATCCAGTTTTAAAAATTAATTTTATTTATTTAATAACTTATTAAATAGTATGTAATTTTCAGTGACTCAAAGTCTCAAACGAGTCCATTAAACTCAGACGTGCCCCCGGCCTCTTTCCCCCCTTTTTGGAGCTCTTAGGAATCACGATTTAGGGACGAATTTATTAGGGTTCCTAAAATCATCTAGATTTGAGGAGGTAAGTTCATTCTTTCATAACTCTCTTAATTATTACTCTTCTCCCTCCATTCCAGTTCTTGAATGACCTCCTAGTTCTTTTTTGAACAACCCCTGAAAATGTTATAGAAGAAACAAAATTTATTTTTAACAAGTAAAGCACCAATATCACATGATTCTCTAATTGAAACTAATGTGCCCCTCTACTCATCTGGTAGACATCTTAGTATTCTCATAATTTTCTCCTTTGGAGGAACAGCTTTTCCAAGTGATATCATAGTGTTGAAAATCTCATTGAACCTGATATACATTTCAGAAATGAGTTCATCATTCTTAATTTTAAAATTATAATTTTTAATGTTATAGGTGTTTAGTCTCATTTCTTTAACATTGTTTGTTCTCTCATGGGAAATAGCCAAAGTGTCCCAAATTTCATAAGCAGATTTACAAGTAGATATGCGACTAAATTATTCATCTCTTAAAGCACAATACAAAGCATTCATATCTTTACAATTATTATTTTATGCAGTTTTATTTGGTTCATACCAAGTAGTTCTTTCATTTTTTGGAATTTCATATTGAGTCTCTATAACATTCCATATGTCAAATCCCATACTCTCTAAATGAATTTTCATTTTAAGCTTCCCCTGGGAATAATTTGTACCATTAAAGAAAGTTTTTCTTTTGGTAGTGTCACCTTCAAGTCTATTGTCCATAGTTATATTTTAACAAATATATTTAAAGAGATAAAATTTAAAACTAACAGAAATTTATGATCATTAAGATACAACTAAAATCATAGTTGAAAAACATATTATTTTGAAAACCATGATAAACAAAACAAACCTCTGATACCTAATGTTGGTCGGAGTGGATACTCAAGAGGGAGTGAATTGAGTTCCAATTAAAATTTATGTTTAAAATATCCCTATTAAAATACCCCAAATTGAATAACAAGATAATCTGAGGTGAATTTTTATTAGAGTAAAGGGTCAGTTAGGTTCTCAAGAGATTGATTAGTTCTCAGTTAATTCAATCCAGAGATTAATTAACATTTGAAGCTAACCTAATACTTTACAATATATACAAAAACTTGATAGATTATGTCACATACACATATTATTTTAAATGTATGTTTATTTTAATTTCCATTAATGATTTTTTGGGGGTTTCTAATGGTTTTAAGGAGAATAGGTGTGTTTTCATGAATTGGGCCAAAAAGTGAGCCCAATTCCAGATTTAAAAATAAATTTTGTTTCTTTTATAAATTTTCATTTTTTAATATTTTTCACTGATTCCAACTCCTAAATGTCCTCCAATGATATATTAACACCAAAATTAAATTTTGGAGCCTTTAGAAATCCATAACCAAGGATTATTTTGGTTTGTATTTAAGGGATTGGGCCTACCCGGAAGCCCATATCTAGTTTTAAAAATTAATTTCATTTATTTAATAACATATTCAATATTATGTATTTGTCGGTGATTTTAAGTCTGAAACAAGGCCATTACAACCAGCTACACCCCAGCCTCTTTCCCCCCTTTTTGGAGCTCTTAGGAATCGCGAGTTAGGGATGAACTTCTTAGAATTTCTAAAATCATCCATATTTTAGAAGGTAAGTCCATTATTTCATAACTCTCTCAATTCTTACTCTTTTCACTCCATTATAGTTCTTAAATGATCTCCTAATTCTTTTTCGAACAACCCCTGAATTTTGGCTATTTTTTATTTTATCTATTGTTGTTTTGGGGAGATTAATTCAAGATTTTTCAAGTAAGTTATTCCATTTCTTTCTTCTTTCATTTTTCTTAGGGTTTCAATCAATGTTCTTAGGGTTTCATCCAATATACATGAATTCCCAAATTTCCATAGGGTAAGGTGTCAATGCTAAAGTTTAAATTTGGGTTTTCTTGGTCTAATTTTCTATTTTTAGGTTTTATCTACCCTTCTTGAGGTGCGGCAGTGGTGCGTTTGGGTTTTCACACAAAAGATTCAAGGGTTTCATTTGATTTGGTAGGTGATTCCAATGTTGATGCAATATTTGTGTATTTTCATGCTGTATTTATCATGTTTTTAGGTTTATATCATTTTATTATTACTGAAAAAATTGGTTCTAATTATTTTTCTATTGCAATTGAATTTTAAATACCAATTTGGTGTGAAATTGGGGTTTTTCCAAAGATATGTTTTATTTGTTTATTTGGTGATGCCCTATAAATACTTAGTTGTTTTTATTGACCTGTAATAAGGCTTAGAATACTATTTATAATTTTTATCCCTTTTGGTTGTTGATGAAAAAAATGGGTTTTAATTGTGTTTGTAAAGAAAGTGAAGTTTTGGTTCCACTTTTGTGTGAAAATAAAGGTTTTACAAAGTTATCACTTCTTGTTTAACATGGCGATGCCTGAAAATTGATTTTTTATTTTAATTGAAATTTATTGGGCTGTATTTACTGTTTTGGTAACTTACAGGTGTGAACATAGTGTATAGGTGGGTTTCTTAAGGGGTTTTATGTGCAAAACAACACGAGATTTTGAGAAATTGTTTTATTCAAATTCAAAGTGTTTTTTGTGTGTTTTAAGTGGTATAAAATGAGATAGCTACTATATTTAGTGTATGTGACCAGTAGTGGTGTTTTAAATTAAAATGGATATGTGTTAAATGTTGAAATTGTTTGACCACAAAGGGGGAAGCCCGGGTACCTAGGTGGGGAGGATGTATACTAGTACGGCTAGTGGACCAGATGGGTTTTGTCCCTGTTTCACCTAGAATTTGGATAATGAAAACTCTAACTAAACTATGTGGATGATGATTGGGGACCACTGGGTTATGGGTATGTTCCATACTAGTGGCTCGTGCATGAGAACGGATTTTACTATTGTTACATTACACTGAGGTATGAGGTACATGGGGCCCGAGACTATCTAGTGCCTAGGAGTGTTCCCGATTTTTTTGATCATTGGATTTGTGGTATTTGACCATGTATTTGGGTGTATTTGGAATTATATTTAAGTATCTAACATGCCTATTTAAATTTTTTAACATTATGAAAGTTTTATCTTAAAAAATGTTTTTAATTTAAAGTTGCATTTTTTGGAATTTGTCGCTGCTTTTCATTGCATATTAAAACTGCTTTCTTTTTCACCTATTATTGCATGCACCTTGGAATCATTGGGTGGTATCCTATTGGGATTATGATCAAACCCTACTTAAACACCTTTGGTGTAAGTAGACTTTATTATTTTTGATTCGGGTAAAGGAACATCCAAGGGTGATGACGGTTCAGGGTGTTAGTCCCAATCGCTGGGGCAGAGTTGTGGAGACGACTTGCGGGTGATGACCCCATTATCGTGTTGAGTCCATGGGGATGTATTTTTGTTGTCATTTTTTGTTTTTGGACCTCTTTTATTGTCTTTAATCTAATTTATTCAGTTCTAGATTTTTTATTAATATTTTTTTGGCTATATATTTCTGAATTTATATTATGGATTGTTTTTAAGGTTTTATGCTTTCATATTTGGATAAATCATTCCCAAACCAAGATAAATGATACCCGGGAACTTGTCCCAGCCCGTGGGGATAGGGAACGCCCTTCGGGAATTGTCACGGGATGGGTTTGATTTTGTTTTTTGTGGCGACCAGATTCAGTTCGTGACAAAATGGTATCAGAGCAGGTTCGAGTTAACTCTTTGGGTCGTGTTATTTGGGGATGAGTCAGGATAGTATAGAGTTAGGTTTGTAGGGACTTGGTATTCTAGTTATGGGTAGTGTGACTGATCCCCACACCTCATGACAGGATTCGAGTTTCAAGGGGAAGTCAAGATTTATCTAATTCCTTTGGTTTTCTTGGTTTGATGATGGTTAGGGGAAATGAAAAGAGAGTTGGGTTAATGGTCTTAGTGAGATCACAGGGCCTGGAAAGCCATGTGAAGCTGGGGATCCTCCCTAGAACAGTCTCTGTGATTGTGAAGTGATTGGAATATGGTCTCAAACCATAACTCCATGTCACCCACTGAAACTAGTTTCCTCTCGCATTGTCTTATGCTCTTTAGTTTTGAAATCTTGGAACTTTGGTTTTAAAGTGACTTGGTTTTAAGAAGAATAAATTTTTTTTGAAATGATTTCCAAATAATGAGGGAATGGTATTGTTAATGAAATGTTGGAACAGAACTTTCAGAAATTTTTTGAAATGGAAAATGGTGTGCTTACACCTCTTTTGAAAAAAAGAACTATATTGATGTTGGTTTTGGAAAAATTTTCCAATAATGTTTTCTAAACAATCAATGGGTGTTTTAATGGGATGAGATGTTTTGAAATTGATTTGAATATCTTGAAATTGAATTCTTGTATAAATGGTTGTGTCTTTCTGAAAATTTTAGTAATATTTGAATTGGGATTTGGATCTCCTGGTTAGCAGTTTGGAGAAAAATGATGTGTGGGTTGACCGTTTTGGTTTTGAAAAATGGAAAGAATATTTTTATTAACCATTGGTATTTCCGTGAGTAACCACATGCTTGTGGTTATATGGGATGATGGATGGATGATGGCATGAATGGATGAGTTTCAGGACAGATATGAGGAGGGTTCCCGGTGTGGCACAAAAACATGCATGTGTGAGGCCCATGGGGTACCATTGGTGGATTTTCTTACTGCTAAACACTTTGTTTTCAATGAAATGGTTTTAAAGAAAAACATGATGTCCTGATGAATAGTTTGGTATAGTTTTTATTATGCGTTTTTGATAATGTTGATGTTGTGGGATGTTTTGAGTCCAAGAACCCCTCCTGTTTGAACTATGTTTTGAGTTTTTGTTTGTTCGGTAAGCTGTGTTGTAGGGACGGTTAGTGGTCTCTTTTGAAAAATGTTTTGTCATGCCTTTGTGATGGTTCCCTTCTTGTGTTTGGATCTGGATTGTGGAATATCTTGACCAATGGACATTCTAGGTTTGGTCCTTTGGTTCAATCGTTAGATAAGGTATGCCCCATTAAGGATTAGTGCACAACTGATGTGAAACCCAGATTGTTTTTCATTTTGAAGACCCTCCAGTTGATCAATATAAGGAATATTTTTGTTGAGATTTTTAGATTGAGTCTACACCCTTTATTTGATTATTATATCCTCTTTTAACGGGAGAGTTCTCATGGAAGGTCGAAAGAGATTGTAGTTTCTTTAGTTTCATGATCCGTCAAAGGTGGATGTGGTCTAGGGTTGTTAGTGTGGATGGGTGTCTTGATGGTGTCAAAGAGGACCTTTGGGTTCTTCGAAGTTTCTTTGAAGCATGAATTCCTGTTAAACCACCAGTGTGGGAAATATGGCCACGATAGGATATGGTGGCCACTTTCTATAATTGTGTGTTCATTGGGGATGTTTTATAAGGTCCCTCTCCATGAATTGATTATATCAGTCGCAATGGTCATGTTCAGTGATGCCTTATGATGTCATGTTCTTGATTGACCATATAGGTGAATGTCGTGAAATCCTATGAGAGTCCCTGTTATGTTGGGAAAATTTCTCCCTTGGAAAAACTTCAAAATCTTCCATTTTAGAGTAAGGTGAGTGTAGGTGTTCTTTACTTCTATTGTTTCTCACCTGAAGAAACAAGGTGTGATGTGTGTGCATCTTCTTAGCCCTTGTTTCAATGAAATATTGGGATCGGGTAAAGTGAGTTTGGAATGTGTTATGTCTGGAGAATTTATCTAGGATTGTGGTGTAGTTTTTGGTGGCACTGAAAGAATAATTCTCATTCAGTGGGTTTCCAAATACTAACTGCGAGGCAGAAGATGCTTCAATCATTTGAGCTACAGCCATAGGTATCATAGAGAAGTTACCTCATAGTTAGGGGAAATCACAGGGTCATTTATAAACTTGTACAACGTCCTATCATAAATATGAAAGATAGGAAGATTTTAAACCTCATGTATCATCATCCTTCTTCTATTGTTCATGTTTAGCAGAATTAGGTGGAGGGGATTGTACCCATGTCATCACCCAATGTCATTCCTACCCCCTTTGGTTTCCAATGAGTCTTTGGAGAATGGTTGGAAGTTTGGCTAGACTGGTTGAGAACATGGGTTTCACTAGGTTAATTGTGACCATTCCCCAGATAACCATGTGGATAGAAGGATCCACACTGTTAGTGAATGGTTTCCCAAATCATGTGGACTAACTATGTGAACTTCCCAAATCTTCCAATTTTGGGGTCTTTCTGTACTGGCCCATGTTGGTCGGTTAAGATGGTTTGTTATTATGGTGGGGATACCCACTATGAATCTTATATAAGTTCTTTTGTAAAGCTCTGATGTATGTATACCCATTTTACCTGGGATTCCACTCAGGCCTCTCCCTATTAGTGTCCAGATTCTGTCTCGGAAAAAAATTATTGGTTGTCTCTTATGGTGGGGAGCATATTTGTGTCTGCCCGTACCAGTAACATAGATTTATACATGCTCTTTTATTGGCGTATATAGTCTCATTTGGAGCTATCTAGCTACCAACATCTTCCTTGAGTAAACATTGGGACTGGAGAGCTCTCAATGGTTTAGTTAATGTATGGTAAGTGTAAACTTGTTCAAAGTTGTTGTTCGTTCGGGTGAATTGCTTTAGTATTGTTCAGATTGTGTTTGAGGATTTTTCATTTGGGATAAAGCATGAATGTGCTTGATGGTTTTAGGAAAGTGGTGTATGTTTGGTTTGTGATAGTATTCCTTCTTTCATTGATCACTTGAAGTGTTTTGGCCTTTGGGGGAGAAACCTGGCAAGGGAGTACTTCTTGGTTTCTCAATTGGGTTTGGTTGTTGCTTTCGCCTTGTTGTGACTTTCCGGGGTGGAAAGTTTTAATGGTTGGGAGAATTGTCACATATATAGATTATTTTAAATGTATTTTTATTTTAATTTCCATTAATGCTTTGTTTTTGGGGGTTTCTAATGGTTTTTGGGAGAATAGGTGATTTATCAAGAATTGGGCCAAACTGTGAGCCCAAATCCAGATTTAAAAATAAATTTTGTTTCTTCTATAACATTTTCATATTTTAATATTTTTCACTCATTCCAACTCCTAAATTTCCGCCCCTGGTATATTAACACCACAATTAAAATTTGGAGCCTTTAGAAATCCATAACCAAGGATTATTTTGGTTTTTATTTAAGGGATTCGTCCTGCACGGAAGCCCATATCCAGTTTTAAAAATTAATTTTATTTATTTAATAACTTATTAAATAGTATGTAATTTTCAGTGATTCAAAGTCTCAAACGAGTCCATTACACCCAGACGCGCCCCCGGCCTCTTTCCCCCCTTTTTGGAGCTCTTAGGAATCACGATTTAGGGATGAATTTATTAGGGTTCCTAAAATCATCTAGATTTGAGGAGGTAAGTTCATTCTTTCATAACTCTCTTAATTATTACTCTTCTCCCTCCATTCCAGTTCCTGAATGACCTCCTAGTTCTTTTTTGAACAACCCCTGAAAATGTTATAGAAGAAACAAAATTTATTTTTAACAAGTAAAGCACCAATATCACATGATTCTCTAATTGAAACTGATGTTCCCCTCCACTCATCTGGTAGACATCTTAGTATTCTCATAATTTTCTCCTTTGGAGGAACAGCTTTTCCAAGTGATCTCATAGTGTTGAAAATCTCATTGAACCTGATATACATTTCAGAAATGAGTTCATCATTCTTAATTTTAAAATTATAATATTTAATGTTATAGGTTTTTAGTCTCATTTCTTTAACATTGTTTGTTCCCTCATGGGAAATAGCCAAAGTCTCCCAAATTTCATAAGCAGATTTACAAGTAGATATGTGACTAAATTATTCATCTCTTAAATCACAATACAAAGAATTCATATCTTTACAATTATTATTTTAAGCAGTTTTATTAGGTTCATACCAAGTAGTTCTTTCATTTTTTGGAATTTCATATTGAGTCTCTATAACATTCCATATGTCAAATCCCATACTCTCTAAATGAATTTTCATTTTAAGCTTCCCCTGGGAATAATTTGTACCATTAAAGAAAGTTTTTCTTTTGGTAGTGTCACCTTCAAGTCTATTGTCCATAGTTATATTTTAACAAATATATTTAAAGAGATAAAATTTAAAACTAAGAGAAATATAGGATCATTAAGATACAACTAAAATCATAGTTGAAAAACATATTATTTTGAAAACCTTGATAAACAAAACAAACCTCTGATACCTAATGTTGGTCGGAGTGGATACTCAAGAGGGAGTGAATTGAGTTCCAATTAAAATTTATGTTTAAAATATCCATATTAAAATACCCCAAATTGAATAACAAGATAATCTGAGGTGAATTTTTATTAGAGTAAAGGGTCAGTTAGGTTCTCAAGAGATTGATTAGTTCTCAGTTAATTCAATCCAGAGATTAATTAACATTTGAAGCTAACCTAATACTTTTCAATATATACAAAAACTTGCTAGATTATGTCACATACACATATTATTTTAAATGTATGTTTATTTTAATTTCCATTAATGATTTTTTGGGGGTTTCTAATGGTTTTATGGAGAATAGGTGTGTTTTCATGAATTGGGCCAAAACGTGAGCCCAATTCCAGATTTAAAAATAAATTTTGTTTCTTTTATAACTTTTACTTTTTTTAATATTTTTCACTGATTCCAACTCCTAAATGTCCTCCAATGGTATATTAACACCAAAATTAAATTTTGGAGCCTTTAGAAATCCATAACCAAGGATTATTTTGGTTTGTATTTAAGGGATTGGGCCTACCCGGAAGCCCATATCTAGTTTTAAAAATTAATTTTATTTATTTAATAACATATTCAATATTATGTATTTGTTGGTGATTTTAAGTCTGAAACAAGTCCATTACAACCAGCTACACCCCCAGCCTCTTTCCCCCCTTTTTGGAGCTCTTAGGAATCGCGAGTTAGGGATGAACTTCTTAGAATTTCTAAAGTCATCCATATTTTAGAAGGTAAGTCCATTATTTCATAACTCTCTCAATTCTTACTCTTTTCTCTCCATTATAGTTCTTAAATGACCTCCTAATTCTTTTTCGAACAACCCCTGAATTTTGGCCATTTTTAATTTTATCAATTGTTGTTTTGGGGAGATTAATTCAAGATTTTTCAAGTAAGTTAGTCCATTTCATTCTTCTTTCATTTTTCTTAGTGTTTCAATCAATGTTCTTAGGGTTTCATCCAATATACATGAATTCCCAAATTTCCATAGGGTAAGGTGTCAAACCTAAAGTTTAAACTTGGGTTTTCTTGGTCTAATTTTCTATTTTTTAGGTTTTATCTACCCTTCTTGAGGTGCGGAAGTGGTGCGTTTGGGTTTTCACACAAAAGATTCAAGGGTTTCATTTGATTTGATAGGTGATTCCAATGTTGATGCAATCTTTGTGTATTGTCATGCTGTATTTATCATGTTTTCAGGTTTATATTATTTTATTATTACTGAAAAAATTGGTTCTAATTATTTTTCTATTGCAATTGAATTTTAAATGCCAATTTGGTGTGAAATTGGGGTTTTTCCAAAGATATGTTTTATTTGTTTATTTGGGGATGCCCTATAAATACTTAGTTGTTTTTATTGACCTGTAATAAGGCTTAGAATACTATTTATAATTTTTATCCCTTTTGGTTGTTGATTCAAAAAATGGGTTTTAATTGTGTTTGTAAAGAAAGTGAAGTTTTGGTTCCACTTTTGTGTGAAAATGAAGGTTTTACAAAGTTATCACTTCTTGTGTAACATGGGGATGCCTAAAAATTGATTTTTTATTTTAATTGAAATTTATTGGGCTGTATTTACAGTTTTGGTAACTTACAGGTGTGAACATAGTGTAAAGGTGGGTTTCTTAAGGGGTTTTATGTGCAAAACAACACGAGATTTTGAGAAATTGTTTTATTCAAATTCAAAGTGTTTGTTGTGTGTTTTAAGTGGTATAAAATGAGATAGCTACTGTATTTAGTGTATGTGACCAGTAGTGGTGTTTTACATTAAAATGGATATGTGTTAAATGTTGAAATTGTTTGACCACAAAGGGGGAAGCCCGTGTACCTAGGTGGGGAGGATGTATACTAGTACGGCTAGTGGACCAGATGGGTTTTGTCCCTGTTTCACCTAGAATTTGGATAATGAAAACTCTAACTAAACTATGTGGATGATGATTGGGGACCACTGGGTTATGGGTATGTTCCATACTAGTGGCTCGTGCATGAGAACGGATTTTACTATGGTTACATTACACTGAGGTATGAGGTACATGGGGCCCGAGACTATCTAATGCCTAGGAGTGTTCCCGGTTTTGTTGATCATTGGATTTGTGGTATTTGCCCATGTATATGGGTGTATTTGGAATTATATTTAAGTATCTAACATGCCTATTTAAATTTTTTAACATTCTAAAAGTTTTATCTTAAAAAATGTTTTTAATTTAAAGTTGCATTTCTTGGAATTTGTCGCTGCTTTTCATTGCATATTAAAACTGCTTGCTTTTTCACCTTGTATTGCATGAACCTTGGAATCATTGGGTGGTATCTTATTGGGATTATGCTCACACCATACTTAGACACCTTTGGTGTAAGTAGACTTTATTATTTTTGACTCGGGTAAAGGAACATCCAAGGGTGATGACGGTTCAGGGTGTTAGTCCCAATCGCTGGGGCAGAGTTGTGGAGACGACTTGCGGGTGATGACCCCATTATCGTGTAGAGTCCATGGGGATGTATTTTTGTTTTCATTTGTTGTATTTGGACCTCTTTTATTGTTTTTAATCTAATTTATTCAGTTCTAGATTTTTTATTAATATTTTTTTGGCTATAAATTTCTGAATTTATATTATGGATTGTTTTTAAGGTTTTATGCTTTAATATTTGGATAAATCATTCCCAAACCAAGATAAATGATACCCGGGAACTTGTCCCAGCCCGTGGGGATAGGGAACGCCCTTCGGGCATTGTCACGGGATGGGTTTGATTTCGTTTTTTGTGGCGACCAGATTCAGTTCGTGACAAAATGGTATCAGAGCAGGTTCGAGTTAACTCTTTGGGTTGTGTTATTTGGGGATGAGTCGGGATGGTATGGAGTTAGGTTTGTAGGGACTTGGTATTATAGTTATGGGTAGTGTGACTGATCCCCACACCTCATGAAAGGATTCATGTTTCTAGGGGAAGTCAGGATTTATCTAATTCCTTTGGTTTTCTTGGTTTGATGATGGTTAGGGGAAATGAAAAGAGAGTTGGGTTAATGGTCTTAGTGAGATCACAGGGCCTGGAAAGCCATGTGAAGCTGGGGATCTTCCCTAGAACAGTCTCTATGATTGTGAAGTGATTGGAATATGGTCTCCAACCATAACTCCATGTCACCCACTGAGACTAGTTTCCTCTCGCATTGTCTTGTGCTCTTTAGTTTTGAAATCTTGGAACTTTGGTTTTAAAGTGACTTGGTTTTAAGAAGCATAATTTTTTTTTGAAATGATTTCCAAATAATGAGGGAAATGTATTGATAATGAAATGGTGGAACAGAACTTTCAGAAATTTTTTGAAATGGAAAATTGTGTGGTTACACCTCTTTTGAAAAAAAGAACTATATTGATGTTGGTTTTGGAAAAAATTTCCAATAAAGTTTTCTAAACAATCAATGGGTGTTTTAATGGGATGAGATGTTTTGAAATTGATGTGAATATCTTGAAATTGAATTCTTGTATAAATGGTTGTGTCTTTCTGAAAATTTTAGTAATATTTGAATTGGGATTTGGATCTCCTGGTTAGCAGTTTGGAGAAAAATGATGTGTGGGTTGACCGTTTTGGTTTTGAAAAGTGGAAAGAATATTTTTATTAACCTTTGGTATTTCTGTGAGTAACCACATGCTTGTGGTTATATGGGATGATGGATTGATGATGGCTTGAATGGATGAGTGTCAGGACAGATATGAGGAGGGTTCCCGGTGTGGCACAAAAACATGCATGTGTGAGGCCCATGGGGTACCATTGGTGGATTTTCTTACTGCTATACCCTTTGTTTTCAAAGAAATGGTTTTAAAGAAAAACATGATGTCCTGATGAATAGTTTGGTATAGTTTGTATTATGCGTTTTTGATAATGTTGATGTTGTAGGATGTTTTGAGTCCAAGAACCCCTCCTGTTTGAACTATGTTTTGGGTTTTTGTTTGTTCGGTAGCTGTGTTGTAGGGACGGTTAGTGGTCTCTTTTGAAAAATGTTTTGTGATGCCTTTGTGGTGGTTCCCTTCTTGTGTTTGGATCTAGATTGTGGAATATCTTGACCAATGGACATTCTAGGTTTGGTCCTTTGGTTCAATCGTTGGATAAGGTATGCCCCATTAAGGGTTAGTGCACAACTGATGTGAAACCCAGATTGTTTTTCATTTTGAAGACCCTCCAGTTGATCAGTATAAGGAATATTTTTGTTGAGATTTTTAGATTGAGTCTACACCCTTTATTTGATTTTTATATCCTCTTTTAACGGTAGAGTGCTCATGGAAGGTTGAAAGAGACTGTAGTTTCTTTAGTTTCCTGATCCGTCGAAGGTGGATGTGGTCTAGGGTTGTTAGTGTGGATGGGTGTCTTGATGGTGTCAAAGAGGACCTTTGGGTTCTTCGAAGTTTCTTTGAAGCATGAATTCATGTTAAACCACCAGTGTGGGAAATATGGCCACGATAGGATATGGTGGCCACTTTCTATAATTGTCTGTTCATTGGGGATGTTGTATAAGGTCCCTCTCCATGAATTGATTATATCAGTCGCAATGGTCATGTTCAGTGATGCCTTATGATGTCATGTGCTTGATTGACCGTATAGGTCAATGTCGTGAAATCCTATGAGAGTCCCTGTTATGTTGCGAGATTTTCTCCCTTGGAAAAACTTCAAAATCTTCCATTTTAGAGTAAGGTGAGTGTAGGTGTTCTTTACTTCTATTGTTTCTCACCTGAAGAAACAAGGTGTGATGTGTGTGCATCTTCTTAGCCCTTGTTTCAATGAAATATTGGGATCGGGTAAAGTGAGTTTGGAATGTGTTATGTCTGGAGAATTTATCTAGGATTGTGATTTAGTTTTTGGTGGCACCGAAAGAATAATTCTCATTCAGTGGGTTTCCAAATACTAACTGCGAGGCAGAAGATTCTTCAATCATTTGAGCTACAGCCATAGGTATCACAGAGAAGTTAACTCATAGTTAGGGGAAATCACAGGGTCGTTTATAAACTTGTACAAAGTCCTATCATAAATATGAAAGATAGGAAGATTTTAAACCTCATGTATCATCATCCTTCTTCTATTGTTCATGTTTAGCAGAAATAGGTGGAGGGGCTTGTACCCATTTCATCACCCAATTTCATTCCTACCCCCTTTAGTTTCCAATGAGTCTTTGGAGAATGGTTGGAAGTTTGGCTAGACTGGTTGAGAACATGGGTTTTATTAGGTTAATTGTGACCATTCCCCAGAAAACCATGTGGATAAAAGGATCCACACTATTAGTGCATTGTTTCCCAAATCATGTGGACTAACCATGTGAACTTCTCAACTCTTCCAATTTTGGGGTCTTTCTGTACTGGCCCATGTTGGTCGGTTAAGATGGTTTGTTATTATGGTGGGGAGACCCACTATGAGTCTTATATAAGTTCTTTTGTAAATCTCTGATGTATGTATACCCATTTTACCTGGGATTCCATTCAGGCCTCCCCCTATTAGTGTCCAGATTCTGTCTCGGAAAAAAAATTATTGGTTGTCTCTTATGGTGGGGAGAATATTTGTGTCCGCCCGTACTAGTAACATAGATTTATACATGCTCTTGTATTGGCGTATATAGTCTCATTTGGATCTATCTAGCTACCAACATCTTCCTTGAGTAAACATTGGGACTGGAGATCTCTCAATGGTTTAGTTAATGTATGGTAAGTGTAAACTTGTTCAAAGTTGTTGTTCGTTTGGGTGAATTGCTTTAGTATTGTTCAGATTGTGTTTGAGGATTTTTCATTTGGGATAAAGCATGAATGTGCTTGATGGTTTTAGGAAAGTGGTGTATGTTTGGTTTGTGATATTATTCCTTCTTTCATTGATCACTTGAGGTGTTTTGGCCTTTGGGGGAGAAACCTGGCAAGGGAGTACTTCTTGGTTTCTCAATTGGGTTTGGTTGTTGCTTTGGCCTTGTTGTGACTTTCCGGGGTGGAAAGTTTTAATGGTTGGGAGAATTGTCACATATATAGATTATTTTAAATGTATTTTTATTTTAATTTCCATTAATGCTTTGTTTTTGGGGGTTTCTAATGGTTTTTGGGAGAATAGGTGAGTTTTCAAGAATTGGGCCAAACTGTGAGCCCAAATCCAGATTTAAAAATAAATTTTGTTTCTTCTATAACATTTTCATATTTTAATAATTTTCACTCATTCCAACTCCTAAATGTCCGCCCCTGGTATATTAACACCACAATTAAAATTTGGATCCTTTAAAAATCCATAACCAAGGATTATTTTGGTTTTTATTTAAGGGATTCGGCCTGCACGGAAGCCCATATCCAGTTTTAAAAATTAATTTTATTTATTTAATAAATTATTAAATAGTATGTAATTTTCAGTGATTCAAAGTCTCAAACGAGTCCATTACACCCAGACGCGCCCCCATCCTCTTTCCCCCCTTTTTGGAGCTCTTAGGAATCACGATTTAGGGACGAATTTATTAGGGTTCCTAAAATCATCTAGATTTGAGGAGGTAAGTTCATTATTTCATAACTCTCTTAATTATTACTCTTCTCCCTCCATTCCAGTTCCTGAAGACCTCCTAGTTCTTTTTTGAACAACCCCTGAAAATTTTATAGAAGAAACAAAATTTATTACTCTTCTCAAGTAAGTTAGTCCATTTCTTTCTTCATTCATTTTTTGGGGTTTCATTCAATGTGATTAGGGTTTCTTCTCTTATACATGAAGTCCCAAATTTCTAAAGGATAAGGTGTCAAACCTAAGGTTTAACCATGGGTTTTCATGGTCAAATTTTCTATTTTTAGGTTTGATCTACCCTTATTGAGGTGCGGCGGTGGTGCGTTTGTGTTTTCACATGAAGGATTCAAGGGTTTCATTTGATTTGGTAGGTGATTATAATGTTGATGCAATATTTGTGTATTATAATACTGTATTTATCATGTTTTCAGGTTTATATCATTTCATTATTGCTACAAAAATTGGATCTAATTATGTTTCTATTGCAATTGAATTTTAAATGCCATTTTGGTGTGAAATTGGGGGTTTTCCAAAGAAATGTTTTATTTGTTTATTTGTGGTTTCCCTATAAATACTTATTTGTTTTTATTGACATTTAATAAGGCTTAAAATACTATTTATAATTTTTATCCCCTTTTTTTATTACTGCAAAAATGGGTTTTAATTGTCTTTGTAAAGAAAGTGATGTTTTGGTTCCACTTTTGTGTGAAAAAGATGATTTTTTAAAGTTATCACTTATTTTTTAAAATGGGGATGCCTGAAAATTGATTTTTTATATTAATTGAAATTTATTGGGCTGAATTTACTATATTGGTAACTTAAAAGTGTGAACATGGTGTACAAGTGGGTTTCTTAAGGGGTTTTATGTGCAAAACAGCACAGGATTTTGAGAAATTGTTTTATTCAAATTCAAATTGTTTTTGTGTGTTTTAAGTGGTATAAAATGTGATAGCTACTGTATTTGGTTTATGTGACCAGTAGTGGTGTTTTACATTAAAATGGATGTGTGTTAAATGCTGAAATTGTTTGAGCACAAAGGTGGTAAGCACAGGTACCTAGGTGGGGTGGATCTGTACAAGTACGACTTGTGGACTAGAGGGGTTTTGTCCCTGTTTCACCTTGCATTTGGATAACAAAAACTCTAAATAATATATGTGGATGATGATTGGGGACCACTAGGTTATGGGTATGTTTTCTACTAGTGGATCATGCACAAGAACGGATTTTACTATGGTTACATAACACTGAGGTATGAGGTACATGGGGCCTGAGACTATCTAGTTCCTAGGGGTGTTCTAGATTTTGTTGCTCATTGGATTTGTGGTATTTTCCCTTGTATTTGGGTGTATTTTGAATTATATTGAATTATCTAACATGCCTATTTAAATGTGTTAAAATTTTGAAAGTTTTATCTTGAAAAATGTTTTCAATTTAAAGTTGCATTTCTTGAACTTTTTCGCCGCTTTTCATTGCATATTAAAACCGCTTTCTTTTCACCTTGTATTTAATGCACCTTGGAATAATTGGGTGGTATCCTATTGGGCTTAGGCTCAGACCCTACTTACACCCCTTGGGTGTAAGTAGACTTTATTATTTTTGACTCGGGTAAAGGAAAGGCCAAGGGTAATGGTGGTTCAGGGTGTTAGTCCCCATCGCTGGGGCAGAGTTGTGGAGACGACTTGCGGGTGATGACCCCCTTGTCATGTGGAGTCCTTGGGGATGTCTTTCTGTTGTAATTTTTTGTATTTTGACCTCTTTTATTGTATTTAATCCAATTTATTCAGTTCTGGTTTATTATTAAGACTTTTTTGGCTATAAATTTCAGAATTTATATTATGGATTATTTTTAAGGTTTTATGCTTTCATATTCAGGTAAATCATTCCCAAACCAAGATAAATGATACTCTGGCACTTGTGCAAGCCCGTGGGGATAGGGAATGACCTTCGGGCCTTATCACGAGCTGGGTGTGGTGCGGTTTTTGGCGGCGACCAGATTCAGTTCATGACATGTGTTATGAGTGAAGCTATGGAATCCTTGGATTGATCTAAATGAAGATATGAGTCCTTCTCTGGCTTTTGTCACAAAAAGAATAGAGTGTCGTGGTTTTTGTCCCTTCACATTCAGTGTAAGTATTAGGATTGAGAATTTGAATGTTCTTTGTAACACTTCAGCTTCTTCTTTTGAACTTCTGATCTTGATGAGTATGAGTGTTCTTCAAGTTCCTTGTGTGTTCTACGTGGTATGTTTTATATGCATGGAATAATTTTCTCTACATATCATCACCTCTAATTTTACTATAAATCAATATTCTTTATATTCCACGAGCTCTAGAAATAAGAATGATTACCTTTTTATTGGTATGAGGTACGGTTCCTTGACATGCCAAAACCATCATTAAATAACATTAATTGCATTAAAAACAACAAATATGACCGTTGGAATTAAATAATAGTTAATAAAAATTCAAACAGTTTTCATGACTATTAGTGGGTCATGTGATCGGTAGGTCATGTGATCAGAATCGGTATCGGTATGTCCTTTTATCAGCATCAGTATCGGTAGCTCATGATCAGTATCAGTATCATCTTTGGTAGCGTGTGATCAGTATCGGCTTCGGTAGCTTTTGATCAGTATTGGATTCAGTAGCTTGTGATCAGCATCAGTTTCGGTAGCTTGTGATCAGAATTGGTATGACTGTTGCCATCGGTGCAACAGTTCATCATCTGTGTGATCGTTCATCATCAGTGCGACCATTCATCATATGTGCGACCGTTCATCATCGGTGCGACTGTTCTTCATCGGTGCGACCGTTCATCATCGGTGCAACCATTCATCATCAGTGTGACCAGAAAGAAACTAAAGGTGATTCATAGATGTGAAATTCACACTAATTGTATGTTCGATCCAGAATACTTCTAGGTCAACTATAAAACATAAATTAACATAGATAAACACTATTTAGACAAGATTTAAACATTTGTAAATACATTTAGAACAAATTAAAGAAAAGGCTAAATTGCCATAAATAAAACAATGATTTGTGATTATTAAAATACCCATCTCAAAGGGAGTTCAACAGATTGTTTGGTTGGTTTATTCTATCTGAAGGGAAAATTGTTCCCTAATGATTCTTGAAGCCAATTTCATTTCTTTGTATCCTTCGACACCCTAGTAACATTTCTTAAGTCTTAGTATTATTCCTCTTCCCTCTCAATCCAATGGGATAGGGCTGGATATTATAATTAGTAAAATCCCCACATTCTATTTGTTTTGACTAACATCCTCTTCTCATTATGATATAGTTAGATTCATGTTATCGTTATGATCTAACATTATTTCTCATTATTAGTCTGATTGAATTTTGTTCTTCGTGTCCATCTGATAGAGTCCTCATAATGGTGGAATTCTCATTATGATGGAATTATAAATAATATTTAATTAACCTTATGGTTGAAAACCCACTCCACATCTTTCAAAAACATCAATCCTAATCAAATATTAATTATTAATACCTCTAAATACTTCAATGACTGAAAATTCTAGATCGTATGAAGAATTTCTCTGGATCTCTAAAATAGATACAATCTATATGATTCATTTTTTATTCAAAAGATTTTATGATTAATGTTTTCATGATTTATGAATACATTATAAATGGAAAATAATATTCAATCTCACATAAGAAAGTATTATGGCTTCTTTTACTTTCAAAACCTTCTTCCATTCAGACTAAAACTTTATACAATTTGTTGTACCAATTATCCCCCTTTTTGTTGTAAGTATTTCATCAAACGATCTATAGAAAATATTGGATATTGGATTGATAAATATATGGATGAACATTTGAGGAATGATTCATAAGTTAATATAGAAAATGGGATAATCATATTGAGTAAATTGTACTAATGCATCAGAATTTTTTCATAGGTCTCTGGGTCATCAAACACATGAACGTTTCTATAGGAGAATGAAAATGGTCTTTATAATATTTTATTGAAATAATAGTTTTATAAGAAAACATTTTATACTTACAATAGTCAGTATAATCATTATTTTTATAAGATAAAATGTGTCTAATAGGATTTAGAACAATTGGTATTTAGTTATTCATTATATAGATTTCAATAGACTCATGGGAGTTCCTACAGAAAAGATTTTTTTAACTAAACTGAGTTCAGAGCTTGTAAATTTCAGGTTCATTAATTTATTTCCTAATATTTCATTCATGGGTATTTAAAAAAAGATGAATACTATATGAACATTATAATATTGGAGGTGGTTTGTATTAACATTATTGATACTTAAAAAAAATTATTTAATCCCCCTCCCTTATTAGTTGTTATTAAATACTTTGGAATATTATTTTTATTATTTTATCCATTTGTTTTAATATAAGGTCTTGTTTGGGAAGAATGTTTTTATGTTTTTGGAGGAGAAAGTTGAATGGTATAAAATATTCTTTGAGCTTAAAACCATTATTTTTGTTGATTTTCTTAAGGTTATTTTGGATATAGTGTTATTTATTTAAGGAATAATCAATGTTAATCCACTTGTTTTATTGCTGGATTTTAGAGATTAATACATAAAAATTTAATTTGGTTATTATATTACATTGAACTAACCATTTTTATATTAATAAATATTATATGAATAGAAAGAACTATTTTTTGAATCATATGATTTTTTAAAAGTTAATTTTAGTGATCTATGAAAAAAAATCATATTTGATATTCATTCCATATAGTAAGAGGTGTACTAGAAACTAAATAATGAACAATGAAATGGTGAAATGGTGTTTATGACATGAAAATATAATAAATATTTATTTTTTATAGCATTTTTTATATTGATACTACAAGAACATCTTTCCTCTAAGAAAGGGTTCATGAATGAAAAATGTTATCATACTACATTCATATCTGAGGAATTAGTATACTTCTAATTCGTCATAGGTTTATAGTTTTGTGGTTATTAAATGCTTCCTAATAATTTACTTTCTTCTGATAAATTATATCTATATCCCTCTATAATTTTTTATGTTTTTCTTCCATGTACATAATATAACATCCTAATAATTTTATCCTACTTAAAAATATATTCACATGTTATTCAGTATGATCTTTGTATTTACCTTTCCAAATTTTAAGTGGAGGTTTTATTAAACCTTTTAACGATATGGGTTCTTCACAAAATGATTTTTTTAATTTGAAACCCCTGATTAATGAGTAAAAATTAAAATTTTTCACACATGATATATTTATTGGATGTAAAATGTAACACCCAAATATTTTTTAATAATACTATCTTCCAAGTCATATAAAAAATATAATGATGAGTTTAAACGAACATTGATAAACTAACAAAATATTATTATTTAAACTTGACCTTTATAACCTAGCTGTTAAATTAGGGTTATAAATATTATTAAGTAATTTTCTAAATATATATATGAATTTATTAATAAATATAATTTTATTCATAAATATTTAATATATAAGAATTCAGATTTTAGTAAAATATTTTTTTCTATAAAAATAGGTTTTCTCCAAAAATTATATTTATTTCATTCTATAAGAAAAATATTATATGAAAGTTATCTAACGTTAATCAATGATATTTTATAAAATTTTATTCATTTTTTAAATCATCGTATCAAATATAATATATAGTGAAAATTTTAGGATTTTTCTAAACTACTTATTTTTTGTGAATAGTTTAAATTAACAATTTTTTAAAAACTGTCATTTATATTAATCAAATAAAGTAATATAAAAGTTAAATTATATTTTTTATTTTTTATTAAGGTGATATATGGTCCATTTTATTAGTATTATTCTAATAAATTTCATTTTCTTCATAAATTTTCATTTTTTTGGTATAAGATTATTTTAATGCTTAATATAAGGTTTTCTACAAACAACTTTTAAATGAATAAAATTATCATGTTGAATTAATTTTAATTACCCAAATTACAAGAATTTATAAATGACATGAATATATTTGGCATCTATCTATATGAATTTAATTTCATATACTCATGATTTCTAGTCATATAATTAATATAAAACACCTATTAATTGAAAATTTTATTTATGGAAAACACTATTTTGAATATGTTTTTTATAGTGAATTTAAAAAAACATCCAATGATAACATATTATTTTTATCATAATAAATATTAAAAATAGTAATAATATTATATTATGGTCAATATTAAAAATTATCTACTTTGTATTAAAACTAAAATTTTAAAGGATGTAATATATTTAAAACATTATTATTTTTGAATGGTGGAGGTTTAAGTTGACCATATCACCCCTTACTCCATTATTTTTCAATTATAGAGTCACTTTTCTTGTGAGTTACATTACTTTTTTGAATATTTTTGGGTGTTTACACAGATACCAGTACTTAATTATAAGAGGTTACCTATTCCAATCATTTCATCACACCTCTCATGGAATTTGGATCAACCAGCCCCTTCCAGAATCACTACCAATCTTCATTATAAAATTTTTGTATCTTTTGGTCTTCCCAAAAGATTGACCTTATGTTTCTTAATAGGTAATCCAAAGTAGGTTCATCTAAGGAAATGTAATATTCTTTATCAAGTTCCGTGTTTTTAATTCTTATTTTTCGTCCTTCAATAATGTCTTAACAGTTAAAACATAATAACTCAATTATATTTAATATACTACTCTATTATTATTATTTTAGTAATATTTATCCATATACTCTTCAAAAAATGATAAATAGATCCATTGTTCCTCGGTAATGTGTACATCCATCTTGAGAACCTATGTAATTATTTTTCCATCATCACCTCAAATGTTTATTTTTAATTATGTAATTAATATATATATATATATATGTTATTTATAGCATATTAATAATTTGGTAAAAATAATATATCATATACTTTCTTTATTTTCTGTTGAGGGAAAAATTATAACATCATTTTTAAAATCACCCAACCTTAAACAAAACATGATCATGTGTTTTCATCAAGAATTAAGTTACCTTCATTTTGAGGATCTTTTCAAGTGTTGAATTATATATATTTAGATCATAAATAATGAAAAACCCAAAATTTTACAGGTTTCAAACTTTTAATAAGTATTCATTTTTTCCCAAATATAAAACATTTAAAATAAACTCAATTTCTTATCATGAAACATCTTTACAACATTAAACTAGACAAATTCTCTATTCTTACCCATCCTTAAACCCTATGAATAAAATTTAAAATGTGGTATGATAAAAAAAATTATATCATGAGAAAAAAAAGTATAAATAATTAGACCCATTAGTTAGTTAGAATTTATAAAAAAATTATATTTTCAAATATATTTTTGATTCAAAATACATATTTTCTTTCCAAATAAATTAAATTCACTTCCAAAACCATAAAATATTTTTTTATAATCAATCATAATGGAAAAATAAAATTAATAAATTTAAATTTTCAAATATAATATCTCATTAAAAATTTTACATACTATTATACTTTCAACACATAAAAATAGTATATAATTTATTTTAAACTGATGTTCATTATATTACGTTGATAAATCATAATGTTTTTGTAAAACACATTAAAACCCAAATATAAAAAAAATTTAGTAACCTTGGAGATAATTCCAATTTAACTCTTACAAAAACTAATTCAAATGGAATAAATATATGTTCTACTTCCATAACTAATGTATTAGTGGGATATTAGAGACCCACCAGTCCTCAGTTTTTAATAACACTTGTTGGTTAATAAAATAACTGTCCTTTAGTGATTTATAATAGAAAAACCCATCCTTGGTTTATTAGATAACCACACATCATCATAAATAAATTCCCAATAATGATAAAATAATCATCACACACAAAATATTACATCATAAAAACATCTGTTTCACCCATAAGAATGCATTTTCTAAAATTGAAATACCCCTTTTCATTAAAAAAATTTCCAAAAACATACATTTCTATAATAAAAGGAATAAGAGATTTTATATAATAAAAACATGGAATCATGAAATTGAATACAGAAATAAAATAAAGGTCATGGAAATGATAATACTTATCACCATCATATACCTTAAAATAGAAAATACATTTTATCTTTTGAAAATAAATTCAAACATGATATAAAACTATTCAATTTTGAAAATATATAAAACAAAAAGAAGGATATATAAAATTTTCCATTATAATTATTTTATTTTAATATACAAACAGCTATAAAATAATTTTTCAAAATAAATATCGAAATTGAAGAAAAATAGTATTCTGGGAAGCATTTAAATCGGGTATTTAAAATAAAGTCTCTTATTTAAAACCATAAAAATATTGATTTCTTAAAAAAATGTAAAGGAAGTGAAATATGTTCAAAATTTAATTTTTCAACCTGTTCATTAAGATATTAGAGTTTTCTTGAAACATGTATATTAAAATGGCCATGTAATGGAAATATTTATAAAATATATAATTGAAATAGTTAAAATGTGATTTTTTTTTTGTTAATATGTCCCTCTCCATGTGCTTGAATGGTAACATATTCTCCTTATCTTCCAAAATAAAAATATTTTTATAATTATTTAATTTATTTATATACGTTTTCAAGTTCATTATTTCTTTTATTTCACTTAATACTTTTTATATACTATTATGTAATCATTTAAGTTCACATTAGGTGTTTTTAATGGAATTCAGCTCATATTCCAAAAATGACTTTAGTAGATTGAATAGGGTCAAAGAGATCATTTTTAATTAATATAAATAATAATATTTCTGAAATAATTTTCATTTTCATATTTTAATTATACTTTTAAAAATATTTTTGAATGATGGTTACAAAAATCTAACTACATTACAATCAAAGAGGTGGTAGGTCATACGTACGCAAGACTAATGACTTATTTTTTATGTTATCTTAATAGAAAGAAGGAAAGTATTATATTTTATTTGTATTATTAGAATAATATCATTGATACCATTTAATTTACCAATATACAATTATATATATCATCAATGTGATGTGGTGACAAAAAATGAACCGCATCGCTTCACAAAGGAGGTAGTCCACATGAAAGCATGAATGATTATATGATTTTTAAGTGATAAAAAAATAGAAAATTGAATTTTAAAATATCGTTTAATAATGATAGATATTTCATTAATATAATATATATATTAAATAAATCATTACAACTAGTTGTATGCGACGATGATGCAAACTGAATTACATCTGGTCGTGAGGTAGTGTTATGTGTGTTTGCATGAATGAGGGTTTTTCCCCATTTAAGGGAAGTGGTAAATGATATAGTCTGTTAAAAAATAATAATATATAATTATATGTTAGATATTGGTTTTATTATTTTCACATGGATGAATAAAATTTGAATAAGTTATAAAAAGAAACTTAATTAAAATTCTTTGTTAAGAATTATACCTCTTCTTCGGACAACCTTTAATGGTTTAAAAAAAATAACTTGGTTGTTTTATAATAAAAAAATGTCTACTAGTACATGGGTTGGATTTTACTCAATGTATAAGGGCAGTTAATTCCATAAAAAATTCTTTTTAGGTGTGAATAAAATAGGATAGGAGGTTCCCTTTTATAAATGGGAATGTGTGCCGTTGTTGTAAATACTCAAAACTATTCGATAATACTGAGACACTCTCAAAAAAGGTTCCTCTATAATTAAAAATTATTTAATTTTATAGAAGATAATTTAAATATACACCTATACTAAAAAAATGTTTTAAACATGATTTTATTTTAACATAAACGTTAATCACTTATACTATTTCAGTTTTCACCTATGCTGACTAGGTTGTTTACTAATTATGGGTCATGATAGTTAATATAAATGATAATTAGACCATAGATGATATATTAAACCATATTATACTCAATTGTATAAATAAATTATTTTTATAAATTTTATATCATTTAATAAATTATAATCTATTATGATATGTTATTAATGTTAGCTCTGACATTGTTCATTTAATTTGACTTTAAAAACACCAATATAAAAAAATATTTTCAATATCTTATATTAAATACCATATAACATGTTATAATTATCTAAAAAATAATTTAATATAAAATTTCCTTAAATTTATATTTCTTTTAATATTTTAAAAATACATTATTTTATTTTTCTATTAATTAAATATTTATTATGTGATTATGGCGTAATCACTTAAGGTTATTACTTCATGAGAAAATAGTATAAATAAATTAACACAACAAAAAAAATTATATTTAAAATTTGAATTTATAATATCACATAGTTTATTTTTATTCCTATCACAGTGTATTGGATATGTTAAATGAAAGGATGGTTATTTTTTGTCCTTTTTAATTCATAAATTATTATACATGTCATAATCATGGAAAATAAATCTAAAATAGAAAATTTAAAGGAAATAGATAATATAATGTAATTATATGTACATAAAATTTAAATATTACAACTTTTTTATTCATTATACCCCATATAAATTTGTTTAGCCCTCAGAAAAACTATTTTAAATTTAATCGTGGCCTCAAATTTTTACTATTTTTAATATTTACTATGACAAAAAATTATGTTATCTTTATCAAATAACATTAATATTATGAATTATAAATATTTAATCAATTTTATCACATTCAATTAATATAATTATATTTTTTTAAAATTTATAATCAATCCTCCATACTCTATAAAATAGAAGTTTTCCAAAAAATGTATTTTTCAGGTATAACAAGATTTTTCATTAACTCAATGACTATTAAAAAAAATTACTTGAATTTAAATTCATAGATATAAATATATGATATATATGTTTAATTTAATTTACTATTAATTGGTTTTTATTTTACTTATTTAAAATGTATAAGCATTATGCATATTAAAAATGGTTTTGGAAAGTTGTTTTTTTAGCATAAAAATAAACATATACCAAAAATCAAGGAAATTTATTATTAAAAAATATTTAACTAAACTATTATAAAGAAAATATCTCATATGTATCTTTGTGACAAAATTATAAATATAATGGGGTATTTAAATTAGTATATATAATTTAAATAAATGATTGTATTTGAAAAATGATTAATTTTAACTATTCACTAAAAACACTAATTTCATAAAAATTCTTAATATTAATTATAAGATAATTGTAATATGATGAATTACAAAATGAAATTATTTTTTGTCAAATTTAAATTCTAAAATCTGAAAATAACACTATTAAATAAACCCATAAAATAAAATAGTTAAGTAAAACTATTTAATTTCTTTGATAAAATATTTATCATTTTTAAAATATGACTATCTTATACATAAATGTTTCTTAGTAGGAAGTGATTTATCCTATCATTTAATATGTTTTAAAAAATTTAACCCTTTAGGAAATTTTATCCTATTAATTTTATTCTCTTATTAAACTTGTGATGATGCATTTCCCTCATACAATTATTATGTTTCCTTGATTATTTTGAAACCATGTGGTTTTTCCATAAAAAGATATCTTAGTGAATCAATTTATTATAAAACACTTTCTCTATATGTTGAATAATATATAATGGTTCTACTTAAAAATAATTTTTCTATTTTAAATGAATAACCATAGGGTACACAATATGATATGAATCTGGAACGTATTTCCTTAACATTGAAACATGAAATATGTTTTTCACATTATAGAAAATTGGAGATAATGAAAAATGGTAGGAAATTAATAAAACCTTATCCAATGTTTCATATAGATCATTGATCTTTTGACATACCTTCCATTTTTTCTAAAACACATAACACTTTTTATAGGATATTTTCAATGAAATACATGATAACATACCTAAAATGAATGATTCTCTTTTCAGTTAACTACTTAACTTTACATTCTAATATATACCATCCTCATGTAATCTTCAATCATGTTCATATTCTCTGCCACATTCTCATGAAATTGTGGTGCCATCAATTTGCATTCTCCTACATCATCAGAAAAACAAGGATTTTAAAACATATTTCCATATCATTCCTCAAAAGGATCCATCTTTATAAAAGGATGAAAACTGTTATTATAAGAAAACTCAACCAAAGAAAGTGGTAGATCCCAAATTACCTATAAATCCACTGAACAATCCCTAATAATTTCATCCTAATTATAAATTTTTCTCTCATATTTTCCATTAGATTTACTATGAAAATATGTACAAAAATTTAGTTTATCTCCCAAAGATATCTGAATTCCTTTCATAAAAATATAACTAAACATGGAATCATGGTTAGATACATTGGTTAAATAAACTCCATGTGACATGAATGTCTCATTAATATACTGTAAATAATGAATATCAAAATACATTTTAAATCAATTGGAGTGAATAATAATAAATTTATATTATCAATAAATGTTGACACAAATCTCATTCCTACCTCAATATTTCATTATATATTCCACTATGAAATCCATGGATATATTCTCTGATTTACACTATATTATTTCCAAGGATGAATTATCCCCTTAGGTAATTATCATTCTAATTTAACTTGTTGAAAATCCAAAAATTTCATGTTAATGATAATAGTATCTAATTTTATTACATCCCACTAGTAATAATATTTATGGTCTCTATATATCATAGCAGTACATGGAAAACCATAAATAATGAATTATGAGCTTCATGAAATAATTATCCTTTCAACTGAGAAGCACAATTTACATATAATAATTTACCAAATCTTATAATACGTCCTTCTTCAATATTTAATTTGGTAAAATTATCCTAATTAACCAATTTATCCTTTCCCTTTAACTCAAAATTATCCTTCTGAGCATTCTTAATTTCTTATTACCTACATTATTATACTAAAACCTGAAACAAAAATGCGGATGTTTCTATATAAAAAATTGGGTCAAAATTCATCAGATCATTATCCTATGGGGTGTGTTCTAAGCAAAACATTATTAATGTATCATTATTTCTCCATCTCAATGCATCAACTACTTTATTTTATTTTCCGTGATAGAGATGAATCATGCAGTCATAATCCTTGTTCTATTCCAACCACCATCAATGTTCCAAGTTCAACTATTTCAAAGAAAACATATACTTCAAAAATATATATTCAGTATACATTTTACAATTTACTCAATATAAATGATGCCTCAAAATTTTTAAATAAAATAACACATAAGCTAAATCCAAATCATATGTAGTATAATTTTACTTATGGGGTTTTATTTGACATGAACCATAAGCATTTACAAGATCATTATACATAAATAAAAAAAAAAGTCCCGTCAATGAAGCATCACCGTATATGAAAATGGAATAATTTTCTAGATGGAAGATCCAAAATCCGTGCATTCACTAATCTTCATTTTAGTTCCTAAAAAATCATCACATTCTTTTATCCATGTGAATTTTAATACATTTCATGTTAATTAAATAGTATTCTAGAGAACCAAAAAATTATCAACAAACCACAATTAGTATCCCAATAATTAAAGAAAAATATGAATCTATGTGACATTGGTATCACATTCCCATTATTCAACATATATTTTTTAATAGGGTCATTAATTATTATAGCTATAGGAGTAGTAGGACTAGGGAAAGAAATTTGATAAAAAATCACACTTAATAAATTTTCCATACTATTTATTTTCTCTTATGGTTTTCAAAATATCTTTATGGTCATTTCAAGTTTCACTAAACCATTAGAATATACCAAAATATAATTAATAAATTCCAAAAAAAAACTATCCAATAGATTAGGAAAAATCTATTCATGTGGTCCATAATTAAATCTAGTTCATTAGATAACCCAAAAATGATACATAAAAAACTCATAATTCCCATATCTTGTTAGAAACATCTCCTTTAATATATCTTCATAGGTCACCTTGATTTGATGGTTCCCCTAAGTAAAATCAATCATCAAAAATTACTGTTCACCCTATAATCGAGAAAAAAATCATCAATATGAGTCAAATGGGTACATGTTCTTAGTAGTGATGTTATTAAAGGCTCTACAATAAATAAAAATTTCCATTGAACCATATTTAAATTTAACAAATAAAATCGAGGATCCTAATAGAGAAGTTTTATGTTGAATAAAACCATTATCTAGAAACTCTTGTAACTTATTTTTCAATTCCAAAAAGTTCAACATGTTTTATTTTATAAGTAGGTTTTTCATTACCTTAGAATCAAGTAAAAAAGTAAATAGTAAACTCAACCTATTTATAAGGCCCAAGCCTTAAAACAATATATAATCTTGAATTAAATGAATAAATCACATTGAGGATCTTTTCAGGTTTAGATTTTTAAGGAGTTAGGTCATAACATTTACATAACAACATTAATATTACATGTAGACAATTCTACTCAACATCCATTTTTTCATAAAATAAAAACTCTTGAAAAAAAGGTTTATGTACAGTTCCATGTTTTAGATAGCATGACTTTTCCTTGATCACATCCTTGACCATATTCATCTTTAAGTCTGGTTAAAAACATTTCAAAAACTTGGGATGAGTTTAAATATCTCAGTAGGTGTTAAAAAATAAGAAATAAATCATTAGTTTATCAATACATACAAAACATTAACTCTTTTACATACCTCATGAAATCATAAGATTTATGAATAACATATAGTAATCACAAATCATAAAGGTACTTGTGGTTTTCATATCATACTTACCTTGTAGATATCACATCTACATAGGGAGTTATTTTAGAATACCAATCACAGTATATTCCCTAAATCTCTCAGGAGAAACATTAAAGTTTACCTCCGTTACGTTACCTGATTAATTGGAGAGTTATCTCGGGCTCACCTTCCCTAGTTTTAACACAGAACCACCAGTATACGTAAATAATTTCAAAGAACCATAACATATTCATTACACATAAAACAAAAAAAAGGAAAGATAACATTTTATCATTTCTATCATAGTATATAATTTAAATATATTTACATAAAAAATCCATTATAAAAACCATTTTCAATACTAAAATATGTAAAAATTATATGGTATTTATTTTACTTTAAAAAAATACAATGGCTTATTAAGGAAGCTAAATATCAAATAATACTTGCGGTAGTGTAAAAAGGTCATTGTCACTGCTTACATTAAAAAAACATTCCTTTTAATCATTTATTAAAACTATTAATATAAAAATATTCCCTTTGAATGAAATGAAAAGTCAAGGGGGTTTATACACCATATAAAATAATGTTGTGCATATAACAAAATATGCCTCAATGAAAAGGATTGAGATGAAGTCCTTTACCTCGTGTCCGACTTGACTCGATCATTCTTTAATCTCTTGAATAATAAACTAAAGTTAATATATTCTATCTTAAGAACATTTTTCATGTTTATAATTACTTTTATAGCACTTATTACTATGTAATAAACATTATGTAATCATTAAAGTTAATAAAGGTCTTTTTGTCGATATTTGGTACTTGAGTCAAAAAATGAACACCTTATAATTACAAGTTGTCAATGTGGTAAAAAGTCCATTATCTACAGAATGATATTAATTATTTAGATATCATATATATATATATTATATATCAAGTATATATTTTTATTTATAACAGTAAATAACATTTGGAGATAAGAAATGAAATGCACCGTTCATGGAGACGGTAAGTTGTACGTACACGTGAACGCTACTTTCATTTCTATTTTGTACTTTAATTGAATTAAAACATAATAACACATAGGTATATTTTAATTATAGTATAATATCATATATAATAACACTAACTCTATCCTTTATACATCCCACATATGGAATTAACGAGTCATATAACTTTGAGGGGGTGGTAGTCTGCACTTCCTCAAATATGAAATTATCACGCTTACCCATTATGAAAACCACAAAGGTAGGATGTAAGTGTAAAAAAAATCATAATGAAAAAATAAACATAATACATATCATATATAAATATATTTCCATATTAATTGACACCATGAGAGGTGGTAGGAGATAATCCAACAATCATCGTTTCTTGAGGCATTACTTTGTCATCCACAGAAACAGTATGTTCTTCACCCATTAAATGGAGGTGTGTGTAAGTGTTGTTCGAATACATCCCATAAAAATATCCTAGTATATTGAGGATACTTTTTTTGTTATAATATAAATTAATAAAAAGATTTTAGGGGTTGTATATGTAGAATAAAAGAAAATAATTTAAAAGAAACATCAACCTTTAATTTGGGTAATTCCCTTTGGTTTGAACCAAATGGACTTCTTGAAGTGACTTATACCAAAGATAAGACTCCAAGGAGGAGGATATGAATATTGAGAGATAATTTGGCTAGGGTTTGGACAAGCCAAGTTGCTTTATAGGTGTGTGGAAAAAATTGGTTGTGAGGGCTTTTTATAAGGAGGCGGAGGGGCTCTTTATGAAAGTGTGAAAATATTATTTTATTATATAATGATATTCGGTTTCTAATGGACTGAAACTAATTAAAGTCAAATATAATATGACTAATGGTCGAAATAAAATCATCCAATAAAAATTTTACAGGGTTTTTATATTGTTTTAATATTTGAAATCTTATTTATTTAAATCGTTTATTAATGAGGAAAATAATGCATCATTATTGTTTCATGAATAATCTAATTTATTTGATGTCTAAAAATTATAAAAAAATACCATGATGTAGTAAATATATTTTATCTTTAAAAATAATATTTATAGTCAAAAATATAACTTATATTACCTCAAGTAAAAATTGATTTACTAAAAGATATTTGTTTATGTCATTTTTGTCATTACTTTATGTTAATTAATATAAGGTGATATTATCACTCCCAAGTAGCATTATGGGGTCCCAAAATGAACCCAAGGATGCCCATGGTCATCAATGACTCATAAAATAAGTTTTGGACAAGTGTCAAGATAATTTATATTATTATGAGATTATTTTTACCTTGAATGACCCTAATTACCTTTAACCACGGTAAATAAAAGTCAAAAGTTACTATTCACCAAAAAATTACTCACATCTTATCAAACCACATTTTACTTACTAATAACATCCTTGTATGTTGTATTTTTAAAATTCAATTTAGAGAAGCAGTAAAATTACATTTAAATGAAAATCTAGTTTTTTAACTACTACTATGTGGTTTCACTATTCGTCAAAAATTGAAGTTATTCAAAAAAATACAAAAAATTATGCCGATGCTATATTTGATATTCCAAATTCAAAAATTATGTCAATTTTACAAAATTAAAAACATAGAAGTTGGATTTATTGATTCAAAATTAATTATCATTGTCAAAACAAACAGTGTGTTTTTAAGAAACAATAACTATCAAAAGTTTGACACTTGTTTATGTCCAATCTCAAAGTGAAATTAATTCCAATGAACATCATTGGATTAATTGGTACAAAATATATTCTAATTACACTTTAAAACCAATTATAAAGATAATCTAAACATATAAATAAATTAGATTAAAACAAAATTTTGAATTAAAATACAATATTTTTCACAATTCATTAAAAATGAACATTATCAGAAAATTACCAAAAATTTACCCAAAGTAAATTTTGATGTACCAAATATAAATAAGAATTTTATTTTGTCAAATAGAACATATAAAATTTCCATAACTAGATTTAAAGAAGGCTGGAAAATGAAAGCAATAAATCGACCTTTTAGAGAATATTAGGCTATTTATGCTTAAAATAAGAATCATTCATTTTTATGCCCCTAAATTTTTTTGGATAAATTTAAAAACATTTAACAACATTTATAATAATATTTTAGTTATTTTTATTCATTATTTACAATACAATGGAAAGTAATCAACTACCATTTAAAATAATATTATTATATTATTAGTGTGAAACATAAGATTTCAAAGAAAATCATTGTTGCATATCGGGTAAGCCATCAAACATAGCATCCCCATTAAAGTAAAATTAATATTTAATTCAAAAATATTAATAAATATGAAAATATATTATTCTTTATTTACATGGGATATTACACTATTGGTGTGGAACAATCCCAGGAAAATCATCCTAATATACCTCAAAATGACCAACTATTACTATGACATTACTAATTTGAATGGTATCTTCATTTTAAATAGTATGAGATAGGAAACATTCACTACCATATATAATCAATTTCACATGTTCTTGGTAGTTTATTAAAGGTATGAAATCATGGAACAAAATTTTTATGGCACAGTATTCTATATTAGAATGATTAATTGACATAAACTCTATACCTAAAATACTTTCATTCCATACTGTGGGTAGTTCAACCTATTTTTCTAGAAATCCCATTTCACTGATAAAAATATGATGATTCTTATAAATCATAGTTTCTTTAATATTTCCACCAAAGGTTTTTTCTAAAATTTATATCTTCTTTTCAGGTTTTAATATCACCATTGTAGTTAAAAATTTATCAGAAATAATAGATTGAAAAGATCCAAAGTCAAAAATGGTATTGTAAAAATTTAAATAAAAGAATAACATACCAACAAAAACAACATTTTAAGGCCCAATATCAACTGTAGAAATAGAAAAATATATTTTCACGCCCTTTTCTATTATGATCTTGGTGATTTCTACTGTGATTGACTATCATTTCATAAATGTTATCATAATGTCCAAAATCATTTCAATTAAATAATCTTACAACTATATTTTCATTATTTGTATGGTCATTTTCAATCAATCCTGATCCATATTCCAAAAAATTGCAACATTGGAAAAATTAACCAAATGTGATATGAAATTTCTCAGGGTTGTAATACCACACCTATAACTAGATCGAAACATTATTGTATTACCGCCAAAATTATTTAATGAATTCTTCTCCATTTCCTTCCATACTTAATTTATATCCAACTAATTTCATAAAATATATGATCCTCAAAAAACTACTTTTCTACCTTCTCATCACATCAAACATGATTCTCATGACATCTAAACTAATTTGAAGCTATTATACTTTAATATATTGGTTTGAACCCTGATTAAAATTAATTAATATTAAATTCCTGATCATGAAGAAAATATTTCGTATAACCTTGCAATTTAATGATGTTTTATTCATATGTAGCCATTAAATATTCTTAATTTTCTCACAATTCCATAATTTCTTCTCTATCCTTTATTAAATAGCCATAGGAAACTATTTCTCAAATTAAATATTTTAAAATTCATCACATTACAAAGAAAAATATCATCCATATCTATGATATTCATAATCATATATTTCCACTAGTAAGATTTACCATTAATATAATAGAAAAGAAAAAAATTTATTTTTATGATATAAAGATAACATCATAGATATATTATAGTACTTTAAAAAAATCTCTTAGATAACATTAGGTTTAAATATCAATTTAATTCTAGAGGATGAGGTCTCATGAAATATTCAACTATCGACATGTTCCTCAGTGGTAGAACTAGTTTCTTCCCATCTGGGATACTACCTCTATTTATTTCTTTCTTTAATGGAAACAGTGCATAAAAAAACAATTCTATTCCAATTCTAACCATTCAAGGTTTCTAATTGGTAAGAATATCATCCTCTCAATGCATTCTAACTTTTTTTTTCATATTTCCCTCTCTGAAAGAACTATTTTTAAAAGACATTTTGTAGAAAAATAATTATGGTAATCTTAAAGTTCTATACCATTTTAAATTAATTAGATATTAGAATATTTCAATGGTATAGAGTTAACATTATCTAAACCCCCTTATTTTACCTAAAACATTACATCGATACCAACTATCATAACCCTGACATAAACATAGAATAATCTTGACATTTAGTTAAGTATTAACTTGCTATCATTTTTTATATCATTTAATGAATATATTTTTAGATAATTCACTCATAACTCGTATATAAGAGAACAATAATTTTTTAGTGCTGACACTTTTAATAATTACCCATTTGTTCTACAATATGAAACTTTTAAAAGAAATTAATTTTATTTTGAAGTAAAATATTCACAACATAAAATTGTGAATTCTTCAATATTTATACCCATCTTTAAATCCTATGAAAAAAAAATAAATTTGGGATTAAAACAAATAAATCATTAAGGGACATAGAAAATAAAGAATAAACATGATTTTATTAAATGAAATAATATAGAAATTTTCCTTTTTAAAAAAAACAATGGGTTCAAAATAAAACTTTTCACACCAATGAAACCAACTATACTGGAAAAATATTTTAATGAAACATTTTATAAGAAATATTAAATTCAAATTTAAAATTAATAAGGTTTATTTTCAATCATGAAAACACATAAAAACAATTTCACAAAGTTATAATTTTCACCCTTAAAAGGATTATATACTTTACATTAGAAATAAGGTCATTACCATACCTTGTTAAATAATAATATTTCTATAAAACCCCATAGAATGAATATACAAAACATATAATAATATTAGTACATTAGTAACGTATCACACCTACAATCACCCAAAAAATTTGAATAACTGTATAGTTAAATTACAACCCCAGTTAATGAAGGGGATATAATAGTTATACCCATAATTACTTTATAATGTAACCACTAGTCATCAACAGAAATTTTCAAGAACTATTAAATAATCCTACAATATAATACCATGCATCATAAAAACATTCTTATCACCCATATGAAATCATTTTTAGATATTTATAAACCCCGTCAATTTAAAATCCATTTTTTTTAAATCGATGATTAAAGAGAATTTTTTGTTTCCTTTACTGAAAACATGGAATCATGTAATTTAATAAAAAATTAAAATAATGTTTATATAAATGTAAAAAATTCATTTTCGATATAGAAATTAAAATGGAATAATCATTTTGTCTTTATTAAATAAAATCAAACATACAATAAAATATTCATTCATAAAAATATTAAAAGAAAAAATAATTATAAATAAAAACGATCTTTATAATTATACTATTTCTATATAAAAACATCATTAAAAAATTAACATGATAGAAAAAGAGTTTTAAAATTAATCTTTAAAAGAATATTTCTAAAAGAAAGTCCCTTACTTAAAACCATAAAAAATGATTTCTTACAAACATTGTAATGAATGTCAAATATGGACCGAATGGTTCTTTATCACTCATTTAAAAATAAATAATAATTTTCATGAAATCATTATAAGAAAATGAGAATATAATGTAAATATTTTTTAAATAAATCTTTAAAACATATAAAATTATGTTTTAAGTTAACATTTACCTTACCTTGTGCCTAATTTGTCAAATTTATTCCTTATCATCATGAATAAGATGGATATGTAAATTATATACATGCTTTATAAATGTTTAAAATTATATTTTTATTTTTATTTCACTTAATACTATGTTATATAAAATAAATTTTTCATTTAAATTCATGTAGGGTTTTTTATTAAATTAGGCTCATATGCCCAAAATGACATCGGTAGGTTGACTATGGTCATAAAGTTTATTGTTTTATATTATCCACAATAATAATTAAAATTTAATTATCATTTTCATACATAAATTATACTATGAAAAAATCATGAAAATGATTATGAAAAACGAACTATGTTATAATCATTGAGATGGTGGGTTATACACATGCCTACGTAATGTCTTCATTTTTTAGTAATCACCATGGAAATAACTCGTGTATTATGTTATGTTCAGAAAATGGTAAATATATATTAAATTAAATTAAATTTTACAATTCATACACACACACAGAGATATATATATATATATATCATCTGGGTGATATAGTGAATTATAATGAATCACATCACTTCATAGAGATAGTATTCAATATGTAAAAACCAATGAATATCGTTTTACAATGTGTGAAAAGGAAATCAAACAGAGATTTATAATCTTATAATAGTGATAAATATTTCATTATTAAAGTATATATAAATTAAATCTAGAACTAAAACCATATGAAATAGGTTATGGTGGAAAACTAACTACATTTTTTTGTGAGGCTGTAGTCTGCACATTCTCAGTAATGATGATTTTTCCCAATTCAATGTAAATGGATCTGTATAAAATTTTGTGATAAAATAATATATTCTCATTATATAATAGATAATATTTTTAATATTTAATGATTCATGAAAAATATTTTAATTTTTTTGAAATATATGAAAACTGAAATTCTTTTTTAAGAATTATACTACCTCTCGAGACATCTCCAATTGTTTACACCAACAAATTTTTAAGTCAGTTTTCTGATCAAAATGAGTCCCCTATGATGTGGGTAGGGATGTAATAGAGTTATTATTAAGTATTTTCTGAAAAAAATATACTTTGTATGTTTAAATAAAAGGGGAGAGGAGATGAAATTTTTTAAATGAGAATGAGTGAAATTTTTATAAATACCCCAAACTATTCAATAATCGGGCGTCACTCTCATCCAAAATTGAAAAATTATTGATTTTATGGAATATGATGTTAATAAAAACCTCCATAAAAAAATATAGAAACATTTTTTGAACATGATATTCTATAACCACTAGGGCTATTAACTTTTACCATTTTTTTCACAAACTATAAAAAAATTACTCATTAAGGGTCAAGATAATTCCTATTAAAGGGTAATTGGTAGATAATTGGACCCTATATGATATTATTAAACATATCTGAATAACTTGGAATAATACAATAGTTTTATAATGTCATAACCCCCTCCCTCCAAGTAAACCCCTCTTGGGTTGTTAATGATGATAGGGAGATAATGACCTCTATGTCCCGCCGCCTCTTGTAGGCCCCTCATTGGAAACTAGCACAAAGGGTGTAAAAATGTCACAATATGGGAGGAATAACACTTTTACAAAATCTGTTATGGATATATGATGAATCACCTATAATGAAACTCCATGAAATAATATAAAAATAAATCCTAAATCCATCCCACATGCATGTGTAAAATATAATTATTACCATACAAAAGAATCCAAAGTAAATACCAAAAGTAAAGCTATGAATCAACATGGACACTGTCAAAATAGAACCTAATAGGCTATACTAAACAACAAATCCTCACTAAAGAACACTCAAAAAATAACATAGTTCAAGTAAAATAATATAGATCACATCGATGATAGGTTACCCCACACCACATTCCAATTGGTATGCCTCTCCCACCAAACATTGAATGTATTAGTGACCCCATCCCTCTTGTATATCACAACACATCTTTCCTTCACACACACTTGGGCCACAAACAACATTACAACCCACCCACCCACACCTCTCCCTCACAACACATCCCACCTTCACACACCTTGTCCTGAAACCACAACACAACCATCCCAGACTAACTTGTACCTCAATACAGAATGAATCTCATCCCAAAGACTCCTACAAAAGAAAGTCACATATCATCCCTACAAGACCACAGAAAGAAGAAACCACCACACCCGAAAACACCTGGTCCATCACATCTCTCCTAAATACACATGGGTCATCAATAAACCCATATAAGACACTAATAAGCCTCCCACAATCAATGCATGTGTAATACCAATGTCGATGAGAAGATAAAGCAGAAAATTCTGGGAACCCAACCTTCCATATTTTACACTGGATGTTGCGAAAGACACCCTCCCCCATAACGATAGAGGTGTTGAGAACATAGTTCTCTACAATGGTTGAGTGCATATAAAAATCAAAATAAAAAAATAAGTATATATATATATTATACCAAATACTCAATACAAACCTATGGGTTCATAGACAACCACCACCTCATAACACTTTGACCTTTTATGTTACCATTAAATGAACAACAGCACTCAATGAACCACAAAGTCCATTTCACATTTCCAAAAAAAATCTTTTAACCATTTCAATTTGTCTTATATAAACCAACCCAATACATTCTAGGATTTATTAATCAATTATTTATTCATTTAAAAAATTATCAGGAAAATAAGACACACAATAACATTCATAGTAAATTAACCCACTTCACATTAAAGATGCATCGCACTGCGACCTATGGATATGCAGTGAGACATCCTAAATTTTAGCAAGGGATAAGTACCCATACCAACCTCTAATACCCTTATTCAAATTAATTATTACAAAACCAACATTACCAACAAGAAAAATCCAAACTCACAAGCACACCAAAAAATACATCATAGAAAAAATAGGTTCACAACCCTGGAGAACAATCATGTTATGAACATGTCTCCATATCAACAAAACAAACCCTTGTGTGCTCAATTGTGCCCAAAACTAATTCACCCCCAATAACTAACACAAAACATATTTAAGAATTAACGGTGAATCCTTTCTTTAATTCCACATGTTATTTTAGGTCTTATCAAAAAGATGGATGATTTGTGGGGCATCCATTTATTAGCTGAGTGTTTGTGGTTATCAGTTTTCATAAATAAGAGTTCAATAGTAAAAAACATGTATTATATATATCATTTAATGAATAAACAAGGACCAAAATAGATAATATTTTAATAGGGTAATTCTCCCATATAAATCATAATATAATCCAAAAAAAATATGGAACCAAGATCATACATCACATTCCACAACCCTCGGTATATAAATCTTAAACAAGTTTAATTATATTTATTAATCCAAATTCAATTATCTTCACAATGTAAAACAATAGTATACCAAATCTACAAGATTATAAAATAATAAAGATGAAGTAAAACCTACTTAGAAGAAGAGATTATCTGAATATCCTAGTTTAACCAAAACATGGACTCACTTATGGTGGGAAAAAATCTAGGGAAACATGAACCAAAAGATGTTCCCTAACTAGATGACTCATATGGGAAGAGGGTTTCATGGTGTCTCGTACCAAGAGAAATAAATAAGAAAAACAATTTATAATGTTTGTGTGAGCTTTGGGAAGATCTAAATAGAGTCACGGCATAGATTCATTTTTTATTGGCCATTAAAGGTGGATCTGGTCAAGATAACGCATTCTAACAAATTAAAAGAGCTTGGACACATAATAAAATAAATATAGGATTATGGGATTTTAAATGTTCTAAAATCCCTTCAAATAAGGCCTTAAATATGTTTTACTTCAAAAAGGATATTAAAATGGTGAAATTGAAAGAAGCTGGAAACACTATTCAAGAGGCACTTTAAGGTGAGACGATGCTCGGCATGGAACCACTCATGAGAGACTGTTATATGAGGAACCTCTGTTCGAGGCACCACTAGACTAAGTGCATGCCACCATCAGTGAGTTATTAAATGGTGAGACACGGTAGTATGAGGCACCACTCGTTGAGCAACCACTAGTGAGTGATCACTAGGGTGAGCTTCCCTTAAGATGAGCCACTATTGGAAAACTAGTAGATTTTTTAATGTGTTTAAATAAGTCACCTTGACCTCACAGAACACCTCAAACACAAAATTCCCATAATGTATTGGATCATAGAGGTCCAAGACATTACATTACATACCTCTCAAACTCTTCTCTCCCTATAGAATAGAAAACCATCTCAGAAAGAAAAGATAGGAAGGATCTGACCAACCATCCCTTAAGATACCACTCAAGGATCTCATTACACTTGAAACACTTCTAAACACAATAATGCTCAACAATAAACAACCTTTTGTTGGTCAAAATATATAGTTTAAACCTCCATATCCAAGAATGCCTCCATTAAAATCTACAAACTAAGATTTATTCAACATAGGTGTTTAAATTCCAATCTGAATGGCCACACAACACACTACAAAAGCACAAATTCCACACCATCTCACACAAATGAATCAAGAAATTTCATCCTCCAGGTCAAGATAATATCTATTCTAGGAGGCACTGACACACTTGTACGGGTGTAATAGCATCATAATTAATCTTTCTTGATTAGGAATCAAGTCCTACCCTTTTATTATATCAAGGATTTATCCCACATCAAACAACAAAAGTAAAAAACTAAGGAAAAAAACTCGTCCCATAAAACAACATAGTTCAAACATCAATTTAAAAATAAAAACAAAGTCAATAAAAACTCAAAATAAATTCAGGTACTGGTCACAAAACTATGTCTCTCACACCCATGTACACTCTTCATTCCCACCATGCCACCACAACACACGAACCAATGGAATTTTCCTCACACAAGGTGCCTTCTTCTAATGATCCTAGATCTTTACTAGAAATTTCACAAATATCATGTCATACTCAACATCCAACTCTCCCAAATCAATGACATGGGACTCATCATGAAGATATAAACAAAGATAGGATATGTGAAATGTGTCATGGATCATCTCTAACCATGGTGGAAACACAAACTCATATGACACCTCGATAACTCTCTTTAATACCTCAATGGTCCCAACAAACTTGGGAGAATGATTACTCCCTCTTCCAAACCATCATTGTCCACTTTGAGGGGAAATCATCAAGAAAATGTAATCTCCAACCTCAAACTCCATGAGCCTCCTCCTTTGATCATAATAAGAATTATGTTGGTTATGAGCTCCTTTCATCCTTTTATGAATAATATGACCCTTCTCAATCTTTCTCTACACCACACCAAGACCATGAATATATGTTTCCCAACCTCCATACAACAAAATGGAGAATGACCTATTCTTCCACACAAAGGTTCAGATAGAGCCATACCAATGTAAGAGTGATAGCTATTTTTATATGTGAACCCCAACAAAGTTAGTTACCTTATCCAAGATCCACCAAATTCCAAGACACACACCCATAACATTTTCTTAAACATTTTTATAGTCTGTTATATATGCATGTGATACCCCATAATGATAAAGGGTTAAATGACGAAATTATTTTAATTATGTATAGAAAGGTGAACCTTCCTTTTTAATATCGTACCTAATTAGCACTTCACAGTTAAGCATGCCTTTCCTTGAGTAGTGATCAAGATGGGTGACCATATGGAATGTTTCACAGGGTGTGTGTGACTGAGGACAAAGCAATCTGGAAAGTACATGTGTTGAAATGTGGAAACTATCATTAGTCATATGACACGTTCATAAAAGTGGGTGGGCCCTAGTGTGGGGACTATGTGTCTTTAGGGAAATTGGTGGTACCATGAGGTCTATGACCCAAGGAACATGTTATGGTGGGGTGTTTGTGCAATCACTGAGGACCAGTTATTACATTTGGTATCAGGGGAGGAACTCATCCTTAAGTGTAATGAAATTCCATTATTGATATGTAGGTCCCACACTAATGACGTTATTCTCTATAAGGGGTGAATGTATCACCCAAAAATGATAAAGGGATTAATCAGTAAATGAAATGAATCATGTCAACAATGTTGCACCTTCATTTTCATGAGCCTGCCTAATTATAACTCCACAGTTAAGAGTTCTTTTTTTGGGGTAGTGATCAGGATGGGTAACCTTTTAGGATGTTTCCCATGGTGTGTGTGAGTGAGGAAAACCCACACTAGAAAGAAAATGTGTTGTCCTGTGGGGAATATAATTTGTCAGATGACCCATTTGGTCTTGTGGGTGAGCCTCAAGGTGGGGAACACATGTCTGCAGGGTAACTGGTGGTGCCTGGTGGGCAAGGATCTGATGGACATATTAAGGCAGTTTGTATGTGTTGTCACTGAGGTCCAGTTGTTACAATACACATCAATCTAAGGGTGGAAATCAATTAGAGGCTTAAGTGGGTGCCAATAGCATGTTTTAATTTCCTCCAAAATGATGAGGTAATCCACATGACCCAATCTGAGTCAAGGGAACTTCAAACTCCATGAAGTTTCACCACATCATATATGTACCTCGTAGAAAATACATCCACTACAACCAACTCTCTGACCGTGGGGATATGGGATGATTTTTTCAACTGATCCACTATTACCTAGATAGCATTACAACCTCCTTGTGCTCTGGGTTACCCTGTGATGAAATCCATTTATATTTCATCCTATTTCAAATGTTTAACAATAAAATGTTTCAATAAACAAAAGGGAACATGGTGCTTGGAATTTGTCTTTTGGAAAAATAATAACTTCTCTGCAAACTTTTCCACTACCTAATTCATCATGAGCCACAAAAAACTATACCATCATGCCAGGGTACATCTTTGAAAATATGGATTGCCTTAACAATGGTGAGCTATGAAACTCATTATAGAATCCATCATGCAGGGCCATAATAACAAACAGATTCCCTCAGAATAACATCTGGTTACGACCAACCTATGACCACACCTCGATAGAATCAGCATTGCCAACATGATTGCTCATCACATCTGCCTCTAATTCAACCCTATGAGACTCCTCTACCTACTACATTTGAGAAGAAATTGGTATCAACTAAAACAAAAAACATTTCCCACCATCTGCTCTTGAATCTAATTTCATGGATTTAAATTCTTCCACCGCCCACCAAGAATATCAAGATTCTTGAACAACCTCATTCTTTTACTTTCTACTCATTGATTTGGCCACAAATTTTCCCCTTTCTGAGTTGTAGGATTTCTCAAAATCATAGTACATATAAAAATACATCCACCTATTCCAGCGTAGATTTATATCATGATGGTAAAAGACATACCTCAACATATTGTGATCCATGAAGACCACAATGAAATCACCAATGAGGTAATGCCACCAAAAATTTAGTGCGAATACAAATATTGTTAACTCAAGATCATGGATAGAATATTTTTGATTAGAGGACATAACTTCATTTACCCGTAAGAGATCACTACTCACTACCACATTAGAACACATCCCAAAAAAAATGGGAAGCATCACAAAACACTTCAAACATCACCCCTTCCTCTAGAAACTGGATCAATGGATAGTTTACCAACATCCTCTTCATGTAACTGATTGTTTCCTCGCACTTCTCACCCCAAAAAATGAACTTGTTCTTTTCTATTAAAGGATTTCAAAGAGGCTAAAACTCAAGAGAAATTCCGTATAAACATCCATTAATAACGTTCATGATCGAGGAAACTAAGATTGTCTACCATGTTCTTCAGTACTTTCCAAGAAACAATTGCATTAATCTATGAAGGGTTGTTGTCACCCCCTGAGACACCACATGGATAAGGAAATGTGCCTATTATTCCTATAACATTTTGTGGGACAACATTACATAGAGATGGTGTAATTAAAGAACCTATAATACCTCTCAGATATTCTTGACATTGTCCACCTCTGACTTCGAGTAGACAAATATTTAATTGATGAAAATGATAGTTAAATGGTCAAAAAGATCATGAAAAATGGAGTTCATAAGACCCATGAAAATAGATTGTGTGTTTGTTACACTGAACAATAAAACTAAAAGCTCAAAGTTCCCAAACCTACATCTAAAAGAAGTACTTAGGACATATCTATCCTCTACCCTCAACATCTAATATCCAGAGCGTGGATCGATCATAGAAAACCAAATAGGCCCTATTAGTATGTCGAAAAGATCATATATCCTCAAAAGATGGTTATGGTTATTTATTGTCACCTAATTCAACTTCCACTAGATTAGAAACAACCTTATACTACCATCTTCTTTCATTGAGAACAACACTAGAGAACCCCACAGTGGCACACTAGGCTGGATAAGTCCCCCCTTTATAAAATAATCAATCTGAATCCTCAACTTCCACAACTTAAAAGGTGTCATATAATAAGGAAGAATTGAAATTAGAGAATCACTAGGATACAAGTCTATCTATAACTCAATATGACATTGAGAGGGTAGAATCCTAAACTCCACAAGGAAAACATCCAAGAACTCCCTAATGAATTTGGGAACCTCCACCATCTCAGCATCCACTAATTCCACTGACAGCCCAACCGACAATGAATGAAGAGGCTCTATATGCCGACAACCTAACTCACGACCCCATCACCTATAAGAACTACACATTTTTCATCCTCATATTAAAACATGACTCTTCTCTCGAAGTATTTGACAAAAGATTTCATGGAATATAACTAGTTGATTCCAACTATGACATCATAGGTCTTCATCTACAGTAAGAAGAGATCCCCATCAAATTTATGTGGTCCCATATTTAGTATACATTTCAAAGCACATCAAACAGACTATTCTGTCCTCCAACTAGCATACTACACACCAAGGGAATAGAAATAATCTTTACATCTAGACACATATAATATAATAGAGAAGGTGAAACAAAGGATTCCATTCATACTAAATCAAACAATGAAAAATAAATGGTACAAAAATTATTGTACCTCTAACGATATCTGGCCCTACAACAACTGCTCCCTCAGTGGTGGGCATCAAAAAACACCCATCCCCTCTACCTCTATTATGGTAACCAACTCCATGTCCATGGTCAGGTTAAAGTCCCTAATCATGAGAAACATCCTGAGGTCAGCCTATACTTCCTCCATATCCCTTTAATAAAGAAAAGGCATGATGCCCCTACTGTTAAAACGACATCACTGGAAACTACTGTTGAGGCAGACACTAAAACTGTCAACCTCTAACAAACTAATCTCAAGGAACCACTTGTCATTTTCTATGGAGATGATAAAGAACTACACAACCAAAACACACTAGCATGAAGCTCTTAGAAAAATCAAAAAAACCCACCACCACCATGAGGCTGAAAAGATAACTACTGAGGTCGACTTCCTACTGGTCTATTCCTTCACAGTCCTACTATTTCTAACCTTCCACTAACAGCTCTACCTCTTTAAAAACTCTTCCATATCCCCTCTCACGGTAGATCTCTTCATTAGTGTATTTTTTTAATCACTTCCACTTTCTTATGAACCTCCAGATATTTTGGAAACATAAAAGGAGTAACAACATAATTGATAGAGTGATGGAATGCCTCATCAAGACATCTCTCAAGAGACTCATCATATAGAAATAGATATCGGGGAAATGCCGAATATCCTTAAAATTAATCCCAATCCCCCAAACTTTCATACTCCCCTACTGAATGGATAATATCTCCTACATCTTATTTTCCTTCATGGTCAATGAAAGGAACACTTCTTAGAAATCCTTCTGAAAGTCGACCCACAAAATGTATTCCTCCTTCTTCTCCCCCAAGAAAAACATCCACCACTAACACAGAACTCCCCACATATGACTAACCACCAATGGAACCGAGTATCCCATCAAGTCCTAGATCAAGCTAAAGGTGATCTCAAGGCCCTCTAACTATCCCCCTGTCTATATATATGAATTTATGACCCCATAATTTTTCCAAATCCAACAACTTGGAATCCTGAAACATCCTCTGTTGTTGATCATCCTCCTCAGCTATATAAACCCTATAATGATCAAACAGATCACCTTGTTGAACCTCCACTTCCTAAGCCACACACTGATGACATCAAGGATCTATAATTGAAAGGAAAATGAGGATTTTCTAATCCAATGTACTATGTAATTTTATTAAATTTTATCTCAATTTATATTTTTTATTCATTTTATCTTTCTAAAAACAACCCATTTCAAACAAGAAAATAATTTATTGTGGTTCATGTGCCATTCCTAGGCCTCTACCCAACAAACAGGTCCATATCACATGGTAATTCTATAAGATTAAATTTTGTGCACTAGATCATGAGTTGCCCTAAAATCTAGTTTCCTAGATGGTATCCATATCCAATTACACACCCCATGGTCAATTAGTATTGTTTCCATACCATCCCATGCAATCATCCTTGTCCCTAACTTAAAGCTACATTTTATATCTCAGCCATAAACTTTGATACCACTTTTTCATGACCCCTCCCTTAAAATATACCACATCCTAGGATGAAAATAAAGATAGGGATATAATGTCCCCAGAGTCTCACCTTCATTAGGACCTATGCTGGAGACTATCACCCAGGGTGTCCAAATCTCACAACATGGTAGGCACTACTCTTTTTGAAAAAAACAAGATCGGAAGATAAGATAAATCATACACAATGAAACTCCAATACATAATAAAAAAGTAAAAAAATCCATTGTACATGAATGTGTAAAATTTAACTATTATAAAAAAAGGAATCCAATGTAAATACCAAAAGAAAATCTATGCAGTGACATGAAAACTATCAAGATATGAGGTAGTATGATTCAGTGTGGTTTGTGAAATCCTTCTGGGAATATTATAATAGTGTATATACATAGGGTGATCACACAAGTATAATCATTAGGAAAACAAAATTCTCTTGTGCACATGTGAAAGAGGCATACTAATTAACCCATGATAAAATAATGGAACCAAACAGTACTTAAATAAGTATACTAACAATCCCATCCTCACTAAGGCACACTCAAAAAATAATGAAATTGAAGTAACATAATATTAAGCACATCAATGATAGAGTATCCCACACCATGTTCCCACTATAAAGCCTCTCTCTCCCAATGTCTAATTTCCTTGTGATCACATCACTTACATAAATCAAAAAAATCCTTCTTTCACACAAACATAAGCCAAAACCACATCTCTACATGCTTGTACACACCTGGGAGTCACAACACATCCCACCCACACACAATTGGATCTCAAACCATAACAAAATCTACCCACACATACCCTAGACTCACAACGCATCGCATATCATCCCAAAGACACATGGGAAACAAATTTTCCTCTTATCTCGAAAACACTTAGGAAAGCACATACCACATTTCCCTAAAAAACATGGCCATCCAATTTTTCTATAAGATACGAGAGACATCTCAATAAAAATCTAATATACTAACAAACTTCTACCCATAAAATCCTTTGTCATACCATCCTTGTATATAAGATATAATGGAAAATAAAAGAAACCCAACTATTTGTTTTCCTTAGCAAATGTTTGGAATGACACCCTCCCCCATAAAGAAAGGGTTATTTTCACATATTTATCAACTAGAGTGTGATGTGCATAGAAATAAAAAGTAAAATACAAGTATAAACATATTAAATACCAAAAACACAACCCCATCTTACGGTTTCTTTTAAAACCAACAATTCATGACACTTAAACCTTTTCTGCTACCTTTAAATTCCCAACACCACACCACGGACTTAAAACCCATTTAACACTACCAAAAAATTACATTAAACCATTTTTATTTTTGTTATCCAAACCAACCCAAGCCATTACATGCTTTATAAATCAATTATTTATTCATTCAATCACTCCCTATAATACTAAGAAACATAGTAAGATTCATTGTAAATTATCACACATTACATTAAAGATGCATAACACCAGAACCTCTGGATATAGTGTGATGTTTTATTCATGATATCAATGGAGAATCACCAATAAACCCCACTATTATTATTCTTCAAATTAATCCTTCCCAAACCATGCCAACCAAGGAAAACCACAAATCACAATCACACCTAGAAACATCTCATAGTACAACTAGTTTTGTATCCCCACTACACAATCATACTATACCCAGGTCACAATATTATCCAAACCAACTCCCATGTGCACAACTGTTCCCAAAATTATGCCACCCTACGTACCAATGTAAAACATATATAGGATTTAACAAGGCATCGCTTCTTCAATTACACATTTTATTTTAGGGGTTATCATAGAACAAGAATATATAGGGGTATCAATTTATTATCCAAGTGTATATGGTAAAAATTGTTAATAAATTTGTATTCAATGGGAAAAAAACAACATGAATTACATAAATCATTCATTGGACAAACAAGGGACCCTAATGGATCTAATTTTTAGTGTTTAATTATCTTATAAAAATCACAATATAAAAAAACAAATAATAAAGAAACATCCTAAATCACATTCCGTGGCCCCTAGTATATTAATATTAAACCAATTTAATTATAATTTTTAATAAAAATTATAATATTATCACAAATTTATACATCTATATACCTACCCCACATGAGGGAAAAATAATAAATATATTGGAATTTTTTCTTGGAGGAATAAGCGATCTAAACTTCCTAGTTGCACAAAAATAGTATCCCACATGCAGTGGAAAAAACTAAAGGGATACATAAACCAAAATATATTGATCAAACAAATGACTTCTATGGGTATAAGGGTTTAGGGAATCTCATACCAAAATAAATAAAAAAGGAATGACTAGGGAAAAAGGGTGTCTCATGTTTCAGAAGTTATAAACTGAGTTAAGGTTTCTATATGTTTTTGATTTCCCATTAAAGGTGTATCATGTCAAGTTAATGTATTTTAACCAATTAAAATACCCCTTAACCTTATGAAAACAATGATAGGATTTATAACCATTGAAATAGTCTGAAATACATTCAAACAAGTTCATAAAAAAAATTTTGTCAAAATGGTTGTCAAAAAAGTTAAAACTTGAAGAAGCTGGAGACACTATTCATTAGGCACTGTTATTTGTGGAACCACTGGGTGAGGCACCACTCACAAGACACCATTAGACGAGGTAACACTTGTTGAGGCACCATTAGTGAAGAAATTCTAGATAAAATTGCTTCCAAAATCAATGAGTCATCATGATGCGAGACACCATTGGACAAGGCACAACTGGTCGGGCGACTACCAATAAGCCACCGCCAATAGGCAACCACCTGTGACCGACTTCTAGGGAGCCACCAACAGTGATCCATTTTAAAGGAGGGGCTTCCAGGGTGATGTACCACCAGGATGTTCCACCATTAGAAAACATGGAAAACTATGAAATTTTTCAATGTTTTGAAACGAGTCACCCGGACCTCCAAAAACACCTCAAAAACCATATTATTCACAGTGTAATGGACTTGAATAGTCTGAGCCAATATATATAAATTTTAAACTATTTAATAAAATATTATTTATTATATAACATTATTAATGTCAATTTTGACAATATTCATTTAATTGGACTTTAAAAACTTCGAGACAAATATATATTTTGAATATATTCAATTAAAACCAATGTAATAAGTTATAATTATCTACAAAATTCGTGAAAAAAAAAAATAATTAAATTTTTTTTTTATTATTTTTTAAAAACATTAATTTTATTATTATACTCATTAAATAAATTTTTTTATCATTTCATAAAATTTTAGAGTAATTATTTCATTAAAAAAATTAGAAATAAAATTCCATGATAAAAAAATTAACATTATAATGAATTTTCCAAATAAAAGAGAGTTTTTTACACATATCACTAAGTAATATAGATATTGAAAGTAAGGAAGGTTCATTTATTGTCATTTTTATTACAGAAATTATTATATTGGCCAATGTCTGGGAATGTGGCTCTAAAATTGGAACTCAAGGAAATAGATGAGATAGTTTTGAATCATGTCCATAAAATTGTAACGTGAGAATTTTTCAAGTGATTATATCCCTTATGTATTTTTTTTAACCAATAGACCAGTTTTACCCTTAACCATGGCAACATATTAATATTAGTTTTCACTCTTCATTATGAACTAAAATTAAGTTGGTATTATTAACAAATTTTATTTATAATTATTCCAAATATTAAACCAATTTTATTAGAGTGAAATTTTATATATTTTAGTATTTAATTTCAAATCCGACACTAAAGCACTATAAAAAAGTGGGTTTTCAAGAAAACATATTTTTCATGGATTAGATGAATTTATATTAACAAAATGAATAGTATTCATCATTATATTTATTTCGACTAATATTTATAGATATAGATTCTATGAATTCAACTAATATCACTATTCATTTAGAGTTGTTTTATTTTAATTAAATAGATAAACATTATTCACTTTTAAACTGTTTTTAGAAAAATGCTTCATTAATAATAAAAATAAAATTATTCAATTAATATTTAAAATTAGTTATTAAAATTAGTTAATTATTTTCTTATAAAAATAGTTTATATTTTACTTAATGACCAAATTCAAAATATTATGTTTCTTTTAATTTTCAATATTTAGTTAAAATATATTATAATATTTGAAAAATCAATAATTTTATGTATTAATTGAAAAATATTCATTTCATTAATATCATATAAAATAATACAAGGATAATTTTTACATGGTGAATAGAAAATTGAAATTCATTTATAAATTTAAAATTTCATAATATTCAAATTAAAATTTTAAATAAAACCATACTGGAAAACAATTTTTTAAAATGATTTCAATTTTGTTTTATAAATAATACCTAATATTTTTATAATATTCTTATTATATTCATGAATAATAATAAATAAGAAAAAAATTATATCTTTACATGGGTTGTTACAATTCATGTATGTGGTGGACTACCACATCACAAAGTGATGTGATTCATTTTTAATTATTGCATTAAATGGATGGTATATGATTGTGTTTTTAAAGATATAACATGGTATTTATGATATTATTATCAATATGAAAAGTTAAAATAACAATTTACTTCTCCCAATCCTGATCTTTGATATATTAAAACATTACATATACTTGTGTACTGAGAACTGTCTCCATGATTTTATCATACAATAATTTTCATAAATATATTTCATAGTTTGTGTTAAAATTATAATTGATTTAAAAATTATAAATATTTAGTGATAAATATTTTTTATATTATGGATCAATGGGCCTATTTCCCATGGTCAACACAGAAATTTAATTTTCAAATTATGAACCATGTTTCATGAAAACACCCATTGTTGAAATAATTTTTTATGTAATTAAACTTGTGATTAAAATAAATAAATTAAATAGATTACATATAAGGTATTAAACGATAAATAGATTTTTAATATGAAAAATAATTTATATAATTTTTTATAATGTAGATAAAATTCATGTACAACAATTTATGAACTATATGTATGGGTTTCGTCTCAAAACATCCTTCTTTAGAACATATTATTTTTATGACCAGAATTTATTTTAAATGGAATATATATTTACCCTTTAAAAATTATATCATGAAACCTTCATAGTTCATTATATTTTAGGTTAAAATTAATCTACTTTATTAAAGGTAGTTATGATTCAAAAGATACAAAATTGGTAATGGTTTATATTTAAATCTCATTTTAATTGATATTTTTTATGCTTGAATTTCCATTGTAGAAAATTATTTCATCATTGTCTAATAAAAACCTTTCATTTTATTTAAATAAATTAATTCATGTAATTTTCATTTGATATTAACATTTTCCACCCTTAGGTTCTCAAAATGATTGAGAATTATTTTTTATGAAAAATGACTTCAGTTCTCTCTTCTATCGAAAATACTCTTCTTATGTATCCAAGATTTCTAAAAATATTTTCAAGAATATTTTTAATGTTCCCCATAATATTTATTAATGAAATTTTTACCCATTTTTTACTTTTTACATAATATTTTATAAGGAATATTCCGATCGTTTTTTGAATTTGGTACATTTTTAGTCTTTTATCACAGTGTAAAAAGAGTTTTTCTTTTAACATAAATTGCATATGAATAATTACCCATCAACATGACCACAAAAATATTTGAATTTTTCTATATATGTTTCCAAGATTATTTTTAAATAATATTATTTAATAATATATTTATATTTTAACATATTTTGAATTCCAATTCAACGCTAAAATGGTATATTTATTAAGAAATATAAAAATTTGATATCTTAATGAAAATCGCATCAATGATGATAAAATTTGATATCATGTGTACATTAGGTTCTTGGTGGTACATTTTCATTAGACACACACACACCACACACACAAAAGCCTGAATGGTTTGTCATAGACCCCTAAGGGATAACCCACCCAATTCGCTGCATTATTACATAATATATTTCTTGCCTTAAAGGCCCAATAGGCATGAATCCCATTACCTAGCCCATAACCATGAAATTTTAGCCCAAGGCCCATTCTATGAATAATAACCCAACAGTTATAATACTTCTACTGTACTATCACCGCTAGTGAACTCTCTATTACACTACCACTACTACAGTTTCACTCGTTGCTGATACAGTTATATCATTCTAATGTTCCACAGCTACTACATTATGATACAGTACTGCTACAACAACCAACACCCAATGGGTTTTGAACCCATAATTTCAAAAACATTTATATATTTATCTCTTATATTGATGTTTCATATTCTCCCTTACATTTATGGTTTAATAAATTCCTTATGTTCTTCTCTGAAAATACTTCACTATAAAATTTCTTTTGATTATGATAGGATAAAATATTATAAAAACTATTTCATTTAATGTGTAATTATTATAGTTGTTCCTTGTCATTTTTTTCCTCTTTGTGAAATATATAATCATTAACTACTTATGATGGTTATATCTAGATAGTTCTTTAATGTAATGGGTACTTTTTTATTCACATGAGACATCATGTACATGATATGGGAGTAAATCTAATCCATTATGGGGCATTTTTAACCATGTGATTTGTCTAGGTGGTTTTTCATGGCCCATGTTTATGTCATGTTAATGATTACTTCCACATTTCTTATGATTCTATCATCTTATGATACAATTTTCTATATTTTATGATCCCATGTTATTACTCTTGATCATACTCTTTTTAGTCCATTTTTAGTGTCGTTAGAGGTTCATACACAAGGGATTGATTGGTGGAACAATATTTTAATAGATAGAAATTGAAAGTCTGGAAGATATAGGACCACATCTAAAATTCAATGAATGGTTTCTATACAAAATTATACTTCAAAAATGATGAATAATTTTTCTATGTAAAATATATTTAAAACATATAGTTATATAAATCATTTTCAAAATAGAGTTGACCAAATTTTTTATGATTTTTTGGTCTGTACCAACCCAAAAAATAGAAATTATAATTAAAGAATAAGACCACAATAGGAAAATTAATTGTAAAAATTAAGTTTTACTTTATTAGGAAATAATCCAATGAATAATACTGAATAAGTCACAAACAAAAGGTAAAAAAAGAAGGATGTCGATAAGGGTGTCCCACCAACCCGAAGGAGGTGACTTCACTATGGTGAAAGAGACAACATTATTAACCATAAAATTTTTCCATAAATCGCAAGATACAAAGGGTAATATTGAAATCTATAAGGAAAGATGAAATATTAGAGAGAGGTGGTGGGATTGTCTTGGGGGTTTAAAATCCTAGTGAATAGTGCGAGAGGATACAGAAAAAGGTAATTTTAATTTTTGTAAGTGTGGATTATAGTAGGTGAAACTGGGCTAGACACATGGTTATCATATGTATGGTTATCATTCATAGAAAATTAAAATATATATATATAATTGCCTATAAGGTTACCGAAACATCACATATATAAATATTACATCATTATAGATTAATATAAAATATATCTCAAAGAATACACAACCAAGGACCATAATGGTTCTATTGTCCTTGGTCACTACATACATAGTCACTTTATTTATTGAAAAATCATAAATATCTCCCCCATAATTCATCTCACATAGAACACTTGTTATATGTACACAATAGAAAACCATTTGTCATAAACATGGGAACAAAACATTAGGAAGGGTGATCACAAAGTCTCTATAAAGGTAAACATAAGAGGTTTCAATAAATGATCATAATGGAGAATAAAATAATCATAACTTTATGATAACCAAATAATAACTTATAAAAGTCATACACAATTATTCAATGTTAATTAATCATGAATCATGGAATAATGATTTTTCATTAAAAAGTACGTAAGTCATAAGAATGAAAAATCATACATAATTAATCATGATCCATGTGAATAAATCATAAGCATATGATGTAATTTTTTCATAAACTTATTAATTGAAATACATTTCCTTAATCAAAGATATATACCAAAAATATCTTACTGTATTTGGATCACTTCCCATTTCATCACTTCCATAGACAAATTTCACTCTATAGACTATCATATTGGATATATTTCATTATTGAACTGCGTTATCTACCTATTCTAGTTCATATTATATTATTAGTTATAATTTATTAACTAATTCATAAAAGGGAAATATATTTTCATTCCCACCAATATCACAATGAAAACTATACATATATATTCCTCAAAATTATAAAAAATACATCAAATAATCCAAGCATACCCAAGGGAGAGGAAAAATTTATAAACATTAAATTACTTCATCATATAATAAATTGTTAAAAAGAAATGGGTCTCATTATTATTTCATAATAAATTCATTAAACCATAGGAAATAAATAGGTTTTATATAATAATCCTCAAATAAACATCATCATAAGACATATATAGATATAAATTGGATGGAATATAACATCATATACCAAGAAACACATAAAAATCCTTAATGTATGTTCAATTAAATGAAAATATTCTTTATAAGGTCATTGGAACATTTCATTAAATATAGAGAAAAAAACCATTTCATTCAACATCTTTAAAAATTAAAATTCCAAAAAAAATGAGAAAATTAATTTATTTGAAATTAACCATTGAAGCTTCTTAAATATTATTCATGGTAAATAACACTCATAATAGTGGGAAAATTCATCCACGTTATATATGTTGAAAGAGAACACTCATTTCAATCTTTTTCTAAAAAGTAAAAAATGATTTTTTTGAAAAATAATTATTAAAAATAATCCATTTTAAAAAATTTAAATAAAATCGATTTTTTGAAAATATAATTTTTAAAAACATTTAATGTTTATATCAAAACTTTGATAAAAATATTTTAAGTGAATTTAAATGGGAGAAATATTTTTTTAAACTAAAGAAAAAAGAGGTATATTTGTATTAAAAATACTTTATCAATCATTTTATGATCCAAATAGATAATAATAGTAATTTGTATTAAAAAATTTATTATATTAGGAGTAAAATTAATTTTATGTGGTTTAAAATATATGATTCATGTAATTTCACTCAACTAATATTTAGCATACACCATCCCAAAAAGAAATTTAATTGTAACATATACCATTACCTCAAAACCGATCATTCTTTGTAAACATTCAAACCACTTATAAAATAAATATTTATTTATTTTAAATCTATTAATATTTTAATTCATATATATCTTACTTTTTATCTTTCCTTTATAATTTAAATTTATTCTCTAATTAATAATTCTTCATTATAATCATTATTTAAGTGAAACATGGTTCTTTTCGATGCATGTTTCAATTAAATTGTTATGGAATATGATCCTTAGTCAATGTCTCATCATATATATAATATTAGTTATATCATAAGTATAACATTTTTTCATTATATCAACATGTATTACTATTTAAATAAAGTGTTTAGTAAAAATTAATTACATCAGTTCATAAAGATATTAATGAGTACATATCTAGGTGTAATTTTTCCATTATTTGATGGATAGAATAAATAAGAGAAAAAATACTTCACCTTTACATAATAATAGTTACATAATAAATATAATATATATTAATTAAATTTATCATTATGGATATCTATTTAAATAGTACTTGAAAAAAAATTGCATCACTCCTTAGAGGTGGTAATCCACACGCACGCACAAGTGATGTTATTATTCTCAAATATATGGTAGGAATATAGATAATGGAAATAAAAAAAATTAAAGAATTTTAGTTATGTGAATATACTGATTCTATTATTTTTATATGGTTACAGAACATTTGGGTTATATTTAAGAAGAAATAATCATAAAAATAAATTCATAACATATAAATATTATTCAAGTAAAAATCATATTAAGGACTCTCATATTCATATTTTATGACGAAAAAATTTTATAGGTAGTGTATATTGATTATGGTAGATTACATGTTTATATATTGTTAAAAATAAAGTAATAAAATGGTGTGGAGAATATATGAGAGAAATATCCTTTTAATAAGTGAGAGGAGTGGAATCCTTTTAAATATTTGAAATATTAAAATATAATAAATAAATATTTGAATTTACATTTAGAAAAATAGTAAATCATTAAAATATAATATACGTTTAGGTATAAATAATATTAAAAAAATTCATTAGACTTGTTTTTAGTCTATTTTAGCCATTATCTCTTTAGTTTAATTACCTCGTTAATCCTTTTAACATTTACCGTGGTAATGAATTTTTACTTCATTTACTATTCCCAATGAACCCAAATTAAATTAGACTCATTAATAAATTTATAAATTATAATTTCATATTTAGAAATGATTTTCTCATATTCAATTTCTATAAGTGATATAAATTCATTTTAAAATATGTGTGAAAAATTCAATGAAAACGTTCTTTTAATAAGATTATTTTTATGTAGAAATTTTTTTCACTATTAGAGTCCACCTAAAAAAATTTGATGAATATTGAATTATTATATTTCACAAATTATATATCTATATGTATTTGAAATCATTCATCAATATATTCTAATTATATTTATTATGAGAAAAATAATTTCTGAACAAAAAAGTAGTTTTTTGAAAAAAAAATTCTTTTTCTTCATTCAGTGGTTTTTTTCATTACAAACTATTTGATAATGAATTAAAATATTTTTGAAATTTTTAAAAAATAAATTTCCATGAAATAATTATTCAAATTTATACTCTTCAATCCAATTGTTGGGTGATAATATTCACATTTAAAAATATTATTTCATTAATATATGTGAGTTCATTTGAGATCATTATTTGGTGTACATAAAGTTATCACTCACATTAAATTTTTATAAAGGATAATATATCTTAAAATATTATGGTGTTACATTCTACCCCACATATAATAATTTTGACCTCAACATTTAATCACTTTAATAAAAGCATATGAGAATACTTCTTTCTCATCACATTCTTGTGTTCCAATTTAGCTTTTTAAAATTTATGGTTTTTCTAAAAAAACTCTTACCATGTGAATGGTTTTAATATTAAACACATTTTATAATTGATATATAATTTCTTCTAGTTATTATTAGTAAGATATATCATGATCTAGTGTTATGAACTATAATTTTAGTACATGTGAATGATCTATTATTTACTTCATTGAGAGAGATAAGTAGAACACATAATGAACTTGAGAGATATTTAGTGTAATAGCTAAGTGATATGAGTAAATCCCAATAAAATAAATTAAATTTTTTGGATAAATATATCTATGGAATATATTTAAATTATTTAAAAATCCCATAACCTTTTTCCAAGGAAATATTTCTAGGATTACTTTGTATAAAACTTTGAAATGTTTATATCATCGATGATTTTAAGGATAACTTTTATATTTACTATGAGCTACCAAAATGTGTTTCGAAATGTATTTAACATTCCCTACTATTTAACCAACTGTATTATGTCCTATTATCTTTTATTATTAGAATTTATCCTAGGACATTGGATTTATACAGATCTTGTTATATAGGGAATCATAGGGGGTCATCTAAATTCTTGATTGAAAGATGTTGTTACATGAAAACATGACCAAGTAAAGGTTTTTATTCCACCACCATTGAAATCAATAAAAAATACCTAAATTTATCTTCTAGGGTTTTAATGGTCCACTCCTACTTAATATTTTATAGATTAAGTCATATAATGATAATTTTCAAATCTATATTCAAATAATAGCAGATGAATCTGTATAACTTTATGGAAAACCATAGATCCTGGTAAAATACAACAAAATAAGTACTTGAAAACTTATTACAACTTTTATATTTTATATCTTCAAAAATTATCAATAAATAAATCTTCCCAAATAGAAATTAAATATGCTTACATTATAGGGTTATTGATTACAACCCAAATAGCATTATATCCTTACGTTGTTTTGGGAAGACCAATGATGAAATCCATTGTGATGTTTTCTTATTCCCATTTTGGTATGGGTAATTTTTGTGACATACAATTAGGATTATTTATCTTATATATACCTTTATAAAATACTATCCATCAATATGCTTACTCCATAATATCGTTTCATTCATGTCTTCCTACTGTAGTTAATCTTTTATATATATATATATCCATATTTGAAATATCATGATTAATATAGATTGATTAAAAATGATATTTATTCCATAGATATGTCTCAAAATATTTTCTTGATATAACACGAACTCAATTATGAACTCGTATCATTCCATGAGAATCAGTATTGAACTCGGAAACACTCATCACCTTCTCCTTTAGTTCCATATCTTCCTTTTTATCATCTTTAATCTTAACTTAAATGGATGTTTGAACATTAATCTGAGGAATATATGATTTTCTCATTTAATCTTGATTTAAAGATCCATATTATACAAATATATATGTGTTTTGTATTTTTAAATCCACATTATAGACAAACGGGCATGGCCTTTCTAACTCAGAGAATTATCCACCTTATTCTCTATCCTAAGGTGCTAATGTTTTTTCTAGTGATAAAAATTAATTAACTCCATCCATATCATTTGGTTGATATTAAAATATTTTTGTGTGAATATATAATTCATGATTATAGGATAAGTATATATATCACATCTTTCATACTAATCATAATTCCATCATTTTTTTAGGTGAAATATACTTCTTCCAACATCAAATCAGGATTCATATAATTGTGGTCATGAATTTGCAACTTCCATGATGAATAAGATGTAACCATATCATTCTACAAGAGAATTAAATTTTTTCCCTTCATCAATGAATCAATATAGATCATAAATTATTGTCCTATTTAGATATTTGTGATCACAACTCCACTAAATATTTTTCACTTTAGTTCCTTGAACGTTTTAAAACATGCATTGGTTTGAAAGAACGTGTCCCCCTTTTGGGTCAGCATTTTCATTGTACTTGATAAAAATGATAATTATCTCATAAATAATTGGTTGTATCCTACAAGCCCATGAAAATTATAGATCACAACCACCATGGTTGTTCTTGTCCATTTTTCAATAACTTCTAACGTTAAAGTGTCCCTAGAGAAACTCTATCTTGAGATTAAAAGACCCAATAATGAAACATTCTATATCTAAAATTAATAATTTATAAATATGGATAATTTTATATTACTCATGGTATAAAAATACATTATCAAATTATATTTATGATCCTCTTTATTATTATAATATATAAGAATATCATTTATAAATATCACCTGAATTTGATCATTATAATATCTAAAGACACTAATAATTAATTATATAAAGATATAAGGTAAATTTGTAAGTAAAAATTAAATCTTTGTAAATTCCTAATGACCATACATCATAAATAAGAATCTCTTGATAATATTCTCCTTTTTGACCATTAGTAGATGATACCGCAACAAACGGTCAATCTTGGAAATAAATTGACCCCCATGTAGTAGATCAATCAAGACATCAATATAGGGAAGATGATAATTATTATTGATATTAATCCTTTTATATTCCCAATAATAAGGTAAAATATCCATTTAACCATCATTATTCTTAGAAATACATGATAGGTTTATCTCATTATGACATAATCAGTCATATAAATCACTTGTCAACATTCTCCTAGATTTACTTCATCAATTCCAAAAAACCAATCAGGTTTATTCTATATATATTATTTAAAATATTTTTATCCTTAGGTGTGGGTTATATTGATCCCCAACATAAAAATTCATGGAATGAATAGTAAATTATTTACTAAATGCATTAGTATAACCCATAATAATAGGTGTATCTTCAATGTTGATTTTATCCCCAACTGTTTCAAATAAATATCCATCATGAATAAGTAGAAATTATTATACAAAGAAAGTGAATTATATTTGATTTTAAAATGTATTATCACTTAAAAATAACATCATAGTATGAGTAAGAATATTAAATGTAACTTTACTTCCTTGAAAGTTAATATTGGATCTATAAAAAGAGAGACAGTCCATTCCAAAATATAATCTAATTAAACGAGATATAAAATTTTAAGATTTATAGTGATAACATTCTTATGAACTTTTATCATATAGGTTATATAAACATGATATTTAGTCATCATAGCATTAATATTTCATAATGATAATTCAAAATCCAATTATTGAGGCTATGAATAATAATTCCTAGATACCATTGATTAGATTAATGAATTAATTTAGGTAATATAAAATAAGATAGTTCGTTGTTTTATTCCAACTATCTCCACCATATAATTATAATTTTATCTCTAATAACATATGAAATCTAAAATGATTCGAACAGGTATTAATCATCATCAGTCAGACTAAACAATCATATGATTATTAAAATCATTCTTATGGAATCCCATATTATGACCCATTATTTCAACACATGAAGCATTAATTAAAATTTAAATCACTATGAATTATCATATATTATCATAGTTTATATCATGTCATTCATCACAATGGTTCTGAATGATAATTTTATTTATCCAATTCATATCCGCCAAGGAGTGTCTTTCCTGGTGTACAGTATCAGGCCCACTCATCGGGCAATGAGTGATGATTTAGTTGATATATAATGAGCCTTTTTAGGGTGTTTATCCCCATTTGAATCTATTATATATCCACATAAAATTGATATTATCAATATAGTGATTCCACTGATAGAAAAACAAAAATTCTATAATTTACCAAAACATCATAAAATCATCTTATACATAGACTTATCCATGGAGTTTTCACCATTTTCACTAATCCAAATATCTAAAAATAACTAAATCATACTCGGATTCCAATTTTCGGAACCCATGAATCACATGAAAAATATTACATGATTTTAGATTAATAATAAATATATCCCAAAAAATACATTCCACATAATAGAAAAGGTTCAGTGTCTATGGATACTATGTTGAGTCAAAAGTTATCTTTTGACTTCTATATTTTGTTTTAGAAATCACAACTGTATTTTTAATCGTATCGTACTGACTCTGTCAATCGTATCGTACTGACTCTGTCAATTGTATCGTACTGACTCTGTCAATCGTATCATACTGACTCTATCAATCATATCGTACTGACTCTATCAATTGTAATCGTACTGACTCTGCTATTCATATTTTCATTACTTGTTTTTGTACTTAGTAAAAAACTCTTGTTTCATATTAATCATACTATTGTTTATCATCTTCATATATCTTTTTTTAACCAATATGATTGTCCAAGTCCCTCCGATTTTTTCGAAGAAATATGACCGTTGGAGGAAACATGACCGTTGGAACCCGAGGCCTATAAATATGAGGTAATTTGAAGCTGAACTAGAGAGTTTTGGAACAACTGTGATACTCTACTTCTATCAATTTCTAAAGAGAGACAATGTGACTTCTCTCATCTGCTTTGTGCGTCCGATCATCGTATCGAATGCTTTCAACTGATTGAAAGACATAGGTGCTTATTACCTACAAAATCGAGGGCTGTCAGGGATAGGCAGAAGGACGGACAGATCATCGTATCGAGGGATACCAGGGATAGGTAGAAAGACGTTCCGATCATCGTATCAAGGGCTTAACAAGGTGTTGGTGAGACATACCTTTTATCTGAGGTGAAAGGATAACCCTTCTCTTTGGGTCAAAAGAATTGTAATACTTTTACTTTTCCGCTGCTGCTTGTATTATAAAGGAATTTTTATTGTTTCCTTTCTTCCTTACATACTCTATTGTAATTGTTTCAATTACAATCATTCTATTATATACTGTATTGATTTATTCTATACGATTTAAGGTAGAATCATTCACCTGTATATTACTCTGATTATTGTGTTCATCTTGAATACAATTGTTTTACATTTCATTAGTATTACAATACATCATACCATTTATATTCAATACAATTGTGGGTGTTTGTATTTGTATTAGTTTAAGACCTTTTAAACTAATCTCTTAAGTGTTTAAATACAAAGTTTCTTAAACATACAATTCACCCCCCCCCCCCTCTTTGATTGTTCCATCTAATATCCATATACATCTACATATTCGATCCAACATAATACATACATAATCATCATATTTCCATATAAGTATTAAAATATTCCAACAATTTTCTCTTAACATAATAAAATTCTTAGACATACCCAATATAAAACCTTTCTTTACAATCATGGGATAGGAAACATAATATTATGTGATCTTAGATGCTCAATAATGGCAAACATAAAAGATACTTATAAATGATCATATGAGAGCATAGTATAATATTGAGGTAACGATAAATTGATTATAAAATAAAACATTATCACCCAATCAGTCAATGATCTTTAATAATGAATCATGGGATAAGTCTTTTTCATGAAAAAGTACATAATTCATAAGATAAAATAATCCTCAACAATTACTCAAGATCAATAAAATAATATTATAAGTATAAGATGTTTGTTTTTTTCATACACATAAGCATAGAGAATCATTTCATTTGTTACGGTTCACTAACAAAATTATTATATTTGATTGGGTTCAATTTTTATTCCATCATTTACAGAGTCATGGTTGAATCCCAAGTCTATCATATTACATAATCTCCCTCAATTAAAATTTGTCACTCCCTATTCCAATCCTTATAATCTCATGAGATATCAATCCTTACCTAAAGACTTAGAGGGAAATATAATTTCTTTCTCTTTCATTATACAATAGAAACCATTTATATATCTACTATATGACTATAAAATATTCATCAATTAATTATATATTGACCTAAATAATGGAAATGGGTTATAAAAAATTTATTATATTTCATAAAAGAATAAGCCATGTAAAAGAAATGGGTTTTATAAATACTTGTTGAGAACAAACATAATCCTTGTGGAAGAAATAGGGTACATATAATTATCTTTAAAAATTCATCATTATAAGAAATCTAGTGAATGAAATTTGATGGTATGACAACATCATATCCATAGTTAAGCATGATAATATTTAAAGGATGTAAACATAGATGTAAAATAACTTTGAATGAAAATTTCAACATTTTTATCAAAAAAGGTAAAATACCATTTTAATTATGTATCGTTAAAAAATAAAAACTCTTAGAAAATTGAGAAAAATATTTTATTTAAAAATAAACATTGAATTTGGTAAGGGGATATTCATAGAAAAACAATCATGGTAGTTTTAAATTAAATTCATTTTTATTACATTAAAAGAGAATAATATTTTCTCACTTTTATAAAAAGTGAAAATGACGTGTTTTAAAAAAATATCATTATTTCTTTTAAATAATATTAAATAGTGAAAAAATGTAGATAAAATTTCCTTTTTAAACAAAATTAATAAATAGATATAAAAATACATAAAACAATTTGAAGTGTTTGGACATGGAAGAAAAAGTTCATCAACCAAAGAATAAATAAGGTCATGTATTCTAAAAAACATTTTATTAGTTATTTTACAAACCAAAGAGAATAACATGGTAATTTTTTTATAACTTTCTTATAAAACTAGAGGAGAAAATAGTAGATCGTATTTCAAGGATAATATCCTTATAATTTCCCCAAATCGATATTTATAAAAGGAAATCCGAGAATAAAATGAGATTATAACATAAACCTTTACCCCAACTCTCATAATTCATCATATATGTTCTAAAATATAGTATAATAATTCTAAATTTGATATAAATCATTTTAATAATAATAATAATACATAAATTATTATATATTATTACTTTAAAATTATTTTTTAATGTTTTATTAGAAATTTGTCCATAAATTCAATATTTAATTCAAAATCGTTCTTCTTTCAAACCATGTTTCGACTCAACTATTTTGGTCCTTTCACCTTAGTTATGGTTTCATCTCTTTAGAATGTGAAGAATATCATAATCATCTTATTTACTCTATATATAAACATTTATAATATAAATACCAAACATAATGGTAATTATATTCCCATAATAAATATTTTATTTTATCTAATGTGACATACAATACAAGGCAAAACCAAAAAAATTGAAACTTTAACAAAGTTAAATCACTAAATAAAAATTTTATAGTTCTTAAACTAAAGAGAATAGATAGAGGTAACTAATTTTTGAATTCAAATATTTATAATATATTTATAATTTTAATTTTAAAAAATTGAAATATTATTTTTAATGAATTATATAAATACTAACTTATGATGATTTTTTGTGTTTTTTCAGAAATAATTTATTTTTAAGTTAATTAAAAATACCAATTATGCTAAAAACAAATATTTTTATAGTACAAGAATGAATTAAAATTTTAAAAAATCCCCTTTTATATAATATACATATATATTTAATTTGTAGTATAAATAATTTAAAAATGTCATTCTGGACATATAAAATAGAAGTTTATTATTTTTTAAACTCAATTAAAATTTCTTACTGTAAACTATTTTTATATATTCATATTAAAAATTATACATTATCATCTTTTGAAATTAAATATTTCCAAATTTATGTCCTATTTGATTTAATATTTTTCATTTTGGTTAAAAATATAATTTCATTTTAATGAATAAATCTAGTATTGGTAATATTAATGCTAATGACAATGATAATGGTGAAATTGTTTTTTTAAACAAACTATTTTATAAATATTGTGTAATTTTTATCAAAATAGTTAAGATTATATAATGAATATTATAATTCTAAGATTATTTTTTTAACTATATATAATTATATGAAAACTATTTAAATTGGTAATCAATACTAAATAACATTAAAAATAAATAATTGTAAAAATACATCTTTCTTCAAAAACTATCTATTTATATATTATATACTTTTATTTAAAATATGTTTTTTTTTATTTTTTATAAATTGAATTAAAATAATTTTATTTTATATTTATGTTTAATGTATCAAAGAATTTTAATATAGGTAAGCTTATATTTTAAAAAATATATGTAAATAACATAGATAAAAACTAATTATCAAGGTAAAAATAAAAAACAATAAATGTAAAACAATTTGTTTTAAGACACAAAACAAGTTTGAAAAATATTTGGAAAGTATTTATAAGAGGATTTATTGACCCATGATCAAAATTAAATCCATTTTTATAAAATATTTAATCCATGAAAAAGGTAATAGGGTATCAATATCCTATAATTAAAATGGGTTCTTTGAATGTATCCATTTTCTTTAATTATATAAAGGGATCACTTCCGACCCTCCATAGTTATACTTCCCAATCGTATTTCCCTTGAAAATATTTCCAAAAAAATCTTGTAGAATCTAATTAATCCCTATATCACTATAATTTATCTTAAGATACTAACGTGTAGGGATATGTCTAAGAGAATACCAAGTCTTGAATGTAAATATTACCTTATTTATAATCTATTATCTTTAATAATTATCTTAATAATATATTATTTTCAAAAAATTTAAGGAAACAAGTATCATTATTATACTATAATTTTATTATATTAATTAAATAATTATTTTTTAATCCACTCTATCTTTTAATTAGAGAAAAATCATTTTTACTATATTTTGTAGACTACCACTTCTAGAAATGAACATCTTCTATAATTTATCACCATTATTCTTGGATGGTAAAATAATTTAATAGATGAATAAAGTTTATAAGAATATACTATATTTTTAATTCCATAATTTCAAAATAATAACATTTCCATATTCCTCTTCATTCGTTGATAAATAAAAACATTAATTATGTGTACATACAGACTACAACTTCCATGAGAGATGAGTTTCATTTTTCATCACCACACATACTGGTTGGATTTAAAAACATAATTAATATGTAAAAAATAGAAACATAACACAATTAATATATAATAAATTTTCACACTATTTTACAATTATTTAGATAATTTTTAATATATATAATGTGTTATGGAAAAGTTGGCTGAACAACCTTAGGTAACCTATCTAATAAAGAAAAAAATACGATAAATAAATAAAATATAAATGTAAAAGGGCCTTAGAAAATAATGTATTGGATGAAAAATTTTCTTTTTAATATAATATAATTAATTTAATATTTTTATTCATAATGTTATGGAAATGTGTAAAAAATCAAGAACCCAAGGTAAGGTCTCTTATATACCTCATACATAACATTCTTATCATGCATTCTATTTCCCTTTCTTCTATTTTATGAAAAGTGAATCTCATATACAACTTATATTTTTTTAATATTTTCCTTATGTATATATACCTTGTTAAATATATCATCCATTGGTGTAGTTATTCTTGTTTTCATTTCCCATGTAATTTCCCACATTAATGCAAATTCAATTTAAGGGAACATTCATATTGCTTTCCTCATATTGAGAATCACCCCCCATAAAAGGTTTTTAAACAACTAATTACTAATGAAAAACCTCAATTATTTATAGATAACCCAATTCATTTAATTATTATATTTATGAAAAATAATAATTTTTTTTCATTATTTAAAAGGAACCTTTACTTATTTCATTAATTTTCACCCATGTTGTATTTTTTATTATTTCTTCTCCGAGATCCATCACATAAAATTATCTATATTTAAACACAATATTCCTACATATGTTTCTTTTTTAAATTTTAATATTTAAAATTATTTTATTTATTCATCTAATAGGAATCCTTCTGATTTAGCCCTAGGAATCATAATTTTCAAACCCACTTTATTCTTTGGGGTTTAATTATGCTCATGATTTATTTATAGTTTCTTTTCCCCATATGTAATACTTTTTTATTATATTGATTTTAATTATTAGTAATAATAGAGTTATATATAAATTTTTCTACATTAGGTAATGTTTTATAACTCGGGATATTTTATGTATGGTATTAGGGAGTAATCTTAATCCACCACGGGACATTGTCTACTATATTTATGAGAATGGGGAGTGATCCAAATCCACTATTGGAATTTATCCACATTACGATTATGGCCATTGGATTAACCCTTGATATATGTTCAAAATATCATTTTTTATATTTTTTTCAACATGTCTATGATCTTATTACATCATTTTATTTTTCTTCATATCTATTATTACAATCAAACACTTTTGGATACCATGTTAGGCCACTTGAATCTCATATTATGATTTATTTCCATGTTTATTCCATTACATGGATTTCTAACTCACCTTTTCAATATTTATTTTCCCTATGATATACAATATAGTTGTAAAACATCTATAAGAGTTAGGAATAAAATGAATAGTTTTAAATAAAATGATTATTTTAATGTTTAAGATAGTATATTCATACGTATAATATTGAAAATAATCATGAAATATATATCATTATATTTTATTTATTGAAAAGGTATGTTATGAACTATGAAAAAATATATTTTTAAGGATTTGGTGACTCTAGTAGGTATCAAATGAAAGAGTAGTTATTTTTAAAGATTATAATGAATGGCCCTTAGCGAAAACTAAGCTGAGAAATATAATAGATTACCATAAGTATTGAAGAACATAAAAAATATTTGGGATTTGGATATTATAATAATTTCCATTATATTTAATTCCTTTCAAGATATTGTTCATAAAATAAAGGCCTTAGCATAGTGGTACCTAGGGGTAATAACCTTAAAGAGGGTGTGTAAGTTATTAACTCAATCAAAACCTGATGCACAACATAGAGGCCAAACTGCACAAATTTCTATAAATAGTTGGGGGATATAATTTTTAAATTGTCTTTTAATTTTAAAACCATTATTAACGATACTAATATATTTATTTTGAATTTTTTTAGAACCAAATATAAAATTCTCTATGGATAATATAGATTGAAAATTAGTGCTTCATAAGTAAGGTTGTACAAGTCATTTTCGAGTTATTTATTTTAGGTTTATTATATTCCATTTATAAATTTATTGATTTGATTATTATTTTCCCTAACTATATTAAAGTATAGAAATATATTCCTAGGTAGGGGGAATCTTGTTAACAAAATATGTTGGGGGTAATTTGATAACCTGTAACATCTAAGCATTTGAATTTAGGTACGATCCTTAGAAAATTTCTAATTGTTATTTTTTTCATGTTTATCTATAGTTTTATGATTGATTCATTATTGTACATGGTTGATTTTATATTTTTAGGTGGAGGGTTTTTGTTTGATTCTATTTTGAGATGTATTTTCATGCTTTTGTGGTTCAACCATGGTTGGATACCAACAAGTAGTTGAAAAATTATCAATGTGTTGAAAGAACTAACTATAATACCCACCAACCAAGTAGTGAGAGGATAGAAGTAGGTATTTCCCATTGTAATTACACAACATCTAAAATAACAGAAACATTCCATTCGTTCCAGTTCCAAGAGCCCTAATAAATCATCCTACCACCATTGGATAGTTGGTGAAACTGATATGGGAATGTATAAGAAGGGTATGATAATAATTACTTCACCTAAAGCACCTAGTGTATTCATTTTATCTTTTCACTTTAACCCTAATTAAATAAAATTATCTTTGAGACTCTCTTGAGGTGAATTTCACTCTTCCAACCATGAAATATTATAGATCAATGTTGTTATTGATGAATTTAATCTCTTTAAGTAAGTGTAAACATGAATTGTTTGTGATTTATTTTATCTACATTTCTCACCTCATTTTAAATTAGTGGGATCTGGGTTTTTATGGAATTTTTTCAATATTTCATGAATTGGGGTTATAATTCCTTCCTGATTGATTTCAACCATTGAATCTCTATTTGGAAGTCCCATTTTGGGTGATTAAAAAGATAGATATTGAGGAAGGTTGTTTCATAATGGGAATATTGTTAATTGAAACTATTTTTTCATTCATTATAGGAAATATATTTCCAATTTATTTTCAAATAAATATTTTATTGTTTTGATAATTCTTTTCAAAATATAATGGTGTATTTGATGAAATATGTTGATAATTTATTTTTAATTAAATTATTGTTTTATATAAAATTACGATGATTAAAAATAAATCATTTCAAGAATGATTTGGATAAAGATTCAAATAAAATGAAGGCTGAATTGTTTTTATGAATTTTAAATGAAGAAACATTTTTTAAAGGAATTGATTTTGATGAAACCCATTTTATGTTTATTTTTTTCAAAAATTAAATGGAATTATTTTAATGATAAACATGGGATAAATTAAAATTATGTAAGGAAATTTAAATTTTAAAATGGACCCATAAATTATTTTTTCCCTTAAAGCACTTGGGGGAAGAGGTAGTATGGTTGGTGTACTAGGATATTCAAATAATGCAAGTATTACATCTATCCGGAAATGGATTATGATGATTATGCTTGATAAACATGATAAGTTCAAAGGGTTGTTTCATGGGGATGGATTTATATTTCACATAGACATGGGATATTGGGATGTTTTCACACCATGAGACATATTTCAATAAAAATATGATTCCAAATGATCATTTAACCAACTAACCTCAGAAATCATAACAATAGTGTTTTATTTCATAATTAATTATTGCATTATAATGTTAATGAAGTAATTTATTCATTCATATTTTTATGAAATGATTAATTCATACCTGGTTTGATCAAGTTGCACATACATGAAAATTTAGATAAAAATTCCAGTTATGTTATGTTTTTAGGGATGTAAAATTTTGTACTGATTTTATATATTCTATTAAAATGATTTGAAAATCATTTTTTAAATTGAATTGTGAAAAAATTACAATGTCATGTTTTATTTAAAATTAAAAATACTTGTTTTATTTGATATGGGATGAATATATAATTCTTGTTGGGATCCTTTAGGGATAGTGTTTCTCACACAATGATATTTTTTTGGGGAGATTTTATAATTTCTTATAACATGTCTTGGAAAATGGGAAACACTACTTAGAGGTAGTGATTTTTATTGATAATGAGACATTGGCGGTCAGTAGTGATTAGTAGGTATGTGTTTTAACTATTATAACAAGATCTTTTGATGATTTTGTCAATAGTTATTTATTCTTGGTTTATTTCCATGTATACATTTTTTATATTTTCTCTTATTAAATGTATTTTTATATATGAAATTTATAATTTCATTATACTATTTACTTTTTTCCAAATTATTCTCATGTTGAAATCACTCCCTCTAATTGTTTTTTGATGGATAGGTGATAGTCGCCATTCTCTGTTGATTGAAAAACCCCATTTGAACAAGTCATGTTCAACTCATGTTCAAGTTTAATTTTTTTGTATTGGTTTATGAGAAATTGGTATCAGAGATGATTGGACTTATCCTTGGATGATTGTATGAAAGTTGGGATGTCTTCGAAGATAAGACATAGATTTTAGGGATTAATGAGTAGTTTATCAGAGTGTTTCTTGACAGCTATCATTATAATGAGATTTAATTCACCATGGGTGGTTGTAAAATAGTTTCTTTTTTGATGTTTTTAGTATGATTATTGAAATTTACCAAAAATTTATCTAATATTACTTCCCCTTTTTTGATTTATCATTAATATTGTTGATGTTCTTGAGTTTCTTGAATAATTTTTCATTTTTATCTATAGATGTTGTGTAATATCATTCCCCCAAGTAAAATTCCAATCATACATCACAAGGGATCTATTTATAAGCCTAACTAACCAATCCCTCTAGTTTAACAAAACCTCATAGAGTTATTAGAACACATGGTTCAATCTATGGGACAAATAGATTCACATGTTCTCATTCAAGAACTAGAGGTGGTATCTCATAGGTATAATATAAGAGATCATTTCAAGTATTTTATTCATAAAAAGACACTATAATTAATGTGAATGAATACTATTTAAGAGTCATAGGGTTATTTTAGAAATAATGAGACACATTTATAGTTTTTATAGAAGTCAGATTCCATTATGGTGAAATGTGTCGTATTAAAACATGATGTGCCTAGAAAGAGATGGTGGCATGTTGTATTTTTACAGTAGTATAATGATTGATTGTATTAGATAGACATTAAGACTATTCGAATAGAAAATTTTTGTCTATATTTGATGTTATTAGATAAGTCTATGGAGTTCTTCATCCTTAATTATGTTTATAAAATAGTGAATTAGAATGAAATGTATTTTTCTAAACATGATCATATTTCATATAATGATTTTTTGAATGAGAAATTAGGGTCTCGGTGGTTTCGAATGGGTATTTGATCAGATATCTAATCTCAGGACTCTATACCAAAGCATTCAACATAAAATTATTTTTTAAGATAGTGATAGGATGGTGGAAATTTCTTTATCTTATAAGTTATGGATGACTGGAGTTCTCTATACTCCCAGTGGTAGCATGAGTAGTCCCTTCATAGGGAAGTGTATATGGGATGAGTCTTATGGAATGAAGTATATTGGTGGATCTCATTCTTATACTATCTCAAAATGAATAGTAGTGTTTTTATAAGGACCAATAACTTTTTTCAATGTAGAATGTTTGGGAGGTTAAAGCATACATCAATGGAGGAAAAAAATATCTATATCTATTGTGGATGTCAAGGACACTTATAGAGGTTGTTAATATTTTTAAATATCCACATAGTTGTACTATCTCATAAATATCAAAAGGATATTCGGCATAGTCAAATGTGTGATGATCAGTGGGGTTCCATACAGTTTCATTACGAATGAAGAAACTTCATTATGTGGATGAGTTTCTACTGGGAGTTAATACATTCCATGTGATAGTGATAAGTGCCATTATTATTTCTAAATCATTAGTGATTGGTTTATTTGGAACTGTTTCTTCAAATTATTTTTATATTCCCTCATGGTGGTATTTTTTTATCTCTTAATGGATATTTTATAATATGTGCTTGATATTTAAACACAACCAGGGTCAAATAAAGATAAGGGTATCTGATTTGCCTTAAGTTTGTTCCCATTATCAGACATCAATATAATTTTTGACCATTATTTTATGACCTAAGCCCTCTATATATTATTCTCAAAATAGACTAGTGGGTGTTTCATAAATCACATATTTAATTATATAATTGATGGTTGTTATTTACTATCAATAGTCGGTAGTCTTGTGTTTTTCGAGGGAGAATGGTACCTGAGGTCTATCTGAAAAGGAATTCCACCTCTGAATTTGGGTTTGAAGATATAATTTTGTTTTGTTGAATTGGAGTGGGAATTCCTTTGAAGTAATAATCCACCATTACCTACATACTTTCCCTATGTCTTATCATCATAATTTTCTATCTAAAATTACTTTGAATGGTAGAGTTCAGTATAAAATTATTTATAATCACCCATACAATATATATTCTTTCCAACCATTTGGTACTAGCTAATCTGAATTAGTTAAAGAATAAATTTTAAGATTTTATTTCCAAAGTTTTTGTTCAAACTAGTGTGTTAACTTGGTAACGGTTGTTATTTTATCCAATATGGATTATGGAACCCTTCAATTTTATGTTGATTACTGAAATATCACTATATATATCATAAAGAACAAGTATTTGTTTCCTCGTAAGAAAAGAATTCGTTCTCATCTAAAAGGGTTGATATAGTACAATAGATCATCATTAGGGTTACTACCATCTTATGATCCAGGAGTCGGGTATCCCTAATACCAATTTTAAGATATGGTAAGGCCATTATGTTTATCTTTTTATTTCATTTGGTCTTTCCAATTCTCTTATTGTGTTTATAAAAGTGATGAATAGGATTTTATACTAGTACCTAAAATATTTGGTTTTTGTATTCATGGATGAAATCTTGGTTAATTCTTATACTAAGAAATATCATTTTCTTCATTTGAGAGAATATTTGAATCTATCGATGAGTCAAAAATAGTATTCCAATCTATGAAACTTCTAATTATTTATTCAAGATGTGAATATCACAGGGAATGTGTTCTAGGAACATGATAACTATGTTGATCTAGAAAAATTTAATGATAATATATATTGGGAATAACCCAGAAATGACATTGAGATTTGGACCTACTTGAGCATAACATGGTATAAATATTGGTTTGTCAAATATTTCTCTAGGTTGTATTCTCTAATGACAAGTCACATTCCAGAGGGAGTTGGGATTCATTATATTTAAAATGTAAATATTCTTTTTATGAGTTGAAGTGTCTTCTGACATAATATCTAGTGATGGATCATTCAGAGGACGGGTAGGGCTATGTGGTCTTTTTTCATGCTACAATGTCTTTTTGAGTGGTGTTCTCTTGCAAGGTGATCATTGGGTGGATTATGGTTTTCATTATTTTTGCCTCATGAGAAAAAATATTCCACAAAAAAATATTTAAAATTCAATAATTATTCATTGTCTTAATATTTTGATACATTTATAATTTAGATAATTATTTACCATTTACTCTGATCATAAAAAATTGTGTTCTATTTTCTCAAAAAAAAAAGAATCTTCATTAGATGTGATGGGCGGAGTGCTACAAATATTTTGACACGAAATTTACTACACCCCTATAAATGGTTATACTGTTACCAATTATCTATGTAGGATTCAATAATTCTAGGTCTTTAAGGATACATAAGTGGAATGGAATCTCAAGGATCTATTTTCACTTTTGAATTGTAGATTCAATGGGGATGAGATAAAGGTTATTCTGAAAATATTTTATTTGAAATCCTATTTTTTTATTTGATTCTCTTAGGGAATTATATTGATGATTATTTAAAAGGTATCATGAATTCTTTATATGGTGATTAGACCATCAACAAATACTTTCTATCCTCCAAGGTAAATATTTACTTTAGAGACTGTAATATTGTTATGTCAACTATGAGAATGGTTTTGTTTGGGAATTATCATCATGGCAAATGGATAGTTCACCTAGGAATGATAATGGTTAATTATTATATGATGAATATATTCTTTTGTCCATTCATAGAATGCGAAATTTTTTATTATGTTTTTCAAAGTTAAACATGTTGAAAGTTAAATTTAGAGCATTATAATCCATCAGGTATTCATAACCTCTTCCAATATTGACATGGATGTGAGTTGAGAGATATATATATATATATATATATATGGATTTTTTTTGGGATTCCTAATTCTCCTTGAGTAAATGGTTTTATTTGGGTGGTTATTTACCATTTAAAAAAATAAGAGTGATATCTGGATTGTTGTAGATCTCCGAAATATATATATGTATGAGATTGTCAGTCTATATGGCATTCTATCTTCCATTTATTCTGATAGGGATCCATTTTTTAAAACTCATTTATGGTAATACATCTAAGATGTTATTAGATCCTATGTAAATTTGATCACAATTAATCATCCAAAAAAATAAGTTCATAGAGAATTTGATATACGAATTCTTAAATAAATTCTTCATACTTTCACCCTTGACATTGTAGGAGTGTGGGATTTCAATATGGGAATGTTTTTTTCTATATAAATATTTACAAGTCATATATTGAAAATCCACCCCTTGATTTATTGTATATATGGTGTTTTGAATCTCATTTTTTTTTATTTAGAGGTTAGTGAAGCTTTCGTTATAGGACCTAATTTAGTTAAGGAAATGACAAAAAAGATATAGTTGATTTGATAATGGGTTTTAATTGATCACAGGTGATTTAAATTTTATGTAGATCATTGTTGACATTATTTAGAGTTATTAAATGTTTACCTAGTTCTCTTTAAATTAATTCCACATCTAGGTCACTAAGAACATAAAATAATGGTAATGTTTTTATTGTGATGTGTGGGATCATTTGAGTTTATTGAGAAGATTGGGAGGGTGTATTATCATTTTGATTGACCTCCTATGACCACTATAATCCATTAAGTGTTTCATATTTCATTGTTCAAAAATTATCTTTCATATTGGCCAAACAATTTAAATTGGGAGGACATTGGTGTGGGACCTCATATTATCATGATTACGTAACTATATTGAATTATTAATTCTTTTATAATGGTTTTCCTTGGGAATTATATAATTTTTTGGGGATCCATGGAAGCATGGTTCCCATTATCATGAGACATCGAATCCATGATATTATTTTGGTATAGTTGTATTCTTACCTCTTTTTGGACTAATATTCATGATAGAATTTCTAGGGGAAGAAATAATTTATGGTGGAAGGAATTGTGATATCCCAACATTTGATTTTAGGTGTGATCCTTATCTTATTTTTGGATCTTCTTGTTTTTATTTTTGTTCTCTAATAATTCATGTTTATTCTTTGTTGTCCCAATTAGTTTATATATTTTGATATTTTGAGGGTTTTTGTTGGACACTTGTTTGAGTGAACCGATAGTGAGACCCATTGACCAGCTAGTGTGAGGCTGATAGTAGGGATTTCTTACATAAAGTCAACTATATATCTAGTGATATACACCAACCAGCCGATGAAGTTCTAAAATAATATATATCCTATAAAAACACACAATTTATAGTTGATGGGGTTCCCATAGGTAGATTAAATCTTCTAGTAGCCACTAACTAGTCAGCAGAATCCATTATCAAGCTAGTGACACTATGATGGTGAGTATTGGATGAGAAATATTGCAATCTCACCACCATAAACCTTTGTTTTGTTTTTTTATTTTCACATGTAAATCTAATTTGTTTCAAATGACTTTAGATAATCTAAAGAGTAAAATTCACCCCTTTGAACCGTGAAACATCCTGGATATATGTGTTCATTTTCACTATTGAATTGATTTTTAGTGAGTTCACTTGATTTTTTAAAAATTTATTTTTAAATGATTCTTTAAATTTAAAATTTTCCATAATGTTTATTTTCAAAAAACATTATGATTTTTTAAAAAAATTGAAAATCCAAGTCAATAAAACACTAACCCAAAATACTATTCCCATCATGATAGTTATTCTGAAATATTTTTTAACTTATTCTTCTTGTACCCTCACTTTTTTGAGAGAAAATTGGATATTTTATATACAAAATAATTTATGATAATTAAAATTTTAAATATTTATTGTTTATAAAATATTATTAAAAATATCAAATAACATCGTTAGGTAGACACATTTTTTAATTGAGGCCTACCCTTTATATCAAATAGGATTTGGCCCTAATAAACCAATAATTTATTTATCTATTTAATCTAAATTGCTAGTTATATTTTTATCTATCCTTAATCATAATATTAAATTCATGGATATTTCATGTTTCATTGAGATAAAAGGGCCATTAATGTGTTTTTATTTGGAATTAATTCATTTCATTGTGTTGAGAGTTGTGTAAATATTATAGGAAGTCGTGAGGGATAAATTTGAATGAGTTGTTTTTCATTATGCATCATTAATATCATCATTTTATCCTAAATAATGAATATTTAAAAATTACAAAAAATAGAAACAAATGGATATTTTTTGAATTATTCACTATGATGAATTTAATAAGATATCATTTATTCATTAAATTTTATTTTAATTTAATCTTCCATGAAAAAATTAAAATGGGGTGAATATTTATGAGATCCTTCATTAAATTTATTTTATAACTCTTGGATTATGTAACAAAAAGTTAATATGTTGTAAATTATGAAAGGATAATTTAATGAGGTATATTTCCTATCTTTTCACATGAATATTCATGATATGGTACATATTATTTTATCCTTCTCTTTTAATCATTAAATTTTTTATTTTTTTCACCACCAACCCAATACCATGAAAATTTATTCGTTATTGAAAACTATTTTATCTCACATGGAATTTATAAATGAGGGTTTACGTGGGACTATTATTGTATATTCATATTCCAAGTATGATCATAACTCTTCATTATAATTCTCTTTAGTAAAAAGGGAATTCAATATAAAAATGAGGTCTTTTGTGATTGAGTAATCAATAGATTTTTTAGGTTAAATAAAATTTAAATTTTAGAAAAAAATGAAAGATATTGGTCATATATAAATTAGAAATGATTGATTCTATTTTAGAGAAGATCATGTAAATTCTCACATTATTAATATTTGTGTGAATTTTATATGGTTATTTGATATTTTTTCCCTGGTAGTGAAAAGGGGTAAGTGTGAAAGAGTTTATAAACCATTTTATATAGAATATTTTTTAAAAAATGAAATAATTTCAAAAAAAATATTATTATTTGATGATTTAATTAAAATTTATATTTTTAGTTTTAATTTTTCAATTCATCAAAAAAATTTCTATTTTAATTTCATTATATTAATTTTATAATAACTTTATTCAGTGTCTAATATTAACATTATATTTTTGAACATATGAGGCACTAATTGAATTTACTTTTCATTAGACTACACCAGCTATATATCACGTTGGATGCGGAGAATATCACTATGAAGTCAAAAATGTCTTGGACTATATAAATTGAACCTTACATCATGATTTGGGCTACAAAATCATCTCCAATTTATAGATGGATTGGAACATTTAAAAATTATTATATAAATTTTTTTATTTCATTTAATATAACTCGTGTGAAATCTAGTTCACATGGAAAATCATTTCAAAATATGGATCAAAGAAGATTATATTTTGGAGGAAATATTAAACATCTTCCCATATTATCATTTAATACCATATCCCACCCCCCACATGATTTACAAATTTTTTTCACTCTTGGGGTAGGATAATTATAGTATTTGTAGTGTTGGATGAAGGGAGGAGTATCCTCCACCCTCTTTAACCATTTGGATGGATGTATATTTGATAGGCCCTATTCCAAAAATGCACTTCATAACCTTCTATACTTATTTTTTATTTCCTTTTTCACTTATAATCTCATTTATATAAAATAAAATATTTTTTCTATTCTATTTTAATATTTTTTCTATATAAGTATTGAATATATGAATGTTGATGAGTTTTGGTTATATCATTTAAAACCATTTGTTATGAAAATCATATCCATAATGAAAAATCCACCAATGGGAGTGAAGTATTTTTATGGTTGATCTAAATATTTTCTCATTTGATAGTTATATTATGTCTATTAAATATCCATAAATAATAAAATATTTGTTAATAAAATTATTTATTAATATTTTAGTAATTCTAGTGATTTCAACTTTTCTCACGTGGCTGGTCATGTGTAATTTGTGAGAGAAACACTTCAATCGTCAAATATAATCATGTTCAGATTTCTTATTATGGTTATAATCTAATCCTCATAATAAATAAATTCCCATATAAATATTTTAGGTTCATCCCCAACTATACTAATTTCATATGTTTTCTTTGGTACTACAACAAAATTAGGGTTTATATATTGGAAATCCCAATGTTAATATAGGCTCATTTTGTACAATCATTTTGGTCAAATTTTGTTCTATAGTGTTCATCGGATAAAAAATTAGGGAACCATAAATGAACTAATTAGATCATAATTGAGATTGTTTAATTATTAATTAAGAATGATAAGATAAATCATAGTTCTTCATTTTTTTATGAAACTATCACATGCTTGATTTAATTTTTCCAAAAAACATTTTCTTTCTTTCCTTGTTTTTTTCCTCAATCACTCACCAAAATCACCCCATTTCTATTTTTTCATAAAATATAAATTCTAAAAAATATAATAATTTGAATTGGAATATTGAGTGATTGAATCAAATTTTAAAAACTAATGATGGAACAGGTCATCCCATATACTGCACTTAGTAAAAATCAAAATTGTTTTCAGAGAATTCCAGAAAAATATCATAAGATTTGAGTTCCTTCCTAGATTCAAGTAACTCAATATTTCTTTTTATCACTTTTTAGTATTTTAATAATAAAGTAAAATGTGTAATCATTATTTTATAACCACTATAAATTAGTGAATCTATGCATCTATTTGATAGAAAAATCGAAGGGGATAATTTTTTCAATTAAGAGAGAATATATTCATAGAAATAATTAAGGGAAAAATAGATATATTGAGACAAAAAATTTAGATTCCTTAAACATGGATCATGATAAATTATCTAAATATATTATTGAGTTTCATAAAAAGGTTTCAAAGGAACACAGATATCTCATCTCTCTTACGTTTGAATAAGATATCATGAAGGTGGAAAAAATTATATATAACTTCACTCCCACAAAATTATATAATCCTCTTAGTTTTAATAAAATAATAACCAAAATTTAAATTTGATTTTTGGAATATAGTTGAAATAGAACAAGTTGTTATGGGTTTTGACATTACATAATTATAAAATGAAATTCTATAACCTTCTTTATGTTTTTATGAAATGAAGCCTATGCTTTCCCTGGAGATTTATGATGATAAGGAAGAAGTAACCACCACTTAGGAGAATATGGGGTGTAATTAAATGAATAAATAATTCAAAGGATATCCAAGTTGACCAAGTAGATAATTAAAATTAGTGTAATCATAAACAATTTAATTTATAATGTTTCAATATTTATCAAATGTAATTATTAAATGATCTTCTTCATATATTTTATATAGAATTGTAACTTTTGAAAGCAACCCAGTATGTTTCCAAAATAACTATAAAATAATAGTTTCTTAAAAAATTATGATCTTAAGGATATCAAGGTGATTAAAATTCCATCATTGTATCAATAAGTACATTCATTGTAAGATGAAAAAAAAATATTTATTGCAAGTATCCATCCTTTTTTTCCACTCCACACAATGCATACTTCATTATTTTTCTGATTCTTAGGGTGGGGTCACTTTTCTCATTTCATAGGGGTAACCGATATTGGTAGCATCTTATACGAATTAGGATAAATAACATGGGATGGTTTATACAAAAATAATATATCTGTTTTTGTATTTGGTTTGAACACCGGACTTATTGGCCATATGCAGTATGAACATAACACCTCTTACATTGTATCCCATGTTTATCTTTACTTCATTAATGTAATTTTTTAACAAAATCATATTTTTCTTGTTTTTTTTCCATTTGTATAAGGTGTTAATTATAATCTCAATTCAAATCCATTATATAAAAATTATACCATGTTTTGTTTCTTTTAATTATTTTATTCCATCCTTACATCTATTTAATGTGATTTTATTCAGGTGATTTCTTTAATTTATCATTATAGTAGTAGTAACCTGTATATATTTTTTTATATTTTTGAGAACATTGATATTTATTGAGTATTAAAAATAATGTTTCACTCTTGAATTAATTTTAAGTGACTTCACATTAATTTTGAATAAATTTATTTTAAATTATTATTGATGTGGAATCATTTTCTTGAATATAATTTATAAAAAATTTCATAATTTTTTAAACAAATAAACCCCTTTTCCAAAAAACATAAACCTAAAATATTTTCCTTCTCCTAATATGTATTATAAATATGTTTTCAATATGTCATCCAACACCTTATTTTTCTTCTAATGAACATAGATTATGTGTTCAACCTAAATGTTTTTTATTTCTCTATAAATGATTTTGAAATTTGAATTGTGATTTTAAAATTATTATTACCCTTATTTGGATAGAAAATTTTTTAACTTCAGACCTAACCCTTATATAAACCCACATCTATCCCATTGAATATATGAAATTCTTGATATATTTAAGGTAAATGCACAATTAATTTTCATTACCCACCCTAACTCTAAATATTATTTTATAGATACATAAAATTTGATAGTTGTCGAAGGTATATTTATGTGTGTTATTTATGAGTCAAAACATTTTAGGGTTGTGTGATGGGTTTAATTATTCTAATTAGTATAAAGAGATAAATAGTCACAAGTCATTATTCATCGTTCTTCATTTTAACAATACTTTTTCCTAAGAATTTAAAATTTAAAAAAAATACATAAAATGGATATGAAAATGAATTCTTCATTTTGATTACATTTATAATACTACATTTATTTAGTATATTTTATTTTTATCTCAACCTCTATAAAAAATTTAATAAAAGGGGGAAATTTGGATGATAACTTTCATTAGAGTCATTTTTTGACTTATATCCCATTTCCACAAAAGGGAGTGTGGTGTACATCATTTAAGTATAATAAATGAGGTATATTTCAATTTTTTAACTTGAAATTTTATAAAATGAAATTTCATAGTTTAACTACCACATTTCATCAATGATTTTTCAAATTAATTTAACCCCAAACACATTTATTCCAAATTACATTAATATTGTCTTCATGATTAAAAAATATTATATTCCTTATTATTTTGAAAAATGATATTTTTCAAAAACTAAGGTTGAGGTGTGTATTTTACAAGAATAAGCATCACATAAGATTAAATTTATATAGAGTGAAGAGTGACATGAATTTCCGAGTGAGTTAAGTTGAGATTTGGACATGTATGGATTTTTTAGGATCAAAAAATTTAAATGGAGAAAATAAAATTAATGGAACCTGTTATTCATAAATAAGTCATGATGTATTATATTTTGGAAAAGATATTGAAATTCTATCTTTATGATTTTTTTTATTTTTTTTTGATATTATAATTTTTTTCAGAAATGTGAAAAGATTAAATTATGTGGAGTTTGTAAACCATTTTTATTGGATTTGTTTTTCAAAATAATTGATTTTATTTCCCCACATGAAAATTTATTTAAATATTTAATTTAAATTTATAATTTAGTTTAATTTTTTAAATTTAAGGTCAAATAAATTTTTTATATCTATTTCACTTAATAATTTTACTATAGAATTTTTATTAATAAATTTTTATCTTGATTTTTTTATCATATTATACAATAATTTTAATTCATTTTTCATTTAGATGACACTAGTTGTATCTCATTTTGGAGGGTGAAAAGGAGGCCATGATTTCAAACATGGTAAGGCATTGACATATTTTTCATTATCTCACCATTTTATCCATAACATCATCATACATTATTAGATTTGGATAAAAATTTAAATCTATTAGAATATTATTATGATTCATTACTTTTAACTAGAGAGGTATCGGTTCACATGGAAACTCATTAGAAAATTAAACACATTGAAGAGAAATTTTTAGAGGAATAATAATACATAAATTTACTCATTCTAACCATATGTTTATTTTAAATCCAAAATATAATTTAAAATTTACCTAACATAAAATAATCAATTTATCCCATTAATAGAAAGTTTAGTGTCTTTGTCAGCTATCTGTATAAGAAATTTATTTTACAATACCTATGAACACATCTTTATAATTAATTCATAGTAGACTCATAATATCCATATCATAATTTGTTGTCATATTCATACATTTTGAAATGGAAGCAATAAAAAGGGGTGATCTGAGAAACATAGTAAGGGTAAATTCATGTGACAAAAATCAAATATCAAAGGTGAGCATAAGATTATAATATGGGTACAATCATGATAAATAAGAATAACTTACCAAACAAAGAATTGATTAAAATTCATGGGTAATGGAATAAATTTTTTCATAATATAATTCATGAATCCAAATATTTTGAAAAAAATATGCCAACAATCATAATTAAGAGAGAGTAATATAGGATAAATCAAAAGAAATTATGTAATAACGTATATATATAGAATAAATATATTCATATGAATATAGAATGATTATATCATAGGAAAACCTTTTGACTGAACTTCTTATTCTCATTACAATGTGCATAAACTCATTATTTTCATTCCATGAAATGTTAGAGAACTCATTATTAACACACATGTGTAACAAAAATCATTATGTCAATGTCTCACTATCACATGATATTTCAACTAAATATAATGTATTATAGGGTCATATATTACCCCAATGATCATGATCCACGCATATTTGTGACATATAAAATAAATCATCAACTTATCATAAAGAACCCATGGAATGAAAATAGTTTTTTTATATCCCTTTTAAATGGATTTATATAAGGATTACATACATAATTCCCTTAAGAAACATTAAAATACTAATGAATATAAATTGGTGTTAAATAACATTATAGTTGTATTTCATTCAATAATGCATCTTGTATTTACACCATGTAAATACAGGGTATATGGTTATAAAATAATATCTTAAATAACTCATTAAATGGAATCTATATTAAAATCATTTAATAAAAAATTTAATATACTGTATTAATAATGGAAAGTAATTGGAAGATAAAACTATGATTACCAACCACCATTGATAAGAAAAGAAAAATGTTGTGACTATAATATTCTATAATTGAAAAGATCAATTAACAATCCATCCATAAATAGAAGGTGGATATAGTAATTTAAATAATACCCCTGATCAATTAGAATAGATATTGAAGGATAATAATGTAGACAAAAAAATTTATGAGTTTCAAAAAATCACTTTTGAAATAAGAAATTTCCTTGATTCTTTAAAATAATTTTAAAAGAAATATTTTAGAAAACAAGGTGAAAATTATTTCATTTCAGATACAATGAAAAAAATGAATAGCTTCTTATAAAATTAAAATGGTTTCAAATATATGTGTTCATATATAAAATATTAAAAGCATGTTTTTGAAGACATTCATAAAAAAATCATGTTATGGGTCACATTCAAATGTAATTTTTAAAAAGGGTAATGAAAAAATTGGGAAAAATCTTTTTAATAAATAAACATAAATAATTAATTCCTGAATATATATTAAAGTTATCATAATAACTGTATTTTGGAAGATAAAATATTTGATTTGAAATGATGGAAAAGATTTATAATGTTCTAAAGTATTTTTGTTGAAATCCAACATAATAAAAATAATATCAAAAAATAATTGTTTATAATATGATAAGGGATATATATATGTCACATGAGATAAAAAAATAATTTTTTTCTATTTAAAATGGATAACATTGACATGAAAGTAGAATATGGACAGGGATAGGAAACCAATATTAAAGGGTATGTGAAATATTATCAATAATGATATACTATTTTTGGAATTATATATTGTAAAGGTGAATGATGGAAATAAATATTAAATTTACCACCGTATAGTTAAAAAATGAAAATGAAAAATAATACTTAAGGTTGAAGATACAAATTTATGAATAAATATGTTCTAAGGGAATAATTATAACTCAATAGATGGAATTGGGATAAAAACTACCTTATAAAATTTGTATATTTTGAATTGAAATACATTTAAAGGTATAACATTACATATATCTTGAAACCCAAATAAATTAATGAATATGGTAAAATACATTAATTACGTATTAGATACACTATTATATGGAAAATGTGGTGTATAATGGGCGTATATCTCAAGGAATGAAAAGTTTAGGGAAAAACCCCTACCTTGTTTTCCAATTTAGTCGAATACACTATAAGATCTAGTATAACAAAAATAAATATTACTATCACCTATTTAAAAAAATCATATAACTAAAATTTATAAATATTATTTATAACTATTATTTATTTTTATATTAGTACATTAATATTTATTTTAAATATCCCTAGTGATTAATCTTGATTATTTTGTATTAGTTTCATATTATAAATGTCGTTATTAATTATATACTAAACTTAATCATTAATAAATCATAAAATATAAATTAATTTATTTTTTATATTTTTTTATAATTTTAGGATTTCATTCTATTGGAGTTTTGGTTCTGATCTCTAAAGATGAAATTAGTGATGTGTATATTTTACTAGTTTTTAATGAATGAGCGTTGGTATCATAATTGATGAGTTTAATATTAATATTACCATTAAAAAATATTTATTTTCTTTTTAAATTCATATATTATAATAATATTTGTTCTTTTATCATTCATTATATTATTATAATATATTTTTCAAGTATATGGTTAGACCGACTGAAGCATGAACATAAAATAATTTGTGGATTATTATTGTCACGAACCAACCCGGGTCGACCCTGAACCAGTCACCCGAGTCGGCCCGCGACATGGCCGGAGAGGCGTTCCTGATCCTCCCGGGCTGGCGACAAGCGCCAGGGCATCAATAGAGGCTATGGGATTGATTTCGCCCAATATAAATAAATAAGACTGCAAAGATAATACAGAGTAGCGTAGAAAAGATAAACCAAACAAACTGACTAAACAGGAATAGAAGAAAATAAAACTGACCAAACACGACGTCCGAACAAACTCCGTGCAACCTCACGGGTCACTCTCCGACTCAATAATCAAGTGTCGCCCTAGGCGATCACACTCAAGCTATAGCCTGCACAAACACTAAAAACAGAAAAGAACTATAGGCGTGAGTATTAAAACTCAGTAGGCTAGCCCGATATCTATTCCCAATGCACTACCTTCAAAATAAAAGAAACATCATTTCAAGTTTGAACTACAATTTATAAAAGTATGTTTTTCTCTAAGTATTTTACTTAAAAACAAATTACGAACCATTGCCCTTTACCATTTCCAAATTCGGGTTCATTTCATTAGTGTCAATGACATTTCAAGAAAAGGGAAAGTGATGTTTAAATTTTCAAATTTGTACAAAGGGGATTAAACACTTTCATTTGAAAACCATTTTTAGAAACCTAATCAAAAGCAATTTATCACTTTCCAAGGAAAAAAATACACCAGAATGCACAAAGTAAAACACACAGCAAGGGCAATGTAGGTATACATGTGAGAATCATAATCACTACTGCAAGAAACAAAATATGAATAGACATGGGTGAACCTAGGAGATCGAGAATAAACCAGAAGACACCAAAACATGAGAAATCATCCTTATCGACATGTCACGATGAAATCAAAATGCACAATACGCTCGACCATCCTCTCTCAGGCAGGTCGAGGGAAAATCCCATAGTAATAAACCCAATATATCCACCTACTATGGGCCACTGGTCAGTACCATAACCTACCAGTGCAGCAATCATTCTTAGAATATTCTCTCAATATGCCAGATTCTCATGTCTCAAGTGTTTGGAGAAGGGGTGAGCCAACTGATGCAAACCAAGCATCCAATCATATACATATATATATAAAGCATAATAGGCATCACCCCGAGCGACTCTGTGGAACAACCTCTTGCCTTTAAACTACTCACATACCTGGGAGCCTCTAAGCGTGGCCTCCCAAACAATCAATTGGGACCAAAGAATGAGAGTTGTCCTAAGAGGGTTTTTATCAAAACATTTTCATCACGTTCCATAAAGTGTCAAACGGGCATTAAATACATTTCACAATCACTACTCAAAAAAAGTACAACTTCTTTATAAGACAAAACCCAGTTTAAAACCATTTAAAGAACCCCAAAAACACTACTTCACAGGCTGACAATATTTTTATAAACCAAACCAAACTAAAATATTTTATTTTTTTTCAAATAACCTTTAAGAGCCAACCAGACAACATCTTAAAAGAACCAAAGCACTTGTTCACGCTTCAAAATAAATCATTTTTTCATTAAACCATAACTCTATTTTATATTCCGTAAATTATGTTTAAAAGACAAAAGGGCATTCTTTCATTATTCGGCGTCCGCTCGTCAAAAGGATGTTTCATGTGTCGTGTATAAAATAAACGGCTTTCTTTACACTAAATAACCATTTAAAAATTAACTATCTTATATTAAAAATTAATTATCGTATATTATCTCATATTTATTAAAATTAATAAAATATTTATTTTGAACAATTAAGGTGCGCAAACAGCATGAAATAATATAACTTAAATTTTAAAAGTACTGCAAAGGGAACCTACCTCAAGATCAAGCGCGACGATAAATCTACCTCAGAACCAAGTCACGATGACACAACGTGTGTCCGAAACCACCTGATAATATCCAACACTCTATACAAAAAATATCAAGGGCTCAGACACATACAAAAAAACTCACTAGAGAACGCGAAACCAAGCGGCGGGAAGAAACGCTCACCTTGAAACTAAAGCGCGGCCACGACGGAACCTCGGGAACAAGGTGTGGCGATGGCGCTCACTCGAAAACGCCCTGCACGGGTCCTAAAAATCATAAACCTACCAAAAACAAACATAAGTTGATAAAAAAACCCTCACAAAGAAAAGGCGAAAGCAAGAGTAATAATAATGATAATAATAGTAAAAATTATAACTATAAGAATAATAATAATAATAATAATAATAATAATAATTGAAACAACAAGAATAATAATAATAATAATGACAATAATAATAATAATAATAATAATAACAATAATAAGATTAATATTAATAAAAATAGTAAAAATAACAATAATAATAATACTAATAATCATCATCATCATTATTATAATAATAATAATATTATTATTATTATTATTAATAACATTAATAATAATAATAAAGACATTAATAATAATAATATGAAAAAATAATAATTATTATTATTATTCTAATGATAATCAAAGTAAAAATAAAAATAAATAAATAAAAGACCATGGGGAGGTGCGCGGCTGGCTGCTGTGCGTAGGGAGAGGAGGTCGAGGCACCAGACAGCGGCTGAAGGGACGGGGCACGGCGGAGCATGTGATGGGTCCGAGCGGGGGAGGAAAGGCGGCTAAATGGTGGCCATAGAGAGGAAATCGGCTACAAGGCAGGGAGGCGCGACTCGACGTCGGAGGGGCGAGGCCGATCAGGAAAGACGCTGGTGCGGGGCAAGAGGGTCGGCGGGAGGCTGGTGTAGTGAAGGGGCTGGATCAGGCAGGATTTCGCGACGGGGATAAGAATAGGAGGCAGGGGGTCCTGCGCTGGCAGGGTGAGGCGCATGCAGGGGAGTCGGGGCGTCGGGTAGCAGCGGCGTGCAGGAGCAACGCCGGGGTGAGGGGGTGTGCGCCGACAGAAAGGGAGCCGGGTGTGAGGGCTATGCCGCTGGATAAGAGGAGGGAGTAGGGGATGATGGGGAGGAACCTTCGGGAAAACGGGGAAGCCGGGATGGGGGGCTCTGCTACTGGAAGAAGAGGAAGGGGGTGTGCGCTGAGCCGAGGGGGGATGGCGGTCGGGCGCTGCTGCTGTGTCGTGCCGAGCCGAGGGGGTGCTACGGGTTCGAGCAAGGAGCGGAGGAGGCTAGGGACTGCAGGTGGTGGATGTGGCTGAAGGTGCTGAAACGGAAAACATGAGGGAGGCCCGGGGGGCTACGCGCTGCACCAGGAGGGAGGAGCCGGAGCCAGGGGCAGCGAGCGCCGGAGAGGGGAGAAGTCGGGTAGGAGGGCTGAGGCGGATAGTGGGGGATAAGAAGACGGAGGTGGCTTCTCCCGCGGGGGAGAAGAAAAAATATAAAGCATGGGCCGCTAGGGTTAGATAGGAAAAGGAATAAAGAAATAAAATAAAAGAAACATAAATAAAAATAAAATAAAAATAATAATGAATAAATAAATCATTAATCCATAAATATACCTCCATAAAAACCTCAATAATTATAATTGAAATAATAAAAAATTAGTAATATTATTAATAACAATAATACTAATAAAACTTATGTAATAAAAATTTGTGTCAAACTTTAATAATAATAATAATAATAATAATAATAACAATAGTAACCACTAATAATAATAAAAATGAATTCATATCATTTTAATAATAATAATATTAATGAAAGGGCCACACAGTTTCATGGGAGAAGCCGCGTGACGTCGCGCTCCACCTGTGCATCCAACGATGTTGAACACAAAACACACACTTTTTATCCTAAGTTTAAAAAAATTCGTTCATGACTCAAACCGAACCCAAAAAAGAATTTAAGGCCAAGAAAAAAATAAAATAAATTAAACATCCTTGTCAGGGTGTGACAATTCTCCCCACCATAACGCTTTCTGCCCCCGGAAATCCACAACACCATCCAACCGATCGATCAACACCTAAGGATTCCACACAACACGATCCAACCTCTTATCCCAAAGACATCACACTGGCTACCAGCAGGACTGAACCTTATTGCCCGAAATAGATCACCAACATAGGGGATGCATGAACGGGCTCCCCACTATAAGAACTCAACTAGCATTCGATAATGACTTAAGAGAAAACCCAAAGAGACTCATAGTTGGTCTCCCCACCATAAAGGGTCAACCTATTAGCGACCAACCAGAAAACCATTTTAGACCTGCCTCAGGCCTTAACCAAGCTAGAAGAAGAACAATAAGAACATTTAAAACATTCACTCCCATCCTAAAGGGATAAAAGTTCATCTGAAGAGTCTGCACTAACCAAAAACCCCTTACCCCAAGGGCTGGGTGGGAGAGCCCAAGGATTGGATCACTAAAACTTGAACGGAAAACTTCCCACGACCCATCACTTCGTGATAAACATAACCCAAAGTCACAACTAATTTACATGGGTTGTCCATGAAAGACCACCAATTGACACCTCACATCCAAACAAACATACACAATTATCAACATTGTGAGAGGGTTAAGTCCATCGCGCACTTTATGGCAAGAGGAAAATTACAACGACAGAGAAACCAAAGCAGAAACACTAAAACTTTCTCACCGCGACGATAGAGGCATGACTTTAACCAGACTCCTTAAAATTCCTCGGGGGTTCCTGACTACGTGTCGGCTTCACTACGAGGCCTTTTGGCTGGAGATTTGATGGATGAAGCATCTCTTGCCTCGCAGTCAGGTTCTGATAATCCCAATAAGAAACATAAATCTTTTTATCTGACAGATTGAAGGACAAGATTTTAAAATTTAAAAACATACCAGCATTGAAAGGAAAAGTTCATCAAAAGACCCATGACATTCACATACATTTAAAACCCAAAACACCATCAGTACAACTACAACGATAAAAGATCCCTTAATCTGAAAGGAAACATACACTAGAAACTTTGAACAAAGACCCAACAGCACATTACTTCTGAGAACTCCCTCTGTGACGCTTTCTTGCAACGCCCCGACAAAATCGTCGCAAGTGACCCAAGCTTCCACATGCCTGGAAAGGCTTTGGAGTTCTTGGGCATGATGAATTATTATGACCCCGCTTTCCACACTGATAACACACAATGATCTCTCGCTCCGAAGAGGTTGATGAAAGATCCTGAGGCCTCTTGATTCCACGACCTGATCCATCCACTTCTATCTGCTCACTCATTTCCTTTCCAGAATCTTCACCACTACTCATAGGGATCGAAGGAGGGAGAACTACTTCGAGCACTCCTACCATCGCGGCTTCGACATGAAAATCTTGTCTTGCCACATCGAAAAAAAAAGGTAGATTGGACTCTGACGCCTTCGACTGTAGATCAGGGCGGAGACCCGCCTCGAAGCGTCGAGCCTTCATGGGGTCATCCATGGCATACTCTGAATCATAAGGGACTAGATCCACAAAGCGATGAAAATATTCTAACACGGATCTGTCGCCCTGCTGCAGAAAACACATCTTCATCCCCTTTCTCACCCTTTCTTCCTCGGAGAAATACTGACGAATGAACCAAGCCTTGAAGAACTACCAAGTAATTTCTTGATGGGGCTTGTTCTGAGAAACTGACTTCCACCACATCCACGGTGAACCTTCAAGCATGAAGGTCGCAAGCTTGACCTTCAACGACTCGGGCAACTCAATGAGGTTAAAGACCCTTTCAATCTTCTGCATCCACTCCTTTGCCACGAAATGGTCTGCTTGACCATATAAGAGGGGTGAATCTAGCTTCCGAAACTCAAGCATAAAATCCTTAGGTTGATCAATCGCACTACGATCACCCATTGAAGCTTCAAAAGGATAACTGCTGGATAAGGAAAAGTCAAAAACCCAATCAAGACCAACTCAATGAGTGAATAAAAACCTCAAAATCAAATACTACATCGGTGATAAGTTCAAAACACAAGAACGAAAGTTATCATAACATCAAAACTTTTCTCTTTGAAAACACCTTTAATTTAAAACAAGCTTAGTGGGTTAAACCCCTGCCATTGGTATTCTTTAGAGTCTCACTCACATACATGTATCCATGCCACCCTAGGCATCCATTCATCATACCAAAAATCCGTCCACATTTCCAACATACCACTATGCATGTGAGCACTCATAGGAACACCAAGGCCCAAAACAAAGAACTTCATTTTCCAAAAACAAATCATTCTTACCACTTGTTTTAAAAAAAAACTACAAATTAAACATGTCATTTCAAACAACAATTTTTTTTTCAAAACCAACTTTTCTGATTCAAACCACTTTCAGAAATCAAGGGAAACCCAAAACAACTCAAATAGGGGACTAGTGTCAGTGGGTGACTTGAGTATATGGTTGGCGGCCATATGTCAACCACGTTACCGACACAAAGAGTCTATTTTGGACCATGCCCCCAGCTCTGCATGGCTTGCCAGGCCGTGCAGGTTAGGAGGACTAGTGGCCCAAACTCCCTTTTTCATATCCCAATCACAAAACATTTCCATAAAAACCCAAATAAACAAATTAAACAGGACATCCCATGGAAACCCAAGGACCAGAACGAGAAAGAATTCACGACGCTCTTCCCGCTCCTACCCCTTGAGTCCCAACAATCCTACTCTGTCTACCTTGACATCCCAAATAACAAAGGGCCCTCTGATACCATTTTTTCAAGAACCAGCCCGGGAGGATCGGGAACGCCTCTCGGTCCATGTCGCGGGCCGACTCGGGTGACTGGTTCAAGGTCGAACCGGGTTGGTTCGTGACAATTATGATTATAGAATTATTTTTTTCTATAAATATATCATTATTATAAAATAATATTGAAATTATTTTACACTTTATGGTTTTATAATCATATATTAAGAGTTTTTTAAAAATAATAAAGAACTCTTTTACAAATGAGATCAATTACTTCATAGAGGTGGGTTTCCACACAAAGTGTTGTTAACTTTTCATTTCTAGTTAAAGGATAGAGAACGATTGGGATTATATTTTCTAAATATGTCATCATATTTATATAATATATTTAAAATGTATTCATCAATTTTATCAATATTTCTATTGAAGATAGGCCTGGTGAATAATTGAATTTTTCACTTCATGGAGGACGTAGATTGTATAATGCATGAATGATTGTTTCATTGTTTTTAATATAAAAGTGAAAATATAGTTAATATTTATTACATTTGAATAATAATATTAAGTTTAAAATAAAAACTAAATTAATTATATATGAATTATAAAATTATATTTGGGAATTTAATAATTAAAAAAATATTCCAAAAATGGTACTCATGTTCAGAACATGGGCTTTACATTGGAGGACTCCATATAAATGGAGGTATAAGTACTATTTAATGTCAAAATAAGTTCAATAAAAAATTTTAAAACTCTATGGGATGGGAAATGGAATATTTTTTAGAGAAAACTATGTTTTTAGGTTTACCTAGAAGGTGTTGTGAGGGGCCCCTTTTATAAGTGGCCAGAATGGCATTTGTATAAATATTTTAATTTAATATAAAGAGAGAACATGTACTATTGGATATAAAGACATTAAAAATAAAAATAATAGATTATATGATTAAATATGGTTGATAATAACTCAAAAATTCATTTTTATATGTGTTTTAAACATGTTTTAATGTCATTTAATCTTATAATTTTTAATTTTTCCATTTTTTGGTTTTGTTGTAGTAACTAGTTTTTAGCTAATTAATTTATTTTTGATGAATAAAAATAAAATGAACCTTATCAAATCGTTTTTACCTATATATTCAAAATAAAAAACCCATATAATCAAATTATATTTATATGTTTAATTAAACTAAATTTTATCCTTAGTGCGTGTAATATATAAGAACCCATTTTTAGAAAAAGTGTATTTTGAAGCCTAAAATCTATGGGTAGGGTAAATTTCTAAATGTCCCAAATTTTAGTGATTTAAATTTTTAAAAAAAATAATAAAAAAATTATGTGACATTGAAATGAATCTAAATCAAAAAATTCGCAAAAAAAATCTAATCAAATAAAATACCAAAAATAGTTTTTGATGGAAAATATTACTGATTCCCTTAAAATGTATGTAATAATATTTATAAATTCAAATTTATATTATAAAATTATTAATTATAATTCCATAAATATATGATTATTTTAGGAAAATTTCTTTGTAAAATTTATCTTATGAAAATGTCACTAAAATTATAGTTTTTTGTAAACAAAATATTTATTATTATTCAAATTATAATCAAATATTTTTTAAAAGTAAAAAAATTATCCTATAATAATGATGTCTTTAAATGTCTAATTTTTAATAATTTTGTAAAATTTAAATTATAAAATTTATAGATTATTTTTTTAATGAAAATATAAAATATAAATAAAAATTGAATTTGTTGAAAAATGATAATTTTAAATATAAAGTTTTCTTAGTAATATTTCATATCAATTTAAAATATAATTAATATTATTATATTATTTAATTTATAATAATATTTTAAAAAAATTCAATTTAGTTTATTGGGATAAAATATACAACACATAATAAAAAACATCATTTAAAAATATATTTTTTACTAGATACCATTTAAAAAATATAATTAAAATCAATGATTTATATTCAAATTTTTTTTACTAATCCATTAATATTAAAATATTTATTTTAATTTTATAAATAAATCATTTCATACTTCAACAATAATGATATTATTATTAAAATGTAATATATAAATATATATATATATAATATTTTAATATTGTATATTTATTTCATCGTGAGATTTCATATTCTAAATTTACTACTAGTAATACAAAAATACAATATACCTATTAGATATAGGTGTATAAAATTATCATATTCTCAATAAACATATTTATAATCACCTTATTTTCCATGACCATAATTATAATGAACAAATTTCATTCATATATATTTACATGCTTGAATCATGCCTTCCATTCTCCCTTATTAAGGTACACATATCATTTTAACCATTTACAATGTATATCTTACAATATTCTTCCCCCTTTTATGATCTTCTTCATATTTATATATTATCATTGGATATTGGATATCCTCATGGGGTATGATGATATAGGAGATCTTTGAGTGTTGAATATTTTATTGTTCTTTATTTATTATAAAATTTTAGTTTCTACACTTTTAAACGATTTCAAACTCCGTATTGAGTAACTATCCATTGTCTATAATACTAGGTTTCATGATTTTTTATGTAACATTTCTATATTAATGAATAAATTATTGTTAGTTTAATTCATATATTGTATGAAATATTTCCTAATCTATTTTAATTCAATTGAAAAATTAGTTTATCATTATTAAAAATTGTTTATGGAATGAATATGATTCCTAAATACCTGGTGTGTTACATTTTCCACTATTAAATAAATTTCATACTAGAAATTTTAATTTTCACCAATAGTAAAAATACGTGATAATATCTATATATAATCATGACTCAATATGTAGATTCTATTAGATAAGAAACTTTTTATATTAGTTAATATAAGAATATATATCATGTAAGATCATGTATTTCGAAAGGAACTTCTCTCTCGTGGTTTTTCATTAAACTAACTTCTTTAGTGTTACCCTATCTTTAAACATTGGTAGTTTTTCTTCCATCATGGATACATTTAATATGAGTAAACACAGCCATGGTTTGTGATGAAACATGATAAAATCAGAGAAGATCCATATGGATAGCCTTTGTTGGGGAAAATGAATTAATGATCAGGGATGTGTGTCTTTTTGGGTTGATGGAGTCTAGGTATAAATGGTTTAGGTGTCCTCATGGATTCATGGTATATTAATGTGATTTTAAATAGTTTTGGTTCATTTAATATTGAAATGGATGGAAAAACTATCTTCAAACAATTTACACATCATGTAAATGGATTACGCACCATGTAATTTATATGTGTTTTTAATAAAATAATATGAGGTGTTGGGTTTTTCTACATATCCCATTAAAAATATTTACGTGATGTGTAACTACATTACCTAGTGAAAAATTCTGCAATATTTGTTTTAAAGAATGATTTTCATCTGAAATTTATTTCATCTTCCCTAAAATTGTCTTCTCTCATCCCTAAGATATCTTCCAGGTGATGTTGGAGTGCCATCCTGCCTTCTGAACATCCGTCCTATGAAATCATCTTTAGTAATTTTTTGGTTAATTTATTCCCTTCTCCCTCATTGTTCTCCAACCATTTCTATGTTATCCCTTAACAATGTTCCTTGATCTTTTTTGTAATGAATTTTTTATTTTTATCCTCTTGGTGAACATCTACTCCATTCTTATGGACTTTTCCATTAGAAGCATTGTGTTCATATAAAATTAAGGAAGCGGTAAAAATATTAACCATATGGTATGATAATTGGTAATTAGATTCCATATTTTTATTTCACCAACTTAATGTGTATCGAATAAATTAAATAATAAATGGAATTTTTCCTTGGAGTTTGTTGGATTCAATTTGTTATTGTAAGTTCTTAAGGATACACATTGGGTGAGATAATCATAAGTATAATTGTATTGGATAATGGCTCAAAGTGATATTAAAATTACATGATTCTTTAGGTGAGTTATTGATATCAAATTCCTAATTTATGGCTTACTATTTATTGATTTGATTATTAATCATTTTTATATAAATGAAAGAGGTAAATGAAAGGAAAATGTTAATTCACATAATTTTCCATTATGGGTAATAATATATTATTGTGATATCGGTGTTTTTATGATAGTTATCGAGATATATTAAAAAATTTGTATACATTAGACATGGCACTCTTAGATACACACTTATATGACATAATGATGATATTTAGCAAGCTCAGACCATTCCAATGTGGTAATGACTACAGTGAGAGGGCTCAGTCCATTCCCATGTAGCAATGCTTATAGGCTATTGACCTAAAAGTTGTAATGATTATAGATATTTGAACGAGGTTTTTATACAATATAATGCTTGTGGTTGTGGTTGGCATGGTTGTGAGACATGAGCAGAGATATTCCACCGAAGATTAAAAGAAGGTTATTTTACTATGGTTGTATGGTTGTAGTTGGAATGGTATTGAGACATGCTCAGAGATAATATAGAAATATAGTAATGAAGGTTTTTTTATATTTTATTAATTTCTAAATTAATTAAAACATATTTTTATCTCTTAATTGAATACACTTCTTATGAGGATAGTTTATTTTTACCTGATGGTATTGACCTATTGAGTTATGCTCCTAACCTATTTAAGACACCATTTAATACCTGATTAGATAATGTTGATGTAGGTTTTGAAAAGATCAAAGGAACATGTTTTTTATTTTATTTTCTAGATGTGATAATGTTTTGAGATGGGACTGGTGTGGGGTTCAAGACCAGGGATTGTTGGGTATTTATTTCAGTCTTCTATTATTTAACTTGTACTATTTCTAGAATGACATTTCATTATATTCTAGAATGTAATCACATTTTTCATTTATTATTTATTTGATTGTATAGTTGTATTTTATTTTTTTTTTAATATATTAAATTTATTACATTATTTATGAACTCTAATATTATTTTGTGGTTATTGGATATTCTTATACTATGTTATAAACTCTAAATTCATGTTATATAGTCTCCCCACAAAACTTATCACACACATGCTTCTAGTTGGCATCTTATGGTGTGTGTGGAGGAATCCATGAAGTCTCGTAACCAACCCTTTTTGTCTATAGTGTGTCGGATCTAGGGATATTACAAAGTGGCATCTGATAATATTAGGATTATTTTTGTTTCTTACTTTTTTGGAATAGCATAAATGAGACTACGATGTATTAGAACTTAGTAATGAGATTATTCATGGGAGTAGTTAAACCATGTATGGAGAATAATTTTAGTGCCCAGGACTAGGATGGTTTTTTATATTGTTTACTTGTTACAGTTTATGTTATTCCATACTATGTGATTCATATGTTGTTTGAGGTAATTGGTTTATGATGTATTGGTTCATGAATTTTAATCTAATGGCCCAATATAGCATGAGATGATTACACGTGAATCATGATAGGAAAATAGTGATATATTCACATGAATTATTCATGAGGGGGACATTTTTGCATATATTTGATATATAAATTCCTTTCGAACTGTGATATCAAATAATTGTTACATATAAGAAATAAGATAAATGAATTTGTATGTCATGATAAAACACTTATAATTCATTCTTAGATATACTATGAGTCAATGGTTCTCTATACTAGTCCCCCATTAATGTTGAACTTTTTTTATCCAGCGTTCAACTATTTCTCTTAGTCTTATAGAAAAAAATAATCCTCATCATCTTTAGCTTGACCATTAGAAGAGTGGTAATCAAGATACTCTTAACACATTTGTACCGGATATTCCTTTAGTTCATAAAGATCAATTGGATGTTCAACTTCATGATAGATTCCTTAGGGTCATACGATAAATGGGACGGGAGACTGTTTGTGTAATTTTTTTAATGTATGAGCTAAAAAGAGTGTTTTAGATATCGCATCCCTCTAGATTTTCTGGGGAAGGGGGATAGGAGGTAAGTGTTATATATTGATTCTATCCAGGACAACTGTAATTTCCTTGATACACCTCAAGATAGGATGGTTAATCTTGTTTTATATATGCTTCATAGACCTGCCAAGAGTCTCTAGGACTTTCTGGAGGAATATGGGAAGCAAGATGAACTATATGGGAAGTACTTTGAGAAGAATTTCCTAATCCCTATTTATCTCGATATATTGAGAGATAAAAAATATCTATATATCATGCATCTAATATAGTAAGGTATTTTAGTGATGTGATATGATGCACATTTCACTAAACTATATCACTTTTCACCATATTTGGAATCTAATGAGATCTCTAAAGAGATAAATTTTGAGGATTTTATTCTTTGTAAAATAACATTGTTGGTTTTTTTTTTTGCATAGTTTTAAGGACGTAGTGAACTAGGTAATCATCATGGAAAATAATATTAGAGAGGTCATGATTATAATCCAAGATATTTTGGAAGGGAAAATTGGAATCACTTAACCATGTATTAACGAGTTCCACAATAATAGAATATGCTGAGGGAATGGTGGTAGAGAATTCAGGGATGTATAGAGCCATATCATGGTCGTGTTCCTTTACAATGATATGTGTTTGATTAGATTTTCCATAATAGACCATAGTGTCATTAACCCATAGTTGTGTGTCATAAATTTGGAATTCTATGTCATCATTAGAAGTTAATTTTTACATTCCATAATAGAATAGTGGTTGGAGATCAGGATAGACACCTAATCTGGGAAGGGGATTAACCACCCTTCAGTGTGCTTCTAACTAGAGTTCTTATCACCATTTTGGATGAATTATGTGATGTGGTACCCCAATGTAGGAGTAGTTGTACCATGAAAAGGAATTTGATCAAGGTCATCAGGTTTGATCTAGAGAAAATGGATAGATCAACTGAATTTTATTAACACTACCATGGAAATCATGGATATAGGATCATCTATTGTCAAAGGTACAATTCTTATATAACCTACCATAACATGATTTTTATACAGGAGCATTGGATTATTTTCTATCTACTCTGTTTTTAAACAGTTTTGGATTATATGTGGAATTCATGGATGTTTTTTATGACTATCGGCACACCATTTGGATAAATATTATAAATATCAAATGTTTCAATGTGTGTTCTCTAAAAATTGGTGGTCACTATTGCTTTTGAGAATTATTTGTACTAGAAATGATTAGAATAAACATGATATTTGGTGTGGGTTTTATAGTTCTATAATATGCTTATATCAACTATTAGTGGAGGATATTTACCTTTTTATCTTTAGAAAGAGGTATTTATTCCCACCAAGGTGAGTTGGATCTTTAGGATAGTTGTGTAGATCCAATTCAGTGTAGATTGGAATGTCTCAAAGCTCAAATAGTTGGTATTGCTCTAGATAATGATGGAATGAATCAGGATTCCATTTCTCCAATAATAGATCATTTATAGTAGGTTTTTTTGAATAACCTATAGATTTCACCCAAGAAATTGATTGATTTCACACTAGAGTTAGTGCTAAAAATAGAGCTATTTTCTTTCTGGCCCAACAGAATGGAACTAGAATATTTTTTGGAGAACAATGTTTAGTTGGATAATATAGAATATAAATGCTTCATAATTCATAATATATCACCTTGTGGTTCTCTAATTATCTTCTCTAAGATGGATAGTGTAACTTTCTTCTTATGTGTGTATCATCATATGTTGAACTAGATAATTATAAAGAATCAGTCTCCTCTTCATAACATTGATAATCTTTTTGATCAGCTGAAGGGTGATAAGATCCTCTCCAATATTGATTTGGGATCAGGTTTCCATCAGTTAAGGTTGAGACCAATGTACATACCCTAATATTCTTTCAAAGGCATGTATGTATTATATGAGTTGGTAGTGATGTTGTTTAGGTTAACTAATGTATTGTTGGTATTCATTGCAATGATGAATATGACCTTTCATCATTATCTAGATCAGTTTGTGGTGGTTTTTTCAATGAAATAATAGTGTAATATCATTCAGTATACGCTCATACCTAACATCTTAACATCATCTTTAGTACATTTATAGATCATTGTATTTACACCAAGCTAACCTAATCTAGTTTCTAGATCAATAATGTGCATTATGTGAACCATATACTTTTAGAGGAAGGAGTGTCTGTGGACCAAGAGAAATTTTTAGTCATTGTATCTAGGGAGAATCCTAATTATATCATCAATATTTGGTGGTTTTTGGGTTTAGTATTTTATTATTGGTGCTTCATCCATGTTTTCTCCATTTTGGAAACATAGATTTCTGGGGTGACTAAGAAAGGGATGAAGTTTGTTTGTTCAGATGCTTGTGAAAATGCTTTTTGTGAGCTGAATGGAAGACTAGTCTTAGAACCTATCCTAATTTTACCTATGTTGGGAAAAGCATATACCCCATATTATGAGACAATCAGAGCTGGAATTGGATCAGTTATAATGTAGGAGGATTGAGTGGTTTTTTTTTTGATTCAATTAGTTAAGACTGCATTATAGGAATTACCCTAATCGTGATATGGAGTAATAAGTAGTGGAACATATCCTAACGTGTTGGAGACACTATCTCATGGGTAAGAGGTTTTGGTATGAAAATACCATAAGAGCCTCATGTACATCTATTTTCAATAAGAAATAAACTATCGGTGTAGGTGGTGGGTCAAATGTAAGTATCCTTTTGACTTCGATTTGTATTATACATCAAGCAAGGGGAACATCATTGTAGATGCATTTAATTGAAAGATTCATACAGAGTTAGTGAAGGATACATACGATGAGCAGAAAATAATGGATATATTTTCAAACATTCATCTATATTTTTAAGAGTCCCATGAATGACTATATATAGAATTGAAATTTATTATACTCATTATTTTCAATTGGAATAAAAATTAAAGGTTATCTATATCAGATGGATCAGATATGAGAGAAAAAATATATAATTTGAAGACACCATATTCATGGACTCCTGGTAGTTACAATTATCTTCTTTTTTATGGATGAGTATGGGTTCCTATGGTCTTACATGAAGAGCTTATGAGGGACTTTCATTCTTCTAGATGGGAAGTTGATCTTGATTTTACATAGATGTATCATAATCTTTTTAGATAGTCATGGTGGTTAGGAATAAAGAAGGATGTGGAAAGATTCAGATCTAGATTCTTCACATATCAGTAGGTGAAAGTTGATCATTAGTGGACAGCTAGGCTTTTTTGATTTTCCAATTACTGAGTGAAAATGGGATGATATCACTATAGATTTTGTGACATAGTTACCTAGGAAAATCTATAAGAAATAAGTTGTATGGTTGATTTTGTTTCAACTGAATAAGATATCCCACTTCTTACCAATCATAGATACTTTCACAATTGATGATTAGGGAAGTATTAGTGTTTATTATGTGGTTCAAATTCATGTTGTTCTGATGACTTTTTGTTTTATTGAGATCATAATTTCACTTTTTTTTGGTAGTGTATTTATAAGGTTATGGGATCATAGATTTTTTTGAGCATATCCTATCATCTGTCGACTTATGGTCAATCTAAGGGAGCTATTTAGGTTCGAAAGGATAGGTTGTGAGCCTATTTTTTTTATTTTGGTGGTTCATAGGGGGATCATATGGAACTCTTGGATTTTTTATATAATAATAGATTCTAGGAATCGATTCTAATGAAACCTTTGGAGGATTTTTATGGAAGGTGGTTCAATTCTAATTTTTATTAGCTAGAGGCAGGTGATACAAAATTTGTTGGGATAAGTTTCATCTAAGAGACATCTAAGAATGTTCAATTAATTAAAAATATGTTGGTGGCCAAGAAGATCTGGTAGATATTGAATGCTAAACATCATATATGGTCTCTAGAATTTCAGTTTGGTCATTTTTCATCCATTGGGTGCTACCAAGATTGGGGAGAAGCCACATTAGGAAACTGGGAAAGCTACAGCCTAGGTTCTTAGAACTTTTTAATAGTGTCAAGGGTCAGTAAAGTGGCATACCAATTATCCATTTTGTAGCTCTACAGTGTCATGAATGATGTGTTACATTAGTTGAAGCATTGAATATATTATCTAAACCCTCACATGTGATAGAAGTAAAATACATTCTGATTTATTCTGATGAATCCTATGTAGATCATTCGATATATGTTGTTGATCAAAGTGGAAAATATCTTCAGGGTAGGACTATACTGTTACTTCTAGTTCAGTGAGATCATAGGATAATTTAGTAGGATTCCAGGGAGGGGGAGTTTGATATGTGAATAGAGTGTTCATAATTTTTTATTGTGACTTCTTAGTGATTCTTGGAGAAACATAGGGATGAGTTGTTTTATGGTGGGTAGGTTATAAGGTATCATCTTTTTTTAATTTTCGTCTCTCTCTATGTTTTTTAAACAACATTTATTAAGTTTTACAAAATCTTTAATCCTTGGTGGTTATTTTATCATCATAGATATCTATCATTTGAATAAATTTTGTATTGGGTTTCCATAAAACTAGAGGAAACAAGAGAAGATCCAGATATAGAGACTTTATTTGAGAAAATGAACTAAAATCTAGGGATGTATTATTTTTAAAATTAATGGAGTCTAAGTATAAATGTTTCACATGCTATCAAGGTTTCTTGGTATGTTTAGATACTTTAAATTGGATTTGGGTTGTTTAAAAAGTAAATAGATAGAAAAATAATCTTAAGAATATTTAAAAGATGTGTAAATAGATTACATTCCATGTAATTTCTGAGAGTTTTTAATAAATTATTCTTATATGGCTAGTTTTTTGGAATTTCTCATTGAAAATATTTACAGGACATGTAACTTCAATACATGTCACATAATTCCCGGATCTTCTTTTCTAAAGTATGCAATATGGCTGATTTTTATTTCACCTCATCTATAGATTTTTCTTATCAACCCTAGGGAGTCTTCTAGATGATTTTGTTGTTCTTACATACCTTTTGGACAACCCTTTGGTTTAATGGATCCCGAATAAAAAGAATTGTTAGGTTATTCCCTTATCTCTAATTTTTCTCCAACCATTGTAGTGTTACCACATGAAAATGTGTGTTTTTTCTTCTAATCATAATTAGTTTTGATCTAGTACTATCTTTCAAATCATCCACACCTTCTTCTTCAAGGGTGTTTTCCATTTGAATAATTACATTCTTAGTTAGTTCAAATTATGTAATATGTGTCTTAACTATATGGTTTGACAATTTCTATGTATATGAAATATTTTTATTTCTCCAATGTAACACGCATCAGAATAAATTTAATAATCACTTTGATTCTTCTTTAGATTTTGTTGGATTTAATTGGTTATTGACCACCCTTTTTTCTACTCGTTGGGTGAGAAAATGTTGAATATAATATAATTATATAATTGATTAATGTGTGTTTATTATGACGTGATACATTTAGTGATTTCCTGATATATAATCCATATGTTATGGATTACTTCTAATGGATTTTACTTTTGATCATTTATCATATATATAAAGTGGAAAATTAATGAAAAATAGTCATTAAAATAATGATCCATTGTGGGTTATGATGTGATTTGGTGATATCAAAGTTATTATGAGAGGTATTGATATCTATTCTAAAAAACATATATATCATACATGGCCCTATAACATGAAAACTAATATTATATAATACTGATAATGAGTGGGCTCTGCCCAGTCCCATATTTTAATGCTTATAGTGAGTGGGCTTAGCCCTGTCCCATGTTGTAATGATTATAAAAATTTGAATGAGATGTTGTAATGCTTATATTCCATTAACACAGATTGTTATGTTATAACATGTTTATCATTGTGTTTGGCATGTTTTTGAAGCATGGATTCAAAGATTGTGGTTTTCCTATGGTTGTATAGTTGTGGTTGGAATGGTCATGAGACAAGATTAAATATCACTCAGAATGATGTCAAAACATGTCGTTATAGTATTTTATTAAATTTTGAATTAACTCATACTCTATTTTATCATTTTATGTCATACACATCTTATAATACTTGTTTTTTTAGACACATTGGTGTCATCCTACTAATTTATACCGACACCCTACTTAGTTATTTATTTGGAACCTAGGTAGATCGTGCAGATATAGGTTTAGACAAGGGAAGAGGACCATTCAATTGATTTCCTTTTTGGGATGTTATTTTAGGCTTCTATTCTATTACTTTTATTATTTCTAGTATTAAATTTAGTAACATTATAACACATCATTACATTATTCCATCATTATTTATTGGATTTTTCAATTGTCATTTACTATTGGTTTCACCTATATTTTATTATTTCCATTACTACCATACTCTGACATATATTTATGGTTAATTTATATTATTTTATTGTATTATAAATATTGAATCATAGGGTATTGTATCTCCACTACACTTCCCATACACCCAATGGTAGTCAGTGGCCTCAAGATTATGGGGTAGCATAATGGAGGTGTCAAAAAAAATCATTTTTGACCACATGAGAGAGTGTCATATCAAAGGACATTAAATATAACTTCCCTCATAATAGTCATATATTACCATACTCGAACATTTATTCTAAATATGACTCTCTATCTAAGCCAAATATATCTATAGATACATTCCTTCAACAGCTTCATTTCTAAGATCTTATTTCCATCCAAATATGAATACCAAAATGGTTATGAAATTATCCCAAAAAACCAAAGTAAAATATCATATGAATATTTATTATCAATACCAATTTTCCTTCCCTAATGAAATTATATTTCAAAATATGATACTTTAATTTCAACTATGTCATACATGGTTCACCCTCTAATTTTCTTAGTTCAACCGAGGTTACATTAATTTTTTTTTTGCTCATACTTTATAACCTAACACCTTAATGAATTTAGAAAATAAATATTTCATAATGTATTTAAAATTGAATGTGATTAATCAAATATTATCCCTTGTAATTTTCTATTGAAATGTGTATTCTTAAGAATCCTCATCATTTCCTAAGGTAAATAATGTTTTATACTCAGCCATCCTTTTTTGAGATGATTACCCCTAAGTGAATTTGTTTTAAATTTGTATCCACTCTCTTGTATCTATACATGAATTTAATTGTTTGAAAAAAATTAACCAAAATTTCCCTAAGAATCAGGATTTTATATTATATATAGACTCCTTCTTAGAGTTATCACTAAGTTTACCAAATCATAATCCCTAAAAAAAGAAAAATTGATCCTAAAAATTAACTAAACACTACTATGATACAAACTAAATTGAACCAATCTATTCATGTATATATTTTACATAATAACCATAATTAAAACATAACATATCACAAAATAATATCATCATCCCATGAATTGAAGGTTTACATTCTTTTAATACTAGCTACATATAAAATTTATCCTTTAGTAATTGTGAACATTTATCCATAGTTTAGTCATTATATAATAAATCTTGACTTCTCAGATGTTATAATACCCTTTTAACCTATATAATAGAATAATAAAAGGTGTGAGATCATTTACTCAATAATGGTAAACATAAGAGATAAATATCAATGATTATAAGTGAGCATAATATGGTCATATGGGTATAATTAGGATATATAATAATATAATACCCAATAAATCATTGATCCAAATTCATGATTCCAAGCATAATTCCTGGAATAATATAATACATGAATCAAAAGACTATAAAATAAATATTCCATTAATTATAATATATGAGGTAATAACATAGTTATAAGAATAAACACATCATTTTGTTATGACAAAAAATTGTATTATAAATATATTTTTATAAATAAATCACACATATCATAGAAAACAATTGTTTGAAAAACCATTATTCCCATGAATATTTGAAAAACCTATTTATGTGCGTAAATTAAAATAAGATAAAACTAATTTTTTCCACACCTATGTGAAAAAAGAATTATATCCACTCTTAAATATCTCATGATATATCAACTTAAACTATGCAATGGAGGGTGATATAGAACCCCACTGTCATCATCCATACATATCTGTGCCAAAATAAATCAATAATAAACCTATCTTAAACAAACAAAGGAAGTGAAATGGGTTTTATATCCCATCCAAATTTGAATTATATAAGGATAACAATCATAATTCCATCAATGAACATGATAAACCCATGGAATATAAATCGGTTTCGAACAAAATTATCCGAAGATATAATTCAATATAGTATATGGTATTTCAATGTATAGATAAAGGGTTTAAATTTCAATCTAAAATTTCTCTAATAAATTGAAATATGGAATCTATTTGAACACCCTTTAATTCAAGATTTGGAAAATAGCATATTCACAAAGGAAATGTATTCGATAAAAAATTAGGTTAATAAAACTAATGTTGACTAGGAAATAAAATGGTTGTAATGGTTAATTCAAAAGATATAAAAGAACATTTCATAGTCCATAGAGAGAAATAATTTAGATGGTGTCATTGTATTAATACCCTTTGTGAATTATAATACTTATAAAATTATAATGACTATGATAAAACAAATTTTTTAATATATTTATAAAACTATCTTGGGAAATAATAAATATCCTTTAGCATTTAAAATTATTTTAAATGAAATATTTTATAAAACTAAGAGAAAAGTAATATATTATTGAAATGATTAAAATATATATATCATTTTTTATTTAAAATTAAAAATATAGTTGAAATATTAGTTCACATTGAAAAATGATAAAAATTGATTTTTGAAGAAAGTTTTAAAAATATGATGTTAAGGGTTAATTTAAAATGTTATTTTCAAAATTATGAAGAAAAATAATTACAAAATATTTAATTTTGAAAAATAAAATTTATTAATAAATTTTCCTAATAAACATAAATTTTTCAAAATAAATATTTTTTGGGAGATTATACATTTATTTTGAAATGTTGAAAAATATTTTGATGTTTTGAAATAACATTATTGAAAATTGATATCACAAAATGTGTATCAAAAAATAAATTTCTAAAAGTGGTGAAGTGGAATATAAAATTTAAAAGAGGTAAAAAGTAATTAGGTTTCAAATTATAAAGTAAAAAATTTGTAGGAAATAAAAATATGGATAGGAAGGGGAATCCTCCATTAAAGTGAATGAAAATTATTCTCAACAATGGTATACTTTTTGGGATTGAAATCATATCGTAGTTGAATATAATAATTAAAATTAAAATTTCCACTATAATGGAAGAAACATATTACAAAATAAATTAATAAATTGGAAGAAACCAATCATATATGAAATAAGTTCCATATGAACCAATATAACTCAATAGAGGTAATTTGGTTGACAAAAAAACCTTATTACATTTGTATATTTTGAATCAAAATCCATTTAAAAAGAGAACATGATATTACAATTAAAAACTAATGAATTAAATTAATTTGGTAAAATATATTAATTATGTGGTTGAAAAATCATTAATGTGATACTATTGTTTATAATTAGAAATTTATCAAAATTAGGGAAATTTTAAGACAAAAACAATGTTACCTTGTTTCCCTTCTTTTAAAAATGAACTATATTGTCATTTATAATAACAATAAATATATTAATCACCTATTTGAGTAAATTTTTCATATATATAGACTGTTATAAAAATCATAAATAAATATTTCCTTCTTTTATATTAGTCAGTTATCTTTTGTTTTCAATATCAAGTCTACATAATATTGAATATTTAAAACTAGATTCATATTATGAATCATTATTTTCATTATACACCAAATTCTAAACATTTATAGATCATATAATTTTTTGGAAATTATTTTTTATTCTTATTTATATTTTTATAATTTCATTATTTCAGTATTTTTATGATCTTTAATGATGTAATCGATGATGAGAATGTTTCACTGACTTATAATAAAAATGTTGGTGTATTAATTAATCCATTAAATAAAAATTTTATTTCCATAACCAAAATAAAATATTTTTACTTATTTATACCATATATTATGATTAACTATGGTCTCATTGTTATTTCATATATTATTTTATATCATTGTCCATGTATGTGGTTAAAATGACCAGAACATGAAAATTCCTTAATTATTGGATAATTAAGATTATAAAAGTGGTTTATTGTTTGATAAAGATCATTATTATAGAAAAATAATTATGTAATATATATTTTTAACGTTTTTGAAGCATATTTTAATATGGTTTAATAAATGATAAACAACTTATTAAAAAATATGATATGTTAATTCATATAGGAGGTATTATACACAACGCATGGTTGGAGTTTTCATTTCTCGACCAATGGGAGGGAAAGAATAAGGATTTTAATTTTCACATAATATTAACCTTTATATTATATATTTTATTTTATTCTTCAACTTCATCTCGATAATTAATTAATAATGTCATTACTGGAAAACTAAAAATGTTTCTTAGTAGGGGAGGTAGTCTACACAACAAAAAATGATAGTTAAATTTTTTAATTAACTAAAAAGAGGAAAGATAGAAAATATTTATAACAATATAATAACAAAATAAATTTATAAAATAAAAAAATTGATTTATAATAAATAAAAAATTAAATTTTAGAAATAAGGAAAATGTAATGAAATGATGTTAAGAAAAATGTAACTATATTGAGGACTTGGGTGTTACCATATATTTGAAAATATTGGTCTTACACTAATTTATTATTGAAAATTTTTTATGGAAAATTAATAGGATTATAAAGAATAGAAAATGGTACTATTTTAAATTATAAAAAGAATTTTTAGGGTGTTCTTGAATGGGTGGTGATATCCCCCTTTTATAAGTGTTGAAAACTACATTTTTTTAATTATTTCAACTTAATATAAAGATATCACATTTTTCAAATGTCATTACAATTAACAACCCCACAATAATGGTGTTTGGGATGATATATGGTCGAAAATACCCTAAATATTCATTTTATCTGAAGTTTTAAGCATCTTTATATGTTTTTTTACTCCTATATTTTTTTACTTCTAACATTTATTGATTTGACCATAGTAGTCAGTTTATACATAAAAATTTAAATTCTAATGAATATAAATAAAATATAAATTATAACATAATATAGACCAACTAATTTAAAATATGAAATACATTTTTAAGATAATTTATATATGTTTAAGAAAACTCAATTTTATTATTACCTCACACAATGCGTAAAATCCATTTTTTAAAAAAGTATATTTTAAAGATCAACTTTTATGTTCCTGGTGAAATTATAAATATATTTTATTTTAATGAGATAATTTTTTTATTTTTCAAATATTTATTTTATATAGTAGAAAAATAATTTCAAATTCAAATTTTACCAAAATATAGTTTAATTAAAAAAATTACCAAAAATGGTTTTTATTGTGTAATATTGATTAAGTCTATAAAATGATTTTCATATGATATTTAAGTTAAATCTAAGAAAAAGTATATACTTCTAATAAATATACATTTTCACCATTTAAAAATTTTTTAAATAAAAACAAATTATTTAGTTTCTTGAAATCTCTGTATGACATTTAACTTGACTTCATCCTTTCCCTTAGTCATCCTAAAAACATTTCAAAATGAGGTATGAGCTCAAGAAGTTAATTTATAGATTTAAAAAATAAAAGAAACTATTAGTCTAGGGAAAAAATAAAAACCCACGAAATTTTTTCTTTATATTAATTTTCTTTGAAAAATAGAAATAAATCATTTTCATAAGAAAAAAATGGACACATTATTCTTCAATAAATTCATTAAACCCATAGAAATCAATTCAAATCCCTTCTCGGTAACTTAGAGCATCATAATGATAAACCATTTGGGCCCCATTTCAGAAGTAACTAGGGAATAATTAAATATATAAGAGAAACCCTTTGGTTTCTCCCTCTTTATTTCATGTTAATTAGTGGAACATGACTCAATGCATTGGATATCTATCTAGTAAAACCCATAATTTAAGCTATAATAGGATGACTTAATGCTATCTCGGTCACCCAATCATATATTTGGTAATGGGGATACCCAATTCTATATGGGAATACCAATTTCTCATTTATAATCATAATGTACCATATCTTTAATAAAAAAATTAACACATTTTTGTTATAAACTTTTTAAAAAATCTATTTTAAACTAATAATAAAATCATATTTTAAAATCAAATACCATTTTATTTTATTAATAAATATATTAATTAAAAAAATTAAATTGAAAAAAATATTAAATAAAAAAAATGACAAAAAAAATTAAAATTAAGGAAAAATGAAATCATCTAAAATAATCAAGAAATAAAATAATAGTCATAATAGTGTAAAATTCATTATTTCCATATAGAACATTACTTTTTTATTTTTCAAAAATGTTTTGTATAAAACAAATAAAAAGATTACCTTTTTAATAACCATTGAAAAAAATACAAGAAGAATAATATTTACATTATAATATATTTTATTTCCTTACAAAAACATTTATCAAATTATTTTAAAAACATGGGTACGGAATAAGATAAGTTTGAAGGAAAAAAATTAAGTGATGATTTTTTGTTAATGAAGAGTCCCTTATCACCTTGTATGATTTTGAATCATAATCCCCACAAATGATTAAGATTAGAAAACACGAAATACCTTGAATTAAAGATTTATTAATTATATAACATGTAAAGCTTTTAGTATATAAACTTCATAAAAGAATATAAGTTTATTACATCAAAACATTCCTTAATAAAAAGGAAATTTTGATGAAGTCCCTTACCTTGAGTTTGACTTCTCTCATGTGTATTTATCTTCCTAAATAATAAAATTATGTTAATTATTTTTTAATTAATAACCTTTTTCAAGTTTATTATAATTTTCATTTCAATTATTAACATGTTATATAAAATTATGTAATCAATTAAGTTCACATCATTTATTTTAACCATATTTGACTTACGTGTCAAAAATGATACTGGTAAATTGACTGTGGTCAAGTTGTCATTAATTAAACATATTCAAAATAATAATAAAGAAATAATTATCTTATTTATACATTAATTTTAATTTAATTAAAAATAATGAAAAAATAATAATAAATGATTTATTTTAAGATCATGGAGACGATTGGTAGTACAAACCCATGATTAACATTTCACTTTCTCAAAAACCATTATGAAAAAAGAGGTAAGTGAAATTTTATCTTTCATGAATGATAGTAATATAATTTATACCTTATTTTTTCTTTAAAATATATATTAATATATATCATCCTATGGTTTTTTTTTGAGAAGGGTGTCACATCACTTCATGATGTTGGTATTCTACTTGTACACGAACGATGTTATCACTTTTTCAATTAGTGAAAATGACAAAAATAAAATGATAAAATACATTTTTATATTCATAAATCTATAATTAATATAAAAATTATTTTATGTATTTAATATATATATATATATTATAATTTCCATTATTACTTTCCATGTAACATGTAAGTCAAAAATGAGTCACATTGAATCGCAATGCGGTATTCTACCATGCACACAAGCGACGTTATCGTATCCCATATAGAATTGAAGGTAAAAAAGTAATATATTATATAATTAAACTAGAAGTATAATTGTATTAAAAATTTCATATATATACTCTATGTATATAATCATACCCAACCATGAGAGTTTGTAATATAAAAATGAATAAAATTAGTTCGTGAGGCGGTAGTCCAATGTACACAAGAATGATGATTTCATAACTCATTTGACAGAAGTGGAAGATATTTTTGGATACTCCATTAACATAATAAAATATATTTATATTTATGAAAATATGGTTAATATATAATAATGGTTTAATAATAAATTAAGTAGGTGGATGAAGAAAAAAACAAGGATACTCATTAAAGAATGTTACCTCTTATTCAGTTAACTTCTTTTGGTTTTCACCAAAAGAATTTTATTGTTAGAAATATGACCAAAATAGGGATTATACAGTGTTATGATTGTATTATTTATGTTATTTTTGAAGGATGTTTCCAAAATATTTTTTTTAATGTTGTGAAGATAGGAGGATAGGGGTGGCCTTTTATATGTGAGATGAGTGGCAAACTTATAATTTTTGAAAAGAATGAATTCCACCCTTGTTAGTTTCAATTCACAAGGAACAAATAATGTACCATTATCTATAATAGATGGTACAGGTTATAAATATGTCAATAAAATATATTTTATATACATTTTTTTTATTTTAACTCTAATATTATTTTTTTAACACCTTGGTAAATCCATTTTTACCTAAGTAATAGTAATTAATTTTTATTGTTTTCACAAATCATTTTCATCCGAAATTAAGTTTAAATTATTATAAAATGTAAATTTTTATGATTACTAATATAGATAAATTTTACCCAATTCTTTTCTCATTGGATTAAAATTATAATACAAAACAAAACATATCATATGGGGAGAAAAAGTGGGTTTTCAAGGAAAGTATTTTTTCAGAAAAATATGATTCTATATTAACTCAAGGAATAATAATCATACTTTTATGAAAATAATTAATATTTACTGTTATATAATCTATAAAGTTAATCTAAATCATTCATCTTTTCGTATTATTGTAAATAATTAAAATGTATACAAATTATGCATTTTCAAACATTTTTTAGAAAAATCCATTTTTAACCAAAAAAAAACTTATAGTAAAATACATATAAATTTGATTAAAATGTAAAAAATTAGATTAAATATAACTAAACAATACTTATATTAATTGATATATTATTTAAAAATAATCATACTTTTAAATTTCTTAAACTATGGGAAAGATAATATGTTTTTACAAAAATCGGTATATTCACTATTCACTAAAAAATCACTATCTTTTGAAAAATAAAAATATTTTTCCAAAAGTAAATATTGATAGGAATATATCAAAAATAATATCACCTTTTCAAAATTAAAATTATAGAACATATAAATAATAATTTTAAATAAAACATTATAACAAAACATTTTAATTGAAACAATATCCTTTTTAATTTAACAATACATAATATTTTTATCATTAAAATGACTATCTAATTGAAATTTATAAATATGAAAACGATTTATTCTCCTGTTACCAATTTATTACTCTTATCTATGGAAAATGTAATAATAATTACAATTTTGTAAAAATAGTATTTTTTATTATTATTCACCTTTTAAATGAACTATTTTATAAAAATCACAAAAAAAATTATCATAAAATCATATAATTATATATATACAAAATTTATTTTCATTTTTAAAAATTTAAATTATTAACTTTTTAAATTTATCTCTTAAATGAGAATAAATAATTATGGAAAAACTACCTTATTGAAAAATATTGTTTTTAAACATTTAGTGTTATTTATATTAATTCATATAAATTTAAAATTTAATTAATATTAATATATTAATTTATATATAATAATATATTAAAAAATTTCAATTTAATTTTTTGTGATATATTATACAACACTTAAGAAAATATTTCCCTTAAAAAATATTTTTTCTATTATAAATAAGCATTAATAAACTATCCTTAAAATGAATTTTTTATATTCTAAATTTTAATTTTAATAATTAACTGATATTAAAATATTTATTTTAATTTTATAAATTAATAATATAATAAATTATTAATATTATTTTTAATAATAATATGTTACAAAAAAATATTGGTATATAAAATATTTTAGTATTATATTTTTATTTTATATTCAGTTGTCTTGTTATTAATTCACTACTAAAAATACATAACTTTAGTATACTAGTTGGATGCTTGTATCTCCAAATACATATTTTCTAAAAACATATATCTGATTACCATATTTCCAATTATTACATTTATAGTGGATAGATTTCATTCTAATATATTGAGAAACGAGAATCATACATTAATTTCTCACTACTTAGGTCATGCATCCCAATTTAATAGATTTCATTTTAGATCTCACAATATGATCTATCCTTTCATGATGTTTTTCTCCATTATAGGTTTTCATTAGATATTGATGATCTTTATGGGTGATTATAATCTAGGGTATCTCTTAGTATTGATGATTTTATTCTGTTATTTTATTATCTTATTTTAATTTTTTCACTTTTAAAGTAAATAGTAATCTATTTTGAGTAATGATACATTATGTGTAATACTAGGTTTCATGTTTTTTATTTATCGATTTACATAAATTGAATAAATTATTTTTACTTTAATTATTAACCTTTATACCTTATTACCGAATCTATTTCAATTCCTTTTAAAAAAAATTAGGATTATAAAAATATAGTTTAGGGGATTTATATGCATCCTAAAAAAGTGAGCATTAAATTGAAAATACCCTTATAGAAATTTAATAACAATTTCTTAAAACACTGTATTTAATTGGGGATTTCACTATGAGGGAGGGTTATTCATGTATTTTGGAGGGTTATTATAAATAGATTTTAATCCTTGAAAATCTCTCTCCATTAGGAATACGTATATATTATTTATAACATCTCTTTTAAGAATGTGTTCCAAAAATACTTCTTCTTAGTATTTCTTTACTTAATATCTCACATTATCTAAAATAAAACATCTATGTTATTCAATTTTCATATTTTTCTTTTTCTCTTATTCTAATTTTAACATAATATTAGGTTTTATATTTGGTTATACACTTTTAAACCTTTTATTATGAAGATACTTTATAGGATTACAATTCCACTGATTAGATACATCCTTCATTCGATATTTTGAATCCATGAACTCACTATAATTCAAAAAATAATATTAAGTGAAATGAATTTTTAATTTTTCAATCAGTAAAACAATTGACACATTTCTAAAGATTTCAGGCTTCTTCTATTTATGAGAGCAACACATTAATCATCCAATAAAATCAACTTGTGATTGATTCTAAGTATATAATATTATCCCCATACAGAATTCATTATCATTTATAGATTTTGGGAGATTTCCCAATTTTCCAACAATCATAACTTTTCATTCAGACAAAAATCAATGCTTAGTATTGAGATTGGAATACCTGAAGTTTACCTAGGGTTCATTTGTTCCAATAATATCATTTACATTTTAATTCATAGGATTTTTTGTTTACAAAATTAGTGAATCATGATAGAATAAATTTTATAATAATATATAATTAGTATTTATTAATGGATGAGGATATTATTTCAATCATTATAATCCATTTTTAATAACATTTTCCTTATCAAATTTATTTTTTCCCAAAATCAATTCTTTATTTTTCGTGTTTTATTATAAAATCATTTACCCCCTCCCCTCCCCCATCCAATTCCATTTTTTTCATAACATATATAACTAAAAATATTAATATTTATTGATAAAAACAAATTCTACTCAAGGGATACAATTTAGTCAAGTCCCTATAATATGCATAAAAAAATCCTTCGAGTTCAATACAATTATGGTCATCAGAAGCACACCAATGTGAATAAAATTGAAAAGATATGAATATAATTAGAGTGATAGATAATTTTTTTGACTATATAAATACCTTATATATGTTTCAGTATATGAGAATGTGATAACAACCCTTGGGATATGGTTGATTCGGTGTGAAGAATATATTATCCAACAGTTCCTTGATCACATGAAATAGTTTGGGATTTTATCAAATATCATCGCTTCTAATATAGCCTAATATAATGGTATTAGTTAATGTATTATCATACCTTTTAAAATATTGTGGGATCAATAGTGAGTCATGAAAATAGAATATATTTTTTCATGGGATATTCATTCAATGTAGTAGCATATAAAAATCACTAAGTGTGTTGAAAAAGGTGAAAAATGATATCGGATATGATTTATATTATAGTAAGAATATTATATCTTCACATATTCATAGGTAAATATGTGAATAGTTTATTAAATATAGTTCTAGAAACAAAAATTTCCTCAAAGGAGTTATACTATATATTTTTAAATTGTCCTTAAGTGACAAAATTTATATTAACTCTAAAATTACTTATATATAAATATAATATTATAGAGAAAAATTATATTTAAATAATATAAGAACAAATAAAAAGTAGATAGTGTGTGAAAAAAGTCTTTGATAAATTCTTGATTCAAGATGAAAAAACATTATCACTGGAACAAAATTCACAAGGCCTCACAAATATGGTTCTTTTAGAATTACAAGTTCTATGGAGGATAATTATTAATGTTGGTGAACTAAATAGATATGTTTTTCCTATAATTATCAATAATGATATTATTTGTTAATAATGAGGAATACATATCCTATAAGTAAGTATTAAATGGAATATAATTTAAAATTGATGATAAAGAAATAATAGGTGAACATGTTTTCTGGAAATTTCTATGTATAGAAAATGATGAAATCATTCACTAATACATATTTTAAAAATCAATAGAATTATATGGAGTTTTTTGTCTTTGTAGATGGACATTATAACAACATTACCCTAAGGATTATTTTAGAATATTTTTATATAATATAGCCTAAATGTATTGTGACATAAAAAATAAAATAAATTATGAAATCTAGAATGATTAATTTATATATTTATTCCAGAATTAGGATCGATGAATTTTTTTTATTGGTCCATAATATCATTTGGTTTCATTAAAAAATTAATTTGAACCTTGTGTCTTACATGTACATTAATGAAAGTTCCATAATTTTCTATATGGTATACTGAAAAATAATATCAGTCTTTTACTTTGTTAATAAATTATAACATTAGTGTTTCCCCTTAATGGAAATAATATAGAAATATATATTTTAGGGATCAGAATTTTCATATTAATATCTAATCAGATTCTTCTAATTTATTAAATTATATAATTTACAAGGTATCAAAAATTAAAAGATAGAATAGTCTAATATAGTATTAATTCCAATTTTTTATGAGATAAATTTTCCTATAAGATATTTCTATATATATAGGAAGAGAGATAGAATAAATAAAATACTTTTTTATTTAGTTTATGGACATAATATCATGATATTTTAATATATATTTATCTTGAAATAAATAAAATCAATAACTTGGGACACACACAAACCTGAGTCTAAATAAAACATAATATTGTAAACTATTATAGCTAGGACATTAAATTCTTAGTCATGAATAGAAGTGAATAAATTTTGAAATATTTATGTATTAAATATATTCACTTACTATCATTTACTTAAAAATTAAAAATAAAATCTTTCGAAGCTAAAAGTTCATTTTTTCTAAATAATATTTCATGTGAATCACTTGTTTTTATGTTAATAAATTTAATTTATCAAAATTGGTTAAAAATTTTAATTAAATGTAAATATCATATAGTAAATGAAATATTTAACATTCATCTAGTGTTTTTCTATTCATGAGAAATAAATAAACCAATTTTTATACTTAAAATTTTATTTTTCAAAAAAGTGTTGTTTGTTGTGTTTTTCAAACCTATTGAAAATTTAATTTCATCAAATTATAGTTATTTAATTTTATAAAATGGATTCCAAATTTAGAATCATGTGGTTAAAATTTGGTTAATATGTCTCTTTTATTTTTAGTCATTATGAATAATAATTATGGAAAATTTATCACCTCGTTAAAGGGTAAATTCTATTAATTTAGGTTAAAACTATGTTTTAAGATCATAATTTATCATATAAATTAAAATTGGAAGATATAAATCATACCCTAATCACATTATTCTATAAATTTAATTTTTTAAGGGACACTTACCTATATATTTGACAAAAATAATATTGAAAGTTGGGAAAACCCCAAAATTTCCCTCTCTAATTTTAAAATATATATTATATTTTAACATATGGGAAAAAGAATGTTGTGAATGAATAAATATCATTAATTTTAGAATAATAAAATAATTTTTATTAAAATAATTTATTTTTATTTTTGGTTATTATATAAATACTTTACCTTATTACGCTTTGTTGACAATGTTTTTATTTAAGTAATGGAAAAATAAATAAATAATTTTAAAAATATTAAAATTGATACAATTCTAGACGATTTATTGTAAAACATGAATTTTTATATAAATATAAATTATTTTGGAAATTTGGGGGGTTTATATTCGAATTCAAACTTTTTTATTATGTATATAAAGTCGTATTAAATGAATAGTGTCATAAATAAAAATACTGATATTTTATAATCATAATATTTTATTAAATAATTAAAAAATCACTAAAACCTGAAATATGACAATGGGGAAATTTTGTGGTAAAAAATTCATCCTTTTCCAATTTATGGTGCAATGTTTACATTATAAGTAAAATTATAAACCCTTAAGAGTGAAAAATACATTACCACAATTAAGGATAAAATAGGAAAACTAAGGGTTTAAACATAAACCTGAATAAATTTTAATTTTTCATGATATTTAAACCATATAATTCTTATCTTGTAATATATTGTCATTTTTGATCATTTTTTCTTTAGAATTTCATATATAGTTTTTAATCCTTTTAATAATTCCAAGTGTGGCTTCTCCCACCCATATAAAAGGACGCCCTTCCTTCTCTTCTTTAGACCACTTTGAATAACCAATATCAACAAAAACCTATCCATTTATCTTCTATAAAACTATATCCATAATTTATAGGTTTTTATATCCTCACTATTACATCCCTATGTTCTATAAGAAAGGATATAAAGGAGGTCGCTCGAAGAAGAGGTAATCTTCTGACCTGATCTATTTCACTTTCTTCTTATACCTTTTATAAATCTATTTAATATATCATATAATAATAAATTGTTTTTAATATATATAATTAAGTTTTATTATATTTATTAAACAATAATTATCTATCATTTCTTCCATCAAACGTAATTTGAAAGTATCGATTGTCTGTACGTATGGCTTACCAACCCCAAATAGTGATACAATTATTTTTTTCATCCACACACTTTATTAATGGGTATTATGATGGGATTAATTTATTTATATGGTATTTATTAAATTATTATACTTATTCAAATATAATATCATCTCTACCTTCTTACTATCTAGTCTTTTGTAAAATGATAACATCTCTCATGTGTAAGGGTGGACTGCCACCTCCATGATGCATTGCAATCCATTTTTCAATTCTATTTTATATGGATGGTAATAAGCATATATTTAATTTATATGTATATATATATTATATGTAATGATAATTATTCTGTGAAAGTTGATTTTTATTTATCATTTCATAACTTCACCCGTTAAAAATATAAAAAATAGTTCATGTGTACATATGTCTTACCATCTCCATAAATGGTGTAATACAATTTTCCATATATATCCTTTTATAATTACTTTAAATACACATATAATGAATATATATTATATTTATATCATTTTTAACATTATTTTATATGATTTAACCTTGATGAAAATAAATTTACTGAAACTACAAAGCCAAAATATACTTGAAAATAAAGTGCTTATTACCAGGAACATTGATTGTATCAAAGAATTACTAAAAAAAAATTGATAACAGAATATAATTAAATCATATTTATATTTAAATATTATTATTAATATGTAATATATGTTAAATAAATATATATTTATTATTTTTTTCTTTTGGATACATTCTAAGGAAGTCAAACATGAGGTATGATTTAATTTCACAATCTCATCATTATTAAAGAATGCTTATGTTTAAGTTATGTTGGTGTAATTATTTGGTATTTATATCATAAAATTTATATATTTCATCCTCCTATTATTATTTCTATAAATTAAATTTTTTCCTTTCATTTTCCTCTAATTCATAACTCAAAATTCCAAAATAAGTTTTTTATGAAAAATTGACAGTGTTTTTCTACTCAGTCATTAATATTTATCTTCCATATCCACATTTTCATTATAGTGGATAGAGTTTCATTTGTTATAATATAGAATTATTTTTTAAAAAATTACCCTTGTATTAATGTTTACAAAATAAATTATAAAGAATATTATTGTCTTTTTTTAAACAAGGTAATTTTTGACCTTATTACAAATGTGTGAATGGAATGTTTTTTTAACTAATATATAATAAAAAAAATTATTCCATGATGGATAAAAATTTCATTGAAGGTTATTTATAAATATATAATGAAGTTTTTAAAGAAAAATTTTCCCTTAATATTTGGAAAAAATTTATATTTTAAATGAGTTTTTTTAAATTGAAAAGTGTGTTTTTCTCAACAAATTTTCTATAGAGCATTTAAAAGTATTGTTTACCTATTTCAATAAACATTGTTCAATATTATTCTTTAATAATGTCATAATCCTATGATATCATAAAATATATTTATATGGATAGTTAATTATTATCTGGACTAGGTAAATTGTTGATATTTTATATAATAGTTCATCCTATATAGACAAATAATGATTTTTATGGCATGTTGATTAGGTTATATTATTTATTTATATGAAAATTGCATTAGATTTATTAAGTGATGACTGGGTACTATAATTACATATACACTCAATTAATTGGTAGGTATAACAAAAAAATATTGGTTATTTGGTTGAGGCCTTACCCCTTTATATATATGTTGTTTCACGAAGCCTTGATAGTATTTTTATATTTCTTTGAACAAAACCATGATGGTAAGTTCATTTGTATGAAATTATACATTCCAGCATTATGAAATCCTTTATTAATTTCCATCAGTTTTTTAAATATTTTTTATATCCACATATTCGATTCAAAATCATGTAACAATTTATATGGAATTATTTGAACATTATTTATTCCTTCCATAATGGATATTCCTTGTATTACTACCACGATATGAACTCCCTTTTTGATTATATAATATCACTTTTATATGATGTTTAGTTTCCATAAGATTATAGGAGATTTTTTATTATTTATATTTAGCTTTATTATTGTGTGAATAAATTTGATCCCCAAGAATATTATATTTTGTTTTTTGTTTTGTAATGTGAAGTAAGATTCAATTATATACCTATATTACCAAAAGTAATAAATTATTCTATCCTCTTATGTTCCCTTTAATGTTTTTATTATAAATGAAATAAATTAACCATCATCTCTAGTCTACAATTGTTGGGGTTATTAAAGATGTTACTAAATCATGTTTATTTGAAATCATGGTACTGTATTTAGGAAAACATATATTAGGGAACTTAAAACTCTGACGTATATTAAGAATATTCCCAAATAAACCAATATTTTGATTTTGATATTATTTATACATAAATGTTCAAATTATGATAAGTGGATTACTAATTTTGAAATTATACATTATTATTCTTAATGTTATGATCTAATCAAGTGTCGTAAATTGTTTATAAATAGAATATAGACAAAGGAATAGAACTGTATCAATGAATGTAATCCATGTAAAAATTTCACTCCCATGGATGATAATGAAACTAAAGCTAGAGTTGAAACTGGAGTTGAATAAATTATACCTATGTTTGGGAATATGAATTCATTTATGAGAAACAACCTTGGTTTTATGGAGGAGTATTCTGATCCACAATGTGGTTTAACAATGTTAAAGAGATGGAAACATCAACAACCTCTACAATTACATAAAACTATACATCCATTTCAACCTAACAAATGGATAATTTCTGTAGAAAACGAATTTTTATTTTTCGTAAGTAAATAAATGGAAATACTTATCTTGGTATATTATAATCTATTAGTGGATTTGAATCAATGGTCTTCATTAATTAAAAAAACAAGGATGAGGAGGAAATAGTGAACATGTAATGGAAGCATTTTATGGAACTTTTCATGAAAAAGCAGTTTACTAATTAATAATGGGAAAACATTGAGAGATGTTAGGTCCACTAGGTCGAATACCCTGAGAGGGGGGGAATCATGGTATAAAAGATTAAAACATTCTCCCATTTGGATAGTGACTATTTGTTAGAAAAAACTCAATTCTCTATACCTATTTTTGAAATATATGAACAAATATGAAATCATGAACATGAACCAATAATTTTTACTTGGTTCACCCTCAATGGGCTACATACAAGGAGCATACAACAAGAATGCACTGATATACCAAATTCACTAAGGCTCACTGCCAATAATGAGTATAGTGTTCGGGCAATATCTTATATGCCCAGTATCATTGTCTTTACAATGTTTAGGGTCTACTCATTCTATTCCCAAGGATCACTCAGTAGGCCTCTTTATTTAGACAACTATCGGTGGAAAGTTTCATTGTCTTCCTCTTCCTTCACTCACTGCTCTTGTAAAAGAATCCACGAATAGATTATTAACTTTTAGGTAAAAACGCATTTTATGGACATGTATGTCCATTCATTTTAATGAATTCATGTATCCTCAACTTTAGGTAGATGCTCTATTGAGGTTCCTTTTTCACCTAAAAATGATGTCCACCTTCTCGAGTACTGTTAGATACCGAAAACGTTTTTCACAAACTAATTTGAAGCTTCCACAATATTCCTTTTGAAAAACATGAAACACATTCTCTCTCATGTAATGAGTACCAGGTATGGTACGTGAACCGCCTGATCTGCATACTGCTACCTCTTCCAGGAATCTCTTCTATCCGTGGACTACCTCAACCTGTGTTGTGGTGTACCACCTCCACGTAATGACTCCAAAAACCTCCTCGGTGAACTACCCTTTAACCATTAATTATTCTCTGTTCATGGACTACCTTCATGAACCACTATCACATAATGCACCTTCATCTTCCATGTACATTGTCTTATGTGCACTACAGTTCTCTGCATAAATCTTTTAGAAGAATTTTTTCTTTTTGAACCACTTTATCTTTCTCAAAATTCTTCCTCTCAAACTTAATTCACACATTACCAAAATCTCAGACCAAAAAGATGTTCTCTAATGATATTTGATCTCCCTAGAAATCAGTGGGATTATAGATTCTTATATAGGCAAAGATACCATCAAAACATGTTAATCTATGATTTACCATATCATCAATCCATCCTTCACTGAAAACTGATCCATCTTCCACCAAGAACCGTAATCAATCCATGAACCTTTTTTCATATCTGGTATGTGTACTATCTTTTTTCCTGCTTGGTTGATCACCTCCATCGATGTCATGCCATCCGCATATAGCCCCACCTTCCAACATGAACTTTTTCAGATTCACGAGCCGCATTGGTGTACCATTTATGCCACTCTGCGTACCATTATCATAACATAGAACATGGTCCCTAAATTTTAGTATACAGTTCTCATTTGTTTCCAATTTCCTTCAATGTTCTTCTTACTTTTCACTATTGTGAATAAATTTTTATTTTTCCAACATCAAACTCCCTATTTTATGACCTAAAAATTTTGAAAACAATGGAAAACTACACAACCTTAAAAACCCATCTTTTTTAAACACCATCCATTCTTATTCACGATCATATGACATTTTCAACAAACACAATTACACCCAAAACATTCTGAGGGGATACCTTGAGGGATATTTTGCAAAAATATCCTCATTTGGGTTTGTTGGAAACTCTTATCATAACAATTTTTTTCATTTTGATTTCTCTTTAAAGATCCTTCAATCATCAACCATCATTTTCTTCATTCAATTAAAATATCGATTAAGGATTTACTCACCAAAACCTCTAAGCCCACATGAACAATGATCAGTGTGAGAAACAAGAGTATGATGAAAGGATCGCCAATGAATCGCCTCATTTCTAGAAACAATTTTTGTTATCATACTGATACTAATAAACATTTTGTATCATGAACCTCAACTATTTGGATATCTAATATTGGATCAGTCACTTCTAGATTCGTCAAATTTAAATGCCCCCCTCCCCCCATTTGTTATAGCTCCTCTAACCAGCTTCAGCTCTGCTTCAACTCCCCATATCTCACTGCTCCAATTAACAACTCCTCTATCCAGCTTCATCTTAGCTTCAAAATCCCTTATCTTTCTGCTCCACTTAATATATTACCCCCTATGTTTTTTTACCAAATAATAGTCACACTTTATCCCTCTTATGAACAAACATTAAGGGAACTTCAAGTTTGTCTGAAAAAGGGTAAAGAACACATATCATCGCATTAGGAAAAGACACATCATACCTCTGTGAGAGGGGGTCCCACATACACACTTTTTCAAGTGAGGGAAGTTGACAGGACTACTAAATCAAATCGATGGATTTCAAATTATTCTTTGGGTAATGACTTTAGAATAATATCTACAATTTTTTTTTCTTTAGGCACATAATCCAACATCACATGCCCTTTCTCTACCATCTCCTTGATAAAATGAAACTTGATTTTAATTTTCTTTTTCCATGAGTGATTAATAATATTTTTTCTGATATTTATATCACTTGAATTATCATAATGGATTCCCATCGGAGATTTCACTTTAATTCCCATATCCTCAAGTTTCTGTTTCATCCAAAATAGTTGTGGGAAAGCTTGGGTAGCCACAGTGTATTCAACTTATGCACTTATTAATAAAATTCAATCCTATTTATTTATTAACCAATAAATACACAAACCTCCAAGATAAAAGGCACCTCCTGATATTGATTTCTTATCATCTACTGAACCATCCCAATCCACATTTTTATATTTGAATAACTCTGGTTGAGATTTTTCATTATACATTAGGCCAATATCCACTATCCCCTTTATATACTAAATTATTCTTTTTTACTACAATAATGTGAATATCCTTTTGATTTATTTGATACCTTACTGCTTTTCATGTGGAAAATATAATATTAGGCCTTATTACAATCAAGTACAACATAATTTCATTGATTTTCATGTATTTTGTGATACTAACTGCCTTGCCTTCATCGTTTCATTTTTGCTTCCATCGAGTGGGAACCAGAGTCTTTATTTATTTGTAATTATCCATTCCAAATGCTCTCAAAACCTCCTTGGCATATTTATATTGATAAAAAAAGTTTCATTTATTCCTTGTGTCACTTGTAATACAAAGAAAAATGTCATCTCACCAATCATCGACATTTTAAACTCTATTTTCACGATTTCAGAATACTATCTACATTTTGTTTCATTTGATCCACTAAAGATTATGTCAACGACATAAACCAGTACCATCATCCTTTTCCTATTTTCATTATTAAGATAAAATTTTTATTCAACTCCACCATGATGAAAAGAAATCTTCTTTTGAAACTGATCAATCCTCGAATACCATGCTCTTTGTGCTTTCTTCAAATCATATAAAGCCTTCTTCAGCTGATAGACTCTATTATCATATTCATGAATGAGAAAACCATCTGGCTACTCAATATAAACTTCTTCTTCTAGAACTCCATTTATTAATGATGACTTGACATCCATCTAGAAAACCATAATCATTCTTTGCACTGCTATGGCCAAAAATAATCTGATTGTATATATCCTTACAATGGGTGAAAATGTCTCATCAACATTAATACCCTCTATCTAGGAGTACCCTGTTCACACCAGTCATGATATAATTCAAATAAAAACACCATATTCATTAATTTGGTTGAAAAAATCCCATTTTATCCCTATGAAATTATTGTCTTCTCGTTTTGAAACAATATCCCATGTTTGATTCTTTTCAATTTTCTCAAACTCTTTATTCATGGATTAAACCCAATTTTTATCTCCAGCTAATTCATCAAAGAATTTAGGCTTAACATGGGATATGTATGATGCCTGCTATAGAGAATTTATCCTCCTTATCTGAACTGGTTCATCCTGATCAACAATTATGTTTTGCCTCTCAATTACATCCCTCTTCATAGGTATCTGAGAAGATATTTATTTGTTCTCGTCATTTTAATTCTTCTTCTAAATCAACCACTAGAGTTGAAGCATCTCCTGACCTTCTCCACTCTCCATTACTATCCTCCTGATTCTGATCATTTATTTTCTGAATATTCTCTTCACCCTCCACTGTAGTTACATCATTACATTCAACTATTTTGACTAGCCTTTTATTGAATCATTTATATGATTTTATCTTCCTTGAGTATCCGATAAATATTCCTTCATTCTCATGGGATTCAAATTTCCTTGGTTTCCCCATATTGAGAAAGAAACATTTACTTTTGAATGCTCAAAATTACTTCAATGGTGGCTTCTTCCCATACCGTAACTCGAATGGAGTCTTCTCCTCTTTTGAAAAATGTAAATATCTATTTGAAGTGTATACTATTTTCATCACTGTTCTGTTCTAGAATTTCTCTGAATATACTTTCTCAAAGAGCATTTTTCTGGACATGTTGTTGAACATCCTATTGTTCTCTAAACAACTCCATTCTTTTCTGGTGTTCATACAACTAAACCATGATGACTTGTAAAATGTTTTTTAAGATAATCCTCCAGTTTTCTATTTGTGAACTATGTTCCATTATCTATTCAAATCTTCTAGATTTTATGACCAAGCATCTTTTCATATTCCCTTTGATATCTTGTGATGCAACTAAACACGTTATATTTGTGGGTGATTATTGAAAACCATTCCATTCTGCTATATTCATCAATGAAGAGAACATAATATCTCCACCCATCAATAGCCCGTGACAAAATTGGCCCACACACATCAATGTGCACCAACTCAAGAAATCTTTATGACTTTTTATCAGTTTTCTTATATTTATTTCAAATGATCATCCACTGTTGGCCGGCATCGTATGTATGTGTATGATCACATTATAATCTAGGGATATTTTGAGCAGCATCATATTTCACCAGAATATCTAAGAAACCTTGGCTTGTGTGGCCAAGAAGATTATTCCTTAACTTGTTTTCTTCATCCTTGGATAGAAATCACATTTCATTTTCTCCACTCACGAGGTAGAGATTCACTTTCATAAGCTTTCCTTACAATACAATAGCACAATATTTTGATTTGATTATACATAATTTCTTGGAATATAATATGTAATGTCTTGAGTCACACAATTGACTAACACTATGTAAATTGTGTCTAAGCCCATTAATGACCATGACATCTTCTTGTATCATATCATTTCCTCCAAACATGGATTTTCCTGAACCAACAATTTTCAATACCTCATCTTTACCAAATCTTATGATTCCTTCTTTATAGTATATAATTATAGTCACTAAATCCTTATTTCCCATCATATGTGATGTGCATCCACTATCAATGATCTATATCCCAGTGCGATTTGATTCCTTGAATATAATTTCTGCAACCACCACTTGCTCGACCCTTTTCATTTTTCCCCAAATCTTTGACTTTATACCCATAATCGAATGATAATATTGATCATCCTCAATATATGAGGGAAAATCATCAACTTATAGGCCTAAAAATCAATTTTGAATTTCCATCTCTATGGATGATACATCTAGCTACTTCTTATGAACAAATTTTGTCTACCTCATCACATTCCTCTCCATTGTTGAGGTACAATATCTCTCTATATGTCTGAATCATTTACACCTAAAATAAATACCATCAGATGATGACCTTGAATTTCTATCTCTATACAACCTCTGTTGTTGGTCTTGTTCCCTTTGGTTCCTCTTTTCTGTGGGACATACATTTCGAGATTGTTCCATCTTACCATAACAATTGCATATTATGTGAGTTACATTCCTGTGTGGAAATGATGCATCACTAGTTGTGCCTTGTATTATCTGAATATTTTGATTCAACTTTATACCCAAATTGATCTTCAATCTTGGACTAGGTTCTTGTTGTCTTACTTGAACCATAACTGCATTCTATTTTAGATCGAGCCCCATACCAGCCTTATCATTCAGAATTGGTTATTGATTCGGTTCTGATGAACCACTCTACCCAAATCTCATTTCTCTATTTATTTTATGATCTTATTTCTAGGAAGTTTCATTGGACCTTCAATTTTTAGTTAAAAACAAACAACTTCCTCTTCTAGTTGTTCGATATGTTTGATATGGTCTTTTCCAATTTCATTCTAACTATCAATTTCTATTTTTTGTTCTTCAATTTTGATTTTGTACACAACCACTTTTTTGGATAATTCTAGCATTGAAGACCTCATCTTTTAAATTTCTTCATTCACCATCGAATTTTCTTCTTCCTCCTATTATATAAAGAGTTTGGCATCACGAACAAATTTGTTAGTTTTCTTTGTTCTGGCTCTAAAAATATCTACCTTTACAAGGGAAGTATCTAATTCATCAAGAAGATCAGCCCTTCCTTCAATTTATCCTTAATCATTTTCACTTTATTCTCTTGTTAATGAATCTATGACAACTACATCCAAAGCATCTTTTTTATGATCCTTGCTATCCTCCAACTCTTCTGCCTTAGACTCTTCTAAACATTCATACTCTTTTTAAGGTAGACTCGTCTTTTTCAAGAACCTTCTCCTTATAATTCGCTTCCCTTACTCATTTGATGTGTACTTTTTTTGGTAATTTCACCATGTTCTTCATTTTCATCATCAGACTTTTTAGGACACTTTATTGAAAAATTTGAAATATTCCCACATTGAAAGCATGAAAATGGATTTTTACTTTTAAACTTCCCTATTACCCTTTGCATATTTGAGGAGATAAATGACATGACATCATCCATATATTCCCCCTAAGGACTATCTTCAACAGATAGATTCTCCATGGCCTTGAATTCCACTTCCTTAGACTTTCCCTTTTCTACTGCATCATTTTTCATTTCCTATGAAATATGGGTATTGTATATATTATCTAGTGTTAGATCTTTTTGTTCCTTTCCTTCCAATAATGAAACTTTCAGATTTTACTATAGTGGAAGTTTACTCGATATAGGTTTCAAATTTACTATATCTTCAATGACTTCTGAAAGACCCCACATTTCTTCCATAATAATATTTATCCTATCGAAGAATGAATCAACAATATAATTGGGATTGATTCATATATTCTCATACTTATTCAATAGAACCTATAGCTTTTCTTCTCAGACATTTGAGTCTCCCTCATAAACATTCAATAATTTTTCCCACATTACAGGTGATGTTTTAAAGGAAATCATCTTTATATAAATTTCATTTGATAGAGATCCCCCTAAATCATTGATCCTTTCATAATAAGTATCCAATTATATTCATTCATCTTCTGATAAGGTACCACTATTATTGTCAGTTGATATTCCATGCATAGATATTGTGAATACATCCATCACTACTAATCGGAAGTAGTGCTGCATATGATTCTTCCATAGTTGGAAATTAATTCTATCAAAGATCAAAATTCTATTATGATTTAACACCTCCATTTCATCTTCTTGATAAAGAACCACTAACATTCAACCATTACCTCTGATACTAATTTTGAGGTCCATTAGGTTGAGTACCCTTAGAGGGGGTGAATCAGTGTATGGCAGATTAAAACATTCTCCCATTTGGATCTAGTTTCATTGATAGAAAAAAACTCAAATCTATCTTCCTCAAATATAAATATTTGAAAAGATATGAAATCATTCACAAGAAACAATGGTTTTTTCTTAGTTCACCCTCACTAGGTTACTTCCATGGAGAATACTACAACAATGAAATGATGTACCAAATTCACTAAGGCTCACTTACAATAACATGTACAATAGTTGGGATACATCTATTATTCCCAGGATCCTTGCCTTTACAATGTTTAGGGTCTGATCACTACATTCCCAAGGATCACTCTCTATGCCTCTTTCTCTAGCTCACTTCTGGTGGAAATCATCATTGTCTTCCTCTTCCTTCTCTCACATCTCTTAGAAAAGAATCCACATATATTTTATCATCTTTTAGGTCAAAAAAATTTATGTACTTGTATGTCACGTCATTTTCATGAATTCATGCATCCTCAACTTTATGTATGTTCTTTGTTGAAGTTACTTTTTCACCCACATATGAATTCCACCATTCCTATTACTTCTAGGTATCAAAAAATTCTATCACAAACTTATTTGAAGCTTTTACAAGATTCCCTGTGAAAATATTGAACCACCAAAACTCCCACTTATTGAGTAATGGGTATGGTATGAGAACCACCTAATCCAAATACTTCTACCTCTTTATCGAATATCTCCTTTCCACGGACTAAGTCTTCCTTCACTGTTGTGTACTTCCTCTCTGTACCGACTACATGAACATCCTTAGTGAACTACCCTCTATCTGTGAACTTTGCTGTCTTCTAGTATTGTCTTCATGAGCCATTATCATATAACACACCTTCTTATCATGCATATCGTGCCTTATGTGGCTTACAATTCTCTTCTTAAATCCTTTTGTATAATTTATTCTTCAGGAACCACTTCAGATTTCACAGAATTTTTCCTCACAAACCTCCTTTGGAATTTTCCAAAATTCCAGACCAAAAAGATGTTCTCTAATGATATTTGATCTCCACAGTAATCCATGGGATTATCAATTCTTATATAGGCAAAGATACCCACAAAATCCGATAATCAAAGATTTACCAAATCTTTAACCCAACCTTCACCAGGTACCAATCATTCTACCACCGCGAACCATAAGCCACCCGCAAAACGTTTTTCTTATCCGGTCTATATATTTTCATTGATCTTATGAGTTTGATCACCACTGTCAACATCAAGTCATCCTAACACAGCACCTCCTTCCTCCAAGAGCCATTTTATATTTCAAAAACCACTCCAACATACCGTTTCCACTACTCCTTGTACCATTCCCAAAACATGGTACGTGGTCCATGAATTGTGGAACGTGTTTTTCATCCTTTTCCAGTTTACTTCAACGTTCTTCATACCATTCACTCCTAGAATGAAATCATTCATTTTCCAACATCCTTCTCCAGATTTTAAGACCCAAAAATTTGACAATCACAGGGAAACTATGCCACCTTAAAAACATGTCATCAGAAAACACCAGTTATTATCATTTGCAATAATCTGGGGTTGTCAAAAATCACAATAACATCCAAAACATTCCTACGGGATAGCTTGATGGATTTTGGACCAGAAAAATACCATTTTTTATTATTAAACAAAAGGAAGTGAAAAAAAAATTATATGTATAAATCTAACATTATAATGTTTGAGAGGCATGTTACATAATAGATACATAATAGAAAGAATATGATAGACCATTTATTAGATGGGTTAAATTAAATTATTTATATTGAACTATTTTGTAAAATATTATAATTGTATTATGATATAATATCATGTTATTTTAAGATAAATAAATAATTCCCCTTGTATTATTTCTTTAAAGGAATGAAAGTAAAGAAGAGTATGACCAAGAAAGAAATATACATGGGGGAGAAGATAAATAAAACTTTTCCAATATGATAAACTTTTATAAGGAAAACCCATGTAACATGCATAAATGTAAAAGTATTTTTCTTTAATTGTGGATAAAAAAGTACATCATGATCATGAAATCAATGATAAATGAGAATCCATCAAAGTATGATACATTAACTAAATGTATATATCTAAATATTCCAAAAAATTCTCCAAATATCAAGGTAAATACCATAAAATAATCCATGTGGGTATGGTCAGGCTTATAGAGTTATTAAAACTGAAATGGAAGTCACTAGTTTCATGGTGAATGGTAAATTTATCATCCACTCCAAAATTTAAAAACAAATTATTTTATTTTGGTTTTTATGAATTTTTATATCCGAGTAATTTTTTAAGAGAATCATATCAGAACCACAACTATTACATATTGAGTTTGTGGTAAATACCTTTAACAGTTTGATGCATTAATCATTAGTATATAACATATCTTTGATTGAAGTTTATTGGATGGTTCTTCCTATAAATCTTATTATTATTCCTCTAGTTTGATTTGGTGTAATTTTGGGTATAAAATAGATCCCCTAGTATAATATCATATATATTTTCAATAAATGGATGTAACACTTTATAATCTAAATCAAAATTCAATCATATATTAGTGTGAGGATGAACCTAAACACACAATGGAAGTTTTTTCTATTATATAGGTTTATCATCATATTCTTGATGTATCTTTACCTAAAATTCATATGGAGAATATCAATATTGAAAATTAGTCTATTATTTAGGAATTTACAAATTTATTTTCTGATTACATGTATATTAATCCCAAAAATCATGAGGTTTAGTTTTTGATAGAACTAATAGTAGATGGTACAACTATATTAAATGATCGATATAGAATGGACTTGATTGAGCTCCAAGAATTGTAGAAGAAACTCAATTATAATCTTAATAATGGATTTATTCAGATAAGTTATTCTCCCTAAAGTGCACCTATTATTTTGGTTAAGAAGAAATATATGACATTGCATATTTTCACTGATTATTGGGAACATAAAAAAATTCTATTAATAAAAAGTATCTTATACCACATATTGATGGTCTATTTGATCAATTACGACTATCACTATATTTTTCCAAATATTGATATTCGATATGGATATCATCCACTAAGGATAAGAAAGGATGATATACCTAATATGACCATCTGTATGATCTATTGTCATTATGAATTAAAAAAATCATTTTCCCTAACCAATTATCATGTTATGTCCATTGATTTAGTGAATAGAGTCTTTAAAGTCTCTATTAATCATTTTTTGGTGGTCTTTGTAAATGATATTATTATATATTTAAATATAAATGAAGAACCTAAAAAAATTATAATTCTGATAAATATTCAAATGAATGAAATATTATTTTCTAAATTTACCAACTATGAATTTTAGTTACAAAAAATTTCTTTAATAGGTCATATAAAATCAATTGTTTTTTATTTTAGTGGGTCATTATACAATATAAGTTATTTATCAATCTCCTATACAAACCATAATAACCAATATCCATATCTATTTTGGGTTTTTGGGATAATGAGGATGCTTTGTTTGAGGCTTCTCTCTAAAATCTATTCTAGAAACAATGTTTACTTATAGTGGTGTTATGTTCATAAGGAAATATAAATATGAATATAATTATAAATAATAGATGAGAAGGCTGGTTAGAATTCAGGTTCTTACACTACACTATAAAGGAAAAGGTTCTTTGATCTATAGTGATGCATTAAATAAGTGACAAGGATGCATCCTCATACAAAATGATACGGTGATATCTTGCGTATCACGGTAAAAGTATCAAGAGAAATTTTACCAGAATTGTGATTTTGAGTTAGAAATGGTAATTTATTCATTTAAAATATGGTGGCCTTATCTATATTGTGAATGGTGTGATATATATTAAAATCATAAAATCATGATGTATATTTTTACATAAATTGAGTTTAATATAAACCAAATAAGGTGTTTGTAATTATTAAAAGATTATGAATTATCAATAAATTACCTCCCTGGTATTGAGATAATGGTGGATAATGCCTTGATTTGGAAAGACCATCCATGTTTTTCAATTATCATAATTTATTGAGATCAAATATTTATAGTTCTGAAAAATATGGATCTTGAAATAGTAATGAAAGGAAAAATATCTTATCTTTCTTATGTGAATGTTCAACCATAATTCCATGAGAGGATTAGGAATGTGTAGAAATATGTTGTGGAGTTATGGAATAATATATGGTGTGTTCTTGAGTTAAACCACGATCATGTTATAATGATAAGGTTCATGAATTGAGTATGTTTCCCCTTTATACCAATCATAAAGAAGTAGTTGTTGGATGAATCTCCTAGTTTATCATTCTCTATTCAACCTTGGATTAAAAATATGTGTGCATATCTAAAAGAGTATTTCTGGTGGGATAAAATGAATATGGATATTATATAATGTGTATGTTGATGGCTGGTATGTCAACAAGTTAAGTTAGATCGACTGAACTATGAGGGTATATTACAGACAGTTCCCATACTATAATATAAATGGGAAAACATCACCACTAGTTTTATTTTCAGACTCCCCAAAATGTCAAAAGAACATATTTTTATTTAGGTTATAGTAGATCACCATAAAATTTCTCAAACATAATTTCTATTATAGTGTATTTCTATCATTATCAAATTTCTGTAATATACTTTAAGGAATTTTTGGGGTTGTGTGGACTACCATAATATATTGTATCATATCGGGAAAAGAGGATTAATATGGATTATTGGAAAAGTGCTCTATAATATCTGGATACAAAATTTAGTTTCATTACTTATTTACATCATCATACGAATGGTTAGTATGAGAGGATCATTCAAACACTGCAAGATAAATTGATATCTTTCTCTATGGATTTAAAATATTGTTGGGATCAATAACTTATTTTTGTTTAATTTTATTACAAAAATAAGATCAATTACTCTAGTATTAAAATGGATACATATGAATCACACTATAGAAATATGGTTATAAATCCCATTTGTTGGAATGAAGTTGGTGAAATAATTTTATTACGACCCGATCCTTCTAAGGAAGTGGGAGAAAAGTTTGGAGTCATTCAACAACACATTAGCGAAACATGGAGTCAAACAATAGTTATGCTGACAATCATTGATGATATATAGAGTTTGAATATGGTGATATTTTTTTTGAATTTTTTTATGGAATAAGAATGTGAGATTTATAATGAAGGGATATCCAATCCTTAGATACATTTTCACTTTTGATATTCTCCATAGAGTAAGGATATCAGCTTATCACTCAGAACATTCTCTATACCTTTATCAAATTCTTGATTTATTTCATGTATCTCTATTAGGAAAGTACACACATGATCATTCATATATATTGAACTTATAGGATGTACCATTTGAAAATGATCATTACTTTGAGGAAAAATAAGTAAAAATTATGGATCATAGAGATAATTTTTTACCAAACAAGACTACTCCCCTGGTTAAAGTTCTGTTGAGAAATCGTAAATTTTAATAAGCTACATGGGAAATGAAGGATGTGATGAAATATAGGTATCCTTTTATTTTAATATTAGAGTGATGTAATTTTTAGGGACAAACAATTTTTTATGGGGGTATGATATAACACCATGATATTTTAATATATATATATATATATATATCTCCTCAAATAAAAAAAATACCAAATAGCTTTTGATCCATGCATCACAAAGTCTAAATGAACCAGTATAAAATATATCATTGTAGCATATCTATTAAACTGATGGTAATGAATAGTAATAACTAAATTATGAATATTTTATGTATAAAATAAATTCAATTATTATCATTTGATTATAAATGTAAATACAAATCATTTAATATAAAATAGGTTTTTTTTGAAAAAAACATGTTTTTTGAGTGAAACGTGTTTTGACTGCATAAATTAAATTAATCACTATTTTAAATTATTTTAATGAAATTTACACAGTACATATTTAATAAAAATATTTTAAATTTCATCTAACTTTTTTAGGCATGAGATAAAAAAAATCTATTTTTTTCTTAAAATATAATTTCGTGAAAAGTGGTATTGGTTGTGTCTTGTGAACTAATTGTAAATTTCATTTTTGAATATTGTACTTATTAAATTTTATAAAATGTATTTCATATTTTTAATTAGTACTTAAAAATTTATTAAATAGGTTTCTTTTTATTTTTAGGTATTATGAATAGTAACTATAACAAAATTTATCACCTTGATAATGGGTAAATCAGGTTATCTACATTAAAACTAAGTGTTAAAGTAATAATTTATCCATTAAATTCACACTAGATGAATTTAATTTTTCCCTTCTGAACTTATTCATGAATATTTATTTTTCTTAAGACACGTTTCCTTGAAAATTACCAATATGATATTTAAATAAAATAAGAATAAAAAATGTCACTCTCTTATTTTTAAATATATTATATGGTTCACATATAGAAAATATTAACGGTATGAATGAATCACAATTATTATTTTGAGAATAATATTATTAATTTTATGATAGAAAATTATTTGTAATTTTTATTTATTATATAAATACCTTTAATTTTTACGCAACATTGTCAATATATTTTTCCAATTAACGGAAAATTAAATTAAATGATTTAAAAATATTAAAATTATTAAAATTTGGGTGATTTATTGTGATCCATAAATTTTTTAGATATATATAAAATTTTATGCATATTTGAAAGTATTATATTAAAATTAAATCATATTCATGATGTATTTGATGTTAAATTTTTTGAATAGTTTCCAAAATGAAAATAATGATATTTTATTGAAATAATAATTAATTAAATTATTTAAGAATAGTTAAAAAATTTAATGAGAGAAAGGTGATATTTTATGGTCTAAAATATCATCCCTATACCATTTATCATATATTTGTTCACCTTATAAGAAAAATTACATCACCTTAAGAGTGAAAAAAACATTAAATCATTTAAAGATAAAATATGTTAACTACGAAGTTAAACCAAAATATAAGATTTATAATACCAAAAAAACATGTCAATTTTTTTATTTTATGTTATTTAGACCATATCCTACTATATAATGTAATCTATATCGATTTGTATCATTTTCCTTGATAATTACATAGTTATATTTTAATCCATTTAATAATTCCAAGTGTATCATTTCAATACCATATAATAGAAAACCTCTTCCTTCTCTTCTTTAACCCACATTGAGAAACCCATCTCGACCAATACTAACCCATTTATCTCATAAAAATACTTATATGCTTTATATAGGTTTTGGTATTCTCAAAATATCTACCCAATATTTGATATGAATTTATCTAATTGAGGTCTTCCAAATAAAGGGAAATTGTCTTACTCACCTCTTTCAATTTATGTTTTTTCCACATCAACTAAATCTATTATATTTATAAAAAAATAATAAATTAAATATCCTAAATATGATGAACAATTATTATTATTTTAAAACCATAACTATCCACCCTCCTTTCCATCAAATTGAAGTGAAGATGTCTATCCTATATAAGTATGGATTATCATTTCCACATAACAATAAAATTATTTTTTTTCATCATCATCTATCTGGGATGTTTATTATATAGGGATAATTTTTATATATCATATTTATTATATAATTAAAATTTTGTATCTATAATATCATATCTTCTATATTATCTTCCAATAAGTTGGAAAATTATATCATTTTTGTGTGTAAGGGTGGAATACCACCCCCACAAAGCATTGTGGTCCATTTTTTTTTATGTTTTAGATGGATGTAAATAAGGGTTTATTTAATGAATATATATTATTTATATGTCGGAATAATTATTCATTAAAATTTAATTATTATTTAATAATCCATAGTTCAATCCCTCAAAAAAGTGAGAATAGCGTTTATGCATACGCATGAACTACAATCTGCATGAACTGTGTAATTAATTTCTCTATACCTATATTTTAGAAATTACTAAAATTACATATATAATTTATATGTAAGTTATTTATATAATTTTTAAATTTTGGTATATTATGGATCCATGATAAATATAATATTAATAAAACTCTCATACTAAAACATGTGTAAAAAACAAATCTGTTATTACTAGGAACTATGATTTAAAAAGGAATTGTAAATAAATGGGTGCTAAAATATTATAAATAAATCATATATATATATATATGAGTGTGGTTCTAGGATATTTATATAATATATATATATTCTATACATGAGGTTTGGGCAGATATGAAGGAATTAAAATTTGAGTTAAGGTTTTATTTCACAATCTCATCATTATTCAATATTTTTTATATTTAAGTTTCTGTTGGAGGAATTATTTATATTTCTATATTAAACATAATAAATATTATTATCCTTTTGTTATTTCAATAAATCACATGTTTTCATTTCATTTTTCTACCATTAATAACTCAAGGCAGGAGAAAAAAATTTCACAGAAAATGGACATCGTTTTTCTACTCTGTAGGGAATGTTTCTAATTGATGTTATATTTTCATTAAAGTATATAAAATGATTTTTTAATATTATCAAATGATATATTAAAAAAATTAACCCATTTTTAAAAAATTTAATAAAATAAAAGGAATATTATTTTAATTTACTAAAATTGTTACTTTTTAACCATTTCAAAAAACTATTAATGCAATATTATTTGAAAAATACATCAAAACCATAATTTAACACTATCAGGACCACTATTTACATTAAGGCTTCCATTATATTTTTAAAATTGTAATGAACTTTATTTTCATGAAGGTACAGCTCATTATTTTTCCAAATTCAATTGCTTAAATGTCCTTATAAATGATTCTCAATCAATTAAACTAGGTCATGGGTGTTTCTACGGATCATACGGATCCTGGACCCCAAAAATGGTGACAAAATTCTAGGCTGCATGGTTGGAGAAAATTGTGCCACCCATCCCACTTAGTTTGTCAGAAACAATGCGGTTGTAGACCGTGGAGTCCTTATGGCTCAAGTTTTTTTATAAAAATGGGGGAGGCCATTTACATGTTCATGTGGTGCTTATATGATTTTAGACGGATCCCGTTCACACAGTTTGTGCATATTTAGATAAATGGTGTTTCTTATAGTATGAGTTTCCCCCTTATAGCAGTGACTTTCCTATAGTTTCAATATTATGTACCCCCTTAGTTTGGTCTGAAATAACCTTTTCCCCTCTTTAATCTAATACCCTAATTCATTCTTCCTCCCCTCTCATTCCAACTGAACAGCACCATTTCTTCTTCTTTGAGACTAATTGCTCCTCAATATAAGCTTGGAGATTACATCTACATATGTAATCCAATTCATGATCCATCAAAATAATTAGATCTGTATCGATAATATCTCATAATCTCTTACTTATTATCTAAATTTATTTCAGAATCTGTTATACTATTTAGGTGCAAGATCATTTTCATTATTTTAAGTTCATTGGACCATTTCTTAAGCCTTTAATAAACAATATAGAATCATTGGATATTCTTCATCGAGGATTTATCTATGGCCTTAATGTATATAATCACATCATTTTCCCTTTTTTTTGCTCTATAGCTACATCATTGTTCTTCCCATTTTATTTTATTGATAACCCCCTATAAATGGATTTCATTGTATCAAATTGACTGTTACACCTTTTTATACACCTTTTGATCATTTTTTGATTGTTTAGAGGTTTTCCACAACTTATATGGACACCCCATGGGTGTGAAAAGTTAATTACCATTTTTTATTATTACTTCAAATGTCTGGAACTCCATTGCAGATTCCAACTTATATTTGAATTTTAAATAATGATGATATATGAATGTTTATAGAACTTGAGGCAACTATAAAGAGTTTCGGTCAACCGATAGTTGGATTTTCCCAGGTAAGCAAGTGCCTTAAAGAACATAACACCTTCAAATAGACTCTTTATGTATTATTAATTATATTTACATGTTTTAGTAATAGAATAAATTGGATTGAGTTGAAGGGAATTATCATGATGGTTTTCCCTCTTCTAAATTATTTAAATTGATTAAATGAATGACTCATAAAAGATAGTTAAACCCTATCTTTTATTTATGATTTATTTAAATGATCATTATGAATTAAAATAACTCATATGTAATTAAACTTGGATATAATGACATAGATAGGAAATTCATCATGTATTATATTATAAATATTAATATTCCCCATATATATATGTGTGTGTGGTTTTGGTAAAAGAGATGTATTGGAGGTAATTATCCATGCCAATTATAATTATAATATACCATGTTATATGATTTTATATGATGGTAATGGATATGTTGAGAATAAATGTATGATTCTACCTTACATCAGGTCTTGAGTAGGATACCTCACACCATTGACACTAGTTGGGTGTTGCGCTTTAGGTGCCTGGTCTCTTGTTTCAAGTGATGTCATGATGGATTAATCAACATCAAAATTGTTGTGCATGATGTCTCACTCACTTATTGGGATATAGGGAATGTACCCTATATATTAATATTATATTCTCTTTATACTGTTCATGGATGTCAAAGTTTCACCCTAATCCAGCCAGCAAATAGAATTCTAGTTATATGTCCACTTACACCGGCACATACATGGTTCATTTAGGAGGATGAAATATATATAATTAAATTATATATATGTTATTACTATGTATATAGTAACTAATCATACTTTCATTCTAGCCATGATCCATAGTAGGTAGACCCACTAGATATATTATTGGAACTTGAGAATGAAAATTATTTATTTCAGCATTGATTTACTATTCATTTCTACCTACACATCTTTCAATTACAATCAGTACTTGGATTATTCATAGAGATTATTGGTCGTGGCCTAATAAGGTTTTTCTCTCACACCCAAATAAGTTCTAATTTATTACTTGAGAATATTATTTATCTATGGGAATTGATAAAGTAAAGGTCCATTCTATTGGTTTCTAATATGCTTACATATAGTTGGAGTTTAGGAGCAGAAGATTGGGAATTCACTCGAGATTCTAGTAGAGAAACGTCCATTACATTATTTTAATTTTCTAGATAATGATGGTATGACTATTCCCCTATTCCCCCTTTTTATATCATTATTCTAGGAATCCATGTATATTATGCAACCTTTGATAATTTTTATACTTTTATCAGTTGTCCAATTTTTTCTTCATCTTCTTAAATATACTTACTCTTTATTTATGCTTCCATAGTTAATTGATTATGTATTTTTATATTATCTACTTTAGTTATAGTATTTTTATTATTTCATCTGTTCTGACAATATAATAAGTGGGTATAGTCTCCCCTCTAAACCACATTTACACGCTCAAAGCTAGTCACTAGCCTCTGACATATAGATAGATGTTCATGCCACCATGTGACCCACCAACATAGGGAACTAGATGAGCTGGGTTGGGAAGTTACGAATTTATATCTGAGTTTTTTTCTTAATATTTGGGAAACAAATAGGTGATTAGTTTTTAAGTTAATTTGGCATTGACTATATGCCTGGATATAGCTAAACCATGTATAGTGAAAATCTAAATTACCAAGAATGGGTAATTATTTTTATTTATTTATTCATTGATAGTTTATATAACTTCAACATTTGGTGAAGGGCCTTTTTTCTAGTTTTATTAATATTGGTATTATTGGAATTGGGATTCATCCTACCAAAGACTGATGAAATTAGGGATTTTCATCAGATCATGCATCATTATTAGGCACACTAGAAGAAATTTCTCATGCTTTTTCCATGTCATGTATATTTTTAATGTTCATTTCCCTATTTCGTATTTTTTCACCTTGAATATGTATTGAGTTGTGCTGACACTTCTTGCTATAATTCAAAAATTTAATTGATACTTAAAGTTCCTCCCTTAACCTGGAAATTTTTTTCTAAATAGTTTAAATCAGAAATAATTAGTAGTCAATTATGTCAAATTGATCCATGGACCATTTGTCCCATGGGATGGAACATGTTATGGTGTGGGTTACATGGATGACATATTTTGGTTCATGAGGAGTATGTACCATTATGGAACAGAAATGGTAACCAACCAAATTCGTCTATTCAATGTGATGTTTATAATTCAATAAGGACCAATTCAAAATTATAATGACTCTTCATTTGAAAAGTGGTTATCCTATATATGTAAAACTGATACTAATACATGAAATCAGCCTTATTAGTGGGTAGATTTGTTTCTCTTACATTTTTATGGACTATTGTGGTCACTTTCTATCTTATCGATCTCAATAATTGAGTAGACAGATAGGTTTGATCATTAATATAGGAAATATTTATACCTACCCTAGTTTATATCTACAATATTCTAAATTTCTTAAATATAATCTGAGGTGTGTTTTCTTCATTATAGTATCATTCAATCATAGCATACTCTAGTCACATGCATTGAAGGTAGTGAAAACCATGTTCTTAGGTTGGATGTCCATAAGCCGCATGTGGTTCCATTTGCATTTCCACCTATGGAACCTCTTCATATACCTTATATGTGAACTGAAGCCCAGTTATGAGAGGGTTTTATTTATATGTTGAATTTATTAAAAGGTTTAGTTTTACATACCCCAATTATGGAAGAGTTGAATTGGGAGTTTCAGCAATAGCATCCACCCACCTTTTTAGGGAATGGTGCACCACACGTTGTAGATTCATGGCTTGAATCAATCTTATCTATATTTGAGAGTCTATATATCACTATAGAGTAGAGGATCACGCTGGAAACATTTATTCTATTTTATTATTCTAAAAGATAGTGGAAAATTATCTCACGGGCGGATCAGTATAATGATATGGTCAGGTGGATTTCTAGATGATCTTCTATAACTATTTCTTTCCCCAATCATTGAGTCCTGACAAAGCCAGAGAACTCATGAGCCTAAATTTGGGAATGATATCCATTATGGAATATACTGCTCATTTAACTAAGCTATATCAGTTTGTTCCTACTCTATTAGGTGATGATATTATGACAACCAGGTGATTCATGGATGGTCTTGTATACGCCATCTGATCTTTGGTCAATGTATTCATATTGATAAAAAATTCAACTTCTAAACCAAGTCCTTATAATAGATACAAACATGAGGGAAGTTGATAATGTGAGTTAGGATAGATGAGCACCTAGACTTAATGTTCTTCTTCAGGGATAAAGTGATTCTTTGAGGCTACTCATGGTGGTAGAAGAAATTATACCCAATATGTAGATAGTTTCTAGATCTATCACCAGTACTAGATATAACTACCTCATATCTTATGAATAAATTTCCATTTATTTTAATGTCTTATAGAAAACACATTCACTTTTTATTATTATTGGGTTTAAATAACAATTAAGTATCATTTCCTTCGATAATATATATGTTGAACATTTATCACATGACTAGTATATATATAGGGTTTTAACAAATCCTTTTGACATAGAAAAAGGAAGTGATGGCCTTGACTGGTAGGACTGTTCCCTTTGAAGACCGTTTATCAGATCTCTCAAGGAAGATAACATTTCTGGAATTTTCCCTATACCAATCCCCTATTGAGATCCAATAACTTAAGTATGATATAAACCGTTTATGGGAGAATTTCAAGTTCATTGAGATCAAGGCCCAAACCATATTCACCAAACAGACCTAAGAAAGCCCCACCATTGCACACCATACTCTTGGGGAATATGATGGTGTAATAAGGGGATATGTAACAATACCCTGGCATTACGAATATGTGATTTATTTTGGTATAAAATTAATAATATATATTCATTTTATTATTGTTACTTTATAAATGGTTTTTAAAGAACAAATAATATATTTAGTTAATATTAAAATCTATTTTTATATGTAAATAAATATTTTAATTAAATATTATTTAAAAAAAATATTTTTATTAAATATAAATGATCATATAATTTATATGAAGTCAATTGTAATTTTTATCACGGTTTGAAAATTGTTTTTTTCAAAACCCGTGAATTTTCAATAAATGTAGGTTTTCATATTAAAAGTGAAAATTCACATATTTATAAAATTATATTAATAAAATGAATATTTTTTTTGGACTTGAGATTTTGAAATTATCCGATGGTGAATGTTTCAAAATTTTCTGAGACAATCGAATATTTGGTTAAAAATTAAATACTGTATAAATATATAATGTGTTTTATGACATCCTAATGACCCAATAGTGATGTAATAATATAAAATAAAAGTTATATTCATCCAATGCATGTCATACCATTGAAATAATTAGATTTTAGATTTTTTTTATTAATTTTATAATTCTTTAGTGGACCCTCCAATACTTATAAAATGTTTTAACATTTTAAAATGATTTCCTTGAGAGTGTGACCCACCTCCACATTAGAAAGACTAATATTTTAATATGTTCATCCCATCGACTTATAAAATAATTTTTTCCACCAAACTTGGGGAAAAAAGGGGTAAATCCATTGGAAGGATTTTGGATTTGAATATTTAATTGTATAGATTCCAAAAACTTTTTTTGTGATATGGTAAAAAATTCCCTTATCATTCCCTATATGAACCCACACAAGATCCCAATTATCTTCACTCAAAATTTCTGTAGCATGTCCCCAAACTACGCTAATATCTCTATAATCCTCCCAAGGAACACCAAGCTCTCAAGAATACCCTATTCAAGTTTATGAAGTCACACACTCTTGTAAGGGATTCCTTACTTTCTCGTTTTTATCCAAGTATCTTTATATTGTAATACCCTTTTATTTTCAATTAAAAATGTTGGGGTATGTTTTTTAACCTCCCCCATACATAAATCCTTATGTTATAATGATGATATACCACTTTCTCTATCATTAATTCCTTTTGTGTACACCGGTTACCATGCCAAAATTCTGTAAGGGGTTTCTCTCTTCTTATTTACATACAAGTATTTATCCCATATTATGTATCTAAATTCAATTTAATATTTTGGGATATTATATTCCATAATACCCATACATTCATTTTCAGGTATAAATTATTATATTCCCCTTTATCTCTCATCAACCTTTTTAAAAAAAATTATGTCATGTCGTTAGGCTGCAGAATTTTCACCACGATTTTCCAAGCCAAAATAATCATGTAGTGAATACCAAACCCATTTATCTATTAAGGGTATTCACCATTATGCACATATACAAATTTAATGGTACAGAAATGTATGTATTACACATTCCTAAATCATAGAATAACTTATGATGTAGAGTGATTCATGTTATATGATTCATGTGGCACACTTACACAGAAATTGAAATGTTTATAAAGGGTGTGCCTTACTATTGCTCTAATGCATTGGGTAACGTCTAGTGTCATGATACCCAATGTGAAATGAGGGTTTAATCATGATAATCCATGTGAAATGAGTGTTTCTCATGCTAATTCATGTGCAATGAGGTTTTACTCATGTTAATCCATGTGAAATGAGCCTTGTCTCATGCTAATATCAATTTGTATGTTGTTTCCACATTTCCATTTTATGATAATCATAATAATCATTCCTTTTATGTTCATGTTTATCATGTGTTCTATTTATATTACTATTTCCTAAAATGTGTTGTATTCTTCATTTTATGCCTTGTTTACTACCTTACTGGGCTCTATTGCTCACCCATTTCTTATATAAGTCCCCAGGTTATCCCTTGCAGTGTTGAGTGTGAAGGAATGAGTTGGTAATGTAAATGAAGTTTTAAATAAAGATGATGTATTTTATATTTTAATTTTTTATGAAATATACCTAATTTTCTAAGATACATGACCTCTCTATCCTCATAGTTCTCTCAAGTGCAAGTTTAGGTAATAAACCATGTTCAAATATGTAATAAAGATCACTATTTTTATAGTTGGTATCATTGGATAGGATTAGTTATTTTTGTTATTAGGGTTATACAACTCTATTGAATTCCTTATGAATAATACTTATTATAAAAAAATAATGACTAAATTTTTGTGAGTATATGTTAAGTTGTTTATCCTAAAAATACATCCATATCTGGATATGAATAAGTAGATGTAGCATTGGCATAGATATATCAAGGGGTAAAACCCGAAAACACCGCTGTGAGCTAAACATTAATGGGAACTGGTGAATGAAAACGGGCCTTGCTGCACACTTGGTTCGACACTCCCAGGGGATATTATTTTTTAAATTTGGAAGCTTAGTATAAACCTTTATTAAGGGAATATAAAAACACCCCTATAAATATATGTTGGGAATTAATTAATGGATAACTTATATTAATGCCTATAAACTCATAAGTTTAAGGAAATAAATTTAATTTCTAATTTATCACTTTTTGTCATTGGATTCTCCATTACGTGTTTAATAAACTTTCCCCTAACTTTCCTTTTATTCTAGATAATATTCAGTAATAGAAGTACTCATGTTGACAACAGAATCGATGATCAATGTAATGATTCTTCTATTGATATGCCCAATCCAGTGAAAGTGTGAATCATAAACCTTTTCACGATACACTATTAGTTAAATAATGGTTTTATTAGAAACATGGTTCAAGAGGAACATTCAACCCCCCCCCCCCCAATAAAGAACAAGTTTTAATCGAGAACTTCATGATACAAAGGCCTCCTTCTTTCAATGGATCATCTCATCCATCAATCGTTAGAAAATGGATCAACTCCATTGCGAAAATATTCACCGTCCTTCAATGTTCTGAACAATAGAAGGTTCTTCGGGAAGCTTATAATATGGAGGGTGAAGCTGATAAATGGAGGACATTGATCAAAAATTAAATTCCTAAGGAAGATATGAAGGCATTGGAATGTAAGTATTTCCAGAAACAAAATTTCAATAAATATTTTCCTCGCACCCTATGACTTAATATGGATGGGGACTTCCTTTCCTAAAATAAAAATGACAATGAATCCATTGGATTTTATGAGTAAAAATTAACAAGGCTTTCATGATATGCCTCTGTATTTTTCATTACCCCTGAATGTAAGGTTGACCTCTTCTTTAGTCAGCTAAAACATAGCCTATGAAAAGCCCTAGTGATCTGTGACTTTGATATCTATGAGTAAATTTTCTGATGTTCCCTCAATGTCAAAATGGAGATCGGTGAATCTCAAGGGTATCATGTGTATAAGAGGCAGAAATTTGACATTAATTCTAGCGGTCCAATGTATAAATCCAATGGTGCTAAGAAATTATATCACCCCACATTCCAAATATGCATAAAAAAGAACCCCAAAAATTTCCTAAAGGGGATGAGAAAATTCTTTAGCTATAGAAGAAAGGAGAACCTGGCCATTAATTACTAAAAACCCCGTTGATATGAAATAGGGGGTAACCCTCCATTCAAACCACAAATCATTGTTCATTGAAACAACTACAAAGCACTATGGAACATTGCGAACCATTTCCCTAAACCAAGGGTTTTTTGAGGAAACCAACAACCTCTAAGGCAGCAAAGGTGAGATTTCTCCATCACTACTACTAAAGTGAATCTTGACAATGAAGTGGTGATAGGTATGAAAATTATTCATTCATGGATAGAAAATATTATTTTTGATTCTGGTTCTATGCATTCTTTTATATCTCAAAAGTTTTTCAGAACAATCCAAACGCCGCCACAAATCATTGAAGTAGAGATGTCAGTGAGAATAGAAAATGGTGCAATTGTTTCATCCTAAGAATATAACTCCCCCTATAATTATTTGTGGATTGAACATCCTGATGAACCACATCATTCTCCCTAAGGTGGAATTTTATGCCATTCTTAGAACGTATTGGATTTCATTATATAGAGCCAACATAAATTGTTGTGAGAGAGAAATCTCTCTCCATATGGAGAATCAACCCCTTATTTATGTAGAAGTTCAATTAAGAGGATGTATCTTCTTTAGCACCAGCATCTCAAGCATGGATATTATTGCCTTATGAGTAGGAGTATTTTTCTCAGATGATTTAGTCCAGGTAAGGAACCATCCTCAAAGACATGCCTATTGTGAGGAAATTTGCTAATGTGTTTCCCAAGGAATTTCCCGGTATTCCTCCAAGAATAGATGTTGAATTATTGATTGATCTTATACCTAGGGCATTGATAATATCCAAGACTCCATATATAAAAGATTTTTTGGAACTTGAGGATCTAAATAAGAAACTATAGGGGAATATAGATATAGGTTTTATACATCCATGTTCTTCACCATGGGGTGCACCAGTCCTCTTCATCAAGAAGAAGGATGGGTCAGTGCACCTTTTCATTGATTATCATGAGCGCAAAAAATCAAAATAAAAACATGTATCCTATACCACGAATCAATGACTAGTTTGATCAGAAACATGGAGATAAATTCTCCTCTAAGTTGGATATGTTTTTGGATATTACCTAGTAAGGGTGATGAAGGAGGATATCCCTAAGATTCTTTGTGGTACAAGGTACGAGCACTATTAATTCATAGTAATGCCTTTGGGAATCATTAATGCTCCAACAATCTTTATGGACTTTCGTAATAAAGTCTTTAGAGATTACCTTGAAAATTTTGTGGTAGTCTTTATAAAAGGTAATCTAATATACTCTAAAACCAAGAAGAAGTGTGAGTTGCATCTAAGAACTATACTAGAGACCTTTCAAGAAGAAGATCTATGAAAAGTATAGCAGGTGTGCGCTCTATTTGACAGAAGTATCATTCTTGAGTCATATCATCACAAGTGATGGGATATCTATAGATCCCACTAAGACAAATACAATTGATAGATGGATGAGGCCAAAAACATTGAAGGATATCCAGAGTTTCCTTAAGTTACGTGGATATTATCGTTGATTTATGAGAAATTTCTCACAATCTTTGAACCCCCTTTCCCAGTTAAATTGAAAGGGATTCATTTTTTTCTTGGTGTAATGAATGGAAAAAGACCTTCAAGGAGTTTTTCTTATTACTACGCATGTTCTCACACTACCAACAAGTGTAGAAATTTTCTTGGTATTGACTGATGCTTCGAATAATGTCCTAGGTTGTGTGTCTATGAGAAATTTCAAAGTCATTACCTATGCTTTAAGGCTAGTTAATGTTCATGAATAGAACTATCTAAAAAAACACCTGGAGTTGGCTGTAGTAATCATTGATTTGAAAATTTTTAGACATTACCTCTTTGGGGAGAAGTTTGAAATATATACAGATCAAAAAATCCTCAAGTATATATTCACATAAAAAGATTTGAATATGTGAAAATGAATATGGTTAGAGATGATCACAGACTATGACTACTCAATCTATTACCATCCTGGGAAATATAACAAGGTGGAGGATGATCTAACTATAAAGGACCCATCGATTCTTTCATTTATGAGAACTGAAAAATATCCAATCTTCATAGATTTGATAAATATATAAAGGGGAATCATAAACAAGGTAACTACATCATGACTTTGACAAATTATTTCTCAACCGTCTCTTTTGGAAAGGATAAAGGATGCTCAAAAGGATGAGGTGAGAATTCAAAAAAAAAGTGGAAACTATCATAAAAGGAAAATCCTCATCATTCAATGTTAATGATAATGGAATTGTGAGATTTGGGTTAAGAATATGTGTTCCCTAAAAACAAAAATTAAATAAAGAACATTTGGATGATGCACAAAGTTCACATTTCTCCATTCACCTAGGAAACACAAAGTTGTATTGATATCTCTAATATCATTATTAGTGGGATAAAAAGAAGAAGGGGATCTTTGAGTATACATCAATGTTCCTATTATGTTATCAAGTGAAGGCTGAGAGGCTGAATTATAAGGTGATGATGCAACCATTACCCATACCAACATGGAAATGGGAGAACATCACCATATAATTTTTTTTCTAGACTTCAAAAGACATATAAAGGAAATAAATCTATCTAGGTTGTTGTGGATTGTCTTAATGATATTGTACAATTAATTATAATTCGAGAGTATTTCTCTGTCACGACCCGTCCTCGGGGCCCGTGCCGTGACTACCCCAAGCCCGCCTTCCATAGGCCAGGGGCTGGCGACTAGCACCAAAGGCGTAAAATCCCGATAATTGGGAAGGCATTGCCTTTATAAAGAAAACAAGCACCACAGAGTACAAGCGGAAGTAAAACACTAAGTACAAAAAGAAGAGCTGAAAAGTAAAAGGGGCCGGAAATACAAGCCCAACTGTAAAGTACAACTCGAAAGGGAAAACAGCGACTGAAAAGTAAAGCTGCTACGCTGAGATGTCCACTGGAAATCCCACCTGAAGGGTGGGTACAGATAGCTCCTCTGCTCCTCGGGTCCCGCCATCCGCTCCGAGTATGTCCCGCCCAGTGGTCCACCTCCGGGTACCGCCTCGTCGTATAGTCCACCTCCAGGTACCGTCCAGTCCTTGAACCTTCGGCTTCTGTCAGCACTGTCCGTCGTCTGCAACCAACACAACGAGGTGCGGGCATAGCCCGTGCAGGGGTGAGTATAACGATACTCAGTAGGGACCCCGAGACCCTCAAGGTCTCACTAAAATCAACAAGGATAAACACAAGAAGATCTCAACAGATAAACTCTACTTAGGTATATGCCCATACATATACCTAAGTTATCAAGTAACCCATCTCAATCATGAGGAAACACAAGGATTGTGAAAACGACGGATAACCACTACCCGGGTATATGCCCATACATATACCAAAGTTAGCAAGTGACCCATCTCAATCATGAAGTAAACACAAGGTCAAAAGTCTCAGCTCAAACCAGGATTTTCATTATCGAAACCGTAACTGCTGAAGAGCTCCGTCTCTAGAGTGTACAGTGGTCCTGTCACGACTCCGAGGTACTGCTCACTAACCTAATACTGCTGAAGTACTCCTCCTGTCGAGTACTGCGGGCCAGCCACCCAAACACAGTAGTGCTTCCCGCCGAGGTATGTCACCCAAACTCCGTAGTGCACACCCCCTAGTAGCCTGCTGAGGTACTCTCCGGACGAGCACCGCGGGTCTGCACTGTCACACAGGTAGTGCTCCGTCCGCCATGGGTCTGCACCTCAGAAAGTAGTGCTCCGTCCACTGGGCTAGTCGACTCACTCCGAGTCGAGTCGGTCAAGCAGTCGTCAGGTCTCAGCCAGCTACACGGTCTCCGTACATCGCACGCTCGTCACTGGGAGGGTCCGCTCCACGAGCTACAGGTCGATACTCCAAGTATCTCAAAGTCCCACGAAGAAGTGTCTCAAAGGTCCGTCTCGTCACAGGGGTCTCAACGCAACAGACGGCGCGTCGATCGGACGCCCGGTCTGTGAGTTATTAGCCTATTCGTCCCAGGGGCCCGGTTGGTTTCGAGAGCGAAACCAATCCCGGCCGTATCTCAACTGTACCCCGAACTCCCATAGGGTAAACTCAAAGGGACCTTTACTCAACGTAACCACCAACGCCGCTGACGGCTCGTCAAGCGGACGTCCTGTCTGTAAGATATCAGCTTTTCCGTTCCAGGGGCCCGGTTGGGTTTCGGGTACAAACCAACCCGGCCATACTCCGACTGCATCCAAAACTCGGGCGGAGTATGTCAAAAGTTCCGTCTCATCAAGAGGAAGTCAACGAAACAGACGGCGCGTAAATCGGACGCCCGGTCTGTGAGTTATTGGCTTTTTCGTCTCCGGGGCCCGGTTGGTTTTTAAGGCAAAACCAACCCTACCGTACTCCACCTGCGTCCAAACCTCGTGCGGAGTATGCCAAAAGATCCGTCTCGTTAAGAGAAACGCAACGCGACTGACGGCGTGTCAATCGGACGTTCGTGGCTCAAGATATGAGCGTTTCCGCTCCGAAGGCCCGGTTGGTTTCGTGAACGAACCAACCCGGCCGAACTCAAAGTAACCCGAAACCTTGAGTGCGATATACCGAAACGACCGTCTCGATCCAAGGATCGCGTTGCCGCAGACGGTTCGTCATTCGGAGGTCCGAGGCTCAAGTTATGAGCCAAAAACCAAATCAGGTTCGAAACGGGGGGGTCCGGGTCCGGGCCGACCCGGCCCGACCCCCCCCCCCCCCCCCCCCCGGGGCGGCGCGGCGGCGGCGCGGCGGCCGGCGGCGGCGGCGACGGCGGCGCGGCGGCGGTGGCGCGGCGGCGCGGCGGTGCGGCGGCGGCGGGCCGCGGTGGCGGCGGCGGCGGCGGGCCGCGGTGGCGGCGGCGGCGGGCCGCGGTGGCGGCGGCGGCGGGCCGCGGTGGCAGCGGCGGGCCGCGGCGCACGCGGGGGCTAAACCCCGCGGTTTCGGACAAGGCGGCACGGCCTTGTGCCGTGCCTTTGCAATCAAACGGCCCCCCATGTGGGGGCCGGTTTAAATCAAAGGAACCGGGGGGCTGCTGCCCCCCCTTCATGGAACCGCCCCCCTCATTAAGAGGGGGGTTTTGCTGAACGGTCCGGGGGATTTATTCCCCCGGTTTTCAGTCATCCGGCCGGCCAGCTGGCCGGCCGGTTTTTACCAACGGGACCGGAAATTCCGGTCCCGCCTTTGACTTCCGACGCCGGCGGCCCGGCCGCCGGTCTCCTCTTCCGCCGCGGCCCGAAACCGGCCGCGGTCTTCTCGTCCCGCCGCGGCCCGGAACCGGCCGCGGTCTTCTCGTCCCGCCGCGGCCCGAAACCGGCCGCGGTCTACTCGTCCCGCCGCGGCCCGGAACCGGCCGCGGTGTTCGTCGTCCGGCGCGGTGCGACGGCACCGCGCCCCTTCGCCGTACCATGATTCCTTCCAACGCGGCGCGACGGTGTCGCGTTCTTGAAGATTCTCCTCGGCGTAGCGCGACGGCGTTGCGTAAAATAAACGCATGGTAATCCGCGTGGTGCGACGGCACCACGCCACTTTGCCTCCATCGCAAGAATTAAACATGAACGATGGAGGGGGTTCGGCCGTGTTCATGCGGTCCGGCCCCCCTCACGTTAAGCAATAACGCATCTTAAAAAATATCAACATCCCCTCGTTAGTTATACGAACCACGAGCAAGAAAAGAAAAAGGAAACCAAAGTGAAATCAACAACCCCTACCTCGGGTTTAAGATTCGAAGAATCGTCTACGTTCCGCGGAAGACGGCGTCGCGGAGGTCGGGCGTCGCGGTCGTCGTTCGTCAAATCCGTTGACGAAGAGATATGCCCAAAGAGATTCGTCGTTGGCGAAACTTGCACGCCGACGAAGATTGTCCGAAGAAGAGGTGGCGTCCCCTTCGTTGTCACGGTGAACGAAGAAAGGAGGTGCGGCGTTCTTCGTCGGAAAAAGAGCGTTCCTCGTCAAGTCTTGAGGAAAGTCAAATAATAAAGTAAACAACGAACTCAAGAACCCCTACCTCGATAATCACACGTTGACGTAGTCGTGGAATATCGGTGCTGATTCCTTTGACATCGGAGGAAGAGTCGTTGTCGATGGCGTTCGTCGCGGAAAACCGTCGCGGAAGAGATGACGCAGAAGACGTACGTCGCGTCGCGGATGCGGCGTCGCGGATGGATCGTGTTCTTCGGCGGAGAAGTTCTTCGTTGAAGAACGACGTTCTTCGCGTTCTTCGTTGAGTTTGAAGAAGTAGAAGAGGAGCTCTCCACCTCTCAAGAAGACAAACGATCAACCCAAAATAAAATAAGATAACATCTTATTTTATTATTACAAAACATAAAAGAATTTCAAAAGTTTGAAATTCAAAAGAGTTTAACCCCCAAAATTAACTCACTTATTTAATATACATGAATTGTATAATTAAATAGAAGTTAACTTGTCAAGCCATTAAAAGGGAGAGAGGGGAGTTTAGAGGGGTTAGGGAATTTGAAAAGAAAAAGGGGTTCGTGTGGGCCCCACCACACATAATCCTCCAAAGGGAGGTTAAGTGGGTGTGGGTCCCACTTCCAACCTCCTTTGGTAGGTTTTTAATAAGTTAAAATAAAATTTGTCTTAAACAAATTTTATTTAACTCAACTGAAAAACCCCAAAACTAACTTTCAACTCGCAACAAACGCAACTCCCGAAAAGGTCTCTATAAGCGAATATCGGCGCTGCGAGTTCATCGGTGCCCTCGGATTTCAATTCCGAGCACCGGATCAAAAGTTAGGAATTCCCGCTCGTTCGTTCACTGAATGTACCCGAGCCAAACTTCGGAAATTAATTCCGGGCACTCCGGGCCTCGGAATCAGGTGCCGTCTGAAACCGCGCTCTTGTAAAATTCTAAAGAAAATTAAGAAAAAATTTCCCTTGAATTTTACGGGTCTTTACATTACTCCCACCTCAGGAATTTACGTCCCCGTAAAGATACAACAAAAACTAGGGAAACAAAAGAGGGTACTGAGCACGCATCTGAGCCTCCCGCTCCCATGTGCTCTCCTGGAGATTCCCGTGCCGCCATCTGTTGCGCACAAGAGGAATCGATCGCCCATGTAGGACCCGCTCCTGTCGATCCTCTATCTCCACCGGGACCTCCGTAGAAGTCGCCCCATCGTCAACGTCAAGCTCCTCAGCTGGAATACGTGGAAGATGTCGTGCACCCGGTGCAACTGAGGTGGTAGAGTCAGGCGATAAGCCACCTCGCCAACCTTGCTGAGGACCTGGAAGGGTCTGATGAAGCGCGGAGATATCTTGCCGCCTCGGCCAAATCTCCGAATACCACGTCTAGGTGAGACCCGCAAGAAGACGTGGTCGCCATCCTCGAACTCCAGTGGCCTCCGCCTCCTGTCAGCGTATGACTTCTGCCGGCTCTATGTTTTCCTCATCCGCTCCTGGATGACATGGACCTCTTCTGACGTGGCCCGGACCATCTCTGGTCCCACAAGAGCTGCGAGATTTCTTCTTTGCCGATAAGAGAAACCTGGTCGCATCCCCTGGATGAACCACATTCTTTGCCTAAAACAGTCAATCCTAACATGGATGATACTAATCCATACCAAGGATGACGTCGTAAGGCCTCGACGCTACTACTAAGAGATCCAACCGTTACTCTCGCCTCCAAGGGTTGAGTCACACTGTCGGCATCAGTGTGTGGTAACTGGTCTCCTCCAGTAGATGTCTCACAAGTGAGGGTCAAGTCAACAGTCAACTGGAACCTCTTAGTAACATCACAAAAGAGGACAGGAAAGAAAACATCACAAAGGTATGCGTCTTTTATTATTGCAGCTCATATTACAAGACGCTACACAAAAGCAACATCAACATGGAACTAGAAGTACAAAAGACGTATCCACTAGTTCCTCCCCTGTCCACCTGCTCCCAGAGCTCCATCATTTGTCACTGCCTCAACCTCGGTGGCTCCCTCCAAGCCTGTGGATCGAGGAGTCGGACAGTCACGTGCCAGGTGACCCTTTCCACCACAGGAGTAACATTGTCCGTTTCTGGCACGCCTCGCTCTGACCCCACCTCGGGTGCCCCGCACCACCGGTCCTAAAACCCGAGATCGCCCAACTTCTGGTCTGGTCCTCCTGGACCTCTGCATCATCTGTCTACTTCCCACAGATGACTCGGCTTCTGATCGAAAAACACGCGGCAAAGGCAGAATCTCATGTACACGCTCGGGGTGTAGAGATACTGGCATAAACTCCACCCTGAAGAAGGTCTCGAAGTCTTCCCATGCGAAGTTCATCTCATCGCAAAACTGAAACAAGTGGCTCCACCACCTACCTGCTGCTGCCTGAAGGAGGCTGGTAGCAAAGATCACCATGAAGTCTGCCGGCGTCCCCACTAGCCTGAAGACTCTCACCACAGCCTCCAGCCAAACCTCAGCCGCCTGCGGGTCCGTCTCTCCCCGGAACCTGGGTGGCCTCTGGCGCTGGAACTCGTGCAGCGCGCTCAAGCGTCGTGCATCGCCTACTGCTGGGGCTGGTGGCATCGGTGGCCCAACGTATGGTAGTACCGCTGGTGCCTCCGCTGGTGCCTCAACTGCAAGAGGGCCCTGTACCGAAGCCTCGTCGCTCGACAGACTGTCAGCACGCTCATCCCTCCGGGCTCTAGCTGGTCGTCTGAGAAAAGACATCCTGAAAGAAACAACGTAACACGATCAAACGATTATACCTGGTGAGCTGACCTGGTTTGAGCTGTTTTAAGGGGAAAAACCTTTGAAATCACACACGCAATCAGTGTTTTCGTGCACAAAGTCGGAAATCAGTTGTCAGGGTCCTGGTGTATGGATACGTCGGCCGCCCGCACCAACACTGGACTCCCTGAACTGAAAACCACACTCGGTACCCTTAACACTATTGCTTCACAGAAAGAAAGATCAGAGTCTGCGGTAGAACCGACCACCTCTGATACCAATTTGTCACGACCCGTCCTCGGGGACCGTGCCGTGACTACCCCAAGCCCGCCTTCCATAGGCCAGGGGCTGTGACTAGCACCAAAGGCGTAAAATCCCGATAATTGGGAAGGCATTGCCTTTATAAAGAAAACAAGCACCACAGAGTACAAGCGGAAGTAAGACACTAAGTACAAAAGAAGAGCTGAAAAGTAAAAGGGGCCGGAAATACAAGCCCAACTGTAAAGTACAACTCGAAAGGGAAAACAGCGACTGAAAAGTAAAGCTGCTACGCTGAGATGTCCACTGGAAATCCCACCTGAAGGGTGGGTACAGATAGCTCCTCTGCTCCTCGGGTCCCGCCATCCGCTCCGAGTATGTCCCGCCCAGTGGTCCACCTCCGGGTACCGCCTCGTCGTATAGTCCACCTCCAGGTACCGTCCAGTCCTTGAACCTTCGGCTTCTATCAGCACTGTCCGTCGTCTGCAACCAACACAACGAGGTGCGGGCATAGCCCGTGCAGGGGTGAGTATAACGATACTCAGTAGGGACCCCGAGACCCTCAAGGTCTCACTAAAATCAACAAGGATAAACACAAGAAGATCTCAACAGATAAACTCTACTTAGGTATATGCCCATACATATACCTAAGTTATCAAGTAACCCATCTCAATCATGAGGAAACACAAGGATTGTGAAAACGACGGATAACCACTACCCGGGTATATGCCCATACATATACCAAAGTTAGCAAGTGACCCATCTCAATCATTAAGTAAACACAAGGTCAAAAGTCTCAGCTCAAACCAGGATTTTCATTATCGAAACCGTAACAGCTGAAGAGCTCCGTCTCTAGAGTGTACAGTGGTCCTGTCACGACTCCGAGGTACTGCTCACTAACCTAATACTGCTGAAGTACTCCTCCTGTCGAGTACTGCGGGCCAGCCACCCAAACACAGTAGTGCTTCCCGCCGAGGTATGTCACCCAAACTCCGTAGTGCACACCCCCTAGTAGCCTGCTGAGGTACTCTCCGGACGAGCACCGCGGGTCTGCACTGTCACACAGGTAGTGCTCCGTCCGCCATGGGTCTGCACCTCAGAAAGTAGTGCTCCGTCCACTGGGCTAGTCGACTCACTCCGAGTCGAGTCGGTCAAGCAGTCGTCAGGTCTCAGCCAGCTACACGGTCTCCGTACATCGCACGCTCGTCACTGGGAGGGTCCGCTCCACGAGCTACAGGTCGATACTCCAAGTATCTCAAAGTCCCACGAAGAAGTGTCTCAAAGGTCTGTCTCGTCACAGGGGTCTCAACGCAACAGACGGCGCGTCGATCGGACGCCGGGTCTGTGAGTTATTAGCCTATTCGTCCCAGGGGCCCGGTTGGTTTCGAGAGCGAAACCAATCCCGGCCGTATCTCAACTGTACCCCGAACTCCCATAGGGTAAACTCAAAGGGACCGTTACTCAACGTAACCACCAACGCCGCTGACGGCTCGTCAAGCGGACGTCCTGTCTGTAAGATATCAGCTTTTCCGTTCCAGGGGCCCGGTTGGGTTTCGGGTACAAACCAACCCGGCCATACTCCGACTGCATCCAAAACTCGGGCGGAGTATGTCAAAAGTTCCGTCTCATCAAGAGGAAGTCAACGAAACAGACGGCGCGTAAATCGGACGCCCGGTCTGTGAGTTATTGGCTTTTTCGTCTCCGGGGCCCGGTTGGTTTTTAAGGCAAAACCAACCCGACCGTACTCCACCTGCGTCCAAACCTCGGGCGGAGTATGCCAAAAGATCCGTCTCGTTAAGAGAAACGCAACGCGACTGACGGCGCGTCAATCGGACGTTCGTGGCTCAAGATATGAGTGTTTCCGCTCCGAAGGCCCGGTTGGTTTCGTGAACGAACCAACCCGGCCGAACTCAAAGTAACCCGAAACCTTGAGTGCGATATACCGAAACGACCGTCTCGATCCATGGATCGCGTTGCCGCAGACGGTTCGTCATTCGGAGGTCCGAGGCTCAAGTTATGAGCCAAAAACCAAATCAGGTTCGAAACGGGGGGGTCCGGGTCCGGGCCGACCCGGCCCGACCCCCCCCCCCCCCCCCCCCGGGGCGGCCGGCGGCGGCGGCGCGGCGGCGCGGAGGTGCGGCGGCGGCGGGCCGCGGTGGCGGCGGCGGCGTCGGGCCGCGGTGGCGGCGGCGGCGGGCCGCGGTGGCGGCGGCGGCGGGCCGCGGCGCACGCGGGGGCTAAGCCCCACGGTTTCGGACAAGGCGGCACGGCCTTGTGCCGTGCCTTTGCAATCAAACGGCCCCCCACGTGGGGGCCGGTTTAAATCAAAGGAACCGGGGGGCTGCTGCCCCCCCTTCATGGAACCGCCCCCCTCATTAAGAGGGGGGTTTTGCTGAACGGTCTGGGGGATTTATTCCCCCGGTTTTCAGTCATCCGGCCGGCCAGCTGGCCGGCCGGTTTTTACCAACGGGACCGGAAATTCCGGTCCCGCCTTTGACTTCCGACGCCGGCGGCCCGGCCGCCGGTCTCCTCTTCCGCCGCGGCCTGGAACCGGCCGCGGTCTTCTCGTCCCGCCGCGGCCCGGAACCGGCCGCGGTGTTCGTCGTCCGGCGCGGTGCGACGGCACCGCGCCCCTTCGCCGTACCATGATTCCTTCCAACGCGGCGCGACGGCGTCGCGTTCTTGAAGATTCTCCTCGGCGTAGCGCGACGGCGTTGCGTAAAATAAACGCATGGTAATCCGCGTGGTGCGACGGCACCACGCCACTTTGCCTCCATCGCAAGAATTAAACATGAACGATGGAGGGGGTTCGGCCGTGTTCATGCGGTCCGGCCCCCCTCACGTTAAGCAATAACGCATCTTAAAAAATATCAACATCCCCTCGTTAGTTATACGAACCACGAGCAAGAAAAGAAAAAGGAAACCAAAGTGAAATCAACAACCCCTACCTCGGGTTTAAGATTCGAAGAATCGTCTACGTTCCGCGGAAGACGGCGTCGCGGAGGTCGGGCGTCGCGGTCGTCGTTCGTCAAATCCGTTGACGAAGAGATATGCCCGAAGAGATTCGTCGTTGGCGAAACTTGCACGCCGACGAAGATTGTCCGAAGAAGAGGTGGCGTCCCCTTCGTTGTCACGGTGAACGAAGAAAGGAGGTGCGGCGTTCTTCGTCGGAAAAAGAGCGTTCCTCGTCAAGTCTTGAGGAAAGTCAAATAATAAAGTAAACAACGAACTCAAGAACCCCTACCTCGATAATCACACGTTGACGTAGTCGTGGAATATCGGTGCCGATTCCTTTGACATCGGAGGAAGAGTCGTTGTCGATGGCGTTCGTCGCGGAAAACCGTCACGGAAGAGATGACGCAGAAGAAGTACGTCGCGTCGCGGATGCGGCGTCGCGGATGGATCGTGTTCTTCGGCGGAGAAGTTCTTCGTTGAAGAACGACGTTCTTCGCGTTCTTCGTTGAGTTTGAAGAAGTAGAAGAGGAGCTCTCCACCTCTCAAGAAGACAAACGATCAACCCAAAATAAAATAAGATAACATCTTATTTTATTATTACAAAACATAAAAGAATTTCAAAAGTTTGAAATTCAAAAGAGTTTAACCCCCAAAATTAACTCACTTATTTAATATACATGAATTGTATAATTAAATAGAAGTTAACTTGTCAAGCCATTAAAAGGGAGAGAGGGGAGTTTAGAGGGGTTAGGGAATTTGAAAAGAAAAAGGGGTTCGTGTGGGCCCCACCACACTTAATCCTCCAAAGGGAGGTTAAGTGGGTGTGGGTCCCACTTCCAACCTCCTTTGGTAGGTTTTTAATAAGTTAAAATAAAATTTGTCTTAAACAAATTTTATTTAACTCAACTGAAAAACCCCAAAACTAACTTTCAACTCGCAACAAACGCAACTCCCGAAAAGGTCTCTATAAGCGAATATCGGCGCTGCGAGTTCATCGGTGCCCTCGGATTTCAATTCCGAGCACCGGATCAAAAGTTAGGAATTCCCGCTCGTTCGTTCACTGAACGTACCCGAGCCAAACTTCGGAAATTAATTCCGGGCACTCCGGGCCTCGGAATCAGGTGCCGTCTGAAACCGCGCTCTTGTAAAATTCTAAAGAAAATTAAGAAAAAATTTCCCTTGAATTTTACGGGTCTTTACATTCTCATTGAAAAAACTAGCATGGATATACATCAGAGAAGTGGTAAGGCTACATGGAGTACCAATATCGATTAAATACAGTTGATATCCAACAAACACCTCTATGTTTTGGAAGATTCTCCAACACACTCTGAATACTAATCTGAACTTCAGTATGACTTATCATTCTAAAACTAATGGAAAATCGGATCAGACAATCCAACAACTTCAGGACATGTTGAGAGAATGAACAATGGACTTCAAAGGAGGATGGGATCAATATCTTCAACTAGTTGAGTTCTCTTACAACAACAGTTTCCACTCAAGCATCCAAATAGATCTTTATGAATCCCTTTATGGGAAGAGGTGGGTTTATATTTGAAATGGGAGGGGAATTCTTTAATATTTGTGTTAAGAGTTGGGTTTATATTGAAAATGATTGGTCTAGTCATCCTTTCATTCAGTGATGTAGTTAAAAGTGGGAATAATATTTTGGCTACTACTGATGGACCTTTGTCTGCTACCCTAAGAAGAAGACCAAGGAAGGACTATTCGTTTCTTCCAAGACCGATGCGGACTTGATCTTCATCAAAGCGGAACAACGAGGTGACTTTTTCCTTTAAAAATGGGAGAATGGTCACAAAGGCATACCCAGACCAATCTGTTCTTGATCAGCTTAAGAGTCGGGTTCAAAGTGGAAGTTTTTGGAGGCATCCTGACTGGGAATCGACTACTGGATAAGAAGACTTCTGCTTGGGATGCGGAGATGAATATGTTTATTATGATGTGTAAGTCCTTTTGGTATGTGGTGTTTGACTTATTTGTAGTTGTAACTTGGGGTACTGGGAACCCATAAACCGGCTTTTTAAAAATGGGAAAAAATGATTTGCAGTAATAAATGGATATGTAACAAGACCCTAGAATTATGATTATGTGCTTTATTTTTTTATCAAATGAAGAATAAACATTATTTTTATTATTGTTACTTTGTAAATGGTTATTAAAGAAAAAATCGTATTTTTAGTTAATATTCAATTATATTTTGATGAATTAAAGGATTTTTGAATTAAATAATAATCTAATGAAATGTTATTACTAAATTAATTTTTTACAATTATAAATTATCATATAATTTTTACGAAGTCAATTGTAATTTTTACCAAGTTTTGAAAACTGTTTTTATCATAACCTGTGAATTTCAAATAAATGTAGGTTTTAATTTTCAAAGTGAAAATTCACATATTTATAAAATTACATATATAAATAGAATATTATTTTTTTTAATTAGGATGTTTGTGTTATCCAACTGTTATTTTTTCATAATTTTCTGAGACAATCGAATTTTTGGGTAAAAATAAAATTCGGTATAAATATATAATGTGTTTTATGACATCATAATGAATTAGTAGTGAAGTAATAAAATACTATAAAATATATATTTAGACAATATATCTCTTACCATTAAAATAATGTGAATTTATATTTGTTTGATTAATTTTATAATGCCTTAGTGGACCATCTAATACTTATAAAATATTTTAACATTTTAAAATGATTTCCATGAGATTCAGACTCACCTCCACCTAAGAACGAATGATATTTTAATATTTTCAGTAATTGGCCTTATAAAATAATTTCTTCCACTCCGCTTTGTCCAAATACATTTTCAAAAACAATGGTTAGGTTTGTGGTTTTGAATATTTATTTATATAAATTCCAAAACCTAAATTTGCGAAATATTAAAGAATTCTCCTCCCATTTCCAATATAAACCCACAAATTCTCCCACTTATCTTCGCTAAAAACCCATGGATCACATCCCTAATTTTCCCACATCTCTCTATAATCCTTTTAATTCTTTCCAAACTCACAACAAGTTCCTATTCAAGCTCTTGAAGTCACACAACTCAAGTGAAGGATTTCTTCCTTTCTCATTTTTATCCAGGATTCTTTATGTTGTAATACACTTTTACATTCAATTAAAAATGTTGGGGGTATGTTTTCAAACCTCTTAAATACTTCCATACTTATATATTAATGATTATATACTAATTTCTATCTCATTAATTTCTTCTGTGTACACCCGTTACCATACTGAAATTCTGTAAGAGATTTATCTATTCTTATTTCTATTCATGTATTTCTATATTATTATGCATCAAAATTCCATTTCAGATTTTATGATATTATGTTACATGATACATATACTATAAATTTCATGTATAAATTATTGTAATCCCGTTTATCTCTCATCAATCATTTTTTATGAATTTTTATGTCATGTCATTAGGATACTAAATTTGTGCGATGATTTTCCATGCCAAAAACATAATGTAGTGAATACCATACCCATTTATATATCAAGGGAATTAACCTTTATGAATATATATATATATATATTTAATGTTAATTAAATATATTTATTCCAAATTCAATAATTGTGGACTAACTTATGATGTTTAATGATTCCATGTTATATGATTCATGTGGCACACTTATGCATGAAATGAAATTTTTATAAAAGGTTTTCCCTAATAGTAGTCCAATGAATTGGGTAATGTTTAGTATCTTGATATTCCATCTAAATTGAGGGTTTAATCGTGATAATACATGTGAAATTAGGTTTTACTCAAGTTAATTAATGTTCAATGAGGGGTTTACTCATGTTATTCCATGTGCAATGAGCCTTGGCTCATGCTAATATCAAGTTGTGTGTTGTTGCCACATTTCCTTGTTATGATAATCAGGATATATCATTCCCTTAAGCTCATTTTTCTCTTGTCCTCCATTTATATCTCTACTTCCTAAAATGTATTTTATTCTAGATTTTACGATTTTTTTACTTCCTTACTGGGATTTATAAATTATCCCTTTCATATGTATGTCCTCAGCTTATCCCATGCAGTATTAAGTAAAAAAGGAATCTGCTGGTCATGTAGACAAATTTTTCAATAAATATTTTTTATTTTATGTTTTAAGTTGTTTTGTAATGATCCTATTTTCTACGAAACTAGAACTCGCGATCGTCAGAGTTGTCTTATGTTCATTTTTATGTAACAAATCATGTTATAATATGTAATAAAGAGCCGGGTTATTATAATGGAAGTGAAGACACACAAATACTTTGTGTGTATGTGATCTATTTGAGTGTTGTGGTTGTGGATGGATGGGGCATATCTAGTGATTCTGTAGGACATTTCCTCTAGTTCGTAGAAATAGAGTAACTACTCCCACTCCATGATCCATAGTAAGACCATTTGTATCAAGATAAAAAAGAAGTAAAATAGTGGTTTAGGGTTGCAGTATAGGTTAGTTAGATGTATTCCAGCTTACAGTGGAGGAGAAGAGTGTTAGACCTTCTATTATATGAGGTACCAGTACTATAGCCTCTTATTTAGTGTCTTCTTTATTTGATATCGGAGTATCTCACTCATTTATATCTTATAATATTATGGTAATTTTGGGCCTTGATATCGAACACATTAATGGAGTTATTAGGATTTATACCTTGTTAATTTTCTGATCATAGGGAATCCACCATTATAAGGATTTTCCCCTTGAGATAGATGGATAACTTTTTGTGTCGAATATATAAGTCATATACATGATGAGATTTTACCTAATTGTTGGGATGGATTTGTTAGTTTCTTATCAAGACCACATTGATAGTTATCATTAGAAGAAGATTTTTACATCACTATAGGTCATTAGAAACATAGATAATTGAGAATGGGATGTCAATGTGACATGTGGAGGATCAAAGCAAAAAAATTCAGGGTAGTGTTATAGCTCAGATCTTCAGTATTTTCCTTGATGACTAGGGGTTACAACCCACTATCTTTCCTCCCATAGTGAATCAATTATGGGATTCCTTTTCTGATGTATTATTTGGTCTACATTTGGTGTGAGAAATATAATTCACTACTAAGTAAGTTCCCGGGGAACCACCATTGAACATTCATCTTTATAGGATGAAACAGAAGGAGCAACTAGATTTCAAAAATTTCTTCATGAATCTAGAGGCTAAAGGATATATACACCCTAGAACTTCCTCTTAAGAATCACCTATTCTTATTTCTATGAATTTAGATGAAACCCTTAGGATTTTTTGTGGATTATTTTTGGTTAAACCTCATCATGATAATGAATCACTATTCACTACCTAGAATATATCACCCATTTAATCAGTTCCAAGGGGAAAGTTTGTTTTTAGAGATTAAATTAAGGTTAGGCTATCATCAGGTACATCTCAGGTCTTCTAATATACCTCTCAAAACATTCATGAGTATATTTGTTCTATATTAGTACATGTTCAAACTATTCGGACCCATGAATATACCTGTAGTCTTTATGCCTCTTATGAATTGGATTTTCCACCCATATCTAGATTCTTTTTTGGTGATCTTTGTTGATGATATATTGGTGTATTCCTTCTCTATACATGACCATACAACTCATCATGATATTGTGCTAAGTACACTAAGATATTATAATATCTATGAAAAGTTAAGAAATTTCATTTTTTGGATCTCCAAAATCCCTTTTTTGGGTCACATTATCTTAGAGTCATAAATTTCAGTATATCTAGAGAAATTGAGAGTTATAGTTTCTTGGTACCATCCATAGAATTTATTTGACATTTATTGATTAATGGGGAATCCCAAATATTATAGAGGCATCATCCATGATTTCTCTTTCCTTACAGCACTGCTTAGGGTCTTGAAAATGAAACATTTAAAATTCATAAAGTCATAATCTTATGAAGTAACCATTCATGATTTGAAGGGTAATTTGTGTTAAAAACCAATAATAATTATGCTTGTTCTAGGTAGGATATACACTGAATATTTTTATTCTTCAAATAAAATTCTTGGTGTTGTTTTGATGAAATATGAGTGTGTCATCATGTGCTGGTATCATCAGTTGAGGCGTCATAAGTGGAATTACCTTACACATGACCTCAAGGTCCCTATTTTTTCTTAGCATTACAATGTTGGAGACACTATTTACTTGGTGGAAAATTTTTGGTATTCACATATCACGAAATCTACAAGTAAAAATTTACATAGAAATATTTGAATCTATGAAAACGTAGGTGGGTTGAGTAACTATAGTTGTTTGATATTGATCTTTCCTATATTCCATGTAAATGAAATTTTGGGTCTTATTCTCTGAGCCAGAAGACAAAAACACAAGTGGTTCAAGAATGTAGTGGAGATTGGATGCTTATAGCCTTATTCTCTGAGATGCACCTTGATATTAAAAAGGACTATGGTGAGACCATCATCTTAGCCTTAGTTGTGACTTCTACTCTTCTTGAACGATTACTATTAAAGAAACTATTTGATCATGAAGTCCTTTTCCAAAGGAAGGTGTTTCAGATAATCATAAATCATTCGATTTTACCATGGATGAGAATGATACCTTATTTTTTCCATGGGCATGTATGGGTCCTAGTAAACCCTAGAGAGAAGATCATGTAGGAATTTCATGCCTCAACATGGACAGTTCACCCTGGTGTAAAAAAATGTATCAATATCTATGATGACATTATTGGTTGGATGGTATGAAATTCAAGATTTCCATATTAATTACTCAGTGTTCCAACTCTTAATATGTGATGGTGTAACATCATCAACTGATAAGGATTTTACAGCTATTTTCTATTACCAAGTGTAAATGGTATGATGTTTTGAGGGATTTGATGACTTGTCTACCCATATCACCATGTGAGAATGATGCAATGTGGGTTTTTATATATCATTTGATGTAGATCACACAATTCCTACCTGTGTAAAAGAACTTATCGATATATGAGCTATGTTTTTACATCAGCGAGGTTGTAGGTCTTCATGAAGCTCCTAATTTCATCATTTCTAATAGCGACACTTTTTTATGACATAGTTCTTATAGGGGTTATAGAAGGGATTGGGTATACAGGTGCATATGAGCTTGACCTATCACCCATATACTAATGGATAGATAAAACATAAAATTCAGGTTTTAGAGTACATTATTTTTGCATGGGTCCTTGACTTTAAGGGTTCATAGAATAATGACATTCCCCTTATTGAGTTTGCTTGAAATAGAATATTTTAGTCTACCTTTGAGATGAATCATTATGAAACCTTATATAGAAGGCCTTACTGCTCAAATATGTGCTCTCTAGAGGCATAAGAGGAATCTATTCTTAGACCATGTATCATATGTGAGACTACATCATAGGTCTAGCTAATCATAAAGTTCATGATGATATCTCATTCCAGATAGAAGTTATATTCAAACAGATGTTGATGACCAATTGAGTTTGGTTTCAGAGACTAGTTTTTCTTCAGAGTCTCAACTAGGTTGGGGAATATACATATTTAGAAGTATTATAATCTCTCACCTAGGTTCTATGGACCCTTTAGGGTTGTGAAATGGATCAAAATAATTTTTTACCAGTTGGAACTTCCTCAAAGATACTGATATATGCTTGATTTCATTCATGCATATCAACTTTTCTGATATTATCTAGACACATCACATGTATTTCATCCTACTCAAGTTGAATTGGTTGTCAATTCTTCATTCCACAAGTATCAGGTTTGTACTACTGATTAAAGTGTGAATACACTCTGAGGTAGGTTTCTTCTTTTAGGTTGGGTGTTATAGTAGCACAGATGAGTATAGGATGAGACCTAGGGATGAAAATGATATACGATCTCAATGGATAGAACTCTTTGCTGATAATACCTCTTTACCCATAGAAGTCCAACTCAGGGATAAGTTTCTTTAAGGAGGGGAGTTTTTGACAACATTTCCTTTAACAAATGTTTGGATCATTATTTTTCATTTTTAATAACTTTAGTGAACCTATTATTGATTCCTAATCAAGTAAAGGAGTTCAAGGGCGTATCCCGGGATTTTTCAAATCCTAGAGCCACAAAATGTGATGAAAATAATTTTCCTCGATGTTATAGAAAACTGGGCATCCCATCTCGCATGGTTTGTTTGAAACCACGCTATTGGAGATAGTGGAAACCTGTAGGCATCATGGTTTTTTAGAAACCAAGTGATCTCAGGTGCATATTTGTGTGATGATGTCGTGTTTCAGGATATATCCATTTTTCATGGTTAGATAAATTGTTCTCCAAACTATACAAGGTTCCCCCTTGTAGTATTGACTCGCGCACAATTTGCACATGTTTTGAAAACCAAGGGCCTAAACCATGTGCACCCTTAATTTTGGTTTAAATTACCTTTTACCCCTATTTAATCTAACAACCAATTTCATTCTACCTCCCCTGTCATTTTAGTGGACAAGAACCTTTTCAAATCTTTTGATAAAACATCCTTCTCAGTCTTGGATTGGAGGTAACTCCCACATTCAGCCTCTAATTCAAGATCTATTGGTATTATCATATCCATCTTGATAAGATCTCATACTCTCTTACCTCTTATCTAAGTTTATTTCTGAAAATGTCATGCTTTTTATGTTCAATCTCATTTTCTCTATTTTCAGGTCATTGTACAATTTCTCAAATATCTTCAAAAAATCTTGTAATTCGAGGCCGATAATGAGTGAGGAGTCATCTACGACCATGAGATAGGTGGTAACATCATTTTTCCCTATCATTTTTATGATCCATATCTATGCCATTGTGTTTTACATCATACTTCTATAAGAACCCATTTAAATAGAGTTCTTCATATCAAATTGATCATTATACCTTGCTATACACTTATTTATCCTTGTTTAATTATATATAGGTTGAAGACACTGTAATTGGACACCCCATTTCTGATTCCCCAAAACTAATTTCTCATTTAACAATAATATTATGGTTTAATTTTCTTTAATTTAAAAGTTATATGAATAGAACTTGCAAAATAAATTCCAGAAATTTTATTTAAATAAAACACTGAACTGTTTACAATACACCAAGACTAAAGGGAAACCATACTAACCAAAAATACCTACTAAAATCCCTATCAGAGCAATGGGAAGGCCACCAAACACAACCACTTGACCCAGTAGGTAGTGAAGATCCTTGTAGAGACCCCGACCCTAGAAACCCAGGAGTTGGTGCCTTCTGAACATGATGTGTTTCTTTAAAATAAAACATGCACTAGTAAACTACACATCATGCCCCATATAGAGGATCATGTGCGGTTCGGGTTCTGGGAAACCGGCCACTTCTGAAACGAATCATCTTTTAAAAGCTGATACCTTAAAATTTTAAATCAAAATGTAGGGTGAGCATTGAAATACTCTGTAAGGGGTTTTAAAAATAAAACCAGTGTACCATTTTGAAATCAATCTCTTAAGGAAAACTGTAACACATAACATCAAAATTCTCAATAGTTTGAAAAAATATATGACACCCATGTGACATCTCTCGAAGGAGTAATCATAAACAAGTATGACATGCGATTACTTAAGCATAAAATCAAATAGTTAAGAGTAATGCATAATCAGAGTTTCGCATAAAGGAAACAACATAAATTTTCATATGCTGGTTGCTATTCTACTAAGTGATAAACACCAATAATGCTCCAAACGTATACCAGTGAAATAAGAACTTTATGAAAACATAAAAGAACTTTATCTTGGAAAGAACTTGTTACATAACTTGAATTATGTGGAATCAACATTTAATCTTAGACAATAATTTATGTATCACCAAGGTCAATCCCCAAGTTTTCATTTGAAAACATTACCAAGGTCCATCCCCAAGGCGTCATTAAACTGGTCATCTCTAGATATTAAGTCTTTAACCAATTTATTGGAGCGCTATCAGGGCGCACCCTTAACATGCCTTTATTATCATGTGAGCCACATCATTCATGCTTTACTTAAAGGGTTTGTATATTCAAGCTGTCCCATACCACCTTGAAAAACTCATTCATTTTCATATTACCCAAGGTTTCCCATACCACTTTGGGTAATCTAATTTCTTAGTTCATTTAGTGATATGTCGTCAGTATGCATTATGTACTATAATAACTAAAATAAAAATAATGAGCCACCACATATTTTTCTAATACATGATATGTCAGTTAACATTGCAAAATATGTCAACAACTAATCAAAGGCACACATAGTTTAGTAAAACATTATTTTCACATAAGGTAATTACTGAAGCATATAAAATGATGATAGAATAAATGATGAATCTTTACAATTATTATTCTATGGAAGTGGGAAGCTTAAAAAAACTTTTTCCTTTAGTTATGGTGATAAAAAGGCCCTAAAAAATAAAATTTAAACCATAACTTTATTAATTAGTAACATTCACCAAAGTAGGAAAAAGTCAATAAATTAACACACATGATGACATGATCCCATAAATTCTAAATCATCTAATACATATTAATCAAGCCAAAATATACACTTTATCATAAAATACATCATGGGTAATGTAAAATAAAATCCTTCAATAACACATGCTCATTTGTATGTACATATATACAAAATACATGTTGGTTTAGTAAAAAAAATTATCCTTTATTAAAATAACATATTTATCACAACATAAAGTAGTCATGGTAATCATTACTAAAAAATTAGGGTTTTGGACTTTATAATTTTAATTATATACACACATCACCATATATTTACCAAGAATGTACTAAATAAACAAGGCCATTAAGATTTTATGAGTTCTAAAAAAACTCTAAATTTTACTTTAGTTAAGAAAAAACTTTGAGAGGGTTTAATATTCATGAAACTATAAATACATGAACATGTGAAAAACTTTGGTTTCATACTGCAACATAAATATACCTAAGCCCATGGCCTACATTGCATCCAATATATCGTTCAAGGATTGGCATTCATCCCCCTAAATTCATAATGTCTCATTTTGAAAAATGAATAGACATGCAGAAATATTTAGTTATATATATATATAAGGTTTATATAAATAATATATGTTAAGAGTCGATTTAAAATGAAACCTCATTATATATATATTACTTAGTATAACCTACCAAATGATCATGGATACCCTAAACTGAAATGGTTTTTGTTCCATGTATTCTCATATTTATACATATGTAAAACCGTATATGCACTATGTACGTAAATATAAGTTTGGGTTTTTTTTTGTAAAACTAAATCTTTTTAAAAATAAATTCAAAGGATTAATATGTATAATCCATTTGATACCGCAACGGAAAACACCCTTGATGGTATTACAAACCGAAGGGTTCGTGTTATATAATATATACAAACTGTATATATACCGAGATTATAATAGTATGGGTTTCTTCAAAGGAAAACAAAACATGCAAAAACTCTTATATATGAACCCTACTGAGACACTAGAGCATATTCTTTGAAGGAAATACAATCCGAGTATATATATATATATACAAATATAATCTGTATATATACCGTGAGTATAAAAAGAAGGCCCAGCTAGAAGGAAGCAAACATGCAAGAACCCTTACATAGCTTTGAGGAGAAGCTCGGTCCAGAGGTGCTTTGCTGGCCTGCTGGGGGTCTACGGAAAGGAAGAGGAGAAGAATTTGTTGGGTCTTCAAGATGCTGGGGGGTTTATATATCCTCGGTGCACTTGGGTGACTCAACCCAAGAATAGGCCGTCGTGGGGAAGATGGGAATACAGTGAGCTAGGAGGGGGTGTTCGGAGGTCAAGAAGAGCATTGCAATGGGGAAGGCCGAGGCATCCTTGATGTAGGCATACTGGTACAAGACCCCGATGTGAGGAATAAGGATACAGTGAAGAGGTCGACGCATAGGGGAATGGACGGCCTGGATTGAAGATAGAGAGATGGTACGGCTGGAGGAGGTGCCGGAAAAAGGGTTGATCTATTTAATGAGATCGAGGGCCGCGATTAAATCCCGGTAGAGATCGGACGGCTAGGAGCACAGGATGTGTGTTGGGCGTAAAAAAAAGAAAACAAGGGTCGGGATTAGATCTCGGGGGAGATCATGCGGTTAAAAGGGATGGACGGATGAGATCGATGCGGAGGTCGATCAGACCGTCCTGATTGTGCGGAGCGCGTCCCACATCAAAATGATTCGAAGCTGAGGTGAGGTTTATAATACACAGCGCGCAGCAATCAGAGCAATAACACAAACACACACACACACACCGGGAACTTATACACAGGCCCCATGTGGGCTTTGGCCCACCCCTACGCAACGCGCACCACAGGCCTTACACACGGGCCCGCATGCGACTGGAAAAACCCATGCTCGGCTCGGGATCAGCCCTGGTTGACACTATACATAACTGGGACCCCAATGGTCGGTACCTCAGGCCCCTAGGGCTCGGTCTCGGCCTAGAGGGATTGTCCCTAAGGGATTCCCTCATCTTGGTTGGGCCCCAACATAATTTTTAATAAAAATTTATTTAGATTTCTAAAATAACTAGTTTAAGTATACTTAGTTGAAAATAGTGTGTAATATAAATATTTGTACAAAAATGAGTTAATGTACAATAAAAACAAATAGTTTTAAATTAAAATCTAAATCCCTTTTTTAGATTATGTAAAATATTTCATATATAATTCTCCTAAAAGATATACCTTTCATATTTAAAAACCATTATAATTATTAGGATATTTAAAATACATCACCATTTATTTCATAAAATTTAAAAAGGCCAATAGGTAATTCAAAAATACATAATTTTAGTGATCAAAGGGTATAATTATTATAGATACTCTTTAAACATATCTTTTATAAAAAGAATACTATGTTTTTTACTATATAGGTATCTATCAGGATTTTTTTACAAATAAAACAATTTATTTCTGAGAATACTCTTTTTATTTTAAAACTATGATTCTATTGTGAAAAAATGTTTTAGACATATTATAATATTTAAAAAATCATAAGAGCATTAAAAACAAGTTTTCATATAACGATAAACTTTATCAACAGAAACTCAAAGGTTTTTTTGAAAACCCAACAGCTATATATATTTGATGGTAATATCTTAAAGGACCATTATAAAAATAGGGGGGTGTTGGGTGTTTCTCAAAATCAAAACACTTGAGCTAGGAAGGATGGTTCTCCTTATAACTTTGGTATTGAGTATGTGTGTCGTGGCTCTAGCTGTTATATTTTTCACACAGATGGACTCTGAAGACGACAACTATCTGATTACTCGAGTTGTGATTCTTAGTAGTCTCGATGTGGCAGTGTTAGGTCTCGTGCATGGTATTTTCAATTAGTTGGGTCTTGTTGCAATGTAATATTTTAATGTATATCATTTTACCTTATTCTCCATGTTTTATTTCATTTCAAATTCTTTATTAGCACACAAAACACAAAAAATAAAACAAGAGACATCATTAAAAGCATAACATTGTTCACTTGGACTAGTTAATAAAACCTGGGGCGTCACATTATCCCCCCCTTTAGAAAATTTCATCCTCGCAATTTATTTCACAACACTACAAGGCTCTGCAACGTTCTTACCACCTCCACCAATGTATAGGGTCAATAGGTGCATTTAGCGGGATCCCCGTAGCGATGCTCAACTCTTCCAGTTCCCTAACCCAGATACACCTAGGACAGGAGGGGTTGAACTCATGTTTTGGATCTTCAGGCTTCCAAATGGAAGCTCAAATAGTACAAAGTTCTGAAATGTCTTTGCAGACCAACGTACAAAGGTCTCGCTGAATTATGTCTCAGTCGAGGACATTGAATCCATAGATGTGGTAAAATAGGTTAAAGCTGAGAAGTTGGAGCATATAAGTTGCATAAAGATTCCCCTCTAATGCAGCTTCTTGAAATTTGACTCTGGCCGTATAGTTCCGGCCTAGGGTGAAACACAAAAAGAGCCCTTTATGGTAACATCCTCGTCGTTCACGTCTGGCCAGCTGTGCAGAGCCAATGCGGTAATAGATGGAGGCATTCCCCTAGCAAGTGCGGAGAATCTTCGGACTATTTGTTACCTCAAACCACTACTTGCACTTTTTTCTCAAATTTATGAAGGGGTCATATTCGTCCTCACATGTTTTGATTGCAATGATTTCCAGAATCTCAGTGGGAAGAGATAACAGGTGGATTTATCCTTCCATATGAATTTTTTAAGACGGGAATTCAATCACTTGAAAACCATTCAAAGGTATACACAAAGTAAAGACAAGGAAGGGAAAGACAACATTTCAATAAACATATGTTTATCATTAACCATTAGTGCTTGAGTTTCCCTTAACCACTGACAAAATGAACTCCACACAGAGAAGCAAAACTCCCTAACTCCTCAAACCAAACACAGGCTGAGCATTCAGGGAAAAACTCATGGGGGCACCTATGATGTCTCACGAGTTTAGCATGAGGGGTATGAAGTTGGGAGACATCCACATACACTTGTTGTCTGCAAGACAGTCGGTTGGACTCATCTTCTAACTTTCCAAAGTCCAAAAACTGACCCCAGAAGCCGTAGTTTAAAATCTGGCAAAGGTAGCCCACTCAGAGGTCCCCATCAGCAGCAGCTTCTTGGAAAGGGTTATCAATCATAGTACTGAATTATTCACCCGCCGTGAACACTCGGAAAATTCCCTCATGGTACTTTCCCTGATGTACATAGGCGGGAAACTGGGCTATAATCATAAGGAGGTAATCTATTCCTACCCATTGGTGTAATTGAAGCACCCATGGTGAGTTGGACACGTCGTAAAGGAGTTTGCATGTCATGCGGATGTGGGCATAGTTTAGAAAATCCCCACGGCTAGCCAAAGACACAATGGTCTCTAGGGCCTCAGTGGGGAGAAACAAAAGGTTAGTACCTTTGTTTTCCATATGAAATTTAAGAAAACCGATTTTTTAGTAAAACTGGAGTATTTATTTATTTATTTATTTTTGTTTCAGTTTTCTGGTTTTCCAGAGTTATCCAACCCGAACCTCTGATACCAATTGTAGAGACCCCAACCCTAGAAACCCAGGATCTGGTGCCTTTTGAACATGATGTGTTTCTTTAAAATAAAACATACACTGGTAAACTACACATCATGCCCCATACAGAGGATCGTGTACGGTTCGGGTTCTGGGAAACTGGAAACTTTTGAAACGACTCATCTTTTAAAAGGTGATACCTGAAAATTTTAAATCAAAACATAGGGTGATAATTTAAATACTCAGTAAGGGGTTTTAAAAAAAATATTGTAACTTTTTGAAATCATTCTCTTAAAGAAAACTGTAACACATAACATCAAAATGCTCAATAGTTTCAAAAAATATATGAGACCCATGTGACATCTCTCGAAGGAGTAATCATAAAAAAGTACGACATGTGATTACTTAAGCATAAAATCAAACAGTTAATGGTAATTCATAGTCAGAGTTACGCATAAAGGAAACAACATAAATTTTCATATGCTAGTTGCTATTCTACTAAGTGATAAACACCAATCATGCTCCAAACTTATACCAGTGAAATAAGAATTTTATGAAAACATAAAAGAAGTTTATCTTGGAAAGAACATGTTACATAACTTGAATTATATGGCATCAACATTTAATCTTAGACAATCATTTATGTATCACCAAGGTCTATCCCCAAGGTGTCATTTGAAAACATTACCAAGGTCCATCCCCAAGGCGTCATTAAACTGGTCATCTCTGGAGATTAAGTCTGTACCCAATGCATTGGAGCACTATCAAGGCACACCCTTGACATGTCTTTATTATCATGTGAGCCACATCATTCATGCTTTACTTAAACGGTTTGTATATTCAAGATGTCCCATACCACCTTGAATAACTCATTCATTTTCATATTACCAATAGTTTCCCATACCACTTTGGGTAATCTAATTTCTTAGTTCATTTAGTGATATGTTGTCAGTATGCATTATGTAAAATAATAACTAAAATAAAAATAATGTGCCACCACATATTTTTCTAATACATGATATGTCAGTTAACATTGCAAAATATGTCAATAACTAATCAAAGGCACACATAGTTTAGTAAAACATTATTTTCACATAAGCTAATTACTGAACCATATAAAATGATGATATAATAAATGATGAATCTTTACAATTATTATTCTATGGAAGTGGGAAGCTTAAATAAAACTTTTTTCATTATTTATGGTGATAAACAGGCCCTAAAATGAAAATTTAAACCATAACTTGATTAATTAGTAACATTCACCAAAGTAGGAAAAAGTCAATAAATGAACACACATGATGACATGATCCCATAAATTCTAAATCTTCTAATACGTATTAATCAAGCCAAAATATACACTTTATCATAAAATACATCATGGGAAAGGTCAAATAAACTCTTTCAATAACACATGCTCATTTTTATTTACATATATACAAAATACATGTTGGTTTAGTAAAAAAAATATCCTTTATTAAAATAACATATGTATCACAACATAAAGTTAGTCCTGGTAATCATTACTAAAAATTTAGGGTTTTGGACTTTATACTTATAATTATATACACACATCACCATATATTCACCAAGAATGTACTAAATAGACAAGGCCATTAAGATTCCATGAGTTCTAAAAAAACTCTAAATTTTACTTTAGTTAAGAAAACACTTTGAGAGGGTTTAATATTCATGAAACTATAAATACATGAACATGTGACAAACTTTGGTTTCATACTGCAACATAAATATACCTAAGCCCATGGCCTATATTTCATCCAAAATATCGTTCAAGGATTGGCATTCATCCCCCTAAAGTCATACTATCTCGTTTTGAAAAATGCATAGACATGCAGAAATGTTTTGTTATATATATATATATATATGGTTTATATAAATAATATATGTTAAGAGTCGATTTAAAATGCAACCTCATTATACATATATTACTTAGTATAACCTACCAAATGATCTTGGATACCCTAAGCTGAAAGGTTTTGGGTTCCAGGTATTCTTTTATTTATATATATGTAAAACCGTATATACACTATGTACGTAAATATAAGTTTGGGTTTATTTTTTTGTAAAACTAAATCTTTTTAAAACGAAATTCAAAGGATTCATATGTATAATCCCTTTGATACCGAAACGGAAAAAACCCTTGATGGTATTAAAAACGGAAGGGTTCGTGTTATATAATATATACAAACTGTATATATACCGAGATTATAACCGTATGGGTTTCTTTGAAGGAAAAAACAACATGAAAACACTCTTATATATGCACCCTACTAAGACATGAGAGCATATTATTTGAAGGAGATACAATCTGAGTATATATATATACAAATATAATCTGTATATATACCGTGATTATAAAAAGAAGGCCCAACCAGAAGGAAGAAAACATGCAAGAACCCTTACATAGATTTAAGGAGAAGCTTGGTCCATAGGTGCTTCGCTGGCTTGCTGGGGGTCCGCAGAAAGGAAGAGGAGAAGAAGCCATCGGGACTTCCAGAGGAAAGGGGTTTATATAGCCCCGGTGCGCTTGGGTGACTCGACCTAAGAATAGGCCGTCATGGGGAAGATGGTAATACAATGAGCTAGGAGGGGGTGTTCGGAGGTCAAGAGGAGCAGTGCAATGGGGAAGGCCGAGGCATCCTTGATGCACACCTACTTGTACCGGACCCCAATGTGAGGAAGAAGGAGACAGTGAAGAGGTCAACGTGTAGGGGAATGGACGGCCTGGATCAAAGATGGAGAGATCGTATGGCTGGAGTAGGCGCGGGAAAAGGGGTTGATCGATTTAATGAGATCGAGGGCTGCGATTAAATCCCGGTAGAGATCGGATGGCTAGGAGCACGGGAGGTGTGTTGGGCATAAAAGAAAAAGAAAATGAGGGTCGGGATTAGATCTCGGGGGAGATCATGCGGTTAAAAGGGATGGATGGACGAGATCGATGTAGAGGTCGATCGGACGGTCCTGATTGCGCGGAACGCGTCCCACATCGAAATGATTCGAAGGTGAGGTGAGGTTTATAGTACACAGTGTGCAGCAATCGGAGCAATAACACAAACACATGCACACACCGAGGCCTTATACATGGGCCCCATGCGGTCTTTGGCCCACCCCTACGCAATGCACACCATGGGCCTTACACACGGTCCCACGTGCGACTGGACAAACCCATGCTCGGCTCGGGCTCGGGCCTGGTTGACACTATACATAACTGGGACCCCGATGGTTGGTACATCGGGCCCCTAGGGCTCGGTATCATCCTAGAGGGCTTGTCCCTAAGGGATTACCTCATCTTGGTCGGGCCCCAACTTAATTTTTAATAAAAATTTATTTAGATTTCCAAAATAACTATTTTAAGTATACTTAGTTCAGAATAGTGTGTAATATAAATATTTGTACAAAAATGAGTTAATATACAATAAAAAAAAATATTTTTAACTTAAAATCTAAATCCCTTTTTTAGGTTATGTAAAATATTTCATATATAATTCTCGTAAAAGATATACCTTTCATATTTTAAAAACCATTATAATTATTAGGATCTTTAAAATACATCACCATTTGTTTCATAAAATTTAAAAAGTCCAATAGGTAATTCTAAAATACATAATTTTAGAGATCAAAGGATATAATTATTATAGTCACCCTTTAAACATATCTTTTATAAAAATAATACTAAGTTTTTAACTATATAGGTATCTATCGGGATTTTTGTAGAAACAAAACAATTTATTTCCGAGAATACTCTTTTTATTTTAAAACTATGATTCTTTTGTGAAATAATGTTTTAGACATATTATAATATTTTAAATATCATAAGAGAATTAAAAACAAGTTTTCATATAATGATAAACTTTATCAACGGAAACTCAAAGGTTGTTTTGAAAACCCAATGGCTATATATATTTAACGGTCATATCTTAAAGGACCATTATAAAAACAGGGGGTGTAGGGTGTTTCTCAAAATCAAAACACTTGAGCTAGGAAGGATGGATCTCCTTATACATTTGGTGTTGAGTATGTGTGTCATGGCTCTGGCTGTTATATTTTTCACACTGATGGACTCTAAAGATGAAAACTATCTGATTTCTCGAGTTGTGATTCTTAGTAGTCTCGTTGTGGCGGTATTAGGTCTTGTGCATGGTATTTTGAATTAGTTGGGTCTTGTTGCAATGTAATATTTTAATATATATCAGTTTACTTTAGTTTCCATGTTTTATTTCATTTCAAATTCTTTATTATCACACAAAACACAACAAATAAAACAAGAGACATCATTAAAAGCATAACATTGTTCACTTGGACTAGTTAATAAAACCTGGGGCGTCACAATCCTTCGGGTTGGTCATAATGAAAAAAAAGTATATCAAATATCACAACAGTTATACAAATAATCATAGGTATAACAAGCACTATCTTTATCAATTGTCTTGAATTTGGGAGACCCTAATGTATGGTTTTATAAGGCCTCAACTAGATTATGTCCCCTTGGGAGATAGTTGAGTTCTAATGGATATAATTATATATGTTGGTCTTTTTGGTGGATTAATTAAAAATATCTAAGTATAATTTAGTTTTCCTAAAAATATTTAATTTATGAATTGAAATATAACCTCTTATTATGATCTTTAAAAATAAAATGGTCTAATATTTTTATCTATACATAGTGTGATTTTAAAGTTATGGGAGGATTTCAAACACCTTTCAAAAATTTCAAATATCATGTAAATTTATTTATTATAAATACTTAAACAAGGTTTAAAATAAACTATGTCTTTAATTTTTATAATAATAGTATAAAGTTTTCATATAGATGTATTAAATTTTAATTTATAACATTGTGTTTTTTAAAAAATAGTGTACGTAAAACTAAGGGAAATTTTGGTTTGACAAACACCTATATATTTGTAAGGAAACCAAGTATTGTAGTTAAAAAAAATATACCCACAAGGGCCAGCCCTCTAGTAAGACCGAAAGAGGCAGCATGCACACGGCGGTCGAGCCTAGCCTTAAGCCTTAGTATAGGCTGGAATGTGGGAATATGTGAGTGCACGCTAAGAGAACGCATAGGGAGCAGAGCGTGCCACCGTGTGGTCAGCATGGTGGCATGGGTGGGCGCATGAGCACGCCTGCAGAAGACCCAGTACAGGGTGGTACCGGGGATGGGGAGGGAGATTTCTAGGCATTTTCAAGGCGCCTCAGGCTTATAAGGGAGATGAGGAGGCCCCTCAGTTTTTATGTGGGACAACAAAAATTGGCCCTTATCGAATCCAGACCATTGGATCAAGTTGTGTGCGATCTGGGCTGTCAATGTTGATTTGGCATTCGATCCTCTGTAGTCGCGGGTATAATCCACATTTTTTTCTTTGTTTGATCCGTCTCAAATCTAATCATGAATGTTCCTTTTTTTAACTCTACAATGCACTGTAACCGTTCAATCACATTAATGACCTAATCCCAGCCAATCTTTGTTTTCAAAACCTCAGACTCATCCTTGAATATCGGATCAAGGCCAAATCCAATCCTGGGCATCCATTCATTTTTCAGTTTTCCCTTCCTGCGTCATTTTTTTCTTCTTTGCATGCACTACACAAGTGACCTACTCTTCTCCCACTTGCACCAATTTTTTCCACACACATGACCAGTTGGTCCTCCTTGCTCACATTTTTCTGAAAACTAACTCACCCTCAGTCATTTAATATACCAAGTAGGCCTTTATTTTTCAAAGAGTGGAATTAAAATATTCATTATGTTTTATGCATAATATAGTTTATAAATGATCTATTTCACCCATTCCTTCTATTTTTCTTCCTCTTCTCAAACCTCCAACAAGCTCTCACAAGCCTTTCCTGAGCCCCTCCTCATCCTCAATCCATGTAAGGGAATAATTGGTCTTGTTTTTTTTGTTTATAAGGTATATACATATATATGTATACTCATAAAAATATATATATAACCTTGCGGTTTAGTTAAAAAAATTTCTTATGATGATACTAAGTCTTCTATATTTTGAGTTCAAGTAGTATTATGAATGTAAGGGAATTATGTTTCCTTGTTGTGTGGAAAGTATATACATTTATATATATATATATATATATGTATGTATACACATGTATACAACCTTATATTTTGGATGAAAATCCTCATATACTCAATTCTAGGACTAATGGATTTTGGGTTTATGTAGTATTTTTAAATTTAATGGGTTATTTATCTCTTGAAAAACATATATATATACCTTATATATTCAGTTATATATGTATATATATATAACCAAAAAATTTTAAATAAACCCCTATTATGTTCGGTTTCAAGACCTCAAAACATTTATTTTCAAAGTTGAGGTAGATTTATATTTAAAACCTAAGGAATTATATATATATATATACATATATAGTATACATGGTCATGTATAATTATAAATTTTTTATAACTCACCATCTGGATGAGTTTTAAGTCCTTAAAATTGAACTTAAATGATTGACTTATGTTTTTGATAAACAAGTAAGTGTCAATTAACATTAGTGTAAGACCCATATGTACACTCGATTATATGTGTGAGTTATACATGTTTACATAATTATATATATATATAATTTTGTTAAATAAATATACCTTTTAAATTACACATTATGATATAAAATCTAGGGAATCTTGTTAATTGGTGTATCCAATATATATAAGTCATATGGGTGTTATTAGATTTTTGGTTTAAACCCATTAATGAATAATGTATTTTTAGTTTTTTGAATATATGTGTATACATATAAACATTGATCCTCAATTTTATTTATAATTTTCCAAGGATTTCTAAGAAAGAATAAAACATGTTGTTTTCGAGGTATGAGTGGTTTTTATATACAACTCTTTATATACACCCTTGTGTATAAAAAAAATTTCACAACACTAAACCCTAATTTTGGATACTCCAAATATTATACTTTTGATGCATTTAGTATTTATAGAGAATTCATCAGTATAATATTTTGGGTTTTCTACTCTTTCATACATAAGTATGAATCACTTATTTTTGTATATAAAAAATTGTATTAGTTATGGTTGGGTTTCATGCCTTCCATTTTTAATATTATATATACCATTGTGATGTGTTATACAAAATCATATCAGTAATAAATATTTGAGAATCGGTGATTTTAATACCCTATTGGGATATTTGGTTAATTTTTTAATTAATTATGCATCCAAAACATGATGAAATTCCAATATATATATTTGATTAAAAGTGTTTTAAAATATAAGTTTATCATTTTATGTTACAAGGATTGAATTGATTTTGTGCATTATTTTTCATCACATGTTCTATAATATACTTAATATACTTGAAATTTAATGACATAGCCATGCAGTTTATAGTTTTGTAATTAATAATTATATGCCTGATTCACTGAATATATGTAAATCAAAAGGAACAGAATAAAACTACTATGACATTTTATTGATTAAGTATAAAACTATTCAAAGTGGTATGGGACACTTCGAATAATATGAAATGATAAATTAAATATTCAAAGTGGTATGGGACACTTTGAATAATATGAAATGTGAAATTAAATATTCAATGTGGTATGGGACATTTTGAATATACGCCCCTATTTGGCATATGAGGAATGTATTAGACTCAGTATAATATGTTGGGGACTGGTTAATGAAGGTCCCTTGATGCATCAATAGTTATCATGAGAAAATCAGATCATGGCACAAGGCCATTGACATTTTGGGTCTTGACACGAGGTCTTGATGGGGTCTGACATTATATGTTCCCTTATTATGTTTATGAAAATTAATTAACCAAGTGGATATTAGACTAGTATTATATCCATGGTTAAGATCTAGTACTTTTTAGTATCAGAAGAAGTAAATGCTTCTGGCATGACGTTTATTCAGTACTCAGTAATGTATTATCTAGTGTATGTTTCACAGTAATAATGGATGAAATGCAATTTATTACCTTTATGCGCATCTCTGATTATGTATTACTCTCAATTATTAATTTTTCACTTGAATATTCAAATGAAATAATTATTAGAATATATTTTACTTATTATTCTAAATGATCCTACTCATAATTGAAATGTGATTCTTTATAACATTGTTAGCTCTCCCTGAAATTTTCCCTTATAATTCTTAGACTAAATGCTATGTTTCAATATTCCTTAAGAAAATGATTTAAGGGAAATTTTAAGAGAATATTTTCAAAAGTTATAATTGGTAAATTATGTTATTTTAAATCCCCTTGCTCAGAATTCTTATGATAACCCTATTTTTTTAAATAAATTTTTATAGGTATCAGTTTTTAGTTGAAGAGTCATGATAGAAGTAGATGGATAACTAGAACCTTAACCAAATCCATCATATGTATGGGACCTGATGTGTAAAATATCAGTGCATGTTTTTGTTAAAAATTACACATCATATTTTAAGGCACCGGCTCTAGGTATTCTGGAGTCGGGTCATTATCTATGGTATCAGAAGATTTGGTTTAGATAACTCTGGAAAACTAAAAGTAAACAACAAAAAATTTAATTAACAATTTCTAAGTATGATGTTTTCTTAATTTTTATATGGAAAAAATAAAATTCCATTCTTCTGTCTCTTCCAATTGAAGCCTTGGAAACCAAAGTTTCCATAGCCAACCACGATAAATTTTTAAATATGCACACATTCATATGATATTCAAACACCACTATGATGTGTCAAACTCCCCCTATGTACTTCAACTCCACCAAGGTGTGGGTTTGGACTACCTATTTATGATGAAAACCCAATTTCCATCCTATGCACATCAAGGAATGTACTTCAAGGGACTTTTTAGATGCTTCACTGAAAAATAAGGCATCTAGTCCCTCATGGATTTCCAAGAAGATGCAACAGCAGGTGACCTCTGCGCATCATATATGTGCAAACTCTTGTCCTATTACCATTATGGTCATGTAATGGACTTTGAAATCCTTTAAATTGATGACTTTAGTTCAGTTTACACACATCAAGTACATAATGTTGTCTCTCGGCTTTACACCCCTCATGTATCACTCTGGAGACACCATAAGTGTACCCACGAGATTGAACCAGGCTGCTCGGGTTGCATTTGGTTCAGGGATATCATGATTTTTGAAATTTTTGTGGGATCCATATAACTAGGAACTTGGGAAACCATTAGTCCTCAGTGTTATTTACCAATTGTCTTATGAAAATAAAAATTTGTTATTTCTACTTTCTCTTAGATTTTCAGTGTTTGTTCCTTTGTATGAGTTTCACTTATTGAACTTTCATGAAAAAAAATTATTTTCAGATAGAAGGAAAAACCCACATCTTATCTCTTTCAGTTGTGGTACTAGAGGCCATTATTTTCAGAACATGTGTAGAAGAATACCTTCCCTTCACAAGCCAGCGAAGGACATTCAAACATCTTTACTAGATATCGAACAATCTAGAAATTCTTTGCTCCGGCCAATGGAATGCCTATATCTACCACCACATAGCCACTACTCAACTCATTGAGTATAGACAAAGGGGAAAGTACCATGAAGGTTTTTTTCTTATGATTCAGTCTATCCTGATAATTCACAACCAAGGTAAGGTTTCAAGAGGATACCTTAGAGGGGAACCTTTACGTAGCCTATATGCACAAAATCACGATCTTTAGTTTGTATGACCACATCTACAACAATGAAATTCTCAAATAAGAGATGTCCTAACAAGTTCTTGGAGAGTTTTTCCATTAAAACATCTCTAAACTCTCTACCATTTGATCCTCCCTATAGAATCCCAAGTGTACAATGCATAAGTTTAACCCTTATTGTCTGAGGAGTGTTCTGTCCATGGAAGTGAAATAATTTAAAACCAACTTGGGAATTTATCTAGCCACACATGAGGATCATCCATGATGGAGGATGTGGTTAAGAATGTTAGAGAGTTCCTTTTTAGCATGGTTTTATGAAATTAATTATGAGGACAAAATTCTTGGTAGGGGGAATAATGCGACACCCCAAAACTAATTTATCATGTAATAGAAATGTTATGGTTTTATTTTGTTTAATTTACATGTTATCTGAAAAAAAAACTTGCAAACTAAATATCAGGAATTTCATTTAAATAAAACACCAAATTATTTAAAATACACCAAGCCTAAAGGGAAACCATACTAACCAAAAATACCTACTAAAATCTATATCGGAGCCAGAGGAAGGCCACCTAACAAAACAACATAACCCAGTAGGTAGTGAAGATATTTTGGGTCCTTCATAAAGAACATTATTTCTAGAATCACAGTAGCTGTATTGAGCAGTAGAGGTATAACAAGCACCATATTCATTAATTGTCTTGAATTTGGGACACCCTAATTTAAGGGTTTATAAGGCCTCAACTTGAATATTTCCCCTTGGGTGACCATTGAGATCTAATGTCTATAATTATAGATGTTGTTCTTTTGTGGATTAATTAAAAATCTCTAAGTATAATTTATTTTTCCTGATATATTTGAGTTATGAATTGAAATATAACCTCTTATTATGCACATTAAAAGGACAATGGAATAATATTTTGAGCTACACATAGTGTGATTTTAAAATGAGTTGAGGATTTCAGACACCTCTCAAATATTTAAAATATCTTGTAATTTTATTAATTCCTAATTCTTAAACAATGTTTTAACTATACTATGTCTATGATTTTTATAATACTAGTATAAATTTTTCATATATATGTATTAAATTTTAATTCATAACTTTGTTTTTTAAAACATTAGTGTTTGTAAAACTATGGGAAATATTAGATTCAAAAACACCTATATGTTTGTAAGGAAAACTAGTGTTTTAGTTAACAAAAAAATACCCACAAGGGCCATCCCTCTATTTGGGCCAAAGGAGACAGCACATGCTAGGTAGAAGAGCCTATCCTTCAGCCTCAGCACAGGCCAGTCTGTGGGAATGTGTGTGTGCATTCATAGAGAACACATGGGGAGAAGAGTGTTCCACTACATGGGATGGCATGATTCCATGGGTGGGTGCAGGAGCGCGCCCGTAGAAGACCCAGTACGGGGTAGTACCAGGGAGTGGGAGGGGGTATTTTTGGGTGTTTTCAAGGCACCACAGGTTTATAAGGGAGGTGGGGAGGCCCCTCCATTTTTATGTGGGATGAGGAAAATCGGCCAATATTGAATCCATACCATTGGATCGCATTGCATGCAATCTAGGCTATCTATTTCGATCTGGAATTCGATCCGCAGTATCCATGGGTATCCTCCACATTTTTTTTCTCCATCGGATCCGTTACAGATCTAATCACGACCGTTCATTTTTTTTAAATTTCGTGTCTCACTATAGTCATTTGATCACATTAGTGATCTAATACCAGCTCTTCTTCATTTTCAAAACCACAGACTCATCCCTGACCATCAGATCAATCCAAAATTCAATCTTGGCCATCTATTTGTTTTCCGGTTTCTCCCTTCCCATGACATTTTCTTCTTCTTAGCATGCACTACCCCAGTGACATATTTTACTCCCACTTGTACTGATTTATTCCACACCTATGACCAGTTGGTCCAACTTTCTCACATTTTTTACAAGACTAACTCACCCTCAGTCATTTAATATACTAATTAGGACTCATTTATTTAGCTATAGCTTTAAAAAATTCATTATTTTTTATACATAATATAGTTTATAAACAATCTGTTACACCCATTCCCTCTGTTGTTCTTCCTCTTCTCAAACCTCTAGTAAGCTCCCATGATCATTTCTCGAGCCTCTCCTCATCCTCAATCCATTTAAGGGAATAATTTTCTTGTTTTTTTTTTGTTTTGAAGGTATATACATATATATATATATACTCATAAAAATTTATATATAACCTTACGGTTTAGTTAAAATTTTCTCTTATACTGATCTTAGGTCTTCTAGATTTTGAGTTCAAGTAGTATTATGAATTTAAGGGAATTATGATTCCTTGTTTTGTTGAAAGTATATACATTTATATATATATATATATATCTATACTCATGTATACATATATGTGGTTTGGATGAAAACCCTCATATACCCAATTATAGGACTTCTAGATTTTGAGTTTATGTAGTATTTTTAAACTTGAGGGATTATTTTTTTCATGTAAAACATATATATATATATATATATATATATATATACCTTATTCATTCAGTCATATATGTATATATATATACATACGGTTTTAAATAAACCCCTATTATGTTCGGTTTCAAGACCCCTAAACATTAATTTTCAAAGTTGAGGTAGATTTATTTTTAAACATAAGGAATTATATATATATATATATTATACAAAGTCTTGTATAATTATACCATTTATATAACTCACCCTCTGGACTGGTTTTAAGTCTTTAACATTTATCTTCAATGATTAATTTATGTTTTTGATAAACAGGTAAGTGTCAATTAACTTTGGTGTAAGACCCATATGTATACTCAGTTATACATGTGATTTATACATGTTTACATAAGAATATATATATATATAATTTTTTTCAATAAATAAAAATTTTAAATAACACATTATAATATAAAATTCAGTAACTCTTGATAATTGATGTATCCAATATATTTAAGTCATATGGGTGTTATTATATTTTTGGTTTAAACCCTTTGATGCATAATGTATTTTTGGTTTTCTGAATATATGTGTATAAATATAAACGTTGATCCTCAATTTTATTTAGAGTTTTCTAAGGATTGATACTAAAGTATAAAACATGTTTTTTAGAGGTATGAGTGGTTTTTATATACAACTCTTTATATACACCCTTGTGTATAAACATATTTACACCACACTAAACCCTAATTTTGAATACTCCAAATACTATACTTTTGATGTGTTTAGTATTTATGAAGAATTCATGAGTATAATATTTGGGGTTTTCTACTCTTTCATACATAAGTATGAATCACTTATTTTCATATATAGAAAAAGGTGTCAGTTATGGTTGGGTTTCATACCTTCCCTTTTTAACATTATGTATTCCCTTGTGAGGTGTTATACAAAAGAATATCACTAATAAATGATTGAGCATCGGTGTGTTTAATAACCCAAAAGTGATATTTGGTTCATCTTTTAAATAATTATGCATCTAAACCTTGATGAAATTCCAATATATATATATATATATATATGATTAATAGGGTTTTAGAATTTAAGGTTATCATTTTATGTGACACGGCTTTTATTTCTTTTGTGCATTAGTTTATATCACATGTGCTATAATCTGATTAATATACTTTCCATTTAATGAAAATTCCATGCAGTTGACAGTTTTGTAATTAACACTTATATGCCTGATTCACTAAATATATGTTAATGAAAAATAATGGGATTAAAATCATATGACCTTTTATGTATTAAGTATTAAATTATTCAAAGTGGTATGGGACACTTTGAATAATATAAAATGAGAAATTAAATATTCAAAGTGTTATAGGACATTTTGAATATATGGACCTATTTGGAATTTGAGGAATTTATTATACTCAGTATAATGGGTTGGGGACCGGTTAATGAAGGCTCCTCGATGCATTGATAGTTCCCATGAGACAATCTAGTCATGGAACGAGTCCATTGATATTTCAAGTCTTGAAACAAGGTCTTGACAGGGTTTAACATTATACGTTCCCTCATTATGTTTATGATATTTAATTAACCAAGTGGATATTTGACTTGTAGAATATCCATGGTTAATATCTTGTACTTTTGAGTATCATAAGAAGTAAATTCTTATGGAATGATGTTTATTCAGCACATAGTAATTTATTAGCCAGTGTATGTTTCACAGTAATAAAGGATGAAATTGAAGTTATTACCTTTATATTCATCTATGATTATGTATTACTCTCGATTATTAATTTTTTTTACTTTCATATTTACATGATATACTTCTTAAAATATATTTTACTTATTATTTTGAATGATACTACTGATAATTGAATTGTGATTCTTTACAACTCTGTCAGATCTCCATGAAATGTGCCCATATAATTCGTAGACTAAATTCTATGTTTCAGTATTACTTAAGAAAATTTTTTATGGGATATTTTAATATAATGTTTTCAAAAGTTATAATTGGTAAATTATGTTATTTTAAAACCCCTTACTGGGTATTCGTATTCTCACCCATCATTTTTAAATAAAAAATTTCAGGTTACGGTTTTCAACTGAAGAGCATTACAGAAGTAGCTGGACTCCCAGAAACATAAATGAATCGATCCTATTTACAGGACATGATCTGTAAAATATCAGTGAATTTTTTTGTTAAAAATTACACATCATGTTTTAAGTCAATGACTCCAGGTATTCTGGAGTCAGGTGGTTACACCATTGGTGTTCCACATTAATTTCCTCTTGTTTCTTAGTGCTTCAAATGACCGTAACTCCTTTTTGGATTCTAGATTATATTTAGAATGGAAATACCCTTGAGATGTGAATTTTGATAGAACTCAAGGAACCTCTTGGGTGTTTGGATTGACCAATAGTAATAATTTCCCAAGTAGAAAAGTGCCTTAATGACCATGACACCATCCAACGGAATCCAAAATTCTTATGAATTAAATTACCAAACATTATTAATTGATTGGATTGAATTGAATTGAATGGAATGCCAATGATGGTTTTCCCTCTTCTAGATGAATTAAATGGATTAAATGAATGACCCATAAATTTTAGTGAAACAATATTTTTTTTAGGATTTATCTAAATGATCAATGTGAATTGAAATTCCTCATATGTAGTTGAAATGGCTAGAATGACACATTAGAGGTAACTCCTCATGTATTAAATAATAAATATGACTATGCCTATATATGGGATGGATAAAGGATATGTATGGGTGGTAATTCCCCACAAAAATAATAATTATAAAACTATCTATTATAGGATGGTATGTGATGGTAATGGATCTGTGATCATGATGGTGTCACACTAACATACATCGTGTGTTGAGAATGACGTCTCATAGCATTGAAACTATTTGTGAATTGGGATTTATGTACCACATCCCCTATTTAGATTGATTTCATGATGACTTACCCTCTATCCTGAGTATCGTTCATTATGTCTCACACTCTTATTAGGATTTCAGGAATATAGCCTATTTCTTAAGATTATAGAATCATTATAATAGTTATGGATATATGAGTTATGTCATGATCCAACTAGTAACTAGTATTGTAGGTATATGTCCACTTATGTCGGTACTTACTTGGTTCACATTCATGGATGAAGTATATAATACTAAATTATATATATATATATATATATTTATTTATTTAATATATATATAGTAACTGATTAGACATCTATTCTAGCCATGTTCCAAAGTAGTTAGACCCACCAGGGGTCTTATAGGAACCTGATCAGGTTGGTTGTTTATTCCATCACTGATTTCCTATTCTGTTTATACCGGCATGATATTTAGTTACAAGCACTTCTTGGATTACAGATAGATGCTATTTTTGGTGGCCTAATGAAATTTTTAAATCACACCCTACTCAGTATTACCTTGGTAACTAAGAATATTATCTATCTATAGGTATTGATTAGGGAAAGAACCCTTATATAGGTTGGTTATTTTCTTACCTATTGTCACAACTTAGGAGAAAAGGACTAAGAATTCTCTTGAGATTCAAGTGGAATGGATTTTTTTTTGTTTTCATGCTTTTTTATAGAATTATTGTATTCTTATTCTCCTATTATCTTTTTTTATATTATAATGCCATGAATCCTTGTATAGGACACATTATTTGAGGCTTATAACATTATTATAAACAATTCAATTTTTATCTTTTCCTTCTTTATTATTGTTTCTGAAGCTTTTTTCAGGGCGTGCATCTTTTCTTCTGGAGGAACGCATTTTTTGTCACCCTGCATTAACTGCTTTCCAAAGGTGGGCAACATATATTGCTTTTCTTAAGGAAGTTTGCTTCTATATTGAAACTGGATGATGGTATTTTGGTTCCTCGTTTTTTGGATTCCTCCTCCGAACATGTCACATGGTCCGGGTCTCCCTTAAATACATAAGACGTTATTCATCAAACTCTTCCAAGTACCATGTCTTCATGGATTCTATTTAATTATGCTGCTTATGTCTGCAAATTCTATGGATTCTAGTCGTGGAAGCAACATTTGGTCAGGGGAGTAGTCATGTTTAGCATTGTTGGTGTGTCTGGACACTGGAACACTGATTCGGCTAGGTTTATTTACCTTATGATAGAGATTCTAGAGGGCATAGAAGCCCGATCAATCCTACTTCTAGTATGGGGAATTATATTCCATAGGCATGCCTATGAAGTTTTCCTCACCATCCCATGTTTAAGACAGGGTATTCCATGATTTAAATTTCTAGAAGAGATGGATTGGACTGATTTGGATCACTAATAAAATTGAATTAGATGGGTGAAACCCAAGGAGGGAACACTACTGTTGGGGCTAACACGTGGTTAGTTACCTGACTGCTGCTAGGAGCAGTGAGAAAGTGGGTGACATGATCTCACCAGGATGTGGTGGCCTCGGTAAGAATCTTGATGGATATAGATGGTTTAGACTAAATATAGAATGAGTTGTAACAACCATAAGGATGATGGTGATGTTGGGCTTGAGCCTCAAAGAGACCTCCTACATATCCCTGTGGTAGGTAATCAAAGTCCACATAGTTTGGTGGAGCGAAGGGAAACCTAAGAAGGTGCCCCATGGGAATGGACACATGGATAGGATCTGGAGTAATTGGAACCTACGATGTGGGGAATTACCTTCTTGAAACACATAGGCACAAGGGAGAGACCATGATGGGACATGAGTTATGGGATTGAACCTCAGGGAGGCTTCATCTGTATCCCCATGGCAGGGAATCAATGTCTATGTAGTTCAAGATGGGGGCATAGAATCAGGTTGTACACATAGGACAATGAGTTGAAAATATATTGGGGATTACACATGGTTATCAGCCTGGGTTGGTCTGACGCCCATGTAGTGGACCAGATATGTCGGTCCCAATAAAGGGGGCTACAACGTCTTATTGTCAATTGAAGACTACAATGGTATACCGTCGATTTGGGATCAAAACAGCTTACCGTCGATTGGGTATCACAATGACTTTCCATCGATTGGGGATCACAACAGCATACCATTTATTGAAGATCACAACGACTTACCGTATATTGGGGTTAGTTCTTAAGGAATATTCCTACATTCCTTGGTTGGATAAGGGAAAGGACCAAATTCCACTTAGTTCAGATGGGAGACACAGTTTAACTTCATGCGGGGCGAAGTTGAACCAATGTGAATGGGTAGGTACAAGTAGGTGTTGGGATTGAACTTTATAGAGGATTCCTATGTACCTTTCCTAAGAGAATAGGATCAATGTCCAAGTAGTTTGGTATTGTTTGGGGATTACATGATAAGGAGGCCCAAGAAGGATTCCATGGTCAATGATTACTCTAATACCATTTTATTCATGATTGTTATGAGAAACAAGGGGTAGCAAAGACCAGATGATCATGTCACAAAAGGTTTTTCCATGAAAAGTTTAGTGGGTACTACATGTGGTTAGCATCAAAAAGAGGAAACAGGGTCTTACGCATGGCTAGAGGCTCTGGGAGATGGAGGTTGGGACATACTCTAGGAGGGATTCCTAACAGTGAAAAATACCATAGAGAGAGGGATGGGTTAATAAAGGTCATGGTGCCCATATCTGCTTTAATCTTTGGCACAGAAGAAGGGAGGAGGAGAAAAGAGGCTACCTCCCACAAAAAAGGATAGTGTATTACACAATGATGGTTTCCCTTCAACGCAAATAGATGTCACTCCCACAAAGAGGATATCATTCCATGTGAGGAAGATCTCACTCCCATGTAGATGAGCAGGCATAGATATTGTCCGAGTTGGGGAACCCAGTGTATAATTCATGGGGCGAGGCCACATTTTAATGTCTTGTGATGAGGACTATGGTGATTAGCAATTTAATTCCCTACAGCTCGGATGAGGCAGGTTCAGTCCACACCCCTAAGACTTACATGGCTGATAGCCACCTGCCCTTGGGGAAGGGAATGCATTAGCAATTCCATGGTGATGGATGTTGCGGAGCGATCCACTGAGGGGATCGCGTTAGCGTGGCTATGAAAAGAAGAAATATTCATTAGGATGCCTATGAAAAGATGCATAAGGATAAGAAATTTAATGTGAATCACAACCCAAGGGACCTTGAAATCACTTCGTACAAACCATGAGTGTCATAACAAAGAAGGGTTTGTGAAGATAATGGATTTTCAGGATAGAACCTTGGGAAGATTTGGTGCTCCATGTAGGGGAGGGACTTCGCAAAGGTGTATGTTTCGTGAAGTGTACAGGAATAGCTTTGGCATAGGGTATAGGTGCATGTGGGTTGTGCTACACAAAGTAGAAAGGCTTTTTTGGAGTATTATTTCATGATGCAAGGGTACCTTTCAAATCATATCACTACGAAGCAATGTGCTTCTCGAAACACAATGACCTTGCACTAGCTTGTGGTTCACATGTGCAAGAAGGGTACTTTGTGAAGCATGAGTGGTTTTTAAAGACCTGGGACCCCTTAGGGATCTCCGTCCTTTTTTATGGCTTGTGGGATCTGTGAAGGGCATCACTACTTGAAGTGGGATTCTACTTATGCTAAGGGAAAGGTACTTCACAATGCTAATGTATCTTGAAGAGCTCATTTTCTTCTGGGTTCCGCAGAGTAGAAGGTGTTTCGCGGTTTGAGATCTTATATGTAGAATGGTTAATGTATATGTACTTGGGGCTTGAGGGGATCCTAGTATTTACAGGGGAGGCACGGTGTGAATTAGGGATAGCTCAGTGCGAATCCACGTGGCACTTTGTGATCAGTTGTGGATTGCATCAAGTTTGTCATAACCATTGAGTTGACTATCATCCCCTCTTCTGTGCGGAGCTCTCTTGGGTTTGTTAAGTCAATAAGGTTTCCTTATGACTTTTCCATTCCTTCTTAATTTGAAAATCACATACACCTTATCTTATGGAAAATTTCATTTACCCTATGTTTGACTTGATAACGAAAATTTTCATTCCACAAGGAAAATTTATGCTTACCATGTTTTTCATTGTTCATGTTATGTCTATGTATAAAATTTGTATTTGTATCAAAAACCTCAATATCCTATAAATAATTAGATATAGTGAATTCTGTTTTCAGGTTCCGAACTCCTTGAATTCAGACTCCAAAATTTCTATGTTCAGACTCTGAATTCTTATGAATTTTGACTCTGAACAATCAATGTCCAGACTCCGAATTCTTATGAATTTAGACTCCAATATTTCTCAGTTTAGACTTGAATTTTTATGAATTCAAGAATCTGAACTTTCTAATTTCATACTCTGAATTCTTATGAATTCAGACTCCAGACTTTCAAAGTTCGGACTCTGAATACTTATGAATTCAGACTCTGAACATTCTATGTTCAAACTCTAAATTCTTATGAATTCAGACTCCAAATTAACTGGAAATTTAGACTCTGAAATTATATAGAATTCAGGTTCCGAATTCTTCAAGAAAACAGAATCCGAATATATATGTATTATAAACACAGAATGGATTTTTGTTATACTCCAAACATTTATTTCTTTATATTCCGAAAAATGAATTTGGTTATGTAACCATATTTTTGCTTACTCTTGTTTTCATTTTAAAACCATTTCATTCATTCAGTTACTAACTAACCATTGTTTGAGTGATGCATGTATAGGTCCCTCTGAAATTCAAAGAAAAATATGACTCTCGGAGGAGGGAGTCGACCATTGATGATGTGCTTATAAATCGGAGATCATTTGAACGAGCTCAATACGGTTCTACGACTCTAGAGATTACATGATGCTAAAGTGATTTCTTGAGAGAGACTCTCATGATTTGTGTGTACTGAACATCTTGTTCTAAATTTCTTCATGTGACTCCGAATGTTGTTGAGTACATTCTAAGGCTTCTGAGGATAGGAGGGAAGAGGTGCTGACTACCTTGAAGTTCGAGGGCTTGCGGGGATAGAAATATAGATTCCTATATTTGTATCGAGGGCTTTCCCTGGTTAGGGTAAGACATACTTTCTTGAAATAATAAATCAAGGGTCCTTTATCAAAGGTTGTCATATACTCTATTATTTGGGTGAAAAGATTTACTAATTGTCACTTGTCTTGTTTCATATTTTCCGCTACATTTTGGTTGTTGAGGAAAGTATAATTGTTTTATACTTTCTTATACTTGTATTCAGATTTGTAATATTCTATACGCTTTAAGGTATAATCTTTATCTTTGTAAAATTTACTTAAGTTTCACTTCTGGAACCATATTTCCGAAATCTAGTATGTTGGTAGAACTAATAGGTTTTGTGAATTTACCTTGTTTAACTTTGTTAAACATTACCATTTTAAAAGTTTCAAAGGAATTTTTTAAAGTATACAATTCACCCCCCCCCCCCCTCTTGTATATTGAGCATCTAAATCATTATACTGATTCTAAAATCAGTATCATTTCGATCCTAAAATTGGTATCATAGGGTTTTTACCTCATACTCTAAACCAATCCTACTATTGGTATGAGAGGAGATCTCTAAAATACTTATATTCACATATAATTTTTCTTTCTCAAGTTTTCCATTGTTATATATTTTCCTTTCTTAGGATATTTTTATCCTTATTTACAAACTTTTGTTACTGAAAATATTTTGTGAAAGTTTTATTTAAGATGGTAGGATTGAATGTTGGTTCCATAGAAAATATTAATCCTATTAGACCACCTATTTTTGATGGGAATGATTATGAATATTGGAGAGATCGTATGAAGACTTTTGTTATTAACACTGGAGTGGAAAACTTTGTTATGCTTACTGGAGATTACAAGATTCTGGATAAGGAATTCTGAACTTTCACCAACCAAGAAAAGTATGAATATCAACTAAACTATAAGGTGCGCAATACTTTGTTTTGTTCCATGGCTAGGGATATATAAATATATATTTTAATTTGTGAAGCTGCAAATTGTATTTGGAAGATGCTAGAATTTACACATTTTGGTACTTCAAAAGTTATTAAAACAAGAAGAGCATTGATTTGAGCTGAGTACCATGGTTTTTAATTTCCTAATGGCGAACCTATATATAAGGTACAAAAGAGATTTATGACTATTTTCAATAGATTACAATTTATGGATGATAAAGGATTCTATGATGAGGCACTTGTTTACAAGATTATATACATCATGCCTAATGAGTGTGAATCCAAGAGAACAACTATAGATAAGAATAGGAAAGTTACACAGATCACTCTTGATGAACTTTTAGAACTCTTCTTCAGCATGAGACTACAATGAAGAGAGATGTTGAAAATGATAAAAAGAAGAATGGAAATGTAAGTGTTTCTTTTACAACTACTTCAAATCATATGAAATCCAAGACTCCTGAGAGAGTTCCTAGATCTTTGTCTAACAAGGCTATTATACAATTAGAAACTAGTGAAAGTAGCATTCTGAGAATGAACTATCTAATCTTGCTCAAAGGATGAACAAGATAGTTGGGAAGAAAAACTTTCAGTATAGATACAAGAATAAAAAATAAAAGGATAAGAAAGACACTGAAGTCACTTGTTCTGAATGTAAAAGATCTAGACATATAAGACTTGATTGTCCTATGATTAAGAAAAAATAAAGAAAGGAAAATCATTCCGATATGAATAGGAAGAAGTACTATAAATCTAATGATAAGAAGGTTTTCATAGCTAATGACACTTGGAGTTCCAGTGGTAGAGACTCTTCTGATGAACCCTCATATTACAAATATTTTAGACAGAAGAATCTTGGTTTACTTGCCAGACTACCTATTGAAAATCATTGTTTAATGGAAAAGGTACACAATGTTGAATCCATAACCAATGTATCCTTGAATGATAGTTATAGTGATAGTAACTACTATGAATCGTCGGATGAAGAATATACTTCTCATGAAGATAATACATCACCTTCCTATGAATAAGTTTCTAGGTTGGCTAAGCTTTTTGAGAATGAAAATTCTAAAGTCAAGAAAAAGATTGATAAGGAAAATTCTAAGATTTCAATTATTACTAAGGAAATATCATATCTTTCTAAAGATATTGATAAGAAAACCCTTGAAATTGAAAGTATTTCAAAAAACCTTAATGAAGTTAATTCTGAGATGGGTAAACATTCTACGGATCTAGAAAAAGTAATTTCTAAGAAAAATGTTTTCGAACGTAACTCTAGTGTTAAAAAAATGTTTTAGAAGATAAGAATATAGTTATTAGACTAAAGTTAGATATATTTTCATTGAGGAAGTGTTTGTCAAACTCTACATTAGGTAAGGAAAATTTTGATAAGATGTATTCTCAAATTCGACCTCTAAGGAATTCTTCTGGATTTGGTTATACTAGTTCAAAACTGATTTTTAGTAAAAATTATTTTGTTCCTCAAAGTGATCCTTTATTCACTAAGGGATAGTGTGGTGGGAATTGGGCAAAAAATTGTTCCTTAAACAAAACTCATCATTTAGTTTTTCATAAATCTTGTTTTTCAAAGAAAATGTGGATACCTAAAATTTTTCTTTCTGAAGTTTCCGGATCCAAAAACATTTGGGTTCCGAAATTCTAACACTCTTATTTTCAGGAAAGTAAGGATAGTACCAATAGAAATACATGGTACATGGATAGTGGATGTTTCGGGCACATGACTGGTAACAAAAACTTCGTTGAAATGATTATCAAGATGAATAGAGGAAAAGTAACTTTTAGAGATAATGCTGAGGGAGAAATTATTGGTATATGTAACATTGTTCTTCTTGGAAAAACATTGATTTTAAATGTTTTATTTGTAAAAGGTCTTAAGAACAACCTCATTAGTATAATTCAATTATGTGATGAAGGTTACCTTGTGAATTTTAGGAATGACAAGTTCTTAGTACACAATTAAAAGGAGCATTTTATTATTTCTGCCAATAGGCAAGAGAATGTATACACATTAAACTAAGAAGACCTTCGGAACCAAGAAATACCTTGCCTTACTGAAATGGAAGTTAATTATTGGTTGTGGAATAGAAGGTTAGGACACTGTAACATTAGTAACCTATGCAAACTCTCCATGAAAAGATTAGTTAAGGATCTACTGGAGCTTATATTTGATTCTTCAAAATTTTGTGATCCTTTTCAATATGGAATGCAACATAAACCAAGTTTTAAATAAATTTGTGAAGTCTCAAACACTAATACATTATAGTTAGTGCATATGGATATTTTTGGTCCAACACAAACTGGAATCATTGAAGGAAAATATTATTTACTTGTCTTAGTTGATGATTACACTAGATTTATGTGTGTCTATTTTCTAGAAAATAAATTTAAAGATTTTTCTTATTTCAAAACATTTACATCCCAAGTTAAAAATGAAAAAAAAACATTCATTTTATAACTAATCATTGTGATCATAGATGAGAATTTCAAAATTCTGATTTTGAAACTTTTTGTAGTGGAAAAAGCATTACTCATAACTTCTCAGCACCCAAAACACCTCAACAAAAAGGTGTTGTTAAAAGAAGAAATAAATTCTTTAAGAGATAACAAGAACCATGTTGAGTGAATATTTACATTCCAAATATTTTTTGGATATAGTTGTAAGTACTTATTGTTATACTATAAATCAATTTTTGATTAGACCTTTTCTTAATAAAACTACTTATGAGTTATGGAATGGTAGAAAACCTAGACATTCCTACTTCAAGGTTTTTGGTTGCAAGGTATTCATCCTGAATACTAAAGATAATCTATAAATGTTCTCACCAAAATCTAGTCAAGTAATTTTTTTAGGCTACTCCACAAATTCTAAGGCTTATATAGTTTTCGATAAAAATACTTGTACTGTCGAAGAACAAATCCATGTCAAATTTGATGAAATTGATACTTTTTTTTAAACAGCCTCAACCAACATCTTCAGATGTGTTTTCAAATACTAGTTATCAACCCTTGATAAAATATTCTTCTGATAAGTAAAATGTCCAAGAAGATATTTTTGAAACATTTAACCTAGAAAACTTCCTACCCTATGTTTATGAACATGTTTTACAAAACCCAAATCAGTTGTTTATAAAGAATCATTCTAGTGATAGTATCATTGGTGATGTAAATCAACCTTTAAGGGCTAGAAGTTCCTTAATAAATTAAGTAGAACATCTTTCATTCCTTTCCCAATTGGAACCAAAAATCATTGATGAATCTTGAGGTGACGATGATTGGATAAAAGCTATGTAAGATGAGCTAAATGAATTCGAAAGGAATAAAGTCTGGACCTTGGTCGAAAGACGTAAGGAAACATCTGTTATTGGAGTAAAATGGGTCTTCATAAATAAGTGTAACGAAGATAGATTCATAGTAAGAAATAAAGCTATATTGGTTGCTAAATGCAATAATCAACAAGAAATAATAGACTATGAAGAAACCTATTCTCCAGTAGCTAGACTTGAATCTATTTGTATATTACTTTCCTTTGCAGCATTCTTCAATTTCAAAAAATTTCAAGTGGATGTTAAATGTGTGTTGCTTAATGGGTTTGTTCAAGAGGATGTTTTTATTAAACAACCTCCTGGTTTGGAAGATAAAAACATCCTAAACATGTTTAAAAACTTACCAAACCTTTGTGTAGACTTAAGCAAGACCCTTGAGCATGGTATGATAGACTTGAAAGATTTTTTATTCAAAATAATTATGTTAAGGTAAAGGATGATCCAACTATTTTTATAATGAAAGATAAGAAAAATGTTTTGATTGTTCAAATTTATTTTGATGAAATTATATTTGGTTCAACTCAGCAATCGTTAACTGATTACTTTACAGATATAATGAAATATGGGTTTGAAATTAGTATGATGGGTGAGTTATCATTTTTCCATGGTTTTAAAATTTCTCAAAAAATAGAAGAAATATATATATATCTCAACATAAGTATATTAAATATCTTCTTAAAAAGTATATATTTGACAATACTAAGAGTATAAGAACTCCCCTTGGTACCTCAAATTCACATGATCTTGTTGAAGTTGTGAAACCGGTGGATCAAACATATTTTAGTGGTATGATAGGAAGTCTACTTTACTTGATAGCTAGTCATCAAGACTTAATGTTTTCAGTATGATTATGTTCAATATATCAATACAATCCTAAATAATCTCATTTAATGGAGGTGAAAATAATTTTTTTCTACTTAAAGGGAACCATGGATCTAGGACTCTTTTACACTTTTGGAAATAATTTTGTTTTGAAAAGTTTTTCGGATGCTGATTTTGGTGGACGTAGAATTGATAGGAAAATTACATCCAGAACTTTTCATTTCTTCGGAGATTCATTTTTTTCTTGGTCATTCAAAAATAAACACTCATTAGCACTTTCCACAATTGAAGGTGAATATGTAGCAGCTGGAAGTTGTTGTGCTCAAGTGTTATGGATACAACACAGACTCATAGATTATGGTATGAGTTTTACCAAAACAAAAAAATTTGTGTGATGATACTAGTTCCATTTCCTTAAGAAAAAACCATGAACATCACTCTCATGAAAAACACATAGATATTAGGTAACACTTTCTTAGGGATCACGCACAAAAAAGAGATATCATTCTTCAGTTTATCAGAACGCAAGATCAACTTGCTGATATTTTCCCAAAATCATTACAATCAGATAGATTTTAATATATTAAACAGAAGTTAGGAATGATAACTTTAAGGTAATCTTCCATGTTAACTTCTAGCTAAACCCAATCCCCCTACAGTAATGAACTCTTTTTCATAGTAGGAGTACATTTTTCTAATAGATGTCAAAATAAAATTGTTGTCTAAAAATTTTTCATAGTCTAAAAATTTTTCGTAAGGAAGATTTTCTAAGTTTTCATAATGAAGATTTTATAAATTTTTGTAATGAAGATTTTCAAAACTTTTTTAATGAAAATTTTCTAAATTTTTGTAGTAATTATTTTCTAATTTTCATAATGAATATTTTCTAAAGTTTCATAATGAAGATATTCTAAATTTTCATAATGAAGATGTTCTAAATTTTCTAAATTTTCATAGTGAAGTTTTTCTAATTTTTCATAATTACGTTTTTCAAAATTTTTGTAATGAAGGATTTCTGAAAAAATTTTGTAGTTATATTTTTTGTAATCAATATTTTTAGAATCTAAAGTTCTTCAAGAAAAATTTTCCTCGATATGAATAATCTTCCTAGCAGTCTGAGAGGTTTGTTTCCTTTCTTAAATTTTCATAATCATCTTTTACTTGTTGGTATTTTCATCTGTTTTTAAATTTTCGTATTCACTTTTTCTTAAATATGAATGTTTTTCTTAAAAAACATCAAAACATCAGATTCTATCAAAATTTCCTTCTGGATATCATCTCAACCATCAGATATGATCAAATGTTTTTTCAACCATGGGATTGAATACAAAAGTCAAACCGTCACCTCACTTGCCTATATAAAAGACCCCTGATGGTTGTCCCACCTTGAAACTCAAGATTTTTTGTGTTGAAGCCCTTCCCTCATATATAAGCTCGTTCTGAACTTTTTAGATCATTCTCAACTCCGAATTTTTATCGAAGTATCTTCCCAAAAAGACATGTCAACTATCAAGCCGATTTTAGAATAGAAATTTTATAGGTAAAGGTTGGTACATCCAAATTTATTTTCTAAGCATGATTCTATCATCTCAATGAAAATCAAGATGAATTGATGGGAGATTGTTTGCGTATCGAAAGCAGGAGCTTGGGATTTGGTATATCCAAAGTTATTAATAGAATTCTATGAATCAGTAACATTCTTCAAGGAAGATGGCAGAGAAAAGTTTTCTTTTAAGTTTTATGGAAATACTTATTCACTTTCATATACCAAGGATTCAAGTTTGATAGGAATCACATATTATGGAGAAGTTTAGTTTTGTTCTCATAAGATGTCGGATGTTCAAGGAAACTTTTTTAAGGTGAAGGCTATGGCTTGCCTCGGACATTCAGATGTAAAGATGTTGAAGGTTGTTCACCTATCTAAAATTATTGGATTCTTGAATTGTGGGTTCAAGGATTTATCATATCAAGAAAAGGGTACAAGGACATATTAAAGAAGAGTGACATTTATATCCTAGATTTCAAGGTGAGCCTAAGGAAGATCAATCTGGTTAAGCATATTATGATTACAATTGAGAATATAAAGAATGGAAATCTAAAGGCTCAGATCATCATGTATCCATCCATTCTCTCATAGATGATTATTCGGTTTTTATAATCTTTCAAGATCCCTTGAAAATAAAATTCAAGGAGTTGTAAAGTTATGTTGTTGAGTGATGACACTCTCAGAAGAATGTAAGTTGTTTTTTCCAAAAAGTCCAAAGAAATCTATGACTTTCTAGAAGAAGAGGTTGACGCCACATCGAAGGAACATGAGGTGGATGATCCTTCTAAAAGGTTTGGAAGGAAGATAAAGCTAAAGGAAGTAGAAGAGAAAGAAAAATTCCTAGAAGCTAAGGAAACCCAATCCGTACCACCAAAGCCTACAAGCAAAAAAGAATATCTAGATGAGGTAATTGAAAAATGGGGAGAAGACAAGGAGAAAAAGAAAGGTGTAGAGCCTAGATTTGGTTCAGATCCTTCTGAAGAAAAATCCATAAAGGAAAATACTTTTGATGATCTTGAAAGGAAAGAAAAAGAAAAGAAACAAAATAAGAAAATTACTGAAGTAGAGATTGTGCAATCTATTCTGAAGGCTTCTAATAAAGCCTCCGAAAATATTCGGATACCATAGTCCTTCTTAATAGAATCTTTACCAGAGACACTGGGAAAGAAATATGTGACTGTAGAAAAAGTCCAATAGAAAAAATTCAATGAAAAATTCGTAGAAGAAGTAGAAGAAGTTGAAGAAGAATCAAGTTCTGATACAAAAGATCTGTTTAAGCAAGTAGAATATTTTCATGAGAAGAAAAGTCCATCTGAGAAGATTTCAATCCGAACCTATCAAGATGAATCTTTGAAGCTTGTTACTCCTAGGAAGGATGATGAGATAGGTGAATATGAAGTTGACAAACCATCTAAAGAAGAAATCGTCAATAGAGATTTCATTCATCCAGAGGCTGATGAACCTGGAGCACAATAGAAAGACATAGATGAAGACAAAATCGTTCAGCAGTCTGATAGTGAGCACAAATATCCTGACCAAGAGAAACCCATTTTGATGGTTGATATGGTAAAACAAGTGATTGTTGATACAACAAGTAATGTTATTGTGAAGAATAAATAAGTTGGTATAGCATTGAAGAGAAAGGTAGTTGAAATAGAGAAAGAGTCATCACCAAGTAAAGTCTCAGATTCGGAATTTTCCTCCCTTGGACAAGATTTCGTAGTTCAGTCTATGATGAAAATTTATGGGACAATTTAAATATTTTCAAGCATTGATTAGAGATTCCAAATACATCAACACACCTTGAATCGAAAATAGGATTATGTATCCATGTTAATGGATAAGTGTATCAAGCATGAGGCGGATTTCAAAAACTTTTTCATAAATTATGAATCCCACAAAAGATCTTGCAAGAAAATAACCAATTGGACAAGGAAAACTATAGAAGAAATGAAAATTATTGATGAGTTTCAAGAAAGTTTCAAGGATGAATTTGACACTGAAGATGTGAAGATCAAGGATCTCACAAATAGTTTTGAGTAAAAGCTAAATCTGGAATAGAATTCTTGGATTCAAGAAGTGAAGGATCTAAATGGGAAGTTTTATTCAGTTACTCAAAGCTGGAAAATTGAAAGGGATATCAATTTGAGATAGAACATAAACATGAAAAGCAAGAAGAGGCCTTGAAGGCTCAGGTAGAGGTTCTTAAAGCTCTAGAAGAAAGAATCAAATCTTTAGAAATTAGACAGAATATTAGGATAAGCTTCTCAAACATGCAGAGGATGATCACAAAGAACTCAAGAAGCACAAAACTACTGTGAAGAAGTTGATGTCAAAGGAAAAGAAGGATAATATTGTTCAAATCTGGTTTTTTGTTGTATTCCTTCCTTGTACAAATTTTTCAATCCTAATGAAAATATTGGTTGCTCTTTTTATTTTTTTAGTTGTCCAATACTAATATTTCAGGTAACATATTTTCTTTCCCATTCCCTTTAATCCTTTGTGGAAATCACAAAGGGGGAGAAAAGAAAAAACAGTACTAAGTAAGGAAGAAATTTCCCTAAGTAAGGGGTAGTTTATCTAAGGTGGAGTTCATATCCCAGAAGATTTCTATAGGAAATAAAATGCAAAGTCTCAATCCAGAAATCCAGAATACGATCCTTAGTGTGTCCAAAACCTAAGGGGGAGTTAGTCATATTCATATTTTCCCATGTGTTAAGAGAGATATGTTTTATTTTCAAAGTCTAGAAAAATATTTTTCTAAGTCCTTATATTTTTTTTTGTAAGGATGATTGTGCTTTCCAAAAATGGTAATATTGTTCAGTCAATAAGGTTTCCTTATGAATTTTCCATTCCTTTTTGTTTTCAAAATCAAAAACACCTTATCTTAAGGAAAATTTCATTTACCCTATGATTTACTTGATAAAGAAAATTTTCCATGCCCAAGGAAAATTTACCCTTACCATGTTTTTCATTGTTCATGTTCAGTCTAAATATAAAATTTGAATTTGTATATAAAACCTTGGAATCCCATAAATACATAGATATATAGCATTCTATTTTCAGGTTCTGAACTCTCTGAATTCAGACTCCTAATTCTTCTGAATTCAAACTCAGAACTTTCTAAGTTCAAACATCGAATTCTTATGAATTTAAGCTCCAAAAATTCTATGTTCTGACTCTGAATTCTTGTGAATTAAGACTCCAAACCTTTTAAGTTCAGACTCCAAATTCCTATGAATTCAGACTCCGAACATTCTATGTTCAGACTCCTAATTCTTGTGAATTAAGACTCCAAAATTTCTAAGTTCAGACTCTGAATTCTTATGAATTCACACTCTGAACATTCTATGTTCAGACTCCAAATTCTTATGAATTCAGACTCTAAATTACCTTGAAATTCAGAATCTATAATTCTATAGAATTCAGGTTCTTAATTATTCAAGAAAAAAGAATCCAAATATACAAGTATTATAGACACCGAATAGTTTTTGGTTAGACTCTGAACTTTTATTTCCTTACATTAAAGAAATGTATTTTCATAAGTAACCATATTTTTTCTCACTCTTTTTTGGGTTATAAAACAATTTTGTGTATTCATTTAATAACCAACCGTTTTTTGAGTGACACGTGTATAGGTCCCTCTGGAATTCAAGGAAAATATGACTGTTGGAGGAGGGAGCTGACCATTGAAGATGTGCCTATAAATAGGAACTCATTTCAACGATCTCAATATTGTTCTACGACTCTAGATATCACATTCTACTGAAGTTATTTATAGAGAGAGACCCTCATGATTTGTGTGTACTAAACATCTTGTTCTGAATTTCTTTGTGTGACTTCGAATGTTTTTGAGTACATTCGAGGGCTTCCAGGGATAGGAAGACAGAGGTGTCGACTACCTTGATGTTCAATGGCTTGCGGGGATAGGAAGACATATTTCGATATTTTTATTGAGGGCTTACCTTAGTGTGGGTAAGACATAATTTCTTGAAAGTATAAATCAAGGGACCTTTATCCAAGGCTATTGAATACCTTTCTCTTTGGGTTAAAATATTTACTACTTGTAACTTGTTTTGTTTCAAGTTTTCCGTTTCATTGTGGTTTTAGAGGAATGTATAGTAGTTTTATACTTTCTTATACTTGTATTCTGATTTCTATGATTCTATAATCTTTAAATTATAATCCTTATCTTTGTAAACATTACGTAAGTTTCATTTCTGGAACCATATTTCTGAAATCTAGGAAGTTTGTAGAACTAAGAGGTTTTGTGAATTTACATTGTTCAACTTTGTTAAACATTACCATATTTAAAATTTCTCAAAGAATTTTTTAATGTATACAATTCACCACTCCCCCCCCCCTCTTGTATATTAAGAATCTACACCATTATACTGATACTAAAATAAGTATCATTTTGATCCTATAGGGTTCACTCTATGGAACTCTCAGTGGATTCCATCAAGTTCCAAGTTAGTACAGAGGTTGATCCACTTCCCTCCATGCTACAAATCTTCTGGTCAATTGTGTTGTAACCATAGAGCATCCCACCTCTTTTAATCCACATCAAAAGTAGAGGGGTCTTCATCTTCATGCTAGACACAATGTTTAGGGGATCAGCGAATGTCGTTGTTCTCAGGGGCTCCGTGAATGGGCATCGCAAGGTGTCCCCTTTGGAATTGGTTTCCTTTTTTCATAATTTCCCTTTGAACATATTTTTGTGCCAACAACCCCCCCCCCCCCCAGACATAGATCCAAGGAGAAAAGGAGTGTCGAAGTCTGAGGCTAGATCGCCAACAGTTTTAGGCAAATCAAAAAGAAAGATTTGGTAGTAGGGTCGTGATGCATAGAGGTGACACGCGGGTTGAGAGCACTGAAAATCTCACGGAGGCAAGGTGCACCACAAAGCCAAGGGGGTCATCACCTATAAATATGGGAGATTGAACCCTCTTTTTCCTTACTCATCTCCGCATTTTTGGTAATTATGTTCTAGATCTGTGAAGATCTATACGCTCTGCAATTTCTATTTTTGAATCGAGTATTTCTACTCTATGGAACACAGTTTGACTTTCGACTCTGTGAGTGTGCGCTCCACGGTTTCTATCTACAAGGTCTAGGGTAGGGCTTTACAACCAGTGGTTTCAACTGATCTCTGTAACTGTGCTTTATGAAAGAGCTTTTCAAATGAGCTCCTTGAACTAGGAAAAAAAGTAAAAAACTTTGAAGACTGAATGGATCACAAGGAAGCTGCCCAAGGGGGTCCTTCCAGACACTACCCGAAGGGAAGAAATGGAAAATAACATGGGTATAAGGGAATATATACGAAGCCATTCAGACCATGAGTCCCTAATGGAACTTCTATCAGAGAGTCATAAGAACTACCCACTATGAAAAAGGCTATTTTTATATGGATTTGGTCTAAGGGATGATGTTTCCATTCCTGAAGTGAGTTGAGATGAGATAGCTTATTGGTTCAGGAGTATTTCATGCCAGCTCCAGTGGTTCAGGGCATCTGATGGTCATGCATGGGAGGATCACACACCTGTCGATGTCGACTACCTGTATAACCATATGAACAATGTTGATGGGAAGGCATTCCAACCAGAGGCATCCCCCCACATTACCACACTATTCTGAAGGTGGCATTGGGAAACCCAAAGAAGGGGTGGACCGATGAGTGGGATCTGCACTAGGTCAGAAAATTCACAGATGAATAGGCATGGGATTAATGGATATGTGCCTCGTGCGAGGGGTTTGGGGTGAAGTTGAGGTGAGTGGGCCTAAATGAGGCAGCTTTGGCATCCCAATTCTATATTTATCAGCTGAATCAGCAGATTCTAGAGTTATTGAGTAGGTGTTCCTTGAGGACCAATAAATTCTACTTTCACCATGGGGAGGTTGGTATTAGTCTTTGGGAACTACACAAAATCTCGAGGGTTCTGATATTAGGGGTGACCTATGATGAGTTCCTCCCTAATGAATATACTTGGGAGGACACAGAGTAAATGTTACTACTGGAAAAGGAATTAATGGACTTGGTGCTGAGAGAGGATAATCAGTTAGTGTGGGATGTCCACATTAAGCAGTGGTTCAGTCGGTTCCTAAATTCCACTATATGTTGAATGTTTCATGTGTGGCCTCTAACCTATCTGATGGTGGTTTACCACAGCAAGGAGCACTCCAACTAGAGATTATTGGAGGACTGTTAGTGGAATACATGGGGTTTGAGAATCAGTACTGAATAGAAACTGGTGGTTAGGTTGGATTCATTCATCTTGGCACTTATCTAAGGCTGGATTTTTCTAGTAAAAAGACATAAACATGGGTGTGAGACCGAGCACATTCAACATGGTGTCTGCGTTGGCGATAGGGGAGGGGGTCAACCTCGGGATTCTGATGCTCACCAATCTTTATAAGTTTTTGTGGCGCATCAGTGAAGGGAAGTAGCCACACAAGGTATGTGGTCTATTAAATCATCTGTATGGGTGGATGGTGGCACATATCAGGGGTGTCTACGAATACTTGAACCCCATTCCCCCTCCAGGGTTAGACTTCTGACCAAACATTCTAAATATTGTGGGGAATTTTCCAACCAAGATGACCCTACTGCTGGTGCTGAACCGTGTTTGGAAGGTGGACGAGATCAAATTTCACCTATTCTGATTACCTGCAGGTGTGTTCACTAATGAGAACTAGGGAATACATGTGAATCATTATTAACTTCTAGCCTTTTCGGATGGAGTCCTGGTGGCGTGGGTTGACCATGAGCCTCTTTGTGAGTCATACGCCCTACACCTCTTCGCAAGGTAGTTCTGGTGAATGCATAGGATGACCTCGAGGGTCTACTTGGGATTACTCAATAAGGACCATCCATGTGGGATGCATAAATGTGTCACATGTTCACACGGAAGAATGGGAAGATGTGAAATGAGCTGCCTCCACCCACAACTATCTATGGGCTAGTGAAGATATTCCAAAAGCTGGAAGGCAACCTACCAGGGAGAGATGCTGAAGCAGCAGACCATCTATGCCTAGGACAGGGTCCCCCCTCAACCTTGATGTCGGGTCTGGAAGTAGATAAGGACATATCGTGGTGGCGGGGCTGCAGTAGCGGCGAGACCCATACCAACCAAGCGGCAGGTAGTAGTGGTGGACCTCACAGTCCCAAAGGAGAAAAGATATACATAAGGGAGTCCACCTAGGGGGTTCTATAGGATACCCACACAGGCTCTGAGGAAGTGGATGTTCCATAAAGATATGACTAAGAATGTTGTATTCCCAGAGGCTTGGGACATGTGGGGTGTCAAAAGAAAAGTCCTAAACACGTCGAAGATGTGGAAACATCTGAACTATCTCAGGAAGGATTTTCTAAGGATTGGTCCAATCAGGGCCATCTTTGTAGTATCCCAAGCGGAGGGGGAGTAGTACCTTTCAAAGATGGAGTACTTTGTACACTCTTGGGGTGATCTGCATCCAATGAAGGATTGAGTGAAGGTTCTTCTTGATCAAACAACCCCTCTGCAACTGTTGGCCGCTGAATTAAGAGAGTGTTTCCCTCTATTAGAATAACCATATGAGTCATCCTGGGGGGGGAAGCCTAGTGGAGGGAGCCCCCTGGAGGAGGGTGATGTCGACAATTCAGACCTGAAGCTGGAAGAGTTTGCAGAGTCCCTTGAGGTAAGACCCCAAACCTCTTTCATATAGTCCTCATCTAGGTAATTTAGGACTTCTAAACTAACATCTTACATATGCAGGAGGGCCTCACACAGAAAATTAACTCCCACTCAATAGTAGATTTAGTTGTGGGATCTTCGGGATATGTGCTCGTGGCTATGATGATTAGTGTGCCCAGCAAGGCCACGACACCCATGGTTGTCCTCTTAGAGCCTTCAGACTTTCTAACCATATACGGGGGGCCATGACTCGAGGTCCCAATGGCAACAACTCAGGAGCGAGATAGACTATTCCACCTATGTAAGTCTCATTTATGAAATTTGTAACTACCCTTCATTGATTATCTTAAATGATTTCTATTGTAACACCCCAAGCTTCCACGGTACTATTCCCTTTGGATAATGCAATAGCTTGCATTGTACGCAACTTCGATATTCAAACACACTATGACCAATCAAACTAGCCATTATGAATAGTAATACCCACTTTTTGAAATTTTATAAATTTTATTTTTTAAAATGGACTTCATTTTTGAATTCAAAATATCGAAATTATATTAGCATGATTTTTTGGTATTTTTCTGAAAAAATTCAATTTTTTTATGAATAGTGAAAAACACTACATTATTAGTTAAAAGTTGATTTTTATTAAAGAACATATTTATATTATTTTAATTTATTTTAGGTCAAAATAGATACATAATAACTATATAAGTTCAATTTAATTCATTGGATTCATTTTATAACAAGTTTAGATATATAAAAATTTTATTGAACTTTTTACCATCTTTTACCCGCATCCTAAAAGCATTTCAAAATTTGCATAAAACATAATTTTACCACTTTTGGGAGTTGAATTTAAAAAATACTAGAGACATGGTTGACATCAATATGTAATATGTTGTTCAATAAGTTGAAAATAATTTTTTAGTGAATAGTAACGTTTTTCTTTTATTTACCACGAGTATAAGTAAATACGGTAATTAAGGGTAAAAATGATATTATAATTACCATAACACATGTATTAATTCCATTAGATAAGTGTAATTCAACCAAAAACAACCTTAGGAATAAAATATGATCCCTTTTGTTTAACATGGATTAGATTAGGACATTTATTATTATTTTATTTAAAGAAGAGTTAAAATATTTAAATTCAATGTGTAATAACTAAACTATTTTTAATATAGGGTTACACAAAATATAAATTCAACTATAAATATTATTAGAAAGAAAAAAAGATTTCATAAAAAATGGTATTTTATTTATAATTTTTTGACATTAAATAATTTTATTTATTTATGACACAATGATGATGCAATAATTACATTATTAAAGGAAGATTAAAATGATTGATATTATAAATCTCCAAATAAATGTAATTTGAGACTTTTGTGGAATTCCAATAATTTTCAAGGTTAATATGAAATTTTATGGTTAATTAAATAATTTTTTTCTAAATAATCATGTTGTTATGGTTTCCACAAAAATAAAATACTAAATAGTGTCAAAATATACATAATTGAGTTTTTAAAACAAATATTATATTATTAATGAATATAAAATTTATAAAAATATAAGGCTTAGCTTAAGGACTTAGATAATGTTATATATATTAATAATTAACCACATGGGGTTTTTTTGGATGTTTATAGTAAGTATATTAACCATATAATATAAAAATACAAACACACATTGTAAATGAAAAACTATTTAACTAAGAGTTAAATCTAAAAGATAAGGTTAATATGGTGACCTAAACCTCTCTAAAACCTATTGGTTGAGATTATTTCAACCCATCCACTCCTCAGAATCTAATTAAATCATTTTTTAGCAATTATTCATTGAAAATTATATTATTATTAAATAATATTCCAATCTTTTCCGAATGTGAACCCCACCTCTCTTATAAAAGGGAACTTCCCCTTATTTTATTTCACACCTACAATGACTTTTTGGATCTTCCAACCCCCACCCAAATATCCTCCCAACTTTTCTACCTTCATCCTAGAGGCCTTCCTTTGGTCATAAATCCATTCTAAAGATCCCTTTTGATCAAATCAAAAGGAAGAACCCAAAGAAGAGGTAAATATTTCATCACCTCCTTCAAGTTCTTTTCTTCTTCCACTTCCTCTTTCTTTGTTGGTTCCATCCTAAAATAATAACTCTAGTATATTATATACACTTTTATGTTATTATAAAAATGGTACAACCATATTCATTATTATATCCATCATATTAATGAAAAATTCACCATACGTGCGTACGTACGGCTTACCGTCTCCATGTCGTGGTGTAGTTTGTCATTCAAACACTTAATTATTTGGATGGGTATAATAATGATGTATAATTGATGTAAATAATAAATATATAATTTTAATTATTCTTTATATATGATATAACATTCTATTATATATGATTTCACTCTCAATTGAATGATATTGTCGCTCGTGCGTACGTACTGATTACCGTCTCTACGAACGCGATGAGTTTCATTCCCCATCGTAATAATTCAAGTATAATTTTCATTTGATGATTAAAAATAATTTTTTTAGAACATAATATCATTATATATATGAATCAAATACATCCTATCCATAATAAACATGGCTTACATAACAAAACATATAAAGGAAAATGAATCAGTTAACACTCGAAACGACGATAATACTAAAATATTATTAACAATGTAATATTAGAAGATCATATATGATATCATATTTACTTATATGTTTATTTTATAATTTAATAACCATGATATAATTATTATATAGGATTTTTACTTACCCTTGACCAAGGAAAAGTACAAGGTAAGGGTTAATTTCGCAATCTCTTTATTATCCGAGGTTGTTTTTATGTAAGTATCTACTAGGACCTCTTTATCATCTACATCCTTGTTTTCATAAAAATGTAATTCAAAAAAAATTACTATCTACTATACTATGGGTTAAAGTCATTTATACCCTTATTTTACCATATATGTTTTTAAAGGAATCTTTCCATCATTTTCCAAACAAGGTACTTTATGACCTTTTCCACAAAATTATGGTAAGAATGTCTTTTTTTAACTTATATGGAAGGTGTGGCTATTTTCCACCGTTATATCATCGTCAAAGCATCCCATACAAGCTTATAAGAATATTTTCAAAATAAATGTTTTCTTTTATAATTATATGAATTTTAAATGACTTTAAAATATAAAGACATATTTCTCTAAAAAAGTTTTGATTTCATCTATGTCAACATCCTTTGATGGATTTTAAGCTTGTTTGAAGTTGATGGATTATGATAAAAAACATCCATATTGTATTGAAGATTATGTGATATGTTTTACTATGAATGTGTTATTTTTACACCATTCATTTTTTATAGATAAAGTATTGACATTTCATATGCTAGTTTTAATACAAATTTTTATGTTATGTTTAAACATTTTCATATGAGGAATGCATTGTACTTAGTATGTGACGGGTGGAGCCCGCTATAGCTCCTTGATGAATCGGTAGGTATCATTAGACAGACTAGTTTCTTGGCACAAGGCCCTGACAAAATCTTATTTGCAGTCTTGGCACAAGGCCTTGACTATGTGGTTATGAAGTCTGGCATTCTGCTTTCCATCATTATGAATGTGGCTATTGATATTGCGTGTGATTATTCAACTAGTAGAATATCCATGTGAATAAGTAAATAAAGTTATATGATTTTATCATTTCCATATTATACTGAAGTTTATGTTTGAAAACGCTTTTTTTAAGTCTTATAAATTGCCTTAAATGTTTATGCTTATTTGTAAAATTTTCTTCTATATTGTTATCTCTATTGAGCATCTGAGTTCACCCCTTTCTTTGTTTTATTTTTCACTGGATGTGAAGAAATATTTTATAGTTGACCTACAGGGATAATCTAAGGATATAAGAGTGTTAAAAATGGGACAAAATGTTGTTGATGTTTTTATTTCATTATGTAATTTAAAACATATGAATGTATCTAGTACTTCCAAGGCTACTAAACTTATCGGTCTTTTGGGATTTGACCCCCTGTGATCATGTCAATGTTAGGAAATAATGCACCGACTCTGGGAAATAGGGGTTAGGACGTTACAATTGGTATTAGCGGAGGTTTAGTACAAACCTTGGAAGATATATTTTGAAAAACTCTAATTAGAGAACATTACCCTAAGATAGAAATTGAGGATTAGTATAGAAAACTTCCTAGAATTTTGGTACTGTAGAAATTTTGTGAGTTTTTCAAGAAATACATCCCTGGCTGGATATGAGTATGTAGAGGTGGTTGTGGCATAGATGTACCTAGGGGTAAAACCTGAAAAAACCACTTTGAGCTAGACTTGAACAAGAACTGGTGCACGACAACGGTCCTTACTGCAGTCTTGGTTAAGACACTCCCGGGGGATATGCTTAGGATAATTCTCATTTTCATTACAAACTAGTATGAAGTTTTTATGATTATATTCTTCCTCAAAGAAAACATTTTTATGATTATGGATTATATAATTAAAATTTTTCAATTTATGTTAATTATTTTACAATTTTGGAATTATGTATTTTGATTCAAAAACTAATCTAGTGTATGTCATTGTTTAGAAATGGTGGCTAGTGAAAGGAATTGAAATTGTATCAACGCACATAATCCCTGTAGGTATTTTCATCCTACTCAAGATAATTATAGTGGAGCTAGTGATGTAACTGGTGCTGATATGATTATCACCATACTGGGAAAACTCACTTAGGTTATGAATAATAACCTTACCTGTATAGAGAATCCTGATCCACAATGCGGAGGATCAATGTTAGACCACTTCATGAGGAAAAATCCACCAACATTGAATGGGTGTAAAAAATCCATTAGTAGTTGAGTAATGGATAAATTCCTTATAGAAAATATTTCATTCTTTGGGGAGTAGCGAAAGGGAAAAAGATGTCATGGCAGTTTATCACCTCACGGGAGATACAGATCAATGGTGGTCATTAATCCAAAACACAAAGTAATATGAATAAGTATCAAACATGTAATAGAGGGAGTTTAAATAGATTTTCATAAAAAAAATACTTTCCTTATGACCATCAAGTAGATATGGAAAGACAACTTCTGAGTCTGAGGAAAAGGAGGATGAGAACATTGCAAGAATCAGCCTAACTTTACAAGGTTAGAAAGGCATGCAGCATATTATATACCTAACTCAAGGAGTAAGATTTATAGATTCTTTGATGGGTTAAATCCATTTCTCTGTCAGAAATTAGTCTCATGATCCTTATCATTGTATGAAGATACTGTATCATGTGCAATCAAGACAGAAAATGAATTCTCTAAGTTTTATGACTTTAAAGAAATGAAAGAGAAAATGAGATCTGCTGAACACTTTGGAAATGAAAATAAGGGAAATAAGGGAATAGTTGAATATCCATTATGTGGTAAATATGGGAAGAAACACCCCGGCACTTTCCTGAAGGGAATGGATGTCTATTATAATTATGGTGAAAAGGGCCACTAAGCTCGTGATTACAAGGGGAGGAAAGAGGCTGTCAATGTAGAATTCTACAATTGTAGAGAAAAGTGTCATTATGAAAATTAAATTCCTAACCACCAAGGGAACTTATCTCAGAAAATAACAAGGTAGAAAGTCCAAGCTTATGCGATCACTACTGCTGTGGTTGGAGCTCCGAAGGGCATGGTGGCAGGTAATTTAATGGTTTCCTCAAGTTTAGCCAATTCTTTTTTTTGATTCTAGATCATCGCATTATGTCATATCATCCCAATTTACTAAGAAAATTAGATATTTTCAATTTGACTTAATAAGGGAGTTGTCAGTAAAAACACTTAAGCGATGTATCATCATAATAAATTTTAGTGGATCTGTTCTCATTAGAGCATATAAATGTTCTTTATCTATGGATATCATATTCATACCCATTATTGAATTTGATATAATCCTTGGAATGGATGTTATTTCAGACCATGATGCGAAAATTTATTGTAAGAAGAAGGAGGTTACAATTATCAATGATTATAAGGAGTACCTTATCTTTAGAGTAGAAACGTCACCACCTGATTCTTATCTAGATCCACCCCCTGTATCTCTAATGAACTCAATTATTGGTGAGGAAAAGAATGATATAATTATGGGTGAGGAAAATAATTTTCGAATAGAGGATGTACCTATTGTGCAAGAATATGTTGATGTGTTTCCATAGGATCTACCTGGACATATTCCAAAATGAGAAATTGAGTTTTTCATTGATTTAATTCTTGGTTTAAGGCCCATATAGAAGACCCCTTATAGAATGTCCAATGTGGAATTAGTGGAACTAAAGAAACAACTAGAGGAATTGAGTAATAAGAGATTTATTCACCATAGTGTTTCTCCATGGGGATCCGCTTTCCTTTTTTTAAGACGAAAGACAAATCTATGAGGTTGTGCATTGACTACATAGAGATCAATGCTATAAAAATAGAGAACAAGTATCCCATACCTCGTATTGATGATTTATTAAACCAACTTCATGAAGCTCAATATTATTCAAATACTTACCGTAGATCTAGATGCCATTAGTTGTGTTTGAAGAAGGAAGACATTTCGAAAATAGCATTTTGAACTAGGTACGGGCATTATGAGTTTACAGTATTTCCTTTTGGATTGACTAATGAACCCTTTGTCTTCATGGATCTAATGAATAGAGTTTTCATGGAATATCTTGATGAAATTGTAGTGGTATTTATTGATGATATTTTGGTATACTCAAAAAGATATGAAGATCATGATAATCACTTGTGCATTATCATAAGGACTCTTAGAAGAAATGAATTATATGGGAAATTTAGCAAGTGTGAATTCTGGCTTCAGGAGATTTATTTTCTTGGCCATATTGTCTCTAAGGATATAATCATTTTGGATCCTTCAAATAACTAGGCAAAACAAGAATGTCCAGCACAGAAAAGTATAACTGAGGTATACAGTTTTATTGGTTTAGCTGGTTATTATCAACATTTCATCCAGAATTTTTCCCCGTTGGATAACCCATTAACCAAGATCACATGTAAAGGTGTTAAATTTGTTTGGAAAAAATAGTGTGAATAATGTTTTCAAGAACTGAAGAGAAGATTAGTCAATTCTCCTATCATGACTCTACCATCAGGGAATGATGGGTTTTTTATTAATAGTGAATCTTCAAAGAAATTACATGGTTGTGTCCTTATGAAGAATGATAGAGTTATTTCCTATGCATCCCATCAGCTAAAAATTCATGAACAAAACTATCCAACTCATGATATTGAGTTAGAAGCTATAATAATTTATCTAAAAATATGGAGATACTATCTCTATAGTGAAAAATTTGAGATATATACCGATCAAAAGAGTTTGAAGTATATTTTCTCACAAAAAGAACTCAACATGAGGCAAAGGAGATGGATTGAACTACTATAGGATTATGATTTCACTATACACTACCACCCAGGGAAGGAAAATAAGGTGGAAGGTGCTTTGAGTATAAAGGATCATGGAGTTTTGAACAAGATAAGAATTGAAAGGGGTCCTATTTTCATGGATCTAGTAAAGATAGATATGGTAATAACCATGGATGGTGAAACATTAATTCTTTTTTAGATGGTTACCAAACCATATTTACTAGAAAGGATAATGGGTTCTCGGACTGATGATGAGGAGTTTCAAAAGAATATTAAAGATCTGAATGATGGGAGGTTGAGTGACATCATATATGAAGATGGGATTTTGAAATTTTGGAAGATACTTTGTGATCCCAATTTACCTGATCTAAAAAGGTAATTATTGGATAATTCTTATAGCTCCAATTTCTCTATACACCCTGGGAGCACCAAGATGTATATATATTTGAAGAAACATTTTTTGTGGAACAACATGAAGAGGGAAATTTTTTATTTTGTGTCAAGATATATGGTTTTTCAACAAGTGAAAGATGGAATGCAACAACCTAGAGGAGTCATGCAACCTCTTCCCATTCCTGATTGGAAATGGGATAATAATATGATGGATTTTATCATGGTGATACCAAAGACTCCTAGGAGGAATGATGCAATATGGGTCATTATTGATCATCTTACCAAGTCAGAGTATTTTCATTGAATAAGAAATGATTTACCACCTGAACGTATAGAAATACTATATATTAAGGAATTTATAAGACTTCATGGAGTACCCCAATCGATTGTTTATGATCGTGATCCATGTTTTACATCATTATTCTGGAAAAGTCTTCAGAAGGACCTGGATACTAAACATTATTTGTGAACTTCCTACCACCCTCAAACCGACGGACAATGAGAACGGACTATTCAAACAATAGAATACATGTTGAGAACTTTCTCACTTGACTCTCAAGGTATGTGGGATCAATATTTACCTCTGGTATAATTTTTCTTTAACAATAGCTTCCATTAAAGTATTCAGATGGCACCATATGAAGCGTTATATGGCAAGAGATGTCGCACACCAACTTGTTGGGATGATGTTGGTGAAAGAAAACTCGTAGTCCTAGAACTTGTTGAGGAAACAATGGAAATGGTGAAGGTTATCCAAACCAACATCAAAGCTTCCCAAAGTAGGCAAAATAGTTATGTCGATAACGGAAGGAAGGATTTGGAATTTCATGAAGGAGACCATGTTTTCTTGAAGGTATCTCCATAGAAGGGTGTTATAAGTTTATGTAATAAGGGTAAATTGAGTCTCAGGTAAATCAGACCTTTCGAAATTCTAAAATGAATTGGAGTTGTAGCTTATTGTTTTCCAATGACTCCAAGTCTCTCCAAAGTTCACGATGTATTCCACGTATCACTATTGAGAGAATACATGTTGGACCCAACACATGTACACACCTATGAGGAAATTGAACTGAACCTGATCTATTTTATAGTTAATAGTCTGTCAAAATTCTGGCTACCAGAGAGCAAGTGTTGAGAAACCGGATGACTCATCTGGTGAATGTTCTATAGAGAAACTATAAGATGGAAGAGGCAATGTGGGAACTTGAGGAACTTATGATGAAGAACCACTCGAATATTTTTATGTAGTAATATTCTAGAAATTTCATGGATGAAATTATTTTAAGGAGGGGAGAATGTAACACCCCATGCTTCCATGGTATATTTCTCTTTGAATAATGCAATAGCTTGCACTGTACGCAACTTCGAGATTCTAACACACCGCGGCTAATCAAACTTGTCGTTATGAATATTAATCCCTACTTTTTGAAATTTTATAAATTTTATTTTTCAAAATGGACTTCATTTTTGAATTCGGAATATAGAAACTAGCTTAGGGTGAATTTTTTGTATTTTTCTGAAAACTTTCAATTTTTGATGAATAGTGAAAACATTGTGTTATTGGTTAAAACCAACTTTTTATATAAGTAATAAATTATTATATTTAAATTTATATTAGGGAAAAATTATAACACCCCAATCTTCCATGGTATTCTTCTCTTTGAATAATGCAGTAGCGTGTGTTGTGTGCAACTTTGAGTTCTAACACACCACAACCAATCAAACTAGCTGTTATGAATAGTAATAACCACATTTTGAAATTTTATAAATTTTACCTTTAAAAATGGACTTCATTTTTTTATTCGGAATATCGAAATTAGCTTAGGGAGAATTTTAGGTATTTTTTTGAAAACATGCAATTTTTTATGAATAGTGAAAAACACTAAGTTATAGTTTAAACCCGATTTTTTATTTAAAAATTTATTTTTTAAAAAAAATTTATTCTAGGTCCAAATAGATACATAATACCTATATAAGTTTAATATAATTCATTGGAGTCAGTTTATAATAATTTTAGATATATAAAAATTTTATTGAACTTTTCACCGTCTTTTACCCACCTCATATGAGAATTTTCAAATTCCCATAAAACATATTGTTACCGCTTCAGTGAGTGGAATTTCAAAAACTTGAGAGACACGGTTGATATCATTAAGTAAAATTTCATTCAATAAGATGAAAATAATTTTTTGCGAATAGTAACTTTTTACTTTTATTTACCACAGTTAAAAGTAAATAGGGTAATTAAGGATAAAAATGATATTTTTATTACCCTAACACATGTCCTCATTCTATTAGATAAGTATAGTTCGATGAAAAAAAACCTTTGGAATAAAATATTAACCTATTTGGTCCAATTGGATTAGATTATGACATTTGTTATTATTAAATTCGAAGAAGAGTTAAAAGAGTTAAAATTAAAGTTTAATAACAAAAACATTATTAATATAGGGTTACACATGAGATAAATTCAACTATAAATATTAATTAGAAAGATAAAAATATTTCCTACATAAATTATTTTATTTATATTTTTTAGACATTAAATAATTTAATTTATTTATGACACAATGATGATATGGTAATTACCGTATTAATGAAATTTTAACATAATTGGTATTATAAATATTAAAATAAATGTCATTTGAGACTATTTATGAATTCCACTAATTTTCATGGTTAATATGACATATTAGGGTTGGTTAGATAAATTTTTTTAGAAGCAATAATGCTGTTTTGAATTTAGAAAAAACAAAATACCAAATAGTGTCAAAATTGACATAAAAGAGTTTTTAAAACAAATATTATATTATTAATTGATATTATATTCGTAAAAATATAAAGTTCGGCCAAAAGACTTATATATGGATAGTTGTATCATTAATGAACCATTTGGGGTTCTCTTGGAAGTATATAATAAGTCTATTAACCATATAATATAAATATACAAAGAGACATGGTAAATGTCATGCTATTTAACTAAGAGTTAAATCAAATAGATAATGTTAATATAGTGACCCAAACCCGTATAAAACATATTGGTTGAGTGGTTTTGGATCCATACCCACCTTATCTTTTAAATAATCTATTTTTGAGCCATTAGAAACCGAAAATTAGTTTATTATAAAATAATATTTCTAGCTTTTCCTAAGGTTCCCCTCACCCCTCTTATAAAAGGGCACTCCCCCTTCTCTCTAATTAACACCTTCAAAGCCATTTGTATAAGCCAAACTCAGCCCAAATACCCTCTAAACTTTCCTCCATTAATCCTAGAGGCCTTCCATTAGTCAGAAATCCAACCTATGGATTCCTTTTGATCAAATCAAAAGGAAGAACCCGAAGAAGAGGTAAATATATCACCACCTCTTTCAAGTTCCTTTCTTCTTCCACTTCCTTTTTCTTTTTTGTTTTCATTGTAAAATAAATAATCCAGAATCTTCTATATACTATGATTTTATTAGAAACATGGTACAAACAAATTCATTAATCTATCCATCCTTTGAATGACATGTCACCATACGTGTGTACGTAAAGCTTACCATCTCCACGTCGTGGTGTAATTGTTATTCAAAACATTATAACATGATAATGATTCTTTATATATTATATACCATACAATTATATATTATTTTAATATCAAAAGAATGATATTGTTGCTCGTGCGTACGTACGGATTACCGTCTCCACGAACGCGGTGAGATTCATTCCTCGTCGTATCCATTTAAGACTAATTTTCATTAGATGATTAAAAATAATGTTTAAATACTTGATATCATTCAGGATATGAATAAGATACATCCCATACATAACAAATATGACTCATATAACAAAGAATATAAAGGAAAATGAATCCGTTAACACCTGAAACAATGATAATACTAAGATATTATTAACAAATCAATATTAAAAGATCATATATGATATAATAATATTGTATATGATTATTGTATAATTTAATAACATTTATTTCACCATTATAAATAAGGTTAACCTACCCTCGACCAAGGAAAATTTCAAGGTAATGGTTAATTATACAACCTCTTCATTATTCAAGGTTGTTTATATGTAATTATCTACTTGGACCTATTTATCATCCACATTCATGTTTCTTAAAAATGTATTTCAAAACATTTGTACTATTTAATAGACAATGGGTTAATGTCATTTATACCCTTATTTAACCTTATATGTTTTTGAAAGGAATCTTTCCTTCATTTTCCAAACAAGGAACTTTTTGACCTTTTTGACAAAATTAAGGTAACAATGTTTTTTTAACTTATACGACGGGTGCGGCTATTTTCCACCTTTATAACATCGTCGAATCTTCCATTACAATCTTATAAGAATATTTTAAAATATAAATGTTTTCTTTTATAATTATATGTCTTTTAAATTATTTCAAAATAGAAAGAGATATTTCTCAAAAAATAATATGATTTCATCTATGTCAACATCCTTTTATGGATTGTAAGATTATTTGAACTTGATTTATTATGATACAAAACTTCCATATTGTATTGAAGGTTTTGTGATATGTTTGACTATGGATGTGCTATTTTTATACCATTCATGTTTTATGGATAAAGTATGGATAGTCTGTATGATATTTTTATTATGAATTTTTATGTTATGTTTAAACATTTTCATATGAGGAATGCATTGGACTTAGTAAGTGATGGGTGGAGCCCACTATAGCTCTTCTACGCATCAATAGGTCTCATGAGACAAACTAGTGTCTTGACAAAATCTTATTTGTAGTATTTCTAGAAGGCCTTGACTATGTGGTTATGATAGTCTTGCATTATTCATTCCATCATTATGAATATGGTTATTGATATTTCGTGTTATTATTCGACTAGTAGAATATCCATGTGAATAATTAAATGGAATTATTTCATTTTATTTTTTCCATATTATGCTGAAGTTAAAGTTTAATAGTATTTTTTTAGTTATACATTGCCTTAAATGTTTGTTCCTATTTATGAAAGTTTCCTCTATATTGTTATCCTTACTAAGAATCTGAGCTCACCCCTTTCTATGTTTTATTTTTCCCAGGATGTGAAGAAGTATATTACGACTGACCTGTAGGGATAGTATGAGGGGATATGAGTGTGGACTATGGAGACTATGTTGCTTTAGTTTTTCACTTTATCATGTACTGTAAAACATATGAATGTATCTATTGTTTCCAAGGATACTAAACTAATCGGTATTTTGAGACTTGACCTTTTGTGATCATGCCAATGTTATGTAATAATGCACTGACTCTGGATAACTGGGGTCATGGTGTTATAGTTGGTATCAGCGGAAGTTTAGTACAAACCTTGGAAACTAGATTTAGATAAACTCTGATTAGAGCACATAGCCCTAAGATAGACTTTTAGGATTAGTATAGAAGAAATTCATCGAATTTTGGTATTGTAGAGACTTTGTGATTTTTCCAAGCAATAAATCCCTATCTGGATGTGATCAGGTGGAGGAGACTCTGGCACAGATGTACCTAGGGGTAAAACCTAAAAAAGCCACTTTGATTTAGACTCGAATGGGAACTGATGCATGACAACGGGCCTTGCTGCACTCTTGGTTACGACACTCCCATGGGATATGCTTAGCATAATTATCATTTTCTTTAAAAACAATTATGAAGGATTTATGAGTATATAATTTCTCAAAGAATACATTTTTTATGATTATGGATTAAATACATAAACTATTCAATTTATGTTAAGTGTTTTATAAGTTTTGAATTATATATTTCGATTCATAAAATAATCTAGTTTATGCCATTTTTTTGAAATGGCGCTTAGTGGAATGAATGGAAACTGTATCAATGCACACAATCCATGTAGGGATTCCCTCCTACTCAAGATAATTATAGTGGAGCTGGTGATACAACTGGTTCTGATTGGCATGTAACTATACTGGGAAAACTCACATAGGTTATGAATAATAACCTTACTCGTATGGAGAACCCTGATCCACAACATGGAGGATCAATTTTAGACCACTTAATGAGTTAATAACCACCAACATTCAATGGGAGTATAAATCCATTAGTGGCTGAGCAGTGGATAAATTCCATAGAGAAAATATTCCATGCCTTGGGGAGTGGTGAAAGGGAAAATGTTATCATGGCAGTTTACCGCCTCATTGTAGATGTTTATCAATGGTCGTCATTGATTCAAAACAAAAAGTAAGATTATGAAGTTTAAAATATGGAATGGAGGCAGTTTAAAGATATTTTCTTAAAAAAATACTTTCCTCGTGACCATCGAGCATATATGGAAAGGCAATTACTAGGTCTGAAGAAAAAGGAGGATGAGAATGTTGCAAAATATGACGATAACTTTACAAGGTTAGAGAGGCATGTTATAGATTATATATGCAACCAAAGAAGTAAGATTGAACATTTCTTTGATGGGTTAAAACTGTTTCTTCTTCGACCATTAGTCTCACAATCCTTCTCTTCATACAAAGACATTATCTCATGCACTATCAAGACAGAGAAAGAATTCTCTAAGTCTTACGACTTTAAAGAAAATCAAGAGAATAAGTGATCTACTAAACACTCTGGAAATGAAAATAAGGGGAAGAATGGAAAATTTGAATATCCATTCTCCAGTAAATGTGGGATGAAACACCCCGGTACTTTCATGAAGGAAATGGTAGTCTATTACAAGTGTTCTAAAAAAGACCACTAAGCTCGTGATTGCAAGGGGAAGAAAGAAGTTAATGATGTTCAATACTACAATTTCACGAATATGGGGCGTTATGTAAATGAATGTCCTAAGATTTAAGGGAACTTACCATAGAAAATCCCAAGGGATTAAGGCCAAGCTTTTGCTATCACTACTACTGAGGTAGGAGCTCTAAAAGATGTGGTGGAAGGTAATTTAATGGTTTCCCATGTTTAGCAAAGGATTTATTTGATTCTAGATCATCACATTTTTTCAAGTCATCCCAGTTTTCTAAGAGAATTAGATATTTCCAATTTTATTTAACAAGGGAATTTTCAGTTAAAACTCTTAAGGTAAGTATCATCGCAACAAGGTTTTGTGAATCTGTTCCCATTAGAGCATATAAAAGTTTTTTATCTACTGATCTCATCTTCATACCTATGATTTAATTTGATATAATCCTTAGTATGTATTGTCTTTAGGACCATGATATGAAGATTTATTGTAAAAAGAATGAGGTTACAATTTTTGATGATGATGATAAATAACACCTTACCTTTAGAGAAAAATCGTCACCACTTAATTCTTATCTAGATCCACACCCAGTAGTTCAACTAAATTCAATTATTAGGGAGTAAGAGAATGAAATAACTGTGGGTGAGGAAAAGAATGTTCAAATGGAGGATGTACCTATTGTGAAAGAATATGTTGATGTGTTTACAGAATATTTACCTGGACATCCTCCAGAACAAGAAATTGAGTTTTCCATTGATTTAATTCCTGGATCAAGGCCCATATCAAAGACCCCTTATAGAATGACCCCTATGGAATTAGTGGAACTAAAGAAACAACAAGAGGAATTTAGTAATAAGGGATTTATTCTTCCTAGTTTTTCTCCATGGAGAGCCCCTGTACTTTTTGTTAAGAAGAAAGATGGATATATGAGGTTGTGCATCGACTATAGGGAGATCAATGCTATAACAATAAAGAACAAGAATCTCCTACCTCACATTGATGATTTATTTGACCAACTACATGGAGCTCAATACTTTCCAAAAATTGACCTTCGATCTGGATACCATCAGTTGTGCGTGAAGAAGGAAGACATTCCAAAGACATCATTTCGAACCAGGTATGAGCATTATGAGTTTATAGTAATGCCTTTAAGAATGAATAATTCACCCTCAGTATTCATGGATATAATGAATATAGTTTTCAAGGAATATCTTAATGAATTTGTAGTGGTATTTATTGATTATATCTTGGTATACTCAAAAATCTATGAAGATCATGAAAATCACTTGCGCATTATCCTGAAAACTCTTAGAAGACACGAATTATATGGGAAGTTTAGAAAGTGTGAATTATGGCTTCAGAAGATTTCTTTTCTTGTCCATATTGTCTCTAAGGATGGAATCTCTATTGATCCTTCTAAGACAAGAGCAATCCAATAATGGCCATCACCTATGAGTATAATTGATGTATGCAGTTTTATTGGTTTAGAATGTTATTATCGATGTTTCTTCAAGAATTTTTCCTGGTTGGATAACCCATTAACAAAGCTCACATGAAAAGGGGTTAAATTTTTTTAGACAAAAGAGTGTGAAGAATGTTTTGAAGAAATGAAGATAATATTAGTCAATGATCCTATATTGAATCGACCATCGGGGAAGGATGGGTTTGTTATTTATAGTGATGCTTCAAATAAAGGACTTGGTTGTGTCCTTATGCAGAATGATAGGGTTGTTGCCTATGCATCACGACAGCTAAAAATTCAGGATCAAAACTATCATACTCATGATCTTGAGTTAGAAGATGTAATCTTTGTTTTGAATATTTTGATACACTATCTGTATGGTAAAAAATGTGAGATATATACCGATCACAATAGTTTGAAGTATATTTTCTCAAAAAAAAGAACTCAAAATGAGGCAAAGGAGATGGCTTGAAATACTCAAGGATTATGACTGCACTATACACTACCACTCGGGGAAGGAAAATAAGGTGGCAAATCCTTTGAGTAGAAAGGATCATGGAGTTTTGAACAAGATGAGAGTTGAAAAGGATACTATATACATGGATCTAGAAAATATGGATATTGGAATAACCATGGAAGGTGAAACATCAATACTTTTTCAAATGGTTTCCAAATCATCTTTAATAGAAAATATAAATTGTTCTCAGACCGGTGAAGAAGAGTTTCGAAAGATGATTAAAGCTGTGAATGATGGGAGATTGAGAGACTTTGTGTGTGAAGATGGAATTTTTAAATTTGGGAAGAGACTTTGTGTTCCTGATATACCTGATCTAAACAGGTAATTGTTGGATGATGCTCATAGTTCCAATTACTCTATACACCCCGGGAGCACCAAAATGTATAGATATTTGAAGGAAAATTTTTGGTGGGATAACATAAATAGGGAGATTTCTGATTTTGTGTCAAGATGTATGGTTTGTCAATAAGTGAAAGCTGGAAGGTAATAGCCTGGAGGAGCCATGCAACCTCTTCCCATACCTGAGTGGAAATGGGATAATATTACGATGGACTTTTTCATGGGACTACCAATGACTCCTAGAGAAATGATGCAATATGGTTCATTATTGATCATCTTACCAAGTCATCACATTTTCTACCTATAAGAGAAGATTTACCACTTGAACGTTTAGAAAGAATATATATTAATGAAGTTTTAAGACTTCATGGAGTACCATTGTCGATTGTTTATGATGGTGATCCCTATTTTACATCAAGATTCTTGAAAAGCCATCAGAAATCCCTGGATAAAGATCATCATTTGAGCACTGCCTACCAACCCCAAACTAATCAACAATCATAACGGACTATTCAAACCTTATAAGGCACGTTGATATCATGCTCACATGAATTTCAAGGTATGTGGGATCAATATTTACCTCTGGTAGAATTTTCCTATAATAATAGCTTCCATTCAAGTATTCAGATGGCACCATATGAAGCATTATACAGAGAGAGATGTCGCACACCAACATGTTGGGATGATGTTGGAGAAATAAAACTTGTAGGCCCAGAACTTGTGGAGGAAATGATGGAAAAGGTGAAGGTAATCCAAAACCACATCAAAGCAGCTCAAAGTAGGCAGAAGATCTGTACTGACAACCAAAAGAAATATTTGGAATTTTAGGTAGGAGATCATGTTTTCTTGAAGGTATCTCCATAGAAGGGTGTTATACATTTCGGTAAGAATGGAAAATTGAGTCCCAGGTACATCGGACCTTTCGAAATTCTAGAATGAATTGGGGTTGTAGCTTACCGGTTAGAAATTCCACCAAGTCTCTCCAAAGTTCACGATGTGTTCCACGTATCACCATTGAGAAAATACATGCCTAACCCAACGCATGTAATCACCTATGAGGAAGAAGAACTAGAACCCGGTATTTCTTATTACGAAGAGCACGTCAGGATTCTTGATACCATAGAACAAGTGTAAAGAAACCGGACGACTCATCTGGTAAAAGTTCTATGGAGAAACCATAAGATGGAAGAGGCAACATGGGAACTCGAGGAACTTATGACGAAGAACACACGAGTCTTTTTATGCAGTAATATTCTAGAAATTTTGAGGAAAAAATTATTTTAAGGATGGGAGAATGTAACACCCCAAATTTCCATAGTACGCTTCTCTTTGAATAATACAGCAGCGTGTGTTGTACGCAACATCGAGTTCTAACACACCACAACAAATCAAACTAGCCGTTATGAATAGTAATAACCACTTTTTTAAGTTTTATAATTTTTTTTTTCAAAATGGACTTCATTTTTGGATTCGTAATATCAAAATTAGTTTAGGGTGAATTTTAGGTATTTTTCTGAAAACTTTCAATTTTTGATGAATAGTGAAAAACACCAAGTTATTGTTTAAAACTGAATTTTTATTTAAATAATTATTAATTTTATTTAAATTTATTTTAGGTCAAAATAGACACATAATACCTATATAAGTTCAATTTAATTCATTGGAGTCGGTTTATAATAATGTTAGATATATAAAAATTTTATTGAACTTTTCATTATCTTTTACCCACCTCCTAGGAAAAATTGCAAATTCACATAAAACTTAATTTTACCACTTTTGTGAGTGGAATTTCAGAAATCTGAGAGACACGGTTGATATCAAAAATTAAAATGTGGTTCAATAATATTAAAATAATTTTTGGGGAATAGTAACTTTTTACTTTTATTTACAACGGTTAAAAGTAAATAGGATAATTAAGGGTAAAAATGATATTATTATTACCCTAACACATGTCATAATTCTATTGGATAAGTATAGTTTGTCCATAAAAAACATTAGGAATAAAATAGTAACCTCTTTGGTCCACTTGGATTATATTAGGACATTTATTATTATTTAATTCAAAGAAAAGTTAAAAGAGTTAAAATCAAAGTTTAATAACTAAAACATTATTAATATTGGGTTACACATGAGATAAATTCGAATATAACTATTCATTAGAAAGATAAAAATATTTCCTACAAAATTTTATTTTATTTATATTTTTTAGACATTAAATAATTTAATTTATTTATGATACAATGATGATGCGGTAAATACCATATTAATGAAATATTAACATAATTGATATTAGAAATATTTAAATAAATGTAATTTGAGACTATTTATGAATTAAACTAATTTTATAGGTTAATATGACATATTAGGGTTGGTTATATGAATTTTTTTAAAGCAATAATGTTGTAATGAATTTAGAAAAAACAAAATACTAAATAGTGTCAAAATTGACATAAAAGAGTTTTTAAAACAAATATTATATTAATAATTGAAATTCTATTACTAAAAATATAAGGATCATCCAAAAGACTTATATAATTATAGGTGTATAATTATTGAACCATTTTGACTTCTATTTGAAGTATATAGTAAATTTATTAACCATATAATTTAACAATACAAAGAGACATGGTAAATGTCAAACTATTTAACTAAGACTTAAATCAAAAAGATAAAGTTAATATAGTGACCCAAACCTGTCTAAAACCTATTGGTTGAGTGGTGTGCGACCCATCCCCATATTATCTTTTAAATAATCCATTTTTGATCCATTATAAATAGAAAATTATTTTATTGTAAAATAATATTTATTGTTTTTCCTAAGGTTCCCCTCACCCCTCTCATAAAAGAGCACTCCCCCTTTTCTCTAATTCACACCATCAAAGCAATTTGGCTTGGCCAAACTCTACCCAAATACCCTATCAACAATCCAACCTTCATCCTAGAGGCCTTCCTTTAGTCATAAAGACAATCTACAGATCCGTTTTGATCAAATCAAAAGGAAGAACCCGAAGAAGAGGTAAATATCTCACCACCTCTTTCAAGTTGCTTTCCTCTTCCACATCCTTTTTATTTGTTGTTTCCATTATAAAATAATAAATCCAGTATCTTATATATTCTATGATGTTATTATAAACACGGTGCAACCAAATTCATTAATCTATCCATTCTTTGAATGAAATTTCATCATACGTGCGTACGTACGGCTTGCCTTCTCCACGTCGTGGTGTAATTGTTATTCAATACATTATTATTTGGATGGGTATAATGATGTTGTGTAATTGATTTAAATAATAAATATAACAAGATAATAATTCTTTATATATGATATACCATCTAATTATATTTTATTTTAATTTCAAAAGAATGATATTGTCACTCGTGCGCATGTACGGATTACCGTCTCCACGAACGCGGTGAGATTCATTCCCCATCGTATCCATTTAATACTAATTTTCCTTAGATGATTAAAAATAATGTTTGAAGACATGATTTAATTCAGGATATGAATAATATACATCCCATCCATAACAAATATGACTCACATAATAAATAATATAAAGGAAAAAAATCTTTTAACGCTTGAAACAACGATTATACTAAGATATTATTAACAAACCAATGTTAAAAGAACATATATAATATCATATTAATGTTTATGATTCTTGTATAATTTAATAACAATTATTTCACCATTATATATGAGTTTAAACTACCCTAGACCAAGTAAATGCACAAGGTAAGTGTTAATTCTACAACCTCTTCATTATTCAAAGTTGTTTATATGTAATTATCTAATGGGATCTCTTTATCATCCACATCCATGTTTCATAAAAATGTATTTCAAAACATTTTTACTATTTAATATGAAATGGGTGAAAGTAATTTATACCCTTTTTTGACCTTATATGTTTTTGAAAGGAATATTTCCATCTTTTTCCAAAAAATGCACTTTTTGACCTTTTCGACAAAATTAAGGTAAGAATTTTATTTTAACTTATACGGCAGGGGCGGCTATTTTCCACTGTTATAACATCGTCAAATCTTACCTTACAAGTTTATAATAATATTTTAAAATATAAATAATTTCTATTATATTTATATGACTTTTAAATGATTTCAAAATAGAAAGAGATATTTCTCAAAAAAATGTTCTGATTTCATCTCTGTCAACATCCTTTGATGGATTGTAAGCTTATTTGAAGTTGATTTATTATGATAGAAAACTTCAATCTTGTATTGAAGGTTTTGTGATATGTTTGAATATGGATGTGATATTTTTATACCATTCATGGTTTATGGATAAAGTATTGACATTTTTTATGCTAGTTTTAATAGGAATGTTTAAGTTAAGTTTAAACCATTTCATATGAGTAATGCATTGGACTTAGTAAGTGATGGGTAGAGCCTGTTATAGCTCCTAGATGCATCGGTAGGTCTCAAGAGACAAACTAGTGTCTTGGAACAATTTCTTGACAAAATCTTATTTGTATTCTTGGAACAAGGCCTTGACTATGTGGTTATGATAGTTTGTCATTATTCATTTCATCATTATGAAAGTGGTTATTGATATTGCATGTGATTATTCGACTAGTAGAATATCCATGTGAATAAGTAAATGGAATTATTTCATTTTATTTTTTCTATATTATTCTGAAGTTAAAGTTTAAAATTATTTTGTTTTATTTATACATTGCCATAAATGTTTCTACTTATTTATGAAAGTTTCTGCTATATTGTTATCCTTACTGAGCATCTGAGCTCACCCCTTTCTATGTTTTATTTTTCCCAGCATGTGAAGAAGTATTTTGTGACTAACCTTCAGGTATAGTCTAAGGGGATATGAGTGTGGACTATGGAGACTATTTTGTTTTTTTTTACTGTATCATGTAATGTAAGACTTATGAATATATCTAGTGTTTACAAGGCTACTAAACTAATCGGTCTTTCGTGACTTGATCTTTTATGATCATGCCAATGTTATGTAATAAAGCACCAACTCTGGGTAACCAAAGTCGGGGCATTAAAAAAATAGATACATAATACCTATATAAGTTCATTTTAATTCATTGGAGTCATTTTATAATACGTTTAGATATATAAATAAATATTGAACTTTTTTCCGTTTTTTACCCACCTCCTAGGAGAATTTAAAAATTTGCATAAAAATTAATTTTACCGCTTCTATGAGTTGAGTTTCAAAAATCCGATAGAAATGGATTATATTAGTAAGTAAAATTTGGTTCAACAAGATGAAAATATTTTTTGGTGAATAGTAACTTTTTACTTTTATTTACCCTGGTTGAAAGTAAATTTGGTAATTAAGGGTAAAAATGATATTATAATTACCCTAACACATGTCTTAATTCTATTAGATAAGTTTAATTTGACCCAAAAACCCTTAGGAATAATTTATGATCCTCTTTGGTCCACATGGATTTGATTAGGAAATTTATTATTATTCTATTTTAAAAAGAGTTAAAAGAGTTAAATTCAATGTTTAATAACTGAACCATTTTAAATATAGGGTTACACACAATATAAATGAGAATATAAATATTCATTAGAAAGATAAAAATATTTCCTACATAATTGTATTTTATTTTTAATTTTTAGACATTAAATAATTTAATTTATTTATGAAACAATGATGATGTACTAATTACCTTATTAAATAATGATTAAAATAATTGATAATATAAATCTCCCAATAAATATAATTTGATGATTTTGATAAATTAAAATAATTTTATAGGTTAACATGAAATTTTAAGGTTTATTAAATAATTTTTTTTGAATTAATCATGCTGTTATGATTTTCACAAAAATCAAATACTAAATAGCGTCAAAATTGGCATAATTGAGTTTTTAAAACAAATACTATATTATTAATGAATATGATATTCCTAAAAATATAAGGATATGAAAAAGGACTTATATAAGAATATATATATTAATAATTAACCACTTGGGGTTCTCTTAGCAGTTTAAAGTGTGTTTATTAACCATATAATATAAAAATACAATGAGACGTGGTTAAAGACAAACTATTTAACTAAGAGTTAAATCTAAAAGATAAGGTTAATATAGTGACCTAAACCTATCTAAAACCTTTTGGTTTAGAGGTTTTATACCCATCCCTACCTTATACCCTAAATAAATCATTTTTAATCCATTATAATCCTAAAATTATTTTATTATAAAATAATATTTTAAGATTTTCTTAAAGTGGCCATCACCTCTCTTGTAAAAGGGAACTTCCCTTCTCTTAATTTCACACCTCCAAAGCCTTTTGGATTGGACAAAACCTGCCCAAATATCCTCCAAACTTTCCTCCCTTCATCCTAGAGGCCTTCCTTTGGTCATAAATCCAACCTATGGATCCATTTTGATCAAATCAAAAGGAAGAACCCAAAGAAGAGGTAAATATTCCATCACCTCTTTCATGTTCTTTTCTTCATCCACATCTTATTTATTTGTTGTTTACATTATAAAATAATAAATCCAGTATCTTCTATATAATTTGATGTTATTATAAAAATTTTACAACCATATTCATTATTCTATCCATAAAATGAATGACAAAGTCACCATACGTACGTATGTACAGCTTATTGTCTCCACGTCGTTGTGTAGTTTGTTATTCAAACACTTCATTGTTTGGATGAGTATAACAATGATGTATAATTGATGTAAATAATATATATAAAATTCTAATGATTCTTTGTATATGATATAACATTCAATTATATACGATTTCTCTTTCAATTTAATGATATTTTCGCTCGTGCGTACGTACAAATTACCGTCTCCAAGAACGCGATGAGATTCATTCCCCAACATAATCATTCAAGAATAATTTTCATTTTATCATTAAAAATAATTTTTTAGAACTTAATATAATTATTTATATTAATCAAATACATCCTATCCATAACAAATACGGCTTATGTAGCAAAACATATAAAGGAAAATGAATCAGTTTATACCTGAAACGACGATAATACTAAAATATTATTAACCAAGTAATATTAGAAGATAATATATGATATCATATTTACTTATATTGTTATTTTATAATTTAATAACAATTATTTAATAATTATATAGTAGGTTTATGTACCCTCAACCAAGTAAAAGTACAAGGTAAGGGATAATTTCGCAATCTCTTTATTATCTGAGGTTTGTTTTTATGTAAGTATCTATTGGGAGCTCTTTATCATCAAAATCTGTGTTTTATTAAAAATGAAATTCAAAATATTTTTACTATTTACTATACTATGGTTTAATTTCATTTATACTTTTATTTGTCCACATATGTTTTGAAAGAAATATTTCCGTCGTTTTCCAAACAAAGTACAATATGACCTTTTTAACAAAATTAAGGTAAGAATGTCTATTTTTAACTTATATGGTGGGTGTGGCTATTTTCTGTCATTATATCATCTTTAAATATTCCTATAAAATCTTATAAAAATATTTTCAAAATACATATTTTCATTTATAATTATATTACTTTTAAGTTATTTCAAAATTGAAAGAGATATTTCCCTAAAAAGTTGGAATTTCATCTATGTCAACATCCTTTGATGGATTTTAATCTTATTTGAAGTTGATTTATTATGATAAAAAACTTTCATATTGTATTGAAGTTTATGTGGTATGTTTTATTGTGGATTTGTTATTTTTACATCATCAATTGTTTATGGATAAATTATAAACATTTTGTATGCTAGTGTAAATACTAATGTTTATGTTATGTTTAAATATTTTTATATGAGGAATGAATTGAACTTAGTAAGTGACAGGTGGGGCCCGCTATAGCACCTTGATGCATTGTTATGTCTCATGAGACAATCTAATATCTTGGAAAATGGCCTTGATAAAATCTTATTTATAGTCTTAGAACAAGGCCTTGACTATGTGGTTATGAATTCTGGCATTATACATTCTATCATTATGAAAGTGGATATTGATATTTCATATTATTATTTGACTAGTATAATATCCATGTGAATAAGTAAATGGAATTATTTGATTTTATCATTTCTGTATTATTTTGTTGTTTAAGTTTAAAAGGATTTTGTTTTAGTCTTATACATTTCCTTAAATGTTTATTATTATTTATGAAATTTTCCGCTATATAGTTATCATTAATGAGCATCTATGCTCACCCCATTATATATATTATTTTTTCCAAGATGTGAAGAAGTATTTTATAGTTTACCCATAGGGATAGGCTAAGGATATATGTGTGTTCAAATGGCGAAAAAATGTTGTTGATGTTTTTATTTCATGATGTAATGTGAAACATTTGAATGTTTCTAGTAGTTCCAAGGCTACTAAACTAATCGGTCATTCGAGGTATGATCTCTTGTGATCATTCCAATGTTATGTAATACTGCACCAACTCTGGATAACTAGGGTTGGGGAATTACATATAGTCACTTTACGTATGCACAGTTCTTCAAATGGTGTGGGCCACCTTGGTGAGGTTGGTTAGAGATACTAGTGCTACCTATCCTAGGGGAACACTGGTGGTCCTAGAAGTGAACTCTCAAGAAGACCAAACTTTAGTGCTCCCAATCACATGTGGGACCATTAGCTGGACCAATCTTCAAATAATTGAGGTGGAATCTGATGACGACGATCAATGAGACGACATGGGTCCTAACCTACCTGACCAGACAACAGAAAAAGAACCTGCTGATGAGTTCATGGAGGAGTTCTATGTATATGAACCCTTCGACCCCATAGATAGGGATGATATGGATTCTGATGAAGATGACAACAAAATTTTCTTTCACCGGTCATGGTAGCTGATCAACTGCTTCATTGAGTAGACCCCTCAAGCACAATGGATAAACTAGATAGGGAGGCTTCATTCATTACTGTGTGAACTACGCACTGAAGAAGTGGATGCCCAGAATCCTCATATAATCGTCTGAGACTTCATGGAATAGAATATTTAGGAGCATGATCATGGCCATGGTCTGGGCTAGCAGTAGAGAAAATCAATGAACACCAAGAGGTATGAGGAGGCAAAAAATGAAATTCAATGGTTCCGGGAATGGGTGGATGAGTACTCTTATTTCCTTGACGCATAATCGGGGATCATATCACACATGAATGACCATTTGGTAGAGGAAAAATAATGGATGGAGTGAACCTTAGAAGAGATGGATACCATCTGTACCGATGATAAGCAAGCCCAGATCACAGATGATGAACTATGCCCCATCACCGTCGAGGAAGACCGGGAGCTAAATAGGCAAAAATGGATCTTGGATGCCAAAAAAAATAGGGTGGAAGAGCTGTAACACTCTATTGAAGAGGTCAATCCATCCATGGGAGGTTCCAATCCTTGGGTACTATAATGTTTGTAAACTCACAAATGTACTTTCATTCTTGTTAATACTGGTTGCATGCATGAGTTCTATTATTTGTTTTGGTTTACTGAATTTCTATCACATTCGTGAAATATCCAGCAATCAATCCCTAAGAATATGTGGTTTTTTCCCTATGTAAGATACAAGGGATGATCACCTCTTTATTCAATCCGAATATAAAAGCATCCACTAAGCTTTGATCCTGCAGGTTTGGAACAACCAATCAAAATTTCTAGGAAACGATGGAGGCTTGACTAGAGAATGTATCTCTCAAAACAATATAATCTTTTTTTTTCAATGATCTCTATTTCATGAGCGGGTTAACTCCAGGGGGTGTGAAAATCAATCCGAATAGAATTGAGTGGAATGTTTGAATCATGATACCCAAAATTCAGAACACTATAGGGGTGGAATGACGATGAAGGATAACTGTTGAATGTGTTTGAAACATAGTATCCATATTGTGTTATCCTGAAATGGAGATAACAAATGAGGTCCGACCACTAACCATGTTCAAAACATGGGGACTGACTCAAAATGTCATTATTTATTCTTCTGGATTATTATCCCTTGATAGTAGGAGAGCCATAGTCCAAGCATCTGTTCTATTTGGGGGTTACATCAGGCATAAAAGAGTATAGGGATCCAAATAAAGGGAATGAAAAAGTGTGAAGGGTGGAGTGATGGGTTGTTTGAGTAGATTCCCACACTCTTGAAATTACACCACCATGGTGGAAACATATTAGGTGAGCACATCGGTCTGATCAAGGATCGTAACATCTTCAAGACAGGACCTCTCTGGTGAGGACCTAGAGTGACTTATACTTTTAGGTCATACAAATAAGGATGATAGAAATGTAGTTTAACATTGAATGGTAAAAAATGTATAGTTTAAGGTCATGTGGGACCAAGGAATAGATTTTAAATTCAGGTTGTGAAGAATGTAGGCTCTTAGTTTATGGTCTAGAAGATTGGACTAGGATCGGGGCCAAGGTGCCATAAGGGTAAATGACCATAGGGCTGGGACCAAGGCAAAGTTTATGGACGTCGCTACATATACCATAATGATGAGAATCAATCCAAAATTAGTTCTTAAGCACAGTGTAGTCAGATACCATTGCCAGTAGGGTAAATCCTCTCTGAAGAGAAAGCTAACGCATCCCATAGTTATCATGGGGCATCCAGAACTTGTTTTGGGTAGAACAACAGTTTAAAGCCCGGTGTTGATGACAGGGTTACCCAGAAAGGAAGCTTGTTTCATGGTACATATCATGATATGAATGAGGATTGTATGAGTCCACACTACACCCCATAACCCTGTGGGAAATTCTTTGTCGGGAGACTGAAGATAGAGAAAGTTTCACTGGGATCAATACAAAGTGTCTATCCATTCTTATATACCCCATTGGGATAGGAATCAAGACATAAGTAGTTTTGAGATTTTAGTTTAACATCATGTGGGATGAGAGGCATGTGTGGTACGGTTGTGCCAGTACACGTCCCACCAAAATTGTTAATCCCACATCAGTCACGCTCGATGTGAGAAAGAAGGAGTAGTGATGGGATTCACCTAGCTTAAAGAGGCAAACATTAGAATCAATAGAACACTATTTGTGTGATGTCCCACTATCACTGACTTTTTGACTTAATTCACAAAGATGTGTGGAGGGGTAAAAATGAGTGTGTTGGACTTCCACTTAAACCTAAAAAATGTGGTGAGATGTGAGTCACGGTGCCCGAGATCTAGATAGCAATGATGGTTTCATGACGATGAAGGATAAATGTTGACCATGTCCAAGACACAGCATCTATTTCACGTTATCCTAGAATGGGGACATAAAAATGAGGGTCAACTACTGACTATGTTTGAAAAAATGGGACCTATCACAAAATTCCATCTAGGGTCTTTCGAGTCATTATCCCAAGATGGTAGGTAAGAAAATGTGGCATCAGACCAGACCATTAAGGGGGTCCCTTCAAACATGGAAGAGGGTAATGATCTAAATAAATAGATCATGATGTGTCAACACAAAATTAGGGAATTTTAATGTTAAAAATCCATACATTGGGTTCTTTTCCACAACACATTCATGTATTCCAATAAGGATTTTTAGATAAAGGATGTCACATCCCTTTTCAAGGACAAGGGTCCTCAAGTCGCATGCTCCTACCATAAGTTCATAGAGTTGACCATTAAGAGTGGACCTGGTTTAATGGAATGTACGTTGGGTGGCTAAGTAGCCATGCCCGATGCATAGCTCCCATAGGGGGATCTTAGTTTAGGGTTGTGTAATTCAGACCTAGTTAGAATAAGAAAATGGAGGCTCATGGTGTGGTTGTTGAAAAATCTTATGTGAATGAGATCCTAATAGTTAATCACCACACCACATGTTCCCAAAATATTTTGGGCCAAGTGGATGAAAAAAGGGGGCAATATTTATTATTCTTGGGGATAGACCTGTATAAGGGATGTCTAGACATTTCTACATATCCCATTATGATGGGAATCAAGCCTCAAATAGTTCTGATAAATGTTGTTTAGTTTTACAACTTGCGGAAAGGACAAAAAGAGATATTTTTTAAGGTTTTAGAGCTCAGACCATAGATGGAATTAAGGGAGGGATACACATGGTGCACTAATTAAATAAACCTAACATGAATAAGGACAGTAGAAGTCTATATAACCATGTTCTCCCTGGGGATTTTTTTATGTCGAGGGACTAAAAACGAAAGACAGGATGGGTCTGAAGAAAAGTTCAAGGGCATTCTTATGTAACCCATTATGATTTAGATCAAGCCATATGTAGTTCTATATGTGGAATTTAAGGGTACCAATTCTAGCGACAATACTGTTGTGTGGGTCTGGCACACGCACCAAAAGAAGTGGCATTTTATATATCTTGTTTATTCTTTAGGATGGATGTGTGTGTGTTTTTGTGAAGGGATAAACCTATGATGGAAAAACTAGGCGTTGCTACTAGAATCAAGACATATGTAGGAATTGAAAAATGGAATGATGGATAAATGCTACCAAACATGTTTTCCTCTTGAGTGAGGACAACACAATGCAGTGTCATTTTTCATCATGCGGCCAGGATGATAATGTCATAGTTTAGGGTCGTATGATAGGACAAACCCCATAATTTTAAAGTCTTTCAGTAAATACAAAATGTTTTAGTGTAATGTGGGACTAGTAAGAATATTTTAAATTCATATGTCTTGGAAACATATAAAATAAATGAGGTTTTAGTGGGTAATTCGCATGGTGTGATAAAGTATACCTGATGTGAATGAGGATGAGTTCCACTCCACTCCACGCGCAATTCTATGGAAGAAGCCTTGGGACAAGGGACCAGAAAAGGATAGAGAATATGGGGATGGTCCCATGGATGAAAAATTCATGGTGTTCCTACGTATCCCATGAATATGGGAATCAAGCCATATGTAGTTCTGAAGGTGCAGTTTAATGTCATACGAGACAAGGTGCAGGAGAGACTAGCTCCTAAAAACTGAGTATGTGGTGAGTTTATTGCAAACCCAATGTGAATGAGGACATAAGACTACACCACGTAATCCTATGAATGTCAGAGCCTAAAAGGATTAATATAATAGATAATTAGTGGAACCTCATATGGAACCAAAGATAATATGCTCGGACATTCCTACACATCCCATAAGGATTGGAAACAAGCTGTATATAGTTTTGAAGTTGCAGTTTTTACACCTTGAAAAAAGTATGTAGAATGATATTAGTTTAAGGTCTTAGAGATCGGACCATTGAAAAGTGAGACTCTTCCAAACTAGAACAAACCTTAACCAAATCTCTACTCCCATGTGAGCGATGCTCAATGTGGGAAATAATGGAAGATAAGGTATTTTCAAGATGTGGAATACATTAAAAGGGGAAATGATGACAAGCCCCGAATAACGCATCACTGCGGCTTTGTCCTCCTTATGTGCAAATGCGCATTGAGGGATAGCAAAAAAAAGTTTCAAAATTCCACTTGGACATGATATAGTGGAAAATTATGTGAATCATGAAAAAAATATTTAGGGCTTTATGGCATGGCATGAAGATGGAGGATATCTATTGACCATGTTCAAAACACATCATCCTTATCATGTGACATGAAATAGGAATAGTAAATGAGATTCGACCACTGACTATATTCACAATGTGGTACTTGTGTCAATTTTTCTTTTAAATTCTTAGGGATGTCATCCCAATGCAGTAGAAGAGCACTAGGGTCAATCATCCATGTCATTCGGGGGTCCTTCCAAAAGAGAAAGATAATGAAATCCCAAATGAAGGGTAACATAAAGCATGAAAATGGGTGATAACTTGTCTATGTAGAATCCAACACTCTAGGTCTTGAACTAGAGTTCTCCTGGGCACATTAGTAAACTTCCAATGAGGCTCAAGGGGCCTAATTCAAGAGAAACTGACTCGAAAAGCTAATTGTAGAATATGGGGATGAAGATCTATCATGAGGGAGAGGTCTGTGGCATGGATGTTACAAACTCAGTGCGAATGAAGACATAATCCCATACCACACCACATACCCCCTTCCAAAGAACTCTGGCCAGGGGGCCAGGATGATGAGGTGGTCTCTATGAAAAAGGTTTGGACCCAAATACTAAATTTCACGGCGAGAATTTGTATCCCCTGAGGATGAGAATCAAGCCACACATAGTTCTCAAAGATTTTGTGCAGTATTACGTTATGCGGTAAAGATGAGGGATAAAGGAGGGATTTTTCAAGGGGATATTTGGCATGTAAAAAAATATCATGACCTGAATGAGGACATGGAGTTCATACCACACTACACAATCCTAAATTAGAACATGGGCTAGGGGGATGAGAAGTTGGAGGGACTTGAGACAAGAAATCTCAGCTAGTTTTTAGTTCAATATCTTCTGGTGAGGGCAGTGAATGATCTTAGTTTATTTTCATAGGGCTCAGACCATAGATACATGACACTTTATGCAGTTATTTCCTTACCAATGATCATAACCCCATGTGAGCAATGATTGTTGTGGGAAACAAGGAAATAATTAGGCTCTCCCAAACATATAATGGTATGGTGTTAAGGGAAGGATGTCAGGAATGGTTTATTCTGAACACACCTCCACTTCTTCTCGAGGAAAATTGACGTTTGAAGGGATAGTAGGACAAAATGAACCTATGAACCAAATATTGGGGACATACGGGGGTGGTTATAATGATGGAGGATGGTTGTTTACTGCATTCAAAACGCAGCATCCACATCATTTGACCTGAAATGGGAACAACAAATGAGTGTTGACCACTGACCATATTCGTAACATGGGACTTGTATCAATTTTTTATTTGAGATCATTGAGGATGTTTGCCTGAAATTGTAGGTGAGCCCTAGGGCCTAACACTCATGTCATTTGGGGGTCCTTTTAGATGTGAAATATGATGAGGACCCAAATAATGGGGATCTGTGAAGTGTGCATATGAATGTGCTATTTTACATAATGCATGACGACGAATGAGGTGGAGACCTCCAAGGAGATGGACACATGGTGTGGTCTTGATGAACTTGATGTGAATGAAGGAAAAAAGCCAACACCCCACCATGTGTTTTTAACCAAGGGAGATCTTGAAGTTTGGGATGGTCCTATAGAAAAAATTCCCAGGTGTTTCTATGAATCCCATGAGGATGGGAATCAAGCTACACATAGTTATGAAAGGGCCACGCAGTTTACCGTCATGCGTTGAGGATGTGGGAGGATAGAAGAACGAGGAGGGGCACATAATTCGACCATCGTAACCCCAACATTAGTGGGGACAAGTTTGTCTATGCTACACTATATGGGATCCTCCAAGGTAAATACACCCAAAGGTGGTCAAAGAGAAGAATTTTTGGGTTGGACTCTAAGGAAGGCATATGAGCATTTCAACATATCCCATGATGATGGGAATCAATCCATATGTAGTTCTCGATGGTGCAGTTTAATGTATTTCTGTATGATTGATATGGGGAGATCTTAGTTTAATGTTTAAGAGCCCATACCATCTTGAAATTTTTTGTTAAGAGGGATGACTATAGGGTAGTTTTAAATCCTTCAGATTGGACGGTAAGACATTTTAACATCGTGTGGTAAAGACATCACAGTTTATGGTTTGGTGGGACTCTATAATCAGGAAAATTATTTCTTGAAAATTTTGGAATTAGTGGGAGGATTTTATTCATTCACCATCCATGGTAACCTGGGAGTACAATCCATTGGTGTAAAACATGTAAATTATGTATGTTCCTTCCCATTTAGGCTCCAGTTTTGGTGGTTTCTTACGAGGAATCATCGGCACTCTTAGAGCCAACACTATGTAGCCTTCCAAGAAAGAGTGGAAGAAAACATTCTTGTTGAAATATCAAGCTATCTTATTCGGAATCCTTTTTAGATTGGGAAGGGAAAAAAGTATATTCTCATCGATCACTTCTAGCTTAGCCAGATAGACTTCAGCTTCCTTATCTGGTGATTGCATATTGTAGACAGCAATTCATAAAGAAGGAAACTGAATCTTGATGGGCAGGACTGCCACTATCCCATAGACCAAGGAATTTGGGGTCACTTGTATGGAATTGTGAGTCGTTGTCTGATAGGCCCAGAGTGTGTTAGGAAGCTTGTACAACCAAATCTTCTTATTCTAACCAACCATTTTTTGCAGTATGTTAGATAGGGTTTTGTTGAACATCTCATTCTTCCCATTTTATTATGTGTGATATTGGGAGTTATGGTTTGAACAAATTTTTTCGTTGGTGTACAATTTCATCAACTTGGCTTCTTAGAAGTTAGTGTCGTTATCGACGAGGACAGTGAGACAGACTCCAAATTGTTAGATGATGTTGGAGCTCATAAATTCAATGATATAATGGGCCATGACCTCCTTTAACATATCTACCTATGCCCATAGTGAAAATTAATCTATAGCAGTTTGGATGAACATGCACTGGTTATCTGTCACCGGTGGATATGTTCCCATGACATCGAGACCTCAAACCTCAAAGGGCCAAGAGAAATCAGTAGTGTGGGGAGGCTCTGAGTTGATGCACAAAGTTAGCAAGGATTTGGAATTCATGGAACCTATTGTCAAACTTGATAAAGTCACAGACCAGGGAGGGAAAAAATACCCTAGTCTCTGGATCTTGTGAGATAGTTTCGGCCTGGTCTGATGAGCCCCATAGGAATCGGTATGAACCTCCTACATGACCTAAGAAATCTCACCACCTTGAATGCAACAAAGGAGGACTCCATAAATCCTACCTTTTTGGAGGATCTTCTCCTGATCGGTGACACTCTATAGGGTAAACTGCAATGCGCGATGCTGGATTCTCTTGCGTTCGTCTCAATCGACCGGGAGACCATTTTGCTGGAGGTACTCGATTAAGGTGGGTCCTCTAGTTGTGAGTCAACTCTAGCATTGTGACAGGGGGACTTGGGGGTCCTGATGTGGAGGCATCGGCAGTAAGGTGGATTTCCTGTGGGCTATCCTCATCATCCATAGTGATGGGGGTAATTAATCTCTAGTCTTCCACGTAGATAATCAAATAATCCTAATCAGGCTCTTCAAGAGTTGCAGCCAGGCTGTCCAAGGATTTGGCTTGACCATTCTGTGATTGATGGGCATGGGTATCTTCTGTCTGAGACATGAACTAGGTCATCAACTTGAGGGTACGTTCCAACAGTGGTATAAGATCTGTCATTATGACGACATAGTCACCATTGATCTAATTGATGAATAGTTTGGAGTCACCTTTCACATGCAAGTGGGGAACATCAATCTCAAGGGCCATCAAGATGCTAGTAATGAGATCCTAATACTCTGCCTCATTGTTGGTACAGTCTTATCATAGGATAAATTAATATAGATGAATGGATAGTACTAGAGTGATGATGACGATACCCAATCCCAATCTGTTGAGTCTGGGGTCATTGAGTCTTATGTCACTAGGGCTTCAAGAAGTTCCATTAAATTTCATTTTCCCATAGGGAATGACTTGGTCTACCAAGAGGATTGCCTCATCTGGAAAATCAATGTTTAGGGACTGGTCTGCCGGAGTTGGATGGGAAGAAAGGAAGTCTACCAATGCATGCACCTTAATATCCTTCTGGGGGATGAACCTGATATAAAACTACTAGATTATTACTACACACTAAGCTACATGGACTATCAAAATGGGGTGGTTCAGGATTTAATTCTGGGATCCACTCGATACACTAGCTATATCTCTTGGTGATACACATAATGCAACTATCTATGCGCTGCTAATACTAGTGCAAGGAATCTTTTCTCTATAGAATATTATTTGGTCTCCGTATCGAGGAGCATTTGGAAATGATAGTAGATATTTTTATCTATTAAATAATTATTCTTTTGGGAAAGAAGGACACTGAGAGAACGTTCTAGGGTGGTCACATAAAGGGCCAAAATATTTTCAGAAACGAGTGGCATCAGGACTGAAGGTGGTAACAGGTGTTGATTGATTCCCTCAAAAGAAGTATGACATTCCTCATCCCACTAATAGACAGTACCATTCTTCATGGGCTGACAAAAGGGCTTACACTTGCTAACCAAATTCATGATGAATTTGAATATATAGACCAAGTGGCCTTGAAAACCTCACATCTCTCGAATGTTGCTCAGAGGATACATCTGATTGATGGCCTGAATCTTATCTGGGTCGATCTCAATGCCTCTATATCTGACAAAAAACTGAGAAAATTTATGGAGGTGACCCCAAAGTCACACTTCAATGGGTTCATCTTCATATGGTGAGAACTGAGGAAACTGAACACATTATCAAGGTATTTGACATGGTCCTGACATTGGCGAGATATGATCACCAGATTGTCCACATAGCATTCCACTAATTTCATGAGGATCGGATTAAATATGTGATGCATGGAATTCTGATAGTTATAACCTACATTCATAGATAAAAGGGCATTACCTGGTAAAAAAAAGGTACCTTATGGTTCCCTGAAGGCTATAGACTCTTTGTCCCTAGGGTCCATTCAAATTTGATTATACCTGGAATACCCATCTAGGAAGGATAGAGCCTGGAACCCATAGGTGGTGTCAAACATCAATTTCTTCATAGGAAAGGGAAAATCATCCTTCAGAAAGTGACAGTTGATATCTCAAAAGTCGATGTAGACTCGGATTTGTCCATTATTTTTCTTGATGGGCATGATGTTGCATAACCATATAGGGTATTGGACCTCCTTTATGAAGTTGTATTTGATGATATTATCAACCACTACCTCGACCATGTCACTATGAGAAGGGTATATCTTTCTGGGAGGTTGTTTAAACTAGTGATGATTTTCCAGAAGACCGAGGTGGTGGAAAGTGAGCTGAGGATCTAGTCCAAGAATCTCAATGTAACTCTAGGAAAACACATCATGGTGATTCTTTATGAAGTCCACGTATTGTTGTTTCTCTACAGCAGACATAGTGGCATTGATCAATGTGGGTTTTGGATCTATCTCGTTACTAAGGATCACTCGTACTAGTTCATCGATCGTGGAGGAGAATCCCTCCTGATATTGGTAGGTGCATCACCAAAATATTCTTCATCACTTGTGGATGATGGATCCTCAGTGGGAGTATATTACTATGAGTCAATAGATCCTGATGGGAAGCTGGTGCCCACCAGAGTGGTGGTAGACACTGCCTCGAGGGACTCCCATGCTACTGAAACCATATCTACAAAAGTTGTTGACTCGATCCCATCTGGTTTTCAGCCCAAGGGGCCATGATTGATGATTTCAAAGCAATATTGGTGAATCTTCTTGACCCAGTTTATCCCATCCTATCGAAATAAGTAAGTATAACGTATTTCCATTTCCATGGGGAGGACATCCTGATACATTATGGGATTAGGGGACTCTCAGATAACCTAATCTTGATTTGTGTAGGAAAACAAGGTGATCTTTTGGAATCCCTTAGAATTTGGAATGTGCTTCCCCATAATTCCATAAATAATAAATTAGTTTCCAAGATCCAGGTTTGTATCCTCCAATAGGTGGGTTAGAAAAATTTAGGAATCATCCAGGTCTGTCCACAGGTCGGTCACAACCGTAGCATGTTCAACCCCGTTATCCTGAATCATCCAGTCCTTTCTATTTTAGTAGTCGACATCAAGGTAGTGGGATTAACCAGAGGAAAATGGAGACTCATAACCTTGAATTATTCCCACTCGACCATCAAGGGATTACTTAATGTACTGGTGATGCGATGAAGGGATCATCAGGGGTAGGTGAAGCCATGAACTACCCATTAACGCGTTGTAAGCATTGTCCTGTGAGACAACAATAAACTCAGTGCTAGATAGCAGACCACTGAATTAAGTCATCAGGAATATCTTGATATATGGTGTATGTTCCTTCATGTCATAGCCATTTATTTTTAGGTTGAAGTGACTAGGATCATCCTCAGACAACCCCATTTTTTGTAGTGTCCAGATCGATATTAGGTTGATCCTAGAGCCTGTGTTGACAAGACGGCGATGAACCTCCACACCAACGAATTGGTCAGTGATGTATAGTAGTCATATGTTCCTCTGTATGGGAGATACATCATCTTCTTCAGATAAATATATAATGGTCGGGCATTCATCATGCTCGGTTGCCTCAGAATGGAAGGCTTATGTGCCTGCAAACCTCGTCTCAAACTAGAGGGGGCTTCATAAAGCATCATCGAGGGATTCACGCATATCCACTAATAAGAGAAGAGACACAAATATAGAATCATCACATGAAATATGGAAATATTCTTAAGGACATCATACTTTCGTTCCAAGCATGAACTTCTTCTTGAAAGGGGTCATTCTGCAGTAGGGGGTATAGGGGGCCCTTCTGGCTGAACTGGTGGCTGACTGGTGCTAGGAACTTCTCGATGCTCTCTAGTCAGACCTCATAGAGAGACTACTAGATGAGGTATAGATGAATGAGTCTAGTCTATAATATAACATGTTTGATCATGGCATGGTTGCGGTGGATCCTCCTAGTCAAGTATCATAAACAGCGGCGAAGGCGGACATGATGATACCAGATGAGGAGGCTGCCCATGCTGAGCTCTGCATTGTGAGTATTTTCTGGTTTCAGTGGCATGGATAGCCTTGTGGAAATTATTGAATGATTCATTACGATGACTCATATAACCATGGATCCATCGATGTTGGTGATGGTTGGGGTTGTTGGGAGGATCCTTTCGGTGCTCCTTGTTATCATGGATCATGTAGGGATTTACCATCTCCACGGTGTTAACAAAAGTGTACCCTTGATCATCACTTGAAGATTCCTCCACTACTGGATAGATTTTGAGGGTAATATCTATCTTTGGGGGCATGATCTCGTCGAGATTATGGGATGACTATGGAATCGGTGGGGGACTTTTTCCCTTGGGTCGACGATACTTACTCTTCTGAGAAGAAGAAGAAGAAGGCTGAGACGTTGACACAGAAGTACTAGTTGTGGGTGACGCAGTGGATTTTGTAATATTAGGTCGATTCAAAAATGCACAGATAATACCATGGGAATGGAAGACTGCCTTATTAGCCATCCATTCATCATATTATTATGAACCAGGGTAAGGAACTTGATGCCACTCACCTTTTTTGTCACTGTCATTGTCTGGATTCAAGAGTACACATGCGACTTGTTTAAAAGTTGGGATTAACCTGACTATGTTCTTATCAACCTGGTCTTAAAGAAAGTCTTTAAAAACATTTCATTGTTTGAGGGTGTTCCCCAAGATTAAGTGATAGAGTTATTAGTTGGGGCGATTAGTAAGATCCGCCTCTTCAGGCCTCCTGTATTCAGGAAACCATAAAATTCCATGTTCCAAGGATCTTCGGAAATAATCGATGTCCTGATCCTCATTGAATTAGTAGGTTAGGTTTCTTCTCTCGGGGAAATGGAATATGGGATCCTATCCCTAATGTGGGGTTAGAGGATATTTTCGGGGAGGTAGACCCCGATTATCTTACCTAGGATATGACGGCATGTTACGTGGGGGAACCTAGTGGTTCTGAGGTTGCCATTGTTGGGATAGAGGTTGTGCCTGAGCTGTTAGGACTCTATGAGGATATGGTGGTTGCTCTACTGGTAAAATCTATAGCTACTTGGGGGGCCTCTATCTATGTTACTACAGTGGTATCATCCTTATAATCTCTTCTCACGGGAATTGTGGGAGGGAACGGATGTGCCTGCTTGGCATCTTGGAAGGATCCCTCTAGACGTCGGACCTTATTAGAGAAATCCTGGAATCCTTTGAGGTAATTTTGAGTAATGAGAGAGGGGACCAATTTAGTTTTTATATTCCCCAAACACATTTTCAATAGTTATTCTTGAGCCAGTGGCATGTCTAATGAATAGGTAAGGCCTTTCCACCAAGTAAAGAAGTCTGCAACATGCTCGTCAGGCCTCTATTTGCACATGAAGAGGTCTGCAATACTCCTCCTTTGGGTGGTAGAGCTGAACTGGTAAAGGAACTGTTTACGGAGATCTTCCTAATAGGTGACCGACCAAATGGGTAGCTGGTTGTACCAGACAAATTCCAGACCATCCAATGTCAGTACAAAACACCAGTGTTTGGAGGCATCCTGCTGCGTTGGAGTTCCCAGCATGGGTCCTCACCATTTGATGAAGTTTCCCAGATGTTCCAGTAGGTTTCCAATCCAATTAAAAGGAGAGAAGGTAGGTTTTCTGAAACCAAGTGTGCTATCATATCATCCCACCATACCAAATATTCCTTACCATTAGGTGGAATTACCACCCATCAAGTTTCCAAATCTTTGAAGCAGGCGATGAGCCCTTCCATTGGATCATCTAGGCATGGATTACGATCTTGATTAATATCCCTAAGCACTATTTCATTGGAAGTTTCTTCAAAATGATAAGCAGGTCCATCGGCTCATGGAGCAGCTAGTGGGATGACCTGCAGGACTACTATGGGAACAACCTGTGGAGCGGCTTGGGGAGCCTAAGATGATTCCCAAAGGCTATCACGCTACTCAAATGTATTTAGTGATACATATCACTCCCTCTTTCTATAAGCTCCATCATCTATCAGGACTATGTGGGAATGATGGTCAGGGTAACCCAGACGAAAATCGTTGGGTGAAAGTTGTACCGTCCCCCACTGCCCCAGTCGAGGATCATTCTAGTATGGCCTCTGCTCCACAACACCTTATTCAAGGAGTTCATCAACTGTTTTATTATGCTCCATGATCTATTGACACAACATGATCTTCTCAAGATCATCTTCCATCTTTTGAATTGATCGAGATGGGTTTGAGGGTTTGATGGCCCCAAGATGTTATTTTTCTTTATTAGGATTCCTACTGATGACCAATGACTCGGTGGGCACGGGAAGACCCAGTAGATTTCTCTATTGAAAAGTTACCCTTCCCATTGGATCCAATAGGTGTGGAACTCCATGAGGAGGGGGGTAAGTTCTCATCAAGGATCTCCAGCTCATTATCTCCCTTTGATTTGTCGTCCATGTTAACAATGACTCTACCTAGGGCATATCCTCAATATCACATGGAAGTTCGGGATAGTTCTGGATAGAACTAAAATGGTGGGTGACATACTACCCCCAAGAAAGGACCAGAACATGGGTCAGGGGGGAATCCACCTTGATCATTCTACGGAGCACACTAAATCTCTGAATGCATCATTTTTATAGAGTCTGGTGGTGACTGGGAAACTCAGTGTTCAAGTCCATGGGGAGAATAACCAATTCGACCATATGGAATTTCTGTTCAATATCTTCGAAGCGTTATAAACTCTTGGGGTAATACATTCACTAATAACGAAGATGGAAGTGCATCATCCCAAAGGTTTGGAGAAAACATGTGACTTTATCCTGAGTAAGCAATTCCAGTGTACTAAATCTTGTGGTTGTGTTTGGACAGAAAATTTATGGGAAATGATATGCTATAAGGATGCCCGACAAGATACTCATCTTAGACTCAAGATCCATCCCTTGGTTTCACCACTCATCAACTAGGGTCATCTACAAGACAAGTAATTGCACTAAAGAAGACCGCTGAGATGGTAAACTAGCAGGTGGAAAATATGGAAAATGAGTTGGTCGGCTGATGCATCTTGGGTAGTCCTGTAATGAATTCAATGACTAATCAACCACATTCTGATAAGATGGACTGGCGACCATAGTTTTTTGTTTGGGGGATCTAGTTACTAGTGGTGGGTCATGTTTTTGTTCATCCTCGACCAATCCCCAGAATATCTCTCCATGATCTCTGGTCGAGGAAGAGAATTTCCTTGTTGACAATAGGGAGGATTTCATAGCTAGGCCCCTAGGAAGGGTCCAAATCTTTCTCCTCCTTGATGTATCTAAAAAAGGAGTTGGGAATTCATTATACCTCACATTCCTAAAGGATACAGCTTATGTTCTTGTTCTTTCCCTGGCCCTCGACATAGGGGATTGAGGCGAGGGTTCCTTTGCAGAATCACATTCCACCTAATAATTTGAGAACTAGAGGGGATTAATTGAGGTATGAAACATCCCAATATTCTTCTTATGTAATCGGCAGCCCACCCTCCTACCCCGAGATGGTTCTTTGGGAAAATGTAGATTTTTTACTCGAGGAGGGCCTTCGGCCAAACTAACACAGGGGTAGAGAGGACTTCCACTTGGGTGAGCTAGGGTGTGAGGAGAACCTAGTAAAATGTCAAAGGGAACACGGGGAGGACCTCAGTGTATGCTAGATGGCATGTGGATGGAGTCTCCATGGAAGTGCTGGAGAAGGTAGGACCTCTTCTAGAGCTGGTGGGAGCATGGGAAAGTCCTCCATTCTTGTTTCCTATGGTGGTGATGGTATGAGGAGGGTCCTCGTAGAGGTTGAGATGAACATGGGTGGTACCTCCTTGTTGGGGTCCAATGAAGCAAGGAAAAACATCACTTCTCTGGTTGTTGGGACGAGGAGTACCTTCTTCAGTTGTTGTAAGGGCATGGGGAAGACCCCGAAATGATGGTTGATTAGATGAGTAGCATCTTTACATTGGAGACCTTCGATCATATTGGTGGTGGAATGGGGAGGACCTCCACAATGATCTTGGGAGTGGGGAGGACCTACACTCTCATTGGTGATGGTATGAGGAGGACCTCCGTACTGGATTTCATTATCAGGGGTTGGACCGCAACAGATGCCACCTATGTTAGTAACTAGGAGAGTCGACCAAGCATGCATGTGGGGTGGTTGGAGCCTCGATCCGGGTTGGGTTCTTGAGTTCCCCTACTCAGCATAAATAGGAGACTAAAGTTATGTGCCAATTATGTCATAGGAAATGGTATTTTTTGATTTTGATTCCCCTTAGTGGATTTCCTCCTTATCCTATAGCTGATACTGGTGTCGGGTTAACCAGACTAGGGAATGTGGGTGTGGTGCATAACTAACCTGATCCCCAGCCCATGGGGATGGGTGCTAGCACTAACGCGGCTTAGTGGGAGCCCTCCTTAGTATTCCCTAGGATAGGATTACATATTGGATTTCACGGACATCCCTCACCTCAAGGGAATAGTGGAGGGACTTTTCAAAACGTTCTGAGGAGAGTCTTCTGAAACAATTATACATCGGAGTGGGGAGTAGTGGCTCCCTGCACGGCCCTTGGGGGTGGTAGTACTAATGAGGTTCAAAATCCTCTAGTTATTATCTGTCCATATCCTGGGTTAGGGTAATCACATAATACTCGTATCATCGAACGAGATCATTAATCATCCTTATCTAAATGAATTCATATGGGGAGATAGGGTGTGGGAGCCCCTCAGTAGTGGACGTGGAGGCTATCATGGGAGATATGAGGCAATGTGGGATTACTGCATTGATGTTTCCCCTGCCCCTGTATCAGTGGGTGGGTGGTGATTGGTTTCCTATCATAGAAACTTGGGACCTGCAAAGCAGGGAGGTTGATCAATTAGTGCATAAAGGAATTAAAGAAACATCTAGGGCCCCAACATCATTCTATCTTCCATGGTTGGTAAGAAGGATTCATGCTAACTATGTCACAGATAAGGATGTACAACATTCAACTACCCTAATTTTCAGTGAGTTTCATTCCAGGACCACTAATTTCTTTGTGGGACCTAGTGTCGTACAACTGGATCCAGTGAAACTCTAACCCACAGATGAATCAAACGCTACTAATCTTTACATCAAGGAGAACAAATTCTTGGCAGGTTCACCATTTTTTTCAGATGATTTTGTTGAGTTACGCATCTGTTATTTTGGAGGAACTCCTATTTGTCACCCCACATTCCTGATTTCCAAAGGTGGGTAGCATTCATAACATTATTTAGGGACATTTCCTACTTGATCAAAACGGGATGATGGGATCTCAGATCCTCCTTCTGTGGATTCCACCTCAGAACTCATCACATGGTCTGGGACTCTCATATAGTCTTAAGACGTTGTTCATGAAACACTTCCTAGTGCCATGTCTTCATGGATGGCGGTTAATTACGCTGCTTCTATCTGGACATTTCTAGGGGTCCAGTTAAGGCAACAACTTTCAGTTAGGATAGTAGTCATGTTGGAAATCACTAGCATGTATAGAATATGGAACACTGATGCATATGGTATTCTTCCCCTTATGATAGGGCTTCTCGAGGGAGTGGAATTCTGAGGAATACCACATTGAGTTTGGTGAATTATATGTCGTAGAAATGACTTTGAGGTTTTCCTCAGCTTCCCATGTTTAACACAGGGCATTCTGCAAGTTTATCATCTCGCGGATATGGATTTGATTAATTGGAAAACTGATAAGAGTGTATCATATGGGTGAAACTCTAGGAGGGAACACAGATTCTTGGGATAACACGTAGTTAGTTACCCGATTGCTGCTAGGAGTAGTGAAAAAGTGGGTAACATGATCTCACCAGGATGTGGTGGCCTAAGTAAGAATCAGAATAGATATGGATGGTTGAGATTTGATAGAGAATGAGGTGTAACCGTTGTGAGGATGAAGGTGATTTTGGGATTGGGCCTCAAAGATACCTCCTACATATCCCCATTGTAGGGAATTAATGACCATGTAGTTTGGTGGGGTGAGGGGATGCCTGAGGGGGTGGCCCATGGGAATGGAACATGGATGGGATCCGGAGGAAGTATAACCTTTGGGGTGAGGCATGACCTTACCAAAACACATAGGCTTGAGAGAGATACCATGATGGGACATGAGTGATTGGCCTGAACCTCAGAAAGGCATCCTATGTATCCTGGTTTAATGGAATCGAAGTTCATGTAGTTCAAGATGGGGGGAATAGAATAGTGGTGTACACATTGGACAAAGACACAAAGATATATTGGGGCTTATGCGAGGTTAGCATCTCAGGTTGGTTTGATGATCGAGTGGCGGACAAGAGATGTGGGTCTCAACAATGTTGTCTACAACAGCTTACCGTCAATTGTGGACTTCAATGGATTGCCATCGATTGGGGATCACAACAGCTTATAGTCGATTGGGGATCAAAATTTGTTACTGTTGATTGGGGATCACAACGTCTTACCATTGATTAAGGATCACATTGGATTACAGTCGATTTGAGTTGGAACTCAAGGAGGCTTCCTATATACAATGCATGGATAGGGTAAAGGAACAAAGTCTATGTAGTTTGGATGGTGGATATAGTTTAACGTCATGTGAGACAAAGGTGAACTAGCGTGAAGGGGTCGAGACAAGTAGGTGTTGGGATTGAACCTTAGGGAGGCTTCCTACATACCTTGCCTATGAGACAAGGATCAAAGTCCACGTAGTTTGAGATGGTTTTTTGTTTACATTCTAAGGAGGCCCATGAAGGATTCCATGGTCAATTCTTACTCTAAGCCCACGTGATTAATGCTCGGTGTGAGAAACAAGAGGCAGCAAAGATCTGATGATCACATCACGAAAGGTCCGTCTGCAAAAAGTGGAGTGGGTTTACACTTCGTTTGAGTACAAAAGAAGAAATAGGGGCTTATGTGTGGTTAGTTGGATGAGGAGATGGAGGATGGTACTTATTTTAGGAGGGAGGACCGATGGAGACAAATCCTAGAGGGAGAGGGATGGGGTAATGAAGTTATTGGTTCCCATATCTCCTCTAGTCTTTGGCATGGAAGAAGAGAGGAGAATCAGGGATTATAATTCCTAAAATAATGGCTTGGTACTTACACCAAGATGTATTCCCTTCCCCATAGACAGACACTACTCTGACAAATATGATCACATTTTATATGGGGAAGATCTCACTCCCGTGGAGATGAGCGGGCATAGAGAATGTCTGAGGTGGGGAACCCCAAGTATAATACATGGGGTGAGGCCAAAGTTTAATGTTATTTATTAAGGATGATGGTGATTTGCAGTTTAACATCCCACACCTCAGATGAGACAGGTTCACTCCGCACCCCTATGGAATACATGACTGATACCCTCCATCCCTTGTGGAACGGAATACATTATAACTATTGTGGTTAGGGGGTGTTGTGGAGTGATCCATTAAGGGGCCCACATTAGTGTGTCTATGAAAAGAAGCAGTAGCTGTTAGCATTACTATGCAAAGAATCCTAAGGCTAGGCAACACAACATGAAGCACCACCCAAGGGACCATGAAATCACTTCGTACAAACCTGGAGGGTTATACTGGAGAAGGTTTTTCGGAGAAAATGGGTTTAGTGAAAAGGAACTTGTGAATCTCTAGTGATCCTCATAGGGGAGGTACTTCACGAAGGGGTATTCATTGCGAATTGGATTTTCCAGGCTTGGGAATAGGTATAGGTAAATATTTAGGGTGATTCATGAAGTATAAAGGCTTTCGCAAAAGAGGGTTTTATGAAGCAAAGTTACTTTGTAATTAAAATCATTGTGATGTAATGTGATTCATGATACACAGTGACTTTGCCTTAACATGTGGTTTACATTTCCATGGAGGGTAATTTGTGAATCATCCGTGATTTTTGAAGACCCGAGTCCTCTTAGGGATCTACTACCTTTATGATGGCACATGGGCTCCACGAAGGGAATCCTTGCTTGAAGAGGGGTTGTATTTGACCTTAGGGAAGGATACTTTGCAAAGCTAAAATACCATGAAGAGCCCATGTTTTCTCAAGGTTTTGCAAATCAGAAGGTTCTTCTTGATTTTAGAGATGAGAAGGTTAATGGTTGGCATATCCAACCCTTGGGATCGAGGGGATCCCGATATTTATAGGAGAGGGGTGGTGGGAAGTAGGGATAGCTCGGTGCGAAGCCACGTGACACTCCACAATCTGTGGTCGATTGAGTTAAGTTTTTCATAATTTTGGAGTCAACGGTCATCCCCTAATCAGCACAGAGCACTCCTAGGTTCCCTCTGCAGTGCTTGCAGAGGCTTCCATCAAGTTCCATGTGAGTGCAGAGGTAAATCTAGTTCCCTTCATGGCATGAATCTCTTGGTCAATTGTGTCATAACTGTGGATCCTTCCGCCACTTTTACTCTTCAGTGACTACAGAGGCGGCTTAGGCTTCACACTGGCCATGGTACTAAGGGTATATGAAAATGTCATAGTGCTCAGGGGCTCTGTGAATGTGCTTCGCGAGGCAGCCCCTTTGGATTTGGTTTCCTCTTTTCATCCTTTCCCTCTGCACATATTTTGTAACCAACCATTATTAGGACAATTTATTTATTCTTTCTCTATTTATTGAATTTGTCATTTTATATTATAGTAATTTTTTACTATAAATTTATTATTGAATCTAATTTTCCACCCTAATAAGAGGGTACAATCTCACCACCGAACAACCTTTACACCATCACCTCTAGTCTGTAGCCTCTGTTGTATGACGAGTTGTTCTTGAGGCAATGTGACCCTCCGAAACACCTTAATATCTTTTCCTTAATATTTAGGATTTTTTTATTTTATATAACTATTTTCAAAGTAAAAATGTGTATTTTTCTCAGGAAAGTTTCCACTAATCTTTTGAAAGTATATTCATATATGAAAACATCCTTTTTTGAATCTTATTATTTACTCAAATTATACTATTATGATACCATCCACTAAACTTCTCTAGAAGGTTTATGATCAACTTTATTTGAGAAGTTATTGATATTTTTTATCAATGTTATTTCAATATGGATAGTTATTAAGGAATTTTGATTAAATTTTTTTGTTAATTCATACTATGAATGTATTTTCCACATTAAATCTAAGGTGGGTAAAATAATTACATAACCCCTAAATGAATAGGTAAATCCTATGAGAAAAATTATATTGGTTATTTGTATAAGTCATTTCCCATTAATGTAGATTTATTGGCATGAGTCCATGATGTTACTTTTATATTACTTAGCACAATTCCTTGATGGTAACTTCAGATGTCCAGAATTATTATTTAAATCATTATAAAATTTGTTATTTATTTTCATGAGTTTATTTAAATTTTTTTATTTTTATTGATTAGTTGTAAACTCATGAAATTATTTATATGCCGTTATTTGATCAAAATTCATTCCTATCATATTATTAATTCCTTGTTTAGCTTTCATTGTATGGGTTCCATTATTAAGCATCTATGCTCAACCCTTTCTTATGTTTTATTTCCTCATGATGCTATGAAATGTATTATAATTGATATGTAGGGATATTATAAGGGTAACACCGATGATACCAAAGAAATTACTATGTTTTATTTTATGTTATAAATTGTACTATGGGATTCATGTTTATATATAGTTTACTAAGAATACTAAACTATTTGGTCTATTAAGATGTGGTTTCATGTATTTCATAAAAATGTAATAAATTAACCACTGCTTATGGGATATTATAGTTCATGTCACTAAAATGGATCAATTTGATATAAAATACATGTGTTAATATTAAACTAATAAATTAAATTGTAGGATATATACACTGGGAGGTATCCAAAAATAGCCTTAAAAGTTCAAAGTATATTTTCCTGAAATATAGATAGGATTAAGCACTACTAAATTTGGATTATATATATAATAGTTTCCAAATATAATGAGTTTATTTTTATTATATAAATCATTTTAAGTGAAAAAATAATCAATAAATAGACCATAATTGTTTATTATATTATATCCATGTATATTGAAACTTATGAAGTTATTAAAGAATTATTTTTATTATGTAAAGACATCTCAAATTATTATAGTCTTTTTTAGTGTTGTTCATATCCTTTTGTCTTGTGATAACACTTCAGAAGTGATTTTTTATGTATCCTAAATGAAACAATAAAATATATATACATTAAAATAATTATATCCTTGAGGATATTAGTTTGAGAAATAAAGTTCTGGATAATAGAGTAGCCACATAGATAATTGTGTTAAACCCACCAACGAAAACCATAACTTATCTGAATCAAGGATATTATATGAGAAATAACCAACAGGATAGCTAAAAGATTTATTTAATGAAATTGTAAAAAATTTAGGGTTTTTCATCTAATTAACATTCATTAAATAGTTTTTAGTACCAAACCACCTGTATTTAAATGTAAATATTTTATTTAATTATTATTATTCATTAATTGATACACAACATATATTATATAATAATATCCATAAATTATTTATTACGTTGATAGGTTATATAATTTCTCTTTATAATGAGATTTTATACATGAAATTATAACATCCTTAAAATTATTCCCTATGATCTAGATTAATCGATATTATATGACATAGATGATGTATCCCAATTAGGTGTTATGAGACCACAATTAATGGAACATTTACTCATGAATTTCATACTGGGAGATCTTCAACAAAAGGGAGATCATATGGAAAAAATCACTAATTGAAATTCCACATAATATGTCTTATTTGAAACTAACTTTTATGAGTGTGTGTAAAAGTCCTTAAACAATATATCCTTACTAATTTATATCATGAATATTTCACCAATATTCATGATGAAAACCATAACATATATTCTCTTGGTGAAATAAATTTGGTTGCGAAATATATGATTGTTATGTAATTAATTAAATTATCAATGAAGGATTTGTCTATTTAGGTTTATAAAAGAAGGTATCATTAAGATTTTGATTGATATGAATGTGTTTAACATAATCTAATATTCAGGGTGATCATGGGAAATACTTTCCTAGTAATTCAAATAATAATAGATAAAGAATTAAGGATTTATGAAAAGTTTATGTATAATTTTGATGATATAATGTATTGAAATTTTGTAACATCCTGACCTATCTCACCTCGAAGATGGTGGCCAAATCGGTGGGTCACATTGCCTCAAGAGTACATCCATGTATGCCAAAGTCTGCTGACTAATAGTGAGGGTTTATTGATGGTATGGTGGGTATACTACACTCTCTAGATAAAAGTCTTATAGTGGTATAATAATATTAATACAAGAAATAGTAGAGTATGTGGTAATAATAAAGAGTGATAAATAGTGGAAGAATAATATAATATATGTATAAAAATGGCCAAACCAATTTACAATATTCCATGAATGACAGATGATGAAACAAGTGCATGTAGTATAAATTATAATAGAAATACAATGTAATAATAGAAAACTTCCCAACAACTACCTCCACATTAATCCTGATATCCAACTCATTCAGGTGCTCCTAACTCCTTGGTACATGCTAAAAAGCATAGGAAATCAACCAAGTTCTTCAAACTATAATATTTGTTCTGGTACCCTAGAGAAACGGTGGCCCGAGTATGGTGTGAAGTAAAAAATCTCAAAAGTTTGGAACCACCAGTGTCTAGCCCAATCCATATAGTGAAATATAAATTAAGTAGTGTCTAGTTATGGAGAAATAATAAACAACTAGTTCTGAATAAATTATCAACCCACCCAGGTTCCTAAGGGACACCTAGTGGCTATACATGCTTTGGCGTCCTACTATGTATGAATTTATGTGGGTAGATCCTCCTGAATCTTGATGGATAATCTAAATCATTGGTATACTCTCCTATCGAGGATGAATCACTCAGAAAATACCATAATCAAATTGACTCTAGCCTTAGGCTAACCAAAATCTCTCCCATGAGGATAACTAGAATATTACACTCGAGAATCATGTGATTGTGCATCTAGAACTCATGAATCTGACATAATAATATGCTCTACCCTCATTCATTTAGTACTAGTGAACCTATCCATCAGGAAATATGAAAATGTGCACCAAACCCTCAGGTTTCAACACCAATCATGAGTCCTTAGGCATCCCATATAATCATAAACTATGCCCATATGCGTAAAGTGCATGTGGTCCTTTCCCTCATGTGGTATAGAAGAACATGAACCAATCCCTTAAGCATCCACATTAGACATGATTCGTATCCATACAAACTCAACCAGCCAATAAATATCAAAACCTCAGGTATTAGTCACATTGATATTATATATTCTCCAAAGTTAAGTAAGAAAAATCATAGTTTTAGTATAAAACAAACCAAATTTATCATCATATGAAACCACGATAAATTTATAAAAATTATCATTTTTCTAACTAATTAAATCCATCAATATGAGTTCCTAATTATCATCATAATTATATCAAAATTATTGAATTAATCATTTGACCCTAAAGTCATCAAAATATTAATTAATTAACTATTTTAACCAAGTTGATCTACCATAATAAATAAAAAAATTTATTATTATTCCAATTCAAAATTATAATATTGAAATCAATAATATATCCAATTTTCTAAAGGTCTTTAAATTCAAACAGATCAAGTCCCAATAATGTTCAAGGCTGACACACTAATTGGGTGGTCGATGGTCTGAGTCGCCATGCCTATAGACCTAAGGGATCCAAGGGATGGTTAAAAATGAAAAATTATTATTTTATAGGGATTGATCAATTTAGTTGGTCGTGTGCATCATTCTAACATGATCAAAGGTATTGCATATATATTAAATAATTAAATTAGAAAAAAAGGGAGTTAGTTTATACCACTAACTTTTGGAATCAAGTGGTAAGAATAAAGTGTTTCATAGGGTAAATGCCACATGTTTGTATTCATAATTTCATACATGAAGCAAAGGGATCTCAATAATATAATTATCTATGGAAAAATCCATTAAATCATTTTATTTCATTATAATAATTTACTTATGCATAAGAAAAAGGAAATGGTATTTACCTACTTTCTGGTCAATCCATTTAATACCATTTCATTTTTTTAAGAGAGAAAAACCTATCATAAATTATTAAATTAGTTTATGAAAACTCATTCAATTTACAAAAAAATATTGGAAATTCACTTACAAGGATCAATAGGTCAAATATCAATGAAAATGTCAAGGAAACAACTCAAATTCCCACTAGTGAAATTCCAAATCTAAAGGGTACAAACAACCATGGGTGTCTTGGGTTCATTAAAAAACATATGAGACAAGTGAAACTTCATTTAAATTACAATACAATATATAAACCTTTACATCATGTAATAACATGATATATACCCAAAAGGGGAAACTCATTTCATAACAACAATAAGGCTAGGTCTCAACATGCTATATACCAAACATATATCAAAGTATAAAAGAAGAACCAAGGAAATAGGGGAAGAAATACTTGAAGTATACTCAATAATTTTTATCATTAAGATAGTAAACCTCTATTGTAGGGGTTTTATTATAAAATCATGACATTTCTTATCCAGCAATAATTTAACTCATTTTACTCTTCTATCAGTAATTATACTCAATTCACATTTAATAAGAATTTAATCTAAATACTTTACCACATTAACTAATATATAATAATAATGAATTAAAAATTTATTTAATTCATTATTTAAATTAAATGGAATATTAATAGGACCCTACATAAAATATAGACCATGCATAACTATTTTGGAACTCGACGAAAATATAAATGAGAAAATGATCCTCACTTGCACAGAAAAAATTTATTATTTATATATACACCTTAATCCAATGTACATGTTCTCATTTCCATGAGATAATATGTACAACGAAGATATATGTGTGTTTGTTTGTGTTTGTGTGTGTGTATGGGTTCAAGCCTTCACGGAGTCGTCAAACGCTCTACAATTAAATATTTGGCCTCAAAAAACACTATAGTGAGGACCAACACACTCAAATAAGAATACCAATATCTCATAAATAACAATATTGAAAATTATAAAATGGCTAACAATAGAGAATGATGGAAAAACTTACCCCAAATTGATAATTGTGAGCCAAATCGATCTGAACTACTTTGTCTTTAATGGCGGTTTCTGAAATACATCTAATGGGATCTTGAATGATTCTTCGCATACCTTAACATTGGAAGAAAACCAAAATACTTTTTTATCCTCCACCTAGGGTTTTACAAACTCAAATAAGGTGATAGTAAAAGATAAATTGTACAATACAAGGGAGTATAAGGGTATTGTAGGCCTTACCATGAAGATTCGAAATGAAAATGAGATGAATCTGGAGAGAAATTTCGTGCAAAGAGGGAGACTTTAAAAGAGGGGGGTGCATCACACACCATGGGAGGATGGAGGGGGTGTGTTAGAAGCCTATAATGGAAAGGGAGGGGGATCCTGTGATATTTTTTTAAAACCTAATAATAAAACTAATAATGATAATGATAATAATAATCTTACTAATAATAATAATGATGATATTATTATTATTATTAAAAAAATATTTATTTTTACTCCTTTTTTATTTTTAATTTAATTTTTGTTTAATTAATTTAATTTATTTAAAAGAAAACATACCACACGGTTTTCATCATAGGGATTCACGGTTTTATACAAACTATGCACCTATGTCAGTATACCCAAAACATTTGTATTCTAGGATCGTCACTTCTGAAACTCACTGAGGCACTAGGTAAAATTATCAGACCCTCACCCCCATTCCAAAAAAAACAAATTGAATTGTCCCAACTATCATAATTATGTTATAAATCCTAGTTTTATGAACGTCTCATCCAATAAATGTGAACATTTCTATATTTCTTGGGATTTTCATCTATTTCAAATCATGGGATATTACAACCTCTGTAACCTATAAATTCATGCACCTGAGAATCCATCAGGAACAACAAAATAACCTTGACCTACATGGGTCATGAAGATTGCTAAAATGGTCATGTTGTATTTCCAAATTCCCAATGAACCATTAAGAATTGATTATGCAACTGGCACTTAATCCATTAAGAACTGATCTAACAATCATTTTCCATCTGAAACATTGAAATAATGCGTACATGTGCCCATTTAGCTAGAGACATGACCATGAAATTATTTTTTGAAACAAATAATTGGTGGTTTTCCCCACCATAGGTCTCAACATTAAAAGGGGGAAATCTGACCAACGACACCTCCACTTTCGGAATTTCCTTACAAATCATGCCTCTAAAATTCTAAGCGACTATCCAAGCCTGATTTTATTTACATAATAAACTCTATTAATTATGAGGTCATATTAGAGACCACATCGTATTAAAGTAATTTAATTATAGATTGACCAAATAGAACTTTTCACTATGGTTTTCCTAGAATACACTACAAAAAATTAAACCACACTCACCCTAACCTAGTGTCATGCTTCAAAATGATTCTTTTTTACTATTTATATTAATCAAAGAGAGAGAAAATTACATCCCCTCCTTCCGAATCATCTCTAAGGTACCTATATTAGGTAACTAGTGCATTTCAAACTGAACTGTATTGCCTTCCTACAAGGCACATTACTTTTATCATAGAGACATGCACCAAATCCTATATCTGAATTCTGGTGATGTTATCCCATCAAAAGAATCACCTCTGAACATGAATAAAAGTTTGGGATAACCACGGATTCATTTAAATGGGAGTCTATGAAGTTAAACATAGGTATTCTATAATCCATGTTTACAAGAGATATTGGTACAAATCCAGGACATCCACATCAAAAATTTGAATAATCCCAAAGTGGCATCATCCTGGAAGTCATGTCAGAAGAAATGGATGGTGTACATGACTTTTTTAAAGGAATTACAAAATGTGAGTCGAAAGGTCACTCAATACTAACCAAGCCTTGATAATAACCATGTGTTCAACATGAAACACTAGGATACCACTTAAACTATCCAAAAACTTTTAAACTACATCACGGCATAAGACCAAAGCTCTCTTAGTGTATCATGGATGACGACATGATAGGGGACTTTCGAGTCTATCAAGGAAGACTAAACTAAGAGGATTTGAAAAATTAATAGAATGAAAATGGATTAACTAATATTGGTAGATAACTTATAAAAAATTCAACTTCACCTACCGGCATTCCATTATTAACTGATCACATATTCGTTACCACCTAAGGCATCCCATGATCTTTCATGCTTAACAACTGAAGTCCACCCAGGACCAAAAGTGTTCTTAAAATGTTTCATAAACTTAATAACACACAAACATTGTGTCCTCAAGAAATCACATACACAATTTAATGTTAACAATCCTTGTGTGCATTTATGAAATCTCAATCATTCTTTAATTTTTTTATGTGGTTGTGTTCCTTATACTTTGAAGGACATGTTTACTAGAATTTACATGAATCTTTCCACCCTAAGAGAATACTAATCATCAAATAAATGGTTATACCATATGATAACAAGGTATCTAGATCCATATTCAATTTAAATTCAACACAAGGAATTTTCCATGAAAACTAAACCAAACCTTCCGGAGTGTCAAACATCAAGTTTCATGAAAATAATATTGAGCATTAGGACTACCATGGATTATTTAACTCATAGGTCACTCTACAATTGATATGAACTAACAATATACTAAATAGAATTGGGCTTAATGATTTTACCAAACTCAACCAGTCGGTTGACTAATTTAACAATAAACGTTCACCACATATGTGATCTCATACTACCCCTATGTTTCAGTAGAAAATAGAACATATAGGATGCTACCCATAGGTTTTATTCCCTATGAATTCAAGTATCATATGGCCCATGTAAGAGATATATTCCCAAGTCATATTTCCCCATATGACCATTATCAGGATGATGAGATGTCAAGCTGTCAAAAAATAAGGAAAAGAAAGGGTCAAGAGACATACGAAGTACAATACCTTGCCTAAGGAATGTCTAACTAGATGAAACATAGTAGTACTCGATGCTCACTCCTGTATGAAAGGCCAGAAAATATGTGACCACCCATTTGAAAAAACGTTTCATTAATAGGTAAGAGTTCTATAAGGTACAACAGCACCAAACATCAAGAAATGTCATAGGATTTATCCAGGATTATTAATCTCTAAGAATGCTACCTACCATGTGATAGCCCCCTTACAAAAGCATAAGGCATCGACCCATAATGGGGTCACACAAAATAGAAATTCATTAGGCTCAAAAGCCTACCGAAAGACCATTGTAAAAAGGAGGAAGCCTATGGAAAATGCTCACATTTATGTTATAGGGAAACTCAAATAGAGAAGCTCAATCTATCCTAAATTGAGTGTTTAAATGAAGGAAACATATAGAGGTTCCATATTCAATTCATGTCATTTATTAAAATTTTAATCCTTAACCATTTAAAAGATTTAACTTACACATCAAGTCAATGTGAATGTCTAAACAAAATTCTTATTTAAAACATTTTTCACATATTGACATTGAGTCATACTTAGTAAATTTATCAAAAAAATTTCCTTTTAATAGATAAAGAAACTGAGGAGGGTCCCAAAAAAAGATAACATGGTTAATTATCATGAAACCCAATAGTAATTTATTAATCATTGAAATTATAAACACCCATTAAGGGATATATCATATCAACCATTCCCCAACTTACCTACTTGGGTCCAATTCATCATTTAGATCTTTTACTAGTTCATTTAAATTTAATATTTTATATCCTTTACATTTATAAAATGTTCATAATACAACATGGTAAAATACAATAATTTGATTATATGGGTTTCCATTCCTAATACTAAAAACCCACCATGCACTTTATAAACCAATGTTTAGTTCCCATTTATTCAAAACACATTTATATCCTTCCCATGAAACCAATAGAACATTAAAAAATGAAACTACCATGTTACCATAAGCTATAAACACCAAGAAACATGATATAAACACATAATCATGGAATATATACAAGAAAGGAATGATAATAATTTAGTAAACATGGATTATAAATATCTAATCATGTTATACAATCAAGAATGGAATAGAACTCAAGGCACAAAAATAAAATCATCCAGTATCCAATATATGAAATTACATGTCATGGCATGTGAATTTCATATGTCCCTAATATGATTCATGTAATTATTCACTCTTTTCATATAGGGTCAAGGGAAATTTTCAAAAAAAATCCATAAATTCATAAGCAAGAAAAATTACAACATTAAATCAAGGTTAAATCATATAAAATGAAATACGAAACAACATGAACATCAATTCAGACCTTGGTCACTTGGTGATTTCCCCATATGTGGAGTGATCTGTCAGAAGCACAACTATTTACCAAGCACTAACACAATTATATTCTGCTGTTTACAAGCCAAAAATATTAAGACAAATAAAAAATAACCTAGATCTAATAATACTATGTAACGTCCAAGAACGAATCACCTCTAAGAGGGTGGCTGGACAGGTGGGTCACACGGACTAAGGTGTGCCTCTAAAAACACCAGAAGCTACTGACTAGTATCAAGGGTTTATTAATGGTATATAAGGGATACTATAACCTCTATATCAAATCCACATCATGATATAATAATATGAAAACAAAAAATTGTAGTCGAAACAATAATAATAAATAAATAACAATAGCAAAAGAATAATATAATATCTAAATAAAAATGGCCAACACCAATTTACCATAATGCATTTATAACAAACGATGTAACAAGATCAAGTAGTATGAATAAAAAATAAATACAATATATTAAGATAAAAATACCAACAAAAAGATTAACGAAAAACTTGAGCTCTGAATCATCCATGTGCTCCTAACTCCTAGGTAGAATCTAAATGGAAGAACCAATCAACCAAAGTCCTATAAATATAACGTCTACATAGGTACCCTAGTGTAATGGCAGCCCAAGTAGGGTGTGAGATAAAAATCATAGTAGTTCAACACCATTGGTTACTATCCTGATTTAGATATTGTACTATAAATTAACCAATGATCTAGAATATAGAAATAATAAATCATAAGTGATGAATAAATAAACAACCCACCTAGTTTACTAAGGGACACTTGGTAGCTATACTAGCTTTGGTGTCCTCTTAGGTATCTATGTTGGTGGGTAGATCCTCCTGCATCTTGATGTATCACCGAAATTGGTAAAAGATTCTCCTACCATTGATGAATCACTCATGAAATACCACAAACATATGACATCTTCCCTCAGGGTAACAAATATATCACCCTCATGCATAACTAGTATCTCTACCTTTGGAATCATGTTATTGTACATCTAGCACTCATTCATCTGAAAAAATAATCTTCTCTACCCTTAAGCATTTAGTACCAGTTCTCATAGACCTATGGTGGTGTGAAAATGTGAACCAAGACCTCAAGTGTCAACACCAATCATCAGTCCTCATACATCACATATAATAATAAACTCTTCCCTCATGCATCGAGTACATGTGTGCCTTTCCCTCAGGATGTCTAGAATAGCATGCCCCAAGCCCTTAGGCATCCACATTAGACATTATTAATATCCATAATAAATCAACATTCTAATCAGTTTCTAACCCTCGGGTATCAATCACATCAATATCAGATAATCTCTAAATATGAGCAATTAGAATTACAGTTCTAGAATCAAATATACCATATTTATCATCATAAGACAAAATGATCAATTTATAAAAATTACCATTTCTAAAACCAAATAAATTAATTAATCCAGGTTCTTAATTATCATCATAATTATAAAAAAACTTATATAATTAATCATTCAACCCTAAATTTGTTAACATATTAATTAATTATCTAAATTCACCAAAGATATATTACCATAAGAAATATCACAATTTATTATTTTAAAAATTCAAAAGTCTAGTCCTCCAAACACCATGTAATTCAATTTATTATTGGGATTTAAAGACAAACACACCAAGTCTTAATAATTTACAACAATAGAACACCAATTGGATGGTCAAAATTCTGAGTCTCCACACCTATAGACTCATTGGGGTCCACGTGATATTTTAAAATGAAAATTTATAATTTAATAGTGATTATTCTATTTATTTGGTCATATGGGGCATGCTTGTTCAATCAAATATTTTTTATATACATTTAATAAATAAATTAAACAAAAAATTATTTACTTTAACCACCAACTTGCGGCACAAAGAAGTAAGAATAAAGTGTGTAATAGGGTATAAGACACATGTTTATATTCGTAATTTAATACATGAGGAACGGGACTCTCATGAATATCATTATCCAAATCTAAATCCATTAAGGAATTACATTTCATTATTAGCATTTACTTATGTGTAAAAAAAGGGAATGGCCTTACCAACCCTTTAAAACAATCAATTTAATACCATTTAATTCATTTTAAGAGAGAGAAACCTATCATGTATTATCTTTTTCTCATAAGACAACACATTAATTTTACCAAAATATAGAAGATTCACTTACATGGCACAATATGTCAAAGATCAAGGAAAATTTCATGGAAACAAATCAAATGAACACTTGGTAAATTCCATGTCCAAAGGGACCAAACACCCATGGATGTCCTGGGTTCATTGAAACACATATGAGATCAGGGCCTCTTTGTGACATCCCAAATCTAGGTACCACTCAACTACTGCCCCATACCCAGTTGGTCATATGGCCACAAGAGAATTTCCCAAAATGCCAAAGACTACTGACTAGTAGTGGGGGCCTAGGGAGGGATTATGGGGAAACTATCTCCTCATTGGTAGAGTGTAACATAGAAGAATAAATAATAATATGATAGCGGATGAAGTGAACAATATACAACTAAAATAAATAGTGAAATACTGATAAGATAAATAACCAAGTATCAATCCATTCAATGATGATGTAGCATGTCATATATTCTAATAAAGTAGAAAGACAAAGTATAATACAAAAATACAGAAAATATGTTACAAAAGAAAAAAAATCAAAGGAAACTAAAAATCATCATAAACCTCAGCTCGGATCTATGCTCTCTAGCTCCTAAACAACATCTCAAGTTCCTGTAGAAGGACGCTTTCCCTTATCAATCCATGAAACAAAATAATCTATTTGGGCTCAAAATCATGACCCATATAGGTTATGAGAAATAAATTATAGTAGGTTACCACAAAATATCTATTCCTTTCCATCAGTGAGTATATGGAATAGGTAGTGTACAAAAAGGAAAAGTAGTAAAAAATGAAGTACCCAAAAGTAAACAATCCTACAAGTCTCGTTTTCTATTTTCATTCATTATGTTCAGTTAAACCATCCAATTACATTTAGTTATATAAGTCTAGAGATCTAGAATAAGCCTATAAATACCCTATAAAAATATTTCACAATAGATACCTTATAATTCAATCTAAACAAATAAGTTGAAGACTGAATCTAGGCTTGTGCTTTGGCTTGGAAGACACGTCATAAGTCATTCCTTTAAAATATTAGATTCAAAATATTCCCTGAAGGCATAGAAAAACCCTTCCCTCAGGAAAAACTAAATCTTCTCCCTTGATCCTAATGAGCCCTTTCCCACTGGTGTAATAAATCCTTACCCACATTAATAACTAATCCTCACCCACAGGTATAAAAAATAAATCATGGCCAAGCTGGGTATATCAACATTTCATCATATTAAACAACACATGTAAATTTAAAATTAAATTATTAACATATATCAACTAACATTGGCATTATACATACCATGAAACAGGTTAATTAAACAAATACAAGGATTAAATGATAATTGGCATATCATGGGGAAAAGCAGAAATCACTGATCCCAAACCCTTTAATAAAATCAATCAAAATTTCCCTCAATTTCAATTCTATTATAAGTGTAATTCATACTTAACAACCCAATAAGGTAAAATAAGTCATGCCTCATAGGAAACCTCATCCAAACAACCATAAATATGCATTTCAAGGGAACGCACCCATAGGGTGGCCCTGAATCAAACCAATAATCTCAAACGTGCTTGATTTAATTTAATTCATGACCTAATCATCATTACACAACAACAGGGGTCAATTTACATTCAATTATAGACCCTAAAATGGTATAATAGAAATACAACACATATAATAACTTGAAATTGAATGAAAGGCACAAGACCAACTACCTAGTTATAGTATGTCTCTCCTTGTCTAGCCTTAACCTCCAATTCAAGCTATAACAACGTAGATCTGAAAAAATATGATAGAAACTCAACCGTAAATAACTTCATAGAGAGAAAAAATCATGAATAATGGATCAAGAGGAATCTAGAGCTTATTAATTGGGTTCAAATACAACTGATAATGAAATAATCGAGGTCTAGATGATCAATTGGGTAGAAAAACAGCCCTCATCATTGCTGCTCACGGACCCAAATGAGCCCCTGTCTGTTTTCACAAAAATGATACTACTACCCAATTTAATCAATAAAAAATTACGTTGCATTTAATTGATACTAGATGACATTTCTAAATAGTTTCTGGCCATACCATTACATGGACGTGTACCGAGATTACATAGCATATATCTGAACATACAAGGCGTGTACCTATAAGTACACGGCGTGTAGTTCCCAGTCACATTGTGCAGTAGGCCTAAAGACCTCCCTTAGCCTCTTTACCCACATTTTCATAAGTATAAACTAAAAATGATAGATCCATACCTCAAAGGAAGAACTGGGTTCTAACCCACTTCATTTAAAAGACAATCCAATAGCTAAATTATCACATCATGGCCTAAAATTCTATGTACTGAAAAGGAGAAACTAATTACATAACTTAAATAATAAAAGCACTCAACATGATAATTACCATACATACATAAAAATATAAGATAAGAACTAAGGTGATAAAGAAGACTAGCATTAAAGTCTAATCCATACTTTTTCATGAAGACATTGCACCTCCAATTAAAAGGTTTTTTATAAAATCATGAAATGTATAATCAAGCAATCATTTATTACATTTAACACTTCTATCGATAATCATACTCAATTAAAATTTAATAAGAGGTTAATATAAATACTTTACTACATTATTTAAAATCTAATAAAATTTAAATATGAAGTTAATTAATTCATTCTTTAAATTAAAGGGAAAAGGAATGTGACCCTATCTCAAAAGTAGACAAAGTAGAACTAATTTGGCACTTGACAACAATTTCAACATGGAGTTGCTCCACAATTTCATGCACATACATTATTATATATATACCCCTTAATACAATGTAAATATTCCTCTCTCCATGATGTAATATATAAAAGGACTATATATATATACATACATATATATATGGGTGTAAGCTTTCATGGAGTCATCAAATGCTCTAAAATTAAATATAAGAACTCAAAAACACCACAGTGAGGTCCAATACACTCAATCAAGAATACTAAGAACTCCGAAATCAAAAAAATACACAATTAAAAAGTGAGATACAATTATGAATGATGGAAAAACATACCCCAAATCGATATCAGTGATCAACATTGATCTAAACTAATTCACCTACAATGGTGGTTGTCATAATATGATGAAAGTGGTCCCAGTAGATGCTTTGAATACATTAACATAATAATAAAACCAATATATTGGGTTATCCTCCACCTAGGGTTTGGGAGAACTCAAATCAAGCAATGGGAGAGGATAAATTTGTCAAAGTGAGATAGGAGAAGGGTATCAGTGGCCTTAACATAAATATTTGAAGGGAAAAAATAGGAATCCGGAGATAAATCATGTGCAAATAGGGATTTGTGGAGAGGGGGTCATCATACACCATGGGAGGAGGAAAGGGGTTGCGTTCCTTGAGAGGAACGGGAGAGGGCACCCTTGAGGTTTTTCTTAAAACCTAATAATAATACTAATAATAATCATCATCATAATATTATAATTATTTTAATTTTTATTAAAAAAATTCTTTATTTTTCTCCCAATATATTTTTCATTTAATTTTAATTTAATTAATTTAGTTTATTTAAAAAAATACTACATAGATTGCTGTAGCGGGATGCATGATTTTATAAACAGAGTGTGCCTCTGTCAGTGCACCATAACTATTTGGTTCTTTGTCCGGATGCTTCAGAAACAACACAATGGAGTTTTCCAACTCCTGAAATTAACTTAATAATCCTATTTTTAGAAATATCATGCCAAGTAAATGATAAAAAAATCAAATTTCTTTGGATTTTTGTGGGGTTTAAAACATGGGTTGTTATAAAATTAATTATATTACTAGTTTATTGATTTTATTAAATTTTTCATTATTATTTATTTTATAATTTATCTATCGGGGTTATTTTGTGTTGAATGATATTGTACTTTGTATATGACATAGAATCACTACCACTAAGGATATTCTTAACTCTCACACTATATGTATCCAAATTGTAATTTCTTATAAGAAATTTTTTTCGTTAGAATAATTTTAAGCATTGTTTAAGAATCAAGGTCTATTAATAATTTTTCTATCATAATTAAATATCAATATATTCATTATTTTTAATTAATATGTTTTAAAAATTTGAAGTAATTGGTCACGTGACTAAAGAGTGAAAACATTTAATTTAAACTTTTTCAATATAATCTATCCTAAGACAATTAATCTTGATTGGTTACAGTTAATTATTGGTAAGGATCTCAAGAAAATAATTTTATCTGTAAAAATGAAAATAAAATGTAATTTACATTTTATGTTAGAGGAATAATGTTATCCAGGGTAATATGCTCCTCTTTGGATCATCGTTGCTCAATGGATCCAACATAGGATCCAAATAGATTATCAATAAATGAACCATAACCAATTAAATTATATTATTTGATTCTTGGGTTCTATCATGGAAGTTCAAAGTGTTTCATGACCCTCGTATTATTTTTGAATAATGTTTAATTATTTCAAGAAAGAAGGATCAATTTAATCCTATTCCTTATTTGGATTCCCTATCAAAAATTTTGAAAATAGAGAGAGTGGGAGAGAACTCTAAATTCATAGAAATCATATAAATTTGTATTCATTGATAATATATGAGCTTAAATATCTTATTTTAACTCTTCAAAATAATACTATGTTTCTTATAGAATTATGACCTTTATTTTTTACACTTCACTACAAATATGAAATATTTTAACTTTTCATAATATTACAAATATTGTATCAGTCACATATGAAACTTCAATACGTCATTTGATAAAATAAATTAAACTCAATCAGTATCTTAAAATATGTAACTATTTAATAAACATGAAATGTGTTACTCAGAATGGATCAGTCATATATTTGGGAACCAAATCTGTGAATCCAAATTTCTTAATAGAAAAGAAGATCAGACAATGGAGAGAGCATGAAAACCCAGGCAGATATTCCCATATCAAGAATAACTATCACTTCCTAAAGGTCACATTATTTACTAGATTTTTTACGTTTTATTCCTATCCCATTTAAGTTTTATCCCCTATTCCATGTGTTTTCATATTGAGGCAGCACATGATCCTCCAATGATGATGAATTAGGGAACTCCTTAGTGATAAAACTTGTCTTGAACTTCCAAGGAAGAACTTGAAAGCCCAACTCTGAGTTAGCACAAAATCCATTTTCACTGTTGATCGCCAGAACATTCTTCACAATAAAGAGGTCATTGGAGCCAAAAACATCTATTTCTATCATAGAGAAAATGGCCTCACGTTTCAAAATAACCATTTACTTTCCTCCTTGCTTGATATTGCAATGTGGCATTCAACTTCTGCATCATTAATAAGAGTGATAAGAGAATTCTTATCTTGTGAAGTGACACACTCATCATCTGAAGATATACCAAAAAATTCATACACCATTTAATCAGTCCAGAGAAGTTGGATGGGAAGAACCACTCCATTGTGTCTATTTAACACCCGCTCTTTGGAATATCCTCTTTTAAATCCTGAGCAAGAGTAGTAGTACGAGATTTATTTTTACATGTCATAACAAATTCCTCTTTTGAATCCATTTGAGATGAAGAGTTAATGACCTATATATATTTTAATTTAGAATCATTTACTTTATAATTCTATGGTATAACCATTTGGAATCCCTCATTAAAAAGCAAAAAAAATTACCTGGATGGTGATCCTTGGTGATTCATTGTTCCTCCCCAACAAAAAATCTATATTGATGGAATCACTTCTACTAATTAAGAAAATTAACCACCCACACCTTGGTTATCACTATCATCCAACAGAGTACGTATAGGTTTTGTATGATTAATCATCCCATAAGATCCACTAATCAATTTTTTTACCTCTTCGATATCTAACAACAATGTTTTTCTCTTACCAGATCATTTCTTCAATAGAGTTTTGGATATCATCTTCATCAATAGTTCTTACCTCGACAATAATTGGTTACTCATTAGTATCCTGAAAGTTTGTTTGAGCATGAGTCCAACCACTACCTCTATGTTTCACACACTTCTACACATTGGAAGACTACTCTATAATTTAATAACATTTTAAAACCTCAAAATAAATTACAATTAAAAATATTCTAAACATAAATATCAAATTTATTTTATTTTCTATTTTTTGTGATTATTTATTAAAACATTTTCACTGGAACTGATAAGAGGGACCACGTCATTATAAACATTAATTAATCTGAATTGGTAGAACATGTGGATACAACATTTGTATGATACTCTAAGACCTTATCTCAATATTATTCATTCATATTCATAGACCTAGATTAGTGTATCAGAAAACATTCTAGCACATAAAGTGATAAGGATGAGTCATTTCCATCAAAACTTATATACTATAGAATATAATCTAGCTATCTCATAATAACTTATGAAAACAGATGTATACTTTGATTCATTTTCTATTAATGATTTATATATTTTTAAATATTTTTTATGATGTAATTAAATTCATCTATAATGGCCATATATTTATTCAATGAAATTTTATTTTTTGAAATGTGTTCAAAGATATATAATTCCATATGGATGTGATAAATCTTGACTTAGTTGTTCAATCAATGTCATACCACCAATAATGAATTCAGCGCAATATAAATCTCTTGAAGTATACAATCTCATTGTTTTTTTTCTAACATAAAACTACATTATAAAATGATACACATTGATAATGATCTTATAATGGGATACCTATACACATCCTTATAGATATAAATATCCAATGACACTAAAAATATATAGAGTTCCTATCAGTGAGTCAGTAATTGTGATCTCCTCTACTAGAGATCCCAAATTAAAAAATTTATAAGAAGATGTCTCAATTCTTATGAACCCCCATCATGGGTAATCATCAGTGTTATGTAGCTTTATAGCATACTGCATTTTTATTACATAATTTTTCATTACATGGGAAAAATAGATGAACTTTCAAAGTTTATTTTCTTGGAAATAAGGTACATAATTCCTGAAAACATAAATAAATTATTCTAATTAGACTTTAATAAACCATCATGGGTTTAACCTAAGTTACTTTAACTGCATCTCATAACATGGGTACATAAATAAAAGGAAATGGGTGAGCATGAAGCCCAATAAGGGAGTTGGAAGAGAAGCATTTAGCATGTGATCATGAGGAATGTAAAGAAAAGCATGAGGCATGACAATAAGGCTTGATAAAGAGGCATATAATAATAAAAAAATATCAAGAAGAATAACATCTAAATGTGGCTACAACATTTAAAAAAGACATTAATAATCATATCACCATGGTTTGTCACCAAGGTGTCATAAATGAAAATTACTAAGGTTATTCTCCAATGTATCAAAAAAGATGTCATATCCAGAGATTAAATTATTTACCCAATGCATTGGAGCACTATCAAGTAAGACTATTAATAAGTATTAATTTAATGTGATTCACATAAATTATAAGAAAACATTTCATTAATAACCCCTTGATAAAAATTAATGGGTTTCTTATAAAAAAAATCAATAAAATATATGCTAAAAACATGATCATTACATCATTTTTAACCCATTCAAATAAATGTGGGTTTAATATATGGAGTTAAAAAACTATTTTTATATCTTTTTGAATACCCATTGAAAAGAAAATAATATTGGGTATTAAAATAAAACGTAAAAGATTATTTCTCATGTAAAAGAAATAACATTTAGAAGTAAATTAAAGAGCATGATAATAGGAAGTGTAAAAAAAGAAATTATTTTAGAAATTTTAAGGCATACCACAGGACAAGGTAACTTGAATGGAAAAGATATGAATAGATTTACCTTACCGTGAAGAGATGTTCCAAAAACATGAGGATAGAACCATGTTGCTTAAGGAAACCATTTAGGACACCTTATGAAGAAAAATCACTAGAAATTTGTGGAGGATAGATTGGAAGTGAATTGAATTTGAGAAATGGGTGGGTATTTATAGGATAAGTGGAGGAATTGTTTAATAATTTTAAAATATAGGTATTATATAACTAGGTTGTAGAAAATAAAAAACCATTGGATTACCAATGGTTTATAATACTATTTTTTAACATTTCGGTCAAATTTTATGATATTTTAAACCACTAAAACCATAATACATTTTTTATAATTCTTTTGGCATGGAAAATTAATAATTTTATATAGTATTGTTTTTTAAAATCAAATTTTCCTTTTTAGATATTATAAAGTAACTTATAGTTCTAAAAATTGATAAAAATCAATTAATATACTTAATATTAATAAAATAACATAATTTATGTCATGTATTGAATTTATTTAACTATTACATAATTATAACATTAATATGATATCACAACATATATTGAAACCCTAATATTGTATTTTATAATATTTAGGAATAAAAAAATGTTTTATAAAATTAATTTAAATTCACCCTAACCTAATTATGATGTGATAATTTAAAATTGATGTTTTCTTATCATAAAAAATCACTATATTTGATAATTTTTACATTTAAATATCAAAATCCTTATTTATTTAAAAAAAAATTTACGGCACAATCAAATTTCTAACACATATAAAAAATTCATAGGAAATTATAAAATTATTTGGTCATTTAATTTTTGGTTGTATTTATTTAAAATGATATTTTTTTAATATAAAAATTATTTAGATTACTTGAGTCTATTAAATTTGAATATTTTATCTATAAAAATAGAATTATGTTTCATTTCAATCCAAAAAATAAAATTATCAAATTCATATCAATTAAACATATATTTTATTAAGAAAAACTATTCTAAAATGGAATTGTTATAATAATCATTTTATTTATAAAAATAAATTTAAAATTTATGTAACTAAGGTCGGGCGATGTAATCCCTTGTTACACCCACATACGACCAAAGAGTAAGGTCTATGATGGTGTTCATTATTTGGGGTGGATCGACTAACATTGACCAAGTGGTAATATCCACTAACATTAAATTCCATTATAGGAAATTTATTTCAATATTCACATGTTTAATCTTGGGTTGGACTCTATCAATGTAAAACCACAGTTATGATACCACCCTCCCAATTTTAAAAAATGTGCTTCAAATAGAATTACTATATTGCTTGGTTCCATTGACTCTCCCTTCTATATCAATTATCATTATTCATTGCTATATACAACAATTAATTTTAATGGTAAAATTTTCAAACAATGGTATAGTTTCTAAAAGTCTTATTGACCAATGGTCATATAACATTCAAATCATAATAGTCACATTTACCTTCACACCCTATAAATATCACTTCATTATTTCACTCAAAATTCAATAAAAATATCTCTATGGTTTTATTTTTTTCTTAAGATGTGGATTGGTTTAGTAGTACTTTGGTTTTATTTCATTAGTATTTGTAGTGGTGTGATGATTCTTATAGATTGGGGTGATCAATATTTTCCTATTTTAGCTATTATATTTTACATTTTTCGTCTAGTTTTAATGTTTGGAATTTTAATTGGTTTCAAAGATAAATAATATAATAATAATTGTTAATGAGATAAAAATTTGTTTATTTCTATTTATTTTTTATGTTTATAATATTATATAACATGTAACAAACATTTATTCAATAAAAAATATTGTTGGATTCACCTGTTTTGATAATCCCAAATCATGGTTAAACATTGATCATGACGTATTAAGCCTTTCACTAATCTTGTTAATTTATGCTTAAACTCACTTCATCCTAGACATTTTATGCTCTTACTCTCATGACTTTACTGCAACAGATTACAGTTACATTTAATAAGTTCACCATTGATGGCTACTGGTAAAAGCCTTATGTTCAAAGTCACAGCTTCAGCTAACTGTCACTTTAAGTCACCATTGCAATAAGATCACAGTTGAAGGTCTTCTGCTATGATTAAGAAACTACTGATACAAGGTTACAGTCACAAGACTATTGCTTAATCATTTGTCAAAGCTCACAGAAAAAGAGTCACAGTTGTAAGGTTACTGATATGACAAGGCTTCTGTTAGAAGTTCACTGTGTGACTCCTTCCTTATCAAGTATTCTGTTGAGAATTTATCCGATCAAGCCTACAGTCGCACGAGTCTACCGTTAGTAGAGGACTACAGTCAGACAGCTTCCACTGTCGACTAAGTCGACTGGAAATCGAAGTCTACAGTTGAAAAGGTTACAGTTGCAACAATTTGTTGTTACAGATTCATCGTTGAAGTCTACCGATATGAGGCTACAGTTAAACAGAAAAATAGCTACCGTTGCAAGCCTACAGACAGAGAACCCACAGTCGAAGTCCACAGTTAGAAAAAGTCTACAGTTAGAAAGACCTCAATTGAAGTCTACCGTGTGACCTGAATCTGTGACCAGTCTAATGATATTATATTATTTCTCTTTGTCAAATTTATTAATACTATTATATAATGGTCATGTCTGAACAGATCAATACACCTGAAATTATTTATTAATCCTTGCAGGCATATCAGGAAACACTACTATGTACGAGGAAAAGGACACGTGATTGGGTGAAAAAGGTGGACAACATGAGATAAAAATTTACAGAGCTTAAACAGCCAATTTTCTATAAAAAACCAAGTAGAAAAGCATCGAGAATTTGATTATTTTTTTGTGGACACAATACTCTCGAGCATTCTCTTGCAGAAGAACAAAAAGATTCTCAAGTGTACCGACTGAAAGAACCCTCTTCGAGCTATGCTGTGACACACTCAAATCTCAATGAACTGATCATCTATACATCTGGAAGTTGGGCCACTCCGTTTTTGGAGTCAACTCTCAGAAAAGGACCAAATATTCACCTCATCCATTCCAACGAGTCCAGAGCTGATCTGCCAACACTACAGAGCATTCTAAACTTATTCCTACCTTTTTTTTGCTCTGTTGTGTTTAAAGTTTTTCTTACATTTGTGAGCAGTGTGTTTGTATTACACACACACTGACTTTTGGGCTTAAACTGAGGGATACTGAAAATCCCTATTTCAAACCCTTTTTACTTTTGTTACCCACGTACAACTGTGGAAGAATCCTGGTTTGGCTTGGTTATTTTGATTTCCCACGTGTAACTATGGTAGAGGTTGTGAAACCTGGACAGTTTGTGAAAACTGTTTTAAAGCCCGATACAGGTTGTGTATCAATTTTTTTTAATAAAATTACTTGGTGGCAGGTGATCACCAAGTGGAGAGGACTAGGTCTTGGCTTAAGACTGAACCTCTTGTTCAAATTAGCTTGTTCATCTTTTCAGTACTCTATTTTTAATACTTATCCGTTGTGCTTACTTTCAAAAACAGAAATCCTTTTTATTTACTCTGGTAGTCAAATTTGGTTAGTGTGTATACGATATTTTTTTAGTAAACTTGTTTCGAAAGTCAAATTAGTTGTCATACTAATTTCACTGAGGAATAATCAACCTTTGAGAAACTTGTTGAACAATAAGTCACTTATATCTCTACTGCCTTAATTAACTGGGCCTCTATTAAATTGGGGGATTTTAATCCTAGAAGTTTTTAACAGAAATTTTGAATGGGTACTCAATTCACCCCCCCCTCTTGAGTATTCACTCCGACTAACATTTGGTTTCAAAGGAAAGTTAATATTTTCTAAAGTACTCTGCTTCTCAAACTGTGATTTTAGTTTTATCCTAAAGATCTTAAATTTCTGTTATTTCTAAATTTTTATCTCTTTAAATCGTTTTCCAAAATCTAGTTATGGATAATAGACTTGAGGGTGCTGCTACTAACCGACCACCTTTCTTCAATGGAAATAACTATGCTCAGTGTAAACTTAAAATGAAAATCCATTTAGAAAGTATGGGTTTTGATATCTGGACGGCTATAGAGTCTCAATACAAAATTCTAGAAACTGAAAGAATAACTTGGGATAAACCTACTAAGGCTGCTTACAACAATAATTATAAAGCTATGAATGCCCTCTACTGCACTTTAGGAGATGAGGAATTCAATATAATTTCTGCCTGCAAATCTTCTTTTGAAATTTGGGATACCTTGGCTGTTTCTCACGAAGGAACAACTAATGTTAAGGAAATGCGGTTAAATACTTATACTATTAAATATGATAACATTAAAATGACAACTGATGAACCCATTTCTGATATGTATCTCAGGTTTAATTAGATAGTTAACACAATGAGATCACTTGTAAAGGTTGTTCCAGCAAAGGAACAAATCATGAGAATACTGAGTTGTTTTCCAGATAGATGGAGAGGCACGTCTGACTCAATCAGAGAATCCTGTGACATTGGAACACTGCCTGTCAAGGAGTTAATTGGTAAACTAATGATGTATGAAGAAGAATTGAAGGTGAATAAAGAAGAAGATGATGAACCCAAGAAAAAATCCGTGGCATTTAAGACTACTGCATCAAAGAGTAAAGACAAGGAGAAAGTACATGTGCCTACTGAAAGCTCATCTAGTGAAGATTCAGATTCTGACAGTGATGAAGAAATGGCTCAAATAGCCAGGAGATTCAAGAAGTTCTATAGGAAGAAAAAGTTTTTCAGAAAACCTAACTACAAAGGTAAGTATGATCAACAAGGCAAGTGGAAGAAGGATTGGAAGAAGTCGGATAAAGAAGATGATATAGTATTCTATGAATGCAAGAGGAAAGGACACATCAAAGCTGACTGTCCTAAGTTAAAATTCAAGAAAAAATATGACTATAAGGACAAGAAGTACAAGAAATCTATGAAAGCAACCTGGAGTGCTTCGGAGGACAGCACAAGTGAATCAGAGGCTAGTGAATCTGAAAGAAATTGTGATAATATGTGTTTCATGACTAACACATATGAGGTACCTATTTCACCAGTTTTAAATATTTATTATTCTGGAAATGACCATGATTCAGACAATGAGGAAAATATATCTAAAGCTGAACTGTTTGAATATTGAAATATGCTGGAAGATACTTGCAATGAACTAAAGACTAAATATAAATCTTTGAAGAAACAACATGCTTTGACTAGTAATATTAAAACAGATTTAAGTGTGGAAAAAGAGAAGTATGCTCAACTATTGAAAGAGAACACTCAACTTAAATTATCAAATGAACAATTAAGAAAAGATATTGAAAAGTTCACTTCTGGTAGGGATACCTTGACACAACTGCTAGGAAAACATATTGCTCCCAAATATACAACCGGTCTAGGATATCAGCCTGGACAGAGACAAGTAAGCAAAACCAAATTTGTTCCAAAATCTGGACAGTTTTCTGATAGTTCTAGTTCAGGACCATCTTATACAAAACAGTTTTCTAAAGGACCCAAAAAAGTATTTTTGTCTCAAAATATAATTTCTGGTTTAAGAAAAACTATAAAGAAAATATGGGTTCCCAAAGTTTTATTAGCTAACCTTTCTGGACCCAAAAAGATCTGGGTACCAAAATTATCCTATGTCTAATCTATTTTGCAGGGAAATTGTTTAAAGAGCACTTGTAACACTCTATGGTTTTTGGATAGTGGATGTTCAAGACATATGACAGGAGACTATTCTTGCTTCAAGAGTCTGATTAAAGTAGATGGTGGGCATGTCACCTTTGGTGACAATCCAAAAGGAAAAATCATCGGCTTAGGCCAGATTGGTAACCCTGATACAATTTTAATTTCTAAAGTACTTTTTGTTGATGGATTAAAGTATAACTTACTTAGTATATCTCAGTTATGTGATGATGCTTTTAATGTTAAATTTGAAAATGATTCATGCAATGTTTTTAATTCAAAATATGACTTAGTTTTCACTGCATCTAGAAATAAGATTGTATATGCTGTTGATCTAAATTCCTTGGTCAAAAAAAATGTTTCCTGTTTAAATGCTTTCTATAAAGAGTCTTGGTTGTGGCATAGGAGACTAGGACACTGTAATTTTTACTCACTTAGGAAACTTTCTAAGAAATGCTTAGTTAGAGACCTACCCAAATTAGAATTCCCAAATGATAAAGTGTGTAATCCCTGTCAAAATGGAAAACAACACAAAGTTTCTTTTAAACCAAAGAAAGAAGTTTCAACTTCTCAACCACTTGAATTGGTTCACATGGATTTGTTTGGACCTTCAAGAGTTTCAAGTTTAAATGTAAATCACTATGTTTATGTTCTTGTAGATGATTTTTCTAGATACACTTGGGTATACTTTCTAGCTCACAAGAGTGAAGCATGTTCATACTTTGTTAAATATTCCAAATCTGTAGAAAATCTTAGTGGACTCAAAATTAAGACCCTGAGAAGTGATCATGGGCATGAGTTTGAGAATCATGAATTTCAATCCTACTGCTCACACAATGGCTATAATCACAAATTTTCTGCTCCTAGGACACCCCAACAGAATGGTGTAGTGGAAAGAAGAAATAGAACCCTTCAAGAAATTGCAAGGACTATGCTTAATGAGTATGACTTGCCTATTTATTTTTGGGTTGAAGCTGTAAATACAGCTTTCTATGTCATTAATAGAGTTTTAATTAGACCTATTCTAAAAAGGACCCCTTATGAACTTTGGAATAATAGGAAGCCTAAGGTAAATTACTTTAAAGTTTTTGGTTGCAAAGTCTTTATCCTTAACACTAAAGATAATCTTGACAAATTCGCTCCCAAAAGTGATGAAGGAATTTTCCTGGGTTACTCTATTTCAAGTAAATACTATAGAGTATTCAATAAGAAAACCAAATGTGTGGAAGAATCAGTTCATGTCAAATTTGATGAGACTGATCCACATGATCCTAAAACCTACCCTGAAGATCTTGAGGAAGATTTGTCAAATCTGGACCTTAATGATAAGAATACTGAATCCCCTATAAAAGAATCCAGTTCTGGAAATTTCCCAGAATCTGCTCATACCAATTCCAGACCAGCAGACAACCCTGAAGAAGCCTGTTCAACCCCTTATAGAGGTGTTAGAACTCTCAAGAATCATCCTCTTGATGCTGTTGTAGGTGATTTAAATAGAGGAACACAAACTAGAGCTTCTCTAAGAAATCAGGTTGAATATCAATCTTTTCTCTCACAGCTTGAACCCAAAGATATCAATGATGCTATCAATGATGAATTCTGGGTAATGGCTATGCAAGAAGAACTAAATCAGTTTGAAAGAAACAAAGTTTGGGAATTAGTGGAAAGACCTAAGGACACTCCAACCATAGGCACTAAATGGGTGTTTAGGAACAAAGTTTATGAGTCTGGAAATATCATTAGAAACAAGGCTAGGCTAGTTGCACAAGGCTATAGTCAAGAGGAAGGAATAGACTATGAGGAGACCTTTTCACCCGTGGCTAGATTAGAGGCCATTAGGATATTACTTGCTTATGCTGCTCATCTGAATTTCACACTCTATCAAATGGATGTTAAAAGCGCTTTTCTAAATGGATATATAAATGAGGATGTATTTGTTGAACAACCTCCTGGTTTTACAAATCCCCATTTTTCCAATCATGTTTTCAAACTATCTAAAGCTTTATATGGTTTAAAGCAAGCTCCAAGAGCTTGGTATGATAGGCTCAACTCTTTTCTTATTTCAAAAGGATTTACTAAAGGAATAGCTGATCCTACTCTTTTCATTAAATGGATTTCTAAAAATGTTTTGATAGTACAGATCTATGTAGATGATATTATTTTTGGATCTTCTAAAAATTCTTTATGTATTGATTTCTCAAAAATAATGCAAAATGAGTTTGAAATGAGATTAATGGGAGAACTCAAATTTTTCCTTGGATTTCAGATCTTTCAAAATAAAAATGGTATTATTTTGAATCAAAGTAAATATATTAAATATCTTCTAAAACGTTTTTCATTGGATAGTAGTAAAGGCAGTGATACACTTATGAGTACCACCTGTAAGTTGGATAGTGATGAAACTGGAGAACCAGTAAATCAAACCAACTACAGAGGTATGATAGGAAGTCTACTATACCTTACTACTAGTAGACCCGACATCATGTTCAGTGTATGCATGTGTGCTCGATTTCAAGCCAACCCAAAGGAGTCTCATTTGACTGCTGTTAAAAGAATCTTCAAATATCAAAAACATACTCCCAACTTAGGACTATTTTATCCAAAAGGACAATCATTTGATTTATTTAGTTATTCTGATGCTGATTTTGCTGGGTGTAAGTTAGACAGAAAAAGCACCTCTGGAACATGTCACATCTTAGGCAAATCGCTAGTATCTTGGTGTAGTAAGAAGCATAATTTTGTTGCATTATCTACTGCCGAAGCTGAGTATATAGCTGCTGGTAGTTGTTGTGCACAAATCTTGTGGATGAAACACACTTTAATAGACTATGGAAATCAATTCAAACATGTCTCTATAAAGTTTGACAATACAAGTGCTATTAACATTTCCAAAAATATAGTATATCATGCTAGGACAAAGCATATTGATGTGAGACATCACTTTTTGAGGGATCACTATCAAAAGGGTGATATCACTCTTGAATTCATTGGCACTGAACATCAGTTAGCTGATATTTTTACAAAGCCGTTGAATTTTGAGAGATTAAATTACATAAAACATGAGTTTGGTATGATTAACTATAGCACAGTTGAACCTCACAGTTGAACCTCACAGTTGAACCTCACAGTTGAACCTCACAGTTGAACCTCACAGTTGAACCTCACAGTTGAACCTCACAGTTGAACCTCACAATTGAACCTCACAGTTGAACCTCACAGTTGAACCTCACAGTTGAACCTCACAGTTGAACTTCACAGTCGGACCTTACAGTTAGACATCACCGGTGTACCTCACTGATACATCTCACTGTAGGCTACTTCGCTGTTTAAATCATTTTTTTTTCGAAAATTCAAACCGTTCTCTTTATTTCTAATCCCTAAATGATAAAATTAAATGCATCGAACCCGACTCAATCCACTTCCTTTCTCTATCTCGACCCTTTCTCTCGAACGACCTAAACCCTAAGCCTTCAACTAAACCTAGGAACCTCGTTCAAATCCCATGGCTAGAACAATGCGACCCCCGTCTGTCAATGAGAATGTGCCAATGCCGAAGAGAACTAGAGCCAAATCCAGTGGCACCAGTAATACCCTAACAAGACTTGCAAACCCACATCTGACCAAGAGAGAAATCTTTGCGAAAAAGGAGCTAAGTGAAGAATGGTTGTTGTCGAGCAAATCGTTAGTACTGGAAGTACTAAATGTGCAAGGATGGACCGAATGCTTCACCAACAACAATGGACCTTACAACCCAAAACTTGTGAAAGAGTTCTATGAATTCCTAAAGTTCGAAGAGGAGGATGATATGCATAGACTAATATCCAGAGTAAACAGCAATGAAGTTAGTTTCTCATCTGTCGAATGGGCTGCCTGTTTAAGAGTTCCTCATGAAGGAATATATGACTACTATTTTGGAGTAGCTCCTCCGGATAGTGGTATATTTGAGTATGAGAAGGCTCTGGAAGAACTGACAGGTGATGGTAAGTTAAGGAAGATTATTGCTGCCGAGATTAATGGAGAAGATAGACTTCTGTTTAAGTTTGTTCACCATGTACTAAGTCCCAGAATATGAGACTTTGCAGCACTGAAGTACCAGGACATATTCCGGATGTACTTACTGAAGCATGGAAGGAAGATCAACCTATGTAGGTTGCTGATGGCACAGATGGAAGATATGATTAAGGCCAGCTCAAAATCCAATGCCTTGTTTCATGCTAAGCTTATTTCGGTGATGCTGAAAGTAAAGGGTGTAGCTGGAAATCAAGAAGAAGTAATTGTGGCTAAAAACAGTGTCTGTATCTCAAAGGTAATCTGAAAATTCATGAAGATCAGCTGGAATCCCTGGAAGAAAGCATGGGTGAATGATGAAGAGAGAATTTATGAGAATTTTGATCCCTCTACTCATCCATCTAGGCCGAGAAACAAAATAGATCCAGGCTTAAAGCCTGATGAGCCAGAACCTGTGTATTCAGATGAAGAGGAGGCTGAAGAAGCTAGTGATCCTACAAAAGAGAACACCCCCATTGATGATGGGAGTGACCCTGAGCTACCTCACAGTCCTGTCAGGACAATAACTTTTGGAACAGCGATCCCTTCAAAAGAACTGCCAAGTAGGGAGACTGTTCTAAGGGACAGTGACACTGAGTCTACTGAAGAAGAAGAAGAATATGAATCTCAATACATTGTCAGAGATACCTCTGAAGAGGATGAAACTGTTCAGACAGAAGAGGCTGGGGCTAAGAATGAGAAAAATGAAAATGTTGCTGAAACTGAAGAAGAGGACAATGATGAAGAGAAAGAAAAAGAGATCATTTTGAGCCCTCCAATAGGCTATGAAATTAAGTCGGTGTCTGACCAGGAAGCAGGAGTGGCATCCAATGCTGTTGATATGGAAGACATTTTTGACTCAACAGAGAAAGAGGCTAACCTCCCTGCTGAACCAACAGAGGCAACTACAGTCGAACCTGCTGGGACTGCAGAAGAAAATATGGATTTACCCAAAGCCGAACAGATAGAGTAAAATGCTCAAGAGAAAGCTCCAAGTGAGGGGGATCATTTTGGTTCAGTCTCGGTACTTTATGATATAGAAGGATGGTCATCAGATCCAGGATATATAGTCCTTGGAATTAACTATGAAGATTCGGATGAGGAAGACAAGCCACCAAGGGATCCAGTTATCCTGACTAAAAACCTTCCAATGCTTGAGACTGATAAATTGGAAACCAAGGAGGACCTTGAATCCTTAAAGGTTGAAATGAAGGAGGATATAAGACAATCCATGGAAGAGTTGAAAACCAGTCTTGTTGATGATCTGAAAAGTGTGGAGAAATCTTTAGAATTATCCCTGGGCTGTGTTGTAGCAAGCCCAGTAAAAGAAACGATGAATGAAGTTAAAGTATGTCATACTCAGATTGAAAGCTGGACTGAAGCTATGGTTTCCCTAAGACAATCAGTTGCTTCTTTGACTGCCATGTGCAGTTCTCAAACTCAAGTGGCCGCTGAGATTCGGTACATCAAAGAGGTGGTCAAACAATTTGTGGAAGTGTTTGAGCGTTTCAAGACTTCAGTCAAAGAACACTTAAATAGCCAGGATGCTCTTGTTCAGAAGGTGGTTGGAAATTTGACTCAGTCCTTCAAGGAGACAGTTTCTTTCTCGGTCAAATCCTTTCCTTCATCTAGCTCTCCTGTAGACCTTGACCAGTTCCGGAATGTAATCAAAGAAGAACTTTATAAGGCCAGAGCCAATGACACCTCTGACTTACAGATTCTTGCTACCACTAGGGAAGTAAGTGGGTTTGTTCGTGAACACCTGCAAGCGGCTACCGCTTCTCAGGAGGCCATTAAGAGCAAGGTTGACTATTACTTTGACAGGATTTATACCAAGCATCAGTTGACCAGCCACTTCAAGCTCCTGATAGAGAATATGAAATTGCCTCCTGTGACTCAAGCTTTTAAACAACAAGTCAGCAAATTAAGCGAATTGACCCCTACATTGGATAAATTTTTGGAAAATAAGAATGATTTTTTATCTGCCATGGACAGAGTAGGAATCATTATCATGGATTTCCGAAACCTTCTTCTACCCTTTCTCCATGTGGATTGCACACCTGTCATAGTACCCCCTGCCTTGCCTGTCTCAACTCCCAGCGGTTCCTCCGTGATGTCTCCTGCTGATGCTGTCCAAAATCTACGTCCCTTGATACCTCAGCAAGCTACTCACTACAGATCCTCAGGAGCCTCTGTTGCTGCTCCTCCAGTCATTCCTGCTGCCATTCCTAAACTGGCTGACTCTCTTGCTCCATCTTCTTCCTCCAAAGGAAAAGATCCCTTACCTATCGATGAAGAGGATTGAGTCTGTCTATGTATTTTTGATAGGGATCTTGTACTATTTTTTCGGTCATGTAATGTCCTGATTTCTTTTAATATCATATTTCTTAAAAAAAATTGCTAATCACAAAGGGGGAGACATATAATTAATTGGGAGAAATATAATTGGGATAATTCTAGAACCTCAAATTAGGCCTTTGCATTCCGTTTCTCTACTACATCTATACTTTATATATATGCTAACATAATTTGTGATTATCAAAAAGGGGGAGATTGTTGGATTCACCTGTTTTGATAATCCCAAATCATGGTTAAACATTGACCATGACGTATTAATCCTTTCACTAATCTTGTTAATGTATGCTTAAACTCACTTCATCCTAGACATTTTATGCTCTTACTCTCATGAATTTACTGCAATAGATTACAGTTACATTTAATAAGTTCACCATTGATGGCTACTGGTAAAAGCCTTATGTTCAAAGTCACAGTTTCAGATAACTGTCACTTTAAGTCACCATTGCAAGAATATCACAGTTGAAGGACTACTGCTATGATTAAGAAACTACTGATATAAGGTTACAGTCACAAGACTATTGCTTAATCATTTTTCAAAGCTCACAGACAAAGAGTCACAGTTGTAAGGTTACTGATATGACAAGGCTTCTGTTAGAATTTCACTATGTGACTCCTTCCTTATCAAGTCTTTTGTTGAGAATTTATCCGATCAAGCCTACAGTCACACGAGTCTACCGTTAGTAGAGGACTACAGTCAGACAGCTTCCACTGTCGACTAAGTCGACTGGAAATCGAAGTCTATAGTTGAAAAGGTTACAGTTGCAACAATTTGTTGTTACAGATTCATCGTTGAAGTCTACCGATATGAGGCTACAGTTAAACAGAAAAACAGCTACCGTTGCAAGCCTACAGACAGAGAACCCACAGTCGAAGTCCACAGTTAGAAAAAGTCTACAGTTGGAAAGACCTCAATTGAAGTCTACCGTGTGACCTGAATCTTCGACCAGTCTAATGATATTATATTATTTCTCTTTGTAAAATTTATTAATACTATTATATAATGGTCATGTCTGAACAGATCAATACACCTGAAATTATTTATTAATCCTTGCAGGCATATCAGGAAACACTATGATGTATGAGGAAAAGCACACGTGATTGGGTGAAAAAGGTGGACAACACGAGATAAAAATTTACAGAGCTTAAACAGCCAATTTGCTATAAAAAACCAAGTAGACAAGCATCGAGATTTTGATTATTTTTTTGTGGACACAATACTCTCGAGCATTCTCTTGCAGAAGAACAAAAAGAGTCTCAAGTGTACCGACTGAAAGAGCCCTCTTCGAGCTAAGCTGTGACACACTCAAATCTCAATGAACTGATCATCTATACATCTGGAAGTTGGGACACTCCGTTTTTGGAGTCAACTCTCAGAAAAGGACCAAATATTCACCTCATCCATTCCAATGAGTCCAGAGCTGATCTGCCAACACTACAGAGAATTCTAAACTTATTCCTGCCTTTTTTTTTCTCTGTTGTGTTTAAAGTTTTTCTTACATTTGTGAGCAGTGTGTTTTTATTACACACACACTGACTTTTGGGCTTAAACTGAGGGATACTTAAAATCCCTATTTCAAACCCTTTTTACTTTTGTTACCCACGTACAACTGTGGAAGAATCCTGGTGTGGCTTGGTTATTTTGATTTCCCACGTGTAACTGTGGTAGAGGTTGTGAAACCTGGACAGTTTGTGAAAACTATTTTAAATCCCGATACAAGTTGTGTATCAATTTTTTTAATAAAATTACTTGGTGGCAGGTGATCACCAAGTGGAAAGGACTAGGTCTTGGCTTAAGACTGAACCTCTTGTTCAAATTAGCTTGTTCATCTTTTCAGTACTCTGTTTTTAATACTTATCCGTTGTGCTTACTTTCAAAAACAGAAATCCTTTTTATTTACTCTGATAGTTAAATTTGGTTAGTGTGTATACGAGATTTGTTTAGTAAACTTGTTTCGAAAGTCAAATTAGTTGTCATACTAATTTCACTGAGGAATAATCAACCTTTGAGAAACCTGTTGAACAATAAGTCACTGATATATCTACTGCCTTAATTAACTGGGCCTCTATTAAATTGTGGGATTTTAATCCTAGAAGTTTTTAACAGAAATTTTGAATGGGTACTCAATTCACCCCCCCCCCCCTGTTGAGTATTCACTCCGACTAACAAATATCTTCTAAAAATTCTGCGTCATTATATTCTCCCCCCTTAAGAAATTTATCCTCGAAATTTCAACTCATTTTATCAGTTGATAGAAGTTTAGGGTACTTATATCTCATTGTCTCCTCTAGTTCCAACATCATTTATTCATATTTATAGTTCCTCCATTACACATTGGTGATGTGGGTAGTCTATTTTGAATAGAACCTTATCTTTGTGGTCTAATATCTATATCGACAGCTACTCATAAGAGAGGTCATGTTCCAATTATACTATCTATGGATTTAGTACATGTGGGAGATCAAGTATATAATTACTCAAGATATATAAGTGGAATACATCATGAACTTGAGAAATATTTGGTGGATGTTCTGGTTGATGGATCATTGATCCAATGTTATTAAGGATTTCAACGAGGCCAATGTACCTAGGGTTAAGATTCCATTTCTTTCCAAATCACATGACTCTATTGCATGGTTATATTCAAAGGAAAACTTTGTCCCAAAAATCAAACTAAAATTCTATTCAACGGTTGTTATCATGGATCTTATGCCAAGTCTGAGAATTATTTATATGTTTTTGGATGGAATGAACCTTTTATATCATCTCTTGGACATGATCGTTCCAATGTAATTCCCTCTCACAAACATTAACCCAACAAGTAAAAGTTTTACATATATTTCCATGTATAGCTTTACATAGTTTTATTTGAATACATGATTCAAATTTTTTTGTATAAATACTAAACTAATGGTATTTTTTAAAAATACGACTTCAAATTCCATTGAACATGTTCTCAGCATGTCCTGGAGTATCTAAATAGTCCTTTTAGATTGTACATAAGTTTAGGGTCATATATTGTACTGAAATCCAATTCAGTATTCATTTCATGTTGAAAATTTCTACAAAATTTATATATAAACATTGGATCTGGATTAGAAATGATAAAAAGTAGAACCCCATGAAACCTCACAAATTTATTTATGTATATCATGGAAATTTGGTCGAGAGAGAAATCTTCCTAAATATTGATAAAAAGGGTAGTCTTGGTGAATCAATCCACTCTAACCCACATCACATTGTTTTCTTTTTATGCTCTTGGGAGACCAATAATGAATTCCATAGTGATATTGTCCCAATTACATGTTATTATGGGTAGGGGTTTCAATATATCTTTATGAAGTTGACACACAACCTTCACTTGATTACACACACAACACCTCTTAGTGTATTCTGTAATGTCCATTTTCATGTTATAAAACCAATAATGATCATGAAGGTCATTATACATTTCAGTTCTTATAGGACATATAAAAAATGTGGAGTTATGATCTTCATCCATTATCTCATCCTTTATCTCTTGGATAGATGGGAAACATAGGCTTGTATGAAATTTTAGTACACCTTCTTGATCAATATTAAACTCATCAAAATTCAAATTATTCACATACTCCATCTTATTTCAAAATAATTGATCTTATGTTTGATCTATATTGATCTTATCACCAAATTATGGTTCAAAAATCGTTTGGGATATGGTTGATTATGTCCCTTATCTTACTATTACCATGTACAATTTTACTAGGTCCTTAATAAATGTATCTCCTTAAATCCTTATCATTTCTAGAACAATTGGTTATTTCCTACATAATGCATGAGGTAATTTGTTTTCTATTCTAGGGTGATGATGAATTTCACATTCATAATCTTTAAGAAGTTTGAACCTTGTCCTTTGCCTCATGTTCCATTCCTTTTTCATTAAAATGTACTTAAAACATTGGTGGGTGGTGTATAGATAAAATTTACCCCCATAAAGATAGTGCCACCATATTTTTAGATAATAATTAAACAAAAATAGTTGTAGGTAATGTGTAGGATAATTCTTCTCATTAGGATCTAACTGTCAATATGAATAAGAAATCACTGTGTAATTTTTCATAAGGAAAAAACCAAGCCCTTTTAGAGACGGATCACTAAAAATAATGAATCCTTATTTAATAGAGGGTAGGTTTTCCACAATTTCAGTAAATAAACACTTTTAAAGATCATGAAAAATTTCCTCACACTTCTTTTTTCAGATTAAATTATCTCATTTTTTGAGTTATCTTGGATATTGGATTGTAAATTCCTAAAAAAAATCACATACCTAACATATCGTCCTACAAGAATAGGATTCTATGAATCTAAATTACCACTATAGTATGATTCAACTCCTATGAATCCTTTTTCTTCACAATTTCAATTTAGATACCTTTAATGGTTATAATGTTCACTATGAATGAAACTTTTCTAACTATAGTTCACATTTTAGTAATTCTTCAAATAGATTATCCTTCATCATAGTTCCCAATATAACCCTTAGATAATACTAATTCACATCATGAATTTTAAAATATATAAAAATATAATCAATAAAAACTACCATATATTTATCAAGGTAGTCCTTAATGACTCTATTAATCAAATCCCCAAATATAGTAGGATCATTAGTTAATAAGAAGTGAATAAAAACAAACTGATAATGCCCCTATCTTGTTTATAAGGGAGTATTTGGAATATCATATTTCTTCACCTTCAATTAATAAAACCCATATAGTAGGTCAATCATGGAGAATAATTTTGTATCATGAAGCTGATCAAATTAATCATCGATTTTTTCAGAGAGGTTACTTGTTATTAACTGTGATCCAATTACATTCCCTATAAAAATACATACCTGTTTTGATCCATCCTTCTTCTTCAAAAAGAGAATAAGTGATCCACAAGAATACACACCTTTTCAGATAAATCCATTCTCTAAAATATCTTGAAGTTTTTTCTTTAATTACTATAACTCTATATTTTCCATTCTATATGGTGTATTTGATATCACCTCATATCTAGTTATTAGTTCAATAGAGAACTCTATCTCTCTTTCAGGGGGGTCCATGTAAATTTTCATGAAATACGTCAATGTACTCCTGAATAATATAAACATTATCTATCTTTATAATTTCATTTCGTTATCTATCTTCACAAATCATCTCCTTAAATAATGATATAGTAGGTATTTATAGGGAAATTCAATGTAGGGATATCCCTCCTTTGAAAACGACTCTATATTGTGCATTCAAGACAACTAAAATTTTATTTCTCCAACATTTGATCTTATCATTATACTTTGAGAGATAATGCATCCCTAGTATTATGTCTAATTCCACAATAAGAATTACTACTACATTTACGTTGATATTTTACTCACAAAAGTTTATACTAGAGTTTCCATTCACTATTGATGATAGGATAATTTCTCTTAGAGTCTTGACTGATAACTAAACTTTTAGCAGTTTTTGGATTGATTTTATATTCTTTGAAAACATTGATGAAATAAAGTAATGCGTAAAACTAGAATCAAATAATTTTTTATCTATATTTGAGATCACATTGGGTTTACCTTAAACCATACCATTTAGAGCTTCCAATTTAGCCATCATTATATAAAGGCCTGACCATTCTCCCTTATACTGTGCTAAGGTTTATGGTGGTTCCCCTCAATTACCTTCTGATTTGTACATTGATTGTAAAAGTTCCCAAGCTATACACAATAGAAGAATTTACATTATGGTTGGGCCATCACCAGATTCCCTTTGTCTTTACTATTGAAATTTTAATGATTCACATCACCAAGATAGTTTGGAGCTATTTGTACTTCTCTTCTGCACCTGTACCATATTCCACTCTAAATTAATAATTTCCTTGAATTCTTCTTTCCACATTTGTTGTATGTGGGAATTTGATCTTTTTTCCTCATCATTCATGATCAATGTACCTCCCTATTCTTGGATCCATTTTTAAATTATTTTTATTTTACTTATGTAACCACTATATCTCTCCAAACTCTAATTCAACATTTATAATACTCCACACTATCTCCTCATCATTTTCATAGTCTATATTTTCTAAATTTCTCTGTAGATGAGGTCTTAGTCCACCGAAGAATCTATCAATATTTAATTAGGATCCATAAACATTATAGAGGAGTATCAAAAATGTCTTGTAAAGTTATTTTAATAGAATCCCACTGATACATTGTCCTTCTTCTTCGATTTAAGGAATTCTTTCTCTAATTTAATTTTTATAGAACAGGGAAAATATTTTTTTAAAATTTTCCCCTAAATATTCCCACTCCATATCATCGATCTCCCTTCATGGATTCATGTGATTAATTAGTCTCAATCACAAATAAACTTCTAATTCTAAGAGGTATACTACTAGGGTTACTTTCTCTTTCTCCAAACAATGTTGTACAAAAAAGTTTATTTCTATAAAGCTTTTCCATTATTCATAAATCAGTGGGTCGGTAGATCCACTGAAATAATGTGGTCACTAACGCATTAAGGATTAAATGGAATGTTATTATACTCAAGGTGAATACAATATCTCAACATGATTCATGTTATTATTCATGATATTAGTTATTTCATTCATCACCCTTATAAAATTTTCCATTCCATCTTCCATCATAAATACATCATTACATCATCTATCACATTCTTTATTTATGTGGTTCCTCCTATTTCCCTCCATTTTTATAAAACAAGAAAACATTAGTAACAAACATGTTAATTATATGAATATTATAATTATAAATTAATTTTATGTATGAAAATATCATGCTTAAATATGATATTAATATCTTCTAATAAAAATTTTATTTTCTATATATCCTTTATAAAGGATTATAAAATTATTTTGATTAACCAAAAATATCCCTCGAAAGTTTCAAACTATGTGTGCATAAAGTCCCATTGTTGTGCACCATTTCATGATTGATTCTATCTCGAAATACTGTTTTCATGTGTTAACCCAAGGTATATCTATGTTGGAGTCGTATCCACATGTTGTATCCTGACTGGGATTTATTTTTTTATAAACTACTTAATTAAAACTCACAAAAATACCATGATGTTTTCTTTTATATATAATTGTCCCTAGGATTATTCCTAAATCTTTCATGTCATAATTTATACAAATAACTAAAAATTTATTTTATACCAACTATGGAATCCCACCTTTTTATTACATAACTTTTCATTACACAGTACAAATAAAAGATATATTAATGTTTTTTCTTGAGAATAAGGTACACAATACCTGAAAACATAAAACATTATTCTATGTTCACTTGAACACACCTTAATGGGTTAACCCTAAATTATGTTAACAAAATCCCACAACCTAGGGTCATATATCAATGGAAATGTGTGAGCATGAATCCCAATAAGGGAGAAGCAAGGGAAACATTTATAATGTGATCATGACAAATATTAATAAGAATATGAGTAATAATGACAATGCATGATAAAAAGAGATATCATAATAATAATTATAAGAACCAATAATGTGGAAATGTTTCCACACCATTTTATTGAGACATTCATAAGCATATCACCAAAGTTTGTCACCAAGGTGGCATCATTGAAAATTTCCAACATTATTCACCAAGGTATCATAAAACATTTAATCTCTAGAGATTGAATTATTTACCCAATGCATTGGATTTATATCAGGGAAAACCCTTAATATTTACTAATTTCATTAATCCATATATATTTTAATAAAAATTTCCTTAATAACCCATATAGAATAAATAATGAGTTTCTTATCAAAAATCATTCCATACAAAAGTGATTAAATACATGACCATTAAATCATTTTTAACCCCAGAAAATAAATTTGAGTTTCATATATATAAATACCCAAATAAAAAATTCATATTTAAATCTTTTTGAAGAGAAATTTAAAAGAAAAGTGGTTTGGATATTCACATAAAAAGGAAAGGATAATTTATCATGTTAAAGATAGAAAGTGCATAAGTAAATTTGGCATCATGAATGTTATAAAATATGGTTTTAGAAAAGGGTGATTTAAGAGGAAAAAAGAGTATCTCATTCATAAAAGAATACTATTATATTAATGGGATAATAAAAAGTGTACAAAATAACTTAGTTCAGAAATTAGAATACAAGCGATATAAAAATATTACATGAATGCAAAGAGATGTGGGTATTTCCCTTACCATGAAGTGTTGTTCCTAAAAATTGAGAATGGAACCATAGAGGATTGAGTAAACCATGGGGGCTCATTGTGAGGATAAATCACCAAAACATAATGGATAATTGAATGAGATTTAGTAGATATAGAGAAATGGGTGGTTATTTATAGGATAGGTGGATAAATTATTTAACAGTTACAAATTGTAGATCTTGGAAAAGTAGGTTGTAGAAAATAAAAAAACCATTATCTTACCCATGGTTTTTTCTCATGTTTTTGGAAAGTTTAGTAATATCTTATGATATTTTAAACCACCAGAACTAAACATCATTTTTAATACTTTTTTCATGGAAAATTAGATATTCTAGAAAGTAAGGTTTTTCAAAATCACATTTCCGTTTTTAGAAATCGAAAAGTCACTTATATTTATAGAAATTGATTAAAATATATTATAATACTTAATATTAATATTATAACATAATTTATTCCATGTATTGAGTTTAATTAATTATTAAATCATTTTGAAATAATTATTATTTCATAAAATATATTGAAACCAAAAAAATGTATTTTTTTATACTATTCATAGAAAATTGTAAATAATTCTAGAAAATTTATTGTAAATTCACCCTTACATAATTTAGGCATTATTATATGAAAATTTATGTTTTTTATCCTAAAAATTTGTTAAATATGAAAAAAAATTCTTCTAAATATAAACATCTTTATTTATTTTAAAACGGTAGTTTTTAAGGCACATTCATATTTCTGACACTTATAAAAAAAATTCTATACCATTAAAAAATTATATTATCTTTATTATTTAGTTTATATTGTTTTAAAATTATATTTTATTCAAATAATATTATTCATATTACTTGATTTTATTAAAAATTGTATATATTTTCTAGAAAAAATACTATTATTTTTCATTTTCTTCCAAAAAAAATTATCAAATTCATATCAATTAAACATAAATATTATTAAGAAAAATTATTTATAAAAGGAATATTTGGAATGTTAATTTTTTAAAAAAGGAAATTAAAATTTATTTAATTGATTTCTGCACACTTATCCCCTTATTACACCTGAATATGCTAAAAGAGTAAGGTGTGTGATGGTAGTAGTTTTTTGAGGTGGCATGGATAACATCAAAAAAGTGGTAATATCTACTAACATGAACTTCTCCTGTAGTCCATTTTATTTAAGCTTCACTTGATGAAGATCAGCTTGGGCATGGTGAAAGTAAAACCCAAGTGATGATATCTCCATCCCATGTTGGGACAAATAAACATCAAACATCATGACTCTAATGGTTGAATCCATTTATTATCATATCTATATCAAATATACTTTCTTATTACCACTTATAAATACTAATTATAATGTTGAAATTATCATCCAAGGGTGTATTTTACAATTTTTATATTGATTAATAATCATATAATGATCGAATCTCAGTGTTCAAATTTCCCTACACATCCTATAAATATAACTTCATTAATTTAATAAAAATTTACTAAAAATATCTATAAGTTTATGTTTTCATTTCATAATATTTTGATTGGTTTAATAATATTTGTTTTATTTCTATGGCTTTTGTAGAGGCGTGATGATTCATGTGGATTGAAGAGATCCAAACATTCCTATTATTGTTATCTTATTTTATATTTTTTTACAGTTGTAATGTTTTTAATTTTAATTACATTCATATATTACTAATTTAATGATAATTTTTAATTAGATAAACTTTGGTTGGCTTCTATATATTTTCTACGTGCATAATATTATATAAAACAGTGCCAAAATTTTATTCCAAAAAAACATTATTTTAAAAATTCCATGTTGTTAAAATCTTAACACTATGATATATGCTTAAGATTATTATGAAATTATCAAAAGTTTATCCATATTTATAGTTGTAATTTCTTGATATTTTAAAAGAGGGAAATTTTATTTGACAACGTGTTTTAAATGAAACATCAAACATAAATGAACCACAAAATATTATAATATAAATATGACTGTTATTACCTAGCCTCTAAATTATATGTTATAAATATGATTAAAAACTTCAATAAAATATATACATTATTTAATCAAAAAAAAATATTGACTAATCCTTATGAAATAAGCACAGAGTTTTTAATAAACACATTTTACCCTTTCAAAATATGTTTTCATAAAAAGTGGAATTTATTACTATTGAAATAAAATATTATAATTAAATTTTTTAATTTTTTATAAATTTTATAAAATTGATTTCAATTTTTATTCATTATATCAAAATAAACATAGGGTGAAATTTTGGAATTTTTTAAAATGATTAATTCTTCAATAAATATGGAAAATTACCAATTTTTCAAAAATAGCCATTTATTTTAATTGAATATTTGAATTTAAAAGTAGAAATACATTTTGAATTATTTATAATGTAAAACATGGACCATTTTATTTATAATATTATAATTAAATAATTTTAAATTTATTAATTTTCATGATTTTTTATAGGTTTATTTTCATTTGTAAAACACAATTTCTATGAATTTTTTTAAAGTTCATAATGTTTCTCCATTTAAATTAATTAAAAAAACCACTAATGAGGAATTATTTGACTTTATATTATATATTATATATCGTTAAATATGAATTTAAATTCATATAATGATTATTACTAGTTATATATGTAATATAAAATCATCTTATGCTTGACAAATAAATTTCTTGAAAACCTTCTTTTTTGTCACATCTGCGGGTTTGATTTAAAATCACATTATCCCAATTCATTGGGATTAATTTGGTAAAATGGATTTAATATTTTGAATATGAATATAAAATATTAGTAAATAAGTATAACTTAATTTTATGTCATTGAGAATTATAAAAAATATATTTACATAGTTAAGTGTATAACAGTTTTACGAGGGGTAAAACAAATAAGATAAGGGTTATAATTAATTAAAAACATGTAAAATTTTAATTTTTTCCATATTTTAACCTTATCAAATATAATTTTAGTAAATTCCCTTTTCTTCCACATTCCATGATTATGACCTATATAATAGTTAAAATAAATAAAAAGACAAAAATAATCTCCCTTACTTCTAATATCTATATTACATTTTGATAGGTATAAAAACAACATATATTTGGCTCGAAATAGTAATTTTGAAGACAATTTTTTTTAACATTTTAATGTACTTATAATTTTTTTTGATGAAGTAATTACCCTATGAGATTACACATAAATGAATCAATAATAATTGGATTAATATAAAAATAAAATAAAAATTATTGTAACTATATTAAAATAAATATACATTTAATTAATTGTTATGTTACATTAATTATTTATAGTATAATATAATTTTAGGTAGGTTTTAATGGAATATATTCTAAATATGTCTTTGTCTTGTGGTTATTGAATCCATATTAAATAAATTGGGTCAAAATTGAAATTAATGATATTTTATAATAAATAATATTTTTTTAAATGATTTACAATTTTTAAAAATACTATATTCATCCAAATGATTACTATATGGTTTAAAATATCAACCATGGATGAATTATATTCAATTTTCCCTTTTATAAAACTATCTTATGTAATGTCATGACCTAGGATCCAATAACGGGTGCCTCGATTCGGCTCACTACATGACATTAGGTGCACTCTACCATACGCCAATGGCTACGGAAAATTCCTGAGGTTGTAATGTTAGACATGGGTGGACTATACCCTATTTATCAGTATAAGTCATAGTAGATAAATTAATGAACAACAGAACCAAACAAAATATAATCCAGCATTCCCACAAAAATTCAACCAAAACTGGGTACATGCCAAAAAACCACAGTAATTATTCCATTTCATTTCATATAGTTCCAAGTCAAAAATTAAACCCAAAATAATGGTATGGTGAAGAATATCAAAAAGTACCTAACAGCATGTCTGGTCCCATCAACCATGTACATCCCAAATCCCAAATAAACCCTCTATCATAAGGTTATATCCCTTCTTATATCCCCAAACCCTGAAGACTACTAGGGTACCTAATGGTGGCCTACGTAGGGTGTGAGTAAAACTTAGTAGGCCACCAACAATGGTGTATAGAAAATATCTAGTCTAATACAGTGTATGCATATGTAAATGAAATAATAATGTAGAAAAATAAGTGATAATGATTAAACAATTATTAGATAGATTACTTTTATTTCCATTTTCCATGTTTTACCATTTTAACCAAACCTAATTTTCCCCATATTGGTCATCTTATCCATGTGTAAAAATGGTAAAAGGTTGGAAAACCTTGATCCTTATTCCAAGAATCATACTAGGATTCAAAACCCCATATCTGACCATCCCAACTATGATATGTAACGTTGTGTCCATAACCATTTGTTTAGGAGCATCAGTCCATTCCCTAAATAACTAATATTCAAAGGTAAACATGATCATCAGCCAGACAACCCATGGGAGTTGATCATCATTCTATAATACCACTACCATATATCAAAATAACATGATCTTATCATAATTAACCATTTCATAACATAAAACAACAGTTGTGTTCCATTTACATTGAATAAATTTTACACGGTTCTTTACCATCATCTTGTTCATAATTCCCAAAAGATGACAATTTCAAATTATAATTACATTACAACCATCTATCACATATTCTAATCCATTTATTAATTTATTTAATCCCCATTAACCAATTAAAAAATACAACCATTTACCTATCATCAATTACATAACTCTTCATATAAATCCAAAAATAAATTCTTTTCATGATACTGGGTTAATAAAATTTAATATTATTTAATATCAAAAGCCCTACAATTTATCACTCAAAATCCCAATCTTTTATGTTCAAGGGATTGGTCCACCTCATGGGTGTCTATAATACTGTTCAACTCATCTTCATCAGAGCCCACATGGATCAAATAGTCTGATTCCTCAATAAATTAATCCATTTACAATTTCTTACCAATAAACAAAATGTATAGAAAGAATGAACAACAACATAACCACACACAAAATCAATAGTAAATTAAGTCTATGGGATATAACATTTAGACAACCAAACTCATGCTTGAGTATTAATTCTCGCTCATGCGTATCCCATAATTAAGACTCAATATACCATCAAGGACACAACCAATAAATCCACTATAAAATACCTATTTAGGGAATGGGAAGGAGAATAAGAACTAAAAAATCCTATTTTATGAAAATATAAGGAAGATTCATGTTAGACTCTCACATAGATTTGATCTCCACCCAATGGATCTCTAAACAACTTAGAATCGAGGGAGAATTGTATCTTTGAAGTTCGATAGTGTTTTTTTATCACCAATGAAACTGTAGGATGAAAGGGGAGTAAAATCAGTATTGGACCCTTCATTCCTGAGGTGGAAATTTTGTAAATTTCTTGTCTTTAATACGGTGGATAGTTTAGTCACATGCTTGGCCAAACCATGTTCCAATTGTGTTACACCCTTTGTTTAAATGGGGCTTGTGTCACACGATCACATGTGAGCCCATGTGGTTTGAAAAGTAATTTAGTGTTCACGTAGGCTTTATCTATCCAATATATTATAGTTTTTACCCCACCATTCAAAGTTTTATCAACTGTGCACTACCCCTCTCTGGGGAACATGGTTCTTGCACATTATTAGCACTAAACATGAACCAACCATGAAACCATCAATGGATAGACTCTTTTCTTTATCATCTGTTTATTGTACCTCTATGAAACCCCCAATGCACCTCACATTATCAAGAAAAATTTATTTAATTGTTTTAATTGATTTAGGGAAAAACATAAACAAGAACATGCCTCATTAGAAGTTCGGGATACTATAAACCCCTCACCTTATAACAGCTCATATTCGAGCCACACTCCCAATAATCACTGAGTATCTAAGGTAAAAATATCAATCCACTCAACTCGTATATATATCCCCTCTCTCGAGTATTCTTTTGAACGTTTCCATGCTTCCACAACACTCGAACCAATGGCACATTCTTACACTACATGATTTTCTCACATTGATCTATAATTCAAACAAGATTCTCCAAAAATCATGAATCAACCTCAAGCTCATCCTCCACAACATTAATCACATTAGACAGGTCAAGGTTATACTTACAATGTAGTGACACATGAAAATAATTTTACATGACACTCTAAATAAATCTAATATTTAATTATTACTTTATAAATATGATCCTCCCCACAATATCCAACGATTGCACTTACCTAGTACCCAACCTGCCCTATTTCTAAATTTGATGTTGACCCAACCTTGGTAAAAATATATGGAACACATGATCACCCACTGTAAACTCAATAGGTAAATAATATTGACCTTAATATGAGTTTTCTCTACTCTAAGATATAGACATAACATTTAGAATCAATCGAACCTTCTCTGATGTCTTCTAATGAGACTCAGTTCCAAAAAATGTAATTACCCAGCCTCCATCCAACATATTGGGTTTCAAAATGATATACCATAGAATTATGCATATATTTCTATTTAAATGGTAACTAGATTACAATTTTATTAGGTTAATCAATGAGGGACATGTCCTTTTCTTAGGTTCTACAAAAATATTGGAAATGTTCTCTCATGATTTCCCCTTACACCTAGATAGTACGCTCTGATAGAACATCTATATGTTGGTGGAAAGTTGTACTCAGAAGCACCAAGTACCAAGTTCTTTCTCCAATCCTTTCAAAAAGAATGAATAGAAACATGGATCATGGTCTAAAATTATCCTCTGAGGAACCACATGAAAATTTACTATCTCTTAGACATACAATTCACCCAACAGATTAATGCTAAAGGACTATCAAATTGGTAATAAGTGTTCCACCTTTATAAACTAATTTACAATTACCCTTATAGTTTCACTCTTCCATGGTTTACTCAGATGAACCACCATGATATCAATGGTGACATCAACCAACTTCTATTCTATAATGGTAAACTATTTTAGCATACCACATGGCCACTAAATCTCAACCCCTACTTGTTGGAAGGTGTTACATCATGAAACAAAACCTGCAATCTCATTCTTCATCCCTAGCCTCTAAATATATCTATGAAGGTCATGATACATTTTCCATAAACCATAATGCATCACCCATTTCAAGGAATGAATCTCAGGCATCATCTCCTCTCATATATATGTGGCCACAATAATACGACCTAGAACATAAATGATCTCATCATCACTAACACTCTAGTCAGTAGGTTTCTCTCCTTCTTATAGTATTTACCTCAACTAAAAAAACCTTAGATCCTCATAAATCCTCTTCTTCATGAAGATCAAAAGTGTGAAAACAGCTTCCAATGATATGAGGTTCATATGTAACTAGTCCACCTAGACTTATACATGAATATGTGTTAACAAAGACATCATCCTCTACTCATGACTAGGATCCAGGACAACCTAAATACGTTTAATTCATATATGAAATCTAAAAAAATCTTTTTCTTTTTCACATATTCCATCTAAAAATATATATATTTCATATACTCAACTCATTATCATTGTTTGAGGCTCATATACCATTGAGAAAAGATGTACATTCGTATTTTTTTTTATCATTATATACAAAAAATTGTTCACCCAACTGGTAGTGACACCAACACATTAAGTCATAAACCAATGTGGCCAATTCCTGGACATGTATATGGTACTTTCATTCACCCTTCCTCAAATATAAGGACCCATATTCCATGACTTGTTTTTCCTACCTTAAAATTACCCCATTTCATACCTTGTATGCTTTTCAAAATAAAGTATACTCCTTTCCCAACATGGGTAGGATCAAAATAAGCATGGTATTCAAATGTTTCTTTACCTCATAGAATTCATCCTCACATACTCTAGAATATTCAAAATTGAAACCCTTATTGGGAAAGCATGAATGTAGTTCTTCAAAGAGAGAGAAGTCCTTGAAAAACCTTCAGTAATATCCCACCACACCCAGAATGATTTGGATTTGAAAAACATTTTTGGTCTTCCCCAAAGAGACTACTACATTCACATTTTATGTTTTCACTGGAAGAACATCTATGTAGATGATATGACCTAATAAATGTAACTTGTTGATACAGAAGCTATACATGGATATCTTGGCGTATTGGAAATGCTCTCTCAGTGTACTAAATATAATTTCAATATGGTTTTCATGATATTCATGAGTTTGGGAGTAAATAAAGATTTAGTCTAAATAAATATTACATAACATGTATAGGTAAAGGTGTAATATTTTACTCATCATAGATATAAACACTGTAATATCATTAATGATCCTGAATGGAGTCATAAAAAACTCATATAAACCATACCACATCATGAATGAAGTATGTGGTATATCAAATGGTATCACCCTTTGATGATGATATGCCAGCCTCTATTCAATTTTGTGGAAAATAGTATCACCTCTTAACTAGTCAAAAATATAATTGATATGTGGAAGAGGATATTTGTTCTGAACTTTCATCTCATTCATTATATGTTAATCGACGTACAAGTTTAGAAACCCATCAACCTTATTAGAGAACATCACTAGTGAACTCGAAGGTGACGTACATGGGAGGATAATCCCTAACCCTCCAATTTCTCTAGTACAGTCTTGATCTCCTGAAGCACTATTGGTTCCATTTTATATGGTATGATGGAAACAAGCTCATCTTTAGGATTCATCTCAATCATAAACTTTATATCTTTATTAGTGGTACCCCTGCAAATCCATTAGGAAATACCACCTAGAAATGATCCAAAATAAAAGGAAATATATATTTCTAAACTCTCCCATAATCAATCACAATTCACAAAACATGGGATGTGGTCTCACCTAACTACTAACAAACTGGCCCTATATAGCCTTTAGGGATATCTCATTCCCCATGATGAACATAAGCATCACCCAAAGGGAATGTTAATGTTTCCCTTTTGTGGTAATAGTTTATATGGGATTGATATGAAACAAACCAATCATTCCCCAATATTATTTTAAACCCTATCATATCAAGAAAAGATAAGTCTCAGAGGATGTGGTAACCACTAACCTCAAGAGAAAACTTCTTTCATTGTCGGATGTTCTCTGATAATACTCCCAATGATGTTTCAATCAACAAAACCCCACACATACTTCCCACTTCTATACACAAATAATTTAAATAAAATGAAAATATATAAAATAATTTGGGGACCATGAATCAAATAATGAATTAGAAATGGTAAAATATACAAGAATCATACCTTGTATAGTTGATGGCCCAGCCTCACCACTGCAAAGTGTAGGATGAATTGCATGAAGATGACCTACCTCTATGCCTTGTTCTCTAGTCTAGGTTCCATATAAAGCACCAACTTGATGATAATGAAAATATTGTCCTAAAAAATATGATCCCCACCCTGACTGGTATAGCTGATGGAACTCTAGATTCATGACTGGTATGGAGTAGTCGACCCTCTACCAGAGCTCTGTACTTTCTAAGATTCTGCACGACTTCTTTATTATTTTGGATTCATACAAAACCATTGTATGTGACCCATCCTTCTTCATGCTTGACACTACACTGGTGGTTGTGAAAACATGCCTCACATGTGTCCTAGCCTTCCACACTGATTTAAGATGACTGAGCTACTCCCCTATGAGATGGTTCCCCCTCCGTGACTACTCTATCCACCACTACTCTTATAAAAACACTCAAAATGACACTCTTACTATTATAAGGTGTACCAATAGATTTATCTCCTTTAATAGTTATTCTTCCAAAAAAATTATCATTCATGTTCCCTTTATAAATGAGATTCTAACCCACCAGCTCAGTGATCCTATTCATGTGGAACATATTTACCTAGAACTTAATTTCACATCTAATCCCATCCTAGAAGTTTATAGACATAATCACTTCATTTATTTCTAACATCAGATAAAAACACTATAGATCTATGAAGTTTCCAATATAATCAATCATTTTCATACTCCCCTAAGTCAAGTGCATGAACTCTTCATATTCTTATGTCTCAATGTCTCTAGGTAATAGTTCTCCAAGAATTTATCCTTGAAATCCTTCAATTTCATGCCCTCAGTCTGCTCATCTCAAGAATGTATATACCAGTAATGCTTCACTAGTTCTCCCAGTATATGTATAACTATATTAACTATATTCTCAATTTGGGTCTCAAAATGATCAAGAATCGGCTCTACTTCACCTAGTTCATGTTCTCCAACAAATGTTGTAGGTTGATGCAATTAGAACTCTATTACATTTATTACAGGCTCATTGCAGCCCGCCCTGGGTATCAGTTCATAAACTGAATAAAATATGAAATCTTCTCATGGGACTGATCCTCCCATCAATTACTCGTAATCAATAAATTTTCCTTCTCCACTACTGGATGAGTATTCATGGTGATACCCTCTTGTATCCCAACTAGTATACTTATTCGTTTGGGAATCTACCTACAATACCAAATGCACATCTCAAAACACATTATATAGAAACAGAAAATTTAATCAATGGAATTTCGCTTATTATAATTATTTAACATAGTATAAAACAAAATCATTAAATACAAAACCTAATAAAAATATTATTCTCATAAATGAAGAATGAAATAAGTGGTACTTATAGAAATTAAGGCACCTATACCAATGAAATAGTATCTTGATTGCTGGAATTCTAATACCACCATTAGGAATAGTAATATACCTATTTAAATATTAACCTCCCCTATGAAATTATAAATAAAATTTAGGTGTAATATACATAAAGATATGATGTAATTATATCATGGTTTAACTAAATAAATATTTTAGTAAAAATAAATTAAGTGTGGTTATTTTTGAAAAAAATAAGTGTTTATTTACAAATTTATAATTAATATAATGATTTTTAAATAAACATAAAATAGATTAAAAAATTAATATTTTATTTTATTATAGTTATAATATTAATTTATTCTACCTTAATAGGTTTTTCAAAGGTTCATAAAATCAATTGTAATATTAAAATTAATATATTTTGAATAAATTATGATTTTATTCAAAAAATAAAATTATCGTAATTTGAATATTATTTTCATAAAATGGAGGCCATTTTTTATTTCTAAAAATTGAAAAAGGTTTAGGGTTAACTATTTGTATTTTTCAAAAATAGATGATATTTTTTGAATAGTGAAATCGATAATTTACAGTATTTAACATTTTAAGCCAAATACATGATTTTTTTATTCATAAATGATGTAAGCAGCCATAATTTTTAACTCACATGAACTATTTACTATAAATAGTCCCTAAAAATTAATATTATTGATTTTATTTATCCAAAATAATAATATATTTAATATAATAATAAAAAGAAACTCTCTACCCCTTATAAATACAACCCCCCACCACCCTTTATCCTCACACCTCCAAAGCCTTGTCACTTATCTAAATTTTTCCCAGTTTCTCTAAAAAAACTATTACTCATGGCCTAGTATTTATTTTCTCTCCAAAAGACCAATACCATGTTCTCTAAGTAGGTTTTCAAGGAGACAATTTTAAAAAGGTAAGACCTTCATTTTTTCTCTTTTAATTTCTTTTCATTTATTATCCACCCATCACCTCCCCTATCCAAAAAAGAAATTATAACTCCTATATCAAATATATACTAGAATTTTATTATTATAATGTAATATCTATCATCAAAAATCTACCCTTTTCCTTTTATCTTAAAGAATAAAACATCATTCATGATATGTCGATTCACCACCTCCGTGGGAAATGATTTTTCATTTTTACATTACCTCCATCATGGATGGTCATAAAACCATTATAATGGTTAAAAAATATTTTAAAATGTATATTATAATGTTTTTTATATTTTGGAACTTGTATATATATATAATATTATATAATAAAACAAAACTAGTTCCTGATAATTGAAAAACTGCCAAAATAATATAATCATTTATCATTAATGTTTTATCTAATGAATCATCCTCATATCAGAGAAAAAAATGATACATAAGAACATTTAAACATATAAATATTAATTAATAATGTATAATTATACCAATAAAGTGTATCCATAGGCAAATCCTCTGACCATTTATTAAATTAGATAAAAAGGTACAAAAATGAGACGGGTGAGGTCAAACAAAAGACAATACTTGGTCCGTCAAAAACAAAGTTAAAGTTATTAATAAGACATGTCATTTTCATAATTATACTCATCAGTAGTTTCCCCCCATAATGATATTTACCTTGATTGAAGATCTTAAGGATGTCTGATTTGACAATTTGTGACTCTTTAGAAGAAGATCTAGCAGACACGGTTTGTGGTAGATGATAATAGTCCTTCTACGTTTTTCTCTTTGAATGAGAAAGGGTGGGGCCCTCACTATCTATTATCTTTTTCTTTCCATAAATAATTTAATACTTATAAGAAGCATGATTGTTTATTCCCAATTCCTTCAGGAGAGTATCGTCGTTCACCCCTTCGTCATCAGAGATGTTTCCCCACTTCCTTGATATCCTGGAAGATTTGAAGATTTTATAAATCACATGATGCAAATCAACTTGTTGATGAAGATCAAGTTGATTGAAACCATAATACATAAAGAATGAAGTATTATAAGGCACAAACTTCAAGAATCCTTACCCCAAATGAGATTGTGTAGGGAAATCCTCAGTGATATCTAGTTGAGTCTAGACAATATCAGTAGTTGCCACATCTAGTCACTAAACCTCATCACCCATAACAGACGCAATTACCCCCACTTGCACATTTTTTTGTAAATCAATGCAGTAGAGAGCTCAAGACCCTGCCTCGTATTTTAGGAAGATGATTTTCCCTTCAAAGTAGTAACCAAAACCATCTAAATAGATTTCCTCTCAAATACACATATGTCATGACCATGGTCCTCTATCTTTTTCACATTCAAATTAATCCTACAAGATGACTCATGATTCCTTTTGAAATTTTAATGGGACCAAACCATATTTTTACATCACATTTATTTGACATGGATAATTTTTTGACAATTAACACAAAAATGAGGATGTCTTTTATATTCCACCATAGGAGGGATATAATCATCTAATGCTGATAGAACTATGTTGTAAATTAAAAAAGTTATTAAGTTAACCTCCAAGAATACCCTATAAAAGTGGATGAATATAGAAACCTTAGTGGGTCTATCCATTTTTATTGAAACACCAATATCATAATCAATATCAAAGTAGATCATGGGATGTCTTCGAATCTAGATGAGACTAATAATTTTAATAAAAACTTGAATGTGAGAATTTTTTAATGAAAATGGATTAAACTAAAAATCCCAAACATGAAAACATATCATACCTGGAATTAAGGAAATTGATCTGATACCCCAATCCCTATGCTTCAGTTACTTATATAGAAAATAGATGTGGAAGAATGCCCTACCCATTGGTACACATTTCTAATCTAATGAGTTATAAATAGATGATGACCTCTTAACCAAGGCATCAACTTTCCAATGTTTTTCTCTAGAAGGAAGAAAAAATATTTCAATGATGGATAACTTACAGATCTTGAATATATAAAAAATAGACTCTTTATTTGAAATCACATTATCCATATCACCCTTCATCATAATCCAGTCTGGAATTGCATCTTTTACATGTTTTAAATACCTTTTGCTGGAGTTGTTATCGTCCTAAACAAAAACAGAGTTGTGTAAATTTTTATCTAGAATAAAAACCCTAGCAACAATATTTTTATTAGTATGAACCATTGAAACATGATGAGTAGCAAGCGGGGGCACCACATTCCCATATTTTTGTGTTGCTGTCAACCTTAACATCACTTGGGAGGATCAACGGTCAGCCACCCTCAACGCCATATTTTGAGCATCATCACCACCATTCACCATGGTCAACCCCAACAGATTAGGCCAAGAACTAATAGATCCACCTATATATTCACACTTCTCTGAAACCATATCCACATAGCGAATCCCACCATCAATGTCCATCCCCGACGCAGCTCACCCATCACATTTTCCATTCACAAAAAATATCTCCACTGCAGCACAACGACGACCATTCCCCATCTCCACCTCCATAGATCCACCTCCACAATCTCCATTAACAAATCTCATACCATATCCAATGATTACCAAACCATAAACCCTAGATATGGTTATTTTATAACTAGAAACCCTAGATTTGGTGATTTTCGAATAAGAAACCCAAGATCGAGGCCTACAAAATCCCTTACTGGCTGATTGAATACTATCTGAGGTCTCAACACCAATCAAAAGAAATGATCTGAGGAAAAATGGAAACACCATAAGACAACAGCAGTACCCTTCCAAGGCACTAGGGACTCAATGGTGTAGGAACCCGCAAATAAGAGAATCGATCATGAAAAACATGAAAATGAACTCTCGAAATGATAAAATTGAACTCTATAACTCATCAAAATGGTAATAAATGAACTCAATAAAATTATAATAAATCAAATATATATAGAATATTTTATGATTTATTTAATTAGTTATTCTAATTTTATTATCTATGAAATTAAATTCAAGTTCATAATGCATTCAGATATAAGGTAAAGGGATTCTCAAACACAACTCACTTTCATTGGGTTATTATTATTTCAATCCAAATTTCAGTTTGGATATTCCATTAATGTACCTTTAATATAATTTAAATTTTCTTACCTATTTATTTCTATGATATACATTTCTCCCACTTGGTTTTTGGACAAATATAATGATTTTCTCAATGAACACTTCTTCCAAAACACATATTAACTCCTATTGAGATTTTATCATCCTCACTCAAGATCTATGATTCATATACCAAGAATTGTTTTTCCATATTTCATTTGGGAATCCAAAATTTAATTCATTAATGTATGATTTATGAAATTCTTATGAATCCCATTCCTTTTCATGGGTTATTTTATGAGTATTATTTTCATATGTTTTATGTTTCATGCATGATTATGCAATTGTTATGATGTGAAGGGTGGAGCCAGAAATATATATCCCTCCAATGCATCTGGTAATGTAGTTTATCTCATGAGATAATGTGTATAATTCCTGAACATGATGATATATTTTTTCAAAATTATGATGTTATTATTATGAAAAAATGTTATTCCTGAACATGATGCTACCTTTTTTCACAACTATGTGTGGTATTTACCATTATTACATGATGTTTCATTTTTATACATTTACACATTGAATTACTTTATCCAATGTTTCACTTGTAATTTGGTGATGATCATATTCTTGGGATATTTTGATGTTGTTTATAGTCACCCATGCTATATTGATTCATGTCCCTCATTCATCCTCTTATTAGTCTTTTAGATCACCCCTTTAATAGATTTATTTCCCTAAGTGATTACTTATACTATGGAAAATAGAAGTGCTAATAAGAATATTGAGATGAAGGAATTAAATAATTTTTATGTTTTATTATGAAAAAGTTATATAAATTCATAATTTTACTAAGACACTAAACATTTGGAACTAGGATTTATAATGTTATTATTCTTTTAGTCTTTAAAATGATGTAACAATCATGTTAGAAAAGGTAAATTCATTATAGCTAGTATCAGATAATGGTTTAATCAATTTGGGAATTAGGATTATATAATGCTTCTGAAACCCTACTAATAATAATAATTCTATGTAAACATCTAAGAATATTTATTTACAAAAAGCTAAATCTAGGGGCCTATAAGCGTATCACTTTAAAGTTAATTACATAAAGGAATAAATTATTTATTCCTTATTTTTTGACATAACTTTTTTGGAAACTTTTTATATTTTTGAAAATCTTGGGAACCAAGAGAAACCAAGCCAACAAATCATGTGAGTGAAAATGAAATTATTTCTTGAATGACACCCCCAGTTCCATTAGAGGTAGTGTTCAAAACTTCATGATGATGTTTACCATGTTGTCTCAGGATATAAATAATAATATGAACTAGGTTGAACATCCACCTTCACCCAAGAAGGATCAACTATCCATTGATCCCTTTATACAGAGATGACCATTGAAATTTAGTTGATATTCCAATACACTTATTTTATAACAATTGGATAACTCAATAGACAGTACATTTTATGTTCTCCACTATTCATTGAAGGAGAAGGTGACTCTTGTTGTTTATCATTTATATAAAGTTTAACACCCCGAACCTAGTTTTCCATAACTGGTTTGATATTTTGTTACATTGGAATGATTACAAGAAATGAGTATCCTAAATGAACTGAATAGTTTAGTAGTTTTTTAAGATGATATACATACAGAAGTTCAATATTAAAACATCAAAATTAAATAAAATATAGCATATTCATTAGTAACACCCATACCTCCTAGATTATCCCTGAAAACCATTCATAATACACATATTCGCATCCCAAGTAAATTTAAAACATAAGAAATGGGTGATATCAGATACTCAGTAGGGGTAAATAATATAGAATAATTAATAACAAACATAAACACAAGGCATAATGAAAACATATGCCTTTAAAAATAATCTTGGGCATAATATGGTACGAATAAAAACTTATTAAATAATTCAAAAAAACAAAATCATGGATATTATACTAGTCTAATGATCCCATGGACTATCAATATCTAGTTTCATAATGATGGAATGTATAATTTTAGACATCAAAATCATTCTGTCAAGGTCTCATGATAGGTCCATACATAAATAGGTAAAAACCAAAACTACTTTGTCTCATGAGACCTACTAACGAATCAAGGGGATATATAGGGCCCCACCCATCATGTAACAAGTCAAATTCATTATTCATTTGAATGGGTATCAACATAATAAATATAAAAATTTATATTGAAACTAACTTATGAAATGTAAAAAACATTCCTCAATCAGTAAATAAGAACACTAAACATTTAGAGTAATATGGTTAAAGGTATAAAGATTGAACATTCATAGTCAAACTAATCATAAAACATTAAATAAAATTTTGCATATGATATCATAAAATATTAATCCCAATTAATCATAAAAATCAAGAGGAGTTTCCAAAAACGTTCAAATACTCATATAAGATCATCGAGTAATTCATTAGATAAATACACTTTTACTTTGAAAAGAAGTGTTCTTTTGGAAAAATATTTGTATAAAACTATAATTTAGATAAGTTATATTTTTCATAATAAAGTGATTTATTTTATAAATAAATTTTTTTCTTAAAACAGATTATATAGTTCCCTTGAAAATAGGTAAGAATTTGAGAAATTTCTTTGAAATGAGATTGTTTATCATGAATAATTTTTGAAAGATCTTTTTAAAACATATAACTACCCATAAAATAAAGAAGGATTATGATTGGTAAACATATATAGAACATTAAAACATAATTTTATAGGATTAAATAAGAATAATTAATAATTTAATTATGGTAAGTAGAGAATAAGAGTTCCCTAAAAGAAAATGTAGGTTTTGGTAGAAGATTTGTGTCGTATATCTGAACGTGTTCTATAGTTGACCTTAACATCCAAGATAATAAAATTAAATCAATTAATTAATTAATTTAAAATATTATATACATTTATTTGATTCATTATAGTTATATTAGGTTCAATTATGGCCTTATTGGTATGTTATAAGGTTGAATTTTTCTATTCTGGAGTGTTTGTTTCCTTGATTTCAAGATGAGTTTTCTTGATAATAAGTTATAGAATTAATGTTGAATTTATATAATTATACAGAATTGAAATTATATATTACTAATGAACATCCATAAGTGTAAAAGTTTATATATATCATTTTTACATAGTATGAGTATTAATAAATTAATAAGACATTTAGTGCTAATCGTTTAGATTTGTACGGTGGTTTTTCGATCACAACGAACTAGTTTTCTTATATTATTTAATATAATGTATAAATGATAGTTCTAGAATCATTAAATAATATTTAATACATATTTTAGAATCTCTTTCAACAATAAAAATTATTTCATTACCATCCTTGAAGGATAAATTGAAGAACGGAGGTTCGTCGTCCACGAAGGTTGTAAATTAAAACCTCCAGGATAATGATTTCATTTTTAAAATAAAAGAAAGAGAGTAATGATATTGATGATGTATCTTCAATTAACATGATATAATTATAGTATATAGATGATAGTGATGTTATAATAATCATTTCGAAAAAATAGGTGAGGTGATAATAATACATAAAGAAGGATCATGAGTAGAAAATAAAATGAAAAGGAAGAGGATTTTACCTCTTCGATACTCCTCCTTGACAATCTCTTTTAGGGGGTTGATTTTTATCTCTTGGAAAGACCAAGAGCTTTTAAAAATGTATAAATTCCTAGGAAGAGAATTTGGGAAGAAGTTTTTTAAGCTTCTTGGCATAGACAAGTGAGGATAATATGGATTGAGGGGTTGTTTTTATTATGGATGGGAGTGGTGATTTTTGGATTTCGTATTCATTATTTTATTAATTTTATATAGAAAATATTTTGATTGAATAATGTCACAAAAAAAATTAATAATTACATGTGATTTATAAATAATATATTCTTACATCATAAAATATGAAATGAAATATTTATTTATCTTATAATGTATTTATACAATAAATTGACGTATTTTACTATTCACAAAAATTCAAGTATTTCAGAAAAATCCTATAAAATTACTCTAACCATTTTTCAACATGTAGAATAAAAAAATGGGCTCCATTTTATAAAAATATTTTTCTAAAATTGGTAAATTTTATTTTAATTAAAATCATCATTTACTACAAAAATACCACTTTTAAAATTAAAACTAGTTTATAATACTATGAAAATTTAACTGAGGTCTCATAAAATTATCCTAAAATAATAAGACCAAAAATAATTTATTTAGGAATAAATTTTTTTAAAATAAATTTTATTTTAAAAAAATTATTAATTTAAATTTTTAATTAAATATTTTTTACTCACAAAAATATCAACACTTAATTATTAATTTTTAAAATATTCACCCTCATTTATAGGGTATGTAAATTTTTTTCTAATTACATGGATGGGTTTAATATTTATAAGGGTCATATCACTATTCATAAGGGTGTGTTAATATTCATGAAGTTCAAGTTACTATTAACCAAAAAAGTAATATGATCATATCAAACTCTAAATAACTTACCAATCACAACTCTGTTTGTCCATTTTTCAAAATTCAAAACCCAAAACAGAAAAATTATGTCTAACAACTTGGTAATTACTATATTCCATAATAAAAAAGTGTTCGTTTTGAAGACACTCAGTGTTGCATGAATTATATATAAATATTATTTTTATTTCCTTGTGGTGCTACATTCTTCCCCCTTTCAAAAATTTCATCCTTGAAATTACTAAAATTTTACCTCATAAAATGATTTGGGTGGTTCTTTATAATGAGTTACTTAGGCACCCATGTCACCTCATAAATTTTATGATTCTTCCAAAATATTTTTACCTATCAAGTCATATGATTCCTCAACACCTGTTATTTTGTGTCTAGAATCTAAAGAGGCTCTTCACAGCAAGATAAGTTAGGTTCCAATTCTATTCCTTCAGAAGTGAGGACATGCAAGGGTCTAGCATGTACTTTCTCAATAATGAGACCTAGAACACATTGTGTACCTTATAAAAACAAGGATGAATTTCCAAATAATAATCTAAAACTCCAATTCACTACAATATTTCAAAAGTTATAATGTACCTAGGATTGAGTTACCATTTCATCCCAAATCTTATTACACCCTTCTGTTGAGAAACTTTCCTGAAAACATAATCTCCCACTTCAAATTCTTAATCCATCATTTAACTATCATTGTAGTTGTATTTAATACTTTTTGATACTTTAATATGGTTTTGAATATTCTTTACCTTCATTATTTTTTCCTCCACTATTTTTGGGACCAAAAACCAGATTTCAAAAAATTTATGCCAACATTTGGGTGTACAGAATCTCTTTCCGTACAATGATTCATTTGGTTCCTGTAATGACCCAATCTTTCATTAATGAAAATTCCTCTTGATCTAATTAAATTTATTATTATTTAAAATGGTTATATAAAATATTCACTTCTTTTGTTTTTTGATTTTGGATTTCAAAATACCATTAAGAATCGTTATCGTTTCTAATATAGTTGTTGAACAGTGATCACATGATTAGAATAAATATAGGTCTTTCACAAATCCCATTTACTCTGAAAAAGGAATCAATAGACTCATCTAGTAGAATTTCACCATACGAAGCCAATTTTTTGGATCTCGGAAAGGATTTGGCTTCATTGGGATTCTCTCTTGACCAATACCAAGCTGAGATTCTAGATGTTAATCTGAAAAGGAACTACCTATAAGAGAAGTGGAAGTTGATAGAGATTACCACTAGAGCAATGTTATCCAAACCACCCCCAAGAGTCTATCACCATCGCACACCTTACCCTTAGGTCTTATGTTGGTGTTATAGGGGTTTATTTAACAAGACCCTATCACTATGACTATGTGCATTATTTTTTTTATAGAATAAATAATATACATTCATTTTATTATTGTTACTTTGTAAGTGGTTTTTAAAGAAAAATAGTATTTTTAGTTAGTATTGAATTAAGAAATATATTTTGATTAATTATTGAATTTTTTATTTAAATAATATTTTAATAAAATATTATTAATTAATTAATTTTTAAATATAAATTATCCCATAATTTTTATGAATACAATTTTAATTTTTATTAAGGTTTGAAAGCCCTTTTTTGTCAAAACCCTTGAATTTTTTATAAATGTCAGTTTATATTTTAAGTATAAAAATTCACATATTTGAAAATTATTTAAATAAAATGAATATTATTTTTGGAATCAGGATGTTGAAATTATCCAACATTTTATTTTTCATAATTTTGTGAGACAATCTAATTTTTGGGGAAAATTTCAATATTGTTTAATTATATTATGTGTTTTATGACATCATAATGACCTATTAGTGATGTAATAAAATAATATAAATGGTATTTTTGAAAAATAAATATATACTTTACCATTAAAATAATTTTATTTAAGTTTTCTTTGATTTATTTTACCAATCTTTAGTGGACCCTTCAAGGCTTATAAAATATTTTAACCTTTTAAAATAAATTCTTGATAGTGTCACTCACTTCCGCATAAGAAAGCCTAATATTTTAAGATGCTCAGACATTGGACTTATAAAATAATTTTTTCCACTCCCCTTTTAAAAAACCATGGGCAATAATTGTGGGTTGGTTTTTTGGTTTTGATTAGTTTAATATGTGGTGCCCAAAAACTAAATAATAATGAATTCCCTCTCTTTCCCTATATAAACCCACCCATACTCCCACTTCCTATTCACTCAAATCCATTCGAGATAAACCAATATTTTCCCTACTCTTTCTATAATCCTCCCAAGCCACACCAAGATCCCAATAATCCTCTCTCAATCCTCTCCCAAGACTTTGGGATCACAAATCCAAGTAAGGGATTTATTCCTTTCTCATTTTTGTCCAAATTTCCTTAAGTTGTTATACACTTTTTCTTTCAATTAAAAATTATGTGGTATGATTTTGTACCTCCCCCGTACTTTCCTAATTATATTTCAATTGATTAGGGTCCTCTTTTTCTCTCATTAGTGCCTCTCATTCACACCTGTTACCATGCCAAAATTCTGTAAAGAATTTCTCTTTTCTCATTTACATTCAATCAAATATTTTGTATTATGAATCTAAATTCCATTACATATGTTGGGAAATGTATATATATTACCCTCTTACTATAAATTTCATGTACATATGATGAGACACCCCTTTATCTCTCATTAAATATTTTTATGAATTCTTATGTCACGTCGTTATGATGCGGAAATTGCACCGCAATTTTCCAAGCCAAAGTCATTGTGTATTGAATACCATAACCATTTATATATCAAGGTTATTCACCTTTATGAACATTTAATTATTGATTATATAGTTTCAAGTATATATTACACACCTCTTATTTGGTTAATAAATTATGATGTTTAATGAATCCATGTTGTATGATCCATGTGGCACATTTATGCATGAAATGTAATGAATAAGAAGGGTGTGCCTTGATAGCTCTCCAATGAATTGGGTAAAGATTATTATCATTATAAATCAATTGAAATTAGTGTATACTCATTATAATTCAAGTTAAATTAGTTTTTACTCATTATCCATGTGAAATTAGCCTTGGATCATACTAATATCATGTTAAATGTTGTTGTCATATTTCTATGTTATGATAATCATGTTATATCATGCCTTTATGTTCATGTTTATATTATGCTTCATTGATATTTCTGTTGGATAACATTTACTATATTCTTTAGGTTATGAATTTTTTACTCCCTTAGTGGGATTTATAGCTCACCCTTTTATAATGCATTTCCTCATGTTATTTCATTCAATGCTAGGTACGAAAAAATGTTGTGGTCATGTAAAATAATTTTTCAATAATGATGTTGTGTTTTATGTTCTAAGATTTTATGTAGTATTCCTAAGACACAAATACACTAGAAATATTGATCCTCAATATTTTATTAAGTGAATTTTTATGTAATAAGTCATGTATATGTGTGTAATAAAGAGTAGGGTTGTTATAGTTTCATTTGAATACTAGAAATGAAACTATTATTATTGGAAAACTCCATAAAAGGAAAATACTGATACCACATACCATGAAAATAAAGTGTGTAGGATCTCAACCTATCTTATAAAATTTGATTCATTCTTTCTGTAATTCCATAATTTTTAGGGTGATAAGGAGTACTCAAATGAAGCTCAGTATCCAAACCTTTTTGTAGAATTTTCTAGAATTTTGATGTAAACCATGGATCACGATCAGTTACAATAGAGAGTGGTTCTCTATAAAGCCTTAAAACTTCATTAATATATAGCCTTTAAAAGTGATACCAAGAAGAATCCTCACTTATAGTGAGAAAATGTGGATATTTGGTGAGTCGATCAACAATTACCCATATTGTATCATTCTTTCTTGGAGTTTATGGTAATTCGGTGATAGAATCCATAGTAATTTCATTGCATTTATATATAGTAATGGATAAAGGTTTCATGACTCTACTAGGATGTTGTCTTTTATCCTTGACTTATTGATAGACTAAACATATTTATACATAATCATAAATTTCAATATTCATGTTATCTTACCAGAAATCTTCTTTCAAATCTCTATACATCATAGTGCTACCATGATGTATATAGAAATTCAAACTATGGACATCATCCAATAACTACATTTTTATCTTGGGTATCGGAGCAAAATTAATCTTCCCAAATTTCATAATTCCATCCCCACACATGAATTTATCCAACATCCCATAATTAAAACCCTTAATTATCTTTTGAATATTATTATCATTAGGCTGTGAAATTTTAGTTATTTTCAATAAATATGGTTGGAAAACCACTTGAAAATGTAGTGATGTTTCAACTTCTTTAATAATTACAATATGAATTCTTTCTAGATCTATGTACATAGGATCCTTTTCAATTCTCATTTGGTTTAAAATAACTTGATCCTTCCTGATCAATGCATTAGCTACCTCGTTTTCTTTTCCTATGTGGTAGTGTATAGAAAAATCACAATCCTCAAGTTTCTCGAGCCATTTTCTTTGCCTCATGTTGAGTTCTCTCTATAATAACATATATTTTAATCCCTTATTATATGAATATATCTCACATATTTTACCATAGATATGTTGTCTCCATATCTTCATAGAAAATATTATAGATGCTAACTCATGATCATGAGTTGGATTGTCTTATTCCTGAATTTTTAACTACATTGATGTATAGGCGATAACTCTATCATCCTGTATAATGTTAGAACCAAGTCCTTTCATTGATGCATCACTATAGATCACAAATCTACCATTTCCAAATGGTAGAGTTAGGATCAGAAAATTTACTAATCTCCACTTTAATTATTCAAAATATTCTTCACATTATTTTATCCATATGATCTTAACCCCTTTATGAGTAATCTTGGTCAATGCTTTGGATAAAGAGGTGAAGTTCAAAAAAACAATAATAACCTAGTAATATAATATAACTACATACCTTGATTATATTTGTTAGTTTAGTCCATTCTTGACTAACTTCTTTTTCACAGGATCCTATAAAATTCCATATTTAGAGACAATATGACCCATAATAGAAACTTCTTGAAGAAAGAATTCACACTTACGAAACATCCCATATAATTCATTTCATCTAAGTGTTTTCATAATAATGTGCAAGTGATTATCATGATATTAATATATTATTAAGTATATTAAGATATAATCATAAAATACCAAAAAAACACATCATTATATTCATTGAAAACTCTATTCATTGGATCCATGAAAATAGAGGGTGCATTAGTCAATCCAAAAGGCATTAATGTGACCATAGTAGATTTAGTAGAATTGAAAAAACAATTAGAGTAATTTGTTGATAAAGGATTTACCCATCATAGTTTTTATCCATGGGGATCCCCTATTCTTTTCATAAAGAAGAAGGATGGATCTGTAAGACTATGGATTGACTACAGGGAGATCATTACAATTATGATAGTGAACAAGTATATTGATGGTGATATTTTCTAATATATGGATAATGGATACTACATCATTCTCAAAAATTGTAACCCCCTTATTCTTCTAATCAATTATTTCATCATAGTTTGAGATCGAATTCATACCAATAATTATATCAAAGTCAATCATGGGTATAATGATAGGGTCAACAATTAAAGTACGCTTTTGTGTTATAAGGGGGACTAATTAACACATCTTTATTGCAATGATAATTCCCTAGGATTTTTGACTGAAAACTTTTTTATTAAATCAAATTGGAAATGTCTAGTTTTATTGAAAAATGGAAATATATAAAAGAATTTGATGATGTAAAATCAATTAAAGAATTTTATAAGTTTGAGAAAATGATTTAATTACCTACCACCACATTATTAGGAACTTCAACCTCAACAGTTGTGATCACATAAGATTTTCTTTTCTCCCATGACCTTCTTAGGGGAATGTTTTCATGACACTTAAGAAAATCATTTTAATAATTTACCAACTCTTATAAATTTTAGAATTTAAAACTCGGGGATTATTTCTTTCCCCTACCATCATGATATGGGTGTCTTTTTCCTCCAAAATTATAACAAACACTCATACCCTTCATAAAAGTATTGGGGTGTTTTTCCCCACAATGATCATAGGATTTAAACTCAATTTTTTCCTTCTTATCCTTTTCTATATATCCCTTTCCAGAGTGTTTAATATCCCTCTTCTTATCTTAAATTCATTTAATATAATAATACATAGATAATTATTTATTTTTCTTGATTACATGAGAGCCTACACCTTCATATAATGAGAAACATTAGGAGACTAGTTCCCTTAGGATAAATGGTTTTAAACCATAAAATAATTTATAAATATTTCTCATTGGATTATGTATATAGTCTAATGAATTTCATTCTAACCTTTTGAAATTATCTTCATATTTTTCGACATTCTGATCTTATTTTTTCCTCAGACTTATAAATTTACATTCCATATCTGCTAGTTGTCCACAAAGAAAGTATTTTTCTAAGAAAATTTCCTCAAAATAGATCCATTCCATATTTTTAATCTCTTAATCTTCCATTGTGTTTTTAATTAGTGACAACCACTAATTAGTATCTTATGATAAAAAATAAACATCAATGACAACCTTTTCCCTTTTGTTACTTCCCAAAGAATGAAATATCTTCTCTAAGGTACTTATCCACTTTTCTACTATGAATGGGTTTGTAGTCCCATTAAATGATGAAGGATTTTGTTTCATAAAATGATATAACATTTCTCCGTCTTGTTGTGGTTCAGGGTTCTCCATATGGGTAAGATTATTGTTCATAATATTAGTTAATTTCCACAGTATATTTATATGTTTCTCAGCACCAATTACATCTCCAGAACCAACATCATTATCTTGAATTAGGGATAATCCCTACATGGGATACATGAATTCATGTTGTTTCCACTCCTTACACTAGGTTCCATTTCTAAAAAATCCCATACACTAGATTGTGTTATGAATCATTATGTATAATATCAATTAGAAAAATACTTAACATAAATTAAAATCTTATGTATAGCTAATACCATAATCATAAATAATGTTTCATTGAGACAAAATTTTACATTTAAATTGTTCATAATGACTTGTAAAGAATATGTGAATTGTCATAAGAATATCCCCTGATAGTGTCAAACTAGGTGCATAGTAAGGCCCGTTATCATGTACCAAATTACCCCGGATCAATCCTGAAATACCTTGTCAGAGTTGTTACTCTTAGGTACATATGAGCTAGAACCACATACATCAATGGATTGATGAATAAAGAACATATGATTCATCCTTCGTCAACAATCGATCCAAACCCAAGTAGGGATTTATTTATAAGTGTTTAACTTTCCCCCATTCTACCTTTATAAATGAATAATGTGGAAAAATTCACTAACAAATTGACCCGTGGTTCAATCATCTATGTGGTAGTGTTATTTTTTCATGTTTTGAGTTATGGTGAGTTGGATTCAGATTTTATTTTTCCTTCATTAAACATATAACAAGGATGAATCACACTGACATGAACAAAGGTCATGGCCCATTATTCATGTGTCCCTTGTGTGTCCTTCTACTCTTCCCTTTTGTTTCATTCTTCGTAACATGATGACAAATACGGTCCAAGCAGGACTACATTTGTGGATCAACTCAGTCATGAGGCTAAGGGAGATAGAGGTACTGGGGGAATGACCACCAACATGGGAGTCGTCGGTGGCGATGGTATAGTTGCGGTTAGGGAGGGCTATGGGGGGGAGGAGACATGTGGTTAGTGAACCGTGTGCGGGGAGGCGGACGATTGAGCTGATCATGTGACATGGAGTGGATGCGGTATCTACCATGTTCAGGCTGGACCAAACTAGACCACCAACGTAGGATGGGATGGAGAGGGGATTGACCCGCTAGGCATCCTAGTTGGATAGAAACAGGCCCACCATCGTAGGTTGTGCTGGGGGAAGGGGATCAGGCCATTGGGCAGCCCGACAGGATGGTCACATGACCCCATGGGTCGGATTCAGCAATCCCAAAGGGAATGGCCCATGTACTAGGTTGGACCAGGTTATTTGGGTCAGCTGAACCATGCCTGGCTGGGTCGGGTCTATCCGGCCGGGTTGGGTCTATCCGGCCGGGTCCGACTGGGCTCGGACCCAACTAGCCCTTTTTCACTAGAACACCCATAACTATGAAAATGTACGTTCAATTGTCAAGGAATTTACAACATTGGGACCCTCATGATGAGGTAGCCTTTTTGGTATACACTAAGTGGACATTAATTGGAGTTGAGATATTACTGATGGATTGAAGAGTATATTCTACTGAAATCAAGCACGCTATGAGAGGGAATCTTGCAACTGACTATGATGAGAAGGAATTGATGAGCATACCTCAGTGGCCCAGCAGAAGAGTGGACCTCAATGGACCAACAGATGAGTGGACCTCAGTTTCCTAGTAAATGAGTGGACCATAGTGGCCCAGAAAACCTAAGTGACAAGTAGAACTACATTCCCCAGCAGACCTCAGTGATGAGCTAACCTTAGTGGCCCAACAGACATGTGGATCTTAGTGGCCTAGCAGACGAGTAGACCTCAGTGACCCAATAAATGAGAGGACCATAGTAGAATAGAAGATCTCAGTGATGAGTAGACCTTAGTGGCCCAACAAACCTCAGTGACGGGTGGACCTTATTGTACCAATATACCTCAATGACTCATTGGGTATGAGTCCCTTAGTAGTACAAGATATCCAGTATTACGAATAATAGTATTGCTTTCTATAATTTAGGTTATACCTGTGTGGGCTAACTCTAGTGACTCTCTGAATTTTAATTCATAGATTTTACACTTCATATAACTCTTTGGTAGTCTAGTTTTTGTATTTCTTTTTGGTATACATTTTTGTTTTTGGGTCCCTACTGAGAATTGTTTTACATGCCCCAGCTCGGGCATCACTTGAACATGTCTTGTCTTGTCTAGACGATAGACGTTTTGATGGAGTCCTCAATGGACTGGATCCAAGTGGTTCTTAGAGTGACCAGACAGATGAGATGTGATTCTATGACTTCAGAATGTTCTTTCTATACCTACCCTTCTTGAAGGGTTTTCAACGGTGTTCTAGAGACTTGTACTTTTACATTTCTATTTTAGTTGGTCTTGTATTATGTCCTTGATTACCTTCATCTTTCTAGTGTCTATCCTTATGCTTGTTTACATGGTTTATTTTCCTTATAGCTTCTGTGGCTTGGATTTTTGTATGTTTTTACAAGTACTTAGGAAAATGCCCATCATTTTTTTTGGGATATGCCTACTCAGAGCTAGTCTCCAACTAACGTTCTACTAGAGGAGGGCTTAGGGTAGTCACGGAACGGGCCTCAGAGGAAAGGTCATGTAAAATTAAATATCTAACATGTATCAAGATGTTATTATTTTAATGTAATTATAATTTTACATCCCCAATTCCATCAAATGGGAAATGAAATCTCTAGTCATGTGCATGGAGGACTACCACCTCGTGAACTAGAATGATGTTTTTTCCATAAAAACATCTCATGGTTGATTATAAAAGTTTATTTACTATATCTATACAATATTTAGGATAAATTTATACACCTAAGTTATAACATCACACATACCTTCTTATTCTCCATTCTATTTAAAAATATGATAATGTTGCTCGTGTGTATGGTGAACTGCTACCTCACGAAGCGATGTGATTCATTTTTTAGTTACACGTTACATGGAATGTAATAAGGTTAAATTTAATGAATATTTGTGATATATATGAAATGATATAAATTATTTATAATTTATATATCAAAAAATTCCATTTCCATTCACCCTTTAAGGGAATGATATCGTCTCTCCTGCATAAGTACGACCTACCGTCTCCATGAAGCGATGCAAATAATTTTCTATGTAACATTTTTAATAATGGTTCTAAGAATATATATAATGAACATAAATAATATTTATTAAAATATTATAATTTTGGATATTGTGTATTGTATCCTTTTTACAAGAACCAGTACTTTCATGGAAAAATACACATGAAAAAACAAGGTAATTAACCCCCAATACAATGAAAATAATGAAATATTATTAACAAATGGGTGGTAAAATTTTATAAGAGGACAATATGTGGTATGATATATAATGTTATGGTTTTTAATAGATTTATAATAAACCAATATATATTATACTCAGTTGGTGACTTTGTGATTCTTCGACAGCTCTGTGTTCCTGGCATCTACCCAAAGCCCAAACACTCATTTGAAGTATTCTGGAAATCTCCAATGCCAGGATGGACTAAATTGAATGTCGATGGCACCTCCAAAGGCAACCCAGGACCTGCCAGTTGTGGTGCCATCTTCAGAGACTCAGTTGGGCAGTGTCAGGGCTGCTTCTATGTTGGTTGTGGTCACTCTTCTTCTCTGGAGGCGGAAATGTTGGGGGTCATTCATGCTGTTGATTTTGCGCTTCAAAGAGGTTGGAGAAAGCTCTGGATAGAAAGTGATTCAACCACTATCATTCATGCCATCTGGAATGGCAACATCCATCTGTCCTGGACTCTTACCACACGTTGGATGAATTGTCTGAATTTTCTACATGGGATGGACTATATAGCTACTCATGCCTACCGGGAAGCGAATGCTGTTGCTGATGCTCTTGCCAACAAAGGAGTTCATCAGCGCATAACTTGGATGGACTCTATTCCTTCTGACTTACTTTACCTTTTTTATAGAGATTGTAAAAAAATCCCATATTTTCGCCTCTTGTAACCCTGTTTTGTTTATTAATAAATTGTGCTCTGGTCTTTGACCAAAGCACTACCTCAAAAAAAACATAAGAATGGAGTTATACTTGAGGTGAAGGTTTCTTGTCTTGCTTTTACTTCTCTGATATATACGTCATATTAACAACTAATTCCATTGTGTGGTGTATATACTAACCCTTTTTATAATTTATATAATTAATTTAATTTTATTATTTATAACTAAGGTTTTATTTTAAATTATTTCATTCATGGTTATTATGATTAAAATTTTACCAATGTGGTAAGGGTTTATTTCACAATATCATCATTATTTTAGATTGGTTTATTAAGTATCCCTTGGGGAATTATTTTATATTTCTATCCTAAAATAAATATATTTTACTATGATATAGTTATTCCAGAAATTTTTCAATTAATAGTACTATTTTTCCTCTCTTTGGTGCTTAAAATTATAGATTATTTTTTTAAGAAAATCCGACTTTATTTCTCTCTTTAGTCAAAAATAATTTTTCATCAAAATCCATGTTTTCTAAATATGTTTTAAAAAATGATTTTATATTTTTAAAAATTATTTGTTAAATAAATTTTTACACAACTTTTACACTTTACAAAATGTTTTAAAAGGAATCCCTGTGACCTCTTTAAAATAAGGCCTATTAGGATTTTATTGAAAATGTGAAAGAAATCTATGTTTTAACATATACACCATGAAAATAATTTCCCATCATCATGACCTATCAATGTTTTAAAAAATATTTTATATATTTCCAAGGATATTTTCAAGGAAATTTGTTTTCAGAATATTTGTTGAACTTTTAGTTTTAAAAATATTCTCAAAGTAAACAGGTAATTTTTCTCAAAATTGTTTTTAATGAAATTTTTTATTGTATTTTTATTTATTAAATACATAAACCCTTTGCTATAGATATGATCTGTTGGTGATATTTTTTATTAATATCATATTTATTATTATTTTTTGATGGTTAATTAGTAGTTTGACTAAGTATTTACAATTTTATTACTATTAACCGTATTACTCTATAGAGTTTATGATTTTGTTTATTTGATTGAGGTAAGTATTAACATTTCTAATGTTAGTTTTTCAATATGAATTTTTATATTGAATATGTTTCACCAATTTCAAATAATAATTTCACTGAAGTTAGTAAGTGATGGTTGGGTCCTAGTTATAGATACCCCTTGATGCATCGATAGGTCTCTTAGGACCAATTAGATGGGTTTTTGCCCATAGATTTAAATAATATTGTGAATACTATTGATAGTATGTTCCACATGCCAATAATTATTCATTACCACATTATGATATCTATTATTGAAGTCCATGTGATTATTCAATTAGGAAAAATATCAGTAGATATGTTTCAATATCAAGTGATTATTTATATGGATTTATTTGATCATCCTTTATTTCAACCTTATTAGGCTTAAATTACTGTTTAAATGGTATATGATTAAGTTATTTGTCTTTTAATATTTATTATTATTATTTATTAATGATAAATTACACTATACACTAACCCTTTTTGAGCATATGATCTCAAACATTTCTTATGTTTTGTTTTCCCTAGGATACCAGGTAGTGTTTTTTAATTTATAGCCATGGAAATGATAAAGGAAAATATGGAAATATAAATGAAAACACTTTGTGTATTTTATTTTTTCAATTTTAATGTGAATTTAAATTATGTATATAACTTATGAATAGAACAAAACTATTTTTTCCTTCATGATGAAACTTCTTGTATCTAGTGTTAATGCAATAAAGTATACACCATCTCTGGGTTACTAGAGTTGATGTATTTACAGTTGGTATTAGACATAATTTTAGTAGAAAACATCAAAACTGGATTTAGGAAAACATAAATTAAGGAACATAAACCTATGATAGAATTGATGAAAATTTTATAAGAACAGTACAATGTTTTGGTAAGTTAGATATTATCTAGTTTTCCTAGTAATGTAATCCTATCTGGATACTATAAGTGGATGTGGTTTGGAACAGATGTATGTGGGGGTAATAACTCCAAAAAAGGAACGTTGGGCTTAACTCAAGAATTACCTACTACAAGATAGTGGGACTTACTATTCACCTAGTTTGAAACTATAATGGGATATTCATAGGATAATTAATTTTTTTACAAAAGATTAGGGAGGATTTGAAAATATTTTTATTATTTTCAAACTATCCCAAAGAAACCATTTTTAGTATAATGAGATTAACGATTCATGAATTTTTCTATTTATCTTAAGTGTTTCACTGTTTATTGGATTAAAAATTATAATACAAAATGTTATGATCTAATATAGTTTATTCTATTTTTTATAAAGGGGACCCAGAATAAGGAATGGGGACCGTATTAATGAAAATAATCCTAGTATTAAGAATGATAATTTCCTTGATTGGATTAAGCCAATCTTTCTAGAGAAACTAATCTCCCAAATGTTCTCATCATATGGGGACATAGTATCACATGAAAAATATATAGAGAAATAACTCTATATTTCATATTTCATTTAGCTGAAGAAATATAATAAAATGATGGAAAATAAAAATATATATAAGGGTAATAAAGGAAAATAAGTATTTTCCTCCATATGATAATAGTGGAATGAAACACTCTATTACTTAATTTAAGGGATTCAGAGTTTTCTGTAACTGTGGTGAGAAAGTACATTATTCTCTTAATTGAAAGGGTGATAAGGAAACCATTTATATGTAATATTTTAACTATAATGATATGGTTCATTATTTAAATCCCTTACTATTAAGGGAATACACCTTAAAAGAAACAAAGTTATCAAGGTCAAAAATATGCTATTACTATGGCCAAAGTGAAATGAATAATATGCTTGTGTATTTTGATTATATAATAATTTTTTATAATAATTTTATTAATTATTAAAATCATAAAATGTATAAATATTTTATTAAAATAGTTTTTCTCTAAGGATTTAAATATATATGTTTAATGAAACAAATGACCCAAAAAATTATATAGTGGAAAGATGATATTTTTGTAAAAAATGATTTAGGGAGAATAAAACATAATATGTGGAATATGTTGAGATAATAATGATAATGATATTTTTTTGGATAATGTTGGTAACCTTGAAATTAGTAAGCTATTTATGTTATTTTTTATAGAGTTTACTGAATATATCAATTTATGAAATATATTCGACAACCTGAGATTTTATTTTTCAAAGCATTCATGTTTCCATTATGATTTTATGATGATAAATGTATTATAAAAAATTGGTATGTGACATTATTATATACTTTATAATTTTTTGGGAATATAATTTTAAGTTTATTTTATAAATTTAGTGACACTTCTTCTAAATTTGTTTGGATATTGAGTTTTCTCTGATATATTTTGGAAGTGTGCTTATTCATAAAATGGATTAAGTTTTACATTTGGTGTTACTACTAAGTTTTATATATTAATTTATAATATTGATTGACTTTTTTGTAAAAAATTTATTTTTAGTAGGTATTTGATGACATAATGAAGGACTTGTTACTCTTTCATGGATCTTAAAATCTGTTAAAAGTTAATTTTATTACTTCAAGAATAAAAAAATCATCTTGTACATTTAATTTTTTGAGTAATAAATATTTTGTAAAATAATAAAATCACATCCAAAAGGTGAAATTATTCCTATGAAATATAAATATATCAAGAAAATATATTTATTTATCATATTAGTCTAGATTGTAAATGAATCCCTCAACTTTAGGAAAAGGATCATAAAAAATGGTATCTATTAACTACTTTCAATCATATATTTATGACTATTTGATAGTTAAATTTCTATTGATCATTAACTTTATTTCATTTAATGACCCATATCACTATCCATAATTATTTATGCTTTTTCCATGTCAATATCATCAATTTTAAAAAAAAATCCTATATGGAAAACCTAATATGTGTTATTCTATATGACCTTTGTACTTTCAATTCACTCTTATCAATAGAAATTTTCTATTATCCATTTTTACGATATGTGTTTATAACATAGGTATTTTTAAATTTCAAACCCTTGATTTTCAAAATCAAGTTTAAATTGTGAGGACACAATTTATTTAAAAGGGATAAAATGTAACATCCTAAGATTTTAAAATATGAACATTAGGTTTAATGGAATATATGAAATGAAACACCAATATTGGGAGATAATATAACACCCAAGTCTTTAAAATATATTTCTTTTTGAAAAAAATTATATCTCTTCGATAGCTTGTGATCCACGCAACATAGGGATTAAATATAACATGATACTCTATTAAAATTTTAATATGACCATTATAACCTAGCTGTTAAGTTGGTGAGTTTGAATAGGAAAAACTAAATTATGAATCTTATTTGGTTTAAACATGTATAAAATAAATTCATTGCTTACATATTTTTTATAAATAAAATAAGAACCATAATAAAGGGAAAGAAATTTTTCCTAAAAAATTATATTTTCCCTAAAAGGCATATTAGTCACACTTTATGCACATAGTTTAAAAAATAATTTACCAATGTTAAAAAATTTACTTGAAAAAGTAAAATTAATTTTTGAAATATAAATGAAAAAATTATCTTTAGTTAATTTTTTATAAATTTTCTAAAAATATTAATTTATTTATGAATAGTGAAATATATTAATTTTTATTGAAAAATACCTTTTGGTTTAAATTATTTGTAAAGTAAAATATTTTTTTTAATTATTTTTTAAGTAATATTAATTAAGTTTTATTATAATTTAACTAATTTAGTTCACTGTAATCAATTTCATATTTAATTTTGATATAAATGTTTTAAAACTTTTGAATGTTTTCATTAGAAAACCCATTCTTTTCAAAACTCATTTAGATATTATATTAATTTAAATTCATCCACTTCTATTAATTGAATTTATAAAAATTAATTCCATATCTATAATTAGAAAAATCTATATTATATACCAATTTCACAATATGTTTTTCCATCATGAATAGTGAAAATAGTAAAAATTAATTATTGTGGTTAAGGTAAAAATGGATTTCCAGGGGGTTAAACTAAAACAATAAGAGTTAACATGACCTAAAAACTTACAAATTATTATTTAAGGACTATATGTTTACTCTTATCACATTACACTCGATTTGAAGGGTTTTTTGGAAACTTTTCCATGAAATTTACCTATATTTTAATTTAAGTATATATAAAGACAAAATGACTCCCTCTTGCTTTTAGATTTAAATTATTTATTAAAATAAAGACAACAGAAAGATTTTAATGAATATGGATGGTCATTTTGATCATAATGAAATTAATTTCATGCTGTGAATTTAATTTTAATTTTTTTAATCATATAATTACATTAAAATATTAATAAAATACAACATAGTAATTATATCATTAATATAAAAATTAAAATAAATGACACTAAAAACTGAAAAATTAAATAAAATGAATGAAATATTTTGTTACATTAATATTTTAAATAAATATATCTTTCTATATAAGTTTAGAAATAATATATTATAAATCCATCATTGTCTTGATATTTTTTGAATTTAAATTAAATAATTTTTTTCTAAATTAACATTAATGTTATTTTATAATAAATTATATTTTATTAAATAATTTAAAATTCCTAAAAACCCAAAATTATGACATGTGATTTTTCAATTTTTAAAAATTTATAATATGGTCAATTAATGTACTAATTTTTCTTTTATAGTTACTATATTAACCCCTAAAAAATAAAAAAGTTGGTTACCCTAGTTAATGTTAAAACAGTGTTTTTTCACTTTATATGACCTTGTGTTGAAATAATTTTCACCACACTTAGGATTTTTATTTGATAAATATTATTTAATATTTATATTAAATGGGTCTAAATTATCTGAGAAAGTGCATTTTATTTTAGAGTTAAAGGCTAAATTACCTAAGCTAAAAAACTAGTTACCGTACTGAAAAACTAAAATGTAAAATTTAAGGAAACATACAAGTTAATGAGAATCAAGTTTAAAAAATGTGGATTTTTATATGGTGAAGGTGTTTCATGATCATATCATTTATAAGTCCCTTTAAATGTCAATTTTCAAGAAACTTAGGGTGATACTGATTTCGCATTATTGAATAGTTTTGAGTATTTACAAAAATACCACTCCTCCCCAATTATAAAAGGGCAGTCACTCCCCTTACTTCTTCATAATAATAAATAAATTTTTCTTAACCAATATAATGAAACAATAATTTCATACATAAATATTATATATTAATAGATTTATATTTAATAAATTTCAAAAAAAACATTCTTGAGGACAATATAAGTACAATTTCTTTAGATACTAAATACACAATTATCTTATTTAATAGATCATCTTCAAAATCTCCAATAAATATCTCCCCATTTAGTAATCTTCATATTCATACACTAAATAAAATCATTATTCATAACCTATGTAAAGTAAATATAAGAGAAGTTCGTTCAGACGGTTAGTAAGAGTAAACAAAATATATATTAAATAATGATCAAATGAAAGCATACAATAAGCATAAGGGTGTGATATCATGACTTACTTGGTTCATACCCAATTTATCATGGATCATAAACAATAGTCATGGAATAAAGTTTAGAAGCTCATAAGACATGAATTATAATGTAATCAAAGAATATGTTCCATGAGATCATAATATAGATATAAGACATAGTTTTTTCATACACATAAGAATAGAAAAGAATTTCATTGGTATTAATGGATCATTTACAATATTTTCATTGTGGAATAGTTTCAATTCCTAAACTATCATAGTAGTCAAGGTTCACCACCAATACTATCATAGTGGAAAAAATCCATTACAGAATAGGGTTTACTCTCTATTTGTAACGACCGAGGATTTTATCAAAAGATATTTTTCAATTGTTATAATTATTTTATATGGTATAAAACACATACATATCATATAAATCCAAATAAAAATATTATTATCATAAATGAACAATGAAATAAGTGATATTCAATAAAGAACCTATACCTATGGAAAATAAATTTTACCCTTGGAATAATAACATAACCATTATGAATAGTAATTTAGCTAATAAAATAGTAACCTATCCTATGATTTTATAAATGAAATTTAGGAAAATTATAAATTTAAATTTGATATAATTATATCATGGTATATGTAAATAAATTTTTTTAAAATGATAAATTTAGTGTTTGATTTTTTGTAAAACGTAAATTTTTATTTAAAATTTTATAATTAATATAATGATTTAAAATAAAATATATTTTTAAAAAATATATTCACAAGTTAATATATTTTTTTCTTATAGTAATAATATAATTTTATGATTCCTTAATTAATTTTTCAAAGTGTTTTAAAGATGATTATAATATTAAAATTGGAGTTTTTTGAATAAATGATTTTTTTAATTAGAAATTAAATTTCTCATATTTAGAAAATTATTTCTATAAAATGGAGTCATTTTTTGAAATATATTAATATAAAAAATTTTATGGTGAATTTTTGGGAGTTTTATAAAACAGTTGATTTTTTGGTAAATAGTGAAATACGGTAATTTATAGTTTCTAAGAGTATAAGTAAATAAATGAATTTATGAGTCAAGAATGATTCATAAATGATGTAAGTTACTATTTTATAAAAAATATAATTATATTTTTAACTTTATTTATTCATGGTAATAAAAACTATTGATAGTCTTGAGTAAAAATAATAAACTAAGGAATAAGATAATCAAAAAACAACCCTCTCCTCCCCTATAAATACCACCCCCACCAAATATTCTCCTTAAATATATAAATCCTTGAATATTGTCAAAATTATACTAAATAACCTTCTTAAGCCTCTCCCCCACATTTTAGAGCTTTTTTTCTAACCAAAAGATCACACTGAGGTTCCTTAAGGAGGTTCCCAAGGAGAAGAAAGTTACGAGGTAAAATCCTCTTTCGTTCTCTTTTAATTTCTTTTAATTTCATTTATTTTTGTATCCTCTCCTTAACTACTATATAAAAAATGAAATGTAACTTTATTGTTATATATATACTATAATTTTATTATTTTAATGTAATATACATCATTAAACCTCTTCTCCTCTCCCTTTTATTCCAAAAATGAAAGCATCATTTGTGATGTGTTGATTTACCGCCATTGTGGACGATACTTTTTCATTTTTCATTACCACTTTCAAGGATATAAATAAAACCATGATTATGATTAGTTCAGAATTTATTATACATATTATATGGTATATAATGTTCTAGACTTAATATATATAAATGATATTAAATAAAATGATATATGTTCATGATGGTCATAACAACTGCAAAAATAAATTAAATCATTTTCATTTAACATTTTATCTAATGAATAATCCAAATAAATTGTAACCAAATGTTATATAATACAATTTAATATTATTAAATTATATTAATAACATATAATTTCAATTCTAGAGAATAATTCCCATTTTACATAAAATTTCATACTTGTATAAAAGTAAACCGTTCATGAAAACTATAAAAATGAAGACTCCTAAAATGATGAAATTGAACTTTATAACTCATAAAAATGTCCATTTACAAAATTAATAAAATTATAATAAAAAAATACATGTATTAGTGGTTATTTATTTTTTAGTTAATTAATCTAATTTTATTATCTAGTATTTCAATGTGAAAAATCATTCAGACATAAGGAAGTGGGATTCTCAAACTCAACTCATTTTCTTTGGGTAATTAGTCGTGCATGAAAAAATTCAATATGTGTATTATTTTAAGGTTATTCAAATAAAATTCATTTTTCTTCCATTTTATTTTCTAGGATATATTGTTTTCCAATTTTATTTTATGAAAATAAAAAGATATTCTAAAAGAACACTTCTTTCCAACACACATTTTTACTCCTCTTGACTTGTTTCTTCTTCAATAAAGATTGATGAATCTTATACCAATTAGTTTTTTACCTTTTCATTTATGAACCCAAATTTTATTCATTATTTATGAAATCCTTATGAAACGCATTCCTTTTCATGGGTTAAATTATAAATTTAATAGATATACACTCTATTTTTTTTGAAGTGACATGGGTTGGTTTTCCAATCCATGCCAAAAGAAATTTATTAAAATGAAAGAGTACAGTGAAAACACGAGGTGTAGTCAACCTACACCAGCATAAACAAACATACCTTCCACAATATAGATCAAAAAAGAAAACCCAGGCTAACACATAAAGCAGAACAGACTCTGAAAACAAACGTGATACAAACCCAGATGGTCCAGCTTCAATACCAATACTTCAAGAATAGCCTCCTGAAGTTCACTGAAAAATAGATCCTATAAGAGAGGGCACACAGATCATGTCATCCAAAATAGAGGAAATAGAAATTCAGAATCCAATAAGTTACTTCCTTGTAACCCCAAAGCTCTACAGAATAAAAAACAGCCAGCCCCAAGCTGAGAAAATATCCAGAAAATCTCTTTCCTCCAGACATACAGATCTTCAAACCAGCCTTCTCAAAAATTTAGTTCAGAACCAATAAACATATGACATCCTCAGCAAGCTTCAAAGGTTCTTAGAGGATATAGAAATAAGCCATCAATCAGGATTGCATCTGAACTTGAGAGCACTGAACCTCCATTTCCAGGAGTGTACAGCAATTCCAAAGCTAAAGATCAACCCAGGAAAGAGAAGATGAATAAATCCTTCAAAAGCAGCAGGTTTTATAGAGCAGTCCATCCATTCATAGTAAAGATGGACAGTGATTGCAGAATAGATTAGGCGGGGAGCAGGAAAGACAAATCTGATCAAAATCTCCCCAAACAACCAGAGAAGCATAAAAACAGTGCATCACAAAACATATTTCAATTCAGAACAAGACAGATTGAAACATCAATATGGAGCATCAAATCAGATTTCCCAAACATCTTGAACAAAGAAATAAACCATGACAAAGAATGTCTGAACACCATCAAACAAAACCATCCATAAAAACATCCAAACAAGAGCCTGAATTCTATCTGTATCTGTCATCCAGTAACTCATTTCTCAATAAGCCCATGAGAACAACAGTCCTAGTAATCAGGATATGAGAAAATTATAAGATCCCAGCACAACTCAGAACAAGAAAGAGACTCCTCAAAAACAGTCATAACAAGAGCAACCAGTCTCCAGAGATGCAACTATATAACCCAGCTGAAGCAAAAGTGAACAGAAGGAAAAAAACATGACCATTCTTATTGAGTCTACAAGAAAAAACCATATCTTCTAAAAGGAAACAGCATGCAGATTAAAGAGACATCCAAACAAAGACTAAACAATATAAACAATGGAACCCAGAAGCAGATATTATTTCCAATAAATTCTCATGAAATCAAAATTTGGATCTTTGTTTAATTCCTCAGCAACTTTAATGAATATCCTCTTTTTAATGTCCAGGTAATCCTGAGCAGTTATATCACCATTTTTATACCTTTGAAAGGTATATTTATCATTCTCTATAAACCAGGAATCAAGTTCTTTAAGAAAATCTAGTTCATTATCATATTGGTAAGCATCCATATATGCAGGATCATTTTTATCACCGTCACTTAAGGAAGAGTCAGAAAAATCCGAGGATTTTGAATATTCAGGTAGTGGTTCAGTAGGTAAAGGTTGTGGAGGAACCTCCAGGATATAACTTTTGGCCGCTAATGATCTTGTGATAACATTTCTCTCATGAGTGACATTATCTCTTTGTTTTCTAGTTTTCCTAGGCATTGGAGTAATGAAACCATCAGAGTCCACATTTTTTTTATTACCTTTCCTTTCCTTCCAATGCAAGGATTCCCCCACATTGGGGGTCTTACTAGCATGCACATCAAAAGACTCATCAACCTCTTGTTGAAAAACAACATTACTCTCATTCCTACTTTTTCCAGTCACTTGATCCTCGGAAATTGAAGCCCCTATCATGATTGGATGAGCAACCTCATTCCTTTCATAATCAGGATGCTCTTGTTGCTTGGTGACAGCGCGAGCCTCATGAGAAAAATCTGAAAGCTGACATCTAGGTGCTTGAGAATTCAAACCCCTTTTATCCTCATCTTCTCTTTCCATGCAAACACCTTCAGAGGTCTTAGCCAAAAAAATTTTCTTACCTCTATCTTTTTCTATCCATTTTGAAGTTGAATTTTTGGGGAAAATATTAGTTTTTCCACAACTACTTGAATTATGCCCTAACCTGCAATATAAATGACAGTAGTCCAGGACACATTCATAAATCACCTCTTGAGAAAAACCAAAGTCTCCACTTTGAATCCAAATAGCTGAGGGAAATTGTTGGGAGACATCAACTTCGACACATGCTCTTACAATAGAGGGTCTAGAAAGTGTTTTTGTGGCATAATCAAGTCCCATCGGGGAGCCAATGAGTGATGAAATAGAAAACAAAGCACTTTTCTTGAATAAGTGTAAAGGTAATCCAGGAAATCCAACCCAAATAGGTACAATTGGAGATTCATCAAGAGGATCAAAAATGGGGGTCCATTTAAGAATTCTCATTTAACAGCCCCCAAAGGACCATGTACGTTTAGCCCAAAGTCTATAATAGCTCTCAACGGAATCAAATCGTAGCACAATGTGAGAGGAAGTGAGGAGACTGAGTTGAAATCCCATAAATCCAATGACTTACAAAGCAGATCGAAGAAATTTCAATGATTGCCTTCTATGTTGAAACTTCCCAACCAAGACAAATCGAAGATCCGAGGAGAGTAAACTAACCTCATCGGTTGAGAAGGTGATGGAGAGTTGACCACGATGTCGATAGGTCTTTGGTTTGATCTGAATGTTCTAGACCGCATCAGCATACGCAGTAGAGTCTACGGATGATTTACCAGCAACAACTTTAGCGAAAGTGTGAAGATCTGCGTTAGGGTTTGCATCTCGCGGTGACGGGTTCGTTCTTGGTTCACGACAGGCCTCCCCCATTCTCTCTCATCAATTGATATACACTCTATGTGGATTCCATGATTATGTAAATTTTATAATGTCACAAGTTTGCTTGAAATTATACATCACTCTAATGGATTTGGTAATATGATGTATCTCATGAGATGATTTACAATATATGAGAACATGATTCTATCTTTGTTCATAATGATGTTTTTATAATTATTCACATATCTTATGCATGGACAAGATTTTTCTTTATTCACAAATATGTGTTGTATTTGACTAATAAGACATTTTGTTTCATTTTATTCATTTCCACATTCCATTACTTCATATAATTATTCCTAAAATGATTATTATATTGATCCTATGATTTTATTATGATTATTTTCATTATTCTCACCCATGTAATATTGATTCATGTCCTTACCTATTCTCTTATTGGGATTCTACCTCACCCCTTTATTTGATGTATATCCTCATGTGAATACATATACTATGGATATTGAGATATTTATAATGATAAATAAGAAAATTATAAACAAATATTTTTGTTTTATTATAAACAAGTGATGTATAGTCCTAATTTTACCCAGATATTAGACCTTTGGATCCTTGTTTTCTAACTCTATTATGTTGTTTATATTTAAAATGATGTAATAATTATATAAGAAAATTAATGTCACTATAGTTGGTATCTAAGAACAATTTAGTTACTTTAGAAATTTGGATAATAGAAAATTATTGAAAACTTTTATTATGAGACTATGTATATGTAACCACCCAAGAATATATTTATTGAAAAATGAAAAACATAGGGATCCCAAAATATAGGCCTATAGAGTTAATTTCACAATGGAAAAAGTATTTAATCATGAAATTTTGACTTATGTTTTCTTCAAACCATTTCTATTTTATAAAATGGTGGGAACCAAGAGAAACCATACCATCAACCCATGCAAGGTATAGTGTAGTGATTTCCTAAATGATATCTACAATAATTAGGGAGGTGGAGTTAGAAATTTCATAGAGATGCTTACCCAACTGTCTCATGATATAAATAATTAACTAAACAATGTGGAACATACATCTTCACTTAAGAGGTAGAAACATGAAATTGAATATTTTATATGGAAAATACCACTAACATTTAGTGGATCTTTAGATCCACTCATCGCAGGATAATAGGTCAACTCAGTGGAGTAGATCTTATTTGTTCTCCATTGTTCAAAGAATGGGAAGGACACTCTATTTGTTTATCATTTAGATAGAGAGTTTGATCAATGGTGGGTGTTTATTAAGAACACCAAGAAAAATTATAAAATATAATATATGGGGTGGGAAAGAATTAATAAAATATTTCATAATAATTATTTCCCTCAAACTCTTCAGAAAATGATGAAGAGATATTTCATTGAGATAAAGAAAAATGTATGTGAGTCTGTTATGGATTATAAAGAAAATATCATAAGGATTACAAGGTTTGGATCAGGTTTAGTTATCAACAATGATAGAAAAATATATAGATTCATTTATGGTTTAAAACCACACCTTCTAAAAGAAATATCTATTCAATACTTTGGGAGATATTAAGAAGTTGTTTGATGTGATCTCAAAGTGGTGAGGGAGTCTATATAATGGTCCCATGTCCTTAGAGATACAAAATGAAATATGGAGATTCATTAGTGGAATATCTAATGCAAAAAAGATGAAAATAAAGTTCAACCACTCACACATCAAATATTTGGGAAGAATCCTCATGGGAACAACTTCAAATGGATGGAGAAATGCTATAAGTGTGGGAGATAATACCACCAGGATCATGAATGAAGAATACATAAGAATAATATGGCTAATGTGATAGAGTAAAAGAGAGAACCACCCATGTTTCAATGATTAAAATATAGGGAGAAAGGGTACTATAAAATCTAGTGCACTAAACCTAGAGTCGTCAAGGTTAATCAACATCAGTAGCCACTAAAGATAAAGGATCAAGGGAATGCTAATTACGTTACTACTACTAAAGTAGAGAAAGAAAATGAAGTCATTCTAGGTACACCTTCTATTCCCTCAATAATGTAAAACGTATTATTTGATTTAGGTTTTTCACCTTCCTTTATTTATTTCCTATTTTCTAGAACTATATAATAGAATCCATGAAACCATGAATTAAGGATATCCATAAAAACACCTAGTGGTGTGATCGTTTCACCCGAAGTGTTGGACTCTTATCCTATTGGCGTATGTTAGAGGATTCCTCCAATGAATCTCAAGATACATACCTTGGTATAATTTGATGCTATATTGGGCATGTATTGGATCTATTTATATATAGAACACATAAACTTTTTCTAAAGGGAAATATCATTTCATTTTATGAATAATCACATGACCCTTTAAAAATGCAAGGAAGACCAGGAATCTCATTTGGAAAATACCTCAACAGTGTAAGTTTTGATTCACTGAGAAGAAGTATACCTTGCCCAAATGGTTGAATAAATGGATGGTATCAACCTAGAGGAAATTCCCATTTTGAGGTAATATAATAATTTAGTTCCTAATGATTTTCCCAAACATACTCTAGATCCTGAGGTATAGTTATAAATTGAACTCACATACGAAGATACTCATTTCTCAATATTTCCCTATAGGATGGTCTCTATTGAACTGGAGGAGTCAAAGAAGTGGATAAAAGATAATTTGGAAAAAAAATCATATTACCTTGTGAATTAGCTTGGGGTGCACTAATACTCTTTGTAAAAAAAGGATGGATCAGTGCGGTTGTGTATCAATTAATAAGAACTCAATAAGATCACGACAAAGAACAAGTATCATATTCTAAGTATTAATGACATGTTAAATAAACTATGAGGATCTCATTACTTCTCAAAGGTGTATCTTCATTCTAGATATCACCAAATAATGGTAAATAAGTAGTATATTCATAAACTTCATTCCATGCTAAATATGGGCACTATGATTTTCTAGTTATTCCCTTCAGAAATTATATGGATCAATGCGGTTGTGTATCAATTAATAAAAAATCAATAAGATCACGACAAAGAACAAGTATCATATTCTAAGTATTAATGAAATGTTAAATAAAATATGAGAATCTCATTACTTCTCAAAGGTGGATCTTCATTCTAAATATCACCAAGTAATGGTGAATAAGTAATATATTCATAAACTCCATTCCGCGCTAAATATGGGCACTATGATTTGATGAATAGATTGATTAAATACTATCTTGAAAAAAAATTATTAGTATTTATCAACTATATTCTCATATATTACAATAGTAAGGAGGAACATGAATAATATCTAAGAATTGGGTTGGAGACATTAAGGAAGGATAAATTGTATGTTGTGTTTAGATAGTGTGACTTTTTGTTGTTGTAAGTCATATTCTTGGGAAACCTGATCACAGGTGATGAAATGTTTTTAAACCCTTAAAAAGGCTATTTAGTAATGGCCCAAACCCACTTGTGTAATTAAAATCTATAGTTTTTTTTTATTAGCTGGGTATAACTGATGTTTTGTGAGAAATTTCTCATGATTATCTATCCCAATAACTATGTTAACAAGGAAATGGGTAAAGTATGTCTGGATGGATGAATGTGAGGAAATATTTAAGGATATAAGAAAGAGGTTGGTCATTGCATCTTAACTCACATTACTAATAATTGGAGAAAGTTTTGTGACATTAAATGATGATTCAAAAAATTCTTGTGTTGTGTACTCTTGAAAAATGATTATTTTATAGACTATGCTTCACGGTAGTTGAAGATCCATTGGAACAATACTTGTTGCATGATATGGAGCTTGAGGCTATGATTTTTGCCTCAAAAATATGGTGGCACTACATATATAAGGAAAATTGTCACATATATACCAATCATAGGAGTCTAAAGTATATATTCACGCATAAGGAACTAAACATGCATTAAAGGAAATGGTTAGAGCTAATCAAGGACTATTATTTCTCTATTAACTATCTTCTTGGGAAAGAAAAAAAAAGGTATCTGATGCTCTTATCAGAAAATATTCTTCTACTCTATCCATGGTGAAGATTGAGAAAGACCCTATCTTTATTGATATGTAAAGGATGGGTCTTGAAAATATAATATTATGGAATATATCTTACCTTTCCGAAATTATTTCCCAACCATCTATCCAATAGAATATCAAGGATGAACAAAGGGATGGTTTGGAGATCTATAGAAATATGAATGTAGTAATGGTGTGGATGATTCAAGAGTTCCATATCAATGATGATGGTTTGATTTGGCCTAGAATGAGGCTTTGTCTTACTTCATCAACTGAGATAAATAATGAGATATAGGATAATGAGAAAATATAACCTTTTTCTATCCATCCTAGAAGTACCACTATGTATCGTTATCTCTGAGAACACTTCTGTTGGGATAGCAAAAAGAAAAAGATTGAAGAATATGTCTCAACGTGATTTATATGTCAGCAAGTTAAATATAAGAAACAGAAGTCCAAAGGGATGATAGAACCATCTTCTATACCCATATTAAAATTGGATAATTTCACTATGGACTAATCACTATTGTCCCAATGACATGTAATTGAAACATTGTGATATGGGTTTTGGTGGATCGACTCCCTAAAACTTCCAACTTCATCTCTGTTCAGAAAGATTTATTTTTTGAACAACATTCCATGATATAAGTAAAGGAAGTGGTGAGGTAACATGGGGTTCCACATTTTATCTTATCATATCATGATCCAAGGATGAATTCGAAATTATATAGAATTATTCAACATTATTTGAGTACTAAATTTAATTTTTTTGTGGCTGATCACCCCTAAAATGGTGGATAGTCTAAAAAGTCTATTTAGACACTCGAGGATAAGATAATAGCATGCTCAATAGATCTCAAAGAAAGATCAAATCAACATATCCTACTGGTTGAGTTCTCATACAAAACAACCTTCCCCTTGAGTATTCATATGTATCCATATAAAGCTCTGTATAGAAAGATATGTAGAGAACCAACCTGTTGGGATGAAAATGGAGAATGAGTTCTAGTTAGACCTAATCTCATGCATGAAATGATAGGGAAAGGTCAATACATCTAGAAACATATTGAAGATACTCAGAGTTAGTAAAATAGATATTGTAACAGTCATTTAAGGTATTTGGAGTTCAATTTTGGAGATAAATTCTTCCTTTGAATATCATCATGGAAGAGAGTCATGTGGTTTGGAAAGAAAGAAAAGATTATCACAAGGTACATTATCCCCTTTGAGATCCATGGCCGCATAGAAGCAGTGGACTATTTGATAGAACTTCCACAACGTAAGGCTCAATTTCATGATGTGTTCCATGTATCACTCCTAGGGAAGTACATACCTGAACCCTCACATGTAATGAACCTGATATGTGGTAAAAGTGGAGAATTACCTCTCGTATAAAGAGTGACTAGTAAACATCATAGACTAAAGATACAAATTCCTATAGAAAAATATAACACACCTTGTCATATTATTTTTTAGTAAGAATAAGTATGAATAAGGGACATGGGAACTTGAGGAATAAATTAAGGTCAAATACCCCTAACATTTTATGAAAAAAGAAATTTTGATGGTGAAATTGTACAAAGGGGGAAGAATATAATGACAAGAAAAGTTATCAATATAATTTTTCCATTATTATAATTATGTTATATGGTATAAAACAAAAACATAGAATTTATATCCCAATAAAAACATTATTCTCAACAAATAAAAATGAAATAAGTGATATACATTAACGAACATATACCAATGGAATAGTAACTTGACCATTAGAATAGTAACTTGACCATTTGGAAGAAAAATCTAGATAATAGAATAAAAACATATCCTATGAATGTACAAATAAAATAAAGACACATTTTAAATTAAAATATTATATAATTTTATCATATTTTAATTAAATAAATGTTTTAAAAATGATAAATTAAGTGTTTGTATTTTGGTAAAATATAAATTTTTATTTACAATTTTATAATTAATATAAATATTTAAAACAAAATTTATTTTAAAAAAATGTATACATAAATTAATATATATTTTTAAAATAATTATAAGATAATCTTATGAGACCTTATTTAATTTTCAAAGTGTTGTAATATCAAATATAATATTAAAATCAGTATTTTTTTAATAAATATCTATTTTAATTAAAAGATATATTGATTATATAAAGAAATATATTTTCATAAAATGGGTCTATTTTTTAAATTTACACATCGAAAAATGGTTAGGGTGAATTTTTTGGATTTTTATAAAATAATTTATTTTTTGGTGAAGAGTGAAATATGGTTATTTAAGGTATATATCATTATAAGTAAATAAATGAATATTTAATTCATGGATGAGTCATAAATGATGTAATTTTCCATTATCTCAAAATATCCTTCTTTTTTTACTATATTTAGTCTTGGTAGTCAACACTATTGATAGTCCTGAGCCAAAATAATAAACTAATAACTAAAATAATCAAAAAAACACCCCTCTCATCCCCTATAAATACCACCCCTCACCACCTATTCTCCTCACACCTCTAAAACCTTGAAGCTTGTCCAAATTTATACCAAGACTCTTCCAAAGATACTCCCCCAAGTCCAAGTGCTCTTGTTTTCAACAGAAGACCAAAACAAAGTTCCTTAAGGAGGTTCTCGAGGATAAGTAATTCAAGAGGTAAAATCATCTTTTGTTCTCTTTTAATTTCCTTTAATTTCATTTATTTTCTTGTCCAATATTTAACTCCATTATTCTAACATTAATGATAACTTTGGTATCATATATATACTAATATTTTATTATATTATTGTAATATCCATCATCAAACCCCTTCTCCCCTCTCATTTATTCTAAAAATAAAAACATCATCTGTGATGTGTAAATTTACCACCATCATGGATAATGTGTTTTCATTTTCCATTACCACATTCAAGGATGGTAATAAAAACATTATTATAGTTAAATAATATTTTATTATATATATTATTAGTTATATATTGTTATATAAACAATATATATATATGATATTAAATAAAATAATATAAGTTTGTGATGGTTTTAAAAACCACAAGAATAAATTATTTAATTTTCATTTAACATTTTATCTATTAAATAGTACTCAGAAATTATAACCATGTTTTATATAAGAACATTTAAACTTAAATAATTTAATTAATAACATATATTTTAAATTTTTGAGAATTATACCCATTTTACATGAACTTCCATACTTGTATATAGGTGAACCGATCATGAATACCAATAAAACGAACACACCCAGAATGATGAAATTGAACTCGATAACTCATTAAAATGGACATAGGCAAACTTAATAAAATTATAATAATTAAAATAAATGTATAAGAGGTTATAGACTTATTAATTAATGAATCTAATTTGATTATCCAGGATATTAATGTAAATAAAGCATTTAGATATACGATGAGGGTATTCTAAAACCCAAGTCCTTTTCTTTCATTTATACCTATTTCATGCCAAATTTCAGTCTATATGTTCTTATAATTTTACTAAAATATAATCCATTTTCCTTACCTCTTATTTTTTGGGACATACATGTTTCAAATCCCATTTTATGAAAAATATGAAGATTTTACAAATGAACTCTTCTTTCTAAAACACATTTTCAATCCTCTTGAGTTGTTTCTTCTATGATCAAGAATGATGAATCTTATACCAATTCTGTTTTTCCCTATCATTCACGATTCCAAAGTTTATTCATTATTGATTAAATATTTATTAAACTTGCCTTTAAATGTGTTACTTTATGACTTTTATTGGTATATATTCTTTTTTTCATGCATGATTATATAAAAAAATTTATATAGTGGGTGCACACAAAATTATATAGTGATCCAAATCATTGGTTAATGTGATGTATCTCATAAAATGATGTGAAATATTCATGAACTTAATGATATTTTTTTACAATTATGATTTTTTGATTATGCACTTATTTTATGCATGGACATGATGCGAGTATTGTTCACAACTGTGTGTGGTATTTGACCCCTAAGACATGATGTTCAATTTTTATACATTTCTGCATTCAATGGATTTATCTAATTATTCATCTCATGATTATTATTATGATACTATGATATTGTTATGATAATGATGATTGTGATCATCCATGTTATATTTATTCATGTCCTCAATTATCCTCTTAATGTAATTTTTTATCACACCTTAACATGATGTATATCCTCAGGTGACTACATATGAAAAAGATATAATGAGATTTTTAATGATAAATAATAATATTTTAAATAAATTTTTATGTTTTATTTTTCACAAGTAATGGATCGTCCTAATTTTCCAAAGATACTAAACCTTTGTAACATGGTTTTCTAATGATATTATGTTGTTTATATTTAAAAGGATTTAATAGTTATGTTAGAAATGTAGGGTCATTATTCCTTTCCATTCATGTTTATCTCATAAGACATCAATATTTTCAAAATTCATTGGAGTGAGATATAGGTCCCACCCCTCGTTGGTTATAATATTAAAATTTTCCTTAGTTATAATGTAACTATAGTCTTTGCTTATAATGTGACCACTGTCCATGGTTATAATGTAACCCTTATCATATATTGAATCTCGTACATATGTCTTCCCTAAGATTATAAAACATTACTCATAATAGAAACCATGAAAATATATTGGTTTCATAAACATTCCATCAAATCATAACCCCTTGAAAATAAATGGGTTTTGTAAACCATTCAACATTTCATTAAAGTATAATTGATGGAAAGGTAATGGGTTCCATAATCACTATTTCATCATAAATGTATACCATCCATAGAATGAGTAAGGATGGTATCCTTGGATCATATCCCAGTTAATATAATGTAACATAAAAGGATATAATCCTAGATGGAAAATTATTTTGAAATATTACTTGGAATAATTCTTGAGGAAAATAAAATTTCCATTTCAAATCACATAACTTTTTAAATATTTTTAGACTTATAAATGAAGACATTTTCTTTTAATGTAAACTTTTAAACATGTAAAGTATGAGTCAACTAATTGTGGAATCTTGGTGGTGGTAAAATTCACTCATGTTTTATAATTTAAATCAATCATTAAACATTTTTATTAGAAAATTCAAAAAGTACCTCATTTAGAAAAAGAAAAAATGATTCCTGTAAAATAGTTTTTTAAAAATTAAAACTTTATTAAAATTGAAATTAAATATCTTTATTATAATATTAAAATCCTTTTTAAAAATATTTTTTGAAATCATGGAAATATAAGAGAGATATTTCTCAGTGGAGACTTAAACATAAGCAATGCTGAATAATTATGAGGTTGTGAAGTAAATTGTTTCTTATTTGGTAACATTTGAATCATAAGACTCTCGAAATAAAACAATTTAGATGGATATATATATATATATATATCCCATAATGTTTTTGAAAATAATCATATAAGACATTAATGGGTATATATACACCATAAAAAATAAACATATCGGTTATAAGGCATGTCTCCAGTAGAAATAAATGTGAGATATATATACCTTACTTTAAGTCTAACTTCATTTTAATGATCTTTTGCCTCTTATATAATAAATATTAATTTAATATAAATATATACCTGAATAATTTAAATGATTATTATATCATATATATTCATTATATATACATTTAAATTCATCCATAATGATATATATAGAAAATTAATTACATTGATTAGGGAGATAGAAGATTATACATACGCAAGAACACTATATTCACTTTTTAAAGGATGGAACGAAAGAAAGATAAATAATAATTCACATTTAAATAAAAATTATTTTATCATATATATTAATCATCACAACTAGAAAATGAGGCTACTTCCATAGACCTATAGCCATGGTTTTAAAATCGTGGTTATAGGTGGCTATAGCAACGGTTTTTGTGGCCTATAGCCATAGTTTTAAAACTGTGGCTATAGGACAGTTATCATGACCTACGGCCACAGTTTTTAGAACTGTGGAAATAGTTTGTGGATATAGCCACGGTTCTGTGGATTTTAGCCACGATTTTAAAACTGTGGCTATATGCCACTTTTTTCAATGGCCTATTTCCATGGTTTTTCAAAACTGTGGCAATAGGGTTCCCACACTTTGGTGGGAATACCTACCACCATGATTTTGAGGATATTATCATGGTTTATATTAATATATATATATATATATATATACTCGTAATCTCGCTCGGTGTAGTGGTAAGTATGCTGGTTCGTGGAGAAAATGTGCAGGGATCGAAACTTGCTGGTGACGTTTTGTATTAAGGTTGTTGTCATGGTTTACCATGGCTATATCAATGGTTAAAACCATGGAAATATCTTCATATAGATGTGTTTTAAACTGTGTCCATAGGCCAACTGCCACAGTGGCAATTTTTAAGACCTATTTCCAGAGTTTTCAAAACCATGGCCATAAGTAACTATTGCCACGGTTAAAACCGTGGAAATAGGTTGGGACCTACTGCCACAGTAATATCAGCCATGGTTGTCCAAAACTATGGTCGTATCCAAAGGCCATGGTTTTGGGGCCTATTTCCACAGCTTTGAACCATGTTAATATGACTTTTTTCAGTTGTGCATGTCCATCATCTTTACCATCCAAGTTAAATAGAAATGAAAAATTTATCACATCACTTTGTTGAGGTGGTAGTCAACATGTACAGCTAAGAGATGTTATCATTTTACAAAGGTTTGTAAGGTAAAATGTTATAGTTGATTTTATCATATAAAAATAATAATTATTTCATAAATATAATATATATTCTTTAAACCTATCATATTAACCATAAAGGAAATATGGGGATGGAAAATCAAATGTGATGCTACATGAAGATGGTAACTCACACATACACACGAGCGGAACTTTCACATCCAATTTAATGAAACGAGGATAGATAATGGTGGTTTCCTATATTAATAAAATTACATAATTTTTAGGATAATTATTTTATTATTTTATTAATAATTTAATATATTTATAGTAAGTAAAAGGAAAATAAAAATAACGAGATCAGGTGAGGTGATTACCTCTTCTTTGACGAGACTCCCATAGATCTCCTATTAAGTTCTCTGGGGTAGGTCTTTTAAGAATATTAAAACATTTATAATGTGGATAAATATTTTTTTAAGATAATTTTTTAGGGGATGTTTGAGATATAAGACTTTATGTGGCATACCTGAGGGAGGAGGTTCTCTTTTTTAATTGAAGTGAGGGGCACTTTTTTAATTTTTCAAAAGAATAATTTACACTAAATTCAATCTCAAACCTCATACTATAAAATGTACTATAAATGCATATCAGAGGACATTATAAACCATTTATTTTCCAATTTGACTGGTTTTAATATTTTAAAAATTTTAGATGATTTAATAAAATATTTTTCCCAAAAATATCATGTTTGTCAATTTTTTACACTATTCATCACTTTGACTTTATACTCAGGAAGAAAAAACATAAATTTTATCAAAATATTTTCATAAATTCATAAAAATTTATTATTTTCAGTAAAACTAGTGGATAACATTAATTATCTCATATTATATTAATTTTAATATTTTAAAACCATTTGTTTTTTCATTAATTGAATAAATACTATTTTCGAATTGTGTAAGTATTTAAGGTAATTATTTAATTACTAGAAATTATAAATAAATTTCTATAATTAATATAATTTTATTATGAAAAAAATTACTATTAATATTCCTTCCTAAATAATTCCCTTAAATATGTGAACACATACATGATGTCTAAAACTAAGAGAGTGACATTTTGTCACTTCCACTAAAATAAGAAATATAGAAGTAATTTTCATGGAAAATTATCCATTAAAAATTTAATTAGAGCCTAAGGTGAGAAGGGTATAATTTAATTTAACCTATAAGTATTAATATGAATAATTTTGTCCTTATAATTTTTATTTATCTAAGACTTACATGATTTACCCTTTACCAAGGTGATAAATTTTACCATAACTACTATTCATTTTTACCAAAAATAAAAGGGTCCTATTTTCCAAATTTAGACCTCTTGATTCTAAATATTTAAACCATTTTTTATGATTAAATTTATATAATTGGTAGAAATTACTTTTAATATAAATGAAAAATGTATGGAAAAACTGATTTTAGAAAAATGAATTTTCAAGCCCAAAAATGTTCCTATACAAAAATCATATATAATAAGTATTAAGATGAATTTAATTATATATAATTAAATAATACTTGGATTTATTTTATATATAATAAAACTCATAAATATAATATATATGTAAATTAAATGATTGTTTTATAAAGTCGGTATTTTTTCACTAATCACTGAAAAACTAGTCATTTTAGAACAATTTTGAAATTTCACACAAAGGAAATTTTGAAATAATGATTTCAAAATATTAGACATTTTCTAAAATATATTTTATAAATTTTAAAAAATTAATCATAATATTTTCTGACAAACCACAATAAAAACTCATTTTTAAATAAAACATATTTTTTAAGATTAAAATGGCTCTACTAGAAATTGAGTGATTATTCACTAAGAATTTATACTGAGTAAGGACTTTGGATATAGATCATAAATTAATTTATATTATTCATATAAAACAATTTAATATCTTAGTGATGAAATTAAATAATCATATTTTAAATAATATTCCATGGTTCTCTATAACTTATAGTTGCATTTAATGTAAGCTATCAAATAAGTTAAATATAATTAAAAGATAAAATTTCATAAAATCCAGGGTTGGTACATCCCCCCCCATTAATAAATTATATCCTGATAATTTGTGCTCGATAATAAATGGTTTATCATTTTAAAATTCATTTGTGGAAACACACATCATTACAAGGGTTAAGGAAACATCCTCTAGAAAAGATATAAAGTAAAGTACAATGGTCATCTAGGATTCCGCATAATAAGTTTCAAAACTGGATAACATTAGTTGCATGTGAAGATATGAGCAAGGAAAAAAATTAATGTTCATAGATCATTAATCACAAGAAAGTTAATGATCATGATAAAGTTAAAAATCAAAAAACTATAAATAATTAATGTGTAAAATACCATCAATTCATTAGAATTGAAGGTTATATAACTACATTTTTTCGATCTTAAGATCTTTTTATTAGAGTCGAGGAATTCCTTTACCATATAAGATAATAACATAAAGAAATATACTTAATTTATGATTGTAATTTCATTCTTTAATCAATTTCTATTACATATGCATCATTTTTCTCCAATATATTAATATTCAATATGAATTTTTCATCTATCAAGCACTAATATTAACTTATAACAGATCAGATAATATAAAAATGGATAAAAAACTACTCCTCCTATTTTTAGATATTAATAGAAACCAAAAAAATAGTATAATATATTCAATATGTATAAAAAATAAATGTTTAAAGCCTTAATAATAATTCCAAAGGTTTTACCTAATCCAACCCATAAGTAGTTAATCAAAAAATATTTCTAGGAAAATTTAAACACAATAATTTAGAAATAATGTCAATATGGTTACAAAATCAACTTAACATTAATCACAAAAAGTTTATCTTAATGATTCATATATAATATTTTAACACCATTGTAATATATTCTCTGTAAACATGTTAATAACCTAAATTTCCATAAGCCTTAATGAAAACAAGAATTCTTACAAAAATTAACATTATCATTTTCAGTTAAATAAAACCACATACTACTAAATATATTCATTAAATCCAAAATTTAAAAAACATTATCTAAGATGATTAAATAACATTGTCATAAAATCTCTAACCAATTTCAAGGTTACTAATATAATTCAATTAATTTTAGTCATCTGTTTATTCCAACAAAAATTATTATCACCACATTTGAAACTTATTATGGGTTATCCTTCCCTAAATCATGTTATTTCTTAAAACATAATCATTCCACTAAATAACTTTTCTTATTTATTGGTACTAATCAATATATAATTTCAATTCCATAATGAATAAAACATTGGAACAGTCTGTATATGTTTCAGGATTAATATAATCCAGAAAATTATTCATAAAACACTTTTAAAACATAATTCTCAAATACTAATAGATAATCATTTCAATCATTCAACTTCCTTCTAAACAAATTGACCAAGATTCTTTATCTTATTCCTTAACAGTTATTTCATTTGTAATTTCACTCATTGTATCCTTATAATCAATAAAAAACCATTACTCATATATCTTTACTAATCCTTTTTTATAGATTTCCCCCATAGGACATCAATTTTAATAATGCCTAAATATTCCATATTTATAACTTTCAAATGTAAATGATACCATATTGAAACCATTATTCCCCCCAATTGTGTTAATTGAAACATTCAATTTTCCTAATCAATTACATTCTATAGGACCTTATTTTTTACACCCAATATATCTTCTTGTTCCTTTGAGGCATTATCCTTCCTGATTCTTCCCACATTCTTTTCATGATGAAAATTGAATTTTCTTTCCATGATGGTTATCATGAAACACTCTTTTCCTCCTATTAGGTGTGTTATAAAATTGACCTATTTTGATATTTCTGATAATATTATGATATTTATGATTAGGAATAGTAATAGGGTTTCTCTTTCCCACTCTCATTTAATTTGGTTTCTTTAGATGAAAATCATTACACTCTCTGCCACATTGACTATTAAATTGAATCCTTCTAGTTATATCCATTATCTAAACCAAAAATTATATTGTGAGAAACCATAATCAAAGTGGTAAAATACATAATAATTTATAATAGATCAAATTTATGACACCTTCTTTTTCAATCTATGACATATTATGCTTAACCTAGGTCATTCATGATGGTCATCTATTTAAATCCTTCATAATGGTTCATAAAAAAAATATGGAGTTTCCCAAATAATATCCCCCTAGAGTGTCAAACCATGTGTTTAAAAATGATCATTATCATGAACCAAGTTGTGATCGAGTCTATCTCAATTTTCCCTTTTGGTTTGATTACCCCTAGGTAAAACATTGTCATATCCACATCCACTTGTAGTATCTAGATGGTGATGTAATTTCTTATAAAATAAAATAATATATTCCTTAATAAAACATTAGGATTTTTACTTATACATAGACTTATCCACAAGGTTCTCATCAATGTTTTGTAACCCTATTATCCAAGGGTTGACTAAACCCTACTCTGGTACCAAGTATAACGACTTAGTTTTTTATACAAAAAATAATACATCTTAATAGATTAATATTAAATGTGTTTCAAAAAAACACCTAAGGACTATATAAGTTTAGATTCTTTAGATACTAGATATGAAAAATTTATTTTTCAGTAAATATCATAAAAACCTCCCATAAATATCTCCCTATTTATCAATTTTTATAAAAAATCACTATATAAAACATTTCTTTATAACATGGGGAAAGGAAACATAAGAAAATTTGGAATTATATTCTTAGTAAGGGTATACATGAGATATATCAATTAATGAAAATATGCTAGAATATGATATGTATAGGGGTATGATATCATAACATATAATGTTAAAACCCAATCTATCATGGATGGTAGATAAAATTCATAGAGGTTCAATAGACTAGTTAAGGATTCATACTAAAAGGGATTTGATGGTCTATGATGGGTTAAAGTGTGTTGTTGCTGATTTCTTTTGTCTTCATGGATTTAATTTTGTGATGGAGATTTTTTTGTGGCCCTCAATTCATGGTTTGAGTGACATTGAAACCATTTCTCTTACAAGGGGATACTCTAGATAAGGTTCAGAGTGTAATTTTTTACATGCTCATTACTACCTAACTTTGTATGTTTGATAGGGTATGGAATTCCCATCAGTACTAGGCACATGAATCCATGCACAAGACAGCTAGCTGAGCAGCGATAAGTAGGTGAAAGCTGGTCTTAAGTTTTCTTGATGTTGGGTAGTGACTTTTATTTATATTTTTTAATGAGTTTTTTTAGAATTGAACTTTTGGACCATGGATGAATGATTTTGATTTATTCCTTTGATGTCATTTTGGTCTCCCCTTTCCCCTTAAAAATGGTATTTTGAAAATAAAATATTAATTCCCAGTCAGATAAAATTCATCGAATATATCATGGTAATTCATAATAAATGTATCATAATGGAATGAAAGAACATGTTAAATGATAGAATAACATAGAAATATGACACGGATTTGTGACAAACACATAAGCATATAAAATAATTTCATTAGTACTCAGTCTCATCTCCAAGACTATCATAGTGGTATGAGTTTTCTCCCTAACCATCATTATTGTTAAGGTTTTCTCCCAATATGATTATAGTGGAAAATTCCCCTTACTAAATAGGGTTCAATCCCCATTGCATTCATGATTCTCAAAACATTAATTGGTTATAACATAACCAAAATACTTTTATATAACATAACCACCATCCTTGGTTATAACATAACCACCATCCTTGGTTATATCATAACCCACATCCATTGTTATAATGTAACCAACATCCCATGATTAAAACCATGATTATGTGAACTATAAGATTTCAAAAACATTAATCACATCAGGAACTATGAAAATAAATGGGTTTTTTAAACATTCCATTATTTTATAACCTGTGGAAAGTAAATGGGTTTCATAAAAATTTCATCACTTCATCAATGTATAACCCATTTAAAGGTAACTAGTTTGAAAAACACAATGTCATCATAAAAATAAACAATAAATACAATTAACGATTATGGTATACTTGGATAATATTTTTATTCAACCATATATAAAATCAAATTATTTCATCTTAGATATAAAATTATTTATAAGGATCACTTGGAATCTGGATGAAAATAACATTTCCATTTTAAAATCACTTCCCTTTTTAAATATTTGTGCAATTATAGATGAAAATAATTTCTTCTAAATTAATATTTTAAACATATAAAGAAAGCATAAAATAATAGAGTCTTCATGATGGTGGGAAAATAATAATATTCTTATTAAGTTAAAAAAACATTTCATCTTTATTTTTTCAAATAGTTCCAAAGTTCCTTGTTTGGAAAACGAAAAAAAAGATCCATTCCAAACCATTTTGTAAAAAAGTAAAACATGAGTTAAAATGAATTTTAAAATTTCTAGTAAAATATATAAAAAACATTTTCTAAATTTTTTTATAAAAAATAGAAATTTGTGATAAATGTTCCATAGAATATACTTAGACAGTAATAATCCCAAATAGTGATGAAATTTTGGTGAAAACCCTTACTACTTTGGTATCATTTGAATCATAAGCCCCATGAAAGAAATAAATTTATAAAAATATGCATATACCATAATTTTAAAGATAATAATCATAAAATAAATTCATGGTAAATATATAAAACATTTAAAAGAAACATATAGTGTATAATTCATATGTTCCATAAAAATAAAAGTGATACAAATATCATTAACCTTAAGTCTCACTTTCTTTGAATGTTATTTAACCTCATGAATAATAAAATTAATTTTTTTATATCTATAACAGAATAATTTAAAATATTATTACATTATATATATATTCATTATATATTTATTTATTATTATACATAATTTTCTATATGGAAAATTAATTACATTATTCATGGAGACAGTAGTCCATATGTACATGAAAATGTTGTATTCAATTTTTAAAGGATGGAATAAAAGAAAGGTAAAAATAATAACTATCCATTAAATAATTATTAGTATATCATATATATCATAAATATTCATGATATCTATACTCATTGCCATCCAATTAAAATATAAATTAAAAACGAATCACATCACTTCATGAAGGTGGTAGTCCACACATACGCAATAGCGACGTTATCATTATCCAATGATTTAAAAGGTAAAACGTTAGATTTAATATTAACATTTCTTAATAATAATTATTTCATAAATATCATATATAAACTTAAAACCCATCATATTAACCATCCATGGATGATGGGGGTGTAAAATGAAATTCACCGCTATATGGAGAGGAAAGTCGTACATACACATGAGCAATACTTTCACATCCCAATTGATAAAACGAGGATGAATAATGGTGTTTTAAAAATAATAATAACATTTAATAATATTTAAGATAATTAAGTTATTATTTTATTAATATTATAACAAATTAAAAGAAATTAAAAGGAGACTCAAAAATTAATTGACCGGTTAATGTGACTACCTATTCTTTGAGATGACTCCCTCAGATCTCATATTAAGGGCTCAAGGGTTGGTCTTTGGAGAATAGAATCACCTATATAATGTGGATAATTAATTTTATAAGATAATATTTCTAGTTATAATTGATATATAAGGCTGAAACTGGTGAAAATAAGTGAGGAAAGAGGTTTCCTTTTACAATTGAGGAGAGGGGAACTTTTGTAATTTCTCAATAGATTAATTTATACTAAATTCAATATCAATAAAAATGACTCCAAAATGAATATAAATTTATAATTGGTGATATTAATTACTATATTATCCCTTTCATCCTATTTTAATATTAATATTAATTTTATATAATTTAATAAAATATTGTTTTCATAAAATATCATTTTTTTAATTTTGACATCATTCATCATGTTGACATTAAACAAATAAAAAACAACATAAATTTAAAAAAAATACTATAATACATCACTAATATGTTATAATTTTCTATATAATTTATGCATCATATTAATTAAATCAAATTATTTTAACTTTAATATTTTTAATACCATTTTTTTATTTTTACATTAATTGAATAAATACTATTTTGGTGTCATGTAAGTATTTTATATAATTATTTAATTAATAAAAATTATAAATAAATTTCCAACATGAATTTAATTTAATTATTCATTAAATTAATATTATTATTTTTTCATAATTGATTTGTGTCAATATTTTACCATAAAATAATATTTAAAACTAAGAGAGTGACATTTTTTCACTTTAGTTTGTTTAAATAATTTATAAATGATTTTTAAGGACAAGTATCCATTAAAAAAATATTTTTAGACCCTTAGGTGATAATGGTATAATTTAACTCATCTATTAATAATTATTATGAATAATTATCTATTTATCACTGTGTTTTAAATTATGTTTATATTATTTACCCTTTACCAAGGTGATAAATTTTACCACAGTTACTATTAATTTTGACTAAAAATAAAAGGGATCAATTTACCATATTTTAAAATCATAATTATAAATATTTAATAAATTTTTCAACATTAAATTTCAATGATTTTAATAAGTAACTTTTAATATAAATGTGTAAAATGCAACAAAAACTAGTTTTTAGAAAAATTGCATTTTTAAGCCCAAAAATGTATTCTTGTGAAAAAGAATATATAATTATGATTAAAATGATTTTTATTATATATAATTCAATAATAATTTTTTCTTTTTAAATATAATTCAATTCATAATTATACTTCATATGAAAATAAAATGGTATTTTTATAAAAATCTATTTTTTTCAGTGTTCGCTGAAAAATCAATATTTTTAGAAAATACCAAAATTTCACCCAATATGAATTTTGATATATTAAATTTAAAAATATATTTAATTTAATAGAAAATATTTTATAAAATACCCAAAAATTAAGGAAAATATTTTCTTAAAAATTAATAAAAATCATTTAAAAAACAAATTTTTGAAGAATAAAATGACTTTAATGAAAATGTGGGATTAATTGGTAATCATTCATATTGACTATAGAATTTGTATATAACTTATAAATTATTTAATACTATTCATAAACTCAAATTTATCATATTGGTTATAACATTAAATAATAATAATTTATCAAGTATATCATGGTTTTCTTAAACTCACGGTTGCATGTAACAAAAAATATTGAATAAGTTAAATATATTTGAAATATAATTTCATAAAAATATCAATAAATTACAAAAAAAATAATATAATCCATAAAAAATATCCCCATCCACATTGAAGATCTTTTTTCTCAAAAAATCTAACATTATAGTCCTTAATAAAATATCTAAAGGATATTTCTCGAAGATAAGTTAATTTTCTTCACTAAACTCGTTATTTTTATTTCTTTTTTTACAACCTTAAATTATGTCTTACCACTTACAATATATTAATACCCTTATCAAAAGTATAAAAAGATGTTATTTTGTTTATTTTATAATATTTATCCATATACACTTCAATCAAATGGGAAATAGGATCATCACACATATGTATGGGGGACCACCACCTCATGAACTAGTGTAAATTGTTTCCCATTAATACTTTTCATGATTGGATATAACGAATTATTAAAAATATTTATATAATAAGTATTATATAATTATAATTCTGAATTTATAATACCACATATTCTTTCTTACATCCTATTCCATTTAAAATATGATTGTGTCGCTCGTGTGTATGGAAGACTACCACCACATGAAGCGGTGTGATTCATTTTTTAATTACACTTTTCATGAAATGAAATAAGGATAAATTTAATAAATATATGTGATATATAAGAAATGTTATAAATTATATAAAACTAATATATCATTCACTTATTTACCCTTTCACCCATTAATGTAATGATATCATCATTCATATGTACACACGGCCAACCATCTCCATAAAGAGGTATGTTCCATTTTCTACGTCCAATTTACAAGAATGGTTATAAGGATGTATCTAATGTAAATAATATTTATAAAATTAATATAATTATGGTTATTATGGTACTATATTATATGTAAAAGCACTGAAATATTCATAACAAAACTTTCATGAGAAAACAAGTCAATTAACACCTGAAGCAATTAAAATAATTTAATATTATTAACAAATGGGTGGTAAAATGTTATAATAGGATCATATAAGTTTTGATATATTTTATTATGGTTCTATAATAGATTTATAATAAACCTGTATTAATTATATATGAGTTTTGTACACATGTGAAGTGATTCAAATGTGAGTTAAGGGTTTCTCATCTCACTTTTACTTCCATGAGACATACATGATATTCACCAGTTATTCATTTATATGGTGTATATAATGTACCTTTTTGATATTTTATATCATTAATATATTTATATTTATGGTACTTAAATTTTATTTTGAAATTAATACTTTCATGGGTGTTAGGATTTTATTGTTACTAAAGAGGAAATGGTTTATTTCACAATCTCATCATTATTCACAATTGTTTTTGTTCACGTCACCCATAGGAGAACTACTTGATATTTATATCATAAAGTAATTATGTATTCTACTAATATGGTAATTCATTAACTTTTTAATTTTTCAGTACCATTTTTACTCATTTTGCTAATAAAATGATTGAGTAATTGATTTTAAGAAAATTTGACTTTATTTTCTCTTCGATTGAAAATCCTTTTTCATCAAAATCCATTTTTTCTAAAAAAAACTTCAAAAACGTTTTTAACCTTTTCAAAATTGATTATTAAATTATTTTTTCCCATTTTTTACTTTTTACAAAAAAAATGGAAATGAATCTTCATGACTTTTTAAAAATAAGGCACAATTTACTTTTATTGAAAATTTGAAAGGAATATTTTTTTAACGTGAATGAAAATAATCGAATTTCTAGTTGACATGACCATTAAATGTTTCAACTATTATGAAATAAGTTTCAAATATTATTTTCAAATAAAACTATTTTCAAAATATTTTTTAACCTTTTGTTTTAAAAAATATTTTTAATGTGAAAATGTTATTTTTTTACAAAAATGTTTTTAATGACATTGTTATTGTAAGATCCACAGTTTTTATAGAGGTAGAGATATTTTATTTTTTGGTTAAATTCTTGTTTACATTCCTTTTTCCCTTGGACCATAAGCCTCTCCATGGTCCAATTAGGTTATGTTTTGTAAATATGAGGTTGGAGGGATGTGTATTGGTAGCAGACCAATTATACGATGTGTAATTGGGATATATAGTGTGTAATCCAATTACCCAATGTATAATGGTTTAGCCAGGACATATAACAATGTGAAATGGTTTTTCCCTAGGAGGGAAAAACTGAGAATTATACAACTTGAAATGAAATTTCATGTCATGTAATTTCTTGACATTTTTTATAAATAGAGGTAGGGGACTCTCTTTTTGAGGCTGAATAGTTTTTCTCTATTTTATTAATCCAAAACCCCTATTTCTTAGTTTTTCAGATCTATCAAAAATTTGAACTCTGATTCTTCCTCTCTAAGTCATGTTGGAACCATATTTGTAAGTACTCGATTCTTTTTATGCGTTCTTGGTTTTTCAGAAAAATGGTTGTGCTATTTTAATTTAGGATCATATGCACTAATTTCTTATTCATAATATGTTCTTAATATTTCTCTCAAACCAAGGGGAATCAGAACTTGATAATATAAGAACTATCTACAACTGAGAAATTTTAGGTTATTTATGATTTTTTTTTTTGGCATTTAATGATTTATAGAGTTATCGGCCTTTTTTCTACCTTCTGGACTTTTCAACAAGGGCCCAGAATTGAAATGTTAATCTGAAATAGATAATGTATGACCTGTTAAGGATTCCCTTAGGTTACTTTAGAAGTTTTGGTGGTTTTTTCCCAAACATAAGGCCACCTAAGGGGTGTTCTATCCCTTTTATTTGGTTTTAAACTATGATAAAAAACCAAGGGTTGTGTTCTTGAGTTTCCTTAATTTAAGGAAGCTCATTTGTAATTAAATGAGATTGAATTACATGCTTAGAATATGTTCAAAATCCTTTCTATTTATTATCATATTATGGCATGCCTATATTTACTAAATGCTTAAATGGAATTTTTTAAATGGGTGGGTATACTCATTGGTTATTTTTAGATTTCTTAAATGAATTTTCATGATTAATGGGCGGGTATACCCATGTGATGTGTTAAATGGAAATTTGTGATTGAGATGATTTTTATATGAGTGGGTAAACTCATATGGGTTGAAATGTTAAATGGTATTACATGGTTGATATTTTTATAGATTCCCTGGATGGCTCTCCATGGATTTGGAATGTGGTAGTAGATACCTTTGTGGAGTATGCACCTTGATTATTGATTTTGTGGGATGCCTCGACTTTGCTACCCCTTGGATTCAGCTTTCTTGGACTCACATAAGAAATGTTGGTATACATTCACCTAGGAATCAAACTAGTTCCTATACTATGTTTCCATTGATATTATCATAGGACTCTCTGAGGAATCCTCAGTCATATATACCATGGATCCAACTCTTTTTGGTCTACACTTTATTATATTCCATGACCAAGGGAAATATTATTTTGGTTGTATGGTAACGTCATGGGTTTTTTATATAGATTTTTTATATGAAAAGTCCATTTGGACAAGATTTGGATGGTTGTTTGTAGATTTCAGGTTCTTTTTTTATATTGATTGTATATTCCTTTTTAAGAGATTACTTTTGTTACAGATATCCTTGAGAATATATTTGGTATTACTTGTTTGCAGTAATTACATGCCTTGGGCTTTCAAACGTACATTGTTTCTTACTTACACATGTTTATCATATTACATTGTTCTACTTAGAACTTTATATACATCTGGGTGGAAACATATAGGGATGTTATCTCACACCCTGTTTTGGCCTCCTTGGGGATCCAAATAGATTATATGGTTTCAGGTGTTGATAGGGTAAAATGCCCTAACACATGTTGTTAACTCTTTTTTTGGGGAAGGATAGCATGGGACAAAGCCGAGGCTTAAAGTCCTATAGAGGAACATTTTGGTCTTTTTGGATTATTATATGCTATAACTATATTGTATTTCTAAATACTTGGTTTGGGTGTTTTATGGATACATATACCATCTTCATCATTGAATATGAGACACTCTTGTATTGTTATATATTCATATCTTTTTTTCTATTTTTTTGGTTTTCTGGTTATTATATATGGTTCTGTTATTGAATTTTATTGATTTCTATTGTGACATGATCTAGTAATGAGGGAACAGTATCCTTAATGACTCCCTAAGGGCCTCACTATTAGTTTTCAACCTTTAGCATTTAGGGAGATGTTCTTGAGGCCATATATCCAATTGGGAATGCGGTACTCTTGAGTGGAATCTGAGACTGAGGCATTATAAAGTTTTATTAGTGGGTTTATTTCTAGTTTGACTTAATATTTGGAGATAATAGATAGGGATATAATGTAAATGGAGTTTGGTAATGAGTTTTTCTCAAGCGTATCTAACCCGTGAATAGTGAAAATCAAAATTGCCTGGAATGGATTTTTATTTTGCTTGAATTTTAGAGTTACAGTTAATTTGATTACACCATTGGGTGATGCACTTGTTTTATGTTGTTACTATCAAGGAAATTGAGGGTTCTATTTCTATTTCAACTTAATTAGATGAGTTTATTCCATCTCACAAATTATATATTTAATTTTTAGAAATCACATTCCATGCATTATGACATGCCATTTAGGATACGTTACTCAACGTAGGATATTGTGATAGGTTCTGTGATAATTATATATGCTATTATGGTAGAATTTGTGTAGAGGATAGAGAATTGATTTCATATTACAATCCATAAGTTGTATGGGCCCTTATTAAAAGGAAAATTATGCACCATTTTAAATTTAACTTTTAATGTGAATTTTATATGTATGGATTATATGGGAATAAAATTTTGGTTTATGTGGTGTTATGGTCCCTTAGTGATTGAAACATGGTGGGTCATCTATTAAATCATTTTAAAATAGGAATATTAAATGAAAATGAAAATTGGTTTGTTTATATAGAGACTTGACCTAGACCAGACATTTGAGTGGGAAAGAGGCTGTATTTCTAGTTGATTTGTGACTATTTTGTATACATCCCTGGTTTTTGGAGCAGTTTTTGGGTTTTGAAATGGTCTTAGGAGTGTTTTGACCATTCATATTCTTTTGAGAAGTAGAATTGATATTGTTCCATTCTGAGGTGTGTGTTTATAATTATAGAATCATGCCACCATAAAAACCTCCAGTGGTACTCCAAGAGGGCAGTGACGACCTTGCTATAAAGGCAGCGGTTCATGGTCTACCGGTGGATCCTCCCTTAATTCCGCCTAAGGAACCAAAGGCTATTCTAGATACGGGTGCTGAGGAATAGTTTTTCAAGGGATTCTTTCACTATATACAAACATTTTAAGTATCATTATAGCCTTCCTTGAGTATGGATAAGCTGGAACGAGTGTTCCAATAGCATAATCCTCTTGCATTTTCAAGGGCTGCAAGACCAAAAGATGATAATATGTGGTTTAAGAAAATTTTAGCTATCATAAACCATCTAAATATGCCTCCTTTGAGGAAGGTAAATCTCATGAATTACATGCTATGTGTAATATCAAAGCACTGGTGGGATGTTCTGAACCAGGCTGATGGTTTGTGAGATATGTGTTGGAATATTTTTCAAACCCACTTATATGACTACTTTACTCTGAGGATATAAGGGCTGAGTGGGCTAGTGAGATAATGTGTCTAGATCAGGGCGTGATTAAGGTTCTAGAGTACATGGCATGATTTATAGAGTTACATCATTTTTTGTGAATTTACCGTGCTGGTGAGCTTTCAAGAACAAGAATATATGAGTAAGGTCTCTAAAATACTATAAAATCTCAGTTTAATGTGTTTTGATTGACTTTTACCTATGATATTGTGAATAAGGAGTTGATTACTGAGTGGGACATGAGGGAATATAGAGACATAGATCAGGGAAGTGCTACTTATCAACCTAGTGGTTCTATATCTTTAGGCAGGAAGTGCCATTTTGAAGCTTCATGCGAGATGAATTCCAGTAAGGCTACAGGTGAAACTAAGGCTATGAGTGTTGTCGGATCGGTGTTTTGTTACCAATGTGGCAGGAGAGGCCACATGAAGAATTAGTGCAACCATGACCCAGTTGAGTTATAAGTTTGTGGTAGGATGGGCCACGTGTAGTGTTTCTGTAGGAACTTTCCTTCAATTGTGAATAATAGGGTTCAACTCTAATAGTAGGTTTAGGAGAAGGTTTCTCACATCCACTTAGGGAAGAGATATGGAGTGGTGATGGATGAATAGGCCAAGGTAGTGATGGTCATGGAAGAGTTAATGAGACACTAGTGGCACCTAGACATCCTAGTGGACCTACTATGGGTACTGAGGTGGTGTCATGGGGCTGTGGTATAAGCCATATATATTCTATAAATTCTTCCCCCAAATAGCATGGTGTTGTATTGTCTGTGGTGATAGGTATTATATTTGTATCCTTTACTATTGAAACTTCACTTTTTGATATAGGTGTATCTCATAGTTTCATATCTGCACATGTGGTGAAAATTCATGGGATTATTTTATGGTCTTTTGATGGTGAATTGACACTAGAAACTCTTTTGGGAATCAGTAAGGATGATGTGCACCAGTTCAGGGAGTGACCCCTTGAGTTTGGTGGGTTTCACATCTTCTGGGATCTTTATTTCCTCAAGATGATAGGTTTTGACATCATTATAAGCATATATTACCTAGTAGATTATCAATATTACATTGACTGTTGTCACCAGAGGGTGATTTTCACATCACCAGAGGGTGTAGTGTATACTCAGAAAGGTGAATGGGATGTCTAGGTGAGTGGAGTTGGGCCACATCATCATGGGTTGGGCAGGATGATAGCCTAGATTTCTAGTTTGTATCTGGATGATGAGGGAGTGAATTAGGAAAACATTCCTCTAGTGGTGGATTGTTTCAGGTATGGGTTCCCAGATGAAATTATGGTTTTCCTTTAGATAGAGAGGTTGATTCCTCCATCAATCTAGTTTCAGAAGTTGGACCAGTATGTATCCCTCTATATAGGATGGCTAATATGGAGTTGCAGAAGCTCAAGAGGTAACTAGAGTATTTGGAGAAGAAGGGGTTTATTTGACCTAGTACATATCTATGGGGTTCACTAGTCATTATTTCAAAAAAAATAATATGTAACACATAGGTTATGTGTGAATTATCGGAAGATAAACTAGCTGATGGTTAAAAATTGATATCCCTTTGTAAGGATAAATGACCATTTTTATCAGCTTTGAGGAGCCTGAGTTTTCTCAAAGATCAACATGAGGTCAATATATCTCGAGTTTTGTGTTCAAACTATAAAAATACCTTGTACAACCTTTCATAATAGGTATTTCTTGTTATTATATGCATTTCATAAAGTAATTCCCACTCTTAGTAGTGCCACTGACGGTCTTGACTAAGAAGGGTGAAAAGTTTGTTTGGTCAGATTCATGTGAGATAGCCTTACTGGAGATGAAAGGAAGGTTGACATTAGCACCAGTTCTACTACTACAAGAATAGTGTAGGATCTAAACTATGTATTTCGAAACATCAGGTATCGGGATGGGATTAGTTATGATGTTGATAGATAGGGTCATGGTATATGGGTCTCGACAAATGAGGCCTCATGAGAGGAATTATCTAGCGCATGATCTTGATCCAGTTTCAGTTGTTAACATGTTTCATTGTCAGAGACATTACTTATTGGGAGATAATTTTTTGTTGTACATGTACCAAAAATGACACAAGTATATATTTAATCAGTGTGATTTTAATGTGAGGTAGTGAATTTTGGTGAAGTACCTATAGTCCTTTGATTTCAACCTTGCCTACACACTTGGTAAACAAAATATAGTGGTTGATGAACTGAGTAAGAGGACGTAGATATAGGCAGTGCAGTATACTAATAGAAAGTTGGAGATTGTAGATTTTATCTTTGAGATGTGTCTTGAAGTGGTCGATAGTTAGGTACAGACAAATTTATCATCCTTAGCTATGATATACACCCTATTGGATAGAGTGAGGATGAGAAAACTATTGGATTCAGATGGCCCAGTACTATAGGAGAGTGTGGAAAGTGAGGACCCACCCCCTTGGTGGATATATGAGAAGGTAAGATCATGTATATCCATGTACATGTTTGGGTTCATGTGGATATACATGAGGAGCTGATTCCGGAGTTTCATGCTTCATCTTGGGCAGTTCCTCCTATAGTAATAAAGATGTATCTTGAATTACGTCATTTTTACTGGTGTTTGGGTATGAAGGGAGAGGTATTTGGATTTGTTATGAGGTGATCCACCTTTCATTAGGTGAAGGTAGATCATCAATGAACAACTAGTCTCCTACAAAAGGTACCTATTTCAGAGTGGAAATGGGATGATGCCATGATTGATTTTAGGATTAGTTTACCTAGATCACCTCTAAGTAACGATGGTGTGTCAGTTGTAGTCGATAGTCTCACAATGGTTTCTAATTCCTTTCCGATCAAGGAGATATTTGGTGTGGATGAGCTTGTAAGTTTTTATATCTGTGATATATTACAACTTCATAGGGGGCCGCACACTATCATTTCAGATAGGTACATCCAAATTACGTCTCATTTTTGGAAGATTTATCAGAGGGAATTGTGTACATAGTTTCTTTTGAGAACATCATACTGCCCTTATATTGACGGGTAGATAGAGCGTATGATACATTTTCTAGAGGAAATTCTACGATTATACGTTGTGTATTTTGGGGGCTCTTGGGAGAGGTACATTCCCCTAGTTGATTTTGACTATAATAATAGTTATCAAGTGAAAATACATATGTAATATTATGATGAATTATATGGTAGGCCATATCGATCACCCCTGTGCTGGTTAGAGATAGGAGAGGTAGATTTATTAGGACCACTTCTCATGAAGGAGACATCTTAGTAGGTCTAGTTGATTTAGAAATAGATAGATACTGCCCAATCTCATCATAAATATTTCACTAATTATTGCAGATGACTTCTATAGTTCGAGGTTGGGAATAATTTCTTTTTACAGGTTTCACTGATATTGGGATACATTCAGATTAGGAGATAGAGTAAACATCCACCATGATATGTTTGATTATTCGAGATCCTAGAGAGAGTTAGGTCGGTATCCTATCTGTTTCTGTTACCTGAAAGGTACTGATCCATGAACAACATCTTCCATGTATCTTAGCTGATCCTTTATCACTCAGACATGTCTCATTTTTTTCATCCCAAGGAGGTTGAGCTTCAGGTTGATACGTCATCTTAGGATCATCTGATTCGTATTGTTGATAGGAGCACAAATATTCTCTGCGGCCAATCATTTCCTCTAGTACGGGTGCTTTGGCAGCATGGTCATTTACAATATGATACTTGGGAGTGGGATGCTGACTTACATGCTCAGTGGATAGAGTACATTCTAGATAAATCATGACCACCCTTGATAGGGAAATTTGGGGACAAACTACTTTAAAGGGGTGAGATTGTAAGATCCCTGGTTTTTCTAGAGGTACGGATCTTCTATTTTCTAGTTAAACTCTTGTCTAATTTCCTTTTTTCTTAGACCCTAAGTGGGGTCATGGGATGATTGGGTTTTTTTAGGAAATAAGAGGTTGTAGGTATTTGTACCAGTTGTAGGCTAGTTACACGATGTGTAATTGGGATACACACCATGTCATCCAATTCCACTGCGTGTAATGGTATGGTCAGGACCTTTCATTACCTTTGATGGTTCAACCCAAAAAGGGAAAACCAAGCATTAAATGACATGAAAGGAAATTAAATGACATGTAATTTCCTAATTGTTTTTCTAAATAGAGGTAGGAGAATATCTTTTTGACATAAAACACTTTCTCACCCTTTTTAAAAGCCCCAAACCCACTTTTATAGTTTTTTAGATCTAGTGGTCATTCAAACTCTAATTCTTCATTCATCAGTCATGTTGGAACTACATCAATATGTACTCAATTCTTTTTTAGTTTTCATGGTTCTTTAAAACAACGACAGCACTATTTGTGTTTTGGCTCATATGCCAAAATTTCTGGTTCTTTGTCCACTCTTCATATTTCTCTGAAAACAAGGAAAATTAGGACTTTATATAGGATGATCACTCTTCTATTGAGCTATGGTAGGTGGTCTATGATTTTATTTTGGTTTTTTATTATTTATGTAACTATAAAATTTTTCACCACCAACCATAATTCTTAGCATGGGATCGTAATTAAAGTTTTAATCAGAAATAAATGAATTAAGACATGTTAAGGATTCCCATAGGTTCCTTGAAATTTTTTAGGGGTTGTTTCCTCAATTGGATTCCACCCAAGGGGAGAAAAATTCCTTTTCTTTGGTTTTGAACTTTGATAAACTACCTTAATGGGTGCGTTCTTGAGTTGACCTAGTTCAAGGAAGATCAGTTGTAATTAAATGAGATTTAATTACAAGCATAGGATATGTTCTACATCCTTACCTTGTGTTATCATATTATTCATGCATAACTTGATTAAATGATTAAATGGAATTTGATAAATGAGTGGGTATACTCGTAATTTATTTTTAGATTTCTTATTGGATTTTCGTGATAAATGGGTGGGTATACACATGTGATGTGTTAAATGGACTTTTGTTACAAAAGGTTGGGTATACCCATGTGACTTGATTAAATAGAAGTGGAGTACATGAGTGGGTATAATCATGGGATTTTTTTATTTATATGAGTTATAGACTTATATGTTTTGAACTGTTAAAGTTATGAAATGGTTGTTGTTCATATAGATTATATTTATTTCTCTCCATGGATCTTTAATGTGGTAGTGGAAACCTTGGATAAGTATTCACCTTGGGTCTTGATTCTTTGTGATGCCTCTGGCTTTTCTACGCCTTGGATCTGGCTTCTTGGACTCACATAAGACATGTCGATACACATACTCATAGGACACCAACTAGTTCCTATACTGAGTTTCCATCGAGATGATCTTGGGAATTGAGAAGGATGCCTTGGCCTTATACACATTAGATATAGACCTTCATGGTTTACACTTTATTATAAGTCATAGCTGTGGGATATACAGTTTTGGTTTTATAGAAACGTCATGGTTTTTTTATATGGATTATTTATACAACAAGGTCATGTGGACAAGAAGTGCATGGTTGTATGAAGAGGACATGTTTTTTGTTTATATTTCTTATATATTTCTAGTTAGGAGATAACACTTATTTTAGGGATCCTTGAGTGGATGTTTGGTATTACTTATTTTTATTAGTTACATGCCTTGGGATTTAACACTTACATTACTGCTTACTTACACTTGTTTGGAATATTACATTCTTCTACTTACAACTGTATATACTTATAGGTGGTTACCTACTGGGATGTTATCTCACACCCTTTTTTGGCCTCCTTGGGGACCCAAACAGATTATATGGTTGTAGGTGTTGATAGAGGAAAATTATTGATCACTGTTTGTTGACTGTTACTTTGGAGTAGGAGAGAAAGGGGAAAAGATGAGGATTACAATGCAACTGAGGAACTTTTTCGTCTTTTGGATTTGTGGATACTAATATTGTACTTTTTTTCCATGTACCTTGTTTTTCTATTTTATAGATACATGTATTGTATGCATCTTTTTATATGAGACACTTTTAGGTTGTTTTAAATTCATTTATTTTTTTTATATTTATCTATTGTCTATTTATTGTATCTTCTTTCATTATTGAATGTGATTGACATCCACTCTGATATACTCTGGTAATGAGGAAATAGTCTTCCCAATGACTCATCGAGGTCCAATAAACTAGTCCATAGCCTCTGGAATTTGAGGATATGTGCTTGAGTCCATGTATCCAACCGGGCTCAGGGCACTGTTGAGTGGAATCTGAGTCCAGAACAATATAGTTGTGGTGTTTCTATTCATCGATAATACAAACCCATTATTATGATTATGATTCAAAAAAGGTATGTTTCATTAATATAATAATTTTTATTTATTTAGATGGTTAATTATCATTTCGACTAATTATTTACTATTTTATTTCCATTCAATATATTGTTGTGGATGGTTTATTATTATAATTATTTGATTGGGGTAATAATTAACATTTCATATTTTTTTTAATACAAATATTTATATTCATAATTTTCTCCCCTTTCATATGAGGAATGCATTGGAATTAGTCAGTGATGGTTGGGTCTTGGTTACAAATATGCCCTCGATTCATCGATAGGCCTTATTATAAAAAATGGTAGGAAAATTTAGATTGGTGTCTACCCACATATTAAATCTATCTTGTAAAATTTCTAAAATGTATGTTTCGGATTTCAAGCATTATGTATTCCCTCATTAAGATATCAGTTATTAAGGTCAATATGAGTATTAAATTATTTAGAATATCCATGGATAAGTTTCAAACTCTTGTGATTACTTGTAATGATTTATTTGATCATCCTTTATTTCTTCAATATTATGGCCAGGTTATTGTTTAAATGGAATATGTTTCAATTATTTACCATATCATAATGATTAAAATTATTTATTAATGATAATGTATGGTTCATGCCTACCCTTATTGAGTATATGATCTCACCCCTTTATTATGTTTTATTATCCCAAGGATACCAGGAAGTGTTTTGTAGTAAATATACAGAGATATTCTAAGGGGTAATATGGGATTATATAAGAAAACACTTTTTCTATTTAATGTTTACAATTATAATGTGAATTTCAAGTATGTTTTCATTTTAACAAGACTAATGAGATATTTATTCCTTCAGGATGTAATTTATTGTATCTATGACCAATATAATAATGTATACACAGACTCCAGGCTACTAAAGTCAACATCTCTATAGTTTTTATCAGAAGAAAGTTTAGTATAAACCTTGAGAACTATATTTTGGAAAACAAGAATTATGTAACATAACCTTATGATAGACATTGAGGATGAGAATATAATAGAATCATAATGTTTTTTAAGGTAGATATTTTGTGGTTTTACAATGAACAAATACATACCTAGATACTAAAAGTAGATATGATTCTATCATAGATGTACCTAGGGGGTAATAACTCTGAAAACGGTGTGTCGAGCTTAACATGAGTGTTACCTGGTAAATGAAAATGGGACTTACTGTGATCCCGAGTTTGAAACTATTAGGATATATTATTAGGGTAACTCACATTTTATATACAAACCATTATGATTTATTTGAAAATACTTTTATGATTTATGAACATTCCAAATGAAACCATGTTTATGATTAAAATATTAATCATGAATAAATATTTTAATTTATGGAAATTATATCACTAGTTTTTGGATTATAAGTTTTGGTACATAATGTTATGATCTAATCTAGTATATTTAAATATTTTAAAATGGAACTTAGTGGATGGAATGGGAACCATAGTAATTCATTTAATAGAAAGACTAATATAAATCCTTTCCTTAAGGAAATTAAGATAGTATTATCAAAGAAATTATTATCCCAAACATTCTCATAATACTAGGACATAGTATCTCATGAAACAAATTTAGAGAAATAAGTTTATATAAATTATAGATTTTAAGGGAAGCAAGAAGACAATAGTATGGAATAGAAAAAGATTGATTAATGGATTTAGGGAAAGAAGTATTTTGCCCATGATATAATTGTGGAAAGAAACACCCTAGTGATTTCTTGAATAGAATGAGAGTTTTATATAAGTGTGGAGATAAATTCCACCATGATATTGATTTAAAGGATAAGAAATAAACCTTACATTTTTATAATTTCAACTATAAAGTGATATAGAACTATCAAAATGAATGTCCCAAGAATACAAGAAATATACCATAAAATAAGGTAAGGGATCAAGTTTAAGTGTATACTATTACTACGACCATAGTGGAATGATTAAAATTAATTTGTATTTAGATTCAAAACATTATTTTGTGTAAATATTTTTTAATAGACAAGAATCATAAAATGTTTATGTATTGTACTATTGTAGTTTTCTTATAAAAAGTTGATAATTTTTGGAAAACAATTTATTGAGGGAGGATGACCCTTAATATGTCATTAATTTTAGGATAATAATGATAAATAGATGTTTATGGGATAGTATTGGTAACCTTTAAATTAGTTAGAAATTTATTTTATCTTTGTTAGAGTTTATTTAATGTTTGTATTTATAGAATATATTTGACAAACTAAGATTTTATTTTTGGAAGCATACATGTTTTAATTATGTTTTTATGATGATTAGGGTATCAACACATTTGGAATGTGACATTAATATCTACTTTATACTGTTTAGGGAATATTATGTTATGTTAATTTTGGAAATATAGTGACTTACTTTTAAATTTTTTTGAAATTGAATTTGGTCAGACATGTTTTGGAAGGGTATCTATTTATGAAATGGATTATGTTGAACTTTGGGTGTTACTATTGAGGTTTAGATATTAATTTATTCTATTTTATGACTCTTTTTAAATATTTTTGTTTTGTTAAATAATTATATTTATACAGAATTACTTGTTTAAATTTTATAGATCTCACGATGCACTAAAAATTAATTTTAGCACTTCAAGCATAAAAATTCTTCTTGGATATTCATTTTGGGAGAAATAAATTAAGTGGAAAATGATAATAGTGAAAAAAAATAAAATGAAATTGTGCATGTGAAATAGAAATATATCGTGTGAATATATTTTATTATGTTCTTAGTTTAGATAGTAAATTATTCCCTCATATTTATGAAAAGGATATTGAAATCAAAATGGTATCATATTTCCTTCATTTCCATCACTTATTTTATCAATTTTTAATTGTTAACTTTCCATTTATAATTATCTTAATTTGGATAAATGGCCTCTATCATGCTCCAAAATTATATAATATTTTCTTCCATGTGCATATCTTCACATTCCATTAATGTTCTCCAATATAGAATCCCAGTATGTTTTATTCTAGATAACCTATGTAAATAACTTTTTATTTTATCAAGAGTAATTTTTAATATCTATTTTTATAATTTTAGTTTCTAAAAAAATTACTTTCAAATTTAGAGTCCTTGATAACTTAGATCATGATTAAATTTCATGGATGTGATTTATTTAAGTTGGTATAATGTAACACCCTAATAATTTAAAAGAAGAAAATTATATTCTATAGTTTATATAAAACCCAACACCAATATTGAAATATAATTTTACACCTTCATAAATTATAAAATAATTCATTTTAAATAAATTCATTCTTTTTGATACCATACGATGCATGCAACATTAGATTTTAAAAAAATGTTATACACAATTAATATATAATTATGACCATTATAACAAAGTCATCAAGTTAGTGGGTATGAATTGTACTTCTTAATTTATTAAAATTATATGTTTTACCAATGTATAAAATAAATTCAACGGTTATCTATTGATTAAAAATAAAAAAGAAACATTTGAAACAGAAAGAAACATTATCTAAAAATTTTATTCTCTATAAAAGGAGGATTAATTGTTCTATGCTCAAATAATTTAAAATTAATTTTTAACATTTAAAAAATGGACAATATATAATTAAGTTTTTTAATCTATATGTCAAAAATATATTTTGGTTATTTTTTAAAAAATTTCTGAAAAAAAAATTTGATGAATAGTGAAAATTATTGATTTTAATTAAAAATTGACTTGTTAATTAAATTATTTGCAAAGTAATATAATATTTTAATTATTTTCAATGAAAAATTAGTTCTATTATATTACAATTTAACTAATTAAGTTCATTATAATAAATTTTATGCTGAATTATGATTTAAAACCATCTAAACTTTTGAATTTTTTCATTAGAAAAATTATTGTTTTCAACGTATCTACAAGTTTAATTTTAAATTGATTTATACCACATATATGATTGGAATTTATAAAAAAAATATTTTGAATTATCATAATTTATATTATCTAATAAGGTCAACTTAATTTTTTACCATACTTAATTGTGAAAACATTAAAAATTAATTTATGTGGTAAAGGTAAAATTGGATTTACTCAAGGTTAAACTAAAAAAAAGTTAGGTTAAAATGACCTAAAAACTTATCAAAATCTTAATTATGGGCTATATATTTACCCATATCACAATAGGATCTTTTTTTTATAAATTATTTGAACATGTTTTCATGAAATTGACTTATATGATATGTTAAGTAATGAAAATGACAAATCGTAACCTTCTATATTTTAAATTTCAATTTTGTGTTCACATAAAGAAAAAGAAATATTTGAAAAAATATTGATGGAAACTCTCAATATAATGAAATTAGTGTCATTGTATTAATTTATTTTTAATTTTTAATAACTTTATTGTAACTTTAAATGATTAAGAAATTCCAATGCAATAATTATTTTGTTAATAGAAAAATAAAATAAATGATACTAAAAATATTAAAAGCTAAATAAATTGAATAAAATATGGTGTTCAATTAATTCTTTATACAAATATATCATTTTATATTGTTGTTAATATAATTTTTTTTATTCAATAATTTTCATTATATTTTTTAAATTCAAATTATTGAATAATATCAAAATTGACATTAATGTTGTTTTATAATAAATAATAATTTATTAAATAATTTAAAATTCCTAAAAATCCAATATTATTCCAAGTGATTTTTAAATTTTAAAAAATATCCAATATGTTCCATTCATAGACCAATTTTTCTTTTATAATGACTATATTAGCACTAAAGAATAAAAACTTTATTATCATGGTTAATGTTAAAGTGGTGTTTTTACACATTATTTGTGAATGTGTTAAAAATAAATTTCAACAAAAATAGGTTTTTTATTTGATAAATTTTATTTAATATTTATAATCAATGTGTTTAAATTATCCTAGATGGACGTTTCATTTTTAGATTAAGGGAAAAATTACATTGGTTAAAATACTAGTTATAGTACTAAAACCCCAAAATGTTAAATGTAAAAAAACAAATAAGATAAGTAACTACATGTTTAAAACATGTGTTTCTGTGTGTTATGAAGGTGTGGATCAAATATATAAAATATAAACCCATTTAATTACAAATGTTTTAGCCACATGGGGTTAGATTGACTTCCCAATAATGAATTGTTTTGGGTATTTACAAAAATTCCTCTCCTCCTCAATTATTTACACCTTTCATGACATTTAGCTTAACAAAAACCTACCGAAATCTATCCAAATAATCTATATCCACATTATATATCTTTTGGTTTTCTCGAAATACAATCCCTATGGTCATTAAGAAGAGATACAAAGGAGGTTTCCCTAAGAGAAATTAATTATCTTCACTAAGAAAATTCTTTTTATTTATTATTTTACTATAATGATTTATATAATAAAAAATATAGTAAAATCAGTATATCTTATTATTGAGATGTTATTTTGTTTATAAAATAATATTTATCCATACCCACTTCCACTAAATGAGAAATTGAATTGTTAGTCATGTGTTTGGAGGAAAACGCCTTTCAAAATTATATAACATGTTTTCCATCAACACATCACATGGTTAGATATAATGATGGATTATTTAACAACTAAGATACTTATAAAATATTTTTAATACTCTAGAATTAAATAGTTAATTAATTATAAATATAAAATAAAATAATTAGTATTTATAGAAATTGAGGATGCAATAATAATACAATAGTAACCATACCTATGAGAGTATAAATAAAAATTTTATATCTTATAAGTGAAAATATGATATATTTATATATAGGAATAAGTAAATAAATGCTTTAAAAATGATAAATTAAGTGTTGGTATTATTTTGAAACATAAATATTCATTTAAAATTTTAAGATTCATATTGTTATTTAAAAGAATATATCTTTATAACTTATATTCACAAATTAATATTTTATTATCTTAGAATTATAATATAATTTTATGATACCTTAATTAATTTTTCAAAGAGTCATAAAATCATTAAAAATTTTAAAATAGTTATTATTCGAATAAATGATTATTTTAATTAAAAATTAATATTCTCAAATTTATAAAATTATTTTCATAAAATTTAATTCATTTTTAAATTATGAAAATTGAAAAAAATTTAGGGTGAATTTTTGGGATTTTTCTAAAAACATGAATTTTTAGTGAATAGTGAAATATGATAATATACTATATAACATAAATACAAGAATTATTGTGTCATATATGATGTATGGATGATGTAAGATCCTTTTTTTAGAAATCTCGTGCATTATTTACTATATTTAGTCACAATAATACATACTATTCGTCATCTTGATCTAATGTAAAAAAAATTGATAAAATTATCAAAGAACACCCCTCTCCTACACTATAAATACCATCCCTCACCACATCTTCTCTTCACACCTATAAATCCTTGAAGATTTTTTAAATTCTACCAACTAATCTTTGAAATACTCTCCCCCACGTCTAGTATCATATTTTCTCAAAAAAATACCAAATACAATTTCCCTAAAGAGGTTCTCAAGGATAAAATTCAAAAGGTAAAATCCTCTCTCATTTTCTTTTATTTTCTTTTTAATTTAGTTTTTTTTTTATTTTTATCTCCTCACCTAACCTCATACAAGTTACATTATATCTCTATTATCTTACATATATTTGACTTTTTTGTGTTAATTTAATATTCATCATCAGACCTGTCCTCTTCTCCTCTTATTCTGTAAAATGAAACCATCGTTCGTGACGTGTCGATTCACCGCCTTCATGGGAGACAAATTTTAATTTTACTTTAATACCATCAAGGATGGTAAGAATCCATTTATTATAGTTAAAAAATTTATAAATTTTATATTATAAATTTTTTTAATGTTTTGTAACTTATTTATATACATAACATTAAATAAAATGTAACTAGATTGTGATGGTCATAAAAATCCGTCAAAAAAATAAAACATTTATCATTAATTTTTTATCTTATGAATCATCCTAATATCATAAAAAAATTACATATGGTGTAATTTAAAATTATGGAAACATACTAATACCATTTTTTCACTTTATTTTTTCTTCCATCTGATAAGAAAAACCATAATGAACCAACCATGGAAACCATGAAATAAACACTCCTGAAATGATAAAAATAAAAAAATATTATAAATAAATTGGTGGAAAGATGTTATAAAATGAGTATATAAGGTATTATAAATATGAATATAGTTCTTTAGTAAATTAATAACACTCTTTAAGACATTATACATGAGGTTTGAACACATTTTAAGGAAGTAAAACCTGGGGTAAGGAACACTCTATCTAAAACACTGTTTAAAATCTTTTAATGATTTAACCATATAAATATGTTTATTTCATTAACATGTTTTAAAAATGGTTTTATGAATATATTTATATTCATTTAAATTTTTTAAATGGGGATCTTTTTCAGGTTTTATTTAAGGGACTTTTTATTTAAAAATCCTCTTTTAATATCTTTTTTTACTAAATTAAATAGAAATGTTTTATTAACATATACAACATGATTGGATTTCAATATTTCATGATGGGTTAATGATTTTATCTTTATTTGAAATATTTATTTCAAATAAAAAATTCCTTTGTATTTGAAATTTGTTCTTTTAATATGTAATTTTTCTCAAGGAATGATTTTTATGATGCAAGTTTTCTTATTTAATAACTATGTTATGGTTCTTGGGATTTTTTTATGATGAAAATTGGGTCAAGATATCATGAAAATTAATGGGGTATGTTTATTTTGGATGTTTAATTTAATGGTTATTCCATGTGTAACTATGGTGATTACATCATAATGTAGAAGTGAGGGTTATATTATAAGGTAGTTTTGAGGGTTACAAATAATAAGGTAGTCGTTAGGGTTGCAATCATATATAATTATGGTAATAAAATTATTCCCCAAGTTATATAAATAGATTATTATTGTTTTATATGTCTTATTTAAACCTCATGTATTCCAAAGTATGTATATGTTACTTTTAAGGGTGAGAAGTTTATTTTTGATTTGTTTGTAAGTATTCAAGGAATAATAGTTTTCTTTACTTTTTTTTGTCCCTTACGGTGATTTTCATGCTCACCAAAAGTTTTAAAAAAATATAGGTTCAATTTATGGGTAAAGGAAAAAATTATTTAAAATTTAATTCATTAAGTTTGTTATTGAAATAATACATGTTTGGTTTTCAAAAGTTTCGTATTGTGAAAAAAATGGATATTAAGTAGAAATGTATACTTTGTAAAATATTTGTTCCTATGTATATTTTATGACCTATTACTATAAAACTATCAAATGAAAAGATTTTATGGAATGTAAAAAAGTGATTTTATATTTGAATTTACTAGATTATGTAATGTTTAAGGTCGGGACCACATAGTTGGTATTAGAGTACTGTTTAGATAACTTTTGGGATTGTGGTGGTATTAGTAGAATACCATAAATGATTTTAATTTATGTTTATTTTAAAATTATATATTATTTGAAGATTTACAAAATTATTCATCTAATATATGTCTATTCAAAATGGTTTTCCATTGAAAAAACAGTGAAATAGAAGTTAGAAGGCATAGAAGGGATGATATATTTCTGAATCTACAATTCAAAATGGTGGTAATTGGAACCAATAAGTTTATGATAGTAATGTATTAGTTTAAATAGTAAATAACTGATAGTTTAATACTATATTGAGAGAATAAGGAACTACCACAATGGAATTATATTATAGTGGAAAATTTTATGGGGAAATACCCTACATATTTCAATGGATCTTCTGACCCAGTAGTGTCTGAAGGGAGGATTAAATCCCTTGAAAAGATATTCGATGTCATGGGGTGTTTATATAATCAAAATTTTAGTCTTTAAATTTATAGTTTTGTAGGTAAATCCAAATATTGGTGGGAAATATTCAATAATATTAGGGAAATAGAAGATATTTATCCCTTAAAATGATATGAATTTAAGAATGTTTTTCTTAATAAATAGTTTCCTTAGTTGTTTCAACATAGTATGAAAAAAATTCCTTGAATTGAAATATAATAGGGAAGATTCATGGCCATGTAAGAATAAAACATCACTCTATTGGCATGGTATGATCCAAATGTTATTCGGGATCTTGATAGTAAAATAAATCTTTTTTCTCATTATTAAAGCCAATATATCAAAGGGAATTTTATTCTCATGAATTCAAAAGTTATGAGAAGCTTGTTCGATGGGTTGAGAGGGTTGAAATGGATATTTATAATGATAAAGTGTACTTTGACAACAAGATGAATAAAAGTTCTAGATGTTAATAAATGGGTAATAATCGAACAAATAAATCTAAATGTAATAAAGTCTAATTTCTTGTTTCTAAAATGTATGGTAAAAAACACCCTATGGAATGCCTTAAAAAATCTTTGATGTGTTTCCAATGTGATATGTTTGTACACATGGCTCGAGATTATAATTAAAAAGATCATATTATTGGTTTGTTTAATTATTATAAGAAAACTATAATTTTTTTTAAATGTAGTGAGAGGGGGAATTACTCACATACCTTCCCAAAGAAGGATTGAAGTGATGGGAATCAACCAAGCTTTAATAAGAAAGGTGAAGAGAAATAATTTACGACTACTTCAATAGATGTTTCTCAATCCAATGATGTGGTATCAGGTACCTTGTTTATTTACTCAGATTTTTGAATGTTATGTTTGATATGGGGTCTACACATTCTGTTATTTTTTAGAACTTTTCTAGAAAATTAGAAATTCTAACTCTAGAAATGAAACCATAACCTATGGTAAAAACACTAAGAATAAATATTAATGAAAAAAGACATTATAACACTCTTCTTATTGTTTTCAATGGAAATACGTTACCTATAAACCTTTTTTACCTTAGTATCGTTTTATGTTATTATATGTATGGATTGGATTTTTTTTATCATGATAATATGATTATAGAGATAAATAAATTCTTTTTCAGAAATAGTTTCAGTTTGTATATAATAATAAACCCATGCCATTGATAATATATCAGGAAGGTGATAAACTATTAAAATATGTAAATGAATTTTATCTTCCATATATTGTTGAAAATGAGTTAAATATTATGATTAACGAGGTGACAATGGTAATTGAATATTGAGATGTTTTTTCATATGTGTTTCCCAGTGTTATAACTAATTGGAAGGTTGAATTTACTCTTCACTTGGTTCTTTATACTAAGCCAATTTCAGAACCCCCTTATCAAATATCTCAAGGAGAACATCTAGAATTGAAAAAGTATTTTCATGGGTTTTTTAATAATTGATTCATCCACCCAACCACTTCACTAAGGGGTTCTCATTTTTTTTGTTTAAATGAAATATGGTTCTATGAAGATTTTCATAGAGTATAAACCTTTAAATAACATTAATTTCAAGAATAAGTATTTATTTCCTCATATCAATGACTTATTTTATTAACTAATGGGAGCTCAGTATTTTTTCAATATTGAATTGAAATCTGGGAAATGTTAGATGAAGGTAAAGAATGATGAAATTATGAAAATATCATTCTAAACTAGATATAGAAATTATGAGTTTATTTTTATGACCTTTGTTTTGATAAATTCTACTACTATATTTATAGATCATAGGACTATAATATTCCATGAATATTTGGATAGGTTTTAACTTCTTTTAGTAATGATATTTTTGTTTATTAAAAAAGTTTTGGGGATCAAGAAAAACATCTAAGGGTTGTTTTTAAAACCCTTAAAGAAAATAAGTTATAAGGTAAGTTTAGAAAATGTAATTTTTTGGTTTCAATAGATTTATTTTCATGGGAAAATTGTAAATAAGGATGTAATAATATTTGATCCCACCAAAAAAACTGGTTGATGAATTGCCAAGACCTACAAATGTTATTAAGATTCGTAGTTTTCTTCGATTAGAAGGATATTACCAAATGGTTTGTTAAAAACATTTCATGGTTATCTGGCCTATTAACAAATTTAACATAAAAGAGGTGAAATTTATTTGGATAGAATACTATGATGTTTGTTTCTATGAACCAAAATTAAGATTGGTGGATGTTCTATTTCTAGCTCCACCTTCCAGAAATGGGGATTTTTTCACTTGTAGTGATATTTCATTAAAGAGACTTGGTTGTGTTCTTATGAATAATGATCAAGTAATTTATTATTATTCAATAAAATTAAAATCTCATGAGTTAAATTACCCCACAAATGATCTAGAATTATTATTTATGGTTTTCACTTTAAAAATTCTGAGAAATAATTAATATAGATTCAAATGTAAAATATATACTGACAATAAAATTATGAAGTGTACATTCATTAAAAAGGAATTGAACATGAGGCAAAGAAAATGGCATGAATTGATAAAGGATTATGATTACACAATAAATTAAAATCCTATAAATGAAAACAAAGTAGCATATTCTTTGAGTTGAAAACATCATGCTTTATTAATCATGTTACATTTGGAACATTACCCCTTGGTTGATGATTTGATGGATTTTTTATTGGAAGTTGTTGGCGTTGGAAATTCCTAAATTTTGTTTTAGGTGTTAGTGTAGTAATATCTATCATATATAATTAAGAAAGAACAGAAGTAAGGTTGTGAATTATAGAAAAAGTATAATTGTTTTAAAAGGGTAGGTTCTTAGAATTTTACATTTATAAAGATTGAGTTTAGAGATTTTGGAAGAGATTATGTGTGCCTTCTAATTCTCATCAGAAGAAATAATTATTATGTGAAGCTCATAGTTCACCATTTATAGTTCATCCTTGAAGCACTGAGATATACAGAGAACATCAAGAGTGTTACTAGTGAGATGGAATGAAAATAAATCTAGCTGATTTTACCATGGAATGTCTGACTTGTAAATAAGTTAAAGCATATCCACAACTACCAAAAGGGATAGTTCATCCTTTTCTTATTCTAGAGTGTATATGGTAAAATATATTCATGTATTTCATGGTCGGACTACCAAATACATCTCAATGTAATAATGAATTTGGGTTATTGTTGAACTACTGACTAAATCTACACATTTTATTCCAATTTGAGAAACTATGTTTTTGGATCATCTTTTTCAAATTAACTTCAAAGAGGTAGTAATATTACATTGAGTTCCTCTATCCATTGTATATAACCTTGATCTTGAGATTACTTCTATCTTATAGAACTACCATAATAGGTTATTGAGAACAGAATTATATTTTAGTATAGCCTTTCATACCCAATATGATGGAGTGACCGAGTAAAAATTCTGACCTTGGAAGAAATGAAACATGCATGTTCAATGAATTGCAAGGGATGTTTAGATTAGAATAATTCTTTAGTTTAGTTTTCTTATAATAACATTATTTATTTCTATATACAGATGGAACCTTTTGAAGAATTATATGAAAAGCAGTGTCAAACTCTATTATTTTGGGATGAAGTTGGGGAAGAGAAAGTTTATGGGACTAGAATTATTAGATGAAGTTGCTGATAAAGTAATGTTGATCCAACAACATATTAAGATAGAATAGATTTGGAAAAATTATGAAGATAACTGGAGGAGGGATCTTTCATTCGAGGAAGGTTATCATGAATTTCTAAAAGTTTCTCAACAAGAAAATTGTGATTCGTTTTGGTAATAATGGGAAGCTATGTCTATATTTTATTGAACCCTAGGAAATCCTAGATAATGTTGGGTCACTTTCCTACTGAATGGATTTCCTCTGATTTTTTCCCATGTACATAATGTTTTTCATGTTTTGATGTTATGAAATTATTTCCAAGATCCATCTCATGTTATAATCCCTAAGATTATATAGTTAGAAGAAAACCTTTTGTACGAGGAAAATTGTTTTCCGATTCTTGACCATATAGAGTAAGTATTCCTGAATAAAGTCATTCTCTAGGTTAAGGATTTGTGGAGAAACCACGTGGTTGATGAAAATTCCAAGGAATATAAAAAGGATATGAGATAAATTTAGTATCACTTGTTTAATAAGTGAATCAAAATTAAGAGGATGCGATTTCTATAAGGGTGGAAAATGTAACAACCCAGGTACTTATAAAATAATTTTTTTTATTATGTAATTAAATATTTAAATTAAAAATAAATGTATAATGAAATAACTTGTATCTATAGATATTAAATAATCGATACTAATAAAATAGTAACATTACATATGAGAGTATAAATAATTTTTTTTGTGTCTTATAAGTGAAAATATGATATATTTATATCTTGGAATAAATAAATAAATGTTTTGAAAATGATAAATTAAGCGTTGGTATTTTCTCGAAACATAAATGTTTATTTTTTATTTTATAATTAATATAATGGTTTAAAATAAAATTTACATTCATAAAATATATTAATAAATAAATAATTTTTTTCTTTTGATTGTAAGATAATTTTATGATACCTTAATTAATTTTTCAAAGTCTCCTAAAATCAGCTATAATTTTAAAATTGGTATTTTTTAAATAAATGGTGATTTTAATTAAATATTAAATATATAATATTTAAAAAAAAAATTATAAAATATAGGTCATTTTTTAATACTACATGTTAAAAAAAATTATGGTGAATTTTTTTGAATTTTTCTAAAATAGTTGAATTTTTGTGAATAGTGAAATACGGTAATTTATGGTATAAGAAAAATACATGAATAATTGAGTCATGGATGATGTATGGATGATTTAAGAACCTTTGGTTTGAAATCAAGTTCATTAGATACTATATTTAGTCATATAAATACCCAAAATTTATAGTCTTGATACAAAATAATAAATAAATTGATAAAATAATCAAAAAACACCCCACTTCTCCACTATAAATACCACCGCTCACCACCTCTTCTCCTCACACTTCCAAATCATTTAATATTGAAAATATTATTCCCAATAATATTACCAATACTCTCCCCCATGTCTAGGATACCTTATTATAAATAAATTTCCAGATCCAATTTCTTTAAGGTGGTTCTAAAGGAGGGGAATTCAAGAGGTAAAATCCTCTTTCATTTCTTTTATTTTCTTTTCAATTTATATTATTTTACTATTATATCATAACCTCCACTCATCCAAGTGACATTATAACTTTATTATCTTACATATACTAAATATTTATTGTGTTAATGTAATATCCATCATCAAACCTCCCATCTTCTACAATTACTCTATAAAATGAAATTATTGCTTGTTATGTGTTGATTCACCGCCTTCATGGACGATGAATTTTATTTTTTGTTTTATGCCTTAAAGGCTGATGATAAAACCATTATTATGGTTAAAAAATATTATAATATTTATATTATAACTGTTTTAATATTTTAGAACTAATTTATAGACATGACATTAAATAAAATGAAACTAGTTTGTGATGGTTGAAAAAACCTGCCAAAAATAAACCAAACATTTATCATTAATGCTTCATCAAATAAATCAACCACATATTAGAAAAAAATGATATATGGTATCATGTAAAATTATATAAAAATATTAATATCAATTCATTCCACTTTTTTAGTTTTGGATCCATTTGATATGAAAATCCTTAATGAACTAACCATGGAAACCTTGAAATAAACACAACTGAAATAATGAAAATAACAAAATATTATTAAAAAATATCTAAAAGATATTATAAAAGGATAATATGAGTTATTACAAATATGAATATAGTTATTTAATAAATTAATAACAATATTTAAACCATTATACATTGAATCTGAGCATATTTTAAGGATATTAAAACTCGGGTATAGGACTATTTTACTAAAATATTGTTTTAAATGTTTTAATGATTTATTATTCTAAATATTTTTATTTAATGAACATGTTTTATGAATATATTTATATAGAAATAATTTTTTTAAAATTTTTTATTTTATAATATCTCTCAAATGTTTTCAAAAATGGGTCTTTTTATGTTTTATTTAAGGGAGTTTTCATTTAAAAATGTTCTCTTAATTTAAATTTTTATAAAATTAAAATGGAATTTTTTTAAATATATATGAAATGATATGATTTATATCTTTCATGATTCTTTAATGTTTTTATTTTTTGTTGTCATTATTACTTTTAAAGATATTTTGTTTCTTTGTGTGTGTACAATATTCCTTTAATTTGTGATTTTTCTCATAGAATAAATTTTATGATGCAAGTATTCTTATTTGATGAATATGTTATGGTTATTAGGAATTATTTATGATGATGGTTGGGTCTGTGATGTTTTTAAAAAAATTGGGTATGTTTACGTTAGTATTTGAATGTAATATTTATTTCAAGTGTAACTATGATGGTTATATCATAAGGAAGTTATGAGGGTTACATTGTATGTTAGCAGTGATGGTTATAGATCATAAGGTAGCCATGAGAGTTACAATAATAAGTAAATATATTAAGAAAATTATGCCCAAATTTTTTTAAAAGGATTATTTATGTTTTTTATGTTTTATGGAAACCTCATGTTTTCAAAAAGTTAAGTATATTTTACTTTTAATGGTGAGATGTTTATCATTCATGTGCTTATAAATATTCATGGATTTATAGTTTTATTTATTTATTTTTATGACCCTCACTGAGCTTCTTATTCTCACAACATGTTTTAAAATGTTTCTCATAGGGTTTATGGATATGTAAAGAAAAGGTTTATTTTAGGCTTAATGATATGAAGTTTGTTATGGAAAGAAATAATTTTTTGTTTTTTTAAAGTTTACTATTATAAAATATGGATATTGAGTAGAAGTGTATAATTTTTCATATATCAATTCATATGTATATGTTATGATCTAATTCTTAAAAATAATAAACTGAAAAGAGCTTTGATAATGAAAAAAAGTTATTTTCTATTTGAATTTACTATATTATGAAATTTTTAAGGCTAGTTCCTTATAGATTTAGAATATATATAGTATATAAGAAATAATTATACTCCTTTGGTTATGAATGAATGAACAATAAAATATTTATTGATTTTGAAAACACATAGAAACAAAACACAAGAGCTGCCTCAAGGTGGTCTTAAATAATGGATCCCCAAGGCATTATAAAAAACAAAGTTTATGCCATCATATAGAAAAGATCATATGTTTAAAAAGAAGGATACATTTTGTTTTGGGGAAGCCTGAGATGCCAAGAAGTCAGTAACCTTATTTACCTCTCTCTATGTGTAATTGATCTTCATATGGGCACCCGTGATCTATATACACTTTCAGATTTAATATTCTATACTCCAGTAACAACTTCCACTTTCTATCCAAGATTTTTAGAGGATCAAGGAATCTGTTTCCACATCCTCCAAGTTGATATGTATTTTCTCACTTAACTTCGACCCCATAACCATTGCCTTTTCCTAGGACTAAAGAGCATAACTTCTACCATATAAATCTAAGAATGTTGCAATGAAAGACCCCCTCTGATTACTAATTACTCCACCATTTCTCATCTCCCTCCATGGGAAGGATCTGTCTGTGTTGAGTGTGAACCCACTTTTTGTGAAATACCAATGTACCCAATTTCCATAACCCATCCTCCTAGTATGGTTAGAGACACCTAGGTTGAGAGGCATTATAGACAGAGCTCCTTGGAATTATGTATAGACACTGACCAAGTCCATAAAAATTTTCTTCATTTTGAAGCTAATATTGGTTCTAGTTCTAAATATGTTCTTATGATGAGCAGGCATTCCAAATTATCCAGCATCCCACCACTAAGATGATATCCCATCATTTCCTCTTCAGACCGTTCCCTCTATCACCACTAAACCACTAATTTATTTTATTCTCCTGCAAACCTCTCTGATCAAATCCCCTGATAAATCTTCATACCCCTACCAGGTCCAGCATTCACAGTCGTTGTTGAAGAATAAAAGATCCACCGTTTCTTGTTTGGGATTAATGCAACACTAGTATCTGGAGTCCATGGACACAACCATGCATATGGTGTTATCATTATTGATAAAATCATTTTTCCCCACTCTATATAGATGGAAATTAAACATGGGGATGATCCCCTTGAACCACAAAGTATCCCCCCACTAGTCACTGGTACCGGGGTCCCTCCTCACACTAGCATAGGCCATAAAATAGAAATCAACCAATGAAAATCCCATGAATATGAGACTATCAGGATACTCACTAAGAATTATCTTGTTTAAGAAGTTGAACTGGTTATCATCATGAATGGTATGAAGAAAACCTGGGTGTCTGCACGCTTCTCTAACAGGAATATCTGGTGTGGGGAAACTAGAAAACCATAGCCTTCCTCCCCCCAATCCTGACACCATAAGTTCACCTTTCCTCTACCCACCATCCATCTAGTGTGAGTATGTAAAACCTATTTATACAGGTAGACAGTTATAATATCACATATATATTCATATATTCTATTTCATATAATATATGATAATGTTTCTCGTGAATACGGTGGATTACCATCTCGCAAAGTGATGTGATTATTTTTAAATTATGATTTACATGTAAAGTAAAAAAAAGGGATAAAATAAATGAGTATATGTGACATATATGACATTATATAAATTATTTAAGATAAATATATCATAAACTTCCTTACTTAATCACCCATTACGGGAATGATAACATTGCTCGTGTGTACGTACAACCAATTCTATCTATGAAGCGATGCGAATCATTTTCTATATGCAATAAAAAGGAATGTTTATAAATATATTTTTATTAAAAAATAATAATAATATTAATATTAATATAATTCTTATGATTATTGAAATATATAATATGTACAATAACAAGTACATTCATGGAAAACCCCACATGATAAAACATGGCAATTAACACATTAAATAATGAAAATAAAGAAGTATTATTAACAAATGGGTGGTAAAATGTTATAATAGAATAAAATATGTTATAATATATATGAATATGGTTCTATTATATATTCATAGCAGAAATATATTTATTATACTAGATTTTTGGACACATATGAATGGATTCGAACATAAGGAAATGGTTTCTCGTATCACTTTTACTTCAGTGAGACATACACCATATTCACCACTTATTTTTGTGTGTGGTGTATATACTACGCCTTTAGATACATTATATAATGAATAAATATATCTTCATTTTATTTAAATATTCATTTGAAATTTTTTATTTCTTGGGGATTATGATTCAAAAGTTACCAAAGTTGTAAGATTTATTTCACAATCACATCATTATTCTGGATTGTTTTTGTTTCAGTCTCCCTTGGGAAAATTATTTAATATTTCAATAAAATACTCAATATATTTTATTCTCTTATAGTTATTAAAGAGTTTTTTTAAGTAATAGTACCATTTCTTCTCACCTTTGTACATAAAATGATAGAGAAATTTTTTTTATAAAAATTGACTTTGTTTCTCTCTTAGGTCAATAATAATTTTTCATTAAAATCCATGTTTTATTAACATGTTTTCAAATATATTTTTAATATTTTAAAAATTATTTATTAAATATATTTTTAACCATTTTTAACCTTTTATAAAAAAAATAATGTGATCTTCATTCCATAATCAAGATAAGGAGTAATTGGATTTTATCAAAAATGTAAAAAGCATGTTTTTAATGTGTATGGTAAGAATATAATTTCCCACCATCATGATCACTCATTGTTTTAAATATTATGTTATAATTTTCAAGTTTTATTTTAATTGAAAAATATTTTCAAATTATTTTCTGAACTTTTAGTTTTAAAAATATTATCAAAGTGAAATATTTTTTCTCAAAAATGATTTAATGACATTTTTATGGTATTTATATTTATTAATGACATTAACACTTGATTATACTTATGATAAATTGGGGATATTTTATATTGATATAATAATTATTCTTTATTTGGATCATATATGATTAGTGTGACTGAGGATTTACAATTTTATTATTATTCACCATATTACTCTGGATGGTTTAATATTTTGTTTATTTGATTATAGTAAGTATTAATATTTCATATGTTAGTTCTCCAATACAAATTTTTATATTCATATTGTTATCCCATGTCATATAAGTAATAAATTGGGATTAGTAAGTGATTGGTGGGGCTTGAGTATAGATATCCCCTTGATGCATCGACATGATCCATGAGAAAAATAATTTTTCCAAATTAGATAGTTTTCAACCCACATGTCTAAAATATATTCTAAATGTTCTTGACAGTATATATTAGATGTTTGGAATTATGAATTCTCCCATTATTATATTATTAATTGATTTCCATGTGATTATTTTATAAGTTAGAATATCCATGTATTTGTTTCAAGATCATAGGATTATTTATGTGTATTTATTTGATCATCCTTTTTTCCTACCATATTTTTATCACAGTGTTGTTTTAATTAAATATGTTTTAGTTATTTACCATTTAATATTGATTTTTCTGATTTATTCATGATATATTCCATTATACTCTTACCCTTACTGAGTATTTAATCTCACCCATTTCTTATGATTTATTTTCCCTAGGATTCTATGAAGTATTTTGAAATTGATATGCAGGGATATTATTAAGAGAAATATGGAATTCTCAAAGAAAAAACTTTATGGATTTATGGTTTTAATTATAATATGAATTTAATGTATTTATCATGTTTACCAAGAAAACTAAACTATTCAATCATTTGGGATGTGATTCCTTATATCTAGTGATAATGTAATAAAGTTTAAACGAGCTTTAGTCTACACGATTTGGGGTCTTTAAAGAGAATAAATATTGAAAAAAAATCATCTATTAAGATGGTATATTGATGTTTTCAAAGAGACTATGTGTACTATATTTACCTAAACTGATGATGGAATTACTGCATGAAGATAATGGATCAAATTTCCTTATACACATTGGTATCAGCAACATGTATGAGGATATAAGGTATAAATTCTAGTAGGATAGCATTAATTCATAAATCAAGGATTATGTTTCAATATTATTGTTATTACAACAAGTAAAGGCCAAGAGACAACTCCCAAAGGGTGTCATGCAACCTCCCCCCATACAAATGTGGAATTGCGAAAACATTACAATGTTATTTTTTATTGGGATTCCTAATACATCTAAGAATAACGATTCTATATTGGTCATTATGGTTCATCTTTTAATACCTTATGTCATCCAATAAGAGGTAAACATTACATCCCTAAGCTATTTCACAATGCACATTCTATTATTTTATTATATTGATAGAAATAGTTCAAGGTTATTTTTAAAAGTAAAATTTAAAAATTTTAGAATTTTAAAATTATTAAATATACCTAATTTTTTATTTAATAAGGATGAATATATATTAGGGGGGATTTTTGTGATTTTTTTAAATAGTTGATTTTTGGGTGAATAGTGAAAAATATCCATTTTTGAAAAAGTATCACTTATTTTACGTAAATTAATTTAAAAGTACCATTATCTATTGAATTTTATTTTAAATTATTTTAAAATCCATTTTATTGAACATAATATAATGAATTACATTGAAATTGGAATTATATTTTATTTTGGATTAATATTATTTATATATTTAAAACACATTATTCATAAAAAATGTTTTCATTATGTTTTGAAAAAAATATATTAAAAATTAATTTTTATGACATATAAAAATTTAATCATGAAATATGGATGAAATATTTTGAATTAGGATATTAAAATTTATTACTGTGGTCAATTTAATTTTTGATCTTTAGGAATAGTAACCATAGTAAATATATTGTCACATCTATAATAAGGTAAAATGGGTTAACTAAGGTTAACTTTTTTTCATTTGGTCATAAAATATAATATCAATTATATTGGATCAGGGAATTTCTAAAATAATCACCTTATATTCTAAATTTAATTTTTTAAGTTCCACTTTTCCATTAGTAGGAAACTTATAATATTTAATAATTAAGAATAATTATAAGTGTTCCACTCACCTCAATTATAAAATGAAACCTCATATCATCACTTATTAACATAATTTAAGCTACTTATCTTAGAAAATATGTTCCCAAATACATTACAAACATCTATACCCACATACTAGAGGACCTTGTATCACCAAAATTCTTATATTGTATAGCTTATAGTGTAATTCAATGGATTTTTTTCAAAGAAGAGGTATAAATCTTATATAAGTGGTTTAATTTTAATTTATTCTTAAATATCTTTGAAATATTATATAACTATAGATACATGATAACATCATTATATTCCATAAACGTAAATGTTATAATTTTTATGTCACAACCCTTTTTCATATTCTTTTTCATTTATGGAAAATGAAATAAATTCATGTGCATAGGTACACACCACCATCTCCACATAGCAATGTATTTCATTTCTCATCACCTCCTCACATGATTTTTTATAAAGAAATAATTAGGGAATTTATAATATTATTATGAAAATATTATGATTCTATAAAGATAAGACATCATTTATCTTTTTACCCTTTCATTTGTTTGAAAATGATAGTGTTGATCGTGTTTATGAATGAACAACCACCCCCATGAAGTGATGTGATTAAATTTTCATTTACTAATTACATAAATAGTAATAAGGATTTATTTAGTGAATAATTATTATATTTATATTATTATTATGATTTGGTAAAACTAAACGGTTATCTATTCCATTTTATTTTCATCCATTAGAAAAATCAAAAAATATCTCATGTATACATACAGACTGCCATCTCCATAAGATTATGTCATAAAATTTTCAGGTCCATTTTTAATGGATGGTTATAAAATTATATTTAATGTATAAAATTGATAATTATAACATTTTAATATTCCAGATATGATGAAATCATGAACAAGGTGCATGCATTGTAACTGTCGAACCCAAATGTGTATAAAAATAGAATGGTTAACACTCAAATACAAATTATGATAACTAATTATTAATAAGAACATAATAATATATTATTAATTAATACTAAATAGTAATATAAACCTTAATATAGAAATTACATTGATGTATAATACATATAAATTTATTATGTAGGATATTAGAGTGTGTTCATCCAATCCGAAGTGGGAGGAAATTGTCTATTCTATAATCTAATTTTCATTATGGATTATTTATATTTAAATTTTTATTGAAGTAAATTATAATATCCTTATATATTAAACACAATCTAGTTTCTCTTCCTTTGTTTTTATTTTTAGCTTACAATTTTCCCATTCATTTTCCTCTCTATGGTACTTAAAATGACTGATAATGTTTCTAAAAAACAAACATTATTTCTACCTTTTTTAAGTAATATTTATCCTCTATATCTATGTTCACTATAATGTTTTTAATATTATCCAATTTTTATTTAACATAATTTTATCTATTTTTTACTTACTTAAAATGTTTTGAAATGAATCTTCTTGTCATTTTTTGAATGAAGTACTTTTTATTTTTTACGAAAAGTGTGAAAGGAATCTTTGTTTTAATATTTTTATAATGAAAATTATTCTAGATTATTATAATTACTTTTTAATTTAAAATTTTACATGGTTATTTTCGAATTAAATAATTTTATCAGTATTTTATAAAAGAAATTTAAAAATCTTATCAAAATAAAATGATATTTTTCTCATGATATCAAATAATGTCTCAAATTTTATTTTAAATTTATTTTCACTCATACTAATATTTTTTTATAATTTTTATGACTTATGGGGGATATAATCTAATGGTACCATAAATTTTGTTTCTCTAGATGTATTATGATCATATTATTCCACTTAATGACTAAGACAAATATTAAAATTTCATATGCTAGTTTTTTCATTAGAATTATTATATTGATTATGTATTGAATTTTTATTCCTTTAATTTATATGATGAATTAATTTTACTTAGTTTGTGATGGGAGGGTATATTATAGTTCCTTTAGGAATCGGTAAGTATCAAGAGACAAACTAGTTTAGATATTTGGAAGATGTCTTACCTAATAATATATGATGTCTTTGTGTGAGTCTTTGAGGGTAATATTTTAATGTCTAGCATTTTTAATTTTATTAATATGAAACTACTTATTTTTATACAGGTTATTCTTTATGGGTTTATGTCATCTGTGCATATATTCCCCTTAAATTATATTAATTATATGGAATATTTTTTTATTTTCTATCACATCCACAATATTCATGTTTTATTTTTTCTTTTATAGAATCTGTTGTATATTTTCCATTACTAAGCATCTTAGTTCACCTTTTATTATTTTTTATTTTTTCCAAGATATCAAGAAATGATATCTGAATTCTTTTATATATATATACAAGAAGGAATAATATTTTTATCGCTATAATTATTTGTTTTATTTAATTTTTTCAAATGTAATGTGAGAATAATTTATATATCTAGTCTCTCAAGATGGAAGAACTTTTTGATCCTTTAGAATACACTCTCTTATATATTGTTACATGTATTAATATAATCACCAGCTTCAGTTTAATGGTTTCATTATGTTATAGTTGTTATTAAATGAGTTTTACTATAAACCATGGGAACTATATTTTGGAAAAATATATATTATAGAACATAGACCTATGAAAGACTCATGTTCTAAGTATTATAAAATATCGTTGTGTTTTGGTGATGTAAATAATTATTGGTTTCCTAGAAATGGAATCCCCTTATTGATACTCACAAGTTAATGTAGTAATGGTATAGATTCAAGTTGGTGCAAACAACCTGAAAAAATGATTGTTGGGTATCAAATTGATCTTCACTCGTTGTATAATGAGTGAGTGTAAGAATTTATACCTATATACACCCTCTTGGAAGATATTCTTTGGTTAATCCAAATTCTATATATAAACTGTTATAAAATATGTTGAAAATTTATTATGATTTGAAGATATTCCCAATGATATATATCTTATGATTCTGAGATTATCATGTTAAGTGATACATCATATATAGAATTATAAATTTTTATTTAAAATTCATAATTTTATATGATAATTCAGTATATTTCATTATCTATAAATGGATCCTAGAATATGGAATGGAAAGGTTATTAATGCCTTTAATTTATGTATAGATTTCCCTCCGAAGAAATTCAATGAAGCTTGATTTAGAGATAAAAAAAATTATAGCTATATATAGGTAGATAAATATGTTTATAAAAAAATAAAATTTCTCGTGTGGAGAAGTTTATATATCCCTAGCATGGTGTAATAATGTTGGACCGCTTCATATGACAAAACCGCCATCATTAAAGGTGATTACTAATCCATAAATAGCTAAAAAAATTCATCTCCCTAGAGAATATATTTCATTCATTATGAAGTGTTGAAAGAGGTAAATTTATCCTGGTAGTTTATCATATTAAGGAAAAAATTGATCAATGGTGGTCATTGATCCATAACACAATGGAGTCAAATGGAATAAATAGTATATAGTGGAATGAATTCAACGAGGTATTCATTGAAAAATACTTTCCTCATGGGTAATGAGCAGATATAGAGATGAAATAATAAATATAAAGAAAAAATTAATGAGTAAATGTTTATAAATATGAAGCTAAATTTATATGGTTAGAAACAAATTTTTAATATTATGTATATAATCAATGAAGTAATTTTTATCATTTATTGGATAGGATAATACCTTGAAAAAAAAACTCATCAATCTCTTATAATGTTTTTATATATGAGGATATAGAATTAGGTTATGTTAGTACAGAAAATTAATATTTCAAGTCGTATTTTTTACATAGAAAACTAGAAAACAAGCTGGTGAAAAAAATCTGAAGAAAGAAATACAGAAAAAGGAAATAAGGGGAGGGTTGAATTTCTTATTTTTAATAAATATGGAAATAATTACTAAGGAAAATAGTTTTATAAAATGGGAGTTTTCTTCAAGTGTTGATAGAAATTATATCAGGTTCATGGATGAATTATATAGAGATAAATAATAAATTTTCAATTCTTCAACTATAAGGAGAAGGGGGAACTATTCAAAAAAATTCCCCAAGTATCAAGGGAATATTCCCCAAAAAATTCCATGGGATAAATTCCAAGATTATGTGATCACAATATAAAAGGTTAAATAACCTAAATATATGGGAGAGGTTCATTTATCATCACCTAAAATTTAGCTAATTTTTTTTTTGATTTTGGATCTTCATGTTGTTTTATATATTTAATTTTTTAATGGAAAATTAAATATCTTCCTTGAATTATAAGAAGGAATTTTCAAATCAAGACACCTAATGGAAATATTATTGCAAAAAAGATATATTATTTAGTCCCTAATATGATTCATAGACATAACTTATCTGAAAACTTAGTTATTTTACCTGTGGTTGAGTATGATATGATCCTTGGCATGGATTGAAATTTAAATTATAATATAGAAAATTATTACCAAGGTAAGGAGATTATGAATCATGAAGTCAATGTGAAATCCATTTTCTTTAGATGGGAAACATTGTAACATTTTGTCCAAAATAATAAGGTTTGATATGGTGTTCCACATGACCTTAAGTACACCTCTATATATTTCCATGGCTATTGAATAGCATTGAGGTTTTAATTTTGATCATGGAGAGACAATACCATCAATAAGAGCTCAAAAAACATAAAAAAACCAAGCATGAAACAATATACAATAACAGTATAGGGAAATAATAAACATACCATATTTATTGAGTTAATGTGGAAACAACATACTCAAACACTCGTGCAAGAATAAAATTATAGTGATCACCCACTAGAATGATCAAAAATATAAGATAGAAAATGAATAAATTCACCAAAATTCTCTTCACTAAACTCCAAATCTCACCTCATCTCAGTATCTAAACTCATTAAAATATATTCCTCTCAATAATATAACTCAATTATCATCCCAATATTTACCAAAAACAAGTGATGGTTTCCTGGGTACCCATATGTCATGGACTCTTCAGGAGGGTGTGAGTATAACTCAGTAGGGAACCACCAACACGGTCTAGTACCTAAAGGACAAATGCAGTGTAAATTCATTTTATATGTTCAGAATAAAGTAAATAGTAAATTCATTATTATAAAACATATCATAAAATCACCAATTCACAATTAATAAACAAACACCCATAATCCAAGTGATTGTGTGCTTACCAAGCCACCACGAACACTTGACCATACCTAATTTAGATCCATTATGAAATACTATCATATCAAAGTCCTGAACTAGAGTTAACCAAAATGTCACAACATTTACTCTATAGTATCCATATTTCTAATTACTCTCGTAGACATCATTTATCTCTTACATAGATCAGGTTTCCAGTATAGTGAACATGTTACCTAGAATCCCCATGGTATCGAATTTCGGGTTGGGCCGCAAGCCCAAATGGTTCACATGTTACATTGAAAAATATAGGAATTGAGTTTTAGGTCATGAAGTGACTCATAAACATGTTATTCAGAATCCTCAATTCATTAAGTTTTAGGTCGGACAGCAATATGTTAACATAAAATCCTCAAGGCATTGATTTTCATATAGAGCCGTAAGGATTACATGTTTAGTCATGATCATGGGTGTATCTTCATCATTATTGAAAGATGTAAGCACTCCCCATCCAAGGATTATTCATATGATGATGTTCCATCTATAGTTTAAAAATATAAAAATACCTCCAAATGAAATATGATATATCACACAACATGGAAAACCATACATATAAAAATTGCATAGATTATAATTATATACATCAAAATACAACAATTTCATCACATATATTGGAACAATAAATTTATATAAAGCATGATTAAAAGTATCCATATACGCAAACATGTGATCAATAATTAAAAATTATATCATAGACTACACATGTATATACACATGTTCTAAATCATTAAAGATAGTGTCAAATGATACACACACACACATGAGATTAAGTATCAAACATGGTCTTGAAGGAACTATGCCTCATGTAGCACAACCACACAACCAAGGGGGTATATATAGTCTAATTCACTCATTATTGAACAATAATCTTCCATTGTTGGTTGGTATTAAGCTAGTGAACAAAGGTTCATCATGGTCTGTCGCACTTTGTTCTAATACATTGGGAATTCTTTATTTAATTAGATAATACCTAGGGGTAATTAACTAATTAATAATTACATGTTATTAATATCATATTTAATAAATAAGTGGTGTTCTCTCAAGCTGTTGAACTTTATATCACATGTCAAAAAATCATTCATAAAACCATAGGGTATAACACGCGGTACAACCTGCCTCAATATGAATCCAACTCCATCGAAGAAAACAGAAACTACATTATCAAAGTTTTCTAAGTGTATTCTCCTCCATCAATCACCATGAGGTTCTTTATACTTCTCTAGAATTATGAATTAATTAATTATAGAGAAATTATAATTAATTAATTGATTATTAGAAATATACAACCATATTTCAATGGTATTCTTACCTAAAATATTATCGGCTATCACCCCTAGCAGGAGCCATAACCAACCACCCATGGAAGGTATGTAACACTCTTATGATTCCATTTTGGTAAAATACCTATCATGTGAAAATAAGAAAAATTAAAATTTATTAAAATTTAATTATAACTTTAATAAAAATTCAAATTAGAGACATACCATAGTTATAATATCATCCAATGGAGTTCTGAAACTCCCTGTACACTCCTGATTCTAAGGATTTAAAAATCCCCAATTCAATCCCATTGATTGATATTTGATTCAACTAAATTAAAAAAACAATATAAGGAAACATGAAGGGACAAGGCTTTAACAAAATTCCCATCAACAATAAGTGTTTATCATCACAAGACATCCCCTAGCCATGATAATCCAATTCCCCATCACTCTCAAACAATTCTATCAAGATGAAATGGAATTTTCATCCAATTTTATAATAGATATTATACCAAGAATCCATATATGATTAATGGGACCCAAAAAGAAAATAATTCAAGTATAATTGAGACATCAAAGGATCGCAATATAAAAGGCATTCCAAGAGGAATCATCCACAATGAATGGTATAATGATCCACCACTACAAGATGGATAAGGATGTCAAAATGATGAAGAAATAATGACATTACTCAGAATTGCTAAAATATATCACATAGATCCACCCCTGATCAGTGGAAAATCTTGTAGGTATGAGAAGAGTGGTAAATGGATAAATGGTCATGAAAATTTCAAGAAATTAAGGTTCAAACTAAGGGGGTCCATGTTAAAAAAATTGAAACTCCTCTACACAAACCTTGGACAGTGCACCCTTCTAGATCACTAGTTGGGAGGTGAGTCTTACTAGTTTATAGGATTCATACCTAAACCCCCATCTAGACAATGGCAAGAGAAATATCCCCAACTTCTCTAAGCCTCCTCCATTGAAATATCTATTCTTGATTCACCCACTAAGAAACCTCTTAAGTGTAAAAAATCTTATTTAATATGTTCAAATAGGTAGCATCCTAGTTCAACACCAGATTTTCTTTATGGTTTTTTTATAAATTTAAATTAAAAAAATTCCTCCAAAAACACTAACCCTTAAGAATGTGGATTTCTACAATCTCCCCACTATAGTACTTCACATCACTGATAAGTTTTTGTAACATTGGAATCATTCCTCCTGCCATACCCAGATCATTATCCACAAGAATTTCTCCCAATTCCAATATTGAATGATAAATCATCGCCCCAATTCCTTATTCATTCCTGAATACCCGTCACAATATTCCCTAATAACACAAATCAAGAACACTAGAATCGGATCCAAAATCTCATAGCCACCTAAAATTTATATCACAATTTTAGAATCCATTAAACTTAACACAATGTGATGTCTTTAACTAATTATTCCCAATCATAAAGGTGCTCCCCACTATTGGAATGTCTATAAGAAACTAGATTCCTCCAATCCATTGAAATGCTATATTTTTTTCATTTCCATCATGCTCGATCAAACACAAAGCATGGTATGAACCTCGATACTCAACCCTTGTTCATGGTTTCAAACCAAACACATGATTATCTACCATACAAACATAACATGTACACACCAAACTTACAAAATGTCCTCACATAATTATTAAAAACTATTATGGTGCAGGATATGATAACCTCAATTTGGTTCCCACCCACTACATTTGGCTTCATGTGGAAACACCAATCCATACTCTTCCATCTGACATCATAAAATGGTGCTCAACCAAATTACTAACACTCTATGAAGCCACTGACCATGATACCATAATCCATAACATCACTTTTTAATATATCTGAAAACATTACCAATGTATTACATGAATTTAAAGGAAATTTTTTTGATTGTCATGCCAACCACTTGCACCATCCATAAGGCACTCATTTGAGAATTAATGCACCACTAATTCGACTGACTCTAGAATTTTACTAGCTATGATCTGGTTTTGATGCCCACGTCCTATCAATATCTTTTTCTATAGTTGAATTGTACATTAGTAGTTCTTTATGTAATTAGACACTATCAGTTCCACCCCATATTGGTCTTCTAGAGTCAACATGGGTTTCCAATGACTAGCCATAAGCAAGATCATCACCCTTTCCATGATATAGTCTTTTAACTCTTGAATAGATCAATGGTCCCTAAAAAAGGATTATATTTTTCATTTCCTTTCATTCTATACATAATTCTACCCATCTGATAAATAGTATATCACTAAATTTAATGACTAAACATGTCCACCCATTAATAACCAATTGATAATAAAAACATCATACATTGTACATACCTGGATTACCCATGAAACATTTAATTATATTCCATGATCTATTCTTGATGTGAGATATTTCCTTTATAAACCTATACATTGGTTATAGCCTCCCACCCTGATAATTAATTATTTTATTAAAACAATTTTGTGGAAAAGTGAGAAAGCACATAGGTATAATCAAATATGAAGATTATCTAACACTAAAGGATATCACAAAATTGTTGAAAACAAGAATAATGTTGTTAGAACTATACAATTGATATAATCCCCAATGAAGTTATCCAACCTTCATACTCGGATCATCCTGGATTAAGTCTTCAATGTAGGTATCTAGCTTTTCCCAAGTATGGATATATTCTTCCACATTGATCTTTCATTCATTGAACCCCCGTGCCAAAAATAAAATCTTGGTAGTTGATCCATCCCCTTTATTCTTTAATAACATCCATTTTAACCTCTCTTTCTAGTATTCTTTAGACCTCCTCCCATGAGGAATTAAGTTTGATATCCTTTTCATTCATTTATTCATTAGAATGAAGAATTAAGTCAAGATATTGAGTCTTCTCTCCTTTTTTCTTTTATGCTGCACCACCCACCCTTGAATGTCTCCACACATAGCTTTATGCCTTCCACTTCTTGGGATGTAACATTGAAAATCTTGAGGTTTTGGTTTGTAATCCTTTTCCTTTGCCTAACTAGCTGATCTTTTTTTCATCAGCTTAGGTGGCAAGGAGTAGTCCTTCCTCCCTTTAGATCTTTTCCCTTTAGTCACAATGCAACTTCTCAAGTCACGATATCCCTTCTAAAGCTTATTCTTCCTCGGTATATGGAGACCTCTAATTCTCACTCCCACCTCACTACTAATAGAAAATTGACTGGATTCCTCAGCTTCATTCTCACCCTCCGATAGAACCTGAACAACTGAGGGATACTCCACCCACAATGGTGTGCCCACATCTAGAGTAGTCCAAAAGGCCTAAACCAGGAGGTCAACCTTCAAACCTCCACTGGATAGTAGGTGTGTTTCCTAGTCCTGAACTGGACCTTCCTCCATCAAGCCTTCAAAACGGTTAACAAGACTAAAGGTTTCTTGATCATTTCCTAGTTTGGACATGGTCATTGTATTTTCTCCATCCCCGGTAGCTTTTGTCCTCTTGTTACCTGTAAATCCTATCTTAATTGCTGCCTCAGTCACACCTGCATGGTCAGGGGTGTGATCATAGAAAACTAGAACATATTTTTTTATGTAGATCCTATCTAATGAGTGACTAAAGTATTCTGGTCTATCACAACCCCAATTGGAGGCCTTGACACTATATTCACATCATCTGCCTTGATACTAAAACCTAAGGATGCATCTTGCCTAGTGATCAAGCATCCATTCTTCATAGTTTCCGAAAATGAAGGAGAAACCAAAGTAACAAACAGATAATTACCTTCCAAAACTGGTCATGTTTGATGGTAGACACCCAAATCACACTTCAAGGTATTAAAGATATTAAAAACCTTCAAATATTCAGGTCATTTTTATTTTTGGAGATGAAAATTCATCCATGATTCCTTAGAACCCAGATTCTCAACTGCGAGAACCGAGGGAAATACATACCCATTTTTTGGAACATCCCTCACTAACCTAGGGTGAATCGCTCCACTCTTCTAACAAGCAGTGGATAAATGACCCAAGTGATGACATGAGACACAGAAGGTGTCAAATCACTAACCCTGAGCACTACAAATACTCATATTTAGAATTAACATCTCCTTGATTCCAAGATTCATCATTAACTGCACATCACAAGGGTGTTAGTCCAAGTCATTGAGTATATACCCATTATCTAACCCTCCTAATATTGACTATCTAGGATTTTCTCTTTGTACCTAATGAGAGTCACTTTCTAAACTAACATTCTAAGTAACCCTTGGACTTACCCTTGATGCAACACGCATCCAATATCTCTAAAACTCAACCTTATTTCATGATTAATATCACCCAAGGTTCCCCATAACCCAATGCTATAAGGAAACTCTCAAGATCCTTTTCTAATCCTTCACAGGGTTATTCACGTGCATGGGTAATTTTAGTAAAAAAAATCCCACTCATGAACTAAACTTGAATATTACATAAAATTTTGATATTCTAACTTGGGTGACTCATGAGTAGTATGAGGCATAACTCACTATTAACCAAAGTCACATTTTTCTAGGAATGCGGTCAGACACATAACACACAATAAGGTATTACCAAGGATATAATCTTATTATTTTCTTCTAGAAACATCTCTATAGAAAAGCTATGATGTCTTCACTTTTAGACTAACCCCATCGAGCGACCATAGATGCTTGGTTTGGTTAACCAAAATTCCACATGGTTCTGAATGGATGACTCTATGTATATTGTATCTGGAACCATAATTAACTGGACTTATCAAATTGATACTCGCACAAGGCTTATTATAAAGGCTATTAACTCTTAACAATAACCAAATAATGTAAAATGTAGTTTCTATTCATAGAGAGACTACATCATCATCATCATCATCATTGTTTCCCATGTGCACCAAATTGTGGTATCATGTGACCTGCTATCAAAAGTAAACATGATAGGGTTTCAAATATATAGGATTTTATCATGAACTCATATGTCCAAACACAATACAATTTGCTGACACCAAGGTAGCTAATTCCTCCATCATTAGTATAGTCACACACAGGGAGCATATATGTCATGTGAAACATGCATACAAAATATGATTCATGTGATACCTCTTGTTGACATAGACCAGATTAAAAACTATATTAAATCATAAATCTCATAATATATGTGTATCATGTGAGGTGAAATCATATAACCATTACAGTATAACCCAAGAACATCATTCCCAAGCAATAGTAAGCTATAATTTCCTTGAAAAGGCATTCTTACTGAACCAAATGGAGTTCCATAATAACTTATTACACATTCCAATGTATTATATATGAAAACTCCCAAATCATGAAATTAATACACATCTAATACCATTTTTCAACACCACATCCTAAATTACTAGATCCAAGATGGAGTGTGACATGACCTCGAGCAAGTTTCCCCACACTCAAGAGGATACTTACTGGAAAAGATGTACTAAATTGGGTCATAGGGTGACTATAACCTCAATCAGAGTTAAAAATAATAGAAAAATTACCAAACATGTAAAAATATACAGAGTCCATTTAAATAAAAATATATACTATTTTTAATGTATATATGAAAAGGAAAAAAACTCAAATTATCATTCCTCGATACAAGGACACTAATATCCCACCAGGATAATCACCTACATAAGATAGTAAAATAATAAAAGTACAATGAGACTATTCACCTAACTCCATACCTTTCTTCCACCATGTCTCTAGACTCATAGAGAGATATTCTACTCAATGATCTAATTGGGGCCTCATCCCAACCTAGAGCTAACACAAGTGAGGTTTCTTGGGTACCTATGTACCATGGACACCCAAGAAAGGATAGATTACAACTTAGTAGGGACCACTAAAGTGGTTCATCTCCTCATAGATAAATGTAGTGTATGTACATGTGATACCTTAATAAGAATGTAAACATATAATAAATAATTTTGAAACATAGTATAAAAGTACCGATGTGAATATAAGAATGAAAACACATATATCGAGTAATTGGGAACTTGTAAAGTCACCATGAACCCATAGTCATACCTACCTCTACTCTATGATGGAATTTAATCATATCATATTTTTGAACTATACTTGACAATAATGTCATTAATTTCTCTTCATATTGTCTACAAAGATAAAGAGTCTTAGAATCATGATTTTTCCCTCTCATGGATCTGGCCATAATTTTTGTAATCATATTACTTGGTATCCCCAAGGTATTGAGTTTTGGGTCAGTCCAAAAGGCCAATTGTTTCACATGTTACTAGAAATTCTAAGGGAATAAATTTTTAGTTTATGGACTAAATAGTGAACATGTTAATCAAAATACTCAAGGAATCGATTTTTGGGTAAGGCATTTATTGTTGAACATGTTACTTGGGATACTTAAGGCATCAAATTTCATGTTGGAACACTAGGCTGGCATGTTCAGTCATTATCATGGGTCCATCATTGTCATATTCATAATTCATGGGTTCTCTCCCTACAAGGGGTAGTTATATCATGGGTTTCTGCTTTTTTGTTAATAATATAATAATACCACCAAAAGAAGTATGATATATCACACAAAGGGAAGATCATACATATATATGGGGCATAGTATATCATCAAATAAATCACAAGGAAATAGTTTCAGCACACATATATCAACAAGAAATTCATATAAATCATCAAAACTTGTATCTATATATACACACATGTTTTTAAACATAAAGCATGGTCAAATTTTCTACACATGAACACACACATGTGATCACACTTCAAACATGGTCCCATAAGCTACACATGTACACAAATGTAATTCATCATCAAAAATGGTATCACGGTCACCAGGTCTCATATAACACAACCACAAACCCATGGGGTCCATATAATCTAATTTAATCATTAGTGATCAAGCCTCTACCATTAGTGGTTGGCATCAATCCAGTGTACAAGGGTCCATCATGGAACATGGCACTTTGTTTAGTTACATTAATCAAGGTTTGTTTAATTAGTTTAGACTTGAAAATCATTACATGTTATTCATGTCATATTTATGAAATAATGGTTGATCTATAATGATGGAGATCCTCATATCAAATTCCAATAAAATAAAATAAAAAAATATAGGTCAGAGCACCTGAGACCACCTACCTCAATATGAATCCAACTCCATCCATCAAAAGTTCAAATTATTTGTCCATGTTTCCCAAGTCCATTATGCCTCCTATGATCTCTATAAGGTTATAAATCATGGTTGAGAATTCCAAAATAACTAATTATACCTAAATTATAATAAATTTAATGATTATATTTAACATATAACTAAATTAAAAATTCATTTTTACTAAAGGGATGACTGGATATCCATGCCTAGTCGGATCCATGACCAACCACCCATGGAAGTTTTGTAACACTCCTCTAACATAATTCTAGGAAAGTTTCACATAATGTGGAAACAATATAAGGTAAAATTTAATATAATTAAATCATAACATTAAGAATAATTCAACCAAAAGATGTACCTTATCCACAAAAACATCCTATGGATTTCGGCCACCTTCAGCGCCCTCACAATTCTATGGCATGAAAAATCCAAAATCCAATTTCATCGTATGATAACTAGTTCAAATCAATTAAATTAATAACCATAGAAGGAAACACAAAAGGACATACCTTCAATGAAACTCTAGTAAACTATCTATTTTCATATTCGCAAGGCATCCTCTAGCCTTGCAGATCCAAATCCCTATCACTCTTAAACATTTCAATAAATTTCCATTGAAAATTTCTTGCAATTTTCTAATAGAGACAAGAATAAGAATCAATAAATGATTCAACTGATAAATAAGGATGATAATTAAAGGATAATTGAGGTATAAAAGGATCACAAGCTCCAAATATTAATAAGATGAGTCATCAATGGTGAATGGAACAATTATCCACCACCACACAAGGGATATATGGGTCAAAATCGATGAATAATGAAGGATATTTTCAGGATTCTCCAATGGATATTCTATAAATCCACCTTGAATTAGGGAAAACTCTTTATGGGAGGATAATATAGGTGTACGGTCAAATGGTAAAAAAAATTTGAACAAGGTTTAACCCAATGGTGTTTAAATGGTCAAATGACCAAAATTACTCAAACTTGAATCTTTTATATCATTCAACACTAGATTTCCAGTAAATTTCCTCTAGTGTGTAGGCAATATATATATTTGGTGACTCCTTCCAGGATGTAGGGATAATTCCCACAACACTATAAATTTTGTGGTTGTAACAGTATCCCCAAATTCTCTGGTCCTCCTCTGCAAGACTACTAATATTCAAATAACCCATTGAACTTACTCTTAAGAGAAAAAAACCGCATTAAGATGTTGAAATGTGAATTATCCATGTTCAACACTAAATTATTTGATCGATTGTTCCACCAAATGGCACGTTCAGACATCCTCCAAACTTTATAACCCATAACAACACAAGTCATTGAAAACTTCATCATCTGATTTGTGTCTATATCCCCACCCAGTAGCTCTACTTAATTAAATTCTTGTAGAATAATAGAATAAAAAACTATGAATGGGAAATTTTACATTATAATAGATGAGGTGACAATTATGAAAGAATAAATTTTTCTACTTCTTGAATAACTATGTATACATCAACATAAGAGTGAAGAAGAGTTTTATATTGATATCGTCAATAAATAAAATCCTATATCTTGTACTCTCGATAGGATAGCCACCATGGATTTAGTGGAACTGAAGAAATAACTATAGGAGTTGTGTGATGAAATCTTTATATACCTAGTATTTCACCAAAAGTATCTCAAGTTCAATTTAATAAAAAATATGGGTCTATGAGGTGATACATCAATTGTGTATAAATAAATCATTTTACCATAAAGAATATGTATAATATTTCCCATATTAATGACTTTTTTGATAAAATTCAAGGTGGTCAATATTTTTCAAATATTGATCATCATTCTGGGTATCATCAATTATGAGTAATGAAGGATGATATTCAAAGGTGGAATTTCATACAAGGTATGAATTGTATGGATTTGTAGTTGTTCCCTTTAGATTGACTAAAGCACCCTCAGTTTTTATGTATCTGATGAATAATGTATTGAAGGATTATATTGATAATTTCTTTATGGTATTTATTGATGATATCTTGGTATACTTTAAAACCTCTTATTAATGTAATATTCATTTTTGAATCATTCTGATACTCTTATAGAAAATGACATATATGGAAATTTTATAAAATTTCAATTCTAGCTACATAATGTCTCTTTTATTGGCCATATTATCTCTAATGTTGGAATATCATTTGATCCTTCGAAGAAAATGGTATTGATGGAATGTATAACATCAATGAATACAAACTAGGTATGTAATTTCCATAGAATATGATGTTATCATCGTTGATTTGTTCTTAAATCCCCTCAATTAGCTAACTCATTTACCAAATTTACGTATATTTTGGTTATGTTAATATGTTCATAGGAATGTAAATAAAAATATAATGAATTAAAAATTAGGTTATTAAATGCACTGATATTAACTTTACCATCTGGGAGTAATAGATTTGTGATATATAGTGATGCATCAAAGAAGGGACTTGGATGTTACCTTATGTAGAACAATAGAGTTGTTTCCTATGTATTAATGAAAATAAAGATCCATGAATATAATTATCTTACCCATTATCTTTTGTAGAAGCCATAATATTTACATTATTTATTTGGAAGAAATACCTTTATGGTGGAAAATGAAAATATATATAGATAATAGATGTCAAAAATATATCTTCTTATAGAAATATATCATTGTGGGGGAAAGATGATAGTTATAACAACTCAAGGATTATGATTTTTCAATACAACACCTTGTTAACAAGTAAAATAAGGATGATGATGCATTGAGTATGAAATATCATGGTTTTTTGAATAAAATGAGGATAGAAAAATATCTTATATTCATGGATTTAATAAATTTTTATATGGGAATCATTATGGAAAAGAAAACAGTGTATCTGTCCCAAATTATTTCCAAACAATTTTTTTTTGAAGAAATCATAAATTAAAGAGAAGAATATTAGAAAGAAAATAAATGTATTGAATGATTGGAAGTTGGTAGACTACATATAAAAGGATGGTATGTTAAAATTCGGAAATACGTTATGTGTTCCATCCATGCCTGATTTTAGAAGATGATTATTAGATAAATCTCATAGTTAAAATTTCTATATTAACCCTAGAAGCACTAAAATATATCATGATATGAAGGAATATTTTTTAGTGGTATAACATGAAATGGGAAATTGTATACTATGTATCAAGATTCTTCATTCTTCAATATGTAAAGGCTAAGACAAAACATCCTAAAGAATTCATGCATCCTCTTCTTATTTCTATGTGGAAATGGTATGATATTAATAAAATAATTTTCACTAGTTTTCTAAAGAATCCTATAATGAATGATATCATATGGGTAATTTTTTATTTATTTTCCATGTTTTTAACTTCCCTCTCTATAAGGTAACACCTACTACATTATTTCCTCATGAGGATCTATATTAATAATGTTATAAGACTTCATGGTGAAAATATTCTAATTGTATCTGATCATCATCTATGCTTTATATAAATATTCTAGAAGTGTCTATATAAGGATATTGAAACTGAGCTACATTTAATAACCACATATTATCCTAAATATAATGGGTAGTATTAAAGTAATATTTAGACATGATAATATATGTTGAGGTTGTGATTAGTTGACTTTCAAGGTATATGGTATTAGTATTTACCTTTGGTATAATTTATATATAATAATATATTATATTCAAGCATTCAAATGGAACCATATTATGTACTATATGGAAAGAGGTGACATACTCCATCTTATTGGGATGAAGTTGGTGAAAGGATGCTTATAAGAATATATCTCATAGAAGAGGAAATGGTGAAATATATTCCTATTTAGAATCATATTAAGGTAACCTGGAGTAAATATAAAATCTATGTCGATAAATTATGGAATGATTTACAATTTTATGTAGAAGATCATGTTTTCATGAAGGTATCTATGTGGAAGGGTGATATATGTTTTAGGAAGAAAGGTAAATAAAATCAAACCTACATTGGTCCTTTTGAAATTCAAGAAATAATTAGATTTCCATATTATCATTTGGAAATACCACCTAGTCTCTCTAATGTTCATTACATTTTCCATATCACATTATTGAGAAAGTACATTCTAGACCCAATGCATGCGATCACTTTTGAAGTAATAAAATTGGATCCTAATTTTCTTATTGTATAGAGCTTATCCATATTCTTTAAACTAGTGAGAAATTGTTTCATAATCAAACAACGAAAACATGGATGGTAAAGTTTCTTTAGAAAAATCACAAATATTAAGGCATAATGGGATCCTAAATAATATATGAGGAAGGATCACCCATATTTATCTATTAACTAACTTTTCTAAAAATTTAAGGGATGAAATTATTTAGGGGTGGGGAGAATGTAATACCTAAGATCTTCCAATAACAGGTAGACATTACATCCCTAGACTATAGTCTAATTGACATCTTATTATTTTATCATTATGACATAAATAGTTTATGGTAATATTAAAAAGTAAAATACCAGTATTTTATTACAATAATTTTATTAAATTTATACCATTTTTTATTTCATAAGGTAATATTTATCTTAAGGATACTTATTTATATTTTTCATAAATAAATGATTTTTGGTTAATAGTAGAAAATGTTGTTTCTAGTAAATATATAATTTATTTTATTTAAATCAAGAAATTTAAAATTACCATTATGTTATGGATTTAAATTTAATGGAATGTAATGACCCGTTGATTAAATATATTCTAATTTTTTATGAACCAATCTGGAATGTCATTCAACCAGACATCTGACCTAGTTCGAGACATGTCCTGAAGGGCGTTCTGGATCCCCATCGGCTGGAAACTAGTATTGGGAATCAAGGTAATCATGGTGGGAATGATTTATCCCAATAAAACTAGATCAAAAAATTAAAGTAAATAAATTGATCATGAATAAATAACCAAAAATTGATCATAAATGGATATATAAACTGATATGAATACAACAACTAAACAACAAAATAGAAACTGAATACAAACTGGGACCTAACACACCAACACAATCTCTATGTGACCTATTGGTCACCTCCAACTACAAGACCAACTACTCCAGTAATGAGCACACAAACTAGAAACTTAAAACTACAAAAAAATATCAAGTCTAATGACACTAAATTATACAAGAAGGGTGTAATATTAATAACTTAGTGGACAAAACCATAGAATCTATAAATTTCCTTTATGAAAACATCTCATAAACACTAGTTTGAAAAATATATATAAAATATGATTTTTTCATTTCAAAAAAAACAAACACATCTTTTTTATTTTTTAGAAACTACACACTTTATAACTATTTTCCAAAGTGGATTACAATTTAAAAAAAACCCAAAAATACTATACCAAGCTATTATGAAAATAAAATAAGAACTATAAGAATGAAACCAAGTGCAGTAGAATATAAACAACACAATACTAACAGTAAACCTTGGGGATTTCTTAAGCATCCCTTGAGAAATCCCTGGACATACTCAGTCTGGACTCACCTATCGGCATATTGTGAATCTCCATATTCAACAACTAAATAGATTCTCTAAACTAGCCTCACCAGTGGTACAACCCACCTGGCATCTATGTCATCCAAGGGGTACCAACCCGTCTAATCAGGTCAATAAGAAATCGTCACTTGAACCTCTAAAATTTTCTCATGAAACTCATGGTACAAGTATAATGTGTAAGTAGGAGGCCCTCACATGCGTGACATACCTTACCTATCACCACCTCACTTGCCTACCCCAAACACTAACACCACATACATGATAAATCACATGGGGAGATCCTACATATCGGTTCCCATCATATAACAAACCATCAAAAAGTACCAACCGGTCCATCACATCACATGATCTTTCAAAAAATTTCTCAAAATGAGTTAAAATTCCAACTAGCAATTTAAACCTTCCAACCTTTTAAAATCACATTTCATTTCCAAAACATCATAAAGTTCCAACTAGTCCTCACATAAATTATATTTCATGTAAACTTTCAAATAATTTCTGAACCATATCTAAAATGATGTAAAACACAATTTTCAAATATACAATCCCAAATGGGCCTTTACCTTCCAAGCTCAGTTCCATTTAAGACCGTGATCAAAGAACACAATATAATTAAAGATTTTAAATAGGAATAAACTCCATTTAGAAACTAACAATCCTTTATAAAGTAAAAAAACATGCCATAATTTTGAACATAGAATTCAAAACCATATTCAAACCATATTGATACTATATTCCACTTAAAATAACATGAGGCATTAATTGTAATTGGGATTAAGAGAAATAAAGGTTAAGTTCTTTGGAAATTGTGTTTTATTGTTAAAAGGACATATCCAACACCATTAACATGTGTATTCCCATCCATGTGTGCACCAGAAAACACATGGATGAGCCCAAATCCAATGGCATAAGTCATGTATTCCCAAGAATGTACTAAAACCTTTTTAAAGAATCAAAACTTTCCCACAATCCTTATTTCATTATCAAGTTGAACCACCAAAATATAACTAAGGCTAAACATTATCTCAAACCATTAAATTTCATAAAAAGGAACCAAGGAACATTTTTTCAAACATTTTACACACATGAAAACATATAGATATTTAAAGAACCCCCTTTAAAAACTAATTTAAATTTCATAAAATAACTTATCAGTATACATTTATTAGAAAAATAACAAAAGTTCTTCAAATACCATTTTTCAAAATTTTATGAACATGAAAGAACCATAATAAAGTAACCAAATGCATAAAAATCATGTGAATAATATTTATAAATTAATTAGTATAACCCAAGAATAAAATGTAATGGATCAAAAAGGAAAATAATAGAAACATCTACATCATAGAGTGAAGATGTGAGGAAACTTTAATGGAAGGAATAACTAAGCACGATGGATGGACTGCACACCCTAACATCAAATAAAATGAGTTACACATCAACCCTAACACATAGGGTTTTCCTAAAAGGGAAACCCAACCAAGAGATACCAAGATATCAAGAGATAAGGGAGAAGAGAATGATAAATCTGCCAAAAACCAAAGGAATATTACCTTGAAACCTTCAAGGAGCTTAAAAATGGATAGAGCTAAAGGTACATGGAGTTTATAGGAACCTTAGTGCACCTAGGTTAGAGGATGGGAGGAAACCCTGATTTAGGGTTTAAAACATGGAGGTGAAAACATAGAATTTCTAAATTTTTATAAATCCAGGTAGATCGAATGGTTTGGCAACACAAATTACAAAACCATGCTCCAACCATGCATGAGCTGTTGGAAAAAAGGTGAACCTCAATAGTTTCACTACATGATTACCAAATTTTCCACAAACCATGTTGAATTCCACTATCCTATTACAGAACCAAACCACATGGTTGCCATAAAATTTCCAAAACTGTGCACAACTCATCCACCTTACTACTAGACACCCAAAATAGCTCACACGGTTACCTGGGAAAAGCCCCACGGTTTACCCTAATCATGTTCAAACCATGTGCTAGAAAAAAAAACCCACCTAAAACCTCCAAAATTAAAAAAATCGTTGGTTAACCCAAACCTCAACAAAAAGATCCAAGATAAAGAAAACAACAAAATAAATTAATTCCAAAGGTAGTGGTTTGAAAATTATCCCTACCAAAAACATTTTCTACCCATATAAAGTCACTCATCTTAGTGATAAAAAACTCAAATCCATTCCCTATCAAATCCCAAAAGAAACCACAAACCTTGGGGTAACCATTCACTACAAGTCACACCCAACCGACACTAGAAGAAACCATGACACGAAAATAAAAGGGATAACATGAGAGGGTTCTCCCTACCACAATAACTCAACTAGCATGAGAACTTTAAAACCTAAACAGCACCACTAAGCCTTAAACTAGAAACCCAATATAAGGCAACCAAACAAATTTGGACCATGGGAACTCCCAATGTAAACCAAAAATCTCTCATATAATCCAAGAATCCTCAAAACCAGGAAAACCCAAAAAAGAAATATAAACTAAACAGTGAACTCAAACATGATCCTTAACTATCAAATCCACAAGGATAAATATCACCAGACAACAATGGTTGAAAATTAAAACTAATTTATGAAGGGATAAACCATTAAAGTACCACATTCATATAAATTTTACTACTCAAATGATGATAGGAAATGTCCACAACACTTTTACAATGAAATAATGAACTTAAAAAAACATAAAAACTATAACAAGGAAACTTTAAACATCTTCACCCCAACATGAGAGACAAAAATAAACCAAGGTCTCCTACCACCACCACCACCACCCGGTAATTCATGAAAGTGTGTTAACTTCACTCCAGGGCCTATGTATGGAGACCTCATGTTTGAACCATCTACTACCTCACATCCAGAATCCATCATCCTCTTATCAAAGATTATTATTCGAGAAAAGATTCCTATAAAACTTATCTAGATGACCCAAATGGCCACAATGATGGAAATGTTTTGGAGGATTATGAGCTGACATATTTGAATTCCTGAACTAGCCACACTGGTCACACACAAGTTAATGGTCTAATGAACTAGAATCAATAACCAATGAAAAGGACTCCTCAAAGATAGGTTCCTCCATAATGCACCCCTCTCCAGATGGGTAATCTTTGTGATCAACATAAGACTCCATATTTCCAACATTTAGTGCTCTAGAAACCAACTCATCTAGAAATTATTCATCTAGTAACCTCTCAAAATGATGATCATTAGCGGAGAGGCTTACTACATGATCTCTAGATAAAACTCCTAATGAAAATAGAATATTTTAATAGATCTTATGACACTAACTCCAAATAATAGAAAACCAGCTCCTTGAAGTAGTCATCATAGAGCTTCATTATCCATTGACCTTATTGAATACTCATGAGATATTCCCTGTTCTTTATCTTCACCTCCTCATGTATAAACCATAAAACACATATGGACTTAAAAACATCCCATGTCACCACAAATTGCATTGATGGCAGGGAAAACATCTCTCATTCATCCAAATATGGACCCTCAATAACCCCAGGACAACATAGACTCTAACATTTTTAGAAGTTCCCAATGATCTAAAGACACACTCAACCTTCTCAAGACACTCCACTAACTCTAACAAATGTCAATCACCATAATAAATAAACAACACTTGAGAAAAACTATAAATTGGGTATGAATGATTAGAAACTTTTGGGAACTTTTTGGGTGGAATATTCTAAATAATAAAAATATTATAAAATTAGGTTCAACACGAACCCGAAACTCAACCAGGAAAAGAATCTTAAAGAAAAACAATTGAATGATAGGCCAAACACATACAAGAATAACTGAAAATTCCTATTTTAAAAACACACAATTTATATTTAAATTTAAAAACCATATACTCCCAAGTCCACTATCTGAACAAAAATTCAACTTTCCTAAAAAAACCACATTCTAAAATAAAAGATAATTTATACAAACCAATCGGTATCTTTTATCTCAAATACTCACCCATGGAATCCCATGAACTATCACACATGTCTTCATATATTTATATTTTCATGTTACAACATGAAATTTCCACACATACCCACACATATGTGAACTTTAATAATGAGTACCAAGTGTCACACTTACCATTTAATTATCAAAACCCAAGAATTCACAAAATTTTAAATCCAAAACATTTTACTTTAAAAAACATTTTTTTCATTCTAAAACCATATCAAAGAAATCCATTATATTTCAAAAACCATTTAAATTTGAAAATATTAATCACATCAACCAAGAAAAAAACATGGAATATATCATGCCACACTACTAGGTTGAGAAACTAGTATTCATGCCTAACCTAGTGACATGGTAGTGGTACATGCCCCAAGTAGGAAATAACAACTAATGAAACCTTGAACTGTGCACTTGAACTCCACATGGGTCACTACTCCCTGTGAGATCACAACATGAATTCAGGTCACCTACATTATTATTCTTGAATCCCAAAAAAACAAAATACTCAAATCCCAAAAAACCCCTGGTAACTCAAGGATCATAATGAGAAAGTGTTCAAAATGATCTTCCCATACCTACCTCCCAAGTCCTGACGATCCTAATCTCCAACTACCTAACGCCCCAAAGAACTATGGGACTCCTATGATACCATTTTATAACGAACCAAGTCAGGATGTCATCCAACCCAACATTCGACCTGGTCTAAGATGTGGCCCAAAGGGTGTTCATGGTCCCCATGGGCTTGAAACTAGTGCCAGACATCAATGTAACCATAGTGGGAAAGATTTACTCCAATAAACTTGGAATAATAAAATAAACTAAAAATAATAATCATATATAAAGAACCAAAAAACTAATAATAAATTGATATATAAACTAAACTAAATACGATAAATGAAAAACTAAATACAAACTAAATACAAACTCAAACCGAACACATAAACATGATCTCCATGTGACCTCTTGGTCACCTCTAACCACAAGACCAAATTCTCCAAAAATGATTACACAAAACACGAACTTGAACTTTCAAAACAGATCAGGTCTACCTACATTTAATGGTATAAGTAGGGTGTGATCTTAACAGCTTAGTAGGAAACCACCATAGAATCCATACATTTCCTTTCTCAAAATAGTCCAAAAACACTAGTTTGAAATATATATATATATATATATATATATATATATATATGTATATATATTAGGATTTTCTCATTTCAATAGAAAAACACATCCTTTTACTTCTTAAAACACTACACACCACATCACTAGTTTTCAATGAGGATTACGATTAGAAAAAAAAAATCCCAAACAAGACTATACCAAGATATGCTGAAAATAAAAAAGTAGTATAGGTAGGAAACCAAGTGTAGTAGAATATAAAGAACCCAATATATATAGTGAACCATGGTAATTTTATAAACGTACTTATAGAGATCTGTGGACTTACTCTTTCTGGACTCAGTTAACGGCATATGGTGCATCTTTATAGTCAATAACCAACTGCCTACTCTAAACTAGCCTCACCAGTGGCACAACCCACCTATCCCCTAAGACATAAAAGTGGTACCAATACATGTAATCATAGTTGATAATAAATCATCACTCAACCACATAAAATGCACTTAGGAACCCCATGGTATAAGTACATTTTGTATATAGGAGTCCCTCGCATGCATGACTCACCTTACCTGCCACCACCACAATTGCCTACCCCAAACATTGACAGCACCCACATGATAACCCGCATGGGGAGAACCTCTGTAGGGGTTCCCAGAATATAAAAACCATTCAAGAGTTCCTATAAGGCCATCACATCACAAGATATTTCAAAACATTTTCAAAAATGTATTAAAATACCAACCGGGAATTTGTACCATACAAAATCATAGTTTATTTCCAAAACCGCATACAGTGCCAACCAGACATCACATGGAGTCTATTTTATGTAAACTTACAAATCATATCCAAACAATTTCAAAAATAATATAAAACACCATTTTTAAATATACAATTCCAAATGTTTCTTTACCTTCTAATCTCAATTACATTCAAAACCATGATGAAAACACACAATAAACATAAAGATTCAGAATAGGCTGCACCTCCATTCAGAAACCAATAATCCTTTATAAAGTGATAAATGTGCCATAATTTTAAACATAAAATTCAAAACCACATTCAAACCATGTTGATACCATAGAACACTTATGAAAACATATAGGGTTTTAATAGAATTGAGATAACGTGGAGTAATAAAGGTTAAGTGTTTTGGAAACTGATTTTTTGTGTTAAAAGGAATTATACTGCACCATTATCTTATGTGTGCCCATCTATGTGTGCACTTTATCATACATGGATGAGACCACATAAAATAGAACAATCTATGTATTCCCAAAAACATACCCAATCCTTTTTAAAGAACTAAAACTTGCACAAAATTATCATATCACTATAAAATTGAACCACCAAAATATAACCAAGACTAAAAATTCTCCCAAACCATTCAATTTCATAAAAATTATCCAAGAAAAATTTTATCAAACATGTTGTACAAATGAATACATAGAAATATTTAAGGAAACCCCTTTAAAAACCAATTGATAATTCATTAAAAACCTTATGTGTATTCATTTATAATAAAAATAAGATAAGTTCTTCAAATACAAATTTTTTTCCAAATTTTACAAACATGAATTCATAATAATATATTAACCAAATTCATTAAAAGTGTGTGAAAAATATTTATAAATTAATTATAATCACCCAAGAATCAAATGGAATGGATCGGAAAGGAAAATAATGGAAACATCTACCTCACAGAGTATGGAACAGATGAAACTTAAAAGGAAGGAAGAAATAATCCCCACTAATTAATTATACACCCTAACATCAAATAAAACAATCTACACATCAACTGTAACCCATATAGTTCATCCAATAGGGGAACCCTGCCAATAGAGACTAATATCTCAAGGGACAAGGGAGAAGAGAAGGATAAATCAACCAAAAATCAAATTAATCTTACCAGAGAACCTTCAAGGAGCTTCAAAAATTGAAATAGGGAAAGGGAGAGGAAGATTGGAGGACCCCCTAGTGTACCTAGGTCCGAGGAGGGTAGAAACCCTGATTTAGGGTTAAAAATATGAAGGGGAAAATGGAATTTTTAAATGTTATGAATCTGGGTAGGTCTTATGGTTTTCTCACATGGTTTACAAAAATATGTGCCAACTATGTGTGAGATACTAGAAAAGAGGGGTACCTCACATTGTTTGGCCACATGGTTATCAAACCATGTTCCAGCCATATTGAATGCATATGTCCTATTACAAAACCAAACCGTGTAGTTTCCACACCATTTCCAAAACCATGTGCAACCCATGAAGCTTACTACTGGAAAACCATCATTTGATACATGGTTACCTAGTAAAATCCACACAGTTTACCTTAATTGTGCTCAAACTATGTATAGGAAAACAACCTAACCGAAACATCCAAAATTAAAAAAAACTAAATGTGGGCTCAACTAGAACCTCGAACAAAAGATCCAAGATCAAGGAAACAATAAAATAAAATTATTACAAAGGTTAGGGTGTGAAATAATTAATTTAATATGAATCAGAATTATATTTTATATTGATATAAGATCACTTTTATCCTTAGAAATTAATTTTTCATTGAAAAACAATTTTTTATTAAATTTTATGCACTAAGATTAAAATAAATATATAAAACATATAAAAATTTAATCTTGAAAAATTGATCAAATATTTAAAATCATGATGTCAAAATTTATTAATTATTAAAATATTATTTTTATTCATTATGAATAGAAACAATGGTAAAATTGTTGTCACCTTGGTAAATGGTTAAAATGGGTAAACTAAGGTGAAATATTTGTGATTCGATAATAAAATATAATAATATTTTTATTTTTTATAGGGTATTTAGACTGTATGAAAGTATATTATAAATTGAGTTTTTTAAGTTCCACTTTTATATTATAAGAAAATTATAGTATTAAATATTTAAGAATAATTACATGTGCTCGAACCACCTAAATTACAAAAGGGTACCTTGTCTCCTCTCTTGTTCAAACTAATTAATCCATTTATATTTTCCACACAATACTAAAATACATTCCCACCATCCCTCCCCATTTTATAGAGGTATTTATCTCCCCAAAAAGAAAATCCTAAAATTCTTAAGGTGTAATACAGAGAAATATTTCTAAAGAATAGGTATAACTGATAACATAGTGTTTTAAATTTTGTTTCTTCTTAAAAATTCTTAAAATATTTGATAACCATGAAAATATAATACCATAAGTGTATTCTATATACTTAAGTTTTATTATGGTTATTTTATAACCATTTTTTATCTCCTTATATAAAATGATCGCTCATGTGTATATAGATAATTTCATCTCCACATAGTTATGTATTTCATTTTTCATCATTTCCTCACATGATTGGTTATAAATATTGAATTAAAGAATATATAATATATTTATTAAATTATTTTTATTGTTAAAATGTAATATATCATCTTGCTTGTTACACATCCATATGTTCTAAAATGATAATGTCGCTCATGTATAAGTATGGACTACAACCTCCCCAAAGCGATATGATTAATTTTTTATTTCTGAATTACATAGATGGACATAAATTTATATTTCATGAATAATTAATATATTTAAATTATTGTTATAATTATAAAAAAATATCTATTTAATTTTTTTTCATCCCTTGGAAATGTGGAAACATCCCTCTTGTGTATGTATGGACTACCACCTCCATGAGACAATGTATTTAATTTTTCATAATAATTGTTAATACATGGTTATCAATTTATATTTAATGCATAAAAATAAAATTTATAAAAATTTTAATATTCTTGAGATAATGAATCTATAACCATGGTGAATAGACTGGGACTGTCAAACCAAAATATGTTTGGAAAATGAAATGGTTAACACTTAAATATTTATTTTAGAAAAAAAATATTAGTAAATGGATGAGAATAAATTATTAATAAATTGTATATAGTAATATAAATCCAAATATATCTTTTATATAAATTATTAATAAATCTAAACTTATTATATTTTTAATTATATTTTTCCGACCAAGAGGAAGCCTAAGGTAAGGATTTATTCAATGATCCCATTTTTTTATTTAGGATTATTTATGATCAAATTTCCATTTAAGGATATTATAAAATATTTCTCTTTCAAACACCATATATTTTTTCTCATATTATTATATATAGATTTTACATGTTTTTAATTCATTTTCTTCTATGTAATACATAAAAAATATTGATAAATTATTTTTATGGGAAACTAATGTTATTTCTTCTTTTAGACTGGAATATTTCTCCTCTATAATTATCTTCACTATAATGTTTTCAAGATTGTTTTTATTATGATACATTGATTATTTAAAATAATTTTAAACTATATTTTACTTCTTTATAATGGTTTAAATATAATATTCTTATCATTTTTAAAATGAGGTAATTATGAATTTTTACCAAAAATGTGAGATAAATATTTGTTTTAAAAATTATAAGATGAAATTTTTTTCCAATAAGCAAAAATATTATTTAAATTAATGATACATTTACCATTTTCCATGGTTGTTTTCAATGAAAATAATTTTATTAATTTAATATAAATTTATATTTAAAATGTTATCAAAATAAAAGGATATTATTCTCATGTTTTCAAAAAAAAGTATTGAATGTTCTTTTAATGGTATTTTCATCTATTTCAACAACCATTTATGATTCTTACACTTTAATTGGGATATAATCTAATAATATCATACCCCTTATTTCACTGAATGGATTATGATTATGTTTTTTTATGAATTAACTGAGGAGAATATTAATATTTTATATGTTAGTTTTTTAATACTAAAGTTTATGTTGATTATATATTGAATTGTTATTAATAATTTCATATGACGAATGAATTAGATTTAGTAAGTTCCAGGAAGGGCCCCTAATATCACTTTATTACAATAGAAGGTATAATGAGACAAACTAGTTTGGGTATTTTGAATATGTCAAACCTATCTATATCAAATGTCTTGGATGGAGGCCTTGACATTGTGATTATAATGTCTTCAAGTATGCTTTCCATTTATATAAAACTAGTTGTTTTTATCCATGTGATTATTTATATTTTTTTATCATCAATGGGAATATTCACTTTTTATTATATTAGATATATAAAATATTTTATTATTGTTTTCCACTTCCATATTATTTATGATTTATTTTTTCAATGTTAGCTTCTATTGCACACTTTCCCTTATTGGGAATCTAAACTCAACCATCATTATATTTTCCATTACCATGGGAACCATGAAGAGTTCTATAAATTATTTGAGGGATATAATAGAAGTAATGATAAATTTATTGCTATAATATTAATTTTTATTTCATTTTATCAAATTTAATGTAATAATTTTCTATGTATCTACAGAAGTTAGTTCCCTAGAAATGATTCCTTATTACTTGGTTATATGTTTTAATTATTAATAATGTGTCCTTTCTCATCATTATTGTTACATGGAAAAAAAATTATGTTATAATTTCCTAAGAATATATGTCATACTAAAATTTCATAGTAGTTTCTAACTATAATGAGAAACATGAGGTTCCACGACATAATTCATGCATATTTTTTCTACTAAAAAATGATATTATCTTATGAGAGATTTAACATATAGTAATTAAGTTTTAGGAGTCTTATAAAACTTTGATAAAAATTCTAATGGTATTCTCCCTTGTTTATATCCAATATAGGAGGTTATGAGAATTAACTCGTTAATAGTAAATCCACTTATCCATGGGTTATTACATGTTCTTATTTACATATGTGTGCATTGATCATTAAAAATTATTAAAATAATTAATGGATACAATGACTCGTATAATTTTATGTATTTATGAAAACCATGATGCCACATGCTTATGGTGAAGTAGGATACATTAAGTGTGTGACCAGTTATATTATGTTAAATTATTATGGGAGAAAGGATATATCCCTTATGCCTCTTAAAGGAGGTTGATATCTCAAGCCCTTTGCAGGAAATTAACATACTATAATATCCATGTCTATAGTGTTCATTGGGTGACTTCCTTTCCAAAAATTCAAATAAATAGGCATCGATCATATATGTTGATGGAACTGGCTTGCAACCTCCTTGATTTGTGATATCACAATAGAGGGATTATATTACATAATAATCATTCATAAAAGGTTGAATTTTTCATACCATCAATAGATTATTTCAATGCTCCTGGAACCTATATGTGATATTATAGGGGTCACGTGTTTAGTTTATAATTACTTATTATTATTTGATTGGTTACATGTATTTTTGTTTTATTTTACTTATAATGATTCATATTAATATCTAACATAATCATCTCTTCAATTTATTAATTCTAAATATCTTAACCAGTAAATTCTTTAGATTATAAAACAAATAAACATTTAAAGAACACCGTTAAGAGGTTCCAAAGGTTCTTCCTGGACAAAACTAAAGTACACAACATTTAATTCCCAAATAAACATTGTGTATTAGGTTTTTTTAGTTGTATCTCACTAAATTGATTTTTTATGATAATGTATTGTCTATGATATGAATAAATATGATTAGCATGTGGATCCAGAAACACTAACACCCAATATTAAGAACAACATTTCATGTAACTACTATACACAATTTTTAGTCCCTATTTTCTTATGTCCAAGAACATAAGGTTTCTAGGTGTGTCGTATATGAGATACATGACAGAGGGACTAAAATTACATGAAATTACAAAGTTATAGGATGTGTATGTGGGAGAAACATACCATCTAGAGTGAAATTATTTGTGGTAGTGAGAACACCCAGTCTCAAGGTGTGTGATGAAGAAATGGTAAAAAAGATAGTACACACTTTGTATATTAGAAAAAATAAATTAATTCAAAAAAAATATGTGTAAGGCAACACGCCTAGTCCTAAGGTGTGTGTTGTGGACACAGGAAGAAGATAAAACATTTCATATACTATCATACACTGTGTATTATACTATAAAAAATGTGGCTCATTATTTCATAAAGAAATATTAAATATATAATTCAACCTACTCATATGTGTTATTTGTGTCATTTATTTTAATGTACACACCTTTTAAGAGGATTTATAATTATATATTAAATTAATTTTTGTGTTAAAAATCTGGATAAGACCACACAACTACCTCTATGTACACTTGTTTCTTTCATTAATTTTAAATAAAATTAATATTTTTAAAATTTATAGATGACAGTGAGATATATATTCTTTGATGGAATTAAGATAAATTTAAATAATTAGATTAATTCATTGTTCATTATCTTAATTAAATAGATAATCGAATTAATTGATAAAAAAAATGAAAATGTATGTTAATTTATTGATGTGTTAATGATCAAGATATGTGATTGGTTACTTAATAATTTATTATTATAATATTAGAAATTATGGAATGCATTTTATCCCCCCACCCCACCCCCTTATTATATATGGTCCTCCATGCCCATGGATTCTTTTATATAAAACCCATTTAACCAATCCAAAGAATCCCCTCACATGTGTGTGAGTAAAAGATTATATAAAGACAGAGGTTTTAGGTGAAACCAATTGAGGTGATACATAGAAACCAAGGTATAATTCAAAAACATAAACCAAGCTATGGTTCAAGGTGTTTCACCTTAGCTAAAGGGTTAATTAATCATCCTATAGATAAACTAACCCTTTGATAATCTCATGAACATGATAATTATGTTTTATTTATTTCAGTTTCATGGTTAATTATTTATGTTTGTGGATACTACATGATCACATAATAAATAAATTAAAAAACATTTAATATATAATAAAATATAACTGGATCATGTGTAATTATTTTATCAAGAAATTTTTAGTCACTTAAGTAAAATTCATATAATATAAACATGACATGAGATAGATAAAAATGATACTTTATAAATAAAGATAAAAAATACCTCAAGTAAAACATTAAGTCGGCATAAACTTCCACCACATAAGCTAAAATCTACCTATAGTTCAATGTTCTTGACCAAACCATATTGGGGTGCATTTAATTATCATGGAAGTTTTATCTTGAAGTTTTGGGTTGAATTAATTTGGTTCTAATAAAGGGTTGACTACCCAAGTTAGACTTGGTGTAACTAAGAATAAATTGTTGATGAAATATTTAAAATATTATTTTAGGATTGGGGAATTAAATCAATGGATCAAGGAACCGCATGTTATTTTAATATAAAATTTACACCTACTTAAAACCCATTAAATAACTTCTCATGCCCAAGATTAGGTTAAGAGAATTAGAATATCATTTCTTTATAATAGAATATTTAAGAGACAAGATATTCTAGAACTGATGGTTTGGGAAATTTATTTTTGACAAAATAATTGATGATTAAAGGAATACAAAATTAATGTTTTAATCTATTTTGTAATCAAGAAAGTATATTAATTCTATTTTAATTAATAAAAATCGAAAATAAATTTTCTATGATTATATCACAATGATAAATATGATATAATGATAACATTATCACTAACATGATTTTCTAGTAATTTTATATCCACTTATTCATTATACTACCCCACAAATGTAAATTATAAGTCTGGGAAACCCCACATCCTATATTACTTACCAAAGAGGCTAGTGATAATGAAATATCTCTCTATTTAAAATATGTGGAAACCAAAATGGATTTATAATGCTTCATTTTATCCTCTATAATAATTATATATATATATATGGACATAACATCATTTATAACCTTTTATATCTCTATCAAGATAAGGAGAGACTAGAGGGATATAAGATCTCCAATGCACTCTACACATGCAATCTTGGAGATTCATCAACTTCTAGGAACATATAGTCAAAAAGATTAGATACATTGAGAACCTAGACATGTTAATATTTAATATACCTTTTGAGATATCTATAGATCTCATTCTATCCTCACTACCCAAAAACTTATCCACTTTTATTACAAATTATAATAAGAGCAATAACGATAAGATAATTTTAGAACTTCTTTCTTTTATTTTCCAAGTAGATAATGACATGGGTTGTGACAAAAACTTGGTCATTATGGTGAACAAGAAGAGTGGGAAAAAATAAAATGGGTTAATGACTCATTACATTTATAAGGCTCTAGAGAACCATCCCTCCAAAAAGAAGAATAAGTATAGGTAATAAAAAGAATAGGATACAGTTTGTTTTTCCTGTTTTAATAAGAGCCACTAGAAGAGAAATTTTTCCCACACAAATAAGAAATGGGAAGATTCAATTGCATTTTTTATTTCATGTAATCCTTCTATACCTACAATTTGGAAATTAGAAACTAATTTTTATGCTCACATTTGTAATTTCAAAAACCATGTATATTTCAAATGATTTAGAGAGATGATTTGAATTTGTGGGATGATAATGGAATAAGGTTGGATGATCTAGAAAATAGAGACTACTATATCATGTTTCCAAAATGATAAATATTAGTTTTAAATAATTTTTATTATTTACCTAGTTTTATAAATAAAATTATTTATGTTTCTTGTTTAGACATGGATTGATTAATTTTTACCTTTGGAAATATGAATTTCATATTTTCTAAAGATATTGTATTTTATGGTATGGAATAGTTAAATAACTATCTTTATCTATTAAATTATGAAAACCAAATATTTATAATTGATAATGAAAAAATATGTGAAACTCATTTAACACTTATTTTTAGGATTACCATCTTAGTTAAATAAATGAAAAATATTTTAAAAAACTCTATTAAGATAGTTACTTAGATTGTATTGATCTTAAGCCACTTGAAAGTTTTAATGCTTGTTTACAAGGTAAGATTACCAAACCTCCATTCAATGGTTAGGGTGAAAGGGCCATAGAGCTTCTAGATTTAGTACACACTGATGTGTGAAAAACATTCACATAGAAGCTAGAGGTGGATTCTCATACATTATCTCTTTTACCGTTGAATTGAGTAGGTTTCATTATATCTACATAATGAGGTATAAGTATAAATCTATTGAGAAGTTAAAATAGTTCAATAATGAAGTTGAGAATTGGCTTGAGAAACTTTGATCAGATCAATATGGTGAATATACTAACCAAGAATTTACCAACTTTATATTCCAATTTGAGATTCTACCTCAACTCATTCTACCCTATACACTATATAGGATGGGTGTTAGTGAAAGGAATAATTGTAAACTAATGTACATGGTAAGGTCAATGACAATTCATAAAAGCATTCCAATATTTTTGGGGGGTATGAATTGCACATTGAATCATACATAATAAATAGAGTTCCAGATAAAGTGGAAAATGGTATTCCCTTTGAATTATGGTGCGAAAATAAACCCATTTTATAACATGTTTGTCCATTGGGAGGAAAATAATTTCTTGAGGATAACTCAAGAAACAAACTATCACCCCAAGTCATGAAGTGTGTCTTTATATTGTATCCTAAGGAAACATGGGGATACTATCTATAAAACACTTCAGACAAGAAAGTTGTTTTTGTAATATAGGTCATCTTTTTTGAGAGGGAGCACATACTCAAGGAGGATAGTATAAGTAGGATTGAAATTGATAAAGTTTATTCTCAAGATACATAAGGGTTCATTCTAGAACAGATTCCATAGGTACCCCTAGAATAATTTTTCCTAGAAACACATTTATTGAATAGGAGTTCCTTCTAGGAAAGATAACCTGAAAGATATGGTTTACGAGTTACTAATTATGCTGACTCATTATTGGTTTACTATAATGTTCCTATATTTTACAAGGAGGTAGTAGAGAGCTCAAAATATACATGGTGGAAAGAATCTATAAATTCTGATATGGATTCCATGTATCAAAACCATGTTTGGGTTCTAATCAATCGACCATTTGATTTAAATATTATCAGGTTTAAATGGGTATTCAAGATAATGATTGACGTGGATGATTAATTTAATACTTGTAATGAAATGATAGTGGATAAAGGTTTTAGACAATGACCAAGCATTAGCGATTAAATAGACTTTTATCTAGTTTCTATGTTCAAATCAACCAAATATTTTCTTTTTATAGTATCTTACCATGACTATGATATTTTTCAAATTGATTTCAAGATTGTATTACATAATAGAAACCTTCAATAGTATGTTTATATGACATGACAAGAAAAAAAAATTTACTCTGATAAATGATAAAATGGTATAAAAGTTGTATATTTCCATTTATATATTAATGTAAATATCAAGGTCATAGAATATTTGGTTCAAGGATTCCCTAAAATAATTTGATTTAATTAATAATGAATGTGTTCCATGTGTTTATAGGTGGTTTATTAGGAGTTCAGTTGTTTACATAGTAATATATGATGATTCAATATCACTAATTTTAAATGATATATCATCCTTACAAGAGGTTAAAGAATGGTTAAGCATGTGATTATACATAAAAGACTTAAGTAAAGAAGCCTACATTATAGGGATAAAGATCATATATTTTAGATTCAAGAGGATTATTGAACTACGTTAAGGTATATAAATTGGCCAAATATAGAATAAGTTCAGTGTATAAGAAAGTAATAGGGGATTCATTTCAGTTTCACATGGTATATATCTTTCCAATAAAATGTTTCCTCAAACACAAGATGAAAGAAAAATAATGAGTGAGATTCCAACTACTTCTATGATAGGATCCGCCATTTATTTCATGTTATAAACAAGGCTTGATGTTTTCAATTGTTTGATCTTATTAGGAAGATATCAAGAATACCTAAGTGAAAAGTTTTGGATTGTTATTAAGGATATCTTTATGTATATGAGTAAAACTAAGGATATGTTCTTAGTGTAAGGGGGATATAAAGATCTAGTAAATAGGGTTTATACAGATGATATATTTTAGATATATGATAAGGGTGTGTCTTTTTTCTCAAAATAAAAGTTGTGAGATAGAAGAGTTCAAAGTATCTATTTTTTACTAATTCTAAATTGGATTCCAAGTATATTGAGGCTTCCAATGAAACAATGAAATTATTTTTGATTATAAAAACTTCAAAGATATTGATGTTGTACCTAGGATTATAAACCTTATCACAGTTTACTATGATAACACAATAGTATTGGTTCTATCAAAAGAGTTGAGGTCACAACATAATATAAAGAACATAATTTGTTTGTTTCATCTCTTAAGTAATTTTTATCAATGAGATGAAGTTGTGGCGAGAAAATAATCCATGGAATAAAATGTGGTAGACCCCATAAAGAAGTATTTAACACCATAGAGGTATGAGTATCATGTGAGAGCTAGTGGACTGAAATTCAATTATTGTTGACTATAGTGAATGTGTGATTATTTTGGATTGGGTTCACGTGAACCAACTTCCTTAGTGATTGATTAAATTTTTTCATTAATAATTATGTTTCTTAGGGAATCATAATTGTTCCATTGCATAAAATTTTTATATGATAATGTCCTAAGAATATATATTGTGAAGAAGGTTCATACTAGTTCCCCAAAATGATGAGAACCGTGATATTACATGATATTATTATTTAATATCTGTTCTATGTCTGAATGATATTTTATAAAGATACAATGTAAATAAAAGATATTAGGGTTGGGAGGATTATAATACAATGAGACAAATTCTCCTAGAATTTTCCCTTGGTGGTTTACATGATAAAAGGTTATGAGAATATACTTGTTAATAGGAAATCAACATTTCCATGTGTCATTGGGTGTTCCTATTTATGTATGGTTGTGTTGATCTTTATATTTTAATATTATCAACTTTGGTATTTTGAAGTATTTATGAAAACAGTGATGAATTATTCCCACAACAAAGTAGGATACATTAGGTGTGTCATGAGGGATATTTCATTAATAGAAAATGAAAGAAAAGATATATCCCTCATCTCCCTTTATAGAGGTTGATATCTCAAAACCTTTTAATGGAACAGAACTACCTTCCAAATCAATATCCATGTTTTTTATTGGGTGAGTTTATTTTTTGATATTAAAATAAAGATATGTTGAGTGTATAGGTTGATGGCTCTGGCATGAAACCTTTTTTATTGAAGAAATTGTGATGAAGGGGTTATATTACACAGTAAGAATTCAAAGGTGGTTTAATTTCATTGGGAAAATAACTTATTTACCTATGGTTTTATTGTTATGTTTCTATATTCTAGACTTGGACTTTAGTTTCTATTCCAAATTCTACTGAGAAATAGGTCAAGAGGGTCACAAACTAAATCTATCTACAGTCTCAGTTAAATTCAAGTATTTAATTTAAAAAGTCAGAATAAAAAATATTTATTCAGGTTTGGTTGATCACTATAATTTAATCACATGTTATTTGAAATTTTATGTGAGTTAAATAATAATTTTCAATTTTTGAAAATATAATATTTATTATATTTAAACTAGAAAGATGAAATTACATTTATTTATTAAATATTTATTATTTAAGGATAGGTAAATGTCAAGGAAGAAAAGTTTACAAAGTTTAATGGTCTAATGGGATGTAGTATAAAATATATAAATTTATATTTTTAATGTGTTTCACATGCCAAGATATTATTATTGTTGTTGTTGTTGTTGTCGTTGTTCATGGGATTAACTAATAATTATTAGGTATGGAAAATGATTTTAATTGATTTTCCAACCTTAAAATTACCATTATAAATATTTTATTTATAAAACTTTTTATAATCACTTTTGGTCTTTACAATGGATATAGAGAGGATATCTCAAGACCAAGTGATATATCTAGAGATATAGAGTAAAATATATCATCCTTATCTCACAAATACTTTGAGGGAACACCAATATATGTTTAATCTTCAAGAAGAATTTTTCTATGATCACCCAGGAACATTTCAAGGAATTAGGATCAATGGTTTTATCACCCATTGATTCTACATCAACATTCAGAGTTTTTGGTTCATGTGTAGATCAATGATAGATTAATTATACAATTGGATCTTGCAGTGAAATGATGGTACAAAGAGATATTTCCAAATTATTCATCAATGAAAACTAAATTAAATGTTCTAGTAATTCAATATCTGCTCATAAACTAATTATAAATTATATGTGAAGATCCTATCATTCTTGTTCTAGAATTATAATCTAGTAAAATAATCTATATTTTTTATTATACATGTCATTTTAATAATATGTGGTAATGATTATACATAAAGTAATACTAAAATCTAAGTTTCTCATCCCATAAAGGGATGCTTCCACTTCACTCAAAACCTAAAGTATCAAGTCTCTCAATACAACTATATTATTAAATCATTAAAAATATGATCTCTTGTGTCTTGTTCCAATGTATTATTATAACTATCGGCTTTAGGTTACTATATTTGAGGTGTGACACATCATACCAACTCTGCACATTTCCTATAAATAAGGGAGGATCTACATCTTGAATGACTTTTATGACTCTATATTAATGAATCAATGAGTATTCATGGTGTACATTTATCAATTTTATCTGATCATTACCGTTGATTCAAATCAAAATTTAGATGAATCTTCAAATGGATTTTAACATTGAGATACATATGAGAACCTCTTATCATTATCAAACTAATTTTCGGTATGAAATGACCATTAAAACCTTTGAAGACATGTTGAGATCATATTTTCTTATCTTCCAAGTAACATGGGACCAGTACCTACCTTTAGTGGAATTAAAATACAAAATTATCTTCCATTAATGTATTAAAATAGAGTTTTATAAGTCTCTATATGTTAAAATATGTCATACTCCATCCTGTTTGGATGATATTGGGGAAAGGAGGCCAGTTTTTTCATAACTCATTGAGGAAACAACAATGAACATATGAGCTATATATACTCATATCAAAATATCTTATTTAAGAACAAGATATTTTAAAATAATTATGGTAAGGAATAGAAATTCTAAGATTGAGATCATGTCTTCTTAAATATATCACCTCAGACCGGAAATATAAGGTTTAGTAAGAAAGGGAAAGCTAAGACCAATTTATATTAGACCATTTAAAGTTTTATAGAATATTGGATGTCTATCTTATCATTTAGATTTTCCAACTAATATCTCAAAAGTGAATATACTCTTTCATGTCTTGATGTTAATGAAGTAAATTATATACTACCCACATGTATTTACCACAAATATAATAAATCTAGAGTCAGAAATTTAATATAATTAATATTATATCAAGATTCCTAGCACTATAGAAAAATTTTAATTGAATGATACTACCTAACTAGTGAAATTTGTTTCGAGGAATAATGAGTTGAAAAAAGCAACATTAGATCTTGAAGAGGTAATGATGAATAATTACCCCCATATATTCTTGGATTGATTAACACCCCAAATTTTAAGGAAGAAATTATTATAATTGGGTATAATGTAATTACTGAGAAATTATAATAATAAATAATTATATTTTTATTAAAAAATATGTATTATGGATCAAAGGTATAAATTTACTAAGATATATATGACTAATAGTGGAAAATAAAAAGATAAATATTAGAATTCAAATAAAGATGTCACCTCCCTCACATTCTCCAATGAATATCACGTCTAAACTAATAATAGTATAGAATAAAAATATTACAATCCATATAATTGATATGTTTAAATAAAAAAATGAGAAGTATTATTTAGGGTATTGTTTTTAATTAATTTATATGATGTAAATATGGCCATTTCATTATTTCTGAGAATCATTTCTATGACACATACCTTTTAAATGTGGGTTATTTTTATATGTTTTTTTATTATGAGTCTTTGTGGGTTTTCAGGGGTCTCAGTTTTGATGTTTTAAAATTTAAATTTATGTAGATTCATTGGTTATCTAACATAGTAAGTAGAACATGTAAAGAATTGTGTTTGGTTCTATCACTAGACACTATGATTTAGAATAGATTGTGCATGAATAGTTTAACCCTTTGGGATAATATGACTAATTATGCATAGTTTTTTTTCATTTCTTGTGTGGTTAGTATGGTTGTTGTATGGATTGGTAAACTGTGTGGTAAAATCATGTGCCTCTTCTATATTAAATTTTTTTATTAAATTTAAAAAAATTCCCTCATTTTTAAGGGGCCTTGAACCACATTTTCTCCCTCACCTTTCCATATTTTGGGATACCTGACCTATCACCCTCTCTATGAATTGCCTCCCCCTCTCTAGAATCACTCTCTTCTTAGAGATTCAAAGTGATTCCTTCACGATTTTTGGTCAAAAATTTGAGGTAAGAACACCTCTTCTCTTATTTATTAATTTCATTCTTCTCCTTCTCCTCTCCCTCACTATATGTTGTTCAACTCAACAGTAGGGTCCTGGCCTAATTTATTTTTATTTTTTTGATTCCCTTGCATTTAAGTTGTGTGATCTCTTCCTAGGGTCTTTTTCATTATGTTTTTAATGCTTTGGACTATCCACCATCGATTCCATGTCAGTTTTTCCATGAACAAAGCTTTTAATTTTTGGAACAATTGATCTATTGGGTTTTAATTTATGTTATAATATTTAAATTATTTTATTTAATATTTTTGAGAATGAATTGAAAATAAAATCATGTTCTACTTGATTTTTATTCAAGTTAGAGAATTTTATTTAGTTCAAAACATGTTTAAAATAATTTTTTTATTAATTTCACACACTGTATGTTTTTTAAATTCACTAGATCATTGTTTAAAATAGTATTTACAACTTATAATGTGTGTTAATATTGAAAATTTATTTTTTAAAGGTTTTACTTGGTATTTCAAGTGGAATTTTATATTCCTATATTTATAAATTTGTTCAAGATATGCTTTTAAAAATTTTGGTGGTTTTAAAAAAATTAACATTGTTTAATTCATGGAATAAAAATAAATAATTAGGTTTAATGATTTTTATAGTTTTTTATTAAAGTGATTTTTATTACATAAAAATATTTCAATAGTTATTTAATGAAATTTTTTACGAAATTGTTTTCTAAATATATTTTAATTAATATAAAAGTGGGCTTTCAGTCCATGTTTTCTTTGATGGAAGGCCCATTTAGAAATTTTTATTGTTTTTCCAATGGTGTGTGTTTGTGTGTGACCCTCTTGAGCCCCTTGTTATACAGTTTCCCTTGATGGAAATATTTTTTATTAATGTGACATGAAATTTATCTTGATAGGAATTATTCTTATTTAATTATTATGATTTGTATAACTGATGATCCAATATTTTATTTAAAAGATGTAGGAAGAGAGATAAGATTTATTGTTTTAATATTATTAAGATGTTTTTGATTTATCACTTCTTATTTATTAACATGCATGGTAATCCTTGTCGTCTTAGTGAGGGATAAGTGATGGTTACATCCTTGTCCAAATTTAATGGACTAGTGGAGATAGATGTACCTAGGACACAGGGTGAGTTCAATCGATGGGTATAGTTGAAGGACTCTTGTTAGTTATATAAATAATAATGAATCAATAAGCTAGTATATATTTTTGAACCATGTTTATTTATGGTCTCATGATGATATGTTTTTTCAATTTCCCATGCTTACTTGATTATTCTAATTATGTCATGTTTTCTCTTTCTGTTCTATTATTCATTTGGAACCTTGGGAGTCACACTTGATTTTCGTATTTTTTATATAGTGCATGGTTTTTTATTCATTATTTTTTATGAATTTATTATTTTTCCTTTTAAAATGTTTTAAAATATTTTGAAAAAGGTATTATAAGGTGGATTTTAAAAGTGGATTCAAATTTAGTGTTTTATTTATTAATGGTTAAAGTCGAAAAAAATGGTTTTATTTTCTTTTTTTATTGTTTTAGTTTAAAAATAAAATAAAATTAAGTTTTAAATAGTATTTTATTTTATGTTGGGTTTTATGCACTATGTGAAAATTTTATTTTATAGATTATTTTCAAAAAAAAAATTGTGTACATCTTTTATTAAAATATTTGCATGTGGAAAGGTGGGTAGTGGCCTACTGGTTATTTTTATACTCATTACTATATTGAAAAATCACCTTTATTTTCCTTTGCCTCAATTATTGTTTACTTTGGGTGAAATGACCAGTGTCAAGATTATTTAGTGTCCATTTGGGATTTTAGGTTAATAGTTTGTTTTCTTAGTTTAATTATACTAGACAATTTGACCTTTATTATTTTTAGTTTGAGTTATTGGTGGATAGTAAAATATATATAGAGAAATGGGGAAACTATCAGATGTTTTTTCTATAGGTGGGGGATTTAGGAGGGTTATTAGAGATTTTTATTTTTCATATATTATATCTTCTTGATTGTTTATTAATTCATTCTTATTTTTTTATATCTGATTTCGGAATGGATACCATACATGCTGATGGGTCATGCTATATTTTCAAGAGAATGAATATTTTGTTTTATCTCTAATTGAAATGGTGAAACCATTCACCTTATTTTTTTTTTAATCTCAAATTCTCTTCATCAGCCTGGGGGTTAGGAATACCCCTCAGGTTAGTGATGATCCAATTCATGTGATGATTAATATGGGAGTGTGGTTCATTTTATTACAAATGGTATCCAATATAGGCTCTATAGTGGGATTATAGATCTATGAGTATTCATTTAGATATATGGGGTATTGTGGTATTATCAAGTTATAATTTTTCATGGTGAATTGAGTGGTAGTTGTGGAGAGAGTTTAACCAGCTCTCACTCACCCTGAGACTCTAGTTTATATGGGAAGTGGGATGTGAATTTTGAATTCAAGATTTATTTTATTATGTTTGATTATTTACTGATCTCTATTACCAAGATTTAAGGTAATTTTAGGGTTTCTATTTGATTTTGGTATGGAAACATAAGATCGTTCGCTAGTATGAGGTTGGATTGCATAGCCTTGGAAACAAGGAAATGACCAAATACTCGATCTTGAATCATTTTATAAAATTTTCATGGTTTTATCATGATCCCTAGATCCATATGGTTTGGTCAATCAGGGTTTCACATCTCATTTAGTCTTGATATTTATACTACAATTAAGCATCACCCAATGAAAGGGTTGAATTTGTGGGAGTATTCTAATATGTTAATAATGTGGTTTGGATTTGGGATGTCTTCTCTTGTGTGTGATATGTGATAGAAAATTGATATGGAAAAAAATTTATTTCATAAAATTATAGAATTTAAAACAATTTTAGGAGATTATTAAAAAAAATATATCACGTATTATTATTATGGGTTTAATAAATTGGGTGATTTTGAAAAGGGTGTTTTAAAAATAATTTGAAATGTGGGATTTTATTATGTCTATTTTGATGTGGTTTTCAAGAAACATAAATTGAGTGTTCAATTAAAGTTCATTTTAAGTGAATATTTTTGGTAAAATGGGTTCTTAAAGACCGTTACTGTGAATTTTGGAATTTTAAATGAAAATGGGTCTTTTATGAAGTGTGATTGATGTGATGAGCATTATTTTATTTTTAATTTTTTTTCAATGTCCATTTTTTTAGTGTAACATTTTTTTTAGTTTATGATATATGAAATATTTGAGGTCATGTTTCGTGTTATTTTATGTCTAACAATATAAATTTTCATTATAAAAGATGTATTTTTTCAATTGGTGGTCATTAGGGTGATACTCTTTTATATTAGGTTTTGTTTCACTAATTAGTGGCCCTACCCAGACACTAAATCAAGTGGTGAGGTAAGGATATTTAATTCTCTTATATTTGGTTCATGGTTTCTTGAATCAATATCCATACCATATTTTGTGGTCCGAGATTCATCATAGGTGACTTGTAAGTACCTATCTAGGTGTTTTTAATGATTTTATATTTTTTTCTTGGGACTAATCTTAGTTGTAGTGGTTTCCTTTTTTAGTGTTTTAGAGTTTGTTAGAGTTTTTGAGGTGTCTTTGATTTGGTAGTGATTTGGGTGACATATGTATGTTATTATGTATTGTTGGATGTTTTTTGTGTATAAAACATTGTAATGATAATGTTTATTATGGTTTTGTGTTTTTATATTGATGATGTGGAATTTTGGGGTTTCGATGAGTTGAGAATGGGAAAACTTGGGGTCAGATCTTGGGTGACTATGTTGGTAGTTACCTTTGGGTGGTGGGGTATATCACAGTGTCAGTTTTCAATTGATGGGTAATCATGATATGGAATCCTAGTTTGGAGGTCCTACTTTACCCATTTAGCATAGTGATATGCGGTTAAATACTATAAAATTTTTAAATATTAATCATGATCTTGATAGTATTTTGACTTTGAATTGTGGGTGTGTAGGTGTTTCATTGGTTTTATTCTCTCTTAGATATTGATCAATTTATTTTGGATGATTTTTATGGTGTATAAAAGAATTATAATCATCATTTTGTGTTTAAAAGAAGTGTTTCTTTGTTATAACAACAATTACAGTAACCCATAGATGGTGCCTACTTTATTATATTATAATATACACAAGAGATCTAAAACCTAAGGACTAATAATTTTTGTAGACTTGGAGAAGCAGATACATACATGATACCCATTTTACATTGGGAATTAATTATAAGCCTAAAAAATATATAAATTTTTTCATCCTTGAACTCATTAAAATAAATCCCCATCATAGCATGGGTAAAGGAAAAAAATAAATGGTGAGCTCATATTCTTAGTATGGGTTATGTACAGTTTAATCTATCATTATAAAATAAGGAATAGTCAATAAGAAAAGGTAAATAACTAAGAAAAACAATCATTTAATCAATAAATTGATGATTAAATGAATCCATAGATAACATCAATGAAATAATCTCACAGATAATAATAACTAAATTCTAAATGAAGGAAATTAATATCATTAGATTTTAGGATCTTAGACGTCGTGATATCTCTACCATCAAGACCTTTCAGCAAGATAGTTTAAAATTGTGGGTAATGACCTATTTAGTTTTAGCCAAATATTTTCTCACACGAGGCTTATCGATGCATCAAGGGGATATATAATTTCATCCCCCACATATCACTACATGTAAAATGAATTTGTTATATATTCAATGATTGATTTAATTCATGAACAATATTTTTCATCAAAAAATATCTATATTGGTTAAGGAATATAGAATATCAGTATTTCCTTATTCAATAAAAAAATCAAAGTAAAACACCATATATAAAAATGATATATTATTTAGTAAATAATCATAGTCCTTGTGTATATTTAAGGGAAATATAATTTTCAATGATCACAATGAAGTGAATTTTGTAAGAGAAATTTAATAACCATAAAATTAATTAGAGATTAAAGATGAACTTTAATTCATTATAAATATAGGTTTTGGAATAAATTCATGTATTTTATATAATAAAAGATATTGGGTGAGAAAAATTAAAACAATAGTCTTAATTGTAATAATTGTGGAATCTTGTAAGATATTATAAAGAGTGTAAAATGGTTATGGGGGTGGAAAGTTCCATTAACAATGTATAATTTAAAAAATATTATGATTTTTTTAAAGAACATTAAAAATAAATTATTTTGGGAAAATAATATAAATATTCCTTTCATACCATTTAAAAATTCACGGATAATTTAAAATATCCTTTATAAATCATTTGTGTAAAAATTATTTTCGTAAAACAATTTTTAAAAATATATATGTGAAAGAAATATATACATTATCAAGAAGAGAAATATAATTATGTTTTATTTTAAACATTAACCATGAAAGAGTAACTTGAATTGAATCATTAATAATATTTCTTAAATAGATATTCATGTTATATAACTCATAGGGTAAATATATAAACCATATAAAAGTAAATAGGATCATATTACAAATTATGTCTCAATGAAGTAGAAATTGAGACAAAATCCCTTACCACACATTTCCTCTTAGTTAACCTTGCATTAACCTCCTATATAAGGGTTTATAAAATTTTATTAATTTATAACTGATTAATATTAATTTTTATAATATCATATATGATCCTATTATAACTTCTTATAACCCATTTTTCAACAATCTGTTGTTATTAAAAAATTTCTGGTTTTTAACTACTTTATATTATCATGCGTGTTTTATCATGTAAGTTTCAGTCCATATAAATTGATTATAGATCCATAATATCTAGAATTTTAATCATGATATTAATATCATTTATCTATTAAATCTATCCATATTACCTTCCATGTAAAGACAAAATGAAAAATGGTTCACATCGCTTCCTGGAGGCGGTAGTCTACACGTATGCACGCATGACTTTATTATTTTTCAATGGATTAGATGGTAAAAGGTATATATTATATTAAAATTCTATAGGTATAGTAATTTTATAAATATAAAATATATTGACTAATTTCCTCTTTATTATCGTCCAAGTAATGTGGTGATGAGAAACAAATTACACCGCTACATGGAGACAGTAAGTCGTGTGTATGCATTAGCGATGTTATCACTTTTCATAGGATATAAAAGAGATATAAAATGGTTGTAACATAATTATAATAACATATCAGTATTTTCATGAATCCAAATTTATTATTTTATTATGGTTATAATAGATTTATAGTAAGTTTAAAAGAAATAAATTTGACAGAGTTGGTAAAAATGATTACCTATTCTTCAAAATAACTCCATTATATATTCTCTTAAGGGACATAGGGTTAGTTTTTAAGAAATACCACCACCTAAAAAACATAAATAATTATGTTCATAAGATAATTGGTTAGGTTTTTTGGAGTTATACAACTCAATGTGGTTTGAATAGTTTTTAGAAGGGGTGTTGTTTTATTAGTGAGGGGAGAGGCATTCTTGGAATTTCTTGAATAATTAAATTAATTAAAATTGTTATTTATACTAAAATGGATCCAAATTGTTATAAATAAACATCAATATTAGGATTAACCTAAATACACTCAGAAAATAAAATTTTGATAATTATTTATTATTTTTCATGCTTATCTTTTATTTTTATCCCCTTATTAACCCATTTGACAATTATCGTACAATTAAACATTTCTATTATTTAAGAGTAAAAATGTTTTATATAAAATAAAAAAACATGCATAAATAGATCTTGAAATATTTTTTCAACCATATACCATTAAGTTTTATGGATATAATATTTTTTGGAATTTTAAATCATTTAATAAAATATTATTTATTATAAAATATCATTAATGTGATTTTTGATACTATTCATTTAATTTGACTTTAGATAAATAAATACAAAAATGTAAGTATAATATAATATTTTCAAAAATCACTATAATGTTATATTTGTCAAATTTTTCTTGGAACACAATAATTATTCCAAATTTTATTTGCTTTGGTATTTATATAATCATTTATTTTAATTTTTTATTAATTAAATAAATGTTGTGTTGGTGTTTTGTAAGGATTTAAGGTAATTATTTCATTACTAATAATTAAAAATAAATTAACATGAAAAAAATATCATTCATATTTCAAATTACTATTTATAACCAAAAACATATTGTATTTATCTCTATCGTAGAATATTATTGATATTAATTGAAGAAAATTGACATTTTTTCTTTATCTCTCACTTAAATATTATAGAGATAAAAATCATATCTAAATAGAAAAAAAGGTCATATTTTAGAATTCTAGATGATTTATTATTAAATGGACTCATCCAAAGAAATTAATGTAAGCTTTGGTTTGATTTTTAATGCATCATCACATTATTTTTAACCTTAATTAACCAATTTACCATTAAGTAAGGACAATTATTTACTATGGTTACTATTCATAAAGAATAGAAATAAATGGAACCAATATACCAAATTTCACTACTAGAATTAGAAGTATTTGCAATGGGCTATTTTTTAAGGGATCCTGTCACAAGTAGCATGTTACAGAAAACGGCATCGCAAATACTATTTTTTGCGATGGGCCCATTGCAAAAAATAGTATTTGTAATGGGAAAGTTTCTCATCGCAAATAAGTTTCTAATTATATACCTTATATATATATAAACCTTTTTGTGATGGGCCCATCGCAAATACTATTTGGGTTGGGGAAATTTTCCATTGTAAATAAGTCTCTGATTATATACATTATATATAAAAAAACCTTTTATGATGGGTATGTCATCCCGTCACAAATAATTTTTTAAAAAATATATATTTGAACTATTTTCGACGGGCTCTCATCGCAAAAAGTCCCATCGAAAATACTAAACAAAGTAAAAATATATATTTAATAAAATTATGATTAATGAAAAAAATATTAAAATTATTAAAATAAAAAAATATTAAAATTATCAATATTCTCAAAGAAATATAAAAAAATCATCAAATATTATTATTATTAGTAATAAAATAAAAAAACATTAAAAAATATAATACTAAAAAATATATTTAATAAAATTATGATTAATGAAAAAAATAATATTAATATTATTAAAATATTAAGAAATATTAAAATATTAAAATTCTCAATATTCACAAAAAAATATAAAAAATCATGAAATATTATTATTATTATTATTATTAAAATAAAAAAAAATATAATACTAATAATAAATAATAAAATATTAAAAATAATTATGCAATATTCGCACCAATATAAAAGACAAAAAATTTAAATAGTTCATATTACAACAAATCTTGAATTCAAATGTTTTTAACATAAAAAAATCATTGGGGGACATCTTCTGGAGGAGGTGGAGGAGTTGTAGGAGATGGTGTAGGAAACTCCATCCCTAAACTATGAGTTATATGGCGCATGTACTCCATCTGCTCGTGAGGCTGCTATTGTTGTTGTTGTCATCGACGCATATCCTCCTCATACTGCTATTGTTGATGTTGACGCATCTCTTCATACTGCTTCTAAAAACTCTCAATAAGCTCTGTCTAAATTCGAAAGTGCTCCTGATACTGTGAGGCATAAGATGATGCCTCTTCCCGATCTCCTCTCGATCTAGACGTCGTCATCGCAGCAGTACCATAATAAGTACCATGAGTCAAATGTGAGTCGATACCAACTACTCGGCCCTTCTCAAAGCTATACTGAGTCTCCTGCATCCATGCCGCCTCATCGAAATGGTGGGCACTGGTCTAATAAATCTTCTTGTCCTGAATCTCATCTTGTGTCTGAGAGGTCTCAGCCTCATATGACTCCTTCAATTCCAATTTGAAATTAAAATTGTGAAAATATTGTATGCAGTTAATTTTCAAAATGAAAAAAAAAATACTAACCACATTCTGACACAGGCGGTCACCTATAATCTCTCAAGTAGTTGGATCACTATGCATCCTCCAATAAATGTCATACTCCGTAATATCGGGATGCCCGACTTCCTATTGAAATAAAAAATAAACTCTTTATATTTAAATTTATATAAAATATTTAAAAAAATACTTACCAGATTCTCTATATGTGTACTAAATGTACGACTACCAGCTCAATGTTTCACCTCCTGTCTCCCCCGGTTCTGCTGACCCACTGAATATCTCCTCTGAAATCCACCACCCAACCAGTGTAAACATAATCCATCTTAGACGTGATATTAAATGTACTCTGGTTGGTGGGCTCTACACGACTTATCTCATTTTTTCACTCCTACTTTCTTAATGGTCATCCTTCTCAAATTGTGCAAAAATTGATGGAAACAATCATGCATAGACACCTATTATGTCACGTGGATAGCGTCACGCATGCTATCATCGATGGGATACCATAAACCCTATAAATAATTTATAATATCAAGTTATTAATAAAATAAATTTCAAAATAAATATTATTTATTTACATACCAACCAATGATTGAACATGTCAAGCCACAGATCAATGGAAATCGGTTCCTATGTGATCCATGGCTGAGAAAAATAATTGGCAAGATAGCGCTCCCCTTCCCAATAGCTACATGCGCAAAACTATGAAAAAAGGAATAAATAATCAAACAATTATTATATATATAAATAAATTAATGAAATATAACTAAAATATATAGGTTACCATACATCTGTGACCATGAATCAAAGCCAAGATATAGATGTCGTTCAGGTATAGGGTTAGGAATCATCAGTTGCGCAAGACCACCCCCTCCACGTACCCCTTGAACCACCAGTAGGATGAGGGTTAGATGATCCAAAATTCCCCTCATCCAAAGGTAGCTCAGCCTCCTGCAACTCGAAAAATAGATCAGGGTCCATCTGAAACACAAAATGATTATTGTTAGAAGACAGTTGAAAATAACTATTATATATAGATATATATTAGTTATGATTATAACTAGTATTTAACTGTGTCAATGATCACCTTCATCATCATATTCATATCTGACGATGTCAATGTATTCATATTCCTCCTTGGAATCATCAATATCCATATGAGTTTCAGTTTCATCATCTTTTATCATTTCAAATTCATTTGTAACGTCATTAACTTCTTCGTCACCATCGATCCTTAATTGTGGGGTGTCATCATCGATATTCATGTCTCTTTGTGAAAAAGATGGATTTTTAGTAGTCTCTTAAAAAATTTCAATTTCTTCCCCTTCAACAGAACCACATTCAGTTTGATTAAACTGATTTTCCCAGGATTTCTTTTTTATTATGCTACACCAATCACTCAAATCTCTTGAAGTTGCACAGTAATTTGCGTAATAAATTTTATGTGCCTGTTGATCCATCAAAACTGGTTCATTTTCTGCAAGAAGACTTTTATATTTGATATCAAAAATTCTATGAGTCGGATGAACATTCAAGCCTCTCTCAGTATCCAACCACTGACATTTAAACATAATTATGTAATTCTGTCCTAGGTAACACAGCTCAATAATTTCATCCAGAAAGCTGTAAAAGTCAAATTTAGTTTCTCTGTGATGCGATCCTCTCAAGAAAACTCCATTGTTCATTGTTTTTTTTATTCCCCATATGAACGTGTATGAAACCGAAAACCATTCACCACATATGCATTATAATATTTGACCATTTTGGATGGTGGTTTACTCAATATACACAGTCACTTATCAATTTTATCGGTATGTTGAGACACCAAAAAAAATTAAAAAAATTATCAATATAATAAATGATAAATGGAATTGATATTAAGCCATCAATAATTTCTATTACTGGTTTTTAAAACCATTGAGGAAAAAAATTTGTCTGCATTCTTCATGAGCAGCTACTATAATTTATGGAAGTTGTTTCTTGATTTGATTATCATATTACCTACAAATAAAATAAGTTTACATACTATAACATAAATTATAGAATAAGATATAGAAGCACTCATAGTACAAATGATGCCATTTCTTCACAGTTGATAAGAACATATGTATGATCTTGGTGATGTTAACCATCTGAAAGCCATCATTTATGAACTCCACCAAAGACAAGATTTGGATGATTAAAAACTGGTAAATGATTGTCCATTTCGTCATTAACATTCCCCTCATTCTTTCCCATGCAGTTTTGTTTTGAGGGATATTCAGATTCAAAATAATGAGAGCAGAAAAAAGTAATTTCCTCTTGCAAATAAGCTACAGCAATTGAGCCTTCAACCGATACTTTGTTATGTACTTTTTTCTTCAATTTCTGCATGAATCTATTTAATGGGTACATCCATTGAAATTGTATTGGATCTTCACATTTAGCTTCTTATGGAAAATGTAATATCAAATATTCCATTGAGTTAAAGAAATTCGATGGAAATATTTTTTCAAGTTTACATATAATTGCAGCAACATCTTCCTCTAGTTTTCTTAGTGCATCATAGTCTGTTGTCGCTGCACAAATATATCGAAAAAAAATATATGATATGTCTTTTACTGAATCCCAAATCATATAATTCAACAAACATCTGAATCCAATAGGCATAATTCTTTCCACTATAACATGAAAATCATGACTTCTTAATCTGGTAATATAATCATTCTTAACACATCTACCCAAATTGGAAGCATAGCTATCAGGAAGTCTAAAATCTACAATCCACTGACAAAATAATAATTGACTCTCTTTGGATAGTGTATAAGCTACTTTTGGCTTCATTAACCTCTGTGATCTGACATTTTCAAATAATTCAAGTTCCGGTCGCCTGCAAATTTGGGAAAGATCTAATTGTGCCTTTACAGTATCTTTGGTCTTATATGGTGTATCCAAAACTGTATGAAATAAATTATCAAAATAGTTCTTCTCAATATGCATGACATCCAACATGTGGAAGGCCAACAAATTAGACCAATATGGAAGATCCCAAAAAATGCTTTGTTTTATCCAATTATGTTCTTTCCCAAAGTCATGGATTTTCTGTTGTTTTACTTTTGGACCAAATGTGATGGGAGGTAATGAAAATACAACTGATTTTAACTCTGTACCTAAGATCATTTTTGGAGGTCCATCCCTTTCAATTGTACCTTTTTTTAAATGATATTCTTTCCTCTAAAAAGAATGATCGGTTGGAAGAAATCTACGATGATAATCAAAATAGAAAGGTTTTTTTCCATTGACGAGCATAAAGGCTTTGTTGTCATTCATACCGTAAAGACCGGATTTCGGACCATGTGTACTCCATCCAGATAACATTCCATATTCCATAAAGTCACTAATCTTCCACATCAATACAGCTTTTAATATGAAATTTTGTTTCGCAGTAACATAATATGTACTAACACCATTACTCCACAATGCATTTAACTCGTCAATCAATGGTTTCAAATAAACATCAATATTATTTTTCAGATGTCTTGGGATTAATAAGGTCCAAAAGATATAGGGCTCCTTCATCAACATCCATGGAGTTAAATTGTACGAAGTTATAAAGATAGACCAACATTAATACTGACTACCATAATAACCAAACAGACAGAAGCCATCAGTAGAAAGACCTAATCGCACATTTTGGGATTCTAAAGCAAAAGATGGATGCATACGGTCAAAATGTTTCCATGAATCACCATCAGATGGATGATTCAAGATTTTATTAGTTAAAATCCCGGTTTTTTTCCATGACATCACTGACATTGTAATCTGAGACATAAATAAACATTGCAACCTGAGTGTAAGGGAGAAATATATCAACTATTTTATAAGAATTGATTTAGACTTCCCTGGTTGATCTTCTTTATAACTCGATTTTCCACATGTGGTACAACTATCCAACGACTCATTTTCACTAGAATATAAGATGTAATCATTTGTAATTACATGAATCTTCCAATATCTAATTCCTAGATTACGAACTAGCATCTTGCTCTCATAGTAATTTGTAGGAAACATATTTTCTTCAGGTAACAGTGTTTAACTAAAGAAAATATCTGATCAAAACAGTTGTTTGACATTGCATTATATGATTTAATAGCCATAAATTTTTAAAATGCTTCTAATTTTATTATCTTGCAACCAGGATATAATACATCCTTAGTAGACATCAACAAATCATAAAATTTGGATAGTGACAACTCAGGAGTTAAATAAATATCATTTTGATTTTCAGCATGTTTAACAGATGAACATGCAACATCATGTACTAAATTTTGAAACCGTGATGGATCTGGAATCAAGTTATTAGTATCTTCCTTGGAACTGCATTCACCATCTTCATACCAAAAAACATAATCTTGTTGAAAACCAAACTGCAAGAGATGTCCCCCAACCTTGTCAAAAGTGTTAAACTTTCTCAGAGCACATTTTTTACAAGGACACTTTATTGTGCTATTGTTGACGCTCCTTTCGTCACAGAATCTAAAGATCGGAAAAGGGAATATCTGAGCTCAAAGTGATTCATCCTTTGAAGAAAACATCAAAAATCGACAAAGGCAGGAAGAAAGGATCAAAAGCAACTGCACTGCGCAAGTTATATCACTGTCGCACAAGTACACTTGCGCGACGCCCTTGGTCACGCAAGTGACTTGCGCGACCTAAGTGATAACCGCCCGATAACCGCCCGGGGTCTTCTCCTGCCTATAAATAGACCCTGTGGGCCCCCCATTCGAGAGGATCTTTTTCCAGAAACTCGGATTGAAGCTCCCGACGCCCAAGTCTCTTCTCAAAGCTTCCGGAACACTTCTAAAGGTAATTTCTTACCTAGAACGGAAGATTTAAAGAGAAGAAGGAAGGCCTAAGTGTTGAAACTCATCAACACTTGCGCGCCACCTTATTCCTTCAATAGAACTTGCGCTTCCCTTTTCTGGAAGAACCTCAAGAGGATTCTAAAGGGATTTATAAAGAGTCTCTCAAATATTCTAATGATGTTTGAGAATCGCTCAAGTACCCCTCATGTCGCGCAAGTATACTTGCGCGACCAATACTTGCGCGCCGCCACAATACTTGCGCGTCTTTCAAGACTTGCGCGCCCCTACCTTTTTGGGTGCCTATCTTGCCCTTTTTACCCCTCTTAAGCCATCACACCTTTCCTTTTCAAGATTCAGTCTTCAAGACACTCTTCAAAGCCATTTATGGCATGATTTCTTGATTTGACTTCCTTATCTGAAAGGAATTCTGTGGAATATCTCTCAAAACCTAGTGATTTAAATATCTTTATGTCACTAAATATGGAGAGTTCATTCATTCAACCTCATCCTTTAAGATGAGAGAATCCTTAACCTGGGTCTCCTTTTCAGGAATAATTCCCAGTTATAAGTCCTTTAACTTGGGCATCCTCCTCAGGAGTAAGCCCCAAACCTTAATTCCCAACCTGGGCCGCCTTTTTAGGAGTAATTCCCAGTCATAATCTTGGGCTTCCTTTTCAGGAGTAAACCTCAAGCCCCTTAATTTCTCTTAACCATTCCTAAATTACGTTTGATATGGGGTTCCTTCTTAGGAGTAAAACCCAATTATCAATCCTCTCCTAATTTGGGTTTCCTTTTCAGGAATAAGTCCCAAGTTAGAGTATTCAAATCTCCACAAAGCACATATACCTTTATGGACCCTGTTCCTGGATTTTCTCCCTAAAAGTAAATCCTAAAACTTCATCTATTTGGGCAGTCATACATACATAAGCCCCAAACAATTTCTTATGATTTCATCTTTCATGGCACAATTGTCTAATTTTTTACCAATACCTCTTGTTTCTCACACCGAGCATGACTCACGTGAGCTTAGAGTGTAAAAGTAATTATGACATTCTTCTTTGAGCCATCAATCATAAACATCATACTCCATTACTCGAACTACGTGGGTTCTGATTCCTTTTCCAAAACAAAGGATACGTAGGTAGCCCATTTATGGGTTCAATCCCAACTTTGAAATAATCCATGTCCTTCTGAATGACGATAAACTTAAAGTGCCCCACTGAGTGGGTTTAAAACCAGCCTGGTCATCATAATGACCAAGAGACTTTTATATAAATGTTTTGAAGGATAACATTGACCAAGAATCTCTAAACAGATATAGATGATTCTCTATTGATGAAGAACCTCGAATACATATAAAAGATTCTCTAAATTTCTTGCATATTTAATCATTGATTGTTAAAACTAAAGGAAAGCTCATTTTATACTTGGTAATGTAATAAGGATTCACGAACATAACTTAAATCTATAAAGAGAGTCCCGGAGTAGACAATAATTCCCCTCAAAAAGGTGTGATGAGTCCAACCTCCCATCCTCTCGACCAATGCAAATTCCTAAGCCTCATTAGTCCACAAACTAATGAGCGCCTACCTTTGGAAAGTAGGTCCAAACGGATGTGGAATCATTGGATGTTTCCGGTTCTACGAACAAACCCGCTAGAAACCGATCGGAACGTTTGAATCTCCCATCCAGGAGGTCATCCCCGAAATCCGTGCGAAACAAAAATGGTGAACCCGACGTGAATCCTTAACCAAGTTAAAGTGATGTTCTTCTTATTTGTTAGGCCCCTTGGGCCAACAAATCAATCATTGACATGTGCTCATCCAAAATATGCAGTGGCCAGATTCATCTTGATTATGTCTGTTATATGGAACAGGCACTCTTTTCTCAAGATCTTCTGCAAAATGGCTTTTCTTAAATTCACCCCTATGAATACTGCTGCTGTGAACACCTCTACTGTGAGGTCTGCTGATGTGAAAACCAATGCTGCTACTCTTGCTGGAACGTTGTCCGCTCTGAGGATGACATCACCAACTCAGCATCTTCAACGCTGGGTTTCTAATGCACTGGTTAAGGAGTACCATCGCAACGGTACTATCCCAACTCTGGAGGCCGCTCGTCAAGCCCTCCAAGTTAACAACTCTACCTGGTCGTCCGGACAACGGTGGCCAGCGATCAAGAATCAGACGGTGCTGACTACCGTCTCCAACCGTTTCGGGTCATTATCCCCGGAACGCAATTTCCATTCACTCCCTTACTCTGAGGAAGTGAATGAGCAGGTCCCACAGGGCCTTAATTCAAAAAGACAGGAGTCCTTCTCGAGGGCTCCCATCAACAATCGCTGCCAGACTCATGCGGTAGTGCGCCCTCAACATGATGAGGGTACCGACTCCAGGCATTCAACTCAGGTTCCTCGAACCTGAGCAGGCAAGATGAACCGCCAGAGACGGAATCCGGTTAACAATGGGCAGGTTGTCATCCCTGCCATCTCCGGAAAAGTCCACCAACCTAACTTGGTGGCAAATAACGAGCAGGCACAATCACCTATCCATTTTAATTCCGTTGTCCAGCAGACTCGTCTGGCAGCATCACGCCAATCCCGCCAGGAAATTCCGGCGGAGTACTATAGGCAGGAACATACACCTGCTTATACATCACCAGTTAGTCAGCAGGCTCATCTGACTACATATGATGGATCTCGTCAACCGCATTTGGCGAAGTGTAATCAGCAGGAACATACACCTGTTAATACTAATCAAGCCTACCAACAGTCTCGCTTGGTAGCGCACGGAGAAGTCAGTCGGAAAGCCCCGATGACAAACAGGAGGAAGACTCAACTCTCTGCCTCCACACTTGAGTACTGTCAGGATTCACTGACAGGAAAAGGAGGACAGGAGCAGGCACATACACCTACTCCAAGCCCGGAATGGACGTATATCCCCGTTCCAGCAGCTGAAGTCACCAAACATATTTTGTCAATGGTGAAAGAGCAGAAGAAAATTCCTTCTCATATTCTGGATGCTTGCCAGGATATCATAACATCTTCAGCATCATCTCAGGGATAGACACATAAATCTATCCCTAGCAGTGGAGTGACACATCAACGATTCACTCCGGAACAGACACACACATCTGTTCTAGTCCAAGAGGGTTATGGGGCATACTCCCCCATATCATACGGACAACCAAGTCAGGCACATACACCTGATTTGAGTGGAGATCGTCAGCCTAACCTGACCATCTTTCCTGATCAGGCACATACACCTGCTCAGAGTAACCACTTTCGTCAACAAGTGGTTTCTAAAGTGAGTAAGAAGGCATCTAAGAAAAAGATCCACCCAGCACAGTCAGGAGATCAAAGGCCAATCTACAACAAGGCCTTGCTCGATGCTAGAGTTCTTGAAGCCCTCAGACATTTATCTGTCGGAATTCAAGATTCTACTCCCTCAGTTCCCAATAATGGGAACATTAATTTTGAAGGTATTCAACAGACACTTCTTCGTGAAGGCTTTCTTCATGAAAGTTCGGTCAATCTTGAAGTTTCTTCTTCAGATGAGAGCCACAGGAACCCTCTGTGTGGTCAGAAGACAAAGGAGCAAGAGATCTCATCTTTTGTTGTAACCCATTATGGTGGTCCTCTCCATGATGATGAACTTCGCTGCGAAAGTCCTCTCCGTAGTAGTGATTCACATTGCCTGGAAAATACTCCAGTGGATAATGTAGTGCCGAGAAAGCCCTCTTATCTTGAGGCACTTGCAAATGCGAAACCAGTCATGTCTGATGCTTTATCGATAACAAGTGAAATACTTTCTCAATCAGAAGATAGCCCAGGGTTTAGGTCATTCTCCGAACCACCCCTAAGTCATGCATCTTCTAGTTTGATCAATGATCTCTCTACCAATCTTGTTGAATCCGATGAAGCAACAAGGAAACACCAACTCTGGTCAAAATAGGTAGAAGAATATTCATTTAATGATAAAGAGGAAATTCTGAACATGAGGAAAAAACTGGCAAAAGGTGAAGTACCAGTCATGTTTTGGCCTTTGGCTGACTCCCAGTACGACATTCCAAAGATGTTGACGGATGATGGAATCCATGATGTTCGTCTCAACATGTGGAAAACTCTTTGTCAATTAAAGAAGAAGGTATTATCTTATGATGAATATGAAAATCATCTTAAGATAATAGAAGGGCTACAACGTCAGATTGATTTGGCATCTCTATCAGTCTCTCAGTATCCGAAGGCTGAAAAGAAACAGAGAACCCTTCAACGTTCATGCCTTGGCGCACTAAGAAAATTGCGTCAGTTAATTGCCAATGCTCCATCTGGTGTTCATATCAGAGGATGGGGTGTTCACGGAGCACTACATTTCACAGTGCTTTCCAGTCAGCAAAGCCCGCCGAAAATGGTTTCATGCAATGTTATTGCCCATGGCCGGCCACAGTCAATGGGATTTGTTCATAATCAAAAGCTTTCTCAAGAACAGGCTTCAACTAGTTCCTCTCAAAATCAAGTATATAGAGAACAAGTTGTTGAATTGCTCCTACATCAAGCAGGCGAGAATATTGCACAAGCCTCTCGTCTGGAGCAAACACGTCATCAAATGACAGAAGTTTCGGAAATCATCCAATGGTCTGTTGAACCAGGTGATAAAAGTGGATACAGGTTAATGCATCCAGCTAATTTCCGAACTAAGATTCGCAAGATCAAGAGAGATTTTAAGAAGATCTCAGACATAGCATGTCAAGAGACACCCCAGCTTGTCAGACTGGGGACTTCTCTAAACCAACCCTCAGAGTCAACAAATGGGATTCGAGGAGTTGAGCGGAAGCAGCAGGAACATCCTCAGTCCACCGGACTGGGGACTTTTTTAAATCCTCAATCCCTCCCTCAGAGAAAGTCAGTATTCTCTCGATTAGGGAATAAGCCTCAAGAGGAACGAAGATCCAAGCTATCAAGAGATTCTCTCCAAGTGACGGTTCTCCAAGAAATTTCTGAGGGATCAAGTCAACGGAATGTCATGTCTCATCATGGACATGGAAGAAGACAATATCACAGAAATGATGATAGAAAGGATTCCATGAAATATTCATCCATTAATGTCATCAATTCCGTTGCTGCTGATTCATCAGATGAGGCTCAATCAGAGGGATCAGACGAAGAGGTTCCTGCTCAAGAAGTTGCGCACACAGACCTAAATGAAGAAGGTGTGCGCACACGTAATCAAAGGCTTACCCAAAATATGGGTATTCCTTCAAGTAACCCACTTCCCCCTCTCTGAAAAGGATCCAATAAGGGGAAAGGAAAGAATCAGGTTACTTCTCACCCTTCCTCTGAAGGAGGTCAATCGCTCTCATTAGAGCAAAGGTTTTCACAACAGGAGGAAGAAATGAAAGAATTAATAAGGTTGAATGCAGAACTACTTCAGAGTAGTCTTCTTCTTAAGAATGCTGAAGTCCGACAGCCGAAGGAATTTTTTGTAACTACTGAGATGGATCAGGAATATCCTCATTTATCAATACACCCTCAGAGGTCTAATCCTACGGGTCAAACGCAACAACGGTTGGCAGCACTACCATCAGTTGCAGCACCAACCACCACGTCTGTCCAAGCTCCATTCATTGAACCTACCCAAAACCAAGTTCAACCTGATGTTTCTCAAAAGTTAATAACTACTATTGAGTCATTAAAAACTCGGTTAGAAACTATGGAAGGGAAACGGGCGCAAGTTCAACCTGAAAAGAAAGTTTACCCTGAATGGGTAGATTCAATTTCTCCTCCATCCAGTTTTGGAAACCCTGTTTTCCATACTTTCAATGGATCAGGCGACCCTGAACAACATTTGACGCATTACGTGTCTTGTTGTGATCCTATGATGGGAACTCCAGAGCAGCAAGAAGCAGTGAAACTCAGATGCTTCGTGCGAACCTTGCAAGGACCAACTTTTGTCTGGTATACAAGCTTGCAATCCCGGTCAATCATCGGATGGGAGGATCTTCGTCAAAAATTCCTTCTTCAGTTTAGCTCAACTTTTCCAAAAACGACAGTTTTCGATCTTACAAACTGCAAGTAAAGGGATAATGAAAGAGTCTCTGATTTCATTGCTCGTTGGAAGGGATTAACGTATTCCCTGAGTTTAGCACTCCCTCAGGAGGAATTGTTGCCAATCTGTGTGGAAAATTTGCGTGACGAATTACGCACGCCATTGATCCCTGTGAAATACACAGGAGGGTTTCGATACCTTACTTCAATCGCTCAACAGATTGAAGATTCCCTTATACAGGCTAAGGTTAAATCTCGTATAATTCCATCAGCTCCAGGAAGGAGAATGGGTAAAGCGGAAACTGCTACAGTTATGCTTAAACAAGCACCTGTACCTATTTCTACTTCAAAACCTTCATCTTCTCGAAGGGCTCCACCTCCTGAACGCCAACAACAAAGTTTGTTTCGTCCAAATGATCAAATAGATCAACGACGAAAACAATTTGAAGATTTTAAGAGTAAAACATACTCTTTCCGAAGTGAGCAAGTTCCTGGTTACTTCATTTCAGCTCTGGAAAATAATTTGGTTCAATTACCAGTGCCCAAGAGGCCAAACAAGGAAGGAGATGAAGACCGTCCCAATTATTATCCCTTTCATCAAATGTTGGGGCATCCCATCCAGGAGTGTTTTGTCTTTAAAGACCTCCTGCAAAAGATGGTCGACTTGGGACAAGTCAAATTGAAGGGTTCTTCATCTCAAGTAGCGTGTATTACCACTACAGATCCAGAGGAAGGAGGCGAGTGGCAGGAAGTCAAAAGCAAAACTGCAAAAAAATATGATGATTGGATGGTCAGAAAGACAATCAATCGGACTCATTCCATTTTGCGAACACAATTGAAGAATCCAATTGTGTCTCCTACAAAAGCTACAGTAAAGCCTCCATCAAAAGACAAATCCTCAAAAGGGCAGCGCAATTAAAAGAAGAAAGAGGAATCAGGAGAAGATGAGTATGTATCAAAGCCTAAATTGTCTTTGACTCTGGTAGATTTCATGCCATCTACTTCAAAGCCACGGGCACCGCCCCATCAAACGGCACAGCCTAAATAGGCTAACCAGGCAGAGTCTTTATCAGACGAAGAGTTAATCTTTGGTTCTATTAATATGATTCAATTAATAGATCCATATTCCAGTCTTGATGAGCCTGAATTCCCTGTATCAAATAAGGGAATCCGAGGAGGTTCTAGAGGTTAAGGATATAGGGGAAGACGTGGATCTTCCCGAAGCCACTACTCTAATTTTACCCCTGCTAGCACTGTATATGCAGCAGAAACTCGTGGTAGAGCCCTTCAGCGAGCTCAAAAAGAACAAGCAAGTTCTTCTGCCAATGGCCAACTCAGTCTTGGCACAGTTATTTTGGAAGACCGATTAAAGGTTCCATCTTCTTTATCTCAGCAAGTAAATGGATCTAATCAGTATAATCTTCCAAAACCAAGGATGTTGCCAACTTCAATACAAGATGCATCAGCTTCCAAAGCATCTGCTTCCAAGGTACCTGCTAAACCGCATATTCCTATTGGGAAACGCAGACCTCTAGATCAAAAGTATGATATATTGAAACACATGGCCCAAGTACCAGCCAAGTTATCAATTTTGAATGCTTTGAATCTGTCAAAAGATCTTCTGGAAGCACTCATCGAAGCTTTGTCAAGTCCTCGGTAGTTTGAAGCTGAAATTGCTGCAGCTGAAATCTATCACATAGAGAATAATCCTGCAGAATTCCATGCAGTGATATCTTTTACTGATAAAGATGAAGATGATGTTGTGCATGGGCACATAAAACCTTTGTACTTATCTGGCAAAGTCAATGGTGTAGATGTTCGAAGAGCTTTCATTGATAATGGTTCAGGAGTCAACCTCATGCCCATTCATACACTTCGTCGATTGGGCCTCACGGAATCTGATTTATCTCCTTCTACCATGATGTTACAAGGATATGATAAAAATGAACAAGAACCACTGGGAGAAGTTACACTCAGAACTCAGTTTGGAGATCTTGTATCCAATTCGGATTTCATGATTGTTGATCAAGACTCAGCTTTCAATATCTTGCTTGGAAGACCCTGGCTACATCAGCATGCAGCTATTCCTTCATCATACCATCAATGTCTCAAATACTGTTTCGATGGTCAAGTTGGAAAATTGTATGGTGATAAGGCCCCGTTCAAGACATGTGAGTCTCAATACATTGAGGCGGAATTTTATCACATGAAGGGAAGAGAAAAATCTACAATGAAGGAAATTACCAAAGTTAATGCTCCATATGGTTTGGAGAAAATTACAATAAATCCATTTTCACATGTGAGTACAGATTATGTGTTACCTATCAATCAAATTGACAAAATAGGCCCAAATCAAAATACTCTTATGGAAAGATCCATAATGTCAATTACGGTGATCAAGCCAGACAACATGGGAGAAATTGGTAACCTACCAAGCAGTGATGAAAGAATAAGTGGTGACGTTTTCATTTCATCTGCTGAAGTCCAACAAGTCTATACTTCACTAATCAGGACAGAAGAAGTTATAGAAACACCAGAGGTGAATAATGATGTCGATTCTCAATCCATCATCTCCTCTTTATTTCCCAAAGAAGACCCTTTATCATCAATAGGGTCTGAAATGGAAGCTTCTTCTTCAAAATGTGATAATTTTGACATCTCTTATGATCATGAGAATTTCGTTTTTTCATCTACTTTGCAAGTAGAAACGGAAGAAATAACACATGATGAAGAGGAAGAGGAAGATCTTAGAGATGCTCCTCTAGCATTTGAAGAGGGTATCTCTACCACTGTGGATGAACTCAGAGAAGTAAATCTGGGTACAGAGAAAGATCCACGCCCCACTTTAATTAGTGCAGCCATGACCCTTAAAGAGCAAGAGATGTATATTTATTTTCTAAAGAAAAATAAAGATATTTTTGCTTGGAATTATACAGAAATTCCTGGGCTTGATCCTGATGTTTCTACTCATCATTTTGGTTTACCAAAAGAACATCGAGGTTTTAAGAAATCCGCGAGAAGAACACACCCAACCTATGCTTACAAAATTGAAGCTGAAGTGGATAAGCTGATCAAATCCAACTTCGTCAGAGAAGTTCAATATCCCAAGTGGTTGGCTAATATTGTCCCTGTAAAGAAGAAGAACAGAAAAATTAGGGTTTGCATCGATTTCAGAGATCTTAATCGGTATTGTCCTAAAGATGATTTCCCAGTTCCGATTACAGAACTCTTAATTGATGCGACGGCTGGCTATGAAGTACTTTCTTTCATGGATGGATATTCTGGATATAATCAGATCCGAATGGCCCCAGAAGATGAGGAATATACAGCCTTCAGAGCTCCTCAAGGTGTGTTTTGTTACCGGGTGATGCCCTTTGGTTTAAAGAATGCAGGTGCAACATATCAACGCGCCATGCATCGTATCTTCAAACCTCTTTTAGGGAAGTTTGTTGAATGCTATGTAGATGATTTGGTGGTTAAATCCAAACAACGTTCTAATCACTTGGCTGATTTGGAAGTCATATTCCACAAGCTTCGACAACATAATTTGAAGATGAACCCCTTAAAATGTGCTTTTGGGGTAACCTCAGGAAAATTCCTCGGCTTTGTTGTACGCCATCGTGGTATTGAAGTCGATCCTGAGAATACCAAATCAATACTTGGTATGTCACCTCATCAAAATTTGAAAGAATTAAGAGGACTTCAAGGACACTTAGCCTATATTCGGCGTTTCATCGCTAATTTGGCAGGAAAAAGTTTACCCTTTACCAAATTATTGAAGAAAGGAGTCACTTACCAGTGGACTGAAGAATGTCAAGAAGAATTTGATGTTCTCAAGAAATACCTCTTGAGTCCACCAGTACTCATGCCACCTGTTGAGGGTAGACCGCTTATCCTCTATGTGACAGCTTTAGAGCGATCATTGGGTGCCTTTCTCGCTCAAAAGAATGATGCTGGGAATGAAAATAGTCTCTACTATCTCAGTAGAACTATGCTTGAAGCAAAAACCCAGTATTCAAGTATTGAAAAGTGCTTCCTAGAATTAATCTTTGCAGTTCAGAAACTGAGACACTACCTGCAACATCACGAGGTCCAATTGGTATCTCGTAATAATCCGCTCAAATTCATCCTTAGTCGTCCAATGCTTACAGGACATCTGGCAAGGTGGGTGGTTATTCTACAGCAGTTCGACATTCAGTATGTGTCTCAAAATGCAATTAAGGGCCAAGCTCTGGCTGATTTCCTGGCTGAACATCCTTTAGTGGAAGACACGTATTCAGATATAGAACTCCCTGATGAGGAAGTTTTCTCTATTCAAGAGAGTCCTCAAACATGGGAAATGTATTTTGATGGTGCTTCTAGAAGTCCAACAGGGAAGAAAATGGAAAATCCTAAATTCAACAAAGTTGGTTTAGGAATTGTGCTCATTTCTCCAGATAAGGCAGTGTTACCTTATTCCTTTTTGTTGTGGGAAGGTGGTACCAATAATGAAGCTGAATACCAAGCTCTCATTACAGGCTTGGAGTTAGCACTTCAAGAACAAGTGAATCACTTAAAGGTGAAAGGTGATTCAGACCTGGTAATCAAACAAGTCAATGGGGGTTATGCCATCAGAAAAGAAGAATTAATCCCTTTGTATGATTACGTCAGAGAGTTAATGTCGGAATTCCCTTCAGAACCGACATTTTCTTATGTTCCAAGATCACAAAATGCTCAAGCTGATGCACTGGCTAATATAGCCACAGCTTTAGCAGATCCAAATCGGGACGAGACAACCATCTGTATTGCCCACCGTCGTGCAATTTCACCTTATGTTCAAGTCAGAACAGAGGAAATTAATGAAATTAGTCCCATTCCTGAACCGTATGGTCATACTACAGGATGGATGTCACTTATTAGGGAATACCTTCAAAATGGAACACTTCCACCTGATAGAGCCAAGAAAGAACAAATCCGGCGACGTGTGGTCAATTTTACTCTTTATGATAGCCCAAACCACCTCGAGAAAATTCTCTACAAATGTGGTTTTGATGGAGTTCTCTTCAGATGTATTGATGGTGAAGAGACAATGGCTGTCATAAAAGAAGTGCATGCAGAAGTCTGTGGTGCCCACCAGTCTGGACATTGACTGTCTGATCAAATTCGAAGGCTTGGATACTTTTGGCCTTCAATGATACAAGATTGTGTTAATTTCACAAAGAAGTGTCATTCATGCCAAGTATATTCCAACTTCATTCATCAACCTCCAGAGTTGCTTCATACAGCTAAATACTCATGTCCATTTTCCACATGGGGAATGGATGTGGTGGGACCTTACCCTTCAGCTACGGCCAAGCAGTTTAAGTACATTCTTACTGCTACTGATTTCTTTTCCAAATGGGCAGAGGCAGTACCTCTCAAAGAAGTCAGTTCTAAATGCATTGTTAGATTCATCAAGTCTAACATCATTACTAGATTTGGTGTCCATCATACCATATTGATGGACAACGGCACCAACTTCTGTTCTTCAGAGGTAAAGAAATTGTATCAAGAATACAACATTAAGTCCAACCATTCATCTCGATATCATGCGGCGGCTAATGGCCAGATAGAAGCCTTCAACAAGACTCTTTCAAATATACTGCAAAAGATGGTGGATAAAGATAAGAGGTCATGGCCTGATAAACTCTTTCATGCTTTATGGGCTTATCGGACTACCACTCGCAATGCAACGCGGTCAACTCCATATTCATTGGTATATGGAATAGAAGCAGTCTTGCCAATTGAAGTTCAATTGACCTCACTCAGAATAGCCATTTGTGATCAGTTATCTACAGATGAGCAATCCCAAAAGTGGTTGAATGAATTGGAACAGTTAGATGAGAAAAGATTGTGCACTTTTCACCACTTGGAAATCTATCAGAATCGAATAGCACGAGATTTTAACAAAAAAGTTCGTCTTCGTTCATTCATTCAGGGAGAATTGGTATTGGTTCTCAGAGCACCAATGATACCAGGAAAGAAGCCTCCCAAGCTTGAACCAAAATGGGAAGGACCTTATTCAATACATAAGGTCTACTCCAATGGAGCGTATTCTCTAATATCAATGGATGGAGAACACATCACGACTCCAACTAATGCAAGATTTCTGAAGAAGTATTTTGTATAAACACAAAATATTGTTCCCAGAGCCAAAACAGTCACATTAGTTCATATTATGTCCTACATGACACTAAACTGTATTATGTCCTATCTACATGACATTAAACTATACATAAGTTCCTTATTTGTCTGAGATGACATTAAACTATATTTTGTCCGAGATGGAATTAAACTATATTTTGTCCGAGATGACATTAAACTATATTGTGTCCTAGCAACATGACATTAAACTGTGCGGCACTTTCATTGTACAGCATGACGTTAAACTGTGTCAGTTCCCTTATCGTCCAACATGACGTTAAACTGTCACATTGGTTACTATTATGTCCTACATGACACTAAACTGTATTGTGTTAAACTATATTATGTCCTAGAAACATGACATTAAACTGTGTGGCACTTCCAACGTCCAGCATGACGATAAACTGTAAAAATTCCCCAGAACTGATATCCTCATATTGGTTCACCTTAGTCCTAGCTACATGACTTTAAACTGTACAGCACCAGTTCGTCCTTGCTATATGACGTTAAACTATACATCAATGGTCCAGTATGACTTTAAACTGTAACTTCATCACACACGACATTAAACTGTGAAAAAGTTCCCTAAATCGTCCAGCATGACCTTAAACTGCATCATCCCTGGTCCATGTATATGACCATAAACGATTTGCAAATCCCTTATGTCCAGCAAGACGTTAAACTGTGACGTCCTAACTACATGACGCTAAACTGTATAAAAGTCCCTCACGTCCGGAAAGACGTTAAACTATATAATCATCAAAGGTCCAGCATGGCATTAAACTGCACCATCCATGGTCCATGCATATGACCTTAAACTATTCTCACTTTCGTCCAACATGACATAAATGGTGTGTTATTTTTTCCTTACTGCATGACATTAAACTGCACAGTCCCCCTTTCGTCCAATATGACGTTAAACTATTTTATCCCCATCGTCCTAACTACATGACTCTAAACTGTACAGAAAATCCTTGATATGTCCTACATGACATTAAACTATATTTTGTCCCTGATACATGACACTAAACTGTGTAGCACCAATAGTCCTAATTGCAAGACTTTAAACTGCATAGTCCCTTTATATGTCCTACATGACATTAAACTGTGCATCGTTAAGGTTATTGTTACCTCTTGTTTCTCACACCGAGTATGACTCACGTGAGCTTAGAGCGAACATCAACCATAACACTCTCTTTGGGCCACTAACCATGTGTAAGTCCCAACAACATTTTTTATTAGATCATTTCCCCCAAGAACAACTTGATCATTAATTCATTATTTAATTGAACTACATGGACTTTGATCCTTGCCCTCCAGGCTGGGTATGTAAGCAACCTCCCAGGGTTCAAGCCCAAAAACAATCTCTTCACATTGGTTCACCACCATCTCATATGATGTTGATTCGTGAAACCACACCTAGAATCAATATCTTTACATTGATTCACTTTCTTCCTTGTTATATGACATTAAACTATGCAACACTTTTGTCCGGTACGACAATAAACTACAATATTCTTTGATTTCCTCATTTGAGAGAGAACTATTATTGACATTGATTTTTCAATCATGGTTTTCATTTTCAAAAGACTACATGCATACATGGTAATGCCTAAACTTTTTATCTTAGGTTAAACCATCATTGTACTAAAGTCCCCTTTCACCCTTCACATGTACAAACCAAATTTGTACAAAGGGTAGTTCTAGAACTACGTGGACTTGATTCCCATCCCTATGGGATACGTAGGAACATTCGAGTATCCCTCGAATCCAGTCCCAAGTCTTTTGGGCCTAACCCCAAATTTCACTTTCAGTCCCTTGGCTGAAAAGTACTCATGAAAACACACACTGTGTATTCGTTATTATGGTCCGAATTCTATGACCCTAAACTAAGATCACTCATACTTTCGTCCTGCATGACGTTAAACTGCATTTCAAGAACTACGTATGGCTTGATTCTCATTCTTATGAGATACGTAGTGAAGTCCAAAATTTCAATTCAGGACCCAGCCACAACATGATTATGGTTATCATTGACCTATGTATCTCTATATACATTGGACAATACCCATCTTTATGTGTTATAATCCTAACCTTAAATATTTTCAGATCTTCATAACCCTTTTCATGACTTCTAGTCACAAAAATGTCAAACTTCTGAGAATTCTTTTGCCTGACTATGCAGCACGTGCCCATAGGTGGCCTTGCATAAACAGTCCACATAATAGACCTGTCTGCTGAAAGATGCAATTTATTTGACCATGCAGCCAATGCCCTTAGGTGGCCCTGCATATTTCAACCCCCTAACGGGTTTGTTAAATAATGGTAACTTCATTCTTGGTAAGAATGCCTCTTTTGTCCTTATTTGTCTTAAACGACAATATGTAGGGATCCGCAAAAAAAATAGCCATCCTTAACATATTTGTCCCATATCCTTTTTCATGATCTGAAAGTATTCAAGTCTACGGTTTATTCTTTTTCCCTACGTTTGGGTCAGACCTTCGTAGGAGTGATATTCATCCAGTTCTTCGATATTCTTGTTCAGAAATATCTTCTCCATATTCAAGTACCTCTTTCCATACAACAAACTCTATAATTTAGAAAATTTGAATCACCATAAACTTTCACTGGCTTTTAGCACTAGGAAAGTAAATTTTTGAGAGTTCTTTTCGCCTGACTATGCAGCACGTGCCCATAGGTGGCCTTGCATAAACAGTCCACATAACAAACTTGTCAGCCGAAAGATACTATTTATTTGACCATGCAGCCAATGCCCATAGGTGGCCCTGCATATTTCAACCCCCTAATGGGTTTTGTTAAATAATAGTAACTTCATTCATGGAAACTACTTCTTCTAATGCCTTTTAGCTCTTTTTCATATCATTCCTCAGATTCAAATATTCTTAAGCCATAGTTTACATTTTTTCTCTCATACTTGAGTATGGTAATATGTTTTCAGATAAATTGTCAAGGAATTGAATCAATTTTAATCCATTTTGGTCAAAGCTATTTCGACCTTAAACATTAGCCCCTTTATGTCCGGCATGCATGACTTTAAACTGCCCACAAAAGACAAAGGAACTCTGAATAAAAGTCAAGTTCCAGCTCACTAAATATACATTTTTGTATGATTTAGGTAATATTGAGAAATTAAAAGGTTCAAAGTTTGTAGGATTATTTGTAATAATCCTAGTAAAAATCAAACTATGCTTACTAGGCCCATTGGCTTAAGTAAAATTAAAGAAGGTAATGAAAGAATGCAGGTACAAATGATTGAAGACAAAAGTGTTTTTTTTCATTGATACACAAGAGTTAGAAGGACATCCACAGACTGGAGTCTCTTCTCTTTTTCAAGAATTACAAGAGGCTTTCAACATAACACTTCATTTGATTTACGGCATCCCGAGCTTCATCAGCAACCACCTGGAATTCATTCATTCAACTGGATACAAAAAGAGATGTAGTGATACCAGCTCTTCTTGGAACAATTGTAAGAGGATGTTCTTGAGTGCGGTTTGAGAAAATTTTCTGCTGATCAAACAGTGACTCTGTTTCTGTCCAAGAGACTTGGAAGATGGATACATGGATTTAAGAATGGAGCATTGGAAGTAAAGAGCCATTTGGAGAGAGTACTCTTTTCAGATATTTCTCTAATTCCATGTTTGTCTTCTCTCCACCAACTGGCAGTGGAAAACATTTCAGCCCATGGGTTTTCCATTTTCATATCTGTAAGGAAATGGCATAGAGAAAGAACTTGATAGTTCACACCATTGTTGTTGCTCTTAATGCACAGCATAACTGAAATAGAGGAGTAGCAGTGCAACTGCATCTCAGGTGTATAATTGTTTGCATATGGAACATTGACTCCTTGCAGATGACCATGACCACACAGAGGCAGATGGATGCTCCGTGGAAAATTAGGATGATATTTCTTCAAGTACATAGCCAAATCTGGGAGAGTGCTATTGCAGATATCATAGTAATCATGGCCAATGATGTTCATCATGTCATCAATCCACTTGCTAGCTAGTTCATCAGCCATTCCAATTCCCTTGGGAACCACTGAATCTGCACAAAAGATGAATAAACTAAACTCTTAAATGGGTTTATTTTTCATAAAATTTGTGAAGAAATTTGGAAAAATGACTAAGGCATTTAAGTCGCGCAAGTATTCATGTGCCGCGCTAGTTTTTTATGCGCAAGTGTAAACCGCGCAAGCACAAATACCTTTACAATAGCGCGACATCAAGGAAAATACTAGAAAACAGAAGCAATCTGTGCGGTTAAAGTGACCTGCGCGGCGAGAGCTCGAAGGTATGAAGTCCGGAAATCTAGATGCTTGTACGGAGGTGAGGCCATGTATTTATAGGCCAGGAAGCCTATTTGCGCGTCGTACCCAGAGCGCTTAAGGCCTGCGCGACGCAAACTTGCGCGCCGCCCTCTGTGCACTGAAGACTTGCGCGCCACCCTTTTCCTTTGGATGGATTCGATTTCCTCAAAGTCAAATCCTCATTTCTCTCCGGATCCAACTCTAAGGGGGGACTTTTGTTGACGCTCCTTTCTTCACAGAATCTAAAGATCGGAAAAGGGAATATCTGAGCTCAAAGTGATTCATCCTTTGAAGAAAACATCAAAAATCGACAAAGGCAGGAAGAAAGGATCAAAAGCAACTGCACCGCGCAAGTTATATCACTGTCGCGCAAGTACACTTGCACGACGCCCTTGGTCGCACAAGTGACTTGCGCGACCTAAGTGATAACCGCCCGATAACCGCCCGTGGTCTTCTACTGCCTATAAATAGACCTTGTGGGCCCCCCATTCGAGAGGATCTTTTTCCAGAAACTCGGATTGAAGCTCCCGACGCCCAAGTCTCTTCTCAAAGCTTTCGGAACACTTCTAAAGGTAATTTCTTACCTAGAACGGAAGATTTAAAGAGAAGAAGGAAGGCCTAAGTGTTGAAACTCATCAACACTTGCGCGCCGCCTTATTCCTTCAATAGAACTTGCGTGTCCCTTTTCTGGAAGAACCTCAAGAGGATTCTAAAAGGATTTATAAAGAGTCGCTCAAATATTCTAATGATGTTTGAGAATCGCGCAAGTACCCCTCATGTCGCGCAAGTATACTTGCGCGACCAATACTTGTGCGCCGCCACAATACTTGCGCGCCTTTCAAGACTTGCGCGCCCCTACCGTTTTGGGTGCCTATCTTGCCCTTTTTACCCCTCTTAAGCCATCACAACTTTCCTTTTCAAGATTCAGTCTTCAAGACACTCTTCAAAGCCATTTATGGCATGATTTCTTGATTTGACTTCCTTATCTGAAAGGAATTCTATGGAATATCTCTCAAAACCTTGTGATTTAAATATCCTTATGTCACTAAATATGGAGAGTTCATTCATTCAACCTCATCCTTTAAGATGAGAGAATCCTTAACCTGGGTCTCCTTTTCAGGAATAATTCCCAGTTATAAGTCCTTTAACTTGGGCATCCTCCTCAGGAGTAAGCCCCAAACCTTAATTCACAACCTGGGCCACCTTTTTAGGAGTAAGTCCTAGTCACAATCTTGGGCTTCCTTTTCAGGATTAAACCCCAAGCCCCTTAATTTCTCTTAACCAGTCCTAAATTACGTTTGATATGGGGTTCCTTCTCAGGAGTAAAACCCAATTATCAATCCTCTCCTAATTTGCGTTTCCTTTTCAGGAATAAGTCCCAAGTTAGAGTATTCAAATCTCCATAAAGCACATATACCTTTATGGACCCTATTCCTGGATTTTCTCCCTAAAAGTAAATCCTAAAACTTCATCTATTTGGGAAGTCAAACATACATAACCCCCAAACAATTTCTTATGATTGCATCTTTCATGGCACAATTGTCTAATTTTTTACCAATACCTCTTGTTTCTCACACCGAGCATGACTCACGTGAGCTTAGAGTGTAAAAGTAATTATGACATTCTTCTTTGAGCCATCAATCATAAACATCATACTCCATTACTCGAACTACGTGGGTTCTGATTCCTTTTCCAAAACAAAGGATACGTAGGTAGCCCATTTATGGGTTCGATCCCAAATTTGAAATAATCCATGTCCTTATGAATGACGATAAACTTCAAGTGACCCACTGAGTGGCTTTAAAACCAACCTGGTCATCATAATGACCAAGAGACTTTTATATAAATGTTTTGAAGGATACCATTGACCAAGAATCTCTAAACAGATATAGATGATTCTCTATTGATGAAGAACCTCGAATACATATAAACGATTCTCTAAATTTCTTGCATATTTAATCATTGATTGTTAAAACTAAAGGAAAGCTTTTTTTATACTTGGTAATGTAATAAGGATTCATGAACATAACTTAAATCTATAAAGATAGTCCCGGAGTAGACAATAATTCCCCTCAAAAAGGTGTGATGAGTCCGACCACCCATCCTCTCGACCAATGCAAATTCCTAAGCCTCATTAGTCCACAAACTAATGAGCACCTACCTTTGGAAAGTAGGTCCAAACGGATGTGGAATCATTGGATGTTTCCGGTTCTACGAACAAACCCGCTAGAAACCGATCGGAACGTTTGAATCTCCCGTCCAGGAGGTCATCCCTGAAATCCATGCGAAATAGCTATCATGATATGAACCTATCGGTCTCGAGCCGAAACTACCCCAAGCCCGCCTCCATAGGCTAGGGGCTAGAGACAAGCACCAAAGGCGTAACAATATCGGGGAGGTCTTTGCCTAAGTACCTGTACACACACACAGCCCACTCGATGCAGAAGTGTAGGTTCAAAATAAAATCAAAGGACAAACAACTATAACCCAACTACAGTCATGCACTAACTTCTAAATAGAGAAAAGTAAAGTGCTGAAAATTACTGACAAGATACCGAACAGAAAAAGGCAAAAACATGCACCCAACCCGAAAGGTGCCACAGCCCGTCAATAGGCAAACAAAATTAAACAGTTGATGAGTCTCACACCTGAAAGTCCTACTACGGCCACTGAACGCAACCCAAGATCTTATGTCCTCTACACTCCTCCATATTCTCGATCAACCTGTCTGTCATCTACAAGGGCACACCAAGTGCTGTCAAAGCCCAAGCATGGGTGAGTATAAAGATACTCATTAGGATGCCCCGAAAGCTCAAGGGCGAAACAAAGGAGGTACTAAAACGGTGAGTAGTAGACAGAATAGAGAACATTTAAAGATTACAGTAAATAGAGTGCAGCTCAACCCAATAAGAGAAAGGAAGTAGCCTCGTCTTGCCAAGAAGAGATATACATAGAAAGAACATGGCATACTCTGCTTGTCTTCTCCCATTTTAGAAAGAGATTAACTGAACCCAAGGAGTGGGAATGAAAGTAGGGTGTTTATATATATACTCAACAAGAAAACCGAATGAGTGCGTAAGGGGATCTCCATATCCAAGCTCAACCCAAGATAAGTCGTCAAGAGTTCTAAGCGTATCCATCACTGATTTCCAATAGTCCTGCAGATCAAAGTCGCCTCATCGCTAAACCATACCACCAAAAGTTCCGCTCCGGTAATCATGGAGAAAATCCACTAACTAGCCTCATCAGAAGGGTTGAGTCTGAAAGAAGTTATCGGGTAACCCACTGCCCAGCCCAACTGGAGGGTAAACCCCAAAAGGTCTTCGGGTGACCCACTACCCAGCTCAACTAGAGGGTAAACCCCAAAAGGTCATTGGGTGACCCACTACCCAGCCCAACTGAAGGGTAAACCCTAAAGTCAATGGGTAACCCACTGCCCAACCCAACTAGAGGGTAAACCCTAAGGTCAACGGGTAACCCACTGCCCAGCCTCGCTGGAGGGTAAACCCTAGTACGCCGGTGGGTAACCCATTGCCCAGCCCCACTAGAGGATAAACCCTGAATTGGTCTGATAACTCCACACTGCCCGAACCATCTCTGGGTGTCGCTAACATCGCGACTGTGAGTTGGGTCGGAGTGCGTCAAAGGAACCACCGACCAACGCCCTTTCATGTTTCCACATTTAATGATATTTTGAAATAGTCTCTGCACGTCCAAACAGATTACACCGTTGTAATCCTTGCAGAAAAACATGCGAGATAGACTACTTACTCACTAGAAACAGACTCCCGACGAAAAAGTTATTCCACCCCGCTTTGTGCCCATACGGCGTCTCGTGGGGCCCACACCTCAGTCCCAAAAAAGGTCAGGCAAACTACTCTATCACGATGCTCTTGGAAAATCATGTCAGAATGACTACTCATTCACCCCGAACGGACATTTGATGAAAAAGTCGCAAAACACTACTCACATCTTAAAAGACATCCCGTGGGGCCCATGCCTCAACTCTAGCTTCAATGCCTGAAATCACCCCAGTCTACATCATCTTGATACAAAAGTTACAATTCCACTGACGGTGCCTAAAACGGACTTCGGATGTGTTCACGCCATCCGAAAGAAGGATCCCAGCAAGGCGCTAAACAAAACTTAACGGGCGTGTCGCGCCCCCGAGCCCCCATCTCGGGAATTAAAAATCGCTGACACCATCTCAAAAACTCCGTCTCAAGCCTAGGATTGTGATGTCATAGATAGCATGCAAAACGGACACTCGTAGTGAAAGTTACGGGTGTTCGAAGACAGGGGATAACCCCTTAGGGCTGGACCAGCCTGATCCACCCAGTCCACCCGGCCTAGGCTGGCCCACGGCCCGGCAGCTGACCCGTGGTCCACCCGGCTGACTGGCCCTCATGTCCATTCGCTATCCCACACAGAGACCCACCTTCATCAGATCTCGGTCTCTCGCTCGGGGTCGCGTGCTGTGACCCTCGTCGCGCCCTGCACCGGCAACCTGGGCGCCCGCCGCTGCCGCCTGGGAGCCCGCCGCCGCCGCCGCCTGGGACCGTCGCCACTGCATGGGACCGCGCCGCCACTTGGGACCGTGCCTCCACCACCTGGGACCATCGTCGCCACCTGGGACTACACTGATGCTTGGGAGTCGCGCCGCCACCCGCCGCCGTCCCAGACTGCCTGAAGTCCACTAGAAATCCCTAGAATCACCGGAAAACAGGGGAAAATGGCCGGAAAACTTCCCGGGGGCACCCCGGACACCCTGAGATTTGAAAATTTTATCCTAAAAGAGCATCAAAAATCTCGGATCGATCTCTACGCTTATATGGTCTTCACTCGACGATTGGACAGAATTTCGATGCAATGAATTTAATTCAACGGAGATGAGGAAACTAAAAACGAAAAAGCAAACTCCTGCCTCGCTGGGCGTAGCCCGTCGCTTCACAAGTGATCCTCCAGACCGTCGCACCACCTTGGAGAGATGTAGGAGAGGATCTTGAAGGGAGGTTTCTCCCTTTGTTGAGAGAGCTTCCACCAGGTAGAAATAAAGGGGAAGAAGGGGAAGAAGGGGAAGGTGGGGTGGAGGTGTTTAAGTAGGGAATTAATTAAATTTTAATTAATTCTTTAAATATCTACCAGAAGGCCCCATACCCAAACTTTCAACAGGGTCGGGGTTAATCCACCTCTAGGGTAAAATCCAAGTTCTGAGCACAACGGTGGTCTCGGAATTTTAATCCGATCCTCTGTTCAGAAGTTTTAAAGTTCACGCCTGAGGCTGATAAATTAAAAAAACGCCCCTGGTGGTGTTTTCCATATATGGGTCACGCCCATGAAAGTTACACTCCTCCTAGGGTAAACAGAATTCTCCAGACTCAATGGTGCCCTCGGTTTTCCCATCCAAGAAACTTTTTAGGAGTTATTCTGTTTCTTTGGTGCATCTAGTGTGAACACACTTAAAATTTAATTCTGGCCACACTGGGGCTCAGAATCACACGTCATCTGAACACCCTACTCTAGAATAATATCAAGAAAATTTCAAAGTCTTACAGGCTCAAAACCTGGGTTCTTACATCATTCCCCCCTTCAAGTTTTTCATCCCCAAAAAATAAAACTACAAAAACAACTCGGGATATTGATCATGCATCTGTCTCTCTCGTTCCTAGGTGCTCTCTTGCACCCTCCTATGTTGCCACAGCACAAGAACCAAAGGGATGGTCCATCCACGCAGTATCCGCTCATGTCGGTCCTTAATCGCCACTGGGTGCTCCTCAATGGTGGTTCCATTCTCGATGTCCATCTCTCCCCAGCCGATAACATACGTGCAGTCGTACATGTATTTTCTCAGCTACGACACGTGGAAGACATCATGAACCCTCTCCAGCTGTGGGGGTAGATCAAGATGGTAGGAAACATCACCAACCCTATCACGATCTCAAAGGGCCCAATGAACCTTGGGGATATCTTGCCTCCCCGGCTGAACCTCCATGTTCCATGTCGTGGTGAGACCCTCAGAAATACATGGCCCCCCTGCTCGAACTCTAAAGGCATGTGATGATGGTCTACGTAGGACTTCTGTCTACTCTGTTCCATCCTCATCCCCTCACGAATGACCTGCACCTTCTCCATCTTCGCTCGCACCAACTCTGGGCCCACAAGGGAGGTCTCCCCAACCTCTGTCCAGCACAACGGTGACTTGAAAGGTCTCCCGTAGAGGGCCTCAAAAGGTTCCATGCCAATAGTAGAGTGGTAATTCTTGTTATACGCAAACTCCACCAGGGGCAGGTGATCCTCCCATCTTAGGACAAAGTTTAACATGCATGCCCTGAGCATATCCTCTAACACCTGGATAGTGTGCTCGGTCTGCCCGTCCGTCTAGGGGTGAAATGTTATACTCATCCACAGCTGAGTCCTGAATGCCTCCAGAAGGCCTTTCCACAAACATGACGTAAACCGTGTGTCGCAGTTAGAGATGATCATCAAGGGTACTTCATGAAGGTGGACGATCTCTCGAACGTATAGCTACCCTAGACTCTCTACTGAGCTCTGCTCCCTGATGGAAAGGAAGTGCACTGACTTCGTGAGTAGGTTCACTATCACCCAAATGGAATCATATACCTTCGTTGTGCGTGGAAGCCCTGTGATGAATTCCATAGATATGTCATCCCACTTCCACTCCGAGATATCAAGGGGCTACAAAAACCCTGCCAGAACCTGATACTCTGCCATCACCTACTGATAGGTAAGACACCGAGAAAAAAACTGAGCTACGCTCCACTTCATGACAGACCACCAAAACTTCCACTGAAGGTCTATGTACATCTTCCCCACACTGATATGTAAAGCTAAAGGAGAAGTGTGGAACTCCCACATCACCCCCTCCTATATCTCTACTGGTACTACATCTCGCCCCTGGAACAGGATATCATGATTCCCTCTTTTAGAATACTCATCTGGTGCATCACCGGTGGATATCTGACCATGCAGTACCTTGCTGTCAAGATCCCCTAGTTGCGACTCTCTCACACACTCAAGGAGGGAAGGAGTCAACACCATCGACTGCAGGAAAGTCGTACCCTCCTGTTCTACCAAGGTCAGTCATAGGGAAGCCAACTACTCTGAAGCTTCCCACACTAGACGAGCCTAGGAATTCCTGCTAAGGGAAAATGCTACTATGTTTCCCTTCCCTGAAGTGTAGAATATCTCGAAATAATAGTCCTATAGAAACTCCAGCCAATGCCTATGCCTCATATTCAAATCCCTCTGAGTGAAGATGTACTTGAGGATCTAGTGGTCTGAGTAGACCAAAAAACACTCACCCAGAAGGCAGTGTCTCTATAGCCTCAAGGCGAAGACCAACACTACCAGTTCCAAATTGTGAGTCGCATAATTCTTCTCATGGGGCCTAAACTGCCTCGACCCATATGCAATCACTACACACTGCTGCATCAGCACACACCCGATCCCAGCTTCTAAAATTCCTCAGTATACCAGGAACTCAACACCCTCCTCTGGAAGCCTCAACACTGGAGCACTAATCAGCCTCTACCTCAACTCCTCAAAGGCCTTATGGCATTGGTCATTCTAGGTGAATGTTCATCCCTTCTGCATCAATTTGGTCAAAGGGGCAGCAATCCTGGAGAAATATTCCACGAACCTCCTGTAGTACCCTTCCAAACCAAGGAAGCTCCGCACCTCTGACGCATTCTTGGGTGGCTCCCAAGCAAGCACTGCCTCTACCTTTGCGATATCTACGGGCAATCCCTGCTCCGTAATGACATGCCTCAGAAATTGAACCTCATGAATCTAGAACTGACACTTCAAGAGCTTCACATATAGTTGGTGCTCCCGGAGTAAGTCTATGACCATCCTCAAGTGCTCCACATGCTCCTCCTCCATCACAGATTAGATGAGTATGTCGTCAATAAAGACAACCACAAACCTTTCCAAGTACGACTGGAAGATCTGGTTAATCAAAGCCATGAAAACAGTGGGGGAATTCGTCACACAAAAGGGCATCACCAGAAAATCGTAATGCTCATAATGACAATAGAAAGACAACTTCGGGATGTCAGCCTCACGAACCCACAACTGGTGGTAGTTGGATCAAAGATCAATCTTGTAGAACCACTTCGCACCTCTCAGCTGGTTGAAGAGGTTTTCGATCCTTGATTAAGGGTACTTGTTCTTTATCGTGGCCTGATTCAGGCGATGATAATCCAAACAAAGACACAGACTCCCATCTACCTTTTTCACAAACAAAACTGGAGCTGCCCCAAGGGACAAACTAGGCCTGATGAATCCCTTCACATGATGGTCCTCCAACTGAAGTCGTAGCTCCCGAATCTCTGTGGGTGCCATCTGATATGTTGCACATGATATTAGGGCAGTCCCTGGCTGCAATTCAATGCAGAACTCCATCTATCACCTCAGAGGTAGTCCTAGGACATCCTCAAGAAAGACATCCATGTAGTCCTCTACAATGGTAGGGATTCATGTGCCTGTAGCGTCTACTGCTCTGAGATCCATGCTCCCCAACTGGTGAGAAAAAGGTCATGGTCTCCTACTAAGAGTACTCATCTACTCTGCCACGAGGTCTCGTTCACCAAGGATGGTGAACCTCATTCCATAAAAATGGACACATCTGACTAGTCTACACTGATAGTCTATCTGGGCATGAACCATGGAAATCCAATCCATGACCAAGATGATGTCATAAGGTTCCATCATGATGAAGATTAGGTCACATATGAAACTCTCTCCTCCAAAAGACAGTTCACACTGTCTGCAAATAAAGGTCACCAACGAGGCATTTCCTGTAGGAACCTTGAGTCTAAGTGAAGGCGTCAGTGCCTCTACTAGAAGATCCAACTCCCATACCCAAAGCAGTTAAATAAAGGAGTTAATGGAACATGTGTTTGCTAGTACCGAATAAAGTGTATAGTAAACACAAAGCGTACCTCGGACCATCTCGTGTGATGGGGGGTCACGAGAACCCATAGCCTGAAGCTGCCCATGGCCCCTACCGCCAACACCCTGAGTAGGACGTGGGTCACCTGGTGGTGGTGGTGGAAGGACCTCGAAACTTTGTCCCCCACCTCTGAGTCCTACCACTCTTTCTACGCTGCCTCCCTAAGGGCCACCCTATCCTCTCCTGGGGGATCCCTGGTTATAGCGCTTCCTCTGCCGCTGCGGTCCGCCCAATGCCTGCCACGGCTGCTCAGTACGCCTGGTCGGGCAGTCACGTGCTAGGTGACCCCATCTGTTACAAGCATAGCACCAGCTCTCTCCTGACTTCCCCGGTGCTCAACGGCGCTATCGAAGACTCTGCTCTGAAGCGGCCACTGCTAGGCCCTGTCAGCTGGCGTCCCTCATCCAAGAATCTCTCTATCACAAAGAGCCCGCTCTATCACCCCGACATAAGTAGGGATGCACAAGGGTACTACACTAGCACGGATATCCCTACAAAGACCCTTCTCAATCTTCTATGCTCGAAAGTGACTATCACGGACCATATCCTGCAAGTAGATTTTCAGATCGATAAATTGGGTCGAGTACTGCGCCATGTTCATCCCCCCTGCTTCAGCTCTAGAATCTCATGAATCTGAATGGTGCGTAAATAAGATGAGGAGTACTCCTATTGGAAGAGCTGATAAAAGCTATCCTACATGAGAGACGACTCGTCGTGGGTCTGCATAACCAACCCCCACCAACGTCTGGCCGTCCTAAGGAAAAGGGTGGTAACTAGGGCTACCATCTGGTTTTCTGGTGTCTGTACCAGCTAGAAAAGTCGGTCCACAGACTCTATCCAGTCTTCCACTGCCTGGGGATCTGGGTCCCCGCGGAACTTTTACAGCCACTGACACTGGAAGTCCCGGAGCGCACTCAGCCTGCGCTCAACCTCATCCTATGCTGCCAGTACTAAATGCCGCTCTCCAGGTGGAAGGGATACTGCTGAAGCACTGGGTGTAAGGGGATCACGTGAGGGTCCCTGAACTAACGCCTCAATGCTCACCAGGTCGTCGTCACGAATAGGAGAGGGCAACCTGGATGGATGCTGTTGTGGGGGAATCCTGAAAATTATCAAGGATTACCACGATCAGATGAGTATATATATATATATATATATAACAGTAATCACAAAGGGGAGATGAATCAATAAGGACAGTCAAAGAATCAATCCTACCGAATGCATGTTCTAAAATTCCCTACAACAAGTGTCTCAGCATGCTGAGTCGACAACCGGGTTATCAGGGTCCTAGTGAATGGATACGTTTGTCGCCTGTACCATTTCTGGACTCCCTATCCTGAGAGCCACTCTTGGGACAAGTTGAAACCATTTCCCAAAATCCCAACCTATTCCTTTTTAGTTACATTCGAACAACGCCCCAAGGAAGGAACCACCTTTGATACCACTTTGTCACGTCCTGAACCTACTGGTCTCGAGCCGCAACTACCCTAAGCCCACCTCCATAGGCCAGGGGATGGCTATAAGGACCCAGCCTTAATACATACATAATATTGAATTTAGTCAAGAAAACACTTACTTTTACATTGAGGATCTTTTCAAGTTTAGAGATTTAGAGAATTGGTACAAAACATTCATAACATTACACATTGTTACATAGTGGATACCATAAAAACAGTTTCCATTTTTTCTCAAAATATAAAACATTAAAACTTAAAACAAGACTCCTTGAAAATTCTTCAACATTTAACATGTCTTCCTTACTTGTATTACAAATCCATTAACCAGTGAAAAAACATTTAAAAACTTGGTATGAGGACAAAATCTCAGTAAGGTATGAAAAAGAAGGAAAAATCACAGTAGTCCATGAATACTCATAATGTATGTAAACATTTTCAGAAGACATGCTTTTCACCCATAAATACTTACTTTGTGTAACTTGAGATTTAAAAAAGATCCACACAAACATGAGAACATAAATATAATCATAGAGGTATATTGGGTCATTACTTACATAATCTTGTAATCATCTTGGCTACCTTAAAATTTGTAACCCTCACGGCTACCTTACTTTGTGTAACCATCGCAGCTACACTTGGAGTAACCATACGGCCGTCCTCCAACTTACTCATACCCAATGAATTGGAGGGAAATATAGGTCCCAAACTTCATCATAAACAATTACCAAGAACCAAAATATAATCATACAACATGAATAATAGCATAAAAACGTTGATTTTGAATTTTGTAAAAACAGAATTTTAAAAGAGGATTTTAGAAGAAAAGTCCCTTATAAACAACTTATACTTGAAGTGATACTTAATAGAGTGGATGGAATATGTATATACTCTGTAAATACACATAATGAAACATAATATAAACAGAACTCATCACACAAACAATTTAAATAGCATATAAATAATAAAGTAGAAGGTTAACCCAAAGAATGGAAATCGGGTTAAGAATTCCCTTACCTTAGGCTTGTCTTACTTAAAAATTGTTTAAAACTATTGTATAATGGTTAAAAGAGTGTTATTAGTATTTTACAGAAACATTTTCATGTTTATAACATCTTATATGGTCATTTCATAACCTCATTTTACCCCTTAGTTGTTAGTATTTCGTTCCTTGCATTATTTTGGGTGAGTTCTTTTATGATTTTCACGATCGGTTCATGATGAATTGTTCTTGTTGATTGGAAGTGAAACTCAAGAATTATAATGGAGTAGTATTTAAATATTTCTAGTACCATAAATTATACCATTTATCACTTTGATTCTTTATATGAGGATGATTCATAAGTTAAAACATTAATTATGTTCGTTTAGATCATTTAAGTGGTTCTTTGATAATAACAAACTCATTTAGTCTTATAAATTAGAAACATGAGTAAAAAATAATTCCAGAACCATATATGAGTCATAAAACATATATTATAACCTGGTTCAACCATATAAATGGTTTCATGACCATACTTGAAAGAATTAATGGAAATTGAAAATACATCATCCACGATGTCGGCAATTCAACACAAGTGGACAATGTTTTTTATTCTTTAAATAAGTGGAAGAGGAGAAGAATATTGATGATGAATTTTACATAAACATGATAAAATAATGAATATACATGATTATGTAGATTTCATGCCTCTTGGATAAGAGGGATTGAGGAAAGAGGAAAAAGGAATCATAAAATAAAAGAGAATCTTGAGAAATTTCTCACAAAAATTCGACAGCCTAACGGCGTCTCTTAAAACTTCATAAAAACAAGATTGATGAGAGGAATGGAATATCTCATCATTCATACAACATATGGACAGTAAGGTGGAATATTTAATGAAATATCCCAACACAAGACAAAGGGAATGGGAGAGAATAACATAAAATGAAAGAAAAGAAAGAAAATAAAACTGGATGTTTACCTCTTGATCTCTTCTCCTTGAGATCCTCCTTAAGGGATTTGATTTTGGTCTTTTGGTGAGACCAAAATCTCTAGGAAGTGGGGAAGAAGATTGGGGAGGAAATTTTTCATAAATTAGACAACGCTCAAGGCTTGAAATATGTGGGAGGAAGAGGGGAGTGAGGGTGGTATTTATAGTGGAGGAGGGGAGGTATTTTAGATTATTTTAATCATTATTATAATATTTTTATCAAGACTATGAATAATCTCAAATAAAGTGGCCCTAAATAGTGATAATATCATGTGAGTTCGAACCAAGTGTTATTTCATCACTTATGATGTCATAAATAGTGCATTTTTACTGATAAATTGATTATACGGTATTTTATCGTATTTCACTATTCACTGAAAATTCAAGAGTTTCAGAAAAATACCAAAAATTTAGCCCAACCATTTTTTGACATGTAGAATTCAAAAATGAACTCCATTTTTCAAAATTAATTTTCTAAATATTATTAATTTAATTTTTAAATATGTTCACAGTTAATTCAAAAAATAACAATATTGAAGTGCAATTAGTTTTATGTGACATTGGAAAATTAATTAAGATCCTATTATCCAATTTCCTTGGAAAAATAAAATAATATTATTATTTACTATTCATTAGGGTCATATTACTATTCACAGTACTATTCATATTACTATTCATATGGGTATGTTACTATTCACCAAAAATCAAGTTTGTTCTTTCAGACTCCAAATAACATACTGAACACAAATGTAGATGAAAGTTTCTTGAAATTAAGAATATAGAAGTAGAAAATTTATGTTTTAAAGGCTAATTAAAAATATCTATTTAAAACAAAGTTCCATGCATTTTTATTTATCTTTAGAAAAACTTGGGGTGTTACATTATCCCCACCTTCTTGAAATTGCGTCCTCACAATTTTATTTACTTATTAAACAACTGAGGGTATTTTTACCACATAGCATTTTCAGACTCCCATGTTGCTTCTTCAACCATATGGTTTCTCCACAAAACCTTTACCTGGTGGATTACCTTGTTCCTCAATACCTGTTCCCTTCGATCAAGAATCTGAACTGGTTTCTCTTCATAAGAAAGGTTCTCTTCCAGCTGAACTGCTTCTGGGTTCAAGACATGTGATGAATCTGGCACATACTTTCTCAACATCGAAACATGAAAAACATTATGTACCTGAAACAAGCTCGGAGGAAAAGCTACGCGGTATGAAACTATTCCAACTTTCTCTAAGATTTTAAAAGGATCGATGAATCGTGGAGTTAGCTTTCCTTTTTTACCGAAACGCATCACACTTTTCCAAGGAGAAACTTTAAGGAAAACATGGTCACCTACCTCAAAAGAGAAGTCTTTCCTTCTGTTATCTGTATAACTTTTCTGCCTGCTCTGATCTGTCCTTATGTGTTGCTGGATCATCCTCACTGTCTCAGCCACTTATTCAACTAATTCTGGACCCATCAACTTTCTTTCGCCAACTTCATCCCAAAACGCTAGAGTCCGACATTGCTTCCCATACAAGGCCTCAAAAGGTGCCATCTAAATACTGTAATGAAAACTATTATTATAAGAAAACTCAGCTAATGAAATATGTTGATCCTAACTTCCCTGATGGTCCATTTAACATGCTTGAAGCAAATCCTCCAAAGTATGAATCATCCGTTCTAATTTCCCATCTGATTGAGGATGAAAAGCTGTACTGAAATTTAACTTTGTTCCCATCAACTTCTGAAGTCCCTTCCAAAAGTTAGAAGTGAACCTGGGATCTCAGTCAGACACAATGGAAAGAGGAACTCCATGTAACCTGACAATCTCCTTGAGGTGCAATCAAGAAAGCTGATCCAAATTCATTGTATCTCGAATAGAAAAAAAATGTGTAGACTTTGTTAGCTGATCAACAATAACCCAAATCGCATTATTACCTCGAGAAGTATTTGGTATTCCTACCACAAATTCCATGGATATATTCTCCCATTTCCACTCTGGAAATGGAAAAGGCTGAAGCATCCCCTTCGGAAACTGCGGCTCTTCTTTAACCTGCTGACATGTCAAACATTTCATTGTAAAATCAGTAATATCTCTTTTCATCCCATTACACCAATAATACTCCCGAAGGTCTCTGTACATCTTAGTACTTCCAAGATGAACATAAAATGGAGAACTATGAGCTTCACACAACAATTCTTTCTTCAACTGGGAATCACAAGGCACACACAACCTTTTTCCAAATCTTAAAACACAATCTTTATAAAGATTAAATTCTGGAAACTTACCCATTTTAACCAATTCTACCTTTTTCTATAGCTCACGGTCTTCCCTCTACGCTCTCATAATTCTGTCTAACAAAGAAGACTACACAGAAACCTGAAACAAAACAGATATATTCCCTACACCAACAACTTCTAAGCAAAAATTTATCAAATCATTAATCAAGGGATCATGTTCCAAACGTATCATGGTTAATGATGCATGATGTTTCCAACTTAAGGCATCTGCTACTTTGTTTACTTTTCCAGGATGGTAATTGATCATGTAGTAATAATCCTTTATCAGTTCTAGCCATCTTCTCTACCTCATGTTTAATTCCTTCTAAGTGAATATATACTTAATACTTTTATGGTCAGTATATATTTGGAATTTGGTTTCGTATAGGTGATGCCTCCATATTTTCAAAGAAAAAACCACAGCTTCCAATTCTAAATCATGTGTGGGATAATTTAGCTCATGGGGTTTAATTTGTCTCGAATCATAGGCAATTACCTGATCATTCTGCATCAAAACACAACCAAGTCCCTTCAAAGAAGCATCACTTTAGATTACAAACTCACCATTTTGGGAAGGTAAGTCCAAAACTGGAGCATTCACCAATCTCTTCTTCAGTTCCTAAAAACAAACATCACATTCTTATGTCCAAACAAATTTAACCCCTTTTCGTGTTAACTTAGTTATTGGTCTAGATAACCGTGCAAAGTTCTTAACAAATCGTCGGTAATAACTTGATAAGCCCAGAAAACTACGAATCTCTATAAAATTTGTGGGTCTTGGCCATTCATCAACTACTTTTGTTTAGGTAGGATCAACTGTTATTCCATCCTTATTTACAATGTTCCCAAGAAAAGAAATCTGTTGCAACCAAAAATCACACTTACTGAATTTTCCATATAGTTTCTTTTCTTTTAACGTTTTTAAAACAACCCTTAGATGTTTTTCATACTCCTCTTTATTTTTAGAAAAAACCAGAATGTCATCAATAAATACAACCAAAAACTTATCCAAGAACTCATGAAATACTCTATTCATAAAATTCATGAATACAGCAGGTGCATTAGTTAACCCAAACGGCATAACAACAAATTCATAATGCCCATATCTAGTACGAAACGCTATTTGTGGGATGTCATCCTCCTTCACCTTCAGCTGATGGTATCCAGATCTTAAGTCAATCTTGGAAAAGTACTGATTTCCCTAGAGCTGATCAAACAAGTCATCAATATGAGGCAAAGGATAATTTTTTTTAACATTGATGTTATTAAAATCTCTATAATCAATGAAAAGTATCATAGAACCATCTTTCTTTTTAACAAACAAAACAGGGGCTCCCCATGGTGAAGTGTTGGGACGAATGAAGCCTTTGACAATCAAATCCTGCAACTAATTTTTCAATTCAAGAAGTTCTATTGGAGCCATACAATATGGGGGTTTTGAAATTGGATTAGCATCAAGAAATAATTCAATTGTTAATTTGAATTCTCGATCAGGTATGACACCGGGTAAATCTTCAGGAAAAACATCAAGGTATTCATTTACCACTGGCATATCATTAATTTGAATAGTTCCCTTGCTTTTGACAATATGAGAAAGATAACTTTCATTTCCATCTTTCAATAATTTCTCAGCTTCCTGATATGTTATCAATTTTATGGGTTCATTCTTGTATAAAAACTAAAACTCTTTCTGAAAAACAACTTATTTAGCTCTACAGTCAATCTTAATATGATAATCAGAAAGCCAGTCTATCCCCAGAATAACATCAAACTCGACTAAGGGTAAAACAACAAGGTTTGCAGGTAAAGTCTTTCCACAGACCACAATAGAAAGATTTTTATAATTCCTATTTGATATAACATTTCCCCCTGGTGTTTTAACAATAAGTTCAGGTCTCATTTGTTGAGGTGATATTTTCAATTTACCAGAAAATTTCTCAGAGATGAAGGAATGTGTAGACCCCATATCAAACAAAACTTTAGAAAAATATGATTGAACAAACAAAGTACCTAATACAACTTCATTTGATGGCCCAAAGTCTGCTAATGTAGTCGCAAAGGATATCACTACACCTTTCTGCTTGTAGTCTGGCTTCTTTGCATCATTCGGATCTCTCTTTGGGCAGACATTTTCATAGTGACCCATCTCACCACATTTAAAACACTTTACAGTTTTTTTATCAGGATTAGTCTTTGTATCATTTTCATTGTAATCTTGGGCCATATGTCCAAACTTACCACATTTAAAACACTTCCTAGTTTTTCTAAGACATTCCCCAGGGTGCTTATTGCCGCACTTTTCACAAACTGGAAATTGTATTTTCTTACCATCAGATTTATTTGGTTGAGTCTTTCCCATTTCTTGCCAACTAGACCTATTCTTCTCTTTGTTTCCAAAATGAACATGATCATTATCAAACTCCATCTCTACCCTCTCAGAACATCGGACAAGTTTCTAATAACTTTTGAATTCACGGGAGGCCAACGCCCTTCGATACCTTGGCTTCAATCCTAAGTAAAAGCGGTTGATTTTGATATCGAGATCTAGAATGATATTTGGAGCATACCTCTCCAGTAGAGTGAATTTCTCTTCATACATAGCCACTGAATCTTCCTCCTTCTGTTTCAATTCAAGGAATTGCTTCTCCATTCTAATTCTCACCACCTTAAGAAAATATTTTTCAAGAAAAAGACTTTTAAATTCATCCCACTCTAAGGCATCAAAATCATATCTACCCCTGATATTCCTTACCATTGACCACCACTAATCAGATTCCCCTTCAAAATGATAAATGGAAAGACTTACCTTTTATGAACATCCCATAACATCAAATATCTTTTCAAGGGCTTTGATCCATCCTTCAGCTGCCACTGGTTCAGAAGATCCATTGAATGCAGGAGGATGTTGTCTCATAAAATGTTCCACCACTATCATGTTTAGTTTTGGTACCTATAGTGGTTCTCTTGCATGGATTCCACCACCATTTATTGCCTGCGTTAGCTGAGCCATTACTGTCACAAACTGCTCGGTTCCAATCCCTACCATTCCGGGCTGTAGATCAGGAAGGATGTCATTCTGTCAGTGCCTCTCCTCTTCAGCATCCCTGTCCCTTCTGTGGAAAACCATTCTGAAAAAACATTTCTTAAATGAAGTAACATGGTAATATTTAAATGCTATAACAAATTAAACATAGCGTGCAAATCATTTATGGTATTCTATTAACATAACCCTAACCCCTAAATTTATCTAAACCATCCTCTGATACCAACTATAAGGACCCAGCCTTATTACATACATAATCTTGAATTTAGTCAAGAAAACACTTCCTTTTAAATTGAGGATCCTTTCAATTTTAGAGCTTTATATAATTGGTACAAAACAGTCATAACATTACACATTTTTACATAGTGGATACCATAAAAACAGTTTCCATTTTTCTCAAAATATAAAACATTAAAACTTAAAACAAGACTCCTTGAAAATTATTCAACATTTAACATGTCTTCCTTCCTTGTATTATACATCCATTAACCTATGAAAAATCATTTAATAACTTGGGATGAGCACAAAATATCAGTAAGGTATGAAAAAGAAGGAAAAATCACAGTAGTCCATGAATACTCATAACTTATGAAAACATTTTCAGAAGACATTCTTTTCACCCATAAATACTTACTTCGTGTAACTTGATATTTACAAAAGATCCACACAAACATGAGAACATAAATATAATCATAGTGGTATCTTGGGGCATTACTTACATAATCTTTTAACCATCTTGGCTACCTTAAAATTTGTAACCCTCACGGCTACCTTACTTTGTGTAACCATCGCAGTTACACTTGGAGTAACCATACGGCCAACCTCAAACTTACTCATACCCAATGCATTGGAGGGAAATATAGGTCCCACCCTTCATCATAAAAAATTCCCAAGAACCAAAACATAATCATACAACATGAATAATAGCATAAAAACATTGCTTTTGAATTTTGTAAAAACAGAATTTTAAAAGAGGATTTTAGAAGAAAAGTCCCTTATAAACATCATATACTTGAATTGAGACTTAATATAGTGGATGGAATATGTATATAATCTGTAAATACACATAATGAAACATAATATAAACATAACCCATCACACAAACAATTTAAATAGCACATAAATAATAAATTAGAAGGTTAACCCAAAGAATGGAAATCAGGTTAAGAATTCCCTTACCTTAGGCTTGTCTTACTTAAAATTTGTTTAAAACTCATGTATAATGGTTAAAAGAGTGTTATTAGTATTTTACAGAAACATTTTCATGTTTATAACATCTTATATGGTCATTTCATAACCTCATTTCACCCCTTAGTTGTTAGAATTCCGTTCCTTGCATTATTTTGGGTGAGTTCTTTTATGATTTTCACGATCGGTTCATGATGAATCGTTCTTGTTGATTGGAAGTGAAACTCCAGAATTGGAATGGAGTAGTATTTACATATTTCCAGTACCGTAAATTATACCATTTATCACTTTGATGCTTTATATGAGGATGATTCATAAGTTAAAACATTAATTATGTTCGTTTAGATCATTTAAGTGGTTCTTTGATAATAACAACCTCATTTAGTCTTATAAATTATAACCATGAGTACAAAAGAATTCCAGAACCATATATGAGTCATAAAACATATATTATAACCTGGTTCAACAATATAAATTGTTTCATGACCAGACTTTAAAGAAATAATTGAAATTGAAAATACATCGTCCACGATGTCGGCAATTCGACACAAGTGGACAATGTTTTTTATTCTTTAAATAAGTGGAAGAGGAGAAGAATACTGATGAGGAATTTTCCATAAACATGAGAACATAATGAATATAAATGATTCTAGAGATTTCATGCCTCTTGGATAAGAGGGAGTGAGGAAAGAAGAAAAAGGAATCATGAAATAAAAGAAAATATTGACAAATTTCTCACGAAAATTCGATAGCCTAACGGCGTCTCTTAAAACTTCATAAAAACAAGATTGATGAGAGGAATGGAATATCTCATCATTCATACAAGATATGTACAGTAAAATGGAATATGTAATTAAATATCCCAACACAAGACAAAGGTAATGGAAGATAATAACATAAAATGAAAGAAGAGAAAGAAAATAAAAGAGGATGTTTACCTCTTGATCTCTTCTCCTTGAGATCCTCCTTAAGGGATTTGATTTTGGTATTTTGGTGAGACCAGAAGCTCTAGGATGTGGGGAAGAAGATTGGGGAGGGAATTTGGCAGAAATTAGACAATTCTCAAGGCTTTATAGGTGTGGGAGGAAGAGGGGAGTGAGGGTGGTATTTATAGTGGAGGAGGGGAGGTATTTTAGATTATTTTAATCATTATTATAATATTTTTATCAAGACTATGAATAATCTCAAATAAAGTGGACCTAAATAGTGATAATATCATGTGAGTTCGAACCAAGTGGCCTTGAATCACTTATGATGTCATAAATAGTGCATTTTTACTGATAAATTGATTATACTGTATTTTATCGTATTTCACTATTCACTAAAAATTCAAGAGTTTCAGAAAAATACCAAAAATTTACCCCAACCGTTTTTTAACATATAGAATTCAAAAATGAACTCCATTTTTCAAAATTAATTTTCTAAATATTATTAATTTAATTTTTAAATATGGTCATAGTTAATTCAAAAAATAACAATATTGAAGTGCAATTAGTTTTATGTGACATTGGAAAATTAATTAAGATCCCATTATCCAATTGCCTTGGGAAAATAAAATATTATTATTATTTACTATTCATTATGGTCATATTACTATTCATATTACTATTCATAAGGGTATGTTACTATTCACCAAAAATCAAGTTTGTTCTATCAGACTCCAAATAACATACTGAACACAAATGTTTCTTGAAATTCAGAATATACAAGTAGAAAAGTTATGTTTTAAAGGCTAATCAAAAATATCTATTTAAAACCAAGTTCCATGCATTTCTATTTATCTTTAGAAAAACTTGGGGTGTTACACTGGCAACAAGCGTCGAAGGTGTAACAATCTCGGGGAGGCCTTTGTCAAAGTACTTGTAAACACACACACATCCCACTGGATGCATAATTGCAGATTCAAAAGAAAACAGAAGGACAAACAACTATAACCCAACCACAGTAATGCATTAACTTCTAAATAGAGAAAAGTAAAGTTCTGAAAAGTACTGACAAGATACCGAACAGAAAAAGGGAAAAACACGCGCCCAACCCGAAAGGTGCCACAACCCGGAAAAAGGTAAACAAAATTAAATAGCTGATGAGTCTCACACCTGAAAGTCCTACTACAACCACTGAACGCAGCCCAAGCTCTGGTGTTCTCTATGCTCCTTCATAGTCTCGATCGACCTGTCTATCATTTTCAAGGGCACACCAAGTGCGGGCAAAGCCCAACCAGGGGTGCGTATAAAGATACTCAGTAGGATTACCTGAAAGATCGAGGGAGAAACAAAGGAGGTACTAAAACTGTGAGCATTAGACAGAACAGAGAACAGTGAAAGTGTACAGTAAATAGAGTGTAGCTCAACCCAAAAAGGGAATGGAAGTAGGCTCGTCCGACCAAGAGTAGCTAGACACGGAAAGCACGTGGCATACCCTGTGTGTCTTCTCCCCTCCTAGAAAAAGAGTAATTGAACCCAAGGAGTGGGAATGAAAGTAGGGTGTATATATATATATACTCAATAAGAAACCTGAATGAGTGTGTAAAGGTATCTCTATCTCCAAGATCATCCCAGGATAAGTCTTCAATAGTTCTAAGGGTATCCATAACTGATGCCCAACAGTATCACACATCAAAACTGCCTCATCTCTAAACCATACCACCAAAATTCCCACTCTGGTAATCACGAATAAAAGCCACTGACTAGCCTTATCGGAAGGGCTGAGTCTGAAAGAAGTCGTCGGGTAACCCACTGCTCAGCCCAACTGGAGGGTAAACCCCAAAAGGTCATCGGGTGACCCACTGCCTAGCCCAACTGGAGGGTAAACCCCAAAAGGTCGTCGGGTGACCCACTGCCCAGCCCAACTAGAGGGTAAACCCTAAAGTCAATGGGTAACCCACTACCCAACCCAACTAGAGGGTAAACCCTAAGGTCAATGGGTAACCCACTGCCCAGCCTCGCTGGAGGGCAAACCCTGGTACGCTGGTGGGTAACCCACTGCCCAGCCCCGCTGGAGTGTAAACCCTGAACTGTTCTGATAACTCTGCATTGCTCGAACCATCTCTAGGTGTTGCTAACATTGCGACCGTGCGTTGGATCAGAGTGTGTTAAAGGAACCACCAACCAACGCCATTTCATGTTTCCACATTTAATTAGATTTCTAAAGAGGCTCTGCATTCCCAAATAGATTACACCATTGTAATCCTCCCAGAAAAACACTCGATATAGGCTACTTACTCGCTGGAAACGGACTCCCGACGAAAAGGTTATTCCACCCCGCTTTGTGCCCATACAGTGTCTCGTGGGGCCCACACCTCGGTCCCAAAAAAGGTTGGGCGAACTGCGCCATCGAGATGATTTCGGAAAAACATGCCAAAATGACTACTCATTCGCCCCGAACGGACGTCTGATGAAAAAGTTGCAAAATGTTGCTCACAGCTTAAAAGACAGCCCGTGGGGCCCACACCTCAACCTCAGCTTCAATGCCTGAAACCACCCTGGTCTACATCATCTCGACTCCAAGGTTACAACACCTCTGACGGTGCCTAAAATGGATTTCGGATGTGTTCACGCCATCCGAAAGAAGGATCCCGGCGAGGCGCTAAATAATACTTAACAGGCGTGTCGCGCCACCGAGCCCCCGTCTTGGGAATTAAAAATCCTCAAGACCATCTCATAAACTTCTTCTCGATCCAAGGATTGCGCTGTCGTATATGGTACGCAAAACAGACACTCGTAGTGAATGTTACGGGTGTCCGAAGACAGAGGCTAACCCCTTAGGGCTAGACCAGCCTGATCTTGCCGGTCCACCCAACCTGGGTCGACCCACGCTAGTCGGCCCGGTCCGCAGCGCTGGCCCGCGGCCCGGCCGCTGACCCGTGGTCCACCCGGCCAACCGACCCTTGTTCCTGGTCGTTGTGTCGCACGGAGACCCGCCTTCGGCGGGTCTCGGTCTCCCGCTTGGGGTCGTGCGTCGGGACCCTCGTCGCGCCCCGCACCGGTGACTTGGGAGCCTGCCTCCACCGCCTGAGAGCCTACCATCACTACCTGGGACCACTGCCGCTACTTGGGACCGCGCCGCCACCACCTGGGACTACCACCGCTGCCTGGGACCTCGCCTCTGCCTGTGAGCCACACCACCACCGACCGCCATCCCGGACCGCCTGAAGTCCACCGAAAACCCCTGGAATCACCAGAAAATCGGAAAAAATGGCTGAAAAACTTCCTAGGGTAACTCTGGACACTCATGACTCGAAATTTGATCCTAAAAGAGCGTCGGAAAGCTCAGATCAATCCCTACGCATCTATGGTCTTCGCTCGATGATTGGCCATCATTTCGACACAATGAATTTAATTCAAGAAAGATGCGAAAATTAAAAATGAAAACGCAAACTCCTACCTCACTGGGCGTAGCCCGTCGCTTCAAAAGTGATTCGTCGGACCACCACACCACCTTGGAGAGATGGAGGAGATGAACTTGAAGGGATTTTTCTCCCTTTGTTAAGAGATCTTCCTCTAGGGATAAATGAAGGGGAAGAAGGGGAAGGGGGTGGAGGTGTTTAAGTAGGGAATTAATTAAATTTTAATTAATTCTATAAACACCTACCAGTAGGCCTTGTACCTGAACTTTCGATGGGGTCAGGGTTAAGGCACCTCTAGGGTAAAATCCATGTTCTGAGTGCAACAGAGGTCTCATAATTTTAATCTGAGCCTCCGTTCAGAAGCTATAAAGTTCACGCTCGAGGCTGCTAAATTACAAAAATGCCTCTGGTTGCGTTTTCCACAGAAGGGCCGCACCCGTGAAAGTTACACTCCTATTAGGGTAAACAGCAAGCTCTGGACTCAACGGTGTCATCAGTTTTCCCATCCAAGCAACCATTTAGGAGTTATTCTATTTATTTGGTGTGTCCAATGTGAACTCACTTAAAATTTAATTCCGGCCACACCGGCGCTCGGAATCACACACCGTCTGAACGCCCTGCTCTGGAATAATATCAAGAAAATTTCAAAGTCTTACTGGCTCAAAACCCAAGTTCTTACATGTGCCTTCTAAAACATATTCTGGTTTTGATGATTCAAATAATAAGAAAGCTTCAACACCCTCAATATATAAAATATTTAAACCAGAACCTTTTGGATTTATGTGCTGATTTATCAAAGTGTGATCATCAAATAATGACAATTGTAGACTTCCTTATTCCATATTTTTCTACAAAATATAAAATCATTACCATTTTTGAATAATTTAAAATTATAAAAACACTATCTAAAAAAAGAAGATAAATAATTACAACTAATTTTTAATAATTACCATTATTTATGGGCGACGCAATTTTTAGTGGATTGACGGCTCCTCTTTTTTCTGGAAGCTCATTTACTTTTCAACATTCTCACACTCAGATCACAATCAAGAATCTTCTCGGAGGTACACTTATACATTCTCATATTCACAAGAATGTATAAGCATACCTCCGAGGAGATTCTTCATTGTGATATCAGTGTGAGAATTTTGAAAGTAAATGAGTCGTTGGACAAAAGAGCCCCCATTTCATCGATGAATCATCTTCTTGCAACTGTCATCACCTGAAAACATTATGAAAATGTGGTCCTATGAATGCATATTCAAACTCATGCATAGGATATTGGATATACATACATAGAATCATACTTTTCATAATGTCTTGAGTCGGTGAAAGTTGAAAGGAGAAGAGTCGTCGAGCAAAAGGAGTGTCGCCAATCCACTCAAAATTGTGCCAAGTTATTACAAGTTATTTCTATTTATTTCTATTTATTGTAATTGATTTTATTCCAATTTATTCTTATTTATTACCATTTATTTTATTCCTATTTATTGCAATTGATTTTATTCTTATTTATTCATATTTATTGTTATTGTTATTTATTGAAATTACTATTTATTACAATTGTTATTTATTGCAATTTATACCTATTTATTCCTATTTATTGTCATTATTATTTATTTCGATTGCTATTTGTTCTTATTTATTGTGATTGTTATTTATTTCTATTAATTGTGATTGTTATTTATTCCAATTTATTGTGATTTCTATTTATTCCTATTTATTGTGATTGTTATTTATTCCTATTTTCTAATTATTAGTATTTATTACTAATTATTAGTATTTATTACTAATTATTAGTATTTATTACTAATTATTAGTATTTATTCCTATTTATTTCTATTTTTTGCTATTTATTGCTATTTATTTCTATTTATTGTTATTTATTTCTATTTATTTCTATTTATTTATATTTATTCCTAATTATTGCTAATTATTGCTAATTATTGCTAATTATTTCTAATTATTGCTAATTATTGCTAATTATTGCTAATTATGGCTAATTATTGCTAATTATTTCTAATTATGGATAATTATTGCTAATTATTGCTAATTGTTGCTAATTATTTCTAATTAATGGTTATTATTCCTAATTATTGCTAATTATTCCTAATTGTTGCTATTTATTTTTATTTATTGTTAATTATTGCTATTTATTGCTAATTATTCCTATTAATTTCTATTTATTCTTATTTACTGCTATTTATTTCTATTTATTGCTATTTATTGCTATTTAATTATATTTAATCCTACTTATTGCTAATTATTGCTAATTATTCCTAATTATTGCTAATTATTGCTAATTATTACTATTTGTTCCTATTTATTGCTAATTATTCATATTTATTGCTATTTATTGCTATTTATTGATATTTATTGTTATTTATTGCTATTTATTGCTATTTATTGCTATTTATTCCTATTCATTCCTATTCATTCCTATTTATTCCTATTTATTCCTATTTCTTCATATTTATTCTTATTTATTCCTATTTGTTGCTAATTATTGCTATTTATTGCTATTTATTGCTAATTGTTGCTAATTATTGCTAATTATTTCTAATTATTCCTAATTGTTGCTAATTATTGCTATTTATTGCTATTTATTTCTATTTATTTCTATTTATTCCTATTTATTCCTATTTATTCCTAATTATTTCTATTTATTGCTAATTATTGCTAATTACTGATATTTACTGCTAATTATTGGTAATTATTGCAATTTATTGCTATTTATTACAAATTATTAAGAATTAGTACTAATAATTTCAATTTATTATTACAAATAAATACTGATAACAAAACAATTTAAATCTAATTTAATTACAACTAATCAACAATAATTAAAATCAACATATAAAATGAATTAAATACTAAATTAAATTAAATATAAATACCTTTAAACATGATCTCCTGTTGATTTAGATGACTTCACAACTTCTTCGTAGAAAAACTAACTAATAGAAATTATTACTCTAAAAATAGAGTTTAGAGAGAGAGAGGAAGTGAGAATTGAGAGGAAGAGAAAGAAAAACAGAAGGGGTTATATATAGGTTAGATTTGTTGCAACGGAATTATTTGCGACGCGTGTCCCATCGCAAATACTTTTTCCCACATTAATTACTATCAGCGGTTAAAAAGGAATTTTTGACGGGTCCCGTCGAAAATAGTTTCCTGGTGACACACTTTTTGCGACGGGACAACATCCTGTCGCAAAAACCTATTTACTGCTGCCAGTATTTTCAATGAGACCCATCGCAAATACCCTCCGACTGACGCACTATTTGCGATGGGGGAATCCTCCCATCGCAAAATAGTTGCACGCCGACTCACTTTTTACGATTGGACAACATCCCGTCGAAAAAACCTATTTACCCCTGCTGGTATTTGTGACGAGTCTTATCGCAAATACCCTCTAACCGACGCACTATTTGCGATGGGGGAATTCCCCCGTTGCAAATAACCATCCCAATATTTGGCGCGCAGACCGCGCCAAACCGCGCCTTTCTTTTTGCAACGGGACCCCAAATCTCATCGCAAATAACCTCTGGGACGAAATATTTGCGAAAAAAATAATTCCCCTCACAAATAGTCTATTGCGAAAAGCTATTTTTCTCGTAGTGTTTGTTCCTCGAGATTCAAAATAAGGAATCAATTTTTTATGATTTATTTTCAATAATTAGAAGATTTTAATTTAATATTAAATCACAAAGATTAATAGAAAATAGCTTTTCAGAAAAATTCCATTTTGTATATAAATTTTTTAATAATTAATTCAAGAATAAAATTCATTATAAATAATATAATTGGATAATTAATATAATAAAAAAAAATTTATTAGTAAATATTTTTAAAAAATGGAACTTTTTAGATTTTTGAAAAAAATACCATTTTCAATAAAAAGAATTCTTTTTAACTGTTTATGGAAAAATGAATCTTCTCAGAAAAAATGCTAAATATTAACCCTAATATAATTTTTATATAATGATTTAAAAAATGAAGTTCATTTAAACATGTAAAAATTCTAAAAGTTACAGAAATTAATTATATTATTTCCCCATAGAATGTAATATAAATGATTTTTGAAGAAAATATATTTTTGAATAATAAAATGACTTGACTAAAAATAGAGTGTTTATTTCTTAATAATTAATTACTTAATTTATATTGATTATATACTTCATATATAGTTCATAATGTGTTGATTCATAATCATTCTTTCTAATTTTATGGTTAGGTTATAACAGTAATGTTTAAATAATAATATTTCATGCTTCGTTTAGGTTTGGTGATGTGTGTTGTATGAATTATCAAACATTGCATCCTATTAAAAAAATTATATTACATTTTTTCATCCTAAAAAAAACTCTGCCTCTAAATTTTCATGGATATTAATTTCTAAATAAATTTGTTCTAGTTATTCTTTATATCATCCTCAAGTTCCCACAATGCTTCCTCTATATTATGATTTCTCCAACATACCTTTAAAAGTTAAGTCAATTAATTCATTGACACTTTCTCTTTAGTGTTGAGAATTTGAATAGGATCATAATAGTATGATATATTATGTTCCAATTAAATTTATTCAATGGTAATGACATGAATTGTTTCTAGTATATACTTTCTTGATAAATAGATTTGGGACACATCGTGTACTTTAGATAGGCTTGGTGGCATTGCCAATTGGTAAGCCACTGGTCTAATTATTTCTAAAATATCAAAATTTATGATGTATTGGGGGATCATTTTTTACTTCATACCAATCCTTATAACACCCTTACATGGAGATACTCTAAATAATATATTATCTCTCATTTTAAAATCCAAATATTTCCCTCATTTATTGTCGTAAAGCTTTTTCCTGCTTTGAGTTGCTTTAATATGAGCCTAAATAGCCTTTCCCTTTGCCATTGTCTCCTCAAAAAGATTGTAACATCCCAGGTAAATAAAGAATATGACCAATTTCATATTTATTAATATTTGTGAATTAAATATTAATTTTACTTTAAAAGGGTTGCTATGTTCTATAGCGTACCTGATACGCAACAACGGGTTTCTTTGAAATCTTACGTTGCACACTAATAATATAATATTATTATTTTAAATGGTAGTTAACTCCTAGTCATTGTATGGGCAGGAATGAAGAAAACTAACTACAATATTATTACATATGTTTTTTAAATGTATTTACATTTATCCAATAAAAATTTAGAGGCTTAAAATGTGAATGAATCTAATTTAAGCATAATTTACATTAAAAGGTCGATTTACCGCCTTTTAATGGAGAATCCTATTTAAATCTAGTTTTCTTCACTTTAATACATTCTATTTGACCAAATAAAATCTTTCTTTAGAATGGTGACATTAAAATTTACTTTGTGTAAATTTTTTGGATTTTTCTGATAAAGTTCATTTTTAATGAATAGTGAAAAATATTGTATTTTATTTCAAAATTGCGTTTTAATATAATTTATTTATATGGTTAGATTATCTTTTTAATTGGTTTTAAAGTTTAATTAGAATATATTTTTACCATTCAATCCAATTTTGTTTATTGGAATTAATTTCATTTTGAAATTGGACATAAATAAGTATCAATCTTTTGATAGTTATTATTTTTTTAAAACACGCTATTTGTTTTAACAACAGGATTTAATTTTAAATTAATTAATGACACTTTTATGTTTAGAATTTTGTAGAATAGACATAATTTTTTAATTCTGAATATCAATTATAGCTTAGGCTGAATTTTTGGTATTATTCTGAAAAACTTCAATTTTTGATGAATAGTGAAACCACTTAGTAGTAGTTAAAAAACTGACTTTTTCATTTAAACGAAATTTTACCACTTCTGTGAATTGAATTTCAAAAATCCAACATACATGGTTGTTATTAGTAAGTAAAATTTGGTTCAATAAGATTAAAATAATTTTTGGTGAATAGTAACTTTTGACTTTTATTTTCCGCGGTTAAAGGTAAATAAGGTAATTCAAGGTAAAAAGAATATTATAATAATTCAAAATTACCTTAAAACTTGTCCAAACCTTATTGGATGAGTCATTTACGACCATGGTCATCTTTGGGTCGATTTTGGGACCCCTTTGAGCCACTTGGAAGTAATAATGACAATTTAGATTAATTAACTTAAAGTAAAGGCAAAATTGATAAAAACAAATATCTTTTAGTAAATTAATTTTTACAAGGTGTTATATAGAATATATTTTCAACTATAAATATTCATTGGAAGGAAAAAACGATTTCCTACATCATGGTATTTTTTTTATAATTTTTAGAAAACAAAGAAATTAAATTATTTATGATACAATAATGATGCAGTGTTTACCTCATTAATAAATCATTTAAATAAATAAGATTATAAATATTAAAATAATTTCCAAACCATGTCCAATTATTATTGGATGATTTTATTTCGAATATGATTCATCTTATCTTTGACTTTAATGATTTTTGGACCTTTTGAAAATGAATATAAGTTTATAATAAAATAATATTTTCACACTTTCCTAAAGAGCCCCTCCTCTCCCTTATAAAAGGAGACCACTTCTAACCAATTATTCACACCTATTAATCCATTTTTCTCATCAAACCTCTGCCCAATTAATATCCCTAAATCCCTATCCTCCTTCTAGAAGCCTTACCTTAGTCATAAGGCACTTCAAGAAGTCCTTTGGTTAAAACCAAAGGGAGTTACCCAAATTAAAGGTAACCGTTTCTCTTAAATTGTTTTCTTTTATTTTACTTCTCCAACCCCTAAACTCATTTTATTCCTTTCTTTTGTAACAACACCAATATCCTCAATATACTAGGTTTTTTTTATGAGAAGTATTCGAACTACACTTACACACACCTCTATCTAATGGGTGAAGAACATAATGTTTCTTTGGATGGAAAACTAACGCCTCACGAAACGATGATTGTTCGATTATCTCCTACCACCTCTCATGGTGTCCATTATGATGGAACTGTATTTATATATGATATATATTATTTTTATGTTTTATTTATTCTTCTATAATTTCTATTTATAGCACGCCTTTATGGTTTCCATAGTGGGTAAATACGATAATCTCACTTGAGGAAGTGCGGACTACCGCCCCCTCAAAGTGATGTGACTCGTTAATGCCTTATGTATAAAGGATGGAGTTAATTATATTATATATGATATTATACTGTAATTATAATATACCTATGTATCATTATGTTTTAATTCCATTAAAATAAGAAATAGAAATTAATGTAGCGTTCATGCATACGTACGGCTTACCGTCTCCATGAACGGTGCATTTCATTTCTTACCACCAAATGTTATGTACTATTATAAATACATGTATATACTGGATATATATGGTATATATGATATATAAATCATGAATATCATTCTGGATATAATGAACTTTTGACCATGTGAACAACTTGTAAATATAAGGTGTTTGTTTTTGACTCAAGTACCAAATATCGACAAAATGAACGTTATTAACTTAAATGATTACATAATGTTTATAACATGGTAATAAGTAATATAAAAGGAATAATAAACTTCAAAAAGGTTCTTAATCAAGTATAAATTAACTTTAGATTATTATTCAGGAGATTAAAGAATGATCGAGTCAATTCGGACACGAGGTAAGGGACTTCGTCTCAATCTCCTTTCATTGAGGCATATTTAGTTTTATACTTGACTTTATTTTATACGGTGTATAAACCCATTTGACTTTTCATTTCATTAAAAGGGAATCTTTTTATACAAATCTTTTTACTAAATGACAAAAAGTAATGTTTTTTTACGTAAGCGGTGATAATGACCTTTCTGCCACCGCGAGTATTATTTGATCTTTGGCTTCCTTAACAAGCTGAAATGTTTTTAAAAGGAAAAATAAATACCATATACTCTTTTTACGTATTTTGGTATTGAAAATGATTTTGAGAATGGATTTATTATATCTTAAAATGATATTTTGTTATTACAATGTGGAAATGTTATCTTTCATTTATTCTTATGTTATGTGTTATGATCGTGTTATGGTTCTTGGGCATTGTTTACGTATATAAGTGGTTCCATGATAAACCTAGGGCGGGTGAGCCCGAGATAGCTCTCCAATGCATTGGGTAACGTGACGGAGGTAAACGTGAATGTTTCTTCTAAGAGATTTAGGGAATATATTGTGATGGGTATTCCAAAGTAACTCCCTATGTAGTTGTCATATCTACAATGTAAGTATGTTATGGATACCACAAGTTACCCTTATGATTTATGATTTTTATGTTTCTTTCATAAATCTTATGATTTCATGAGGTAAGTAAAAGAGTTCATGTTTTGTATGTATTTATGAACAAATGTTTTCATTCTTTGTTTTATAACCCTTACTGAGCTTTTTATGCTCATCCCAAGTTTTGAAATGTTTTTCATAGGACTTAAAGATGAATAAGGTCAAGGATGGGATCAAGGAAAAGTCATATTGTCTTAAACATGGAACTAGACATGACTCTTTTTTTCAAGAGTTTTTATTTTATGAAAAAAAATGGAAACTGTGTAAAAGTGTCTACTTTGTAATCTTTTGAGATGTAATAGTTATGTCCTAATTCTCTAAAACTCTAAACCTAAAAAGATCCTCAATGTAAATTGTTATTTTAATTCAATATTATGTAAGGTTTAAGGTCGGGTCCTTATAGTTGGTATCAGAGGTCGGTTTAGATAACTTTAGGAGTTAATGTATTGTTAAATTAATATCCATAAAGTAATTTATGTTAATATTGAAATCATATAACCTTTACAGATTACCATGTTGCTTCACCTAAGATATTTTTATGTTCAGAATGTTTTTCTACAGAGGAAACAGGGTAGCTATGTTGGGACGACATCAGGAGGAAGACAACCTTCCAAATTAGCAACCTGAGATGGTCGGAATTGGAACTGAACAGTTTTTTACAGTGATGGAATAGTTGACTCAGGCTATAAATGGTGGTGGTATTCATGTACGAGATCAGTCAGATAAACCACAGAGGAACATTTCAGTATTAGAGCATTTCATGAGGCAACATCCCCCATCATTCAGAGGATCATCTAATTTTGTGCTAGCAGAAGGGTGGATTAAAGCACTGGAAAAGATTTTCGATGTCATGGGTTGTTTATAACATCAAAAGGATAGTCTTGTTGTTTACCGTTTTGAAGGTGAAGCTGGTCAGTGGTGGTCGATGGTGAAAAATATCGGGGATGGTGAGGAGATTGATGCTCTCATTTAGGATGAATTCAAAGGTATGTTTCTTGAGAAATATTTTCCTAAGGTGGTTTGACTTAGGATGGAAAAACAAAACCTGTAATTGAGGCCGGAGGATGACTCAGTGGATTCTTATGAAGAAAAATTCACTCGACTGGCGAGGTATGCTCAAATTTTCATTTGAGATCTTGATAGTAAAATCAACCATTTTTACTCAAGATTAAAGCCAAAGTATCGAAGGGATTTAGCTTCTCATGAGTTCAAAAGTTATGAAAAACTTATTCATTGTAAAGAGAAGGTGGAAATGGAGTTTGATGATGATCAGGTATTCTTTGACAAGCAACAGAATAAGAGTTCGAGGTGGAAGGAAAAAGGGAAGAACTCTTCAAAAAAGTCTGATGGTAAGAAACTTAAGTTTACAGTTTGGGAAAATTGTGGTAAAAATCAGGCTGGGGAATATCTTTTGAATTATGGTAAGTCCTACCGATGTGGTAAAATGGGACATAAGTCTCGTAATTGCACTGAAAAAGATCAGGGTAATGGTAAGACAAAATCTAATTTGCAGTCAGTAAAATGTTTTAAGTTCAATGAAATGGGTCATTAGGAAAATGATTGTCTAACAAAGAACTCAACTGAAGGAAATCAGCCAGACTACAAGCAGAAAGTGGTGGTTGAATACTTTGCAACTACTTCATCAGATATTGGGCCATCAAATGAAGTTGTATCAGGTATACTGTTTGTTTGTTTAGATTATGCCAATGTGTTTTTTGATTTAGGGTCTACACACTCTTTCATTTCTGAGAAGTTTTCTAATAAATTGGGAATTCCATATCAAGATATGAATATAGAACTTATGGTAAAAACACCTGGAGGAAATGATGAGATAAAAATAAAACATAATAACCTTCATGTCCTTGTGTGTGGAAAGAATATACCTAAAAACCTTATTTTTTGCCTCTAGTAGAGTTTGATGTTATTTTGGGCAGGGATTGGCTTTCTGTTTATCATGTTAATATTGACTGCAGAGCTAAAGAGGTTTCTTTTCAAAATTATTTTCAGTTTGTATACAAAAATGAACCCTTGCTTTTGATAATATATCAGGAAGCTGAGAAACTAGTAAAATATGGAAATTAATGTTACCTTGCACATATTGTTGAAAATAAAGGAATTGTTGAGATTAATTATGTGCCAGTGGTAAATGAGTACCTTGATGTTTTTCCTGATGAGTTTCCTGGTATTATACCTGATCAGGAAGTTGAATTTATTGTTGACTTAGTTCCTGATGCTAAGCCAATTTCAAAACCCCCTTATCGAATGGCTCAAATTGAACTTTTAGAGTTAAAGAAGCAATTGCAGGATTTATTATATAAAGGTTTCATTTGACATAGCACATCACCATGGGGTTCTCCTGTACTGTTTGTTAAAAAGAAAGATGGTTAAATGAGACTTTGCATTAATTATAGAGAATTGAATAACATCAGTGTTAAGAACAGGTATCCTTTTCCTCATATTGATGATTTTTTTGATCAGATCCAGGGAGCTCAGTATTTTTCGAAGATTGATTTGAGGTCGGGGTACCATCAATTGAAATTAAAGAAAGCAGACGTCCCAAAGACTGTGTTTCATACTAGATATGGCCATTATGAATTTGTATTTATGCCTTTTGGTTTAACCAATGCACCTGTTGTATTCATGGATCTTATGAATAGAATTTTCCATGAGTTCTTGGACAATTTTTTGGTTCTGTTCATTGATGATATTTTGGTGTATTCTAAAAGTAAGACACGAGGTAAGGGACATGAGGTAAGGGACTTCGTCTCAATCTCTTTTCATTGAGGCATATTTAGTTTTATACATGACTTTATTTTATACGGTGTATAAACCCATTTGACTTTTCATTTCATTCAAAGGGAATATTTTTATATGAATCATTTTACTAAATGATAAAAAGGGATGTTTTTTTTACGTAAGCGGTGATAATGACCTTTCTGTCACCGCGAGTATTATTTGATCTTTGGCTTCCTTAACAAGATGAGATGTTTTTAAAAGGGAAAATAAATACCATATAATCTTTTTACATATTTTGGTATTGAAAATGATTTTTAGAATGGATTTATTATATATTAAAATGATATTTTTTATTGCGATGTGGAAATGTTCACTTTATTTTATGCTTATGTTATGTGTTATGATCATGTTATGGTTCTTGGGCATTGTTTACATATACGGGTGGTTCCGTGATAAACCTAGGGCGGGTGATCCCAAGATAGCTCTCCAATTCATTGGGTAATGTGATGGAGGTAAACATGAATGTTTCTCCTAATAGATTTAGGGAATGTACTGTGATGGGTATTCCAAAGTAACTCCCTATGTAGATATGATAGCTACAATGTAAGTATGTTATAGATGCCACAAGTTGCCTTTATGATTTATGATTTCTATGTTTCTTTCATAAATCTTATGATTTCATGAGGTAAGTAAAAGATTTCATGTTTTGTATGTATTTATGAACAAATTTTTTCATTCTTGTTTTTATAACCCTTACTGAGCTTTTTATGCTCATCCCAAGTTTTGAAATGTTTTCACAGGACTTAAAGATGAATAAGGTCAAGGATGGGATCAAAGAAAAGCCGTGCTATCTTAAACCTGGAACTAGACATGACTCTTTTTTTTAAGAGTTTTTATTTTATGAAAAAAATGGAAACTGTGTAGAAGTGTCTACTTTGTAATCTTTTGAGATGTAATAGTTATGTTCTAATTCTCTAAAACTCTAAACCTAAAAAGATACTCAATGTGAATTATTCTTTTAATTCAATATTATGTAAGGTTTAAGTCTGGGTCCTTATAAATATATAAACCCATAAATTTTATTTTATGTAATTCTTCTTAATAAGTTTTATTATGACATCTCTTTCCAAATAATTCTTCATAAATCTCTATTTTAATACTTGAATGCAAACTATTTTTATAGTAAAACCCCACCAAAGGTAAATACTAATCCTACATTCCATGAATGTCAAGTGATAATGACTTCAACATGTCTTATAATGTTTTAATAATATTTTTGTACTTTCCATCAGGTCTAGGGAGATATGAGGTGCAAAAATGAAGTTCAGTATGAAGAGCCTTCTAAATAATTCTCTATAATTTCATTATAAATCATGAATCATGATCAGACATAATTAAAACAGGGGAAAATTTAAGGATTATAACTTAATTAATATAGAGTTGTTCATAACTCTCAATAGGTAAATCTTATCTTATTGAGAGGAAATGTTTAGCCTTATTAAGGTAGTTATCAATAACCCATATTATATTATTCCTTCTAGGAGTATTTGGTAATCCATAAAAAAATTCCATAGTAATTTTATCACATTTCCACATAGGAATAGGTAGAGGTTTCATGAATCCTCTAGTACATTGTATCTTAGAATTCACTTGTTTAGAAAAAAATAATATTGATATATAATCACCAATTTTCCACTTTATATTATCCAAAAAAATGATCCATCAAATCACTATACATCTTAGTGCTACCATGGTGTATGGAGAAATTCAAGCTATAAACATCATGTAATTATTCAAGTTTTAGATCTAGTATAAATGGTACATATATACTCTTTCCAAATTTCAGAATTCCATATTCTTATATAAAGTCTTCCAATTTTAAATCATTTAATGATTTAATATTAAAAAAATACTCTTCATCAGGGTATTTAATTTTAATCTTTTTTAGTAAATATAGTTTGGAAACCATTTGAAAATGGTTTGATGTTTCTCCTTCCTTAAGAATTCCTATATCCATCTTTACTAAGTCCATGAACATAAAATCCCTTTCAATCCTCATTTCAGTCAAGACTCTATAGTCTTTCTTAATCAATGCATCTGCTTCATTATTTCCCATCACTTTGTGGTAGTGTATTGAGAAATCATAATTCTTCAGTCATCTCCTTTTCCTCGTGTTTATCTATTTGTATAAAAATATGTATTTCATAATCTTATGATTTATTTATATCTCATATATTTCACCATATAGATAATTTCTCTGTATCTTCAAAGAAAATATTACATATCTCAACTCAAGATAATGGTTTGGATAGTTGTTTTCATGAGTCTTTAACTAACTTTATGTATATTCAATAACTTTATTATTCTATGTAAGGACACATCCAATTAATTTTTTTGATGCATCACTATATATATTAAATACATCCTTTTCTAATGAATATCATCAAATTTTTATCATTAAACAATATCATCATGAATTAATCATGACACTCTTAAAATTCATTTATCTATATTAATTTAACCCATTTACATGTAATCTTGGTTAAAGAGTTATCCAATTAAGAAATTTTTTTAAAAATAATCGACAGTAGCTTTCCAAACCAATGAAACTATATAACACAATTATGTTTGTTGGCGTAGTTAATTTAATGAATGCATTTTTCTTTACTTGATCTGCTAAGATTTCATACCAAAAGACGACATGAATATGAAAATAAACTTTTTAAAACAAAAATTTACACTTTATAAATATCCCAAATAAATTTTTTCATCTAAGAGTCTAAATATTTATACACAAGTGATTCTCATAATCCTCATTTATTTTAGAATATACTAATATTTCATCAAAAAATAACAAAAGAAATTATCAAGAGATTCCTTGAATACTCTATTCATTATATCCATAAAAATAATGGCTATATTGTTCAATCCAAATGGAATTACCATAAACAAATAGTGTCAATAATTCTTTCAGAATTATTTCTTTGGAATAAATTCCTTCATTACTCTCAATTTTTGATACCATAGAAAAAAATTAATTATTTAAAAAATATGTATCATCAAGAATATGATCCAACTGAACTTTTATTTTTTATTCAAAATAAGAACCTTACAAGTACAAGCATTCAAGGCGGTCTAAAATGATGTATCCCCTAGGTGTACCCCATCACAATACCAATACACCCTTGCGGTAAAGATCCCATCATGGAGAAAAACGCCAAGGGTTCATCATTATTGCTCCTACAAAAAAGGGAATCTCCATTGAAGTTGGCCTCCCTTGGAATATGTCAAACCACACATTCATTAGAAAACTCCACAGAACAACCCTTAAAGAGGTAAGTCAGACACCAAGGGACTTCACCTTTCCCTTGGAGGGCCTAAATCAGCATCTTAGAGTTTTATTCCACTTCCAATATCACTAATGATAACCTTTTTCATAGCATAACACTGGTGTTTAACACCCATAACTCCACACCTAGAAAATTTTTTGGACCATGGAAGCTACTAAATGCCACTAAAACCGAACCACTGCTAACCCAAACCATACCTCCCCCGCTCATCATCCCATTCATGAAAAATTCATCCACGCTAAGTTTAAGGCCACTAGTTAGAGGCTGCCATCTTACCCAGAATCCTTGTATCCTCGGCTAAGCCATAGGTCCATCCACAAAACTAGAGAGAATAGAATAATCCCCCCCCTTCAGTATATACTTTAACTCATATAGAAACCACTTAATTATCAACTAAAGAAGAGAAACAAATGTCCAAACATCCCATTTAGCTTTATTTATTTCCTCTCATATAGTCCCGAAAGTTGACAACTACAACGGTGTTGTGGGTCTTGGTCTCCATCCCATTTTGCTCTGCTTTTGAAAACCACCCATCGAAAAAATCCTACAGGGAGTTGCAAGAAGACCTGTAATTACCCTATCTATACAAGCTATAATAGAGACATAGTGCCCATTCACTCCCATTGAATAAGGGTACTATCGGTTTCTCTTGATGATTAATGCAACAGTAACACCAAGATTCCATTTTATACCCTTTTTCTAGATGTTATCCTCCATAGGCAAGGCCTGGTTTCTAGCTCTCCAAACTAGAAAACTCATCTTCGATGGGAGATCCTTACACCACAACCACTCAACCAATTCATCCTGATTTCATTCCTGTCGAATCAGGACAGGAAAGTTAGGACTGTTAAAGAACCCATATCTATCTTTGGTAAAGCAAAAGTGGTCTTCATCCTCTTAGAGAACAATATCTTTGAGTAGGTCCTTCTATTCCCAGCTGGTAATGGCCTCCATCATCTTGGGATACTGACAAAACTCCCTTACTGATATATCCCGGATAGGTCACCCTAGGATATATAGCTTCTCTCCAATCCAATTATCCCTCCATAGGTTTACCTCCCCACAGCCTACCACCCATCAAGAAGAATTCAGGAAGATATCCAAATGATACAATACTATTTTCCCAAACCTAGATAGTTTCCTTCTGTCACAATCCTCCCATTGATTTCCATATTTTATTCTCAAAGTTTTGGACCACATAGACTTCCCCACAATAAAATAACAAGCTAATCGGGCTTGCATAGATTGCATGGATACATTTAATTCCCTCAAACTGACACCTACTTCCTCAACTGGCTTCATAAACTGAGACCACGAGTCCAAATGAGCCTTACCTATATCATTGACATCCCAAAGAAAACTATTCATAATCATCTCTATTTCATAAATAATCCCCTTAGGAGGGGTGATGATAGATAATAATTCATTATTGTGTGGTGTAGGATATAATTTCTTTATCATAATATCAATGACTTCCCTATAACAAATGTGAAGACTTTTAGATCCATATTTCTTATTAGTGAAAAGAATATGGTCTCATCATGGTTAAAATCTAGGGCCTATAAATCCCTTAGCACATAGATCCTCTAGTTTTTTCTTTAGCTCCACTAATTCAATAGTGGCCCTTATATAAGTATTATTTGATATAGGTCTTTCATTAGGGATTAAATCAATGGAAAAAATCAAATTTTTATTCATGTGTATGCTCAGGTAATTACTTAATAAATACATCGATGTATTCTTGTACAATAGGTATATCCCAATTTAAATGATCAACTTTTTCATCTATAAATTGTGTAAGCTCATCTTCCCAAAGAATATATTTTATAATATCTACTAATGGAGGATCTAGACATGACTTGGATAATGAGTGATCCTATTTAAATATAAGTAATTTTATATTGTCATCATAAATCATAATTTCCTTCTCTTTGAAATAAAATTTTTCATTATATTTTGAATTCCAATTAATACTAAGGATTTAATCAAAATAAATCATAGGTATAATATTAAAATCTTTAAATAGGTAATTTTTATGGTTCATAATGGGAACTGACCAACAAAACCTTATTTTGGTGAGATTTTCAAAAGGGGTTTTGATTGATAACTCCCTTCTTATGGTTCTAGGGAAATATTTGATTTTTTAGAAAAAATGAATGATATAAAATAGTGAAATTATAAAAAATTAAATAAATAATTATCTAAATTTGAGCTTGGGATCAAATTACCTACCACCACATTATTGGAAACTTCACCCATAACTATAGTAATCACATTCATTTAGCCTTTACCTCTCACCCTCTTCTACAGTATGTTCTCTTGATTCTTGGGGCATTGGTGTGAATAATTCCCTATTTACCTATTGTTAAGGCACTATAAATATTTTATTTGTTTCTACCCCTTAAATTAATTATTCATATAACCCTTATCTCTATACTAATAACAAAATCTCTTGCACTTTAATCATTTTCAAAGATGTTTCCCTACATAATTTTCACATTATGGAAATTTCTTTATTCCCATATTATTCTTTGATACTTTTCCTTTTTTATGGTTTTCAACCAACCACTTATTCAATTGATTTAATTAAACATATTGTATGTAGAAAAATATTTCTCTATTTTGATAACACAAAATATTTTATTCATCATATGCTGAAAAAAATTTGAGAAGTCGGTGCCTTTTTGATTTCTGGATTAAGACATTCAAATAAATGGTAAATATTGCACTCTAGATTATGTTTATAATCTGTAGAATGCCAGACTAGTCTTTTCATGTTGTCCTCATACTCTATTAAAAATTATTCCTCATTTTTCATTAATTTGGGTAACTTTTTCTTCATTTCAGTTTTTTCTCGTGAGTAAAATATTTATCAAACAATATTACATTAAAAAAATTAAACTCCATATGTTATATTTATTCACCCTCCCTAGTATTTTGGATAAATGACTACCATTTATCAGCATGACCTATAAGATGATATAATTTCAGTATAATCTTTTCCTTTAATTTCATCCCAATGTGATAAATATCTTTTCAATAGACTTGATCCATATCTCAGCTACCATTGGATTAGTAGTTCCACAAAAATATAGAGGCTTATATCAGTCAAAATGATCCAATATAGGTGTATCATGCACTATAACATCATGTTTCTCTATATTTTTAAGGTTACTAGACATAAATTCTGTCATATACCCTAATATGGACATGATCTACTCATCTCTAGCATCTACTGTATTGGTTTTCTCAGCATGTTAATCCCTAGATTGAACATGGGTGTTGGTCCTATTTCTTCAATTAGGAATGATCACTATAAATGGAACACACTGAGTTATATCATAATTATCATGAATATTGATCCATAAAATTAAAATCTCTTTAAAATTTCATCAAAAACTAAAAGGGGTGATCATAATTCTCATGATATCTATGTTTAGTTAAAATCCAATTCCCAAGATTTATACTAAAATTACACTGATACCAACTCTAATAACCCCATTTCCAATAAATCATAGTCAGTTTCTACATTATTTTATGGGCATTGATACTGGGGACATATTCCTAAAGTAATGAACCATTTAGTAATCTTGGAGAATCAGATACATACATGATACTCATTAAATATTGGGAATAAAATATACACATAACAAAATAGAATATTTAGTACACTTGAACTCATTCAAATGATTCTTCATCAAGCCATTTGGAATGGAAAAAAATAAAGGTTGATCTTAAATTCTCAGTAAGGGTTATATATAGTAGAATCAATCATGACTGATTAAGAAATAATCAATATAGAAAGTTAAATAACTGGAAACACATGGAATTTAATCAATAACATGAGCATGAAATGAAACCATGGATAATATCAATAATATAATATCATGGATAATGTTAATTGAATTATCAATAAAGGAGCTATAAACTATTTGATTTCATGATCTCAAACATCCTGATATCTCTATCGTGAAGACCTTAGTCAAAGATAGATTAAAACTATGGGTAAAATCCCATTTAATTTGTCTAAATTATATGCCTCATGAGACATTATGATGAAAAAAGGGATATATAATTTTGGACCCCATCCATCACTGTATATCCAATGAATTTCTCGTATATCGAATGATCGATATAATTCATCATCAATATTCCTTATCAAAAAATATATGTTTTGAGAGAAGAATACAATATATCAATATTTCCTCAATGAATAAAATAAATTTCAATGAAAAACACCATATGTAGAAATGCTATAAAAATTATGAAATAATCATATCCATTTTGTATATTTAAGAGAAATTTACTATTTGATGATTATAAGAAATTTTTTATTATTCCCATCCACGAATCCACTAAACAGTGTTGTGATTCGGGTCACCAGATGACCTCAAGTGTGGCTCCCCATATTACAAAGGTTATCAACTAGAAATGAGGGTCTAAATTAGTCATGTGGGGATATTATACCCTCTATAATAGAGTAAGACACATTATATGTTAATTAAATAGATGAAATACTATGCAATAACCAATGAATAAGAATAATAAAAAATCTCCCATAACTGGGTGTAAAACGCAACCAACAATAAATATTTCATGTCATGTCATAGTCCCCAAATGTGCAGGAAATACCTAAAATCAAGATGAAAAAGTTTAATCCCTTAGTGGGTCCTAACTCCATGTCCATATCCACATACATTCATGTCCCATGCCCAAAACAACTCTCTATCATATAGCCTTTTCCCTTATCTAGACATTAAATAATGAAATCTGATCGGGTACCCAATGCCAACCCGAGTAGGGTGTGAGTTCAAAATAGTAGGCCACCACCAATGAGGCCAAAAAAATTTCCAATCTCAATAGATAGTTCAGGAAAATACTAAATAAATGAAATTTATAAAAAATAAAACTTGGGTCCCATTAGTTAATAATCATTACTTTAACCATTTATAACATTATGATTGTTTCTATAATTTATACAAATCTTCCTTAATTGATCCATTTTCATCTTGTGTTCCATGGGTTAGTCATTTACATCATTTACACAAGGGTTTAAAGTAGTCAAACATTAAGCATAAGGGAATAATTCAAGTACCTATCTCACTAGGGACAAACACATCACAACAAATACATTATCCTCACCTTAAATAATTTGTCTGAGTAGATTGAAACTATTAGGGGAATAGAGCTATGTCAGATTCCCTAACCCATGCACTCTGGGGTGGAGTTTAGATCCTCGATATAACTTAACCCATGGGCGTAGAATCTAAGTCAATACCCGACACTACCAATCTATGTGCACATTCTTATAAATATCGATTCACCACACATACCATACCACAAACTATTCATGAACAATACACATAACAATCACTTGGGAAATTAATATTATTCAATAACCCATTACCACATTTACCATTTATATCACATATCTCATTTAGCCTAAATTCCCATTCTCATCCCCCAACCCATTGGGCACATTCAATAAATCCCTTATTGACCCATTTAACATATTCATCAATTCTCTTATGAAAACACATTTTACATATTTATCAGTTCACAATCCATTACTAATTTTCTATATTCTTCAATTCATATGTACTAGCCTTCTTAAGAACATAGACATATTTCATAATCAATTTAACATGTCCTCACTTTAACAAAATTAACTAATTTTCATACCATTATAAGAAAAACCTAATGTAATATCAAAAACTAATCAAAATAATAAATAATACATTTTCAATTTAAAAAATATATATTGACTTGTTCAAGAAATGTTCTACATTATCACATATCAATCCCACACTTAACCTCATTAATTTCTAGGTTCAAGAAAGTCGTTGCACCCCATGGGTGGCCCTAAATCATTCTAGTCATCCTTTTTGCATCCCAAGGGGATCATGAGGAATTAAATTCAGAATTTAGACACAAATTTTAAAAAATATCACCAAGATCATTAACATATCAATAAGAGATAACCAGTAACACAAACAAATATACACAAATCAATCCAACGACTATGGAATATAACTTGTAGACCACCTACCTCAAATCCATTTATGAACGCACTCTTAATAGTTGAATTAGATATGTATTCAAGAAACCATTGACACCCCAACCTATAATACTCTGGAGAAAGATGGTTTTATGGATTCAGATGAAGATAACACAAGATACAATCCCTAGTCCAGAAAATATAAGAAAGAGGGGGATTAGACTTACTCAGAGCTTTGATATGAAACCAACGACACTCCAAAAAACCATGAATCGATGGAGAACCACCCTTGGAAAGATTTTGGGTCTTTAGTTTTTCACTTGGGTTGATATGGGAAGAATTGGAAGAAAAATTGGGTACAATATAAAAAACCTGAGATGGAAAAACTATAATTTTTTCAACTTTTAATGGGGTGCATGGTTTGTCTGCATAGCTTTCCAAACCATGTGAAAGACACTATCCTAGGGGAGTGAGTTCACATGGTTACCTATTGATAACCTCATAGTTTAACTAATTATTACCCAACTTTACATAATGTCACTATCCACGGTTTCACAGTTTTCTTAGGAAGGACACGTGGTTTACTTAACCATGCGCAAACCATTTACCTTGCACTGGTAACACCAGTTTTCCTTATTTTCATTTCTCAAACTCTTATAACACCCCTGAGTCCTGTAATACTCTTGAGAAACATTTCATTAACAAAAAATAAGATAATGAAAACAAAATTTAAATAAGTACATATCACCACAAATTACTGGATCTTACAACCACCCCACCATATAATGGCCCATCCCCGAGCTGCAATCCAAAGCATCGCTAAGATTATGAATAAAAGATATTAGGCCACTAGGCCTACATATATAATTCCCATAACTAATTTTCTTCATGAAAATTGTCTTGCTTCCATGGAACACAAACTAAAGGCACAACCTTTCCTCAAAATACCTTCTCACTATGATATGAAATATGAACTTGATGCTCCTCGAAGTTTTCATCAACCTTAAGATTAAAGTCCTCAAGATCAGTCACATGGGTTGGTTCTGAGTGATACTACCAAAATGGTGAAACATGAAATACATTTTTCATACCAATATATTGTTGTAAAAGATCCATTCATTATGCCACTGGTCTGATCCTCTCCATGATCTTAAATGGTTCTACACAACTGGGCACCAATATTCCTTGATTTTAAGTTCGACGGTTACCCAACCATGGTGACACATGAAGAAACACACTATCAATTTCCATAAACTTAATAGGTTAATTATGTCAATATATATACAAATTCTTCCTACACTGATTTTTTACCATTCTCTTCTAGATCAACTTAACCTACTTCGACATCTCCTCCATGAGACTTATTCCCAAAAACTATTATTATCCATCTTTCATCAAACGTAATGGATATCTACATGATCTACATAATGTTCCTCAGATAGTTTCATCTAAATTGTACCTTAGAAAAAACAATTGTAGGATAAATCAAAAAGATACATGTGTTTTTCATATGAACCATCAAAATCTAAGACACAAGCCCTCAACATGTCCGCTAATACACAAATTGTATGATCTGACTGCCCATCCATCTATGGGTCAAATGTTGTACTAAAAAAACCAGGGTAATAAGCACCTTCTAAAATCCCTTTCAGAATTTTGATGTGAATCACTGATCCTGATATGAAACTATAGTCCTTATTACTCTGTGAAATAACACTATCTCCCAAACATAAAACACACCCAATTGATCAATGGTGAAAGTCTCCTAGATCCGCATGAAATGAGCCACTTCAGTCAACTTATCCACAACTACCTAGATTGTATATTTCTTCTAAGGCCTCCTTAGAGGACCCAATAAAAAATACATCATTACACACTCCCACATCCATTTTGGAGTTTTCAATGGCTATAACAAACCACCTGGGTGCTGATGTATAGCCTCCACCTACTTATAAGTGAGGCCTCATTCCACAAAACTCGCAACCTCTTTCTTCAATATTGGCCTCTAATACTACCTACGAAGATCATCATAAACCTTAGTAAAATCTATATGCACAACCCACCCATATAAATGATACTCTTTCATTAACTCTTCTCACACACCCATTAGCACCACAGTATAGCTGAAAACCCAAACAATCCCATCAGCACCAACCACCCAACTAGAAGGTGACTCCCCACCTTTAAGACTTTCCCTCACATCCAAACACTTAAAATTCTCAAGATAACTCTCCTTGAACCATATCAAAAGAACATATTAAAATGTTATGGAAACAAGGGTCATCTTCTCATGCCCATCCTCCACCTATAGGTTCATCTTAGAAAACAATTCCATCATTCTCCACTCAATGATGGATTCATGAACCACCTGATTCTGAGCCTTCTAACTCAGATAATCTACAATGTTATTCCCTTTTCCTAGTGTGTAAAACAACTCGATGTCAAATGACTGAATGTATCCAACACATATTCACTACTAAAGATTCAGATCACACTAAGAGAAGGTGTACTTGATACATTTATGATCAGTAAACACCGTGAACATCTCTCTTGACAAGTAATGCCTCCAACACTTTAATGCATAAACCATAGTGTCAAACTCAAGATCATGAGTAGGGTAATTGATTTCATTAGGCCTCAACTATCTTGACCAATATACTATAACCTAATAATCCTAAACTAAAACTACCACAAGTCTAACACTGGACACATCACAGAACAAGGTGTACCTCTTAACTGGCTCGGGTAAGATCTGGATTGGTGCAGTCATCAACCGCTTATTAAAATCTTGAAAATAATTCTCTCATACTTCAGACCACTCAAATTTTACTCCATTCTTAGTTAAGCCTGAAAGTGGCATTGCCAAATGGGAGAAACTTTAAATAAAACTTTTGTAATAATCAGCCTAACTTAGAAAACTCTGAACATCAGAAACATTCTTGTTCTACTCCTAAGACAAAAAAATCATGCACTTTATCTAGATCCATTAACACACCTTCATTGGAGATGATATGAACCAATAAATTCACTTTGTCAATCTGGAAATGAAATTTTGATATATTAGTGTAAATCCAATGATCTCTTACTGTACTCAGGATGATGTCGACATGTTTTTCATGATCATCATGTGTTATAGAGTACACCAATATGCCATCAATGAAGACAAATAAAACCCAATCATGATATGGGTGCAATATTTGGTTTATTAAATCCATGAACATAGCTGGTTCATTGGTCAACCTGAAATTTACCACCATAAACTCATACATCTCATACCTACTCCTAAAATCTATCTGTAGTATTTCATAAGGTCTCATCATCAACTGATGATATCCTAATCTCAAAACTATATTGGAGAACACCAAATAACCTCTAAACTAATAAAAAGATCATTGATATGAAAAATAGGGTATTAGTTCTTAACCTTCATTTGATTCAACTTCCTATAATTTATAAATAACCTCAATGATCCATCAGCCTTCTTGTAAAATAATATGGGAGATACCCAAGGAGAATTAATAGGATATATGTAACCATTATTTTATAATTTCTCCAACTAATATTTATATACCAAGAGTTCTGTTGGCACCATTTGATATGGTGGAGTGGAAAATGGCTCCACCCCTGACAATAACTCTATCGTAAACTCAATATCTCTCTCAGGTGGTAGCACTGACAATTCCCTAGGAAAGACAACCTGAAATTGATCCATAATGAGAGGGACGATGGGATGTTATATTCCTCCCTCTTCAAACACAAGACAATCCATTTGGGTTTTTATTTCTCCCAACTGTTGTAAAACTAGTCCTGCACACCTTTCTCAAACATCCCATTAACCATAATGGACATTAGTGTCCACCTCAAGAGATGTTAATGTTACCTGGTGATGATAATGATCAATATGTTCCTAATGCAATACCATCCAATCAATATCCAAAATCAGGTTAAAACCTAAAATCTTAAGGATGAACAAGTCCCAAAGAAAGTGGTAAACACCAACCTCTAAAGCACAACCCTTACATTGTCTGATATCTTCATCTTGAACACTTAATAGACTATCAATTGACATAACCTCACATACATGTTTCCCTCCTATTACCAATAAAACTACAAAATATTTAGAGATAAAATAATTCATGGTGAATGTGTAAAATAAAGCACTAGTAAGCATTGAAGATATAAGAATCATATCTCAAACTATTGATGATCAAGCCTCACCACCAATAGGTATATACTAAACTTTGTGAAGTTTACCTACCCCTCTTCCCTAGGCCCCAACCCACATACATAGAACTACACCACCCTACTGGTATGGATTTTCTCACCCCATAGTACCACATCCACCACCTCCACTTGTATGACCCATGGAACTCCAACTGCCTTCCTGATATGGGGTAACCAACCCCACTATATACACTCAGAAACTACCTATAACCTCAATCAATGCCCAACTATCAAGGGTTCATGCAGAACCTCTGTATGTGCCCCAACATATCGCATGACCATCACTCTACTAGTGTTCGGGGAAACAGACTACGGATGTTCTCCATCCTTCCACATTGATTACAGTACCCTTGATCTCAAACCTAAGATTACTATCCTCTCTTTTATTACTCTATGCACATCCACCCTGATGGAAACTCCCAAAATTATGCTTCTTTCCCTAAGAATCCACACCACTCATCTATCCAACTAGCACCACAATTCCACTACCTGATCCTCCCTTCTAGTTCCCTTCTAAGATAATGTTACATCCCAAGTAAGTAATGAATAATATATATTCTTATCTATGTCTATTTATGAATTAGATAGTGTTTTAGAGGCTTAAAACGAGAATAAATTCAATCTTAAGCATGGAATACACTAATATTTTTAAAAGATTTTTTTACTGCCTTTTGATGGAAAACCATTTTTAAATAAAACTTTTGACAATTTTATAAGCTCTATTTTTCAAAATAAACTTATTATTTATTATTGGGACATTGAAATTTACTTTGGATAAATTTTTGGTATTTTTCTGACAATGTTCATTTTTTAATGAATAGTGAAAAATACTGCATTTTACATCAAAACTGCATTTTTATCTAATTTAATTATATGGATAGATTAAATTTTTAATTGGTTTTAAAGTTTAAATAGAATATATTTTTACCATGTAATCCAATGGTGGTCATTTGGATTAATTTCACTTTTTAATTGACCATAAAAAAGTGCCAAACTTTTCATAGATATTGTTTCTAAAAAACCCGCTATTTGTTTTGACAACGGGAATTATTTTTAAACTAATTATTGCAATTTCTGTGTTTGTAATTTGGTAAAATGGATTAAATATTTTCAATCATAAGGTCCAAATTATGTAATAAAGACTCTTTTTTTTGGACATTATGAATAGTAACGACGGTAATTATCTTTAATTATCTTGATTAATTAGTAATCGGGTAGTTAAGGATAATAAAATAATATCATAATAATAACAAATGACCCCAAAATGTGTCCTAATTCTACTAGTTGGGTTATTTCCGACCATGGTATTCCTTGTTCCAAACTTGGGGACCCCATGCAGTTACTTTTGTGTGATAATGACTTTTTATCTTTTTATTTTTAAAGAAAGTTAAATATAACAAAGAATGTATCACCTGAGTAAAAAAAAATTTATTTTTTCTACATAAATGATATATTGGACTATAAATAGTCATTGGAAATCTAAAAAGATTTCCTACATCATAGTATTTTTTTATAATTTTTAGACATTAAATAAATTAAATTATTTATGACATCATGATGATGCAGCGATTACCTCATTAATGAACGATTTAAATAAAATGAAAAGTTAATGTAAAATATAATACTTACACTTTTCAAATACCTATTGGATGAGTATATTTCGAACCCTTACCACCTTATCCTCTAAATATATCAATGTGGGACCTTTAAAATCCGAAAATCATTTTAAAATAAAGTAACATTTATGGACTTTCCAAAAGTGCCCCTCCTCTCCTCTTATAAAAGGCCCCCACCTCTACCTCTTTACACACACTTCTCAAGCCATTGGCTCGGCCAATATCTACTCATTTTATCTCTCCACATCCCTCTCTTCATCCTAGAAGACTTACCTTAGGCAGAAAGCTCTTCAAGAAACCCTTTTGGTTCAAACCCAGAGGAGTTACCCGATTTAAAGGTAAAGTCTTCTCTAATGTTCTTTTGTTTTATTTTGCTTATCCAAACCCCTAAACTATTTTTATTCATTTATTTTATAACAAAACAAGTGTGTTCAATATTCTAGGATTTATTTATAAGAATTATTCTAGCTAAACTTACACACACCTAAATCTAATGGTTAAAGAACATATTGTTTCCGTGGATGGCGAATTTCTGCCTCACGAAACGATGATTGTTCAATATTCTTATAACACCTTCAAAGGTGTCCATTAAGATGTCACTATATTTATATATGATATATAATATTTTTATGTTTTCCTTAATCTTATATATTTTTCATTTATGGCATACCTTTATGGCTTCCATTATGGGTATACGCAATATCTTCATTTTAGGAAGTGCGGACTACCGCCCCCTCAAAGTGATTTGATTCGTTAATGCCATATGTGGGATGTATAAAGGATGGAATTAATGATATTATATATGATATTATACTGGAATTATAATATACCTTTATATAATTATGATTCCATTGCATAAAATATGAAATAGAAATGAAAGTAGTGTTCATGCGTACGTACGGCTTACCGTCTCCATGAACGGTGCATTTCATTTATTACCTATAAATGTTATGTAATATTGTAAATGCATGTATATACTGGATATATATATTACATATATGATATCTAAATAATGAATATAATTCTGGATATAATGGATATTTTACCACATGAACAACTTGTAATTATAAAGAGTTTATTTTTGACTCAAGTACCAATGATCGACAAAACGACCATTATTAACTTAAATAATTACATAGTGTTCATAACATGTTAATAAGTGATATAAAAGGAATAATTAACTTGAAAAAGTTTCTTAAGCATGTATAAATTAACTCAAGTTTATTATTCAGGACGTTAAAGAACGATCGAGTCAATTCGGACCCGAGGTAAGGGACTTCGTCTCAATCTCCTTTCATTGAGGAATATTATGTTTTATACACAACTTTCTTTTATATGGTGTATAAACCCCTTTCACTTTTACGTTTACTCAAAATTAATCTATTTTATACGAATCATTTACTAAATGACAAAAGGGAATGTTTTTTTTGTCGTACGTATGCGGCGACAACGACTTCTCCACCGCCGTGACCATTATTTGAACTTCAGCTTCCTCTACAAGCCATAACTTTTTTTTAAAATGAAAAATAAATACCATGTTTTACTTTTCTTTTCTTTTGGTATTGAAAATGGTTTTCATAATGTTTTTATATCAATGTTTTGTATTGATATCTTGTGATTGAAAAGTGGAAATGTTATGTTTCCTTTATGCATGATTTATATGATACGATTATGTTATGGTTATTGGGAATTGTTATGAAGATGGGTGGTTCTGTGATAAACTAAGGGTGGGTGAGCCCGATATATCTCTCCAATGCATTGGTTAACACGAAGGGGTTAAACCTTAAGGTTTCTCCAAAGATATTTAGGGAATATGTTGTGATGGGTATTCCAAACGTAACCATGAGGGTTACTCCCTACGTAAGAATGTTATGAATGCATAAAGTTACCTTTATGTCTTATGATTTCTATTATTTATTCATGATTTGATGAGGTATGTTAAAATGCTTATGTTTTATGATTAAAGTATGATTTCATACATGGACTAATGTTTTCATTTCGTACTTTTATATCCCTTACTAAGCTTTTTATGCTCATCCCAAGTTTTTGAAATGTTTTTCACATGTCAAGGGAAAGGTACATGATGTGATGATAGGGTCAAGGAAGTGTCATGAAAGAATCCATGTTTTGTTTTAAATATTTTTCTGTTGATGGGAAAAAAATGAATACTATATTTTATGTAACCACTTTGTTTAAATGTGGAATGTAATTCATGATTTATGATATAATTCTCTAAAACTCTAAACCAGAAAAGATCCTCAATGTGTAATCTTTTAATAACTCAAGATTGAGTAATGTTTAAGGTTGGGGCCTTATAGTTGGTATCAGAGGTCGGTTTAGATAACTTTAGGAGTTAGAATTCTATTAAATGATTATCCAAAAATATTTTTTTGTTATTGTCAAATTGAAATGATATAGAATTTGAAGATTACCATGTTTCTTCATCTAAGACATGTTTGTTCAGAATGGTTTTCCACAGAGAAAACAGGGAAGCAGTGCTAGGAAGGCATACAGAAGGAAATAACCTTCCGAATCAGCATCCTCAAATGGTCGGAATTGGAACTGAACAATTTGTTGCAGTAATGGCGCAGTTGACTCAAGCGATAAATGGTGGTGGTATCCATGCATGAGATCATCTAGATCAACTGTAGAGGAACATGTCAGTGGTGGAACATTTCATGAGGCAACATCTCCCATCATTCAGAGGATCATCTGACCCTGTGCTAGCTGAAGGGTGGATTAAAGCACTGGAGAAGATTTTCAATGTCATGGGGTGTTTAGACAATCAAAAGGTTAGTCTTGTTGTTTATCGTTTGGAGGGTGAAGCAGATCAGTGGTGGTCGATGGTTAAAAATATCAGGTATGCTGATGAGATTGATGCTCTCGACTGGGATGAATTCAAAGGTATGTTTTTTGAGAAGTATTTTCCTAAGGATGTTCGAATTAGGATGGAAAAACAATTCTTGGAATTGAGGCAAGAGAAAGACTCAGTGGCTGTCTATGAATAAAGGTTCACTCGATTGGAAAGGTATGCTCCAAATTTTATCCGAGACCTTGATAGTAAAATCAATCATTTTTACTTAGGATTAAAGCCAAAATATTGAAGGGATTTATCTTCTCGTGAGTTAAAGAGTTATGAAAAGATTGTTCGATGTGCTGAGAAGGTGGAAATGGAGTTTTCTGATGATCAAGTGTTCTATAACAACCAGTAGAAGAAGAGACCGAGGTGGTAGGATAAAGGAAAGAATTCTTCAAAAAGGTCTGACAGTAAGAAAACTAAGTTTCCAGTTTGTGATAAATGTGGTAAAAGGCATGCTGGGGAATATCTTATGAATTCTGGAAAGTGCTACCGATGCGGTAAGATGGGACATAAGGCTCGTGATTGCACTGAAAAAGATCAGGGTGATGGTAAGACCAAATTTGATTTACAGTTAGTGAAATGTTTTAAGTGAAATGAGATGGGTCACTATGAAAACGAGTGTATGACAAAGAGCTTGAGTGATGGGAAGTAGTTAGACTACAAGAAGAAAGGGGTGGTGAAATCCTTTGCAACTACTTCAGCAGATGTCGGGCCATCAAATGAAGTGGTATCAGGTACTTTGTTTGTTTTTTCAGATTATGCCAGTGTGTTGTTTGATTCAGGGTCTACACATTCTTTCATCTCTGAAAACTTTTCTAGTAAAATGGGAATACCATCTGAAGAAATGACTCCTGAACTTGTGGTAAAAACACCTGGGGGAAATGTTGAGGCAAAAATAATTTATAAGAATCTTCCTATCCTTATCCGTGGAAAGAACCTACTTGCAAAACTTATTGTTTTACCTCTAGTAGATTTTGATGTTATCCTGGGTATGGATTGGCTCTCTATTTACCATGCTAAGATTGACTGTAGAGCTAAAGAAGTTTCTTTTCAGAAAGACTTCCAGTTTGTGTACAAGAATGAACCCTTACTGTTGATAACATATCAAGAGGCCGAGAAACTTGTAAAATATGGAAATTAATGTTACCTTGCACATATCGTTGAAAATAAGGGAACTGTTCAGATTAATGATGTGCCAGTGGTAAATGAGTATCATGATGTTTTTCCTGATGAGTTGCCTGGAATAATACCAGATCGGGAAGTTTAATTTACCATTGACTTAGTTCTTGATGTTAAGCCAATTTCAAAACCCCCTTATCGAATGGCTCAAATTGAACTTTTAGAGTTGAAGGAGAAATTGCAAGATTTATTAGAGAAAGGTTTCATTCGACCTAGCACATCACCATGGGGTGCTCCTATTTTATTTTTTAAAAATAAGGATGGTTCAATGAGACTTTTCATTGATTATAGTGCCTTGAATAACATCACTGTTAATAATAAATATCCTTTGCCTCATATCGATGATTTGTTTGATCAGCTCCAGGGAGCTCCATTTTTTTTCAAAGATTGACCTGAGATCGGGGTACCATTAGTTGAAGGTAAAGGAAGCAGATATTCCAAAAACCGTGTTTCGTACAAGATATGGCCATTATGAATTTGTAGTTATGCCTTTTGGGATAACCAATTCACCTGTTGTATTCATTGACGTTATGAATAGAATTTTCCATGAGTTCTTGGATAAGTTTTTGGTTGTTTTCATTGATGATATTTTGGTGTTTTATAAAAGTAAAGAGGAGCATGAAAGACATTTATGGGTTATTTTTCAAACCTTAAAAGAAAATAAATTGTATGGGAAATTCAGAAAGTGTGAGTTTTGGTTGCAAAAAATTTCTTTCCTTGGTCACATTGTTTCTAAAGATGGGATAACTGTTGATCCTGCAAAAATAAAGGTTGTTGAAGAATGTCCAAGACCCACAAATATAACTGAGATTCGTAGCTTCCTTGGTTTGGCAGGCTATTACCGAAGGTTTGTTATAAATTTTTCACATTTATCTAGTCCAATGACTAAGCTAACTCGAAAGGGTGTTAGGTTTATCTAGAAAAAAGAATGTGATGATTGTTTTTAGGAATTGAAAAGAAGATTGGTGAATGCTCCAATTTTGGAACTACCTTCCAGGAATGGTGAGTTTGTTATCTACAGTGATGATTCATTGAAAGGACTTGGTTGCGTCTTAATGCAGAATGATAAGGTAATTGCTTATGCTTCACAACAATTGAAAACTCATGAGGTAAATTACCCTACACATGATTTGGAATTAGCTGTTGTTGTTTTCGCTTTAAAAATTTGGAGGCATCATTTGTATGGAATAAAGTGTGAAATATATACCGATCACAAAAGTTTAAAGTATATATTCACTCAGAAAGAATTAAACATGAGACAGAGGATATGGCTAGAATTAATCAAGGATTATGATTTTACAATTCATTACCATCCGGGAAAAGAAAATAAATTGGCTGATGCTTTGAGTCAAAAAAGTAATGCTTCATTAACAATGTTGTGTTTGGAACGTGATCCTTTGGTTAAGGATTGTATGACCTTTGGCATAGAAGTTATTGGTGCAAGATGTTCTTCTGTTTTGTTTTAGGTATCAGTGAAATCTTCTCTATCAGACAGAATTAAGCAAGCACAGAAGCAAGACAGCGAGTTGCAGAAAAAAGTAGACCTGGTTCAGAAGGGTAAGCTACCTAAATTCAATATTGATAATGATTATGCTTTGAGATTTGGGAAGATATTGTGTATGCATTGTGATTCACAGTTGAAGAGAGAGTTGTTATGTGAAGCTCATAGTTCTCTGTTTTCAGTTCATCCAGGCAGTACTAAGATGTATGGAGATATTTAGGAGTATTACTGGTGAGATGGAATGAAAAGAGACATTACAGATTTTACTGTGAAGTGTTTGACTTGTCAATAGGTTAAAGCAGAGCAGCAGTTACTGAAAGGGATGCTTCATCCCTTACCAGTTCCAGATTGGAAATGGGAGAATATATCTATGGACTTCATTATGGGATCGCCGAAGACACCTCTAGGTAATAATGCAATCTGGGTTATTGTTGATTTCTTGACTAAATATGCTCATTTTCTTGCTATACAAGATACTTTTTCCCTAGATCAACTTTCCCGTTTGTATCTTAAAGAGATATTCAGGTTACATGGAGTTCCTCTCTCCATTTTATTTGACCGTGATCCCAGGTTCACTTCTAACTTTTTGAAAGGTCTTCAGAAGTCATTGGGTACTGAATTAAATTTTAGTACAGCTTTTCATCCTCAATCAGATGGGAAGTCAGAACAAATGATTCAGAATTTAGAGGATATGCTATGTGCTTATTGGATGTATTATCAGGGAATTTGGGACTAACATCTTTCTTTGGTTGAGTTTTCTTATAATAATAGTTTTCATTCCAGTATACAGATGGCACCATTTGAGGAATTATATGGGAAGCGGTGTCGAACTCCAGCTTTTTAGGATGAAGTATGTGAAAGGAAGTTAATGGGACCATAATTGGTAGAAGGGTTGGCAGAAAAAGTTCAACTGATATAGAAACACATGAGAACAGCTCAAAGTAGGCAGAAGAGTTATACGGACAACAGGAGGAAGGATCTCTCTTTTGAGGTAGGTGATCATGTTTTTCTCAAAGTTTCACCATAGAAAAGTGTGATGCGATTTAGTAAGAAAAGAAAGTTGAGTCCAAGGTTCATTGGACCATATGAAATTCTGGAGAGAGTTGGATCGGTTGCATACCGAGTGGCTTTACCTCCGAGTTTATCTCAGGTACAAAATGTTTTTCATGTTTCAATATTAAGGAAGTACATGCCAGATCCATCTCATGTTTTGAGTCCAGAGGTAGTTCAGCTGGAAGAGAATATATATTATGAAGAACAACAAGTCTAGATTCTTGACCATAGGAAGCAAGTGTTGCGGAATAAGGTGATTCATCAAGTAAAGGTTTTGTGGAAAAACCACATTATTGAAGAGGCAACATGGGAATCTGAAAATGCAATGAGGGATAAATACCCCCACTTATTCGATAAGTAAATAAATTGCGGGGATGCAATTTTCTAAAGGGGGGAAGGATTTAACATCCCAAGTAAGTAATGAATAATTGATATTCTTATCTATGTCTATTTATTAATTAGATAGTGTTTTAGAGGCTTAAAACGAGAATAAATCCAATCTTAAACATGGAATACACTAATATTTTTAAAAGATTATTTTATTTCCTTTTGATGGAAAACCATTTTTAAATCAAACTTTTGACAATTTTATAAGCTCTATTTTTCAAAATAAACTTATTCTTTATGATTGGGACATTGAAATTTACTTTGGAAAAATTTTTGGTATTTTTCCGACAATGTTCATTTTTTAATGAATAGTGAAAAATACTGCATTTTACATCAAAACTGAATTTTCATCTAATTTAATTTTATGGTTAGATTAAATTTTTAATTGGTTTTAAAGTTTAAATAAATATATTTTTACCATTTAATCCAATGGTGGTCATTGGGATTAATTTCACTTTGTAATTGGGCATAAAAAAAGTGTCAAACTTTTCATAGATATTGTTTCTAAAAAACCCGCTATTTGTTTTAACAACGGGAATTATTTTTAAATTAATTATTGAAATTTATGTCTTTGTAATTTGGTAAAATGGATTACATATTTGGAATTAGAAGTTCCAAATTATGTAATCAAGACTCTTTTGTTTTTCGACATTATAAATAGTAATGATGGTAATTATCTTTAATTATCTTGATTAATTAGTAATCGGGTAGTTAAGGATAATAAAATAATATCATAATAATAACAAATGACCCCAAATTGTGTCCTAATTATACTGGTTGGGTCATGGCCGACCATGGGATTCCTTGTGCCAAACTTGGGGACCCCATGGAATCACTTTTGTGTGATAATGACTTTTTATCTTTTTATTTTTAAAGAAAGTTAAATATAACAAAGAATATATCACCTGAGTAAAAAAAATTTAATTTTTTCTACATAAATGATCTATTAGAATATAAATATTAATTGGAAATCTAAAAATATTTCATACATCATAGTATTTTTTTTATAATTTTTAGACATTAAATAAATTAAATTATTTATGACATCATGATGATGAAGTGATTTCCTCATTAATGAATGATTTAAATAAAATGAAAAGATAATGTAAAATCTAAGACTTAAAATTTTAAAATACCTATTGTATGAGTATATTTATAAAACTTATCACCTTATACTCTAAATATATCAATGTGGGACCTTTAAAATATGAAAATCATTTTAAAATAAAGTAACATTTCTTGACTTTCCAAGAGTGCCCCTCCTCTCCTCTTATAAAAGGCCCCCACCTCTACCTCTTTACACACACTTCTCAAGCCATTGGATCAGCCAAGATCTACTCATTTTATCTCTCCACATCTCTCTCTTCATCCTAGAATCCTTAACTCAGGCAGAAATCTCTTCAAGAAACCCTTTTGGTACAAACCAAGAGGAGTTACCCGATTTAAAGGTAAAGTCTTCTCCAATGTTCTTTTATTTTATTTTGCTTCTCCAACCCCCTAAACTCTTTTTATTTATTTCTTTTATAACAAATCCAGTATTCTCAATATACTAGGATGTTTTTATAAGAATTATTTGAGCTGCACTTACACACACCTACATCTAATGGTTAAAGAACATACTATTTCTGTGGATGGCGAATTTCTGCCTCACGAAATGATGATTGTTCAATATTCTTATAACACATTCAAAGGTGGACATTAAGATGTCACTATATTTATATATGATATATAATATTTTTATGTTTTCCTTAAGCTTCTATATTTTTCATTTATGGCATACCTTTATGGCTTCCATTATGGGTATACGCGATATCTTCATTTTAGGAAATGCGGACTACCGCCCCATCAAAGTGATTTGATTCGTTAATGCCATATGTGGGACGTATAAAGGATGGAATTAATGATATTATATATTATATGATACTTTAATTATAATATACCTTTATATCATTATGATTCCATTCCATAAAATACGAAATAGAAATGAAAGTAGCATTCATGCGTACATACGGCTTACCGTCTCCATGAACGGTGCATTTCATTTATTACCTCTAAATGTTATGTAATATTGTAAATGAATTTATATACTAGATATATATGAAATATATGATATCTAAATCATGAATATAATTTTTGATATAATGGATATTTTACCACATGAACAACTTGTAATTATAAAGAGTTTATTTTTGACTCAAGTACCAATGATCGACAAAACGACCATTATTAACTTAAATAATTAAATAGTGTTCATAACATGGTAATATGTGATATAAAAGGAATAATGAACTTGAAAAAGGTTCTTAATCAATTAGAAATTAACTCAAGTTTATTATTCAGGATGTTAAATAACGATCGAGTCAAGTCGGACCCGAGGTAAGGGTCTTCGTCTCAATCTCCTTTCATTGAGGCATATTATGTTTGATACACAACTTTCTTTTATATGATGTATAAACCCCTTTGAATTTTACATTTCCTCAAAAGGAATATTTTTTATATGAAGATTTTACTAAACGACAAAAGGGAATGTTTTTTTTGTCGTACGTATGCGGCGACAACGACTTCTCCGCCGCCGTGACCATTATTTGAGCTTCGGCTTACTCTACAAGCCATTACTTTTAAAAAAAATGAAAAATAAATACCATGTTTTACTTTTCTTTTCTTTTGGTATTGAAAATGGTTTTTATAATGTTTTTATATCAATGTGTTGTATTGATATCTTGTGATTGAAAAGTGGAAATGTTATGTTTCCTTTATGCATGTTTTATGTGATACGATTATGTTATGGTTCTTGGGCATTATTATGAAGACAGGTGGTTCCGTGATAAACTAAGGGCGGGTAAGCCCGATATAGCTCTCCAATGCATTGGGTAACGCGAAGGGGTTAAATTTTAAGGTTTCTACGAAGATATTTAGGGAATATATTGTGATGGTTATTCCAAACGTAACCATGAGGGTTACTCCCTACGTAAGAATGTTATGAATGCCTCAAGTTACCTTTATGTCTTATTATCTCTATGATTTATTCATGATTCGATGAGGTATGTTAAAATTCATATGTTTTATGAGTAAAGTATGATTTCATACATGGACTAATGTTTTCATTTCGTACTTTTATATCCCTTACTGAGCTTTTTATGCTCATCCCAAGTTTTTGAAATGTTTTTCACAGGTCAAGGGAAAGGTACATGATGTGATGATAGGGTCAAGTAAGTGTCATGAAAGAATCCATGTTTTGTTTTAAATATTTTTTCATTGATGGGAAAAAATGAATACTATCTTTTATGTAACATCTTTGTTTAAATGTGGAATGTAATGCATGATTTATGATCTAATTCTCTAAAACTCTAAACCTGAAAAGATCCTCAATGTGTAATCTTGTAATAACTCAAGATTAAGTAATGTTTAAGTTTGGGGCCTTATAGATAAGGCCTTGATTCACTACCTCTGTGAACCTCTTCCAATGGATGATATTCACTCGAGATATAGTCTCATGTCTAATCCCATCCTATAAACATCTTTCAATAACTGCCTCATCTTCTATCAATACTGGAATGATGTAGTTGAATTCAATTAAATGGATAGTGTAATTCATCACTAACACATCCCCATAGGTCAAAATCATAAACTCCATAGCCTTATCTTGCCTCTAGATTTCTAAATAAAAGTGTTCTAGAAACTTTTACTTGAAATATTTCCAAACCATTCTTTCATCCTTCTTGGTTTGAACCATGATTTCCCACCAATTATTTTCATTAACTCAAAACATATAGACCACTAACATGAATTGATTAACTAATGGACTCTCCGAATGGTCAAAAATCATCTATATGGACTCTATCCATAACCCAACTACCTCTATCGCACCCTCTCTAGCAATTTTTTGAGGTTTTTTTTAGCTAAAACTCCTTGGTCATCTTGAACATACCTAGTACAACCCACCATGGGTCTCATTCCATCAATTTCATGAAATGAGCAAAGTTCCCACGAAACTACTCTTCTCTATTACACTAAATCACCTTGTCCTCTTTCTCTACTACTAGGAGAGTATTATCAGAAACATCCTTTTGTAACTCTTCCGGCAAAGGTCTTCATGGTGGAATTTCTCTATAATGAAAAATGTGAGCTTCAGAACACATAATATTAAGCTTTCACAGTTTTTAAAAAATAAGGTTCTCTACTAGACATAAACAATCTGTTTCACATACACTATCCCAAAGGTCATTGTTACCTACCAAACACTACCCTCAACCATCCCTACCTTGAATCATGGCTAACATAGGGTAAACCAACTTAAATGGTTAAAATTATTACATAGTACATTATTTCAAAACGATTTACATACTTACAATGCAAACCTTTCCTCCTAGGAATATTTCCCATTTCACAACTTATTAAAATAAAAAATTTAATTCAATTACAACCCTTCATTAGAAAAAATTATTTAACCATTATTCAAAATTTTATTTCCTTTTTACTCATTTTCATCATCCCATTAGACACTATTTTCTTTGAGTTTTTCAATAATGTCAAATGAATTATACATTTCATACCCCGCACACCCATCTTGTGTGTTCCAATCATGATTAATGTCACTTATATAGAAAGGTTCCTATAATGATGAATGAATTAGAAATCTTGTACCATTCTAGTTACAAGCTAAATATCATGAAACTATCACATCACACAACAAGTGCATCACCCAATAGTGAAATATCATCAAATGTGACAACACACATCAAAAACAAAAAATCTCACCCAAGGCACTTGGGGTTTCTCTAATACATGGGTTAGATACTCCCAATAACGATCTCATTGACAATTCCTGACACGTCATATTCTCCCTTCTACCATCACAAATAATATGACCACAAAAAATAAATGACCCGATGCCAATTTGTAATGTTCCCATCCTCGAAGCCACTAAAAGGTGCCACGATTTGGGCCATCAAAAGACCTCAAGCACACCTCCCCATATGCCAGAGGTTGCTTACTAGTAGAGATGGTCTAAATAATTCACATGGGGAGATTATACAATCTATAACAGTGTAATCCATAGTAGATGATAATTAAATAGCAAAAACACTGTGCAATAACTAATGAAAAATCATAATCAAATATCTCCCAAAATTGGGTACAAACTACAACCAACAATAAATATTCCAAGTCATTTTGTAGTACCCAAATTTGTAAGAAACCCCCCAAATCAAGAAAAATATTTGAATCCACAAATTGGTCTAGCCTCTATGTTTGGATACTCATCCATGCATGTCACATTCCCAACTCAACTTTTTAGAATAGGGCATTTTCCCTTGTCCTGGCTTGCAACCATGAAATATGCTCGAGTAACCAATGGTATCCTGAGTAGGGTGTGAGTACAACTCAGTAGGGAACCACCAACAGTGTCTACAAAATATACAGTCTAAACATATAGTGTATGAAAATACTAAATAAATGAAAGCTAAACAAAATACAACTTGGATACTATTAGTTAACAATCATTACTTTAACCATTTCAAACATTTTTACTATTTCTATCATTTATATCATCTTTCTTACTTGATCCATTTTCTTATCATATTTCATGGGTTGGGCATTTACATTATTTACACATAGGTTTAAATATTTCAAACATTAATCATAAGGGAATAAGTCAATTCCTTATCTAACTAGGGATAAACACATCATAAAAAATACATTATCCTTACCTTGAAGCCTCAGTCGGGGTACAAGTAAATCATTTGGGGAATAGAGATACTTCTCCTTCCTTAACCCATGAATTGTGGGCTAGAGTTTAGAGCCTCAATCTAACTTAGCCCGTGGGAATATAACCTTAGTCAATACCCTAAACTACCAAGCCATGTTCACATGATCATATATACCCATTCATAACACGTACTATACCACAAAACATTAACAAAAAATACACATAACAATCACATGGGGAATTAATATTATTTTATAACCAAGTAACATATTTACCATTTAAATCACATATCACATTTATCCCAAATACCCATTTTCATACCCCAAAACATTGGTAAAATTCAATAACTCTCTCATTAACCCATTTGAAATATTTCTCATTTTCCTTATGAAAACCCATTTAAAATTTTTCTCAGTTCAAAAGACATTACCAATTTACCATATTCATTATTTCATATTTATTATCCTTATAAAGAACTTTGATATGTCTCATAATCCATATGACATATCCCCACTTTAACTCAATTAACCCATTTTTCTTCTATTCCAAACAACCTCTTTAGTCATATCAAAAACTAGGCACAAATATCGATAATTTATTTTTAACTCAACTAAACATATTAAAATGTTCAACAAGGGGTGTGTGTTATCACACATTAGTACCACACTTAACCTCATCAATTTTTAGGTTTGTGAAATTCTACGCACCCATGTGTGGAACTAAATCATTCTACTCATCCTCTGTACATCTTGAGGTTATCATGAGGTGTTAAATTCATCATTTGGACACCCATTTTACAAAATCTAACCAATAACATAAAAAACAACTATATCTAACAGAAAACACAACTAAACATGAAAAAATAAATCCAAATAATATGGGATATAACTTATAAATCACATACCTCGAATCTGTTGATGAAATCACCCTTAATAGTTTCCTTAGATATATATTAAAGCACCCCTTGAAGCCTTGACCTGGAATCCTATAGGGAAAGAGGGTTTTAGGGAATTAGAATAAGATAACCTTAATATACAATCTCTAATCCATAAAAGAGAATCAATAGGGATATTAGTCTTACCCAAAGCTTTGATCTGCAACCAACAGTGCTCCAAATGGAAAAAATCGAAGGAGGACCACCCTTGGGAAACTTTGGGAGCTAGATTTTGTCACTAGGATTGAGAGGGGAAGAATGGGAGGAAAAATTGGTAGAAATTAAAGATCCCAATATGAAAAAACTATAATTTTTTTTAAAAAATTAATGGGGTGCATGGTTTTTCCACATGGTTTTCCACACCATGCACAAACCGTGCGCAATCCAAAATCCAAGGGGAGTGAGGTCGCACAATTACCTAGGTATCTCTATATGGTTTGACTAATTGTGTGCCAAATATGTATAATTACACTATATAAGGCTTCATGGTTTTGTAAAGAAGGATGTACGGTTTACTTAAGTATACTTAAACCATGCTCCATGAATAGGTCGGATTTTTTTCCTTATTTTTATGTCCTAAACCCTCGGAACACCCCTGAGGCCCCCTCATAATATCGAGAAACATTTCATTAACCAAAAAAAATATTGAAACTAAAATTTAAATAAGTACATACCAACATTAATTTTGGGATCTTAAAAGGTGAATGTTTTAAGAGAAATTTAATAACCATAAAATTAGTAGCATGTTAAATACGACCTTTAATTAATCAAAAATTGACACTTCAAAATTAATTTATGTCTCCTAAATAATAAAAGAAAATAGGTGAGAAATATTTTCTCAAAATCTTATTATTTTTTAAAAAACTGAAATCTTTTAGGATTTGATAATGATTGTAATACGTTCATGGTGGTGGGAAGGTCTTTTAATATTTTATAACTTACAAAAATCATTCTTTTGGAATTTTTGTATGGAAAACTAAAAATGAAGCATTTTAAAAAAAATATATAACTATTGCTTTTGAAACATTTAAACATTTAATGATAAAATAAAATATACTTTATAAAATATTAGTGTAAAAATTATTTTCCTAAAATAATTTTGAAAAATATGCTTATAAAAGAAAAATATACCCAATCAAGAAGATAAATAAGAACGGATTTTATTTTAAACATTAATTTTGAATGATTAACATGAATTGAATCACTAATCATCATGAAAAAATTCATATTCATGTAAAATAAATTATGGTAAATATATACACTACATAAAAGTAAATAGGTTCATATTACCAAATTTATCTCAGTGGAGTGGAAATTGAGATGAAATCCCTTACATCACATTTCCTCTTAGATTATAATTATTCAAACTCATGCATATTATTAATTTATACTATAATAATATTAAAATTTATAATATCAAATATAATCCTCTTATAACATCTTATCATCTATTTTCCAACAATCTTTTGTTTTTATTATTATTTTGGATGTTAATTGATTTATTTTATAATGAATGTTTTGCCATAAAATTTCTTATCCTTGTACTTTTATTATGGTTAAATAATCTTTATAATGTCAATAATGATATAAATATTATATATATGCATTAAATTTATCCTTATTTCCTTCCATGTAAATAGGAAATGAAAAATTAATCAGATTGCTTCATGGAGGTGGTAGTCCACATATACGCACAAGCATCATTGTTGTTTTCCAATGGATTGGAAGGTAAGAAGGTATGTATGATATTAAAATTACAAAGGAATAGTTTTTCGTAAATATAATATATATTTATTAGTTTTTTTATAATAATCAATGTAAATTTGTGATGAAAATGAATTACACTACTACGTGGAGACAGTAAGATGTACATATGTTCAAGTGATGTTTTCTCTTTTCGTAGGATAGAAAATAGAGGAAGAATAATTGTTCCATTATTATAATAACACCTCGGTATTCTTTTTTATAATATATTTATTATATTTGGATGTTTACAATATATTTATAGGATTTTGGATTAGAATTAAATTTTAAAAAATTGATAAAGATGATTACCACTTCTTCAAAAGAGACCCTTTGGATCTCTCTTATGGGGCCTAGGGTCGGTTTTTTAAGAATATAATTACCACAGATACATAACTATGTATTTTATTAAGATAAATGGTTAGGTTGTTTTAGATCTAGATGGCTCAATTTTTTGTGAATAATTGAGAGAAGGTCTCTACTTTTTTAAGTGAGGGGAAGGGGATTCTTGTAATTTCATAAAGTATTAAATTTACATTAATTTTTTTTATTTTAAAATGGCTCAAAATTGATATAATTATATGATAATATTAGTATGAGTTTAAATAATATCATAAAATAAAATATGGGTAGGTTTTGTTTTAGTTATCACAATTAACTCTTATTTTTAAAACCCAGTTAATCCTTTTGATAATTACAATACAATTAATGGTTTCTCTCATTTAATGGGAAATAATATTATCATAAAATAAAAAATAACTAATAAAAGGACCATGGTTTATGTTTTAAAAAATTTCACATTCATGTTTCTAAAAATAATAGTTTTATTACTTTTAAATCATTTAATAAATTATTATTTATTATAAAATATAATTATGTCGTTTTTGATACTATTAATTTAATTTGACTATAAATGCATCAATACAAAGATGTAATTCGAATATTATGTCTTAAAACAACAATATCTTGTTATATTTATCTTAAAAATTCATGTAACACAATAAATATTACAAATTATTTTAGTTTTAATATTTTTAAAATCATTTATTTTATTTTTTCTATTAAATAAATAAATGTTGTTTTGGTGTTGCGTAATCATTTAAGGTAGTTAATTTATCACTAAATATTATAAAATAAATTATCATTGAAAATAATTAATTTAAAATTAAAATTTATAAATATAATCTATCATAGTTTTTATTTATCCCTATCATTAAATATTATAGATATTCAAATAATAAAAGTTGCATTTTTTCCTTTTTCTCTAACTTAAATATTATAAAGGGAAAAAATATCTAAATGGAAATAAAAGTTTATATTTTATAATTTTTCATGATTATGGATGAATTAGACTCATCCAATAAAACTAATGCATGTTTTGGGTTGATTTTCAATGTCTTATCTCATTATTTTTTTACCTCAATTACCCAATTTACCCTTATAGTGGTAATAATTATTTTCTATGGTTACTATTCATAATGAAAAGAAATAAAATGGGCATATTTAGAAAATTTTTATATCCTTATTCAAAATATGAAATAATTTTTTCATTATTTATTTTCCATAATTGGTATAAATTAATTTATGATTAAAACAGAAAATGCAATGAACAACAGTTTTTCAGAAAAATGCCTTTTTTATAAAAAAATGTTTTTATAAACAAAATTCAAGTATAAAATTCATTCTAAAAATTGTAATTTAATTATTAATATAATTAATCTAATTATAATTTTGAAACATTTTAAAAAAATTAACTTTGTAAAATTTTGAAACAAACATACAGTTTTCAGTAAAAATATGTATTTTTCTGTATTCATTGAAAAATATATATGTTTAGAAAAATAAAAAAAATCTCCCTAAGATAATTTTATAATTATAAATAAAAAAATTATTTTCATTTCATCAAATATATTTTCAAAATTTGGAAAAAATTGATTACATTATTTTCTCACTAAAAGAAAAAAAATCTTTTATGAATAAAATGTATTTTTATGAATAAAATGACTAATAAAAATTGAGTGTTTATTTCCTAAGTATTAATCAATAAATTTTTATTAAGTATGAAATTAATATATATTTCCAAAAAAATCATATTCATACATTAAAAATTGATGGCTAGGTTACAATTATCATATTTAAATAATAATATTTCATGGTTCGTTTAGGCTCATTATTGCTTATTGTATATGATATCAAACCTACTGTTCTATTAAAACATAGGATATTAAATTCTTTTGTGGTGTTGTGTATTTTGGAGAGTGTATGAGTTATTTACCCACCATTTTTTATGATGTCTAAATGGTAGAGATACTGTAAGGGGTCTTGGTGATTGTGAGGTTTTATATCCCTTGTTAGTGTATTTAGTTCTACTTAGAGAAGTTGGGTGGTGTTTTAAGATAAGATATATTGGTCATAAGGAATATTTATATTAGTAGTCTCTCTCATTATGATCCATCCTAGCTTCTAGAAACCTCACTTCTCTTTCTTGGGTATTTAGAGTTTTAAAGTAATTCACTGATTTTTATCCTCTTGGAATAGCTTTCTAAGGGAAAACAATATTAGGGGTATAATTGTTACAACTATCATGTCTCGGTAATTTTTATTTTTATTTTTTGAGACTTTATGGGTTCCCAAAGGTCTGATTTGAGAAATAATAAAGTTTTAAAATTTCAAAAGGATCTATAGTGAGTAAATTGTGCGGAAACTATGTGTTTGGGCCTCTCATTAGACAATTCCATTTGGAACATCCAACGCAGTATTATTTTGACCATGATAGATCCTTGGAGTAAAAAAGAAAAGTGTATTTTATTGTCTATTTTATACATCAGAGTTATTGAATAGTTTAGTAAATTGTATGTTTAAACCGTGTGTCGATCCTAGATTTTAATTTTTATAGAATTCACAAAAATTCCAAAAAAAATAAGGGTCTTAAAACACCATTTGTCCCCTTACTTTTACTCATTGTGTGACACTCATATTAGGACCATATCCATGGAATAACTCCCCCTCTCTTGGATCTCCCACTTTGTGGGAAATAAACATGATTTATTCATGGTTAAGGGGTCAAAAATTCAGGATAAGGATTCATATTTTCTTTTAACTTCATTTCTTTTTTCTTCTCCCCATTCCTTGCACTTTATGCAGTTCATATGAAACCTAGGGATTCTATTTGATTTCATTTTTTCTAATTCCCTTTATTATATATTATGTGATCCCTTCCTCGAATCTTGTTCATACCATCACAAAATCTTTAGACCATCCACCATTGATTTGAGGTATATTTTCCCTTGTCCAAAGATTAAAATTTTTGGAACCATTGATTTATTACATTTTAATTTATTTTTTATTTTAAAAATGTTGGTGTTTAATACATTTGATCATAAATTTAATCGAAAAGATTTTTTTAGTTGAATATTATTCAAGATAATTTTATTGATTCTGGATCATGTTAACAATCTCATTTTAATTAATTGTACACATTGGTTGTTTGATAAATTTCTCAGATTTAATTTTAGAATAATTTTTTAAATTTATAAATTAATTTTGATATTTCAAATTGATTATTCAAAGGGTGTATGTGGGATTTTATGTGTAACTTGAAATTATAATTATCTTTAAATTGTTTCAAGATTTTATTTTAATAAATAGTAGATTTTTAAAATTAATTAGTCGCATTTAGGTGGTTTTATAAAATTAAACAATGTTGTTTTAGGATTTTTAAGCAGCTTTATTAAAGTGAGATTAATTTTTAAAAATATCTTTAAAGGTGATTTTGATTAAAAAAAATTTGGTACGTTACTTTATAATTTTTTTTGAATTATTTTAAATGTTTCTTTATATTTAGGGCCCACTTTGATGGAAATTGTTTTTGGAAATTTTGTATTATTTTTCAATAGGTGTGAATATAAGAGGTCATCTTGAGACACTTGTTATAAGGTAGAGCCTAAGGGGGTATTGTTTATTTTTGTGAAATTTATTGTGGCCTGATAGGCATGCTTGTTATATGATTATATTGATGTGATTTATTTATTATAAGGGTTGTTTTTTTAAGGTTGTAAAATAGGATATGAGGTTTTACACATTCATATTAATGAATACCAGATATATCGATAACTTTCCATTGATTAGAATGCATGGGGATCCTAGGTGCCCTAGAGATGGATTATAGATAGTTATTTTTTAGAAAAAAATTAGACATACAAGATCTGTTATAGGGATTGATGTAATTATCCCACAAGTGGGAGTTCCACTAGTATGTATAGCGGAGGTAAGCTAGTCAGTTACAGACATAGGAATTCAAAAATAGGCATGTAAATGGTTTTTAATAGAGTATATCTAGGTTCACCTCATTATATTTTTTTCAAAATTTCCTATTCTTACATTACTATTCTCATTAAGGAAATTTTATTATTTATTTTCCATTATTTAATTAGAATGTAGGGTGTCACGCATAATTTTGTACTTATTTATATTTTTCCTGGGAGTTTATTCATTATTTTTTATAAATTTATCATGTTTCTTTATTAATTTTTTAAAATATATTTAAAAGGTATTAATAAGGTGTCTTTTAAAAGTTAATTCACAATGTAGGGGTTAGGGTATGACATATAGTTTCCTTTTTAGTGTTTGTTTCAATTTAAAAATAAAATAAAATAAATATTTAAATGTTATTGTATTTGATATTGTATTATTTCATTTTAGAAAAAAATTATTATATATTTTTATTTCAAACTATCTTTAATTGTACCTTTATTTAAAAAACTCATGTTTTTAGGTGGGCGGTGGCCTACTAAGTATTCTTATGCTCACACCTATATTATCACATATTGGTTTCAGTAATTTTACTCGATTATTGTTCACTCGTAGTGGTGTGCCAAGTGTCTAGTGACCTTTGATTACTTTTTATTGGCAGATTTTTTTATATTATTTATTTCCTTTCATTGGCCGATTAGGCCTTTCCTTAATTTAGTTCTTGTAATTAGCGGATTGTACTATGTATATGGGAGATCAGGAATACTCGAGGAGGCTATTTCGGCAGGTGAGGTAGTTTGGATTGTGAGAAAAGGGATTATTTTTCATCTATGATGTATTATTTATTTTTAATTTATTCTTTTGAATTTTTTTATAACAAAATTTGGCATATATATCTGAATTATGGATGGGCCATGCCATAATTTCAAGATAAATTTTGTTGCGCATTAACATCTATTTAAAGGGTGAAACTATTCTCATTAGTTTTTTTCCATTGTGCATTTCATTATCTCAAGTGGAATGGAAATTCCTAAAAGGTTCATGAAGATTCGGTTTGAGTTTTAGTTTATATGGAATCATGGGGTTGTTTGTTAAATTTTCCATTATGTATTATGAATTATTGGGATTATAAATCTTAATAATATAGTCATTATAAAGTAACTATTATAGTTGGTGTATATTGATTGAAATTATGAAATTTAGTTAATAAATAAGGAATAAACCATCGACTTATCTAGTAGGAACCTACCTTATTAAACTCATTTATTAGTTCTTAGGATAGAAGTAGCATCATTGGGGTTTTCCCTGGACCAATCCCAAGTAGAACATGAATGACTATGGTTGGAGAAGAATCTTATATAGGAGAGTTTCATGTTAATATAAATCATTACTACATCAATGTTGGTTGATCCAACCCGTGAAAGAACCACCATTGGAAAACTTAACCTATTTTATTATTCTTTTTTGATAATCATCTATTTTTCTTTGGGTTAAGTAATAATGAAGTGTCAAATTATTTTTGAAATTAAATAGAATTTACTCTGATACAGCATTTTTTTCAAATATATAACCCTTATATAAAATATATAATATACATGATTAAAGGTTCAATTTTATGAACTTGGTTTCATATTTATAATATATATCGATGTCAAAATTATCCAATGGTGAATTTTTCATTATTTTCTTGGATAATCAAATTTTGGGTAAAAAAGAAAATATTATATGAATATGCAGTATATATTATGACAAAATAATGAATTTAAAATAATGAAATAAGTACCATAAAATATTTCTTGGAAAAATATGGGTTTATTTAATAAAATAATTTTTAATAAATTAATAAAATAAATTTTCCAAACCTATAAATAATCTTACAATACCTAAAGTATATGTTAAGATTTTAAAAATAATTCTTTATAAATAAGAATCCATTCTACATCCAAATTAATTTATTTTAATGTATTTTAGATATTAAAATTTTAAAATCTAAGATCTATTCCCTGTATGTCAAATTTCATGGGATGAAACCATGAGATTTCCAATGGTCGTCATTATCTTATTAACTTATTGTCCAAGAAATATGTTTTGAAATTAATAAAAAATATCACCTCATTTTCTATAAATACCCACCCATTCTCCCATTCTTCTCCACAATGAAGACATTTAACATGAATTTCCTCTATTTTTATCTATAAATATTATCTCCAAGGACTTTCTAAGCATATACGGTCCTCTTTTAAAAATTGAGAAGATATCGTCCAAGGTAGAGGTTCATAATCCTCTTCTTTCCTTTCAATTCAATCCTTTTTATATAATGTCCTTAAAAATTATATTTTATATACTTATAGGATTATAATTCCATGGTATTATCATATTTTTTATATATTTTTAATGGAATATTATCTATTCCCCATAACAATCACCTTTTCCCAATTCATTTTTATGTCAAAGTAAGAATTCTCAATCCCTTATTATCCTTCAATGTGTGATCGTTTCCAGATCATTTTCATTTCATTTTGAAATATTATTAGGATATTTTACTATAAATTTAATATTATATTATCAATGGTATATCACCATTACCTCTCATTATACTACCTTCATAAGTTATTATAATGATAAAACATTCCCACAGTCTTAAAATCTTAATAAAGTGAAGATTATGTTGTTTATCAAATCATTAAATCCATGTATGGATACAAAAATATTTATATAGCCTCATGTTCAGATGAACCTATGAGTAAGAACCCTAAACAAGGTTAATTTGGTATTAACATTATCTCCACTTAGTTTTAAAAAAAATTATTTACTTCACACCTCATTTAACACTAGTATGGGTTCTGCTTGGGTTGGTCACACTCTCTTTACAAACCATTGAAATCATTGAATGTTTCATATTTATATCCATACACTATAAAAGTAACCTTCACTACTAACATTATATTTTTTCTTTAAGGGTACTTTATTTTCAATTTAAAATATATTATATTATCTATGTTGATTGTGGGATATTCACCTAGATAGCCATATTGTTCCGTTAAATTAAAAAATATTGAAATTATGTATATCCATTATTTCTATAGAGAAAAATATTTTTTACATAGCCAAAAATATGTTTGAGGTTCCTTAGGGAACACTATTATATGTATTCTTTATCCATTCTCTTAGTATAATTCATCCATTAGACTTATTATGTGATGAATGAGGCCCAAAATTATATAGTCCCTTGATGCATCAATAGGTATTATGATCAAAACTAATAGGGTACTCAATGTAAACCTTACACATTTATATATGATGTTATAGAACGATGCCTTTATGATATTTTTAATATATCATTCATTATACATTCCATCATTATGAGATAAATTATTTATATACGTGAATTTATTTACCACTATATAATCCATGGATATATTATAATCATAGGTCCATTAATTATGGAATTTATTTATTCTTGTAATATTATTGATTCCATACTTATGTATGATTGATTTCATTGTACGTTACCCCTTACTAAGAATTTGAGACCACCCATTTATATTGTTTATAAATTCCCTAATAGTCCATGAAGATTACTACATGTGACTTATGGATTTGTTTGGAAAAATAATAAATTTTCAAGTATTTAGTTGATATATCATAAGTTTTCAATGTAATTTTGTGTTCATTTATTTATGTATTTTCTAAATATGTCTAACTGTTAGATTATTTGTATTTTGATATATATATTATATTCCATTTTAAGAAAATATCCTTTGGCACCAGGTTACTAGAGTCAGGGTGTAAGAATTAATATAAAAATTAATTTTTTTAACTAATAAAAAGTTATTGAAAATAATTAATATATACTCATCATAATTTTTAGTAGAATTTAAAACCTCAATCTTCAACTTCATATTTATATTCTTTAGAATCATTATCTTTAACTTATTTTTCAGCATCACTAATTTCCATAAGATCATCAATTTTATCATTTCTCATTATTTAATATTCATTAATATTTATATCATTCACAATTGCACACCATTATCCATTAAATATAAATTTTCATCATCTATACTATATCTCTCTGAGTAAGAGGTTTTTTCAGATATATCTCTTAAAAATCATTATTTTTCAATTCCACAAAACATTTTTCATTTTCAATATATTGATTTCTATAATATTTAATTTTATTTAAATTCAAAAATCATCAAAATAACATAGAGAAGAACACTAATTTTTAAAATCAATTTTATTGTATTTGTGTGCTAACATAAGTGATTAATTTGATATAAGAAAATGTTTATACCTAATAGAAACAATTACCTATCACATGTAAAAACACAAACCTTGAAACTAATCAAATGAAATACATTTATATAGGTTCACATAATTTTTTCCTAGATAACTCAATTATTTTATCCAACATACCATAAAAGTAAACTTTAAATTCTCTATGATGGATTAATATTTAACAAATATAAATATTGGTTGATTTTTTTCATTCTATATATTGTGTTTGAAAACAAAATCCATTCTCCATATACATATTATAAGATTTTATTTGTTTAGATGGTGGAATATTAAGTTTACATAATTGAATTTCAATTCAACTAACATGTTGACATAACTAAAAAAAATTAAATTAGTTATTGATATACTATATAGAAGATTAATTTCATATGTATGAACATAACCAAGTTCCACCGTTTAATCAAAACAAAAAATTACATTGGTGGTATTCCCTAAGAGTAATAGAGGTAAATTTTGAAAAAACAAATTGATATTATCTCTATATAATCTATATTAGAAATAATTTTTTTTCCAATAAATTTAAGGAAAATTAGAATCATTGGAACTAAATTGTGAATCATTTCATTTGATACTAATTGAGAAGAAAATATATATGATTATTGTTTATTTCTTATCTGATATATATCGTTCACATTCACCACCAAAACCAAGACTAAGTGGATTGAACACTGATAATCAATTTTCCATTTTAGCCTCATCATTTACATCATTCTAAAGAGTTTTATTATATTTTTAGGAACAATAAAATTTAAATTATTAAGAGTATAAATTTGATATTTTCTCCTATAAGTACATTATGAAAATGACCTTTTAATTGATGTTGTGTTGTGTGCCTTCTTCAATTTCTCTATACATCTATAAAATGGTTTGATCCATCAAAACTGTATTGACCCTCTATATTTTGTTTCATTTGTCAAAAGTAATATTGAATTTTTCATTGAATAAAAGTAGAATGCTGGAAATATTTTTCCAATTTATATAAAAAGAAACCAATATAGTCTTGAAAATTATTCAATGTATAATGGAATACAATATTATTAAAAATAACTCAAAATATAAAATATATTAGTCAATAAATCCCAAATTAATGAATTCAAAACCCCTCTAAGACCAATAGGTAGTATTCATCACACTATATTACTAGATTCAAATTAATTACATGTGGTTTATAATAATGTTTCTTTTAGAAAGATAAAATTTTAATTTAATATGAACTACTAAAAAATAAAATTTATATTATATAATTTATAATTAAATAATTTAATTACTATAATATTAATTTACTAATAACTAATAATTTTGTTTTCAAGTTTATAATTATGTTTTAATGTTAATATATTAGAAATCCAACTAAATTAAATTAATTATAGTGATCTAATTCAATAATAATTATTAACAAGTATTTTTAAAAAAGTAAAAAATAAATTGTGGAAATAAAATTTTAGAGTATTACCATTTAATCAAAGATAAAATACCCAACTTCAAGTATCTGGTGGAATATCTAGAGTGAATGGTGTTTGAAGAAAACTGAAAGACTTTTTTCCGAGAGAGAATTAAATAATGGGATATAATTTTTTTTGGGAAAGGGTTCGGAATATTCTTTCATATTCAACTTTTTTATAAAAAATATTTGTGATAGAAAAATATTTCAAAAAAATATTACAGCTAATTATTTGTGCAATAAATTTTTGATGAAAAAAATTATTAATGATAGGTATTTGTGATTAATGATGAATTTGTTTCAAATAGTATCCTGTATTTACTTTCTCCCAATTTTCTGAAAAGTATTTATGATGGAATAAATATATCATAAAAATCCATTATCATATAAAATGGATTATATAATGACTATTTGTAATAGAATATTTATTTTATCTCAAATTAAAACTATTTGTGAAAGACTATATAATTCTTTCACAAATAGTCTTTTATTGGATTATTTGTGATAAAATGTTTAGTCCATCACAAATAATAGAAATTTACAAAAAAAATATATAATTTCATCGAAAATATTTCCCACTCAACTAATATTTGTTGGAAAAAATTAAACATCCTATCACAAATAATTTTTATAACTAACTAATTATGATAGAATATATAATTATATCACAAATAGTTCATTGATGTTTTTTATAGTGCATGCCCTCAAATGATTAGTTTGTTTTTTACCAAGTAAATTATAGGGGGAGACCAAGGTTTTTTATCTTGAGGATAATTATTTTCATATACTAAATATTAAAATTTATTATATTATATTTTATATTTTTTATATTTTATTAAAAAAAAGGGATTTGTGAGTTTTAGTGAGTGAATTTGGCACAAAAGAAAACAATTTCATTAAAAATAAAAATATAAAAATATGTAATTGATCTAATATACCTTCATTATTTATTCATCGTTATCCCTAATGTTTAAATCCATTTAATTATTATCTGATAATATTTTAAACCCTATAACCATATAGAAATCAACATGGACACAAATATAGAAAAAATTAACCTTAGTTTAACTTTGTGACATCCAATCATGGAACCCTTCTTTGATTGTGATTACAAAGACAAGTTCTATTTTATGGCCAATTAGGGCAGAATATCCATGATAAAAATGATAATTATTTGGGTTTCAAAATTAAATTTTAACTCTACATTTTTGTCCTATAATTATTAGATATGATGATTAATGTTTTTCTCTCATGATTCACACAATCTCGACCACATAGTCTATGTTCTTATCGATCTAGTTCCTTTGAAATTACTAAATAATTAACTGATAAAAATTTATGAATTACATTTTTTTATGAATTCAAAACAAATAAGTGAAGGGGTTATGAATTATATAGACTATGAATGGGAACTACTCTTCTATAGTCTAATTTTTCAACATAGATATTATTAGGATAAGAAAATGTTTGAAAAAATAAAAACCAATCTCATTTTGATTATTAGATGCCATCCCAATAAATAATAATAAAAATTTGAAAATTTGATAAATATAAAAACAAAAAAAATATCAATATAGAGAGATCACACCTATGAAAATAAATAAATGTTGAACAAGAAATTGAAATTCTCTTAAAAGAGAACCATGTGTGTGAGTATTCTTTAACTATATCAATTATATAAGTGAAATTGAAAAACTCCCATTATATTTTCACACTATAATACATTAACCATTTTCTATAAATATCAATAATAAACATTAATAATGCAAATGGGAGGCTGGGGTTTCAAAATATATAAAATGGAAATTTTGAAATAAGGTCAAAATGATTCCCAGTTTTTTTTGTCATTGACCATCTAAAAATAAAACTACATGTGGATCCAATTAAATGAAATATTTTGTTTTGAGTGTTATATATTTTGTAACAAGATCATCCTAGTATGAAAATGGGTGGAAATTTTATGGGCCTAACATTGAAGTGAAATCTAAATGGATGACTCTTGTCCAATATTGAATTGAGGGCGCATGTTCTCTATCCAAATGTGTGATCAAAATCATAGTATTTAAATATAATATATTGAAAATAATATATATATTTAAATAAAAAAAATAAATTAAAAATATAACTCTATACATATAAAATACTAGGATACAAATACTACAATTAACTTTAATTAGAAAAACTATAACTTCCATGTAATTTTCAAATTCATGTTGTAATTAAAAAAATCATTAAATTACCACAGAAAACATAATTTTTTAGAATTAAATCACTTAATATTCATAAAATAAGGAATAAAATATTTCTTTATAAACTCCCCCACCCATAAATATAAAAGTTATTAAAATCATCATATATCCATATAAAATTTTATATAAAAATAAATAATTATAGAATTTTCAAGTTTCTTTCCAAAATATAATGTATAAGGTCTTAATAATGAAAAAAACAATTTTCTTTATTTTTATTATCTCACATTTAAATTTTTTAACCTTTAGAATATATCCATAATCAAATCACAACCTAAATCACTTAGAAATTCATGTCACTATTTACTCAAGAGAAATGTAATATATATTTGTGCTCAAAAATTGGAAAAATCCATGTATTTCCATAGGCCTTTAAAAATTAAAATTTATCGACACAATGAAATGTGAAAATTTATTTAATCTTGCTATAATTTTCGAGGCTATTTAGAGAATGATGGTTTGTGGGTAAAATAATTTAAAATTTTAATGTGTGGAAAGAGTAGATAAAACTCTTAAATATAAATTCATGAATATTAAATTGAAGTCACATGATATATATATCATTCAATTCCCCATTATAGGATGTAACATATCATCCCCCAATTAATGGAATGGCCCATGAGTTAAATAATAAATTTTATTAATTATTTCATCATAATTCACTATTATTTTTATTTTTTATATTTTTTTTTAAGTAATATAAAATGATAAAGAATTATAGTGAATGTATGATTGTTCATGTCCTTTTATTTTTGAGAGAGAAATGAGTCGTAAAAGTAACCATAATGAATAAATCAATCTCATCTCTATTTTTTTATATTTTTTTTCTTTTTTCCCTTTTCTATCTTTCCTAGTAAAAGAGAATGAGAATAAATATCTTAAAATTGATAAAATTGAGGCATGAACACTCCTCTATATAATTTTTTTAGAATTATAAAACAGTCATCTCACATAATGAATTTATTATCTTCTCGAGCCTATCATGATGAGTTTCTTCCCCACACTCAAACTTGAAATTTTCATGAAAATATATTACGATTTAAGGTTGATAAGGATAAATAATCTTGTATTATTTCATAAACATTTATGGAAACTCATGTATTCAAATTGATTAAAAAATATTGATATAAAGTGTATGTCTCAATTTAAAAATCTTGGTTTTCCAAATTAATTACCTAATCATATCCAAAACATTTCATAAACTCTTAATCCTTGAGAAAAAAATAATCAAAAGATATTTTTCTCAAATAAAATAAAATTTTCCCTAAATAAAGTGAGTGTATTGGGAATGACATGTCAAAAGGGTTTTAGAATACCTCATAAAATGGAAAAATAATTTGGGTCATTATTTCATTTACATGGATCACAAAAATTATTAAAACTCTAATTATGTTTTGAAAATAAAATCATAGGAAATAATTCCATATAAATAATCATTTAAACCCATTTTCTCAAGAAAAAATTATTACAAATATATCAAAATTAATTTAAGAGTGAAAAATGATAATGAAAATTAACTCAAGTACAAAGTTTCTAAAAACATGAAAAACTAAAAAACCCTATAAAGTATAACATGGTTCGATATTTAAATGAATCTATCCACTTAAATTAAATCATAAGTAGTGGTTATAGATAAATAATCAAATCATAATGAGAAATACAACCTTTTTTATTTTATACTTGGTGTATTTGAGTTATGATCATGATTAACACTTTCTATAAACTAAAAAATAAAACAACCAAAGTATTAAAAATTAATGAAAATAGTGAATGAAAAAAATAAAAAATAAACTTGGATTATCCCTAATAATGTGATATGTTTATACTCCATGAAAATATACATTACTAGTTCAACCCTAATTTAAAGGTGTATGGGATTTCATTAATAGTAACCACTTCATTTTATTTCTCCTAGTGTCTTTGAGTATACACTAAGACTAGAGACCCCCAAGAAAATAAAAAACATCCCACAACCAAAATAGGAAATTAAATTAAGTAAGAATTGGGGTAAGGGGAACTCCTAGTCTACTTTATTAGTTTCCTCAAATATTATATGTGTATTTTGATATATATGATTCAATCTCATCCTCATGAGCTCTTTGAGATACTCACCTTCTTCAACCACCGCATCTTGGAAAGTTTATATGGTAACATATATGGATTATTTAAAAAGTTATTATTATGAATAAGAATTCATGAAAAAAATAATTTTACAATTCCATTTGATAAGGATTAAAATAAGAATAATTCAAATACACATGATCACTAAAATTGTAATCATATTTTATGTCAACTTTCACAGCCCATGGAACTTCTTTATCTTTAAATTAGGCTGCTATATTCTCTAAAAAATTTAATACATCCTCATTATCATCACCCTCCAAGGAAATAGTTGTTTATTGTTTAAGAAAAAGAAAATTAAGGTTATTTAATTGGATTTGATAAGATTTTAGGATAAAAAAATATCATAATCTAATGTTAATTACACTCTATTTAACTAATCAACTTCAAATTTTTATTCTTTTTTCAAGGCGTCTAAGAGGATTATAGAATTTTATAGTATAGAAATGTTGTAAAGTTCAGTTTATACCTATATAAAAAATTATTCAAAAGTTTGAGGGATGAACTATTTATGTCCCTTTTCCACCTCATGATGGTACTATAGAAATTAGTGTGAGAATTATTATGATCCTTGGACAAGGATTCTAAATTTTTTTTCTTAAGGCCTTCCTTTAGGTACATTATAATATTCTATAATGATTTATCTCTATAGTTTTATTTATACACCCCATAAATATTTAATTCAAATAGAATAAAAGTTTCACTAATATAAAGGATGATGTAAATAATGATTCCATTTTTTAAAAGATTTTATAAATAAGAAAAAAAGTTGAAAAATATTGACAATGTGAAAATATTTAATTATTGGCTCACATGGATCCCTAATAACCATTCTAGTTTAATAAGACTCATCATGTGTTATCTAAAAATATTTTTTTTGTTTTTTTAATTAAACATTAGGTTTAACATGGGTCATCCCTCTTGAATTTTCTCAGTTTTGATCACTCAATATTTTAATTTAATTTATTATATTTTTGGTATTCTATATTTTATGAAATAAAAAGTTAAATGTGGGTTTTTTTGAGTTAATTTGGAATAAAAGTTAGGAAACAATAAGTAATTTTTTAAAAACACTAATATGGAAATATATAATTGATCAAATGTACCCAATTATTATTTATTCATCATGTTCCATTTTATTTAAAAAATTTAATTATGATCCCCTAATATTTTCATCCCCCAAACCCTAGGGAAACTTTCATGTTCATAAAGATAGGAATAAATGAACCCTAGGTTAACTTCAGGTCATCACATCTAAATACCCTTCTTTGATTGAGGTCCAAAATCATACCTATGGTATATGGTTAATTAGGGTGGCATATAAACAATGGAAATTAGAATTAATTTAGTTTCAAGATGATATTATAACTCTAAAATTTTATCCCAAATTTATTAGATGTTGTGATTAAAGTTCCACTATCACAATTTACACATACTAAGTCTCACAATGTAAGTGATTAGGAATCAAGGTCCTTTGAAATTCATACTCAGTTAACTATTCACAATTTATAAATTAAAGAGACTTTATGGATTATATAAAAACTTTAAGGTATTTGGAATTATATTTACTTTGAAAGGAACCACTATTTCCTGGTTGGAGTTTTCATTTTGGAGATGATTTGGATGAACAAATGTTTGAAAGGGTAAAACCCAATGGAATCCTCAATATCAGAGTAAATCCCAAATAAGTAATAGAAAAATATAAAATATAGTTTTTTTGAAAAAATAAACAACTAACAAGAAAGATAGATTGCACCAATGAAAACAAAACAAAGTATTACAAAAGAAGAAAGTAAAATCCTCTTGGAAGAGAACCTTGAATGAAAGACTTCCTTCTACTAATTGGATGAAGAAGTGGAATAGAACCACTCTAATTGGATAATCAATCTCAAATACATTAACCATTCCCTAAAAAGGCTAACAATGTATATTTATAGTGTTGATGGGAGTATATGGTAAAAATTATTAAATAAAAAGTTGAAAATCAAGTTAAATGAGTCCCTATTTTTGTTCTGCATCATTGTCCCTCTAAAAAATTAAAATAAGTGTAGATTAAGTTGAATGAAATATTCATAATTTATTCATATATATTTTATAAGAAAATTATCACAATATGATCATGTATAAAAATGTTATGGTCCAAAAATTGAATTGATATCTAGATTGATGAATCTATTCTAGTGTCAAATTTGGGGCCCATGTTCTTTTTCCAAATGTGAAATCCATATCAAAGTCATTTAAGATAACATTTAGAACTTCATTTTTAGAATTCTATAAAAGATAAAATTGAAACTCTATATAAAAAAGTTATGATAGTACTACTAGAGTGCATAGGGAAAAACATTAATTTCCATTCAATTTTCAAATCCATTCTATAATTAAAATTTCCATTAAATCGTAACATAAAATGAAATGTGGTAGATTTCAATTGTTTATTATCCGTTAAATATTGAATAAATTAAAGGTTTATAATTTATCTTTATTTTATTTATGGTTTAATATTTCACTCATTATAAATAACTACTCTTGTCAATATAATGTATAATTCTGTCAAAAATTATTCTAGCCCGCCAGAACTATGAATGAAATAATTAAACATTATTTTTAAAATAGATATTTACAATAAATAATAAACTTTACCACCAAAATTATTTTTTATAGACATCATTTACATTGAAAATTATCATATATAATATTATTATTATTTGTGGATAAATTTTTTCTACATAAAATATTATTCATGATCAACTTTTTTATGATGGACTCCTAGCCTGTCGAAAATGACCTATCACAAAAAAACTCATTTTTATAGTGATATTTACTTCACTACACCAATTCTAAATCCTAAAAATTCTTTATAAATCCCCATAGTTCTACAAAAACACATAAAAATAGGTAAAAACATCCTGTAGAGATGTTATAACTCGTATTTATAATCAGAATTCAAATTTTCAAAAAAAAAATCCCTACTCTAATACTCAAAATTAAAATGTTCCTTATAATCACTAAACTATAATTATGTGGTCATTAAAAACTCCTCAAAATTGGTATTTTCATCTTTTAGAGTCATCTCTTACATTTTCCAATTCCATGACCAACCATCTAAATCAGACAGAACTTCCCGTTCTTGGATCTGATTTGTCAAAGATCCATCAAAAAAAATTTGACCTAGAATAAATGCATTCCCACTAAAAGTGAAAGGTTATACATCCCATATATGTTAATCACCACCAAAATGATGTATGCATTTTTTTAATAGATTTAACATTCCCAATTATATGTGATAAACACAATCTGTTTATCCTATGCATTGTATTTCTCAAAAGATACACCAAACTCCATGGTAAAAACTTATGATCCACGTTATAAAGTCATTGTTGGATATAATCATTGGATCACATGAGCCATAACTAGACCATTCACCCAAACACACCACCTGTTATCTAATAAATTCACTAATGGTACTAGCCACTTTGGATGATTCAATAAATATAGTATAGTCTTAAAACTTAACATTGAAGCTCACTAAAATATCATCCACACTCTACACCTCCATATCTTTAGATGTATATAATTACCTTCTGAAAAGAAGTCTCACCTTCAAAATGTCTATATGACACTCCCCACCATTTTATTGTATAAAATATCATCCATCAATACAACTTCAAAACAACATTAGAATCTTGCTAGGATTTTCCTCATGGGATCCTTGCTCTTCAAAACCTAATAATATAAATCCATGTTCTACACTCTATGGTTCTACAATCTCATGAAATCACCAAATAAATATCTCATGACCCTATCAACCCTCAGTCTATAACACCCTAATATTTTAGTATATATTTTTTATTCAATTAATACTATGTTGAATATCTTTTATTACATACAACATTGAACTAAAAATAACTATATTATTAAATCTATATATATAATAGAATCAATTTAATCTATCATTGGGTGTCTTTTTTATGAGGATTTTTTTTTTTTGGATTTAAAGGAAGAAACATCACTAGTATTTTCCCAAGAACAATCCTAAGTTGATCTTAAATAATAAAGGCTTGAGTGGAATTATATATTGAATAAATTAAATCTCATGGAAGTCACTACAAGATCTATTCTTATTGAATCATCACTCTTGATGGATACCATTATCTATCATAAGATTAGATATTATGAAAATATCTTATGTGGTTTTGTAAGTAGAACATAGAATGATAGAGACATTAAACTATATGTTCTCATTATTTTTAATTTTTTACTAGTTTTAATATTAAAATAAATTTAAATGGTTTTCATTAATACAAATGTATTGATTAACTCCTAGGAAACAAGTATACAATTTTAAAAAACTATAAGTAAAATTATTTTAATTTTAAAAAGAATTATTTTCTAATATATATATATATATGTGTATATTATAATAATTTAAATTAAACTATTTTAAAAGAATTATTCTAATAAAATGTTATAATATTCAAACTAATGAATTAACCCTCATTATATTATATATTTCCTTCTAAAAGTAAATTCCTAAATATAATGATTTTAATTTGAAAAAATGACTTCATTTTTTAATTCATCATTTCAAAATTATCTTGGGGTAAAGTATTTTTGGTTTTTTCTACAACAATTTGATTATTAGTGAATATTAAAATATTGTTTTTATATTATTTATATTAAAGTTAATTTTTATCGATTTTTTAATTTGAATCCTAAAAAATTCATTTCATATTTTTAAACAAAAATTCCTAATTGGGTAGAAATTTCAATGTTGATTATTTCATAAAAATAAGTTATCGAAGGTAAAATTTGGTCATTACGAAAATAGTTAAAGAAGGTAAATGGGTTAAAATTAAGGAATAAGACTACAAAACCTCAACTATAATGGGTGTGTAAGATTTTTTTTACCTCTCCCCATCTTATAATCTATATATAATTTTTTTATCCTTCTAACTTGAGTAACACATCTCTTTTAAAATTTAAAAATCTATATTTAGAAAAGTGTCACTCCACTCACTTAGAAAAGTACCCATTCACCACCCCACTTATCCTTACACCATAATCCTATAATAATTACCAATATCTTCTAATAACCCTCTTAAAAAATTATCCACATCCTATATTCCCTCATCTCATCTAAATACTACCCTTTGGGGGCATAGTCATCTTAGTAACTTTCTCTTCATAATAAGTAAGGTTAAATTTACTAATTACTTTTTTAAAATTGTATTTTATACTTATAACTCCTCCAAATATATTCTATTAATACTAAAAAAATTAAATTAGTATAATTTTATACTAAAATGTTATTTTATTAATGTAATATCCATTATCTACCTTTATCATGTCCATTTGAAAAGAGAAAATATTGCATGTGTAAAATACAGACTATCACCTCCACGGATGATATATTTTATTATTCATCACCACATTACATGGTTGGTTTATAAACGAATTTAGTGAATAAATATTATATTTATGACATTAATAATATTATATAATAATAAATTGTCTTTCATAAAAATGTTATTAACAATAAATGATCATAGTGTTTTTTAATGGGAAAAAACATGCATACCGAAAAAAAATTATAATTTGAATATGTCACGACCTGCCTTCACCAAAAGGAGGGAAGGGACATCATATTGCCAGATCCTTCCTTCTTTAAGTTGAAGGAGAGATAATGACCCCCGATACCCGCCTTCAATAGGTCCCAGAGTGGAGACTAACACCAAGGGTATAGAATCACACACAAGATGGAAGGAATTTACCCTTTTGATTTTAATAGGATCGAGAGATAAGATAGCAACCCCAAAAACACAAAATCTGAAATTAAAGGTAAAGCCAAAAGTAAACCATTCCCATATGCATGTTCAAAAGTAAGGGATACAAGCCACAAAAACTTCAAAGGTAAGTACCTAGAAAAGGAAAAAAAAAGACAACAACAACTGCCCCAAGGTCCGAGCTAGTACGGTCCTGCACAATCCCTGAAGTCCTCCTGGAAACCTAAAAACAGTTTTGTATACGTAGGGTGAGCATACAAGTACACTCAGTAGGGAAAACCAAATATTCTAATGCATAAGTGGAGAGGCATTCTAATGCCCTGTGATAAAATAAAACCAAAGCACCTAGCAAGGAAAAACTACCCACCCAAGTCTCACCAAGGCACACTCCCCGAATAACGCACGACAAGTAAAGTATAGTAATAGAACATCGATATTTGGGTACCCCGCGCCACTTTCCCACTGGTTATTGAAGACATCCTACGCATCGAACCAATACCACCATTCTCACCACAGTCCCACTGCCAAACCCTGCCCACACACACCTGGTCCATAACCTCACCGCAGTACCACTGCCAAACCCCGCCCGCACACACCTGGGCCATAACCGCTATCCCGCCCACAGACACCTGGGCCACAACCACCATGCGTAACCACACCCACAAACACATGGGTCAGAACAACTACTGTCACACCCAAAGACACCTGGGCCTCATCCCGAAGACACTTGGGAAACAACCTGCCCGCAAACACCTGGGAAAACCACCACAACTATCCTGCCTGAATATTCTTGGGCTAATAATGGACTTCAGGCCATCACAGCCTGCCTGAAGAGTCTTGGGATATTCGGGAAAGGGAGCAGAAAGGAGCTAATAACCAGCCACTCATAGGAGTGTTGGGAAAAACACCCTCCCCGTGAAATGAGGTGTTCGACACTAAGTGCTCAACTAGGGTGGGGCACGAATAAGAAACAAAAGAAATACAATATATGTATAGGTAACAGGAACTCATACCAACCTAGGGGCTCCAAGACCTAAGCTCAAACACCCTCTTTACTATTCATTCATAAATAAATTCACAGCACTCGCGGCCAAGTCACAACTCACTCCCAACTAAATCCCCTTTCAACCATTCTTGTTTTCATGTTCAATTGATCCCATTAGGGTGAATTCTGCACCACTGGGCAACAAAAAGGCATAACCACAAGCCAAAAAGAAAGAAACAGCCAAACAACAATTTAAGCATTCACACCCGGTTCTCTTGTAAAGTCACAACAACAAAGGGATAAGTGAGATCCCTCAAAGTAATGGAAACAAAGCAAACCCCAAGACACAGCCCCATGTCCCCAGAACCAACATTTTCTCAACAGTGGAGGATTTCACCCCAATTCGTGATACAAGTAGAGGATCCCATCCTCACCCACATCGCCCCAGCAATCTAAGTCCCCATCCAAGAAAACCATAAGGTCACCCGAATTCATCCCATGGAAGAAAACAACCAAACCACTACTACCAACACAAATCAAGCCCAAGCAGGTATTTTCAGATTTAAAAGATTTAACACACTTCATGGTTTCAATTCCACTGGGCTTAAACCGGGGTTATCATAGAAAAGGAGTTGATCCTGGTGCTTTCAATTTATTTGACTGAATATACGTAATTAACCAATTTACTTTATACAACACATGGTCGACAACCAAAATACAAGCCATTTAAACATCATAGGAGGTAAGAGTTCATCAGTGCACAGAGAAAGACCACCAACGACCATGATTTTCAGTAGGCGCAAGCCCAAACAATTCAGAAATCATTAATCATGAAAGAAGAGAAGACAGAGCAGCATCATCGATCACACCCCTCCCCTTCATTCTTTTAAAAGTCCGTTTGTTATCTTCATTAGTGTTTGGTTTATCCATTCCTACAGAAGCAGTAGCTTACCCACCCCGCATTATACACAGAAGGGAGAGATAAAGGAAAAATCCCAACTTGATTTATCAAAGATAGAAGTTTTTCTCCATGCTCCAGGAACAGGGGATGTGCGGCTTTTAGGGGAGGAAATCAATGGACTCCAAGATGTGCAGAAGGCCCCAGCAGAGGCGCACCACAAGCCACGGGAAGAAGGACTCCAAGAACGCTAGTGAAGAAGAAATAAACTCAACCGAGAAGAAAAGGATAAATCTAGCGGGAGATATAAAGAGAGTTACGGGATATGGAATTTTGAACGCCTGGAAAAAAACGGATCGCGGTTTCCTACGTGGTTTGGGTGGTTATGCATGAACATACTAAGTTGTTATTTAATATCCCCCATCGAGGATGTTTCTTGGGATTTTTAGGAGTCAATTATGGGCTTTAAATGACCTTAAAAATGGTATTAAGATTAATTTATGTCAAAAGATACGTTACGGGAGTGGAAAAGTCGAGTACTGGAGAAAAAAAGAACGAAAGGCTCGGCGAGGGGACATGGTGCCACCGTCATGGTGTCACCCTCACGGTGCCACCGTCACAGCGCCACCGTCATGGTGCCACCATGATCGGTGTGACCATCACGGTGCCACCATCTTGGTGGAGATGTGTTTTTGGTAAAGCAATGGCCAGGGGGTCTGGACCATTACATTGGATACCTCTCAAACTATTCTATCCCTCAAGAATCAAAAACAAACCAGAATAAAAGAGAGGGTCCGAACAACCACCTCAAAAGATACCTCTCAGGAGTGAACCTCACCGTTATCTAGAAACACCTCTCCCTCAAGAAACCAGGAAACATACAAGGGTCAAACTGCCCAGTCATATGGGTTGGGGAGTCTCTTCCTCCATTTCAAGATACTATCTGATTTGGGCGGCACTGACTTGCCCACACGGGTTTAATCGCATCCACCTTAATGGGTCTTGATTAGGGATTGGGTCCTCCCCTCCCCATAGCCAGGAATTTTCACACACATTCATAGAATAAGGAAAACCACATATTTTATATCCAACAAGGTAAATCGTTCCATCACAATCAAGTATAAATAGAACAGCACAAAACTCAAAACAACTCTCAGTACTGGGCATGCATATGTGCTTCCCGTTCTCAGGTACTCTCCTCAAGCACACCGTGCCTCCATAACACGTGAACTAAAGGAATGGTTCGTCCACGAAGCACCTTCTCTATTGTGCTCTGCACCACCTCCGGGCCAAGGATGCCTGCCTCTCTGACTTCCATCCAGCACACGGGTGAGCGACATGGCCTCCCATACAGGGCCTCAAATGGAGCCATGCCAATAGTAGAGTGGTAACTATTGTTATAGGCAAAATCTACCAGAGGAAAGTGCCACACCCATGATCCCCTGAAGTCCAGGACGCAAGATTGTAGCATATCTTCCAAGGTCTGGATGGTGTGCTCTGTCTGCCCATCTGTCTGGGGGTGGAAAGCAGTGCTAAGGCGCAGCTGGGTTCCAAAAGCATGCTGCAATCCTCTCCAGACTCGTAAGGTAAAACGTGCATCCCTATCCGAGACTATGGACCTCAGAACTCCATGCAATCGTACTACCTCATCCACATACCTCTGTGCTAAGGCATCCACGGCGCCTGACTCCCTGATCGCCAGAAAGTGAGCCGATTTCTTCAATCGGTCCACCACTACCCAGATAGCGTCACAACATCCTTGAACCTTCGGTAGCCCTATGACGAAATCCATCGGGATGTCATCCCACTTCCACTCGGGGACATCCAAATGTTGAAACAAACTGCCTGGAACATGGTGCTCAGCCTTCTCCTGCTGACACACTAGGCACTTGCCCACAAACTCTTTCACCGCCTGCTTTACCCTGGGCCACCAAATCTGTCCCCTCAGACCCTGGTACATCCTAGAAACTCCTGGGTGTACCGCTAGGGGTGAGTTGTGGAACTCACCAAGAACTCTCTCACGCATTGCCACTAGAAAAAACATCTTCCCCTGTAATAGCATCTGATTCTAACCATCCTCTATCCACCCTTCCGGAGTATCGCCTTGGCCAACCCGGTCATGCATCACTTCACTCTCTGAGTCTTCCCACTGAGACTCCTCCACCTGGCGTAACAGAGAATATTGTACTATCATCTGATACAGGAAACCTCTACCACTATCCATCCTCGCATCCAGGTGCAGGGCAGCCAAATCCTCCATCACTCTCCAAGCGTTTGCCGACTCTCAGACTGCATCCCTCTGTGACTTTTTGCTCAAGGCATCATCCACCACATTCCCTTTTCTTGAAGTGTAGGAAATATCGAAGTCGTAATCCTAGAGGAACTCCATCCACCTTCACTGTCGTAGGTTCAGGTCCCGCTGGGAGAAGATATACTTCAAGTTTTTTTGATCCGTGAAGACCACAAAGTTCTCACTGATGAGGTAATGCTGCCACAAATTTAGTGCGAAAACGACCTATGCGAGTTCCAGATCGTGGGAGGCATAATTACGCTCATGAGGTCATAGCTATCTAGACCCATAAAAGATCACTCCTTGTCATTGCATCAGCACACACCTGAGGCCTTGTCCTGAAGCATCACAGTACACCTCATACACGGTCCCTTCTTGTGGTAATCTTAGCATTGGGGCACTAACCAACTTCTCCTTCAGATAGCTGAAGGCTGCCTCGCACTGCTCATCCAACACGAAGGCCTGGTCCTTCTTGGTCAAAGCTGTCAAAGGTGTTGCAACTTGGGAGAAGTTGGGCATGAACCTCCGATAGTAACCTGCCAGCCTGAGGAAACTACGAACCTCTGCCACGTTCTTGGGTGCTTCCCAAGAAACAATCACCTCGACCTTCGATGGGTCCACCGCTACTCCCTACTCAGACACCACGTGCCCAAGGAAGTGTACTTCTCGCATCCAGAACTTGCACTTCGACAACTTCCCATAGAGCTGGTGTTGTCGGAGGACCTCCAAAAACATCCTCAGGTGCTCAGCGTGATCCTCCTCTAATCTTGAATAGATCATATAATTGAAAAAACATAGATTCATTACATATGGTTAAGTATTAAATAGACTACCTACATCAAAAACAGAGTTACCATCCTCATCCATAATTGAACATGCCTCTTCCAAGACCACATCAATGCATCCCCATGAACCAAATCCCTTATCTTGTGCCACAAGGCTCCAAAAATTAATTATAAAAATTTATAATTAATTATCCAATTTAATAAAATGATGCATAATCACTGTAAACTCACCAAGAAGCCTTACATAGAAAGAACTTTGAGAAATGGTATGAAAATGGCCCACAGAATTCCCCCATAACACTTATAAACATAATCCCCATAATTCAGATTCAATAAATTGAATATTCCAAGCCATTTTAAAGGGTGCCCAAAGAAAATCCATCAATAATATACCACTATAAAAATAGTAAGAAACATACAATACTCTTCCTTTTTTGATGTCCAAAAGACACCAAACCCTGAATACCTAGAATACTGAGATGATTCCACCATACACTAATGTAATTATCTTAAGAAACTTGTAAATAACTAACTAAAATTATAGAAATAACAAGAAAAGTAACAAGAGGAAAAATGATTACATCAATCACTTATGTTGAAACTATCTCCAAATAGTAACAAACCAAAAGGGGGATGGGGGTCACAAATAGGTAAACCATGTGGAAGAGTGTTGGTTGAATGCTATATCATGAGTTACAACTTGAATGGAGAATGAAGGGTTTGATAAGGAAAATATGGGACAACCCTTGATTCTAGAAAAATTGAAAAGGTTAATATTCATGCATGAATTTAGGAGTCATGGTGAAACAAACCAACCTAACTCTTTGTTGCAGACCAAGAGGTTAATGGCATAGCTCCATATCCCACAGCTACACAAAAATCCTTGTGTCTCCCCTCCATGGAATGGCCAAATGATTTATAGTGTAATAAATCTCCCTAAGGAAGAACCCAAAAAACAAAATGGGTGATTAATGAAAAATCTCAATGAATCTATGACATAACTGTCCCATCCAAGGGGCACATTATAGAATGAAAAAAGATACATGCCACAAAAAAAATTTATAGGGAGGACCTAGGAACTCACATTCATGTATTATGGTGTGATTGGAGGATTTATAGTGCAACTAAACCCTCAACACATCCATACTATTGAAACCCCTAATGGTTGTATCATGAAAGATACCTACAACATATTTCTTACCTTTCACTAGGATGAACTCATCCAACTTCCACCTGATGCACTCAGGTACAACATAAATACCCAAATTCAAAAAAATAGCTAGAAATATTTTTTAACTCATTGAATTCAATTATAAATACAAATTCTAAAAACACCCCTTCTCTACTACTCAAAATTTAATTTTCCTTCGGAATCACTAAACTATAATCATGTTTTTCTTTATATCATATTTTCCTAATATACTAAGGGATTTAGAACCTAGGACAAGGAAGGTCTCACTTTATGAGAAGTAGCAAGTCATGGATGGGAAGTATCCTGAGAATGACCCTCATCAGCATCCTCCTCCTTCTTAATATATACATACTTCTTTCCCCACTCATAGAATTTTCATTCTTTATTTCACAGGCCCATCTTATCTAGAAGAGTTATATCAATAAAATGTATCCTTCTAAGTGATTCCAGTAGTATAGTTGGTTTATATTCTCTTGAATTATTTTCCATATTAGTAATAAAATTTTCATCCATGATGGTTTGCATGGACTTATTATGTTAGGCCTCTAAGTAAAACATTAATTAGCATTCCAGGTTGATACTAATCAAACTAAAAATTGTTTGAATTAAAAAAACATCAATCAGACTCACACTCTCATATGAGTCACCCTTTATAGTCCAATACTGTGTGATCGCTCGATGGATAATCTATAGAAGGCTACACTTCACTTTTATACTCTCATTCTTGACCATGTTATTCTTTCTTGTCAGATCCACTATGAGAGTTGACTAATGACTATATATAGGGGTCCAATCAAGCTCAAAGATCAAATAAGAATTATCCTAGGTCCATATAAACTCATGACTATAAATTCTAATTCTTACTCAAAAAAATATCTAAAGATAAATTCCAATATATATGGATGATATTGAACTATATATAGAAGTAATCATAATGAAAGGTCTTAAAAAACTCCAGTTCCAAATATTTATGTGCCTCCTTACATACCAAGATAATTTTTCTTAGATTAAAGGCATGAATCACCTCGATGATTATCCCATCTATTTCAATATTCTCCATGATCTTCATGTTCAAGGTCTTACCTGTCTGAAACCTATTCAATTGAAGATTAATCATACTATTTCAATTAAATGGGTTATTTAATTAAATGAATTGATGAATGTGGATTTAAGAAGATCCCTCACTTAAATATGAGTGATGAGATAAAGGGTTAGTGTTTCTTATGGATTTGTATGAGGATAAGGATAAGATTTAGGAAGTTTACAATGGTGGAGTGGGTGATTTTACTATTTATGTTTTATTATTTTTTATTGGGAGATCCATGGTTTACTCAGGTTTAGTTTTTTTTCAAGTTTGGTAAGAAGGATCTAAGTTCTTTTAGTAAAACATCATATAGAATGAAATATAATAATTTTTTAGAGTTTTTTGTGTATGTTTTAAAGGTTTTATGGTGGTTATTGTGAAGGATAGTGGTAGTTTTAGTGTAAATAGATGGATTGGAAGTGATGCTTGGGAACCAGAGAAATATTTTAGTAAAAATGGTAAAATGGTTGTATATTTGGAAAAATAAATTTTTTAATATAATACATGTTCAATATAGTTGATATGGAAGATACTCATCTAGGTTTTGGCTTGGGAAGAGGAAGAGCCAAGAGAGGGAGAGTCGAATAGCCACATCATAACCTAGGGTTTATATCAGGTATTTAAAATAATTTATAACTTTTTCACATTGAGAACATGGATAAATCATGAATATTTTTAGTGATCCATGTGAATTTTAAAAAAAATAGGACCTTAGTGTTCTGTCATTTTCCGAAAATAGTATATTCTCTATCTATTGTTTTGATATACCACAACACACTCATTATTTTACTTGTAATTAAGAGTTTTTAGTTCTATTTTCAGTATATTTTAACTTCCAATTTATATTTTCTAGATGTGATGAGTTTGATTCATGTAATTTCCAAAACATTGTAAATTCATTAGAATAACTTTAACTATAAGATAAATTTAAACTCTATGATTTTATTTGATATGATAATTGTGCATGAAGAACCCAGTTCTTACTATTGGTGATTTTTTTATGTTAATTCCTATAAATAAATGCTGAGGATTTGAGGAAAAACATATAATAGATAGATACTGATTATATGTTAATTCAAGAGTTGTGCATTATCTTGGTTCTTGAAATATTTTTTTATGAGTTTCTTAGTGTTTTATTTTAGGTTTTTTATAGTATTTTTATTATAGAATATCTAATATTTTTATTTTTAATAGTTTCCTTTCTATCCTATGTGATTAAAGAGATTTTGGTTATATCATTCTCTATGAATATGAACTTCTAGTTTCAATAATTGTAGGGATATGACTTATTTATATTCATGTGATCGAGGAAGATCTTGTGAACAAAGCATTCTACTTCTAATATCTTTCAAATATGTAAAAGGATAGAACGAGCATCTTTAAATAAATTATACTGAAGAAATTATAGGGTATTATAATTTTAATACTTTGGATTGATGAACTAATCCTCTTATCTCTTTGAATTAAAATTCAAGAGTTATATATATTTTAAATGTTTAAATCCTTTAATACTATATTTTAATGGAGTGTATGTATTGTCATAAAGAACTCTATTTCACTATTTCATTTTGTATTATTATATTTTTTGAATTGTTTTCCTAGGACATTTCATAACATCAAAGATATTTATTTCTAATTCATTTATCATTTGAAGTTACTTTGATTAGTCACAATTTTATAACATCCAAGTTGTTTAATATCTTGAGTGGGGAAAATTATACATTTGATTAAACATAAATTCACCCCCCTCCACCCAATTGAAGATACAATATTTGAGACATCATTTGGTATTATAGTAAGTATTCTTCCCCTTAAACTAATATGTTGTGAAGAAAATATTGTTTTTTAGAAGGCTTACATATAGGAACTTTGGAAAATATTACTCCTTTTTAGCCACAAATAATTAATGGAGTTGATTATGAATACTAAAGAGATTGGAGTAAGATATTTGGGATTAATATTTATTTTCATAACTATCCTATGATGGTTGGTAATTATAAAATTCCAAAGATAAAAAATTTAACATTTACTTATGAGGAATATGCTAAATATATAGTGAATTATAACTCAAAAATACTTTTTGGTTTTAGATCACTCAGAATATTTATAATCATTGTGTGAAATTTCTAAGCTAATTTAGTTAAATATATAGATAAATAGTTTTGTAACTTCTAAAGTATTATAGACTCGAAGAGTGGTGTTGATATTAGATTATCAATAATTTTATTTTATTCTAGGAGAATTAGTAACACAGATGCGTTGGAGATTTATAACTAATGTTAATGGATTACGGTCTATTATTGAGGAGGATATTAGAGATGAACATCTAGTAGAGAGATCGTAGGGATGTTTCGTCGGGAGCTCTCGGAGGTGCCCCTGCGAACCTTAAATCCTCTTTTCGCTGCTTCGACTCTCTGCTATGATTCGATCTAGCTTCGATTTCTATGGCGGGTTTCGACCATGAGTGGGAAATTGCATTCGTGAATCAGGGACTCAAAACCCAATCCGTCGAACCCCCTTTAGTGGAGCGACTGCGAGGCATTTCTTTCTTGGAAGCGCTCAAGGGCACGGAGTTTTCCAAAGCTTCTGCTTTGAAGGCGACCCTTTGTAAGAAACTTGACGATGGAAGATTTGCGGTTGATGCGGATCCCAATGCGCTCCAACAACGATCTCTTCTATGTAAGTTCTCTATCATGGGGTGTATTTATTATATTAAAGGCTACAAACCATGGACGAATTAAGACCTCAATATGCGGATAGCACATGTCTGGGGCTTTGCGGACTGGAAGCTGGTTCCGATTGGCAAAGGCTACTTTCACATGTTATTAAAATCCCAGGATGAACTCGAGCGAGTCTGGAAACTCGAAAACCTTCAACTCAAGCCTGGGTTTCTTCGGATCTCGGAGTGGGACCTTTCTTTC